>CM056707.1:3955172-5273563 GCA_029849275.1 Papilio elwesi | reverse complement strand
ACTACGAGAAACGTCATATGCAAAGTGAATGGAGACACTACAAAACATTTTAGTCTCAAAAAGTTAATACTGTTTTTATATTGCTTAGATTTCTTTAAGTATTCCTAAAAAATAAAAATTTAAATTATAATAAGCACTCTTTCGTCATCGAAGAACTCTGGGTCCCCATATCCTCCATCAGAAATAGACTACTTCTGACGTAAAACAAGGTGGGAAGATGTAGTGCTGAAAAACATGCAAGACTACTGACGGCCATGTCGAGGGCAGAATGACCACAGAGACTTCAAGAAAGATGGCCCTACCACCATATTAGGTATATGGCGGGCTGGTAAAATAATATTTTTTTTATTACAACGGATATCAGATCAGTTATGTCTGCTTTTACATTGAATCTCTTACTTAAAAAAATGTACATGATTTCAGCGATCAAACGATTTACCAATAAAACCCTTTATGCAGTAAATAAAAAAGGTTATTTAAATTCATCATGGAAAATTACACGTTAATAGGTAAATAATATACTTAAAGCAGTTAGAATTATTTTTGAATCAATGTGATCTCCTGTAAAATTGCTATTATGTAGATATATTACGTATACTACCTTGCCGGTATGCTTATGTGGTTTATTGAATGCCACTTTTTTACAAGAGAAGGGGGCAAACGAGCGGAGGAACACCGAGGTTATCAACGACGCCCATGGACACCAGAGGAACTGCAGATGCGTTGCCGGTTAAACTATGAAATATTTCTGAATCTTGTACATGCTTTCCTTAAAAAATATGAATGGAAAAGTTTATTAAGTACCTCAATATTTTCTATTAAAAATGGCCGTCACAGATCACTATTAATTGTATTAAAAAAAATATGTCAGTTGTTAATGCGCGTACAAATCATTTAACATAGTACGATAAACGATTTGCACGCGCCTTTATGTACAAAATGCGCAAAAACACACAAGTGCATAAGTATAATCATATATATGCATAGTATATGTGCGCGTTAGCTATTGTTTTTTTATGTAAGAAGTCGGCAAACCATTGAGCGGTTCTCAGGCAACAAGCAAATGAGTTGCAGGTGTGTTGCCTACTTTTAATGGACAGAGGAGGGGGTAAAAAGGAAAAAGGGCATTTATTTAAATTTTGATATTTGATAAAACACATTTATTAACGAATAATAAAATGTTTTGGGTAGGCCGTGATAGGTCGAAATGTCAAAATACCCGTTAAATTAAAGCAGTTAGGAGGGTTGCGTGGAATCCTGTATTAACACAGAATTTCACGCAATCATCTTCAATTATCGTTAACGATAGAATGAGAAAGATAAAGTTAGAGACTGGATACATGTCATAACCTGTAAGGGAAAAATAGGAATAATCGAGCTGGCATCGTAAAGTTTTGACAGAAGTTTTATAAAGGGATCTACTTTAATAACCTATTGTTATATATTTTGTAACTATCTAATAATAAAATCCAAAGATAACATGGTTAAGTCAATATAAAATTTTACTGGAACACGCATTTATCGTTGTCGCTCGGTCATAGATAATATTGCATTTTTGTCCACTTCGGCTTACTTACTAAGGCAGCATATCAGCAATTAGATATTTAATAAAATCCAGCACATTTTGATAACAGATGGATAAATAATGGTAAAATTCCATGCACAAAAACTATATTACTAAGCTAAGACAAAGGTTAAACGTTCACCATCCTTTTATTTTAGATAAAATGTAGATAGAACGTAAATGTTACAGAGGTATGTAGGTAGGTTTCATTTGTAGAGTTCATCTATGCCCTGTTACGGTAACAGCAGTGCGCGCCGCGCGGTCAGGGTTCGACCTTTTTCGTTTTTTACTATTTATTACTTAACTTTAAACTTTCGTGGTTTTTACTGATATAAGGTTTGTAAGAGACGGGATTCTTACCACGATTAGTCTTTTTAAGCTCCCGATATTTCGGCCCAGTTGCATGCGCCATGGTCGCGGGCTGACTGTTTGCGGTAGTGCGAAAAAATGTTATAGGTAGCCGTAGCGATCTACAATCTTTCTAATTCTACGACCACTACTATTGTTCGATTTCTCACTGCACGCTAAGTCCGCACTCGATTTTATTTTTCGTTGTCGACAGATCGAGCGGGCCCATGCAACAATTGTTGTTGCGGGCTCTTTGACTGCTATTGTTTAATAGTGAGTTACGAAGTGTAATTGGGTTATTATCACAATAAAACAAGTAGTGTAATTGTTTAATGAAAGTTTAATGCTGGCAAATAGGACTGTAGACCGCTCGATGTCAAAGGATAACAAATAAGAGGAATGTGATAATTATCAATCCAAGAATAACGATCATATTCTTTCTTTTAAAGCTTTCTTTATTCTTCTTCTGCTGCTCTCTATGGATTTTAATTATTTATTCTTTTTTCATATCTTTAACGATCTCTTTCAGCGTACCTCTATTCACTTTGGATGTCGCAGTCAAGGGAAGTTGTTCCATGAATATAACTCCTCCTCTCAACCGTTTGGTATCCGCAAGTGATTCTAAAAAGGTTCTCTCTTTAATCAAATACACATAAGATAACACGTGGCGTGATTAAGATTATTTTAAATAGAAAAAAGATTGAAGCAAATTCAACTGACTAAAATCTGCAAGTTATTCTGAAAAGTATTCTTTATTAATAGTTTGATTAAAGAAAATTAAAAGCAAGCATAAAAAGCCAAGTCTTACTACAACCTGTTACTAAATACTTATCAAACGTATTGAGAATTTAACTAGGATAATTATTTTTAGATTTGTTTTCTTATTAAGTAAATGAACTAACTGACATGTAGGGTACTTATTAAAACTGTTCCCGAGGTACAAACAATATCGGATGCCATGGTAATGTGTTATGTTTTGACAATAACTTTTTAACACAATTAAACAATTTAAACTATAATAAGAATTTATTACACGCGAAATCATCTAACAAAATTTGAGCGCAGAAAATGAGAAACGAATGCGTGCGAGGCCGCGGGCAAAAACTAGGAAGAAAATAAAATGTAGCAAACTAAGAAAAGTTAAAGATCATGGATGAGATATTATTGTGATGGTGTAAGAAATATTACGAGTATTTCTATGTTAGTAGGAGTTTATGAAGGAATATGGTGGTGGGAGCTGATGGCACTAAACTCGCACTCATTATGAGCCTAATCGTTTCCTTATACTATCTTAGTGTCAGTGGGAGATATCAACTGACGGTAAAATGTATTAGTTTTACCTTTAACCATGTCCTTGATCTCTTGCGCGGTGACTGTGCAGTCTGCTTGGGGCACGACGCAAGCGACGGCCAGGTCGCCGCACTCATCGTCCGGAATACCTGTCACCGCCACGTCCAACACGCCAGGGTGTTTGATGATCACTGATTCTATTTCTGTTGGCGATATCTGTAAACGTATTATTATTGGAACATGTGCGAGTAATAGTTTTTTTTTGTGCATCTCTACTAAGGAACAGCATGCTTAATGTAATCATGTTTATTTACTGACTTGGACTTAGTTTTAATTTTTCACTAGCAATATTAAAAAAATAATCTCTGAATTGTAAACGTTAATAAAAGTTACATAGATATTAATTATTAAAATTAATGCTTTAAACTAAAACAATAATAATAAATTAGTTTACTTGGTGATTGCGATATTTGAGGAGCATCTTCAAGCGATCAACGAAGAAGAAATTCCAGTTATCATCCCTGTAGAGAAGGTCACCTGACTTTATCCATCCGTCTTCCATAAATGTTTCTGTTGTTGCCTTACGATTGTTGTAATATCCCTAAAAACAATAAGTGAAATTATAAAACCTTTCAGTTGGGTAACAACACTAGTTATTTATATGACTGTACATAACATGCCATGACAAAATTAAACGAAATATTAAAGGAGAATCAATTTATTTTGTGGGTGATGTGTCACATAATTGTTAGTGTTTATCACTTTTGAATTTGGTAGATGTTAAATGGAGTCGGAGATTTGAACTTAGTTAAACAATTTTAAGGATCATAAGAAATTAACTTACTTTGAAAGCAACAGGACCTTTCAACCAAAGTTCTCCGGTTATATTTGGCTCCAAGATATCTTCCTGGGTATTTGGGTCGATTAACTAAAAAGGAAAATTGTATTTAGTTGACATCAAAATGTATGTTTTACTTAGCTTCTGTACAAAATATCACGGATTTCCTGCCATTGATATAAAAAATATTTTACAAAACTATATCTGACATGTGGTGAAAATTATACAAAAATTAGTACTTACTCGGTGCTGGAGATAAGCCAATGGCCTGCCAACAGAGCCCGGAGAAGAAGAGACGAAGTTAAAAGCAAAGCTTCCAATTTCACTGAAGCCATAGACCACGTGTACCTCAGCTTCGGTTGCTATTTTCTGGATAAAATTAAAGATAACGAAATGTACTTTATGGCGAAGAAGCTGCAGAAATTTTGCTCTAACATTGCAAGTGTCATTTTAGAATTAAAACTAAAATCCAGATTCGCATTACTAATGAGGAGAAATTTGTTTTATAACATTTTAAGAGCTAGTCCTTAGGAAATTGATTAATTAATAAATAAATAAACTAAAACCAAAATTTCCGGTTTCATAAAGGGTACAAAAAATGTGTCTTAGGAAATCAGGAATCCTAGTATGTCAGTACTTAGTTCCCGAAATATTGTACACATTCCAGATGAAGGAGCAAGACGGAAGAATACTTTAGTCAGAGTAGTACGACAGAGAAAAAACATGTCTCTGAAACCAAGCGTTTATTTGAAGCTATCCGTTTTCCACTTTAGATGGACTAAAATTCATGGCGAATATAGTCGTTTTTGGTTATCACCAAAAATATTGGATTAATCACCTTTTTTCCATTTAATTTTTTTATTTAGTATATCTTCTTTAAATCTTTAGTAAAAATAAAGTCTTGAGTGTATTACCTTAATAGTTTCTACGAGAGTTTGTGTCACGGCACTACCTCCTAATAGCAACATCTTAAAACACGTGAAGTCACATTTGTCACGTTCTTCAGACTTCGTCAGTGTTATTGCCATTGGAGGGCTAAATATTGCAAACGAGGGCTGAAAAAATTACAACCAATCAACTTCTAGAACACCGCTCTTAAATACAAACTTACACTAAAACTTATTTGTGATTAAACACAAGCCTTCGCTGCGGTTTAACCACCGTGCATTTTAATTTGAACGAAATCGTTTTACAAATACATGTCAATTCATTTGTTATAAAAAAATATCATTATAGGCGAGCGATTGCGTAAAGAACCTTTACAATTTTTACTTGTAATTTTGTATGAGTGTGACAAGGAGAGCGTCATTAGTGTTTATTAATTTTCACGCCCACCATTTCTCTTGACGTTTGTGTGTTCCCTTGTGATTTTTCCGACGACTTTTTGTTTTAGAACATATTTTTAAGGTGAGTTTTGTGTATTTTTTAACTTTTCACAGAAACTATAAATTTCCTTTCAACGGGAGTGATGTCGGAGGAGAGAGAATTAAATCCCCTCAATTCAGTTCACGAAATCCGAAAGTCTACGCACGCAACTTACCTAATGTTTTCTTTCATAAGAACAATCTCCTGGCAATAGCAAACACAAAAAGAAAAAGAGATAGGGAAATGGGTCCAACCGTTCACGCGTAATGCCGTGACCAAAGGGAAATAAGGATTCACTTATATATATATATATATATGTATATGTATATGTTTATATGGTCAATTGAACTTGTTGCATGAGCTACATTTTTTGTACTACAAGGTACAGTAAATAATTTCGAAGTATCTATATTCCTTAGACGTTTTATTCCGGGTATTTAATAGCGGTGTACCAGCTTGTTAGTCTCTTTGGAACCTTAGGATTGACAAAAATAAATCTCGTCATTCAGTCTATATTCGGCCCCTGCTGGACGTAAGCCATTGATGGTCAGACCTAATATATTTATTGATGAAAAATACCTTATATTTGTTGATTAGGAAATACGTGTGTTCTCTAGTTATTGGCAAAGAGGATTGTATGCGAGTAAATCTTAATATGGGCGACAAAACTAATGTAAATATTGCTGACAGCCACTGAATTGGAGACAATACTAGAGCCCTCTCGATTGGCGTAGGAAATGTAGAACTCATGATCCTGAAATAATTCAAATAACACAATTTTATACTCACACATAGTAAGATTTAATATTTTACATATTTTATTAATATAACATTGTTTTATTTCTTTTGATGAGCGGACTGTATTTTAGATATTTGTAATAAAACAAAGTCGTATGCATTCCGCGCATGGGACATTCAGTTCATTCATTCATTCAGGTTCAGTTGATACTTTCTTTTATAATATTGAAAGAGCTTGCTGCTGCAACTGTTGCCGGGAATGCCGGATATACTCGATCAGGGAAGTATCCTGATTTTCGTAGAAGCATGCTATAACGTTGTTACTACCTAGGTCGAGTCGACCAATTTGTGTAACAGTTATTACTGCAGAGGCTAATTATATTGTAAATATTTCACCACATGGATAGGATATATGTTTGCATTTGCATACTATATGCAATGTATGGGATTTTTTTTATTTAATGTATTTTATGGAATGTAATTACCATAGGTTGCGTAATCCCATTATAATATTTTTGTGAGTTAATGTAGCATACTTTGGTGCACCAGTGGTACCACTTGTTGAAAGCAGCAAACAGGAATTCTCCTCCGGATCAAGATCAACAGGTCTGAAAGTTTAACTAAATTTTATGCGACCGTACTGCAATTTTAAAGCTGCTAAAAATAACTTTAAAACTGGACCAAGGACCAAGTAAATCTCACATAGCTTATGCTCATTCCAGGAAAATCTAATTTAAGCGCCAAAATAAAAGAGATTTAAATAACTGTCATCGAAGGGCATAAATAATTTCTTCATTGGGATGTTTGACAATCATGTTTTGTACTGTATAATACTCATCAACATTTTTATGCAATACTCTCATTATATCTTTTGGACTTAATTATGCAATATTTTGGCACTATTACTGCTTCATGGTGCCACTATTCAATAGGCAGCATTGGGGCCTGATCGGCTATTTCTTTCGTCAAGCGTAGAACGTACACTGGTTGATGAAGCTTTTAGTTATCTCTACGTTAAACCATATAAATAAGTAAGTAATAAGTAATGAAATACATACTTGAATTCTTCCACTGGTGCGTTATTTCCATATTTTTGAAGGAATTCTGAAAAGCTGTTATACTTTCTCCCTTTACTTAACGTCACAATTCTAGCATTTAATTTTACGTTACTTAATGCTTCCTCGACATCTCCTGCTTTTTCACTTTCACAAAATACAATTTTTGGTAATGTTATTCTAAATGTATCTTCGAGTTCCCCTAAAAGTGAAATTTATTTATCATAATTCGCAACAGAATTTTCTGTGTATGTACGTCATATAATGTTTAAGGGTGGTCTTGCTTTGCTATTCTTTACCACTCATTTTTTGGTAACAAATATTTATATCGATATCAATATAACTTACTGATTCCTAGAGTCATGTCGACGCCGACAATAATTATCCCTAAATATGAAGCAGCATATGCAGATATAGCCAAATCGTTATAGTTCGGCGCCATTAAAATAATGACGTCTTCCGCTTTTAATCCTATCGCTCGGAAAGCGTTCGCGCAACGAACTGATCTCCCCAGCGCATCTTGAAATGTGTCTGATTCTCCAGTACCGCCATCGATCTAGGCATACAGTTAAAAAAGAATTAGATTAGACAGACTTATTCTTAACTCTATTAATTAGGTATTACATAAGTTAAAAAAGCTGGTCTAAAAAGATATATTACTGCTTAGTCGAATGAACAAAAATTAAGTCTTTGGTGTTAATTCCAGAGGCGTACAAACTGTAATCATAATTTATACAGCGTGACCGTAGGCACCCCCACAATGGAGAGTACACGTTCGACAAGATGTTGAGTACTATAGAAAATAAAATAAGACGTGAAACTGCCAAAATGCGATTCCAAATTTATTAATAATTTCCTAACCCTTCTCTTAATTCCAAACGTATAAAAACTGGCCGGACCACCGCACCTACCTTGCCCCCACAACCACACCGAAGTAACTTCGCGCGTCGTGCCTAGTATATCCAAGACTTTTTTCTTCAAAGCAGTGTACACAGGACGTATGTACAAAGGACACGAATTCTTGCAAAGGCCGGCGACTTTTCTTCTCGTGTAAAGGTCCCTAAGGCGGTTTGTCTCTTTCTTTTCTTGTATCAAGATTTGTTTCTTATTGTATGCTTATTTAGGTAAGTTTTTATCAGTTTTCACTTGTAAGCGTTATGGCGATGTTTTATTCGGTTTTGTACCTGTATAATAAAGTCGGGAGAATCCTTGAAACTCTGCAGGATCAGTTTACCGACATGATGTCTGTCTGACGGAATGCCAGTGTTAGCGACCACGCGGCTTCCCAGTTCGTTCAAAAACCAAAATACAGCATCGCTAGCGTGCTTGTGGTACTTCATTTTCCTGAAATTATAAAACATATTTAACTTGGAAACTTTCTTTTTCAACTCTGAGCATTAAATAAATGTCCTAGACGTTAGTATTTCATGTTATTGTTAAAAACAACTTACTTGAATTACTACCTCAACCTCATCATCACCTGCCTGCCCTTTTCCTGCTTATGTAAGGACATCGACATGACTGTAGCAAAGCTAAGCAATCACATATGACACGTACAGACGGCGATCAGTTACATTATGTATTGATGTTCACATATAGTGTTATTCACGTGTAGGCGAGACTGTAGTCTAGTCTAGTGTTTATATATTCTCCTACCAGATGTCAACATAGCGCAACATAACTAAAACAAAATTTTAACTTGATATTTTTTTATTAAGACAACATTAAGACTTTATACCAGCTTCAATGATTTATGTTTAATGGCACCAAGTAACGTGACTGTAAAATTTATAGAAATTGTAAAATTTGTTGAAAAAAAATATATTTTACAATTGTTTAGCTTTATCCAATTTTTAAAATTCTCGCTACCCGTTTTTCGATTCTACGAAAGAGAACTTATTCCCAAGAGTGACTCAGTATTATCAGATCATAATTTTAACATACCGTACTGATATGTCAAAAATACCATGTTTCTGACTCGAATTGCTTTGCATAACGTATAAAATTACCATGTATATAATGGTAAAATAGAACAGAAGATTTTTATGCATTTATGGTATTTCTATTTAAAAGAAGTTATACCCGGAATACGTTATTTTTGATATATCATGGACTGGACAGGAAAAGGGATATTTCCTTTTCCGATCCAACTTCGCCCATCAAATCTTCCCTTCTACTCAAAAGGGGGAGGAGGACTATGCTTGGGTCTCCGGCACCTCATGTGCCATCACCTTTATTTCACTGGTTAAATTAAATATTAAATCAATGGCACGAAGTTCGCCGGGTCATCTAGTTTTGAATAAAATCATTGTAAATTTTATTTTATTTCAATTTTTTCTTTCATCTGAGTTTTTAAATGTTTACATGAAATTATATAACTATATACACAAGAAAATATTAAATCAGAACTAAATAATAATTTTCTTTTCGCAAGTAATTTTTTTTTAAATTTACTTTTTTCAAATTTGGCATTTAGCAAAAATATTACAATCATTAATCACGTCATCGCAATAATGACCCCTGACGCTCCGGGGAACGATATAAATCTAATGACGCCACATGATAAATGCATGCATACATAAGCACGAAATGCGTGTATTCACCTTCTGGGTCAGTTGGTAAAAGATATAATAAACGTGAGGGTTCGCGCATGTAAAGGGTCCGTTCCGGATAAACTTCTGTCATTTTATAGTTGTTTTTTTGAATTTAGCTATTCAAATCTCTGGCTCTTTCTTGGTCAGTGAGCTTAACCTTTATACAAGTTATGTGCATATTCGAAAGAGGCTGACAGGTCAGGTCACGTCAGATGTTCATACGAGACCAACTAACATGATCATTTAACGACTCGTAGACATACGCCGTAACACTTTATCAAATAATGCCAACACAATATATTTATAGAGAATTATAGTAAATAACAAATGAACACATACATATGCAAACTGCGATCCACGGCCAGCGTGCTCGTTCGAATTCCCGCCCGCAACTGATCTATGCCGCATTAGTGCAGTTAGGGCACAGAGTAGTCACACACATATCATATCGATAGCTTAATTAAGATAGTGTAGGTACAATTAAAACCGTCTGACACGAACATTAACCGATAACTTGTGACATTAAAGGGTTATTTGACGGGCCGGTTAGCGTGGTTTGTAAGATATTTGCTTTTCACGCCGCAGGTCGTGGATTCGATTCCCAACCAGGACAAATATTTGTGTGCATGAACATGTCTGTTTGTCCTGAGTCTGGGTGTAATTATCAATTTAAGTATGTATTTACAAAAGAAAAGTAGTATATGTAGTATATCAGTTATCTGGTTGCCATAGCACAAGCTCTGCTTAGTTTGGGATCAGGTGGCCGTGTGTGATTATGTCCTAGGATACTATATTATATTATTATATTAAAAGTATACAACAACAACAATATTGACAAATATTTTATATAAAATTGTATATTCCATTGACTGTAAAAAATTTCGGTTAACTAGCGCTGAAATCTGCACACTGATGCAATTTCACTATACATTATTTTTAAATTAAATCATTTTAATTGAAAAGCAATAATTTTAAGATATTCAATCTACTGTAGTTCAAGCAAGTATGGGTTGGGAATACATTTTAAAATATGTGTTACTTGTGAGCGCAACGTGTGAAGATGCCAGCTTAGGTTTCATTTTGAACTAATATATTATTATTTTAATATTGATGTAAAATTTCCATAAATAAATATTAACAATTACATAACTATTATATTACACGAATCGATTGATTTATACGACATTCGTTATTTCTTATTATTTCTTTCTTGACGTGCTAAGTAATAACACTTCGTTCATGGAACTTATACATACGTACGAGCAATAATTTCAATGAAACAACATTATTTTACTTTTATGCTCGGCGGCCTCCCAATTCGGTAATCCGGTAATAATAATAAAGTAACGGCCCGAGCCGAGGTTCCCTCTACGGAGGGAGCCCTCGAGCTTAGTTACTCTAAGAGGCTTAGGCTAGGCGCCCTCTGCGGCCTGCCGCCTCGTGCCCGGTGTAGCTGTAAATGCCTCCTCAAGGCAAACAGTGACCTTTCAGTCACAAAAAAAACGCAAACAGTGACCTTTCTTTCAGTCACAAAAAAAAACTTTTATAGTAGAGTTTATTTTTAAATCTTATTGCTTAAATATATAGCTTTACATTATTGCATCAACGTGAATTATGATTGACTTTTGTTTTAACATATAAAATAGTTTTATTAAGATTTTATAGATAATTTATTTTTTTATTCTCTCTTAGCTTCTCTATCTGTCAGGATCACCTTCCTTCTTATTCTCTTTTCATACTCATAGCCATCTTCTTCAGCATGGCTCTGTTTACTTTTGAAGTCGCAGTCAAGGGAAATTCTTTCATGAAAATGACTCCTCCTCTCAGCTGTTTGGTATCGGCCAGAGATTCTAAAAATGTTTTTTTTATTAATGGATGCATTTAGTAAAATATATGTACTACGTATATATAAATGTTTTGGCCATTTTTTGTGGAATAAACTTATCGCTAACCTACTACAGAGTCGTTGCGGCGTGCTCTTTTTGGGACACTTTATATGTACTACGCAATATCGGATAAAATTACTTAACCTACTTTAAAAATCGTATTCCAACGATTCCATTTTGATAAACTTACGAATTTAATATTTAAAAGGCTGAAGTTGATCTGCAAAATGCTAAGCAAAATTTCTTAAAATCCGAATTTGAAGTTAAATATTTGTATAGAAATTCCAAGCGCCTAATAAATTAAGTAAAGCCCACAAGCGGTTGAGCACTATTATATTAGTAACCAGATTTCAAATTTATTTTTGATTCATTTATTGTTTTCAAGCATAAATTTTAAATTTCACTAAAAGAAAGAATTTTGATAAAATAATTAAGAGAGGTATTTTTCTGTGTAAAATAGAAGAATGAATAAAAAGAGAGGAAAGATATTTATGATTTAATAATATCATAAATACACTTTAACCTGAATAAGAGTAATTAAAGCAACATAGCCTTAAACAGTGCTGGAGCCCGCAACACAATATCTGTTGCTCGACCGGCGCGAAATACCACGACCTCACAAAAAACAGCGTCAATTAGAAGTATTCTGCGATTCGTCTATGACCAAGGTGCCGGAGGACTAATTCTACTCCTCTTCCTCTTACTATGCATTACTAATAAGGAAAAATAGTTAGGGGAGGAGGTTTCCACTGTCCATTCCAAGTAGGTACCGCATCTGCATCACATTAGCTTGTTAAAGATGTCTATGAGTAATGTTCACGTGGTATTGGGTGAACCGCTTGCTCTTTTGACGTCGTCTTCTATAAAAAATCTAGAGCTATTCAATAAAAATATGTGTATGGTACACGTAAACCATCGGATTTAATATTCCTTTTTCTCTTGAGTTTAATTCCTTTCTTTGTTTACCTTTTACCAGATCCTTGATCTCCTGCGCAGTGACTGTGCTGTTTGCTTGAGGTACCACGCAGGCGACGGCCAGGTCGCCGCACTCGAGGTCCGGAATGCCTGTCACCGCCACGTCCAACACGCCAGGGTGCTTGATGATCACTAGTTCTACTTCCGTGGGTGATATCTGTCAACAACAATATCTGTTGTCTGTTTTATGCTGTGACTACGTAATATATGAATTGCTAAAATTATCTTTCGTACAAGTACTCAGCGTATTATTTGGATTTTACTCGAATGATGACTTTGGATTTGAATTCGGATAATTAAAAATATTTATAAATCATTATAGTAACAAGCATTACGTGGTGATTGCGATATTTGAGGAGCATCTTCAGCCGTTCGACATAGAAGAAGTTCCAGTTCTCGTCCCTGTAGAGAAGGTCGCCTGATTTTAACCATCCGTCTTCAGTGTATATTTCTGCTGTTGCTTGAGGATTGTTATAATAACCCTGAAAACGTCAAAAGTGAAAAATGCTTGTGATAATTATGATGCTTCGGTGATTCCAGTATGTTGAAAAGATAGATGAAAAGGTATTGAAACATATGCGATATGTGCAATAACGAGTGGCGATAGTAGACAAACCTTATGGACAAGATTAGTTATATACAATGACGATATTAAGATTATACCTGATGAGATAATTTTTTACGCTAGTTAATTTATTTTTTTATTTATAACTTTTTGTGTTGTATATAACTATATCACTGCCCCGTTTTTCAATAAACCCGTGGGAACGTATAATTTACTAACATAATCATTGGTGGGTATAGAATCTTCGCTTACCTTAAAAGTAGCAGGTCCTTTCACCCAAAGCTCACCCGTAATATTTGGTTCCCAGATATCTTTTTGAGTGACCGGATCGACTAACTAAAATGATAAATTTGATTTAATATTGAATAATTTATATCCATTCTAAACTTACTATAGGTACTGTACTTTCCAACTGTAGTACCGTAAATAGCAAATACAGACTTTTGCACATCAACGTTAGTATTTTCCAAATCCAATTCGGAGTATCGCACATCAAATTCCGTCCATTAAATTTGTTTATTTATCAAATTGTCATGGAACAGTATAATGGTGTATAAAATCTGAATGTGATGTGCAGTAGTAAGCCGAATACGTTTTGTAAAATGCAATACACTGGTAAACATAGGCTAAAATTTTGCTGTACATGGTATTTTGTATTAGTTCGTAGGGTCCAAGCTATCTCAATGACAAAAGTTCATCGATTTGGATTTATATAATGTAAGGACAATGCGACTAAAGAAGATTAAAAACAATACATGGAAATTTCTCTACAGGATAATCGTTTGGGCGAGAGCTTCAGCCACTTGACGATCGACAGCCTATTATTATTACAACTTACTCGATAATGGAGATGCGTCATTGGTCTGCCAATAGATCCTGGAAACGAAGAGACGGGATTTAAGGCAATGCCTGCGACTTCGCTGCAACCATATCCCACATAAACCTCCGTTTCAGGTGTAATTATCTGAAAAAATCAATCAGTAATAGCAAAAATATAATATTTTATTGTCTGATGGCACAGTAATGAAGCCTCCAAGTCGAGTTCGGCCGTACCTAACCTTATCTCAAGGCGACGCGCGGCAATTTGACCTCTTGAAGTTTGAATTTAAGATTATACTTGGTAGTTTACGAAATATCTCTAGTCAACATTTTTAATTTTGTTAGTGACACATTTACCGATCATCAAAATTCAAAATGTGCTTCTGGGTACTTCTAGGTAACGATTACTGTATGTATATTACAGTGAGCTAGTAATATAAAATGTCTGTGGTGAATGTAGTAAATGTTTTCTTTTTAATATCGTAATGACAATAATATACAATAATTCGTTTGTCAACTACCGAATTGAATAGAACGGTCGCGAGCAATATCAAGTGTCTGTAATGTTCTTTTTTTTTGTTTTCTGACAATACAAGGTGTAAAAGTAAATCAAGACTCTTATTTTAAAAGCGACTACACTAATAAAAACAGCATCAAATAGATTTTTTTTTCATTTTGAAAGGTTTGCGGAGCACGAGCAAGTTGCTTTGACGTTGCGCCCTACGGCAACTGCAAAGTTTGCTTTGTTCGCAGTTCATGAACCACGGTTGATGAACTTATATCAATACATTAGAACTTATCAATACTTTCAGCTAAATTACGAGACTAAATTATGTAATAGTTGTTTTGTCATCTCGACAAATTAACGATACTGTATTTTAAATTTGGTGCACAATATGTTAAACAGTTATTATTACGGTAAAAGATTACCCAAAAAGTTAATTAATATTTAATTGCCGCTAAAGTTGTACTTCAAATAATTTCCCCCGGTAACAGTATATCTGGTTTTATAACTTTGGTATTATATTAAAGGTAATATTTCTACTGAGCATAATGTGTGTTTGGCCAAATACTAGCAAAAACATTCAATGTCGACAACATACAAAATCAAGTAATTGGAATGAGAATATAGAGGTGCTTACATACACATACAGCGGATTGACCCAATTCTCATATGTTAAAGGAAAACTTTAATGTGGCCAACTGTTTTCTATTCATTTTTATGGTAGGCATTTATCCTAAAAAAATTTACCTCGCTGGCCAAGTTCTTCAAAATTGTATTGAGTCTTTAAATGTACATTATGATGAATTACTTATATGATTAATACCTTTAAATCTTCTACCAGGATCTGAGGCACGGCGCTCCCACCTAAGACTATGATCTTAAAGCACGTGAAGTCACATTTGTCGCGTTCCCCGGGCTTCGTCATGGATATCGCCATCGTTGGACTAATTATCATGAAGGAAGGCTGCAATAAATATTTATACACTTAATATAATTAGCCAATAAAGATATTATATTCCTCGATCCGCAGAAACCAAGCCTTATGCAGTTTGCCAATAGCAACGTGTGGGCAAAGACACGAGATTCGCTTGGAATGCGACGTCCACGCTCGTTTATTTATTTAAAATTTTCCAAAGTGATTTTGTATGCGTACAACATATGTGCAGTATAAAACATCATTGAGTGTAAACAAGTAAACACCAATTTCACATTAAAGTACAAAGAAATAGTTTAGTACCTTATATTTATTGATTAGTTGGTACGTATGTTCCGATGTGGTCGGTAAGGATGTTTGTATTCTCGTAAACCTTAACATGGGCGATAGAATGAAACTAAACACTGCGGAGAGCCACTGTACGGGCGACACTATCAGAACGCTCTCAACTGGCGTCGGGAACTTGGAACACATAGTCCTGAAACAAAATACATTGCATATATACAACCTTTTCTAATAAGGTAAGGTTTGAAGGATAAGTGGGTTTGATGGAGAGGTGGTAGGTAGGAAAAGGAAATATTTGTTTTGTCTGTTAAGAAACTTTATAATTACCATACGTAGGGTATACCAAGCATGATGTTCTTGTATGTGAGCGCAGCACACTTAGGTGTGCCAGTTGTCCCACTTGTAGAAACTAGGAAACAGGTTTGCTCCTCCGGGTTAAAATCTGCAGGCCTGAAATATTTACTTCCGTTATTAATGTATATACATATAACCGTATGTATATAAAACAAGTTACACCACTTAAAACTCAAGATCAGCTGCGCGGGTTTTTTTGATCCGGTTTTGTCAACAGTGGTAGAGTCCGCAACCACAACGACTGTTACAAGAATGGGCCGGTTTCATCGGTGAAATACTACCACCTCACAGAAAACAGGTGTGAAGAAGAAATACTCTCCAGCAGTTAATACAGTTAAATAAAACATAAATCAATTCTAGGGTGGAACGACAGCTATTTTGATATAAAACGGTTTATAATATGATTTAAATAATTTCTCATTTTGGCAACCCCAATAGAAGTGCAATACACCAATTGCTTGGCCATGTTGCTTTTAGCTTCATGATTTTTTTTGTAATTCAAATAACAATATCCGTACTTGAAATCCTCCACAGATGTTTCGCTTCCATATTTTTGTATGAATTCTAGAAAGCTACATTTCCCCCCTTTGTCGTACGTCACAATTCTAGCGTCCAGGTTCATGGTCTTCAATGCTTCAGCGACATCTTCTTCTTTTTCACTTTGGCAGAATATTACTTTCGGTACACTTATTTCGAACGTGTCTCGAAGTTCCTCTAAAACATAATAATATTTCTAAATGATTAACCTATTTACCACTTAGCCATTTATTCATGCAATTTTTTGGATACCGCAAAGGTAAGTTTAGTATAATATATTCTAAATTTACTACACTAGGTATATTGATTAAACATTATGTAAAGGTAGAAATATTTCTACAATGTTTATTAAATATACTTGGAACCTAGTGCCCAGTTTATTAATATCATTAAATAGAAAATCACTGTTAATTTTATATATTTAATGATTTTTATATTAATAGCTATTATATTAGGAAGTCCTCAGTCCTGTCTGAGACTATGAGTGCTACAAAGTACTCGAAACGTCGGGAATATAAATAGTGATAATAAATGCGATAAAAGCTGTAAAAAAAATTTAATGAAAGAAGAGTGGACGATAAGCACAAAAGGGACAGAGCATGCGGGTATCACTTAACAGACGACGAACAAGTATACTCGTAAAGAAAAGTACTTCGCGTCTATTCTGAGAGGTCGTGGTCTTGTACGTCCTAAACGGCACATTAGTTGTGCTGCTGTTAGGTGTACAACTTTTATATTTTAAACTAGTTGCATACACTCGCTTTGCTTTCAGGTTTTTTCTTCCAATGATACAATTATTTATAATATAATACATGTTATCGAAAAATACATTTTCAGCTACTTATGTTTTACACTCCTAGAACCAGCCATATACCACAATTGCTCTGAGATACTTAGCGTAGGCTAAAACTAAAACGCGAAACATAGAAACACCCACATCTATTTATACATTAAATACTTACTGATTCCAAGAGTACTATCGACACCGGCTACAATAATACCTAAGTACAAAGCAGCATACATTGATATGGTTAGGTTGGTATAGTTCGGCGCCATTATGACAATGACGTCATCCGCTTTTAATCCTATCGCTCGGAAAGCGTTCGCGCAACGAACTGATCTCTCCAGCGCATCTCGAAATGTGTCTGTTTCTCCGGTAGCACCGTCGATCTGAAAATATTCAGGCAAATGTTAAATGATTGTTCCCTTTTTAACAATAAATAAATGATCCATCAAGTCTTACTGATACGCGGACATCATACGGTATTGTATATGTATCTTTCATCTGTATCATTCCCCATCCCCATATATATGTACATTTATCATTAACTAGACTACACCATATTAGCAGGATAATGTCTGTCGCTTTTATTAGTCCTTAGTAGGGTTATAATTGTACTTTTGTGCAAATGTATATAAACATAAGTACCGACAGTTTTTTTTATAATATTGTTACAATATTGCGTAAATTTTTACCACATCTTCTATGCTAAAGCATAATATTGTTTTTACAATATCCATAAAGTATAATTATAATCATATTTAATTAATAAAATGAACCTTAAAATGAAAGGCTTAGGTTTTAATTGTTAGACGATATAAATAGTTTTTCAAAAATTACAAATATCGATTTCGGGTTTGATGAGCTAGTGTATGGCGAGAGGCGTAGCCTGTCGCATTTGAGACATAAGCGTAATGGAAGGTGATCTCGGGGAGTGATAGATTATTTTATTAAGCATGCAAGGCCAGATGCGTGGCGAGATTATTAGGGTCAACGTCCATTCAAGGCAGACGACAAACATGTTTACGGATCTCAGTGTACCATAGATTAAAGCGCCAATAGCCCAGGTATGGGCTGCGAAACATGCAGAACATGGTCTTGGGCTTAAATCCTCTATTTGACTATTTTCGTGAACAATGACTTCTCCTATTTATGTTTGGGTATGTATTAGACATGTAATTTTTTTTATTGGACATATAGTTTACCTGCAGTGTGTAACTTGGTACATCTTTAAGACTCTGCAGGATCAGTTTACCGATGTGATGTCTGTCTGACGGAATTCCAGTGTTAGCGACCACGCGGCTGCCCAGTTCGTTCAAATACCAATTAGCAGCGTCGTTGGCGTGCTTGTGGAACTTCATCTTTCTGAAAATAACTAATACATTTCAATTAAATTAAAGAATGACTATATTAAAACTAGACGTAAACGACGAACTTGTATGCCGAGATGTATGGAAAAAGATAATATCGTGCCAAATAGAAATCCTTAATCTCTGCCTACGCCCCTAGGTTATAGGCGCGAGAGCATGTATGTTTATTAAACTGACAAGGAAAACTGGAACACTTAAATTCTTCTACAATGATGAATCCGTTAACAAATACGGACCTATTTGTCCCGGAGTACCTAATTGATACTAATATAATAAAAGATTCCAAGAAATTGCAACGCTACCCTTAGTATTGTATTATAATATAACTTGTACTAGATTTAGAATACGTGACTTTTAAGTTACGTTAAGTTAGACGTGTTTGCAAAATGAATCAAATCCACGATCTTATGTTCAGCGTAGACCTTATGAGGACGGAAACGGGCCGATGTTGTGATGGGCAAAGTTGATTGTGATATATAATGTTTGAATTAAAAGTGGTAAATTGGTTCTTTATTCAAAATATTTGAATGATCGTCGGTTATATCGTAGGGTAGGCTACAAACAGAACTTTATAAATATATACTTTACTTTTCGTTCGTTAGTAAATTAAGTTTTTTTTTAAATTAAATTATTATTTTTTAAATCTATATTTACTTATCTAAAGATTAAGTTTTAAATAATCCAACATTTATTTAAATCCAAATCTATTGGTCCTTAAAATACGTAATTAATGAAATAAAAAATTGTTTAATTAATCTTATTACATTCTGCGTTCCACTCGGCGAATAAGACGACTAAAAGTGCAATCTCCTTAAATCCCGTCCTCCGTTCTATTTATACCTCCCCTAACTTCTAAATAAACGTTGGCAACATATCTACAACTCTTACGATTTTTAAGATTTGGTTATTTGACACCTTCCTTAATAAAAAAAGTTTACTTACAATTTTATATTGTGGTCCTGTGAAAAGAATACACTACACTGGACATAGATCAAATATCACTGTCGTCGCCGAGGCTCCATTATAAACTGCGCTCAATCACGATCAGTACTTATACATGTAACAATTACAGCTATTTTTACTAATGGCGAGGACACACTGGCGGAAGATAATTAAACCGCTTATTTCTTTTTTCGAGCTAACGTAAAGTAATCCTACCTATAATATTAAAAATAAAATGTGAGCTTATCAGTTTGTTACGGTATTCGTACTCGACTCAACCGATCAGCACCAAATTATTGACACACATTGTCAGGGGTAGTTACAGCAAATAACAAAGGGTGTCAGTTATCCCGAAAAAAAACTTCCCCAGGGCTATGTGTTTAAGAAAGTTTAGGGTACATGAAAAATACGAGTATTACTAACCGAGGACAAAGGCTGTATTATTATTTGTATTCTAAATTGTTGAGCCATTTCATCGATTAATTCATCGTTACTTTAGCTTTAAAACTTAATTCGTTTATTACACATTGTCACAAATCTATAGACTGATATTAATATAAAGTAATTTAATTGAAAAACTGATTTACGTTTGTTCATTTAACATATACAAACTGCCGAGTAACCTAGTGTGAGTAAACATTTGGCACATTAATACTGTTGGCGAAATGCCAGCACTACTACTACTAATTTGTATTGTTATTATTTGTACTAAGATTATTTCTGGATTTGTTTCAGATCTGTAAATGCTTTGTAGAGTATATCCATCCTTATGATGCATTTCTTAACCTATGCGATTGTTAATTGTTTCTTAAACGAAATTAGAGTTCATTAAGATAAGTGTGTGTTCTAATATTTAAATTATTCATTAGTTTTTTATTTTAATATATCAGTTGTAATACAATGTCTGTGGTTTGTTTATATGACGACATGGACAAGGTTACGGTAGAAGACACTGACCACCAACGGATACATGGATATATGTGTAAATTATTTAATTTATTTTTATTTGCAACCCAGTTGGGTCAGCACACGAGACAGTTATTGGTGTAACGCTTCCCTTAACTGAAGTTTATGCCACCTGCTTTGCGTGGTAGAGACGGAAAGTATGTCGTAAAGATACTTCCGACAAGTCTGTCCAGTATAACCTCTCTACCAGGGTGGGCTGGTAGTTTTAGGTGTGGATATAGTTATCGAGATCCCCACGTATGTATCCTAACTATGTTATAATATCAATTCGAATGTGAGTTTGTTTGCTTGTTACGCTTTAACTCCTAAACGATTATATCGAACATACATTGTCAGGGGTACAGAAATTAACATAAGGTGCCTTTTATCCCGAAAACCACTTCTTGAGAGATAGAAAAATAAAACCTCGTAAAGGTTGCGATAGTAACGTATGCACGTCAATAACATACATACTTTTGTATTTTGTGACACGACATGGCATACTATTACCATGGCAACCAATAACAACTTTTTGATATTCCCCTTTAATTCCAAGTTATTAAACGCGAAATCTAGCGACGAAGATAAGAAACGAATACATGCGACGCCGAATGCAACCGATAGTTGGTAATGAATGTAAGTATATTTAAGAATGTTTGAATGTTTATCTCGCTCTCCATCAGTCTTTTAAAAACTACAGTCATGTTATTCCACAAAAATCCGGGTACCGGTACCACGCTGCTCGAAGATTGCGATATAATATAATATACACATGTGACGAAAATTATTGTCACAAAATTTATGCTAATCATTTTATTATTGATTGATAGTCTCGTCTATTCCAGCGCGAATTGCGATAATTGGCCATACAGGTTAAAGGTTATGTGACCGGACTGTCTTTTCCGATGTTTATATTTTACGCGTTAATCAGTGTGACTTGTGTATATAACGGGATTTTTACGCTCAAGTTTTACCATGAGCGATTGTTAAATCTTTTAGTTTAGAGCTCAACAATTCTCAGATTGAGAAATCAGATTCACACTTTTGACAATAATTTAAGAATTTCAGTGGCATAGAAAATTACTCGAAATTATCCAATCCGGTAATACTAATAAAGTAACGGCCCGAGCCGAGGCTCCCGAGGGAGCCCTCGAGCTTAGTTACTCTTAAAGAGGCTTAGGCTAGGCGCTCTCAGCGCTCTGCCGCCTCAAACCCGGTGAATCTGTAAAAGCCTCCTCCAGGCTAACAGAGACAAGTCAGTCACAAAATAAAAACGAAACGATACAATGTACATACAATACAATAGGGTGGTATGATCTGATAAAGGCTACGCGTAGTAATTATTCCATACAAACAAAATCACGGGCACTGGTCAGTTGATAACAAAAATAAATTATCAAATATAAATTGCCATTTCATTTTTGCGAATTGAAGCCGGTTTCTTGTAGTCTTACGCTTAAATTATATCTTTTTCTATTATTTATTTCAACACGTACAATTTTTATGTTTTAGATTTATGTTGCTTGATGCTTTAAACATGGGCTGTTTATGTTGGCACTGCACAGTGCACTTATTAGTATTATAATGTTAAAATTAAAATGAAGATGTATAGCACTAGCAGGAACATAGACAATTGAGACAAAAAATAAATTATAACCAAATACAAACTACCGTGGTACTGTCGTTACCATGTTACAATAGCAGATGGGTAGTTTGTTTTTAATTTTAAGAGGCCTCGAACACACGGGTGCATTTAATTAGACACTATGTATTATATCTTTATTGAACCTTCATCTTTACACTTATGTATTTTTAAATACAATCATTCGGTTTCTTTTCTCCACTAATAAAGATCTTCACTCCAGAACAATATTCGTTTGATGCTACATTCGTATCTGTACTTCCCCGGAGTGTCGTAGCGCATAAAACTCGTACAGTGGACGTAAATCATTAAAATGTTTTGGCAACTTAATTTCCTGGTATTATCTGAGTTGGAAAATTACAAGAAACCTTGCCAGTCATCGTATTAAAACTTGTATTTATGTGTATAAGTGCTTGCGTCGCTACTGTAAATATAATATTTCTCACAACGGCTATGTCAACGTAACGTGATGCAACAGATATCATGTGTTAGGTAATCTTGTCACTTGTTCATTTACGAGCGTTGTCTCTTAACAGATTAATTATTGTCATTATTTTTTTCTTATCTTTCGCTTGTTGCTTTTTACTTTGACAGCACTATACATGATGTCCCAATTCAGGATGGATGATTAATAAATATATAAAAAAATATTATCACTTCTATATTTCTATAAAGGCATCGTATTCTACTTATTACAAAATAAAAATCCTTCTTTTTTCCGTCTAAGTTATATCTTCTCTCTCATGTAACGAAACGTATACATAAACGTTCTTCCTTCTTCCTTCCTTGAAATTTGGCTAACGATTCACGTCCAAATTTAACAGTGGTAGAGTCCGCAACAACAACATCTGTGGCACGAATGGGCCGGCTCGACCGGTGAAACACCACGACCTCACAGTAAACAGGGATGAAGTAGAAGTACTCTGCGTTTCGTCCGATGAGTGAGGGGCCGGAGGCCTAATTCTAGTTCTCTCCCCCTTCCCACCCTTTTCTCATGAGGAAAGGATGGGAAGGGGAAGAAAATTACGGTGGAGGGGATGTCTCCTCCCTCCACTGTCCATTAAAGGTGGGCAACGCATCTGCAACTTATTAATTAGTTGCAGATGTCTATGGGTAGCGATCACTGGACATCGGGTGAACCGCTTGCTCGTTTGTCACCTAGTACTATAAAAAAAAACTACATATAGGTATAGTGATAGAGCAATCTACATATAGTGCGTCTGTGTGATGTGTAGCATATTTTTTGTGAATGGCAAAGTGCAGTTAACAAAAAATGCTTAAAACCACTTGGTCGTGACTTTATTTGTATATTTACATACATTTGTAAATTACATATGTAGATAAAAAATTGTATCATCTGTCTCTTGTCCCCCGGTAACACAAAGAGTCTTTATACGAAGTGGGATCGTCATAATTATTTCATAGCTTACAATGACAAGTGTTATTAGTTTAGTTTGCTTTAAAATCCCCTATATTGTCGCAATTTTGGGAGGTTTTGCAATAATCACCACATTGATACAGTATGCTCAAAGGCATTAAGCCCTCTACAAGGTTATTTAACACTCAAGCTTAATAATATCCTACGACATATTCACACACGGCCATCTGATACCAAACTAAGCAGAGCTTGTGCTTTGGCAACCAGTTAACTGATATACTACATATACTACTTTTCTTTTCTAAATACATACTTAGATAGATAAATTACACCCGGACACAGGACAAACAGACATGTTCATGCACACAAATGTTTGTCCTGGGTGAATCGAACCCACGACCTGCGGCGTGAAAAGCAAGTATCTTACAAACCACGCCAACCGGCCCGTCAATAAATAAACAATTTAAATTATTTATTGATTGAGTTGGATTGGATATGGAAATTGTTAAAATTAGGTATATCAAAATAATTACAACAATTAAAACATATTAAGTACTACTCACGCCATCTAGTAATCACAACGGGTACTATTAAAAGTGTATAATCTGTGCATCAATGATCATTATTCGATTTCACTTTAACCATAAATATAGTCCGTTTGCAACCGTTGTACCGTATGTTTTATTAGAAATCAAATAAAGATCATCAGAATTATTTATACAGATATAATTTACGAAATAAATTTAACAGAATAATAATCAAAATAATATAACAGAATTGATAAAGCGAAGGAATATGATGCGATGCATATGAAGAAAACCCTAGAAATAGTAGTCTATGAGATAAAAAAGCAATAAAAACTGTGTGCATTTTTGCTATAATTTTTCTGGCCGGCACAATTATTATATCGGCTTTTGCCATGAGCACGTATCCTCCGACGCAAGGTTGTTAAGTCAGAAGACTACCCTTTTTTTTGTTTTCGAGGGGGAAATCTTAACCAAGATACCCTGCTTCTATTGCGGTTATCTGAGGTTTTTACTCACTAAAACCCCCCCGGTGGCCATCCTCGAGTGCGATAGATGAGGGCTCCAGGATCTCCGGTGGAACGCACCGGTGCCCCTTGCACTGAGCTTGCGCGCGACCCTGGGGAGCAGGCGCTCCACTTGCACTTAGCAGTGCAACGGCAACACAGGGCCACGCCGTGTTGAAATGATTCTGATGATGATTGTAACTCTTCATCATTGCACATTGATGAAATGTGCAATGATGAAGAGTTACTAAGGTAAGTGTGCAATAGACGTGGTTGCACCAATACCTACTCCCAGCGAAAAAGTACTACGATTTGCGAGTAAAATGTTAATATAAAATTTTTGAGAGACGCTAGAAAATAATGAATTCGCAACATAGGCGACGTGGTAGGGAGAGAAAATAAGTTTAAAAACTATCAGGTGAACCGTTCGCTAGCTTACCTCATATATTAAAGTGCATCTCAAAGCTTTGGAAAGAAAGAATCCGATATGAATGACTTGAGCAAATCATCGATTTCAATGGTGAGAGATTTTCTTCCCCTTTATCTGATGTGCTAAATATACAAGCCCACGTACTACAGGAAAACCGATTCACAAATCTGAAGCATAGTGGCACATATATTTCTGGTCCAATACGTAACGAAGTGCTGTCATAGATTGCTATCTATTTTCAACCCCGGTTGGGTTCCATACTATCTATTAAAAAACATAACAGTTTCTTTAAATAATCCTTATAATCGTACATTGCATCGTTGGCAGTCATACTTAATAAATAGTCAAACATGAGAAACATGTATACAATATTCAACAATATACTAGTAGCAGTTTTTCAGTTTTATATTAAATAAAATGGCCGATTAGTAAAAGAGGAATTCGTTTTGTACGTGATTGATGTAATAAGAATCCAAGGCGAAGGTCAAGGAACTAACGACAGCTCGTAACTATAAATAATGTTATGTGAAGTTAAGGCAATCGTCAGTGTCGTGACTAACATTAAACTAACACAATACGTTATCACCGGGCACGATACTTAACGCCGTAATCATTTCTTGCTACCTCTAAATTCGTCTTTACATCCGTAATAGACTTGTAGATAGCAATAGCACACTCTCATTTCAGTTATTAGTTACTTAATTTAATTTCTCCAGCCACGCGAAAAGACGGCGCGGCTTTAAACATTATTCTACTACTAGTATCACTACTACCAATCTCCATTGTATTGACGGGAGTAAATTTGATTTCCTAAGAGTTATTTGAAATACCTCTTATTTCCGACGATTTGCTTTCGCTTATTAAGACGTTCATACCATTTTGATTGCATTCCATGATCGTAAAATTATCGCATAACTTCCTGCTTCCTTCTAGAATTTCCATATTTTATTTCCAATTAGGAGTTGAAGGGTCTTCAAGAAAGTAAGGAATTGGAAATAAGGAATAAGTACGCTGCTTATCCTGTTTCGTTAACAGTAACAGATTATTTAAAACTATAAAAACGGTATTTATGAAAGGTAGCATACCATTTTTGATAAGTTTGATGAACTATAGATCAAAGAACGCACTTATGAAGAAACACATCCCTACAAATATTATAAATGTGAATGTAAGTTTGTTTGTTACGCTTTCACGCGAAAACTACTCAACCGATCATCATGAAACTGTGTACACATATTCTCTGAGGTATTAGAATTAACATAGAATACTTTTTATGAAAAAAAATAGTATACAAAAAGCGGAGTATGTATGTTTCCTATAGACTCCGAAATAGCTGGACCGATTTCGATGAAACTTACAGGGATTGTCCAGATTGGATTGGATTGGCGAAGCCGGGGTGGGTTACTAGTACTTAATAAACTGATAAACAAATTGCCATAATTTAAAAAGTAAATAATAGAAAGATCTGTAAGAATAAATATTTTAATTTGAAAAAAAGACAAGTATTTCTTTGCAAACTGCCGTCTTTAGGTAACCAGTACGGGCAATTAAACCGGTTCAGTTTAACGTAACAACAATCTTGTTAGTTGTATTTTTCCGCTATGTATAACGAACGGTATATCAACGCAATCAGTGCAGAGAAAACTCTTTATAAATAAAAATTAGTTGTTACATGTATGAGAAAAAAAATCTTCACGCGGAAGTAGGAATTACGCTGATTTTTTGTTGTTTTTTTTATAGAATATTCTGGAAAATCCCTTTTAAAAGTTGGAAAGGTGAAAGATATACTACCATACATTTCTTGGCACAGGTATTAATTATAACAGAGTGGGCTGATTAAAAGAGAAATTATGAGTCTTCGCTGAAAAGATATTTGGCGTTCCAGGGATCAAGTTATATAACATTTTTTTTCAGTTTGTTTACATCGATGACTTGATAAATCATGTCACCTGCCATCAGTTGGTGTTATCTCTAGATATGGAATGTACAATCAATTGATTGGTGTTAAACATTCGATTTGGATAAGCAATGCTAAAGAATTTACCGATTGGGTGCAAATAAGACATATACATACAGTGCATATTCGATTTTTTAGTTTCATATTATTTACATTACATTTTTTAAGTTTTCTCGCTTCTTAGAAAGAAAATATGAACAAAATTTTTAATAATAGTATCTAAAAGGAAAAATAACTGTTTTTACATTGTTATTTTTTTATATTATTTTTTATATTTCACAAGTCACCTTGATATGTATTGTTGCAATTGTGAATTGAAAATTTCTTTAGCTGCGTTAGACTATTTTTGGTAGGGGAACACCTCGTGTGAACAAAATGCGCAACAATCGTCAGCAACATACTTATTTGAATTTGAAAGTTTAGATGAACTTATTTTAATTTATTGTTCTTGTATTTAATTATGTATTTTATTGTTAACATACCAGGGTATATTTTTGTTAATTCTTTATATAGTCAGCTGGCGCAGCGACACAAAGTTTAAGTTTTAAGTTTTATTATTTATTTAATGTCTTCCTGTGTTTTCTTTGTAAAAAAATCACAAATAAAATGACAAGCATTGTGAGAGTGACAGTTTTCTTGAGAGTTGACAGACATATGTTTACATAATCATCTGGAAATAAAATACAGGGTTTTTTTAATATATTTTGAGTTTATCGCCAGAGTATTATATACACTTGACATTGGCGAAATCTATAAGGAAACGCCATTAACCCAAGAGATTATTATTAAAATACAGGAAAATTTATTAAATTGATAACGAATGTAAGCGTTTTTAAACTATTTTTAAACGTTATCGTTGATAATTGTGTCTTTGATTAATTAAAAACCATTAATTTAAACAATTCGGTGTACTATTAAAATGTAAATGATATTTCTCATTAGATTCATTTCACTGTAAAATAGTAAGTAGTTTTTATAAAACGTAAACTGAATTAGTAACCAAAAAATCACAAATGTTTGTTTTATAAAATGTTGACTCTGTGTAGCCGCGAGTGATAACAGACACGCATACTTTAAGTTTAACAAACTGATCGTTGCTTGGTTTTATTTGACTTATTTTCTTAGTAGGTATTATGGTCTAAGGTACGGCTTAATAAATTCATATGCTCATCCTTGATTTGATCAGGATCCAGATTAATTGTTACATAATATGTACACTGATAAATCACAAGCGAGCTTGGCGAGCTACATCTGGGGCTAACACGATTGGCGATTCCAAGGGTCAAGTTTATGTGGACGTCAATATAAACATAAACTTGACACCTACAATCGCCCAGGGCGAGTCACGGAAGGGTCAAATTATTTTTGTTTTACGATTTAACAGTGTTAGCCCTTGATTAAGCTCGGCAAACCACTTTTGATTTATAAATGTACATATTATCTGACATACAATGAAAGCCCTGATGAAATAACAGACAAGGATATAAATATATTATGCCGCATCTTATGTTATTAGGTACATATTTGAAATGTTGGTTTGCGTAAAAGGTAATGTGTTGCGAAATCAAGGACGACCTTACAAAACCGCTTGAAGTTGATTCACAAATGATAAACAAACAGTTTTTTGTACATTGTTTAATTTTTAAATTATAATTTAAATGTAATTAATTTAACTTGATACATGGTAGGGCTATCAGAGTTAGATGTTGTAAGAATGGGTGCGCGCCACGAGGCATGTAACTCGTGGAATACAAGTCTTAAGTAAAAATATTTATGTCACAGACAAATTTTGAATTTCATCAGCTTGTAAACAGATTAGGCATATTATAAACTATCAGCAAATTGGGAAATGAACGAATTATTGACAATTTAACAAACCAATTTTTGTTTCACAAACATTTTTTGAGGAGCGGACGCCACGGTCGCTTAAAACAATGGGACAGTCGCCTGCCCGCTTGTACTGTTCTAGAAATAATATAAACCTTCACTACTTCACAATCCAATTGGAGCTGACAGAAACAGAAATCAAGTTTGAATCCAGTTGGTTAAAACATATGAGAAATTATTATTTTTACTGTTATATTTATTATGAAATGTTACAAAACAGATATAAGTTGTACGTATAAATAAAATTCAGCAATAAATATTTTAATTCAACTACGGCATGCCTTACTATCATTACGAGTATAACCAACAAATGCACACGAATAAGTTAATCAACAGGATGCAACTTTTACTCGTATTAACCAACAAGTGGTCATTAAGACTTGTTGCTATTTTAATAGTTACATGCGTTATTTACTTTTCATACTTCAAGTATAATACTTATGCCATTAAAACTTTATTAACTAGTGACACGCCCCGGCTTCGGGAAGCATTAATTGATAGCGACTTTGTCCACTTGAAATAACTGGTTCAATTTATTTGCACTAGCTGTGGACCGAGCTTTGCTCTGCAATAGCATTTGTCACCGTCAGATCGTGGATTTTCGGAAGATATTTAATTGGTATTTGAATAATGACATCTAGCGACATGCGGAATTATACCACAAATAGCGCTCTCGAAATTTATTTTATTGTATCGTGGATTTTTTTTTAATTAAAACCCTATATAGATAAAGTTTAAGCTAAAAGAACAGAACAGATTAAGATGCGGAATTCCCTCTTACGATCGTTTATCCTTCACATTGTAGTTCAGCAATGCGTAGACCAAAGTATTACGTTAACTTGCACGTAGTAGTGATTGTGGACTGTCACGGTATAGGATCGTCCAAGAGTGTAGCTAGTAATATATAACTACAAAGTAATTATGTAATACATAGCCGAAATATATAAATGGCTCTGTATTTCATACATTTTGTATAATTGTGTAAATTTTAAGTAATACAATTTATCCAACACACTTTCAAATTGATTTTAGCAAGGAGACCTGTGGGTAAACTATTTATTAATCTTTCTCTGTCATGTACAAATGTACATAATTATATTGTGGCGTGCACACATAGTACATAAAAATAAGCATATCGTTTATTTTATTATATTACGTATTTGTATTTTAATTTAACGGTTTTGTGATTACTCTAGATGCAGATAAGTTTTACGAAACCCACGATTGTGGTTTCTAGTTGTTCAATCGGAACAAGAAACCAGCAAGGTAAAGTCATATTAGCTATTACATCGCCTTGAACTACTGACGTGTTGTGATCGTTGACGGAAAATAAATTGCAAAATGGAGCAGCTTCTAGGAAAGAAATTCAAGTTGAAATCTTCGGAAAATTTTGATGAATATTTGAAATACATCGGTGAGTATTTCATGTATTTATAATTAGTAAAGAAATACCATAATTATTATCGATCTACATCAATATTTTTTGTTTTGTATTCATTATTATTTTAAAGAGTAGAATTTAATGTAGGTATAATTCTATTCATACCGTATACTTTGTATACGCACTTTATACTTAGTATAGTTAAACTAGCTATTCTGTGGCTTCGCACTCGTGTTTTAAAGGCCTATATGTCCTTTTTAATACTCGTGTGTGAGCAAAATTTAATTATTATCGGGTGAGTCGTCAAAGGTTGAAAGCGTAACAAACAAACTTACATCCGCATAGTTAAGCGATGATAATGATGCACTTGCAGCGGGATTGTGATATTATTTAAAAATTTAATGAAGAAATGTTAACTTCAATAAATACGCTACTCTAAGTTATTATGTTATCCCGATCAAGGCGCGTGCACAAGCACAAGTTAGTTTACGTACATACATATGTACATGTATACGAATTATAATTGTAAAAATACATAAAGTGTAAATATGATAAACATGACGGAGTTTTCCATTGACGGAACCGTTTCATAATGCTTTGTTGTGCATTGAACAGCAATATATATAATATATATATATATATATATATATATATATATATATATTACATTAAGTATTATCGTAAGAATTGTAGATGTGCTTGGTGAAGCAAGTTAAAAGGATGGTTTCTGTTTCTTCTTTTTCTTTTAAAATAAAAAATATTGAATCATTCATATGACATTAGATAGATGAAGAAGTAAGGATTGCTTATATTTTACAGGTGTGTGAACATTTAAAATAAAGTTTTAGTATAAGTTTGGTTTAACACAGCGAAGTCCATATTTCATAATAGCCATCACAGTCTAAATGGTCAAGGAAAACTATTAGCACGCGCAATTTGAACCGGGTTCCCCGAATTAGGTAGCAAGCCACTTAACCTTTTAACTGTTGTTTGACTGACGCAATTACACAAATCCAATTGACAACGGACCTTGTGTAGTGATTTCATCATCGCACGTATATATAATATATCAACATGTTATAAAGCTCATAAGGAATTAGTTAAAACGAATAAATAATTTGTGCATATTCGAAAAAATATTTTAACCAATCTAAAAAGAACGTGGTACCAGTAATGACAAGCGATATCAGCTTTTTATCGACCGTGTTTTAATTGTTTATATTCGCAACATTTAATGGTTTATATTTAATTTCATTAAAATATTCTCAACCGAATTGCGTCGTCTAGTTATGTGAGTAGCTTGGGTCAGATAATAAATCTTGTATTACAGATCACTGGTAGAGCTATTTATTATCTAATTTGAAATTAACAATCGACGTGTATTGGTATTATCAAAGTTTTGTCAAACTAAACGCTTCGTGTTCTCTGGCGCTCAGTGAGAACTGAAGTGATGTCATGATGAGCACCGCTCCCAGGTTATATTTAGTAATAAATAGTAGACAAATAAATCTTTGAGTATCGTAATAAATCCCGAAGAGATTTAGCGTCAGGCAGGAGGCCGGCAGTAGAAACTGTAGCCAAAACCTATATAGTATGAATCGTATATGAGGGAAAAGAAAAGAAAAAGGTAATTTAGTTTGATGATAAATGTTTCCAACTATCCCATGGATTTGATATTGTTTTCCTCGGTTCGAATATTGTCTATAGCGGTGTCGTGACGCTCTTTGGTGCTATATCAACATCAATTGCGACCCAAAGGATTTGTTTTTTTTTAGACAAGCATCAGTAGTCATTGACTGATAATAAAGTCTAAAACATTAGATTTCAATTCAATAAGGCAAAAATTATATATCACACCTCCGGTATTAAAGATGAAGTAATAATATAAAACCTATATTTCGAAACAAGTTTGTTGCATACGACACGTTTGTGTTGCCCGCTCACATGCACATTTTTCATAGTCAAATGAACATAGATATTATTACACAAATATGATTTTTTTTTTAAATGTGGATGTTGGTTGCGACTTCAAAAGACTGTTATAATTTAACTCATTAAGCGTGATTAAACAAGGCTACGTCTGTAAGAGCTGACCTGACGATGCGTGGCTCGGAAGGAATTCATGTGGCACGGCACAGCTAATACAAAAAACATTTCCTGTTACACACGTTCCACGAATTTCCTTTATAAGTTGGAGCACTACATCTATAGTAAGAATGTCTTAAATATGAATTTTAATATCCTTAACTCGGTTGTTTTATTTTTATATTATAATATACCATAACGTGAATTCATATTACCGAAAACATGGGCATAGAACTTTGTTATCTCAGTTTTTCCAGCGAGAAAGAGAGGGATGACAGCATGTTTTATGTTAATGTTTTCGGTAGGGAAGCACGGTGTTATAACCAACTAAGTATATCTACAAACTATCGATTTATTATCATTTGATCGTAATAGATTCATTGTAAGGTATAATAAGGTATACCTATATAGGATAATTGCCGCAAGTTATCCTCATACCTTTATCTGATGTTATTTTGCAAATACATCGAATGTATTTGCGACTTAAGGCATTTCATTGCATACACCTTAATTCTAATGAAATAATCAATCATTTACTTGATATATTACAACTGTTTAAACATCGGATTTTAATAAATTTCAGGTGTTGGCTTCATATCTCGAAAGGCCGCAAATTCCGTGTCACCAGTTTGTGTGTTGACTCAAAATGACGATGGCTCATACACATTGGCTATGCTAACTACCTTACGAAACATCTATACCACTTTTAATCTGGGTGAAGAGTTCGAAGAAGAAAGGGCAGATGGAACCAAGGTATGAAACTAATGACAGCAACGTATTTCGTAATTTAAATGCCAAATAATAAGCTGAGCCTTTGTCATATTTAAGGCTGAATAAACTTGGTGCATTGTGGATAGCAAATGCTATCTTTAATTATGTGAGTAGATTTAGAAAAGGCGAGAGGTATTGTTTTTTTTTTCGAAAAGAAAACGGCATAAGAGCAAGCGGATCAGCTGATGTTAAGTGATTACCGATACCCAAAGAAGAAAACATTTCGCCAACATTCACGTTAAACGTAGTAAGCGATAGGATACGAAAAATAATACGAGGAAGGCTTGGGTAAAGAAAAGAAGGAAAATAATAAGGCCAGTACCTGACGCATCATGAAATGCACACGCAAAAATATTTCTACTTCGTGTCTGTCTTCTGTGATGTGATACTACCTCAGTAAAGCCGGACCATTTATGTAAGCAAACTGTTACTTAGCTTTACAAATGACCTAGCCTCAGTTTAAAGGTATAGTTCGATTCGTGTTACCTTTATAATGCAAAACCCGGTAATCGGCCAATCACTACTGTTACTGATTTAAACACTAATTGTTTTTTTCAATACTTTTAGGTTAAATCAACAATAGTGCTTGAAGGCAACAAATTAATACAAATTCAAAGAGAACCCAATGGAAGAAAATCAACGCATGTGAGGGAATTCACACCGAAAACATTAACAGTGGTTAGTATTTCGTACAATCCAGCATTCTATAGCTTGCATTGTAAATTAAAAAAAATTGTAATTGTCGTTGAAGTTTGTTGCTGGAAATCGGTTACTCTTTAAATTTGAGCGTTTATCTATGTCTTACCTAATTAGTGTTGATTTTTTTATTTGTTTTTCTTATTAGTGGCATCTGTAAGTCTCCAATAAAGAGAATAAATCATGTCAATCACAAAACATACCTTATATATTATGTACATATATAAATATACACCACCTACGGATATTTGTCTCACCAAGAACAAGTTGATTCTAAATTTTTGTGGTAGCTTTTCCATCATATTAAAATAAATTAAAATTAAATTAAACTAAACCAAAACAAAAAGATTACAAATGTTAAGCCTCGGAAGGGAGTATTTTTTTCAATTGGGGATATAAGCAGAGCTGCAGATTGAGGATAAATCAATGCTATGATCGAAGTAGGTCCCATACATAACTAGGTGCTGAGATACAAGCCAGCATCCGACAATATGCTATATCTGGTCGGACTACGATCATACCACGACCACGAAAGCACTATTGAATACAACTAACAGACTAGTAACTCGTGTTAGGGGAAGATAATTTGCCGAAGACAATTTAGCTATAAATATTTGAACAGGCGTTTTACGATAGATATTGTATTGTTAATTTTTTATATTTTTCATAGCTAGGTTGAAAATTTGAATTCACTACTTTATATATGTATATTACATACATATCGTGTATGATCTGAGATGGAGTTCAGTTTGATTCGAATATATGTATGTACAAAAATATAGAAGCACAGATTTATTAGTAGTTAATGACAAGTTAAAAATTAATAATTAACAGATACATCCTAACATACCATAACAATAAAACAATATCAAGTGAAAATAAAAAATATGTAGTAAATATTTATGTCAATATAAAACTCTTCCACACTGTAGCGATACCCCAAGATAAATAACCACGTTATTATTAATATTCGTTTAAAACGCGATCAGGGAGTCGATTCAAAATCGCCCCTCCTAGTCTTTGTTAAAGTATGTTGGTTACTGCTTCAAATAATATCATTTCGTCTATAAATAACTGGCAACAAGGCCATCTGGATATTACACATCACGACGTGGCTTGTATTTAAGTGTAAAATGAACCTAAAACTTTATTTCCACTTATCACTGAATAGTATCGTAGTCAAGTTTGATCATAACTCGTACTTTGATTTTCGTAGATTCAGTAAACATTATTTAGTAACAGCCATGCAATTTACCTATCTTTATTATTGTTATATTTGTTTCTCTGTTATGTTTGATAAGTCCGCTGGACTTTCTTCTTCGCTTTCTCCTATTTGAGGATGATCGGGAATATCGTATATTTTTTTATAAGAGTGTACATGTAGTGCTTACTAATTAATAAAAAAAAAAATTGCTTAATAGAGTTTCAATTGATAATTGTCAATTTCGTTTTTCAGACGTCCTCAGCAGAAGGGTGGAGCGGCAAGTGCGTGAGAGTCTATGAACTTGTTGAATAATGCTAATTTGGATAAGTATCGAGAAGTTAATATGTTGTCTTGAGTGTATTAAGAATAGAGAAGTGTAAATATGAATTCATAATTATTTTAAAATATAACTGAAAGAAAAATCTCTTCTCGCATCGTGTTTTTATAATAACAGTCAATACCAATAACCTTTTACTAGTGTTTTAAGAATTAAAAAAAAGATAAAAATAATTAACTCATTGTCTTTATTTTAATTATTTCTCAGCAATTGTTGTTGAGTTGATTCCATTGAAAGCATTTATTTATTCTGGGACGACTTGGAGTAAATTTTACACAAGGAGTTATATAACTTATATATATAGTTGACAACTTACAAAAAACATGTGTGAGCAATAACATAAGTTCAATTGATAACCGTTTCTGTTAATTTATTTTTTGATAAAATACCCATATTACAGATTTAATTGTTGAATTTAAAATATCTAGAGACCACCCACCATCTGAGTGCCATAGTTGGTAAGCGTAGGCCATGATGTTTTTGTTTCCTTCTACGAGCAACTTGGTGACAACGTCGAGGATTTTAATATCAGCGGCATCTAGGTGCACCCATAGCTGTAACAAGCTTGACGGAATCATTTTTTATATAACCGCTGGTATCGCAGTTCGTATCAACGACCGCTATCCTGTTTGGTATTTTCCTATTTATATCGGGGCCTTTGCTCACAAGTCGATGGACAAGATTGATGTAGCAATCAGCAAGCCAGTGCGTCCTTCCGTGGTTGATATTCTTCCCTCGCCCCAATAAATGATGTGATCTATCAGTTAGTTGCATGATAATGGTATTTTTTTTTTAGTCGCCTAAAAAGGGCACTTCCGAATTCCGAATATGGATACACTCTGTCGACGTTTTGATCATAGTTTGGTGGTCTTGCATACTCCAAGTGCGTAAGGAGGACATATTTAGAGTGATGACCTAAAACAAACACTAAACATATGTATATGTACACTTCTGATATATATATATATATATATATATATATATATATATATATATATATATATCAGAAGTAGTATCCTTTCCTTATTAGAAAAGGGTGGGAAGGGGAAGAGGACTACAATTAGGCCGCCGGCACGTCACTCGTCAGACGAAACGCAGTATACTATTACTACTATACTACTTGACCTGTCTTCTGTGACGTCGTGGTATTTCACCGGTCGAGCTGGCCCATTCGTGCCATTGTTGTTGCGGGCTCTACTACTGTTAAAAGCATTCAACTTCAGTTCGTTAATTTGTATAACAATATTGTTTTTATATTATTACATAGAATTTGTGGTTGTAAGCCGTTAAACGAGGTAAAAACTGGAAAACTTGACTTTGATATTAATTAATTTCGTGTTAAAAAATTTAATTAATAATAAACGTTTTATTTGATTTATACAAAAAAATAAATACACAATGATCTAATGTATGAGCATTAGTTCTTTCATTTTATATAAATAATAAACCTATATTATAATTTACCAGAAACATATGATAAAATGTACACTACAAGTGGCTTATTATCAAATTTGACCTATTTAAACATTGTGGTTCGTGATAACTAAAATATCTGCATGAATTGCGATCTAACGTGCAAAACTGTTCGTTAGTTTTCAATCCAGTTGGTTTTCTTCCATGTTTAATTTGCATTAAATTATTACTAACGATCCGCTCCGGCTTGACAGTACGAATCTACTTTTCGTTTAGTAAAGTGCTGGAGGCCCAATTACAGTTCTCTCCTTATTTCCATTATATCCTCGTCTTCTTTGCTTATCCTATCTCTTGTTCTGCCCAACATAAAGGACGGCATCGCGTCTGCAACCCATTTAACTGTTGGCTATGAGTTCGGTAGTCACATCAGATGAACCACTTATTAGTTCGCAATACTTATTCTCACAAAACATGTACATTTGATACAATACCGTGTATTATGGCATAATGCTTGTCGATGAGAATACTTTTATCTTAATCTACTATACTAATAACAAATGCTTATAACTTGTACCTACGTTATTTTTATTAAAGATAATGGTGTATGGATTAGATAAATAAAGAAAATGTTATTTCATAATTTATAATAACACATTATGGGATAATTTCTTTTACTTAATCGAATACTGCAAACTGGAATAAAAAAAATATAGTTTTTCGTGTTTACTCTCATGTAATAAAACGTCTTTCTCTCTTATAAGAGAGATATTTCTTTTTATAAGAGATTGGTTGATTTATAAATCAATTAACTCTCATAAAGAAATTCCTTTAAGCGAACGATAGTGTTACAGAAGTATGAAAATACTAGTGATCCGCCCCTGCTTCCCTTGGGTCGGTTTCGGAACCTATACAGCCATCGCTTTTTCAACATCAAACTTCATAGGCCAATCTGAACATTTCCTAAAAATATCATCGAGATCGGTCCAATCGTTTCGGAAACTATTTTTTATTTATATATTTTTATCATACGAGTAAACCTAACTAGCTTAAAAAACGTGAAGTTTCCTCGAATGTGTCTTTAGGTAATATACGTACATACATAAACAAAACTCCTCTTATATTAGATATGTAGATGTGAAAGTTTTGCACTTTGTACTGTTTGCTGAGGCACCTATTATTTGTTATGATAAGATATGTGATATCTACTGAAAATCGCTTATAAATATCGATGATCGACAAATTCAGTTACTCCTTATTCGCGCGTCGCTTGGTCGTTTTTCATTCGCAAGAATAAATAATCTAAAATGGCCTACCTGGGAAAACTGTATTCACACGTCAGAGATGAAAATTTCGATTCTTATATCGAAAGTTTACGTAAGTTCCCCATTTAATTATTATAAAAAATCTGTCTATATAAATAGAATATAATATAATTTACAGGGTTATTGGTCGACATATTCCCGTTAGGATGTGATGGGGTGACTATTGGCGATAGTGTTATGCAAAAGTAAAACATTTTTGAGTTAGTGAAAAATGCAACTTCAAAACTTTGATTTTTTCACTAAAATGCCTTAGAACCAAAAGAAAGTTATGAAAATTAATTTGCAGATTCTTAGTTCTCCAACAAGGCGTAACAAGTAGGGACTTATTACAAGGAGAACGAAAACAAAATGGTCACAAAAGAAGCAGGTAGAAATTATCTTCTAAACTTCAGGTTGTTCTTTAAAATTGCTTAAAAATACCAGTCACAACTCAGAAACATCATGCAGCTTTGCGTACGCAATAGGAAGTCACTACGAAGAATTTTAGGCTAAATTTCAAAATGTCTTAATTAATTGTTAAATACTGCTAAACTGTTACTCGTTTTAAATTCATTTTTAAATTCAAATTTGTTTTATTTACATTGGGTATTGTTTTTAATTAATTCTATGGTACTTTTAAAGAACGACCTTAAGCTTAGTTCGAATGAAAATTTCCACCTACTTCTTTTGTGATATGTTTTTTTCAGTTTCTTTGAAATAAGTTCCTAGTTGTTATGCATTATTGGAAAGCTAAGAAGACGGTTAAGTTTTGAAAATAATATGCAAGCCAAGTTTCGTAACGTCTTTCTTTTTGTTTTTAAGGTATGTTAAGGTCAATGAACGTACATAAAAAATAAAGTAATAACAATTAAATTTAAAAGGCGGCAGCTTCTCTGGCTTTGCGGATGATTACATTAGTCATATTTACCTTCGAGCGATTCCGGTTTATTTAAAAGAATGTTTTAAAAAATTCTTCTGCAGCTCTGCCAGCAGATAAAATAGCAAGCTTGAAGAACTTCAAACCTCAACAGAAGCTCGAAAAGAACGGTGACACTTTCAACATGACCGTCATCACGCCCTCAGGCACTCGAGTACTCTCTTTCAAAGTCGGCGAGGAATTTGAAGAGACAGCAGCTGACGGACAAAATGTAAGCTCATACATAAAAAAATATATTGTATGACATTATCCACCTTAATTTTAAGAATCATGTTTAATAAAAATCAATAAATCTTTTCTGGATAAATTGTACTGCCAATTATTATGTAACACATCTATATATAAAATACACCGATGTGTTTACTAGGTGAGTAACATAATTTTAAAAGGATATCCCTAAAAAAATATATAAAACAGTTTGTCATTATAGTACTTAGTCGATATCAATTATTTAAAAAACTTTACTGTCATACGTATTACATATAAATATATATAACCTAGCATACGATTTCAGGCCAAGACTACGTTCACCCTGGATGGTAACACTCTCACACAGGCCCAAAAATTCGCTGACGGTAATGTTCTGTACACAAAGAGGGAATATTTCGACGATAATCTGGTAGTGGTAAGTTTTTCGTTTATCTTGTAATTGCTTTATATTGTACTCTATGTTACGCGGCAATCTTCATTCCGCCTCATCATCATCATCTCCCTCCTCTTTGCCCACTTATGTGAGGTCCGCACAGTATTAACTGACTACAGTTTTTACGCCAATCCTCCTGTGGAATAATTGGTTGTGCTTAAGTCTTGTTACTCTCTCTACTATAATATGCATATATTAAATATATTTTTGATTTGATATTAATCTTCCTCTTGAATCACTGTCTATTGATGAAAACCGTTGCGTAATTTAAAAGATCTCAGGGAACAGACAGCGGAAGCGGCTTTTTTATTCCATGTAAAGATATCTGTACATATCGATGCAATGTATGTTAGATTCGGATTCGGAGTAACGCCTTTTACCAGATTTCCACGCCCATCTCACGTCTGTCATGTCATGCCTGTTGTTGAAGGAGTAACCTTAGACAATTACAAAATGAGTTTTATTTTAATTTATAATATTGTTGTCTTTTATTTCAGACGCTAACAAGGACCAACTGGGATGGAACCGCCGTCAGATACTACAAAGCTTAAGATTAAATTACCTTGTAATTCATTATAGTAGGCTAATTTTAATGTTTTGTTAACAAGTTTTAATTAAAAAATGCGTACTAATCAGTGCCTATTATTTGCTTTTGGTAACAAAATATCACATCTTATTCTAACGGATGCATGGATCTACGTTTACTGCGATCTACGAGTACGTTTCTTCTCATAAGTCGTTTAGTCTAGTGAAGGTCTGGCCTTCAGTCAATAACCTAGTCATTCTTCTCTCCCCTTTTTAGCAAACGTAAAAATTATTATTATTAGTGCTCGGATGACACATTATTGGGCATCCTTGGTATCAGTTTACACATAATTTTCATTTTCTACTATATTTCTATTATATACTATACATTTACAAATAAAGTATCAATATTTTTGTTTTAGTTATGCTTATGGGTGTTTCAGTTCATAAATTGTAACTTAAATAAAATAAGAAATATAAGTTTTGAACCCAATATCAATCAAAAATCTTTCCAACTCCTAAACTCCATTGAACCCTCATCTACTCCAACCTAAAATAGACCCTTGTATATTAACATTCAAATTTGAAGAAATTGTGTTATGCATAATAATATGATGAAAAAATGTTCCCAAGAATGTTATAAGACTTTAGCAGTCTATGAGGAGTCAATGATTTTGTTCCTATTACCCTTTAGTAAAACAAAGAAAATATAAAATGCTAATACTATTTATTTCTTTTATCTATTATGTAGTAACAAATTCATATAAATATAAATCACAAAACACACATGTTGGATGCTCTGGCATCAATTCCAAGCGCGCCAAGGCACCACAAGCCTTGCAAACAAGGTAGTCATCACTCTCAATTGGTGTAAATGTTAAAGAACAAAACAAATTCAGATGTCCATTTACGCATGATAAACCATTTATTTTTTCATCACAGCACTGGCAAATGTATTTGTAATCTATGATTATTGGCAATATTTGTGGATCAAGTAATATTGAAAAATCTTTTTTATACTTTGTACAGTAATATTCCAAATATGCTTTAGCACCAAACAGTGTTTCTAAATCTAACTTGTTCAAATCGCAATTAGCTTTATGTTTCATGTAAATTTTTTCCATAATATGGCATGCATAAAGTGAATGTATTTTTTCACTAATTGCTTCTAATGATGTCTCTGGTAGGGATAAAGCTGCTGAATTCTTGCAAAGCTTTTCTAAATTATTATAAAGTATTAGTAATGTATAATAAACCTTCAACTTATAAATGTCAGTCTCACCTTCAGACAATAGCTTATCATAATCCAATTCAGGTAACATTCCTGTTTTTATACTCAAGTACCTTAGCACTTCAATATAGTCCCAATGGTGTGTTAATTTCCTAGTATTATTATTTAAGAGAGCCAATATTTCTGAGTTATCATTAGATTTTTTCAAGAAGATGAGATCAATTTTAAATGGTTCTTTTCTCCATAGAACTTTTCTTTCTATTAGTGCAAATGTACATAATACACCATTTGGGGAAAATCCAATGGCATGAAGTTCGCAACTTGGATATGATTCTTTGATCTCCATTAAAGTTGTCTGCACAATAAACTTATTATCCGTACATTTTATTTCTATTTTAAACATTTTATTATTAACTGTTGCTAAATAAAATGCATTATGCAGTTTTTTAATATCAGTTATTTTATAATCGGTCAAATTTTTCACCTCTTGTGTCTTTAAATTAAAATTTTTATCAAAAAACTGCACAACAAAATGTCTATTCTTACTATACAGTAAAATTACATTTTCATCATCAACAATATAATTAAAATGTCTTGCTGTCATCCTATCACTATATGTCCATGTTTTTATTATATCTAAAGCTTTGATTGAATCACATTCTATTATACATATATAAATATATACTTCACCTAATATGTTTGATTTAATAAGCAAGAATTTATCAGCACTGACAGGTACCCAACTGATATTAAGTATTTCAATTGAATCTTTCTCTGTATAACCTATAACTTCTGCTTTTACTGCCAAACTCTGACAATTTAGCAACCAAAATAATATTAAGCCATTTTTTTGTGCGGTTACAAAATAGCATGAACCATCCATGTTTGCTTTGGTTGGCCAGCACATAGCCACTGTAGCAAGAGCGTGGGCAGCATCTTTAAGCTGTTTCGAATTTTTTGGAATTATATCCACTTCTGCCAGCGATAAACGCTTTAAATTGTCTTTAACTAATGACGATATATTTATAATACTGATCCATTCTAGCCTACTAAGAATGAACAGTTCAACACAACCAACATTGGTCAAAACAGCCATAGCACTTTCCATACAACCAATAAAACCAGATGGGGACCATTCGAAGGCAGCTATGCTCGTCATTTCATTCAAAAGTTCCTTATTATGAGGCCATAATGTTGGATCCAAAATCATTTGAATGAATTCTGAATTTCTAACACCGCGTTTTATAAAACTGTTTTCAAATAATATTGATACTGGGCTGTATTTTGGGGCCGTAATAATTGTCTCCACATAATCAAGTTTCTTGTCGTATCGCTGTAAATTATAAGGAATATCTAAAATATGTAAGCCTCGGTCACTGCGAATGGCTATTGCAGTGTTATTACACAATATTCTAGTATCCTCGATTTTATTAATGTTGATGTGAAGTTTTGTTATTTCATTTAACATTTTTACGATTAAATTTAGATATCAACTGTGTACAGAATGAAAACACAATTATAAAATTAAATATTCCGCCCGCATTGGCAGATGTAGGTTGTATTTTTATGATTGACAAGTTTGAAGTTTGTTTTCGATATGACATTTATTATATTTTAAAATAAAAATTTTCTTAGTGGCAATGTTATTATTATACGATACCATTCTTGGTCTTGCTGTTCTATCCTCAACCAAATGCATTATTAACTTTTTGTAACTTAATAATATCTTTTTGTAATAAAAGTTCATTGAAATTGACCAGTCACGTATCATACAATGAGGCACATATTATTTTCATTATTTATAACAAAAAGAAATAAGTTAGGACTTTGTAAGTAGCATGTTGCAAAGACAACAAGGCTTGCAAATTCTAAGGCTGCCAAGCTACCAAGTATATTTGCATATAGTTTTATATAGTAGTTACATATTCTAATACTTTCAAGTATAGAAAAGTACTCTGAAAAGGCTACGTTCCACTAGCCGTTTGGGACGCACCTACTCACGATAACGGTTTTTCCCGTTCCGTTTGTTCCAAAATTTTAAAGTGGAATGGGTTATGGAGCGTTTTGAGTGTTGATGTAAATAATACAAATGGCGGGTTAAAAAACCTTTATTTTTCTTAAAGAACTTAAAGAGGTTAGGTTGCAGTCCGAAAGTGTGAACAATAAACAGTCTAAAAAGAATGGAATGTGTCAGTGTCACTGCCAATTGTCAAATAAAAATGACACAGACACATCACAGTCACACAAGCCAAATGTCATAACAAAAGCACGTTTTGGTTATTAGGTTTCGCGAGCGAGTTCTTCTGTGAATTTTTCATGCCTGCCGAAGTATTTATATGTAACAATTTTAAATGTTTTATAATTTGTAACCGCAATCTGCAATCAGATTCGAAAATATTCTCCGAACTACGATGGGAAAAACACGCCACAATGCGAAGGCTCGACAAGTTGTTAAGACAAATATAGATAATTCCCAAACAAGTGAGGTAAATTATTTCTATAAAATCCCAAACAAGATTGTTGGGCTAGTATGTACAATATTGTCCAACTTGTTGGATGATCTAATTCTTTTTTTGGTAAATGGTACCCATTAACTTTGTGGAAAGTTTAAAATTGGCGATTTTTAAATCGAAGAATATAATAAGATAATTCCAGTAATTAATTGTATGAAGTTTTAAAAGAGCCAGGAAATCAGATTGTATGAATGAAGGTATCGAAAGGATTGAGTTTCGATGCCGTTCTATGAGAGAGTGAAAGAGGTAGTGAATAGGAAGAAGAAAGAAAGTAGAGGGGGGTGAAAATGATTGGCGACTTAGGCCAACATAAAAATGTTTTGGATATTAGTAAAAAATGCTAGAGGATGTTGAGTACAATCAAGAATGAAGGTTAGTGATGAGAATGGGGGTATTCTGAATGATGATGTATGGATGTAGAAGAAGCGAGAGAGGTGGGCTAGGATCGCGCCTAATGGAAATCCATAATCTCTGCCTACATCTCTGAGTTATGGGTATGAGCACATATTTATTTAAAAAAGTATTGTATTACTTCAATAAAAAAATTGATCCCCTTACTGAGTAATAATTCTTTGTCACTAATCTTAATGTTACACTAAACTAACATGTTATGGTTTGGTTAGCAATGAATAACCAAATAAGACCTTCCCTTGTTAGGTCGTCCGGGACCATAAACTCTAAAGCATTTGTACTGAAGCCCAAAATTTAACAAACTTCAAAATGTTTAAAAAACGAAGGGTTTCACACTTTGTCTTGCTAGGGCAGGTCCACCCTCTCCTCCCCACCTTCAACAACTCCTATTGTTTTGGGAAATAATGTATATTTTCACTGGTTGTTGTCTCATCATGAGTAATTATTTAATTCAATTGTCATTGTAGATTAAATTAGAATTTGGCAAATCTGATTATGGTTCTTCTGATACAAGCAATCTTTTGGCTTTACCTTCTAAAAAAAGGAAAACCAATATCATCAAAGAGAAAAAAGAAAAGACCAGATTTCTTTCTAAGGCTCAACGGAAAAAGTTGGAAAAAATAGTTGAAAAGAAGAAGAAAAAGGAATCCGTAAGTATAATTATTTTCCATTTTTACAAAATTTCAAGCAAGATTTTACACAGTGTAAGTTAATAATTTCCAGGAAGAATGTTTATGTGAAATGGGGTAGTGTTTAACTGCTGGAAACTAAATAATGTGAAATCATCTTACATGATTGTAACAAAATGATATCATGACATGTCTTAAGACCAACATTTTAATATTCTTTCAGAGAGCAGCTCTTTTAGAATCTCTGTCTGAAGTCCAAGCAACTCCTGATGAGGTAAAACAACTAACAGCTATTTCTGCTGTTCAAACTATTGGTCTCAGGAAATTGACAGAATTCAATATAGAAACCCCAGTTGAGCTGAGTACTCAAATACATGATCAAAAAAAATTTAGCAGTATATCAGGTATACTTAAAAATCATTTAAAGTTTTATAATTTTTGTGTTCATTTTTACTTAATTATAACTCAAAACCCAAGAGCATTTTAAATTTAAACATAAGTGCATTTTAAATATGTTGATTCTGATAAGATATTATCATATTAATATAAATAAGACAATTTTAGATATTGTGTTGTATTTTTGTATCTTACTAGGTGCCAAGAAACGTCTTAGGCTATTACGATTAGAAAATTCTGAGAAAGTAAAGAAGAAAAAACATGACCCCAATGTGGTGGGACTTGACTCAACAGATGATGAATCAGAATCATCATCTGAAGAGGGTGAAAATGTTGAAGGAGTCCCAGATGATGAAGTGAATGTAAATGAAGATGTCAGTGTCAATGATGTTGAAATTGTTTCTGAAGAAAATAATGATTTATATCAAAATGTACAGAATAAATTAAAAGATGCGAAAATAAATGAAAAAGATACTCCAGGAGAAGTGAAACCAATAGTAGTTGTTAAAGAAGAAAGAAAAGCATCACTTGAGCACCCTACGGTTCATGTTGATGTAAAGAGAGATCCAAAAATACAAGTGGCTAGGTTAAAGCTACCAATACTTGGGGAGGAGCAAAGGATAATGGAGCTGGTCAATGAAAATCAATTTTTGATAGTTGCTGGTGAAACTGGTAAGAAATATAATTTTTTAATACTCAAATGAGAGCTTTTGGCAATTACCTGTATGAATATCTTGTTGCTTTATAATAAAATTAATTAATTAAAACATAATTTGTAATATGTTGAATGTTGTGTATAACTCTCATTGCGTAAGTTATCAGTTTTGTATTAATTTTAACATATAATTATGAACGTCAAGATAACTAAGCTGTTGGTACACCTATAACAAATTAATAAATAACTACTTTTTTGCTTGCTGCAAATAGCAATAAGGGATATGAGATGTGATTAGATACATTAGCGCATTCCACACAAGCTTGATGTTATTGTGCACATGTCATAATTTCCGAACATATCTTTGTGTCAATATCGAAGTTTACATTGATACAGCCAATTTTAAATTTATAATTTATTCCTTTAGGCAGTGGCAAGACTACCCAAATTCCACAATTTCTATACGAAGCTGGGTATGCCGAGCGTAAGATGATCGCAGTGACGGAGCCGCGCCGTGTGGCCACTGTTGCCATGTCCGCTAGGGTAGCTCACGAACTCAGCTTGACCAGCAAAGAGGTTTCTTATTTAATGCGCTTTGAGGGTAATGTCACAAAGGATACGAAGATTAAGTTTATGACTGATGGTAAGTTAAACTATTAAAGTAGTACACATATAGTTAATCGTGAGTTTCCAAAATGTAACTTTCTTTCTATGTTTATCTCTGAAAAAAACTGAGATGACAATATGTTTTATCCGTATGTTTTCGGCAGTGTAAACCTACGGAAAGAAAGACCCAGAAAGTTCCAAGGCACTGGAGGTGGCGTTAGGATATAAAAGAAGTTACTTGATTAAAAGCCAAATTCTCTCTTTAAGTCATCATCATCATCCTGCCCTTTTCCCGCTTTATGTGGGGTCGGCATAATTAGTTTTCGACTTCCATGTCAATCTATCATCCGTCATTTCAGTCCTCACTCCCTTCTTGATCATGTCATGTTTCACGCAATCCATCCATTTTTCCTTAGGCCTACTCCTACCGACATATCCCTCTACATTCATTTTTAAAACTTTCTTTGTCACATGCCATTCTTCCCTCCTCATAAGATGCCGTACCATGCTAACCTTTTGCTCCTTAACTTTTCCACTATCGGTGCTACTTTCAGGCTTCCTCTAATATACTCGTTTCGTACCTTATCCATTCGTGTTACCTCACACATCCATCTCAACATTCGCATTTCTGCCGCATGCACTCCCTTTTCATCTGTTCCTTTAATAGCCCAACTTTCCGATCCATTCATTATGACAGGTCTCATGGTGGTCTTGTAAATTTTCCCCTTTATCTTAAGGGGAACTCGTGGGTCGCATGTCAAGCCGTGACCTGTCGCCATTTCATCCATCCCGCATTTATTCTATTTTTCACGTCTCTCTTTAAGTAATTTATTTAATAAATTTTTTAGCGGTTTCTTATGATGATTGTGCATTTTGCTTTATGATCTTTTTATATATTAAAAAATACCTTTACTGTGATACCCTATTTTTGTAGGTGTGTTACTTAAAGAGATCCAGAGGGATTTCTTACTAAGCAAATACTCAGTGGTAATTATTGACGAAGCTCATGAGAGAAGTGTTTACACTGACATACTTCTCGGGCTGCTGTCAAGGATTGTACCGATAAGGAGGAAACGTGGTAACCCTTTACGGCTGATTATTATGTCCGCTACTTTGAGGGTGGAAGATTTTACTGAGAACAAACGGCTGTTTAAGGAACCACCACCGTTGGTTAAGGTATGTAGACATTGATGTTTCGTAGTGTGTGCTCAAAAGATTGTTTCATGTTAAAGTTTGTAATTTATCTGGTAATCTCTTGAATAATATATAATGGACAAGTCCACTCCTCCGCACTCACGCACAAACACACTTACATACAAATGCACTCATAACAGACGCATTGATCACGCATGCATGGTAAACGCATGCTACCTCATGGAGCTTATTTTCAATCTCTTGGCCTATTTTACTACTTACTATTGTGTTAAATAATTTTATTGGTACTATGAACTCATGTACCTAATGTACTGTGACACTTAAGGATAGACTTAGTGTTAGTTATTAGTAATTTATTGGCTCTTAAATATGTTGTATACATTTTCAGATTGATTCTCGGCAATTTCCAGTTACGATACACTTCAACAAAAACACCTACAGCGATTATTTGAAGGAGGCATACAAAAAGGCAGTTAAAATACACACTAGATTGCCGGAAGGAGGGATCTTGATCTTTGTAACTGGCCAGCAAGAAGTAAGATAATTTTCTTTTAAGTCTTTTTACTGTTTTAATTTTAATATTAAATTATTAACTACAATTTTTTTAAATAACTATTAATATTATGAAGGTGATTGTCACAATGGATGGTTATAATTTTTTTGTACTAAAACATGTATAATGCATAATAAAGTGTTAAGGGTGTATCACACATGTCTCAATATACTGTACAAAAGACTCAATCTGCTCCTGTTTAAAGGTGAGATATCTAGTGCGCAAGTTGAAGGCGTCGTTCCCCTATCGTAAGGACGTAGATTACTCCAAGTTGATAGCACGGAAGCCAGTCGGCGACGTCGATGCGGCGCTCGACTCCGAGCCGGAAGACATTGAATCTGATGATGACGAGGTCAGAATTGTTTACAATTATTTTTAGAAGGTGGCGACCGAGCATGTTCACTTGATATTAAGCCATCGCTACTTATCTGCATTGGTGCAACAGATATTGTAGTGGAATCTAACACAATTAAACTGTCTTTTATACTAATTCTTAACTAAGCTTAAAGTTGTGTTGGGAGGTAGTTCACGACACTAGTCGAATGGATACGAATTTTGGTCTATAGAAGCTTTTTGCCCAACTTCCTACCTAACACATATGCGTTATGAAATAATTTCAAAACAATTGCGACAAGAAAAGAGCGTACCTATTCCTTAAATGCCCATTACCATTTAATTTTTTTAGCCTATGTAAGAGTATAAAAAATTTCAGGTAGAGAAAGAAATGAAGAGAGCACGTAAAGCCAGGCGGAAAGCGAAACTGAAGTCAAAGGCTTTACCTAAGATCAACCTGGACGATTACGACATGCCGGAGGATGATGGGCAGGCGGACTTGGTGGGGAATGATGACGACAGCGAGGGACACTTGAGCGATTCTGGTGAGTTAGTATTAATGGTAGGGAAGCATGTCGTTAGTATTTATTATATATGATTTGAGTGACAGTGCGACGAGAGGTGACTTATATGAGGCGCACATGAGTGAGTTGGCTTTGATAGTAGGGGATGTAGAACGCATAACAACGAATGACTATATCCCACTTCACTTGGTCAGATCCGAATGCTATGTGGTTCCTACGAAAGGAAGTGTGTTCTTATTCTATAAGCCTCTCGATTTAAATACTCGTAAAAATGTTATATTACACATACTTATATTTATTAAGGTAACCTTTATAAATATCAATGTGTTTATATATCGTCGGGTTCACTGTTGGTCTATCATAAATTGAAAAACGTCATATTCTATGTTCCTACAGATCACGAGGACGATATCTTAGAACCAGAGATAAAATCCTGTCGTCAGCCTCTCTGGGTGTTGCCTCTATACTCTATGCTCAGCTCGAGCAAGCAGGCGCGAGTGTTCGCTCCGCCGCCCACTGGCGCCCGGCTGTGCGTTGTTAGCACGGACGTAGCGGAGACTTCGCTTACCATTCCACTGATCAAATATGTTGTGGATACCGGGAAGAAGAAGATGCGGTAAGTTTTAACTTGTTGTTGAATTTGGTATACAGTCGTCAATATCAGATGGAGCGGTTTGTCCTTATTTTACAAAAGATAATCATAACGCTATCATCACCATCACCTAGTAGAAACAAAGATCGGTGCTTTCCGTGCATCGTCAAATAATAATAGTCAACCTTTGTTAGTATGTTTCCTCATTGTAGGCACACAGGCCTCCGCTGCGAGTGAGGGACTGAAAAATTTTACCAAATCGTAAGACCATGTCCTCACGCTGCGTACCCTGTATGGTGGATTATCTACTATATTGAGGAAAAAAACTTACTTGATCCATCCCATAAGAAAAAGTATTTTTCAAATTTAAGTTTTTACTAATTTAAGCATTTAAATAAGACAAAAAAATCCCACTGTAATAATTTTTTATTCTGTTTAAAATAACATAGATTATATAAAATAAAACGTAAAGGTAAGTGTGTGTGTTTCATAATTACTTTCAACCAAAACTGATCAAGACAATTAACAGTAGATTTGGTTGCGGTAGTGTCACCGCGTATCTGACATCTACCGCGTTGAACAGTTATAATATATAACAACGCAACACACTCACACACGCAAGACATATCAGGTATCGATAAATTTCGACAATTTATTTGAAAATCACGCGTAGATGCTCTGCGCATCACTGGAAATATTTTTTAGCATACTTTATTCTTATGCAAAAGTATAAAGTATGTATATTTAAAATTAAAATTAGGTGCGTTATTATAAAGTATGGCTGGCAACCCTACCAGTACGTGATCCTCGTTCTAAAATCTCGACAACACCAGACGTCAATTCTACGAGTAATGGTGACATTACTCGCCATTCCTAATACTTAGTTAAAAAAAAGTCTATTCTGCACCAACTGTATAGTGATCTGCAGTAGATCTATAATCTGTAGGTGACAGACTATCCACTGCACGCTACCAACGAGTTCTCAGCTACTTTAGTCTTATTTCCCGGAGACAACCAGACAATCTGGACAAACTGGTTCTGATAGGAAAGATCGAAGGCAAAAGATCATGGGGTTGATGCTGCTGCTGGTCCAATCAATATTAGGATTTGACCGACTGCCCTGAGACAAGCCGAGGGCAGAGCGGTGTGGCAGCTCGTTTACATATCAGTGAAGGCCCTACAAAAAATAAAGCAGTTAATAAAAACTGTTATTAGGGTGTACGACCACATTACTGGGGCGTCAGCTTGGCGCGTGGTATGGACGTCCCAGGCGAGCGCGGCGCAGCGTGCGGGTCGCGCGGGGCGAACGGGCGCAGGGCACGCGTACCGGCTGTACAGCAGCGCGGTGTTCGCGCACGACCTGCCCGAGCAGCACGCGCCAGACCTCTGCCGCAGACCAGCTGATGACGTAGTGCTGCTCATGAAGTGTATGGGTATAGATAAGGTAAGTTGGTTTATTTGTTACCCGTTCATGCCTTAGCGACTCACCTGAACATCATGAAATTTTGCACAAATATTGTCAGGAATACATAAAAGAACACGGGAGTACAAAGAACATATCTTGTAAAAACATGAATTTGCAAAGCCACGGGCTATTTTTTTATTAAACCTAGCTTATTTCCCACACTGGAAGTTGATGTAAGACAATTCCGAACCGATATTGATAATTAATGTTTTATACGCATAAGTTAACCCTCGCAAAGAGTTTATTTTTCAGATAAATGAACACGTAATTTTCTGTGCCAACGGCAAATAAATTGTTAATTCGTTTGTACTATAAAAATATCGATACTAATAATATAAAAGAAATATCTGAGTACTTATATATAACATATTATCTATGCATGTATATATTTATTATTTTAATGGGCAGGTTGTGAATTTCCCATTCCCTACGGCACCGGATAGACTGCAGCTGCGACTGGCTGAGAAGCGTCTTCAAGTTCTCGGCATACTGGAGGAGCCAGTCAACAAACACAGAGGACACGACGACGAAGAGGTTATTAATATGTTATTGATAGTTTAAATTAAGTTGGCGCTCGGCACTATCTGTGCGTGCGCGTGCAAGCTTCGCTGTGGCGGTGCCGCGACACTGCTAACCTGAATGTAATATAGTTAAAATGCTCAGATAAATAAACTAAAAATATATTTCAGGTGTTGAAAGTGACGTCACTGGGCAAGGCGGTGTCGGCTTTCCCCTTACTGCCTCGCTACGGCAAGATGCTGGCGCTGAGCCACCAGCAGAATCTCCTGCCTTATACTATCGCTCTTGTGTCTGCTTTGACCGTACCTGAGGTAATGTGCTATTGAAGTAACATTATTATGCCCGTTAGAAAAGTTGTGTTCGGAATAAAATAGTGCGTATTCCCTTATAATCCCCTCCTCCGTTTTCCCAACCCAACACATTTAACATATTGTAGATTGTGGATTGCGGAAGTTAATGGGTTGCTGATGTCTGTGTTGCAAATGTTTCGTATGCAGATGTCTATGGGTTTCCTCCACGTTTATATCGTAACTCAGTGGGGTAGGTAGAGATAATAGATTTCTGTTTGGCACGTTTCAGCATATCTTTCTTGCTTTTTCGCAACGCATTGGTTAGATGTGTTATTTATTCAGGTGATGAGTGGCAAAACAGACTGCTGGCCGGCCACGGGACAGACGTTGCTTTTTGGCGACCCAGGGGTTCTGCTCAGAGCGGTCGGAGCCGCGGAGTACGCTCATCTCAATGGAGAAGAAGAACTCTTCTGCGCTAAACACGGCTTGAGGGAGAAGGTGGGTACTGATATAAACTCTTATCATGTATGTGTGTATGATGTGTATATGTGCGTGTGTGGAAGTGATGGTTATTAAAGCTGGAAATTTAGTGAGCGACATTTCCTGTCATCATTACCATTTGATCCCATCGGCAATTCATTTTCCGAGCTAGTGTCTTATCTTTATACCGTAGTCAAATAATGTCATGTAGACATTATTTGACTATGGTACATACATATATGTTTAACAATATATAGTCACCGGCATTTGCCGTAATATGTCTCGACGTGGTTGCAAAAAATATCCTAGAACTTCGTGCCAATGAAAATTTGTATGTCCATATTACCCTTAGGCAATCAAAGAGATCCGGAAGCTTCGCAAGCAGCTGACATCGGAGATAAACCTTAGCGTGTCCGGTGTTGATTTGACCATCGACCCGTACATGAAGCCACCGGACGAAAACCAAGCCAGGCTGTTACGGCAACTCGTGCTGAGTGGACTTGGTGATCAAGTGGGCAGGAAAATCGGCTTGGATGAGGTTAAAGAGGGTAAGTTGAAGTGGAAGCTTACGTTATCGCGAAGTCGTCTCTACCACTTAATTGTCAAATAGTTTAAATGTTACTTGATAAGTGATTAGCCATGATCCGCATTCGTTACACAACCAATTGGGAATCACAACACAAACACCTTCCTCTCTCTTTGCCTTACCTATCGATTATCTCCAGCAGTACCTCCAGCGATCTTCATTAAACAATATGGACCTTCAGACCTTAGATATACAGTTTTCATTTTCCAGGGGAGGACAAACGCAAATACAAATATGCGTATCATTGCGCGGAGCTGGAAGAGCCGGTGCACCTGCACTCGGAGTCTATACTAAGGAAATGCATACCGGAGTGGGTAGTGTACCAGGAGCTGTACGAGACGGGAGCGGAGAACCGGCGCAAGATGGTTATGCGAAATGTGACTGCTATCGAGCCCGAGTGGCTGCCGGTGTACGTACCTCAGTTGTGCAATTTGGGTATGTATTCATTCATTTAATCATAAAATAATATTAGTTCGTAATTCTGTGTATCCCGTTATGTTCGTAAAACGAAAGTTCTGAGAAGGCTCCACGATAAATGGTCGAGAGTTGACAGTAAAATTTCAAATAATCGTCTCGTTTAAACATATTTTGTTACATGAGAGAGAAGAAAGATTTAACGCACTTGAAGTGAAAGAGATACTTCCGATTCCTTATGAGATGAGTTAAGTTGTTCTTATTGTTGTCTGTTGGTATGCAGGCGAACCATTGATGGACACAGAGCCAAGGTATGATGAGAAGTCTGGACGAGTGAAGTGCAGCTTTAAGGGAACATTCGGCAAGGCGGGCTGGGAACTGCCCATTGTAGAGGTGGATTACCCCGACAAAATAGAACGATACAGGTAACGCCATTCAATTATCGCTTATTATTGAAAACAATACGCCTGCAACAGTTGTTTTCGCATGTCGATATTGCTTTTATTTATGTTACAGGTGGTTCGCTAGATTTCTACTAGAGGGCGTTGTGTTTTCTAAACTACGGAAGTATACCAGTTCATTGTTATCACCACCGTCTACTATGGTCAAGAGCTGGGCTAAGTTGCAGCCAAGGACAGAAATACTGCTCAAGGCGCTTATACAAAAAAGAGCGGGCACTAGAGAACAACTGAGGGAGGCCTGGGAAGATAATTCTAAATGTAAGTTTTAACATAAAACCCTTTAGTTACCAATAAGGTGCACATATCTCAATGGTTAAATAAGGATTGCGATACATAAATTTCGAATGCGAATTCGAAGCGATTCAAACTAGTGCGTACCATCTTTCGACCCCGTCACCATTTAACATCAGAATGAATTCAAAATGAAAGAAAAACATAGGAAACGAATCCGGCATTTTACTTCGAGAACATTTTTAATTAAAAAGGAAAATAATCTAATTCAATCAAATGGACTTGATTATATAGCACTAGTTGAGACCTGACTGATAACTTCACATCTTGCTGCTTCTTTCTTTTATAGCAGAAGGTTCTATGGCAAACGAGCAATGGGTTGACCTAACACCAAGTGACCGGTATCCAGAGGCAGTTGCAGATGCGTTGCCTACCTTTAATGGACAGGACGCGATAAACAGAAAAGGCACTCTTTTCTATCCATACCCCCCCCCCATCAAGTCCTCTTCGCCTATAAGAAAGGAGTAGCAGGGGGAAGAGGACTGGAATTAGAAAGAGTAATTACTAAATATATCAGTTGGCATATACTATTACTAATAATAACTGTGGTAGGTCGTAACATCTGTTGCATCCGACCGACAGAAGACAGGCGTGAAGCACAAGTATTCTACGTTTCTTTGATGAGTGCGGTGCCAGAGGCCCAATTTTAGTTCTTTTCCCTTCCTAACTCTTCGTAATAAGAATAGGAGGAAGGGTATGAATAGGAAAATGTGACATCCTTTTTCCTGTATTTCCCCTTGCTCGTGTGCTTCCTTCTTCCATAGATAAAATATGTATCAGAACAAGTTGTATTATTTTATTTAATTGTTAAATTATTCTTATTATTTTTACAGATTTACTTGAGGAGTACCTCAAATGGCTGCCTGAGTCTGCACATAATGAGGTCACTTTGTACTGGCCGCCAATATGATGCAATACGAAGTTATAAACGATTAGTTTGTAAATAATGTAAATATAGATTGTAATAAGATCTTGACTTTTATTTTACCCGCGGTTTCTGTGACACGGCTATTAGTGCGCCTCGTCGGTAAAGTCAAACGTATCTACGCTGTAACGGCAATATATTTATATATATTTATATACTCTTTTATTATTTTACTTTATTTTTTATTTAAGTCAAGGGGTAAAACGTGGAAGCGTAACAGACAGATTTACTTTTATAATATTAGCAATGTTCGAGATGTTAAATTAAATCTGCGCAAAAAGGAACAGGTAGGGGGAGATATATATATATATATATTAAGGTACAACATACAATATTAAGTATAAATGGCCCTATCCATGTTATTGTAAGCGCAGAATAGAATTAGAAAAATTTGTTAAGTGACGTAGAAGTAAGCACTCCGATTCGTTTTGCATGTTCAAAATGTTTTGTATGTTTTAATTGTACTTGTGTAATTTATGATACGACCGGTTTAACTAATTTACTGATATAAAAGAAAATTATTTCACTGCCGTCGTTAACACAAATAAATTATGTGTATGATAAACTAAAACCTAAAACATTGATTGAATTGAAATGCCAATCACATTTTACACTATAGATATGGCATACCCATACAAAATCATCGTTCAAAAGTGTTCAAAATACAGCAATACTCACACGTCAAATTGTGTAATAAGGATAGCGTAATTAAAATAATTAGAAAAAGGAAGACAACTAGTGTTTCTCAATTAAGCGTCAATATAAACACATGACGTAAGCTATAGAAAAAGCGTGTAATAATGAAATATCTATTGTATTATATAATTCATTGATTAACACAAAACAAATTGGTACACTGGTAGAGTCCGCAATAACAGTCGTAGAGCCCGCAATAACAACATCTATTGCACGAATGGGCCGACTCGACAGGTGAAATACCACGACGTAACAGAAGACAGGCGTGAAGTAGAAGTATTCGTTTCGTCTGATGAGTGACGTGCCGGAGGCCTAATTGTAGTCCTCTTCCACCTCCCACCCTTTTCTAATAAGGAAAGGATAGGCAGGGGAAGAGGATTTGACTGATGAGGAGGGGATGGACAGGGAATGGAAATATCGTTTTTTCTGTTTGTCTCCTCCATAAACGTAGGCAATGCATCTGCAACTCATTAGCTTGTTGCGGATGCCTATGGGTAGCGATACTTATTTTCAGGTGCCGCTTGCTCATTAATTATATAAAAAAAATTGCAATCTCCGTAAAACTTGTATAGCGACCAGTTTATACGCTTGTGGGAGGGAACATATATACATATACACATCACCTTTTATATACGTAGATTTGTTGTTAAACAATGTATCCCACGGGAGCCGTGCATTTTCTCGGGATAAAAAGTAGTCATGAGCTATTCCAGACTTTAATCTATATTTCATCCACAAAGAGTAACAAAAATGATATATAAAAAAATTATCAACAAATCATCAGGTACAATGGTGAAAGAATTTTTCAAATCGGTCGAGTTGTTTCAGAGCCAACATTCAATGTAAACAAACAAAAATAGTGAAAAGATGCAAATAAAATTCCATAGAAACTATTAAACCTAAAGTTGCTCCATAGTTTTCCTATTATACATCAATGTTCATTTGATCAAGTGTTGTCAGTCGGTCAGGAACTATCGCGTGGGAAGGCCTTGTTTCTTGTTACTGCTACAACAATAATGTTGCGTATTATAACATTAACACTCGCCGTTGCCCTTGTTGGTGGTGCTTCCGTGAAAAAGGCGATTTTTAAATTAGATATTATACATTATAATGATTTTCACGCAAGGTGAGTGTTAGGTTAAGGTTACAGGTTATAACAACACCTACCGGGTTACGGGTGTGACCGCATATTTAATTTTATTTATTTATAACAATATTCAGTTTATTCAATATCAAAGTCAAAAGTATTTTGTATTACGTAGCGTTTAAAATGTAACTATTATTTAACGAAGAAATGTTATCTATTTCAACGTAGATAATAAATAATAATAATAATAAGCCCATTTATTTCCAATCTTAAATTCCTATTACATGCTCTTATCTTAAATTACTATTACTTATTAGATAATAAATAATTTGTCAATATATTATATATATATAATTTATTTTTTATTTATTTATTTAGTTAATCCGTCTGCACAGTGTTATAATGTAATCTATTAAATTATTATTTTATAAGCCTCTCTAAATATCAATGTTTGTAATGTAAATAATTGTGATTGTTAGTAAATTAATTGATCATGACGTGTCATTCTGTACGTGGCCCCAATTCCAATTTATTGACGATTCGAAGTATATCGCTCCGTTGTTCGAGCACGCCGAGCACCAGCTTTTTGGAGACGGAACTGAACGTCGCTCCGAACCCCAGTCGATATAAACCTATTACGGTTGTCATTGGCGGTAGCCCGAATTATACGTGTACTGTACGGTGCTGTCGTCTGCACGAGGGTCAGCCTTCTCCCCCCCATCTAAATCTGGATCCGCTATTGCGCTCGCGGAACCTCGACTATGTTCATCGCGGCTTGATATTATAATCAATGTTTATATTTTCACAAGAAAATTATTCAAAACAGATGTGCACTTTATCTGTTTAATGGTTAATTATGATAAATATTTAAGTATTTATTTATAAAGATGACATTATCGTATTTAAACAATTATTTGGCTACAAGATGTTATTTCAGCATTAGTATTTTATGTTAGTGCTGCGTGACATTTAGATAAACTAACAGTGGATTTGCACTGCCGAATACATTCACATTAAACATATAATCTCAGTTATTTCAAAGGGAAAGAAATAGAGAAACCTTGTATCGCGACACGATCTTACACCAGTGGAAACTCGCGGTTATAACACGGTTCGCGAGTTCGATACCGAGACATCATTGTATAATTAAATGATATTGTGATAAATCAAACTAAAGAAGACAAGCAAAGTAATCGCAGGAAATTATAACGTATTTTTTCTATAGGTCTCATATAATACGAATTGTGTCAGACTTATCTAGTAAAACCTGTCCTCCTCCTCAAAAGAAACCCCTCCTGAAAGGCGCCGCGGTGCACCAAGTACGCCATCATACACTGCTTATTGTCATAGGTCACAGATTCCCCCGAAAAAGTCACCTGATGGCCATGGATTCCCATGCTTTGTCTTGAATAAAAAGCGAATTACTTTGTCAGTCTCAAGCAGCGGATCTGGTCTTAGATCCCACCGTCTCCCTTTTCACTCAGACCCCACCATATTTCTCTAGGATCGCATTTCGTATAAAAGACTTCTCCTTTATCTTTTCCCTGCCCGTTTCCCTCTTTTTTACCGGTCGGCACAGAACGACCGTAGTCCGTACTGTAATAGGTTTTGGCTATTTTTTTCCGGCCCGCTCTGCCTGACGCCAACCCTGCTCGGTCATGTATATGATATATTAGCAGATTATAAAAATAATTGACTAATATTTCTTTAAACATTCTCAATCAAGCTTAAACTTGGTTGGAAATGGTTCACAACAATAGTTGAATGGCGGATTCGAACCCACGATCATGTCGCATGTTTCGCAGTACATACCTTTAAACTAATGGCTCTTAAAAGTCGCATAAAAGACTACGAAGTAATTTACAGGTTACCTTTATGTTTCATTACTTTATTTATTCTCATTTCGTCGTAGTTACAAGTAAAAAGTATAACCAAATCGCCGAAGTATAATTTCTCAACTTTATAGGACACAACGCAAAAAACTAATATCTAATTTTAAAACATTATTATTCCGGGGAAGAAGCAGAATACGGCCCTAAGGGTTCGTCCAGATCTGGCGGAGGTTTACATTTTTTTTATCTTTTATCTTCTTAATATTTTATAGGTACAGACATGCGCGCGTAATTATTTACCCTTCTTTTGCGTCAGTCAGGAAAACCTACAGAGTAATTTGGACATAATTACTTTACATATTGCTTTTATAGATGTCATCAACATCTTGTTCTTCTCCCACGTGGCTTGGGCACAATATGTCCCTAGTCCATACGGTGTAGTAATTGGCTACAGTTTTCACTGCCGGTCCTACATGACCCTTCGTGTAAAAAGTTAATTTAGTCGTTGTTACTTTAATTAAAAATGAACAAATTACTTACGACTTTCCCTGTTCAGAAAAACCAAAAATAAATATAAAGTTAATTGTAGTACCTTGACCTCTCGTTATTTCATTACTCATTATATTACCGAGTTGTAAGTCAGACGGCACGCGTCAGTTGTTCGTCGATCACGAACACCGTAGGTTGTCGTACATCGAATCACTTTGCAGATATGTCGAACGCATTAAAGTGGATTGTTGTGTCAGTGACGATATTCAGTTCGGTCGATGGATTCGCGTTACCGTTCGAAGGATTGTATGAATTGGACATTATACATTACAACGACTTCCATGCAAGGTTTGTATTTTTTAAACACATCGTCACCAAACATCACCTGGGATAGTGGTCTAGTTAGTTTATTCGTCAAAAAACTTTGCTGATAGGCTTTGGTTCTAAAATTATACAGACAAATACAATGACATAGTCGGTAAAAACTAAATAAAAACAAATTTATACTATAGAATACATTGTTTTCAAGAAACAACCCGCCGCGGTGTTGTGCAGATAGTATTGTATTCGAAATAACATTGACAAATTTAATGTCGTACGTCATACGTAGTAAATATTGACTTATTTTATCATAAGACATAGACAGTGGATACCGGGCTCAGTAATAATTAGAGGTGTTAGTGGACACACAAACACACCAACGACACCTTATTTGAAGCCAAAGCAACGAAACTTACTCGCTTCTAAGCCCTAAAAGTCTTAAGCACGTTTTTTAAAAACATATTTTAGCCAACGTTGTATTTAAGTCATTAAGGCTGTTAGTCTAAGATACGGCATAGGAAATTTATATCATCACCTGTCTCATGACCGACTAGAAAGTAACAGACGAGAGTACAATTTTTTATGTCATGTCTTATACTATGTCGTATTGTGTTAACAATACAAAATGCATACAATGTGTCTAAAATTATGTGAATTTAAGAGTTTAGTGGAGTGTATAATAATTATTGTGTGTATTCTGCTTTTTATTTTGAAATTGATAATATTTATTTTACATCATAATGTAACGTTTATACATATAACATCAAATTGGAGCTATTCTGTAATGGTGTATAGTTGTTAATAAATAAATAATTATGAGTATCGCGCTCCTCCTTCTGCGGTAAGCTAATTTTTTAAATTACTAGAATGTTACAGAAACACATATGTTATCTAACATACTACGAGATTCTAAACACACTTTATTAAAACATATTCTTTAAAAAAACATTGCACCGCTTGAGTCTTTTATACTTTGACAATAAAGGAAGTGTCGCATTACGTATGGCTTTGTGCCAATAGAATTTAACTGCTATTGAAATCTGAATTTGTTTATGAATGTGACATCGTGACAACTGACGTTCGTCGAATTTCACCACTAGCTTGTTAGCCCCACTACCAGATCCCCTTATGATTTCCTAATGTTAGGTATACATTTACGTAAGCATGTAACGTTTGATATTAACAATACAATAACCAAATGGTTACAGATATTTAGCTAATCCTTAGGTATGGTGGACAAAGAAGGGGCCAATTCGTCGACTCGGCGGAGCCTTAGCACCATTCTGGCGGCAGTTAATTTTTTAACTATTTTCATGTAATTTATAGATACGAGGAAACTTCAGTGGACACTCCGACATGCCATTTCAACAACGGGTCGTGCTTGGGCGGCTTCCCCCGGCTCTACAGCGAGATAATGGAGTTAAGACGGCAGAAACCGAACTCTTTGCTCCTAAATGCCGGCGATAGCTTCCAGGGCACGTACTGGTACACGCTGCTCAAGTGGAACATCACGCAAGAGTTTATGAACTTGTTGCCGCACGATGCACATGTTAGTAGTTTATTATATTTTGCGATAATGTCGTCTGGTGTTTAAAAATAGGAAAGATAACCCAAGGTGAATAGTACCAGTGACTTTCCCTCGTGGATTTTCATTTGGCACACTCCTGGTACACCTCTCTCGTTTCTTCTACGGTTATATATCTACGCATACATGCTCATCGGTTATTATGGGTGCTCCCTATTTCGGCCTTTTTTAGTAAGCTTCTAATCTGGTCACCAACGCTGCCACTCACATTTGCAACATAAATTTGTTTCGTTATTATTTCTTCATTCATCCTTTCAACGTTCCCGAACCACCGAAACACACCTTTCTCAATTCTATTGACAAAATCCTCTTTCAAGTCACTCTTTTCCCTTACAATGCTATTTTTAAACCTATCATTCAACGTCAGTCACGCCTAACATAATTCTTAAGGATCGCATGTCAACGGCATTAACTCTACTGGCATTTTAGTAGGAAATTGAGAAAATGTGCCGCTCCGCCTTATCGTTCGGTTCGCGCCGATTGCCCCTTCACCTTCATGCAGTCTTGCAGAATCTCATAAGCCTGTATTTGTCCACTGGTGGGCATAAGCCTTCCCGAATGCCTTCCGCAGCATGCGGTCCTCCGTGCACCACATCCAGCGACTTCCTGCCGTCATCACGAGATTATCGGCCCCATTTCGAAGAAAGGGGCCCCACAATTCTGGTCCCCATTCTGACGTTTGTTTAATGTAATTCTTCTTCTTCTACGCTTTGAGACAAAACGTAAAATATAAAAAAAATCAATATTTGTCGGCGCGTCTTTAAAATTGATTGAGGTAATTTCTATGCGTCATTCCTAATGACCGACTGATGATTCCATGGAAATTGAAATAGTTCCGAGCGGTGTTTCCACGATTTGGCCCGCCATCGCAATCAGTCACATATTAATCATAGTATTCAAGACCTATTGTGAACCAATTCCACTAATACCTGACGTGACATCCGCGTTGTATAGGCCTCAAGCCACAATGTAATGCCGTGATTATCGTACAAAACGGGCAGTTCTGAAATATGGTGTGTTGAATACACTTTTTAAATTTATTATTCAATATCGTAAATACAAACTCGACTATATTGGTGTCATCAGCCATGGCGTTTCATTGGATAATTAGCGTTGTTATACTTACAGGCAGTCGGTAATCACGAGTTCGACGATGGTCCCGAGGGACTCGCACCTTATTTCAAAGCACTAAAGGCACCCGTGCTGGCCGCTAACATGGACGCCAGCCAGGAGCCAACATTACAAGGACTGTTCAGGCCGCATATAATTGTCAAACGTGGCGGCAGAAAGATTGGTATCATCGGCTTGATCACTACCGATACAAAGGTAAAGTTTTCATTTAATTTCTGTTTAATAGATTTAATTACTAACTTTGTAATTTAGAATACGGCATTAATATCTATCTTCTATACTAATATTATAAATGCGAAAGTTTGTATGTACTGTTTGTTACTCTTTCAAGCAAAAACAATTTAATGGATCTGGATGAAATTTGGCGCAGAGATATATTATAGTCTGGAATAGCAAAAAATTTATTTCGGAAATACGTATGGTTCCCATGGATAAATATTTGCATATCTACGTATATAAATGGCGATTTGTGTATGTATGTTACATTTCAGATTCTGAATCGGCTACCCGGTCAAAGTCGGGGCCGGAGCACTAGTTATATATAAAGATGTAATTTCGATCCAAAATTGCACAACACAGAAGGAACCGGATTATGAGTGGTTGTAACCTCAATATTCCCATGTCACTATGGTGGTTGTAGGGCTGTTAAAGATACGAAGGTTCAAAATATATTTCTCAATAATGTGTTAATATTATTTATCCACATTGTTCCGGAGTCATCTAAAACATTCTCGATTAGTCGAGATATTTCTAGAATAATCTGAAAAGATCTAAAATATACGACCTAGCGAGCTAGCTATCAGGTGTTTAAAACTAGTCTTCAAATAAAACTGTTCAAACAAAGAGAGAAACTCCTATTGGTAAAACCCGTACACAATAACTTGGCAAAAATACAAACCACATGTTCACTCACAACCCAAGCTATCTTAATTCTGATAGATTACTTATATAATTATTACATAAGTTTCGTCAGACAATTAAGCTATATGAATCTAGCGAATCTTGCAATCAACAATATACATTGTAGACGTACATACATATAAACCTGATTGTAAATTATACTATCTTTATAGTTCATATGTGTTCCTCTATAAGTATTTGTGCCAACTATGTATCCTATGTGTAAAATTGTTGACCATTTATGTAATAAATAAAAATAATTACGATGTCGAAATAATTATCTTGTGTTGTTCGACACCAAATCTCAAATTCGAATGTACTCTGTCCAGTTATACGATTATTATGACAATTTTTACCCATGTTATCCATAAACTTTGGCATTTATAATATTAGTAGGATAAATGTCATAGTTTGATATACCTGTTTAGAACACGTATGTTTTCAGAAATTATCTTCCCCTGGTAACGTCATGTTCACCGATCCGCTGGAGGCCACGGAACGCGAGGCCAAGTTGCTCACCGACAAGGGGGTCGACATAATCATTGTACTGTCGCATTGCGGACTTGACGTTGATAAGTAAGTGTTTTCATTACATATATATATATATATATATATATATATATATATATATATATATATATATATCTATATATATATTTATCAGCGAAAAGCGCAGGAAGCTTCTACAATAGTATATGATGATATAAAACAATTTGATAAAAATTGCTATAGGTCTCTGTTATCTGAAATGAAAATCCGTAATCTCTGCCTACCCTACCAAAGGGTGTGAGCGCTTATTCATTTACATCAGTACTGTTTTAATGACATTAGTCAGTTTAGTTATTAAATTAACCTTTGTTTTCCTTCAAAGTTAAATGTATTATGTTTATCAGGAGAGTTTTTGTAAATCTAAATAGACTATGGCCTATTTTTGTATATTTGCCATCCTGTGTGAGTAATAGTGAAATAGTATCGCGTCCATTAAATTAAAAAAATAAATAAATCGTTGACAATGCTCGCAATATAAAAACCTTAAGAGAAGTTACATACCTTCCTCGTACACGCTTAAGCTTAATTGGAATTGGATAGGCAACCTATGTGCAACTCATTAGCAGCAGATAACTATGGGGAGCGGCCACTGCACACACACTGATTGCTCGTATGCCTTCTTCCTATAAAATAAATAATAACTGCTATGGTCTCTAACTATGTTTATTCCTTAAGCTGAAGAAAATGTCACCAAAGATTAGTTAATACTAGACTGAAGGAGATTTCACTATCTTATCGACGTAATGTGTCAAGATGTGCCTTTAATATAAATAATAATGGTTACATCAGATATCACTGAGGTATGTCACATGAAATGATCACGCATCACATAGCGTAGCAATGCCGACAGCGGACTCGATAAGATAACATCCCACAACTTCGCGCTATTGAATGCATAATCTATTAATAAAATTATTTTTCAATATTAGTATAAAGTTTAGAAATAATAGCTCCAAAGAGTATTTGAACTTCGAGAGATACATTTTTATCCGTTATTTAATTGTGTTAATAATTTATTTACATAATTTGTACCCAAGTTTAAAATTGTGTTAGGACATGACAATATTATACAGCCGTTCGGAGTCTATAGGGAACATACACACATCCCCTTTTATATTATTTAATCATTAATATATCACAAACAAGTTTCCTTTCTTTTTTATATTCCTCTGGATCTACATATATCATTTAGAACGATTTTCACATTAGACAAGGACTTTGATTTTATATTCAAAAATATTATTACTATTTATAGGCAAATCGCACGTGTACATGGCAAACATATAGACATCATAGTGGGCGGTCACTCGCACTCTTTGTTATGGAATGGTCCCGCACCCAGCGGAGAAAACGTCGAGGGACCTTACCCTGTATTCATAGAAACGAGTGAAGAAAAGGCACACCGAGTAAGTTTATTTGTACCTTTTAAAATAACTAAACGTCAAATAGTATAATTAATAACTGAAACCATCGATCGGATCCGGATAAAAGTAAAATTTATTTGAGATTTGTGAATGCGATTGCTACAGCGGTTTTGTCTACGGAGTCAAACATCGTATTTAACAAATTCAAATTCCTTCCCTTTTTCTAGGTACTCATAGTACAAGCATCAGCATTCACCAAGTATATGGGCAATCTGACCGTTTACTTCGACTACCTTGGACGATATTTCAAGTGGGAAGGCGGGCCAATATTCCTTAATCGATCTATACCTGAAGGTAATTACAACATATTACAGCCAATGAAAAAAAGATATTTATTAAACAAAAAAGTGCCAACCCTAATAACCTATCACGCAATGAAACTAAATCTTCATAGATTTTTTTAGAAGCCTACTAGCAAATAAGAACGTAAATGACTCTGGATAGTTTTATGTTTTCAGGGTTGCGTTTCAATGATGATTATTTTATTTCATTAAAATCATTTTTAGGTCACGCTACGATTTCCTAATATTGCCAACATATTGTTTACAATGGAGCTTTCGACTTTAAGGGTATTTTTGTAGCACTCTGTATACATGCACGTAATGAAGTAAATGACATAATGTTAGGCTGTATCAAATTTTCCTCCGTGTGTTTGTTTGTTATGCCTTTATTTTCTATAGCTTACCCCTACGCTGGAAAGTAAATTCGTGATAACCTTATGATATATATGATAAGAATAAATAGATATTCTTATTTATAAATATATAACGAATCGGTGCTTATAATGAACGGAGCGGTCAGTTTTATTACTATCATATTATTAAATTAATTTTAATATTTTTCCACTATTAGAAAAGTACACAGTCAGAAGATGCATTATTTATTATTACGGACATTAAACAGTAAAAATACAAAGAGGAAAAATTGTTGGCTTTTCGAGCAAACTACAGAACCGATTTTAATGATTTTATTGCATAAGCTACATTATTCAGGAGCAATACCAGGGGCGTATCTACGTTATGGCTATCCACGGGGCCCTGGGCTGCAGAAGCTGCAGCCCAGGGCCCCGTGGATATACAAGGTCTCTCAAGTGAGGGCCCCAAGAGTTACTCTTCAACGAAAAATAGGACGTTAAAGTTGATATTTTGTATAATTTTATTTCGTTGTCCTATTAGAACTTGCTATTTTTGGTAAGATCCAAATACAATATAAATAGTAAATAGACAATAGTTCTGCTATTGAACGAATACTGGATTGGGTATACCCTGCGACGTCACATTACTAATGAGTGGAAAAAATGGAGACTTAAAAGTATAAAAAAACAGGATACTCAACGCCATCTGTGTTGAACTAAAATATTTTTTTCAGATGAAGAGGTAAAGAAGAAGTTGGAACCGTATGCGAAGCTCGTGCACGAGGCGGAGAATGTTCCCGTGGGGCAGTCTGTGCGGACGCTGCACGTCGACGACTGCGTGTTCGGAGAGTGCGCGCTCGGAGACTTGTTGGTTGATGCATTGACTGATTACGTAAGTTTCTCTTGTATAAAAGAAGGTCAAAACGAACAAGTGGTTAACCTGAAGCAAATGAGTTGCATATGCGTTGCCTACCTTCAATGGATCAAGAATTGACAGGAAAAAGGATATTTCCTTTTCCTATTCCCCTTCCCAGGGGATTGATATCGGACAAACATAAAACGTAAAATAAATGTACTACAAGTTTACAATATCGTATTGTATTTCTTATCATTATACTTAATAGCTATAATTTCTTATTACCTTTGTAACTTATCCGATATATTAATGTTGGATGCACGTCAGAAATCGATATGCTCCATAAATTTTAATCTATGGACACAAATTAGATAGTTTATGATCGTATCTTTGTCATTATGAACTAAAATGAAGCAATTTTGACTCATCTATTAATCTTACTGTTTTTCTAGGCAAGAGCCAATGTAAAAAGTGATTACGATCACCTGGCTTTCATTCAGCGCGGTAACATCAAAGCTTCGATATTAAGCGGAAGTAAGTCATTTTGAATACATTTTACTAACTCGAATTGAAATTACGTTTACCTTCTTAGTTTTCATTGAATTAAGACTGCGGCTAAAAAAAATTGTACACAATACATTCATTAGGTAAGGTGCTACACCACTGCATTTTCTTCCAATCCCCACGTCACCCTCTTTTGTTTATTTACCCCATTTCTATCTCCCTCATAAACACTAACAACGTATCTATTAGAAGATAAAATTAAGTTTTGTTTTCGCCCACCGAAAATAGATGGCACTGACCCATTGCTGAGTACACACGCTAACGTTGTGTTCTGTTCGGTATAAGATGTTGTTAAATGCTGAGGTTAATTATAGCAATCTGATAATAACTACCGATCGAGCCGAGGCTCCTCGGGCACCCTAGAACCAGAATTCTAAACGCGTAATGAATGACACCCCAAACGGAGGTCTCGGGGGCCCTTGAGCCGACCTAACAGGTCGGTGGCCTCCCAATCAGGTATTAATAAAAAAGTAACGACCCGAGCCGAGCTAAGTTACTCTTATAGAGGCTTAGGCTAGCGCCTTGTGCGCACTGCCGCCTCGAGCCATGCGCATCTGTAAATGCTTCCTCTAGGAAAACAGTGACCTCTTAGTCACAAACAAAAAGGTTAATTATGACCCGATCCGAAAAGTGGGACTACAGAATAATCGTTTTTTTTGTAGGTTTACTGCGTTTAAATTGTTTTACTTCAGGTGGTGCGACTTTGCCTCCTTTTTTTGAGATTTTTTTATGGTAATCATAAAAAATCTCGTTAATTTCGCCAATTGTCAGTATACATTTACACATTAATTTTAACAGATATAACAAAGGGAACAATCTTTGACATTCTCCCGTTTAATGATCGTGTCGAAACATTCGAGTTGCAAGGCAAGTACGTCCGCGCGGCGCTGGAGAGAAGTGTGAGTGAGGCTTGGGACTACTCACCGTTTAAAGGTCCATGGCTGCTGCAAGTTTCAGGTGAATTGATTACGGAATTATTTTGTATTAGCTGAGTACAGAGCTCACTCATCAAGGGGCAAATGGGTGCTGATAAAGTCGCCAAAATCGCCTCAAGTAATTAATGGATGACCTTGACGACTGTTTTCTGTTCTCGTATGGTCTGGAACCATACAAGAACAGTAAACAAAATATAAAGAGAGACAAATGAAATATAATATTATGGTGTGACTGTACTTTAGCCATTAATTTATGGGGTTATCCACCTGTTTGTACATTATAGTTAATATTATATTTAGTATAATTTTTATTGGTATTGTTTTAGGGCTCAACGTTACATACAACGTGTCAATGCCTGAAGGTCAACGGATAGTGGCGGTGAATATAGGCAGTTCTGGTTCCAGCAAGATGTTGGAAGATGTCAAAAAATATCAAGTGACAGCGCCTAATTATTTGGCAGGCGGTGGAGATGGTTTTACGGTGAACTACACGTTGTTCTATTGTTGCATAAATTTAAGATAATGTATATATATATATATGTAATGTATAGAGATATGTTATACTCGTACAAAATCACCGGTCAAAAGTGTTCCAAAGACAGTGTCAGCAATATTTACATTTACGCTTAAGTATTCCAGTTGGGACGCTTTCGAGTCTTCACTTTCCGAACGCTAATGGCATATCTGCTACTTTCCCTTGCTATAAAAATATATTTTTCGTAGGAATTCGTGTTTTTCCAAATAAGAACCGATATATGTAGATGATTTTAAAAATTAAAACCATACATAAATACATGGTTACAAAGATAGCGTTACATTTATAAGAATTATTCGCTTTATACCATTATATTAATAAGTTTTATAGTTTTGTATTCGGTACAAATGTGGATTTTTTGTTTCAGATGTTCAAAATCGGAAAGAAAAATGTCAAGATTATTGGTCGCGATGAAAAAATTTTAGAACTGTATATAAATAAACATTCGCCCTTAGACATAACGACGGGTGAACGAATTGAGATCCTACAGTGATGCATAGTTTAAGTATTTAGAAAAATTAGTATCGTATTATAAATTTCATAAAATGTGTTTATAGAAAAAAAATACCAATACCACTAAAATATTATTTTCTTTACATTTATCGAAAAGTTAAATTTGCTCAAATTTAATTTAACAAAATGCTTCACTTTTGCTAAGCATAGATTATCTTTGTTTATACGCGTTGCGCTACGTGTGCGTGCGCTTGTCAATAGTATCTTGAACCTCTTGTCCCTCAACCCTATCTATCTAGCACTGTCAGATTAACTTCATTAGTTTATACTGGCGATATTATAGACGAACGTCAAATTGTTGACGGATAATTGACTAAACTGTCGATTGTCAAGTGGTGGACTGATTTGTTTGCGTTAAAACATTCAGGTTAAGAAGTTCTATTTCACAGAAGACATTTATAGGTTATGTGGACATGATAGTACCATAAATATATAAAATTGGATAAATAAATTGAAAATATTTTTGTCAAATAAAAACAAAAGCTTTCTTACGTTTGAATGATATTTCCAATTGTAAATGGTTAAATACACTATTTTATATTAGTTTATAATATACCTATAGATTACAAACGAACGATGCTTACAATCTGACGGTGACATATATAAGCGGCACGAACACATAGCGACAGGCGCCAGTTGAATTATGTGAAACAATTTCCAGTGGCGTTAGATGCGCAGAGGGCTAATCTCCATTACATCTCCTCCTTTCTTCTAAGCCTGCCTTTTTCGTGATAAAAATATCAGAAACGCAACTGTGACTTTTCCTGGTTATTGTGGATTGTTTTTATTTAGGCACACGTAACAGCTTACAATCATTTGCATACATATAATTACGATACAATACTTAAAAAGTAGAAGAGAAAATATGAGAAATGAAAGTATATATATACACATGTTTTGTCATGCTGTGTATTTACGATATCGATATCGGTAAAAATTTGAAAATAAAGCAAAGAATGCTATGACAGGAAAATAATTACAGACTTTATATGACAAGTTTGTGCTTGTCATGCTGGTGACCAAATTTAGAAAAGCGGATAATAATTGTTCTTTTGTGTCTATCCGTACCCAGTAGCCTGATTCTGTATGCCCTAGTTAGATCGAAAGTCGTCATTTATTTATTTAAATTCAAGCATAGAATCGAGTAACTATTGTAACATTTAATGAAAAGAATGTAAGAAGCTGAAAGACTTATGACAATGTGCCCAAAGTAGAGTAAGTAATTTGTTTATAGACTAGGCAAAAGAAAATGTGAACTAATTTTATTTATCTTGTAAATAACAATTTATTTAATAAAATAATTGTTTCTCAGTTAACATTACGTATTATTTCAACGGTCAGTGTATTGGAAGTTCCTATTCGCAAGAGGGATCCTTCTTTTTAAATTTCCATTCTGGAAAATAAAGTTTCAGGTTCGGGGAAGAACTGAGCTCCAAATCGCCTGGGATAGCGATCTCCTTAATTTGACTGAATGACAAGATCTTTGTGTGGATCCTACGGAAGGTAGGTGATATGCAAAAACTGGATTACTTATATACGAATTCACCGGGGTAGAGGACCTAATCGTTCACCAAGACATGCCGGGAAGAAAGTTAAATTCCATGTAACCTATTTGCATCGAGAAACAGGAGTGTTAGAGGGTTGTGATTTCAATCGTTGTCATGTTGGCAAAAAATTAAGCGATAAAACGGATACTACCATCGTCAGATTTCTTTGGTTTATGCGTGTTCTAAATCCAATGGTGGATAGTACTTCAATTCCTCAAACTAAATTCCGTGGATTATGAGAAACAAGGAACAAAAAAGCATTTTGTGTTTTATTTCTCAATAACTTAAATATTAAGGCAAAATATCAACGAAAAATGCGCAAACTTTATTATAAAAGATACGTTGATAATTGACTCGTATAATTGTATTTCTATTAGAAGTCAATCAATCATAGATAATGAGCGAATAGTTTATTTTAACCTATAAGTTTGTGGGTTCTATAAATTACGAAACAGTTTAATGTAATGTCTAATTCAATTTATTTAAGTAAAACAAATTGTTTTAACAGTTGCTCTACATTCGTCGTCACTTTCAGTCGAACAGTCAAACAAGTGTAGGCAAGTGGTATTCATTATTTATTAACATAAAACAAGCTTTAGCGATGTATTTGCAATGGACAATTACTGTTTTCACCTTAAATATGCAATTTGGGTGTAATTTTATTTTACCCTTTGAACGACTTTATAAATTGGACATAATTCATTTCAACGATTTTCACGCAAGGTAAGTTATATTTTATTGGTTTTACGTTTGTCACGACTTTAAGATATACCAAATTGTAATATGATATTGAAACGGTGTCGATTTAGATCAGAATGATTTATGATATATATGAGTTACAATACGAACATATGATACAAACTTATAATACAATACAATTTTAATTAGTAAATGATCACTTATAAAAGTTTCTGGGCTAAGTTACTAAATTATCTGCTCTATCGATTGGTAGATTCTGGATTCAATACCAAAAACCATTAATTCGGGACTGTCAGTTCTTGACGCATTCATCCTCTATCGCACTTGGGATCTTATTTCTAGTATGGCAGGCAGTATCTTTAAAAGATATTATGCTTCAAGGGACTTGACAAGATATTAGATTGTACACACTAAGACTCCTCGGGATAGTGCAATCCAAGGGAGAGAGCGATCAAATTTGGACATACCCTGACAAGTTATTGTTTGATTACATATATAAAATTTCTTACATAGCAATCAAATATATGTATAATTTATATAATCATAATTTTGAATAACTTTGAGATTCGAAGAAACATCGTCTGTCACTCCTATATGCCGCTTCAACAACGGCTCCTGTTTGGGCGGCTTCCCCCGTCTGTACACTGTCGTAACAACCTTGAAAGAGAAGAAGCCGCAGTCTATTTTGTTAAATGCTGGAGACAGCTTCCAAGGCACTTACTGGTACACCCTGCTGAAGTGGAACGTCACCCAAGAGTTCATGAATCTTCTACCTCATGATGCACATGTATGTTTTATAAGATCATTTCTGGCTTTATATTGGATATTAAATAGATTGCTGACATTTTACTATAACATATCTTTTTGTACATGTGAGTTTTCCAACCACGCTTTATGGCCTAGTTCAATTGTCTTGAAATGTTGGGGATTCAACTCATTAGCTTGTTGTAAATGCCTATTGGTATCGTATGTATGGTGAATCGCTTGCTCGTTTAGTCATATAGGATTGTAAAAGCTAAGATCGAGTACAGAATAGAACAGGAGAAACGATCATCGAGGTATTCAAGACCACAACTTAGATTATATAGTATAAATATTTTACAGGCAATAGGTAACCATGATTTCGATGATGGACCGAACGGCTTGGCGCCATACATCTCTGCCCTTAACGCACCTGTGGTAGCTGCAAACATGGACTCCACTAGAGAGCCAATACTACAAAATCTTTACGAATCGTATGTTATATTGGAAAGAGGTGGAAGGAATATTGGTGTTATAGGCCTTATCACGCCAGATACTAAGGTAAGTTATTAAAGTGAAATTTTATACGTAAATAATTTTTTTTTATTTTAAATTAAAGTAAGACAGTAATTGAAATAAAGGTTAACGGAAATGTAGTGGAACAGGTGGAAGAGTTCGTGTATTTGGGGTGTATGTTTAGTAGAGATGGTAGACATGTTAAAGATTTTGAACGACGAGTGAGTGCGGGAAATAAAATGAATGGGGCTATAGGTACAGTAGTGAGGAGTCAGAATGTGTCTATGAAGGCTCGTCTGGCAATACACAATGCTGTACTAGTCAGGAAAAGCATGCAAGTAGAGTTAATTGAGATGCGATCCTTAAGAAGTATGTTAGGCGTGACTTTGAATGATAGGTTTAAAAATAGCGTTATAAGGGAAAAGTGTGGCTTAAAAGTGGACGTTGTGACTAGAATTGAGAAAGGTATGCTTCGGTGGTTCGGGCATGTTGAAAGGATGAATGAAGAGAGAATAACGAAACAAATTTATGTTGCAAAAGTGAGTGGCAGTGTTGGTAGGGGACGCCCTAGGGAACTTATATCGATCAGATTAATGACTTACTAAAAAAGGGCGATATAAGGAGCGCCCATAACTGACGAGATGCATGCGTAGATGTATGAATGTGGACGAAGCGCGAGAGGTGTGCCAGGATTGCGCCAAATGAAAATCCATGATCTCTGCCTACCCCTCTGGGTTACGGGCGTGAGCGCATATTTATTTATTTAAATAATTTTACAGGCGAAAAATTATGCCTCCCATAAATTATTATAAAAAAATCTTGTAGTTAAACAATATCAGGGAGGAGTGTGATGAGGCCCAATTTTCTATCGATTTAATTTATTTCAACCGTAAAACTTGTATCTCCTTTGACGAGTAGTATGTCTATATGGCTTGCCATCAATATGTGCAACAATCTATATAATGCTTAATGTCTTTTAGTAATAATAAATTTACGGGCTAAGTTGCACTCCAATAAAATATTCGTGATCATCATAAACTCGTAAATCATTTGCATTAACTATTTTCAATGCTTTAATTACCTCGTGAAATAATATGTTTGCTATGGACATAAAGCTGTTAGAGTATAAAAAGATAATATAATATGTATAATAATATAGTAGAATAAACTTTTTGTTTGTAAATCTGTCTGTTATATACCTACCAATACTAATTTTATAAACACGAATGTTATTACATTTCGGATGGCACATTGCTGTAGATATAGAGTATCCCGAAAGAGAAAAATAGAATTTAAGGACATCAACACGAGTAAAGTGGTGGGAAAAGCTAAGATGTACACAAATTCCATCCGGTATAGATCTTGAAGATTGGCATATGCCACAGCCATCAGGTTTTCCCTCAACGTTTATGCATAACTGCCTTTTTGAAATGATCTGTCCTCATTATACTTCTAGCTCGATGAGACTATTAATGGAACTTACAATATAAATATAAACAATATAAATTTAATTTATTAATCAAAACTACATGTGTTCCTTTCTTTATGTTTGCCTAGCTTGTACTCGTATTACAAATCCAGTGTTAATCTGACTGACGTTATATTAAATTATTTGCTTAACCCGTGAATATAACCCCAAAAATGTCTATTGTGAGGTCGGTTACTGTATATTTAATTTTATTCTGCTACGTGTGTTACTGACAATAACATAAATCTTTCTGAAGCGGTAGTACAGCTACATTATTTTGCTTTACCGGCCTTTACGCAGACGGTGTGGGTGTAAGTGACAAAAATGAAAAGAGAACAGTGAATAGTAACGCGGTTGTGAATCCGGAAAAACTCATAAATGGGTGACGCAATAGCTGCAATAGCGAAAGTTTGTATGTAAGGATGTTTGTTACTCTTTCTCGCTAAAACGGCAGAGCGGATCTGGATGAAATTAGGCACAGGGATAGATTATAGCCTGGAAAAGCACAAAAGTTAGGCTTTTTATGCCGGAAAACTGTACTGTTCCCGTGGTATACATTTCTTTCTGGTGCCTATCTACCTATAAAGAGAGCGATGTGTATGTATGTATAAAATATTGCCTCTATTTTCATCCCCATCCAACCCAGTTCTCTCAGTTGATGGATATCACATATTTTAACATATTTTAATGAATGGAAATAGCATAGTTTTATAATCAAGTAATAAAGATACTGGAAAGACTCGTCACTTAAATTCATATGAATATATCTCATTCGCAAAGAAGTACCTTTTTCTTCATGAAGCTATATTTGTCCTTAATAACCCCATATTACTGTACATCTGCTCGAATAAACGTAAGGCAGGTACGCAATATAATTATAGATATATAAAACCGAAAAAAGTTTACATATGTCTTTTGTTAATATTTTCATAGACTCTATCGTTCACCGGAAATGTTGAGTTCACTGATCCTTCTGAAGCGACGAGACGGGAAGCTCTGAAGTTGACACAAATGGGAGTGGACATTATAGTTCTGCTCTCGCATTGCGGCTACGATGTTGACATGTGAGTAATTTTTAATTTATTCATACTCTTATAGCGTAGCGAGAAAAAACGCGCGTTAATGTTTCTTTTAATAATAATTTCGTACGTTCCTTCATGTAATGATATCGCTATCAATATCGCAATGTACTTCTAATCAGTTCAATAAAGCGCATGTAGCATTTTCAATCTCGTTTAAGTAGAAAACTAAATTAACTTTATGCCATTAGGCACTGCACTACGGATGGTATCAATAGACGACTTGATAGCCTCACTAAGCCGTCACGCTGTACGCTTTAGCATATGCAATTTAAGACGCGTATAATTACACTAATATATTTAGTTAATTGGCGATACAGTAACACAATGATCAACATTTGTCTGCAGAGCACTGGCTCGGGAACATGGGCAATACGTTGATGTTATAGTGGGCGGTCACTCACACAGAGACGAAACATTTCCCATACCATATCTCACGATTGTCGAGGCGGACAACAAACAGAAAAAGGTAGATATCAGCTTTCTTTGTTTTTATCAAGGTTTCATAACGAACAGTCTCCAAACTTTATGAAAAAAGGTAAATACTGATTCTTTTAACGAGTTCCACAGTAAAAGTCCTAGTTCAGATAGAAACTTTTTAATTGCTAGTTTTTAGTTTAAATCTTAAATTTGTTTGTTATAAATTAATAGACGTGTTGAGATATCTGATACGACTGGTTTGGGTTTTACCGTTACCACGTAATTAATGAAAGTTCATTATCAATATTGACTATCAAGAGGAAATTAGGGTTAACACTAGTTGCTCTTGCTATTTTGCCAGTAACTGTATTAAATAGATTCGTATGATATGATTGCATACATTAGGGTAGCAAAAATTTAATAATGTAATTGGAATTGGAATTTTGAACAGAGATTTATATAATCAGAGTATTATGTAGGCGAGCACTAAGAAGGGATTTTTATAAATTTATCCGCTAAAGTAGGCGATGAAGTTTTGTATTGACAAATTATGATATTCAAATTTAAGTTAACCTCAGATTATTATCAATTATATTAAATAGGGTTCAGCTTAGGCTGGTCAATTGTCCGTAAAAATGCACGGTAGGTGAAACAGTCTAGCTCAGTTTGTTTAAATTATATATTTATATGTACTTAATAGTACATTCCAACGTATTTATCGAATTTAATTTATTGAAAACTTGTTGGTACTTTAATAAAGTGTTTATTAACGTACATTACAGGTAGTCGTCGTACAGGCGTTCGCTTTCACAAAGGCGGTAGGGGACCTCTCAGTGTATTTTGACGTCAATGGGGACGTGGCGAAGTGGGAGGGAGAACCAATTTACTTGAATAATTCCATACGTGAAGGTACTCTATGCATTTAGTAACTGTTATTAATGAAGAGGGAACGTTCAAAGTGCCCGGAACTTGCTTCAAGTTTCATATATGTATACGTACATACAAGTTTGTACGTAAGTAATTAGATTTGAATCCCATTATCTACTTGCAGTTTCAAGCTTGAACAAAGTGATTAGGTTGCATTTTTCGCAATACTATACTAGTAATCTGCCACAGCTTCGCCCGGATACCACTTATGTTGATCCGATCACGACTAAACTTCATAGGATCCACTTCTAAATAAAAAAAAAATCGAAATCGGCCAGCCGTTTCGGAATCTACATTCACACACACATCGACTTTTAGATATCTTCTAGAAGAATTTTCCTACCGCTGGCCGCAAGCTTCCTTCTCAATGACAGTTGCAGTGGCCCCAATTACGATTTCTTCTTCGTTTGTACGTATTCGAGACTGCCGTGTGATACGACAAATAATTTAGTAAAAAACTACTGCTACGGCTACTGTATTCGAGTTCGTGGTCCTAGGTAACTCGAGCTGACCCATTTGTACACAAAACCCTGCTGCTATAGTCTCTACAGTTGTTTCGATCGCAGCTTAAGAACACATCTGGGTCCCAAAGTAATATTTAAATTCAAATTAAAGTCTTACGACCGGTTTCTGAAAGGCTTGTCAAATTTTATTCAACAAACACTCCTGTCTTGTCAACCGCCACGTTAAATAAATTTCAATTTTTGAAAGAAAAAAACGAAAAACGATGACGATCATGCATCTAGCAATTCTAATGACATTTGATCGGACTTTTGACAGCTAGCTAGTTATGTTTTCCGAAACCGGGCGCTACTCTTTCATCTATCCATTTTAATTATCATTGAATTTGAATTTGTGTCATATTAAAAGATATTATAAATTCGATTTTATATTACAGATGCAGAAATAAAGAAGAAATTAGAACCGTATGCTAATTTAGTGCATGAAGCTGAAAATATGGCAATCGGTGCTACTAAGTCGACACTCGATTACAGGGACTGCGCGCACGGGGAGTGCACGGTCGGGAATCTGCTGGTCGATGCATTAAATCACTGGGTATGTGTGTAATCATAAAATTTGCTGATGAGACAAATGTATAAGCAAAACCATCTTAAATTTATTTGGCATCAAGATAAAATTTTTGTAAACCATATTACCAACAACGTTGTATATATAAAATTATCGATAAGAGTATAGCGTACTTCATAGTCGTATTTGTTTCAGGCAAAGCATTTCGTGAAGAGTAAACATGAACATATATCGTTCGTGCAACGGACTAATATTAATGCGTTCGTACCGGAAGGATGTGAGTAAAATATGCAGTTTGCTTGTTTCCGTAACTTAAGTTAGAACTATGTTAATTCCCTTAAGTAATGGTAAGTAAAAGGATGCTTTTGAAGAAGGCTTTTGAATTTGAAATCTTGAAAAGGACTGACGATAGATATAATGGGTAAAGTAAATTTGAATCGCCACAATTAATGCATAAATATTTACATATTTATGCATTAATTGTAAACTATTTCGTTATATATATAACAGGAATGAAATTTAATTCTTTGCTGTTTCGCCTACATATTTTTAATACTTTATTTTTGTTTAAGTAATAACAAAGGGATCATTAATCGATCTATTCCCTTACTACGATTTCGTGGAGACATTTGAAATGAAAGGGAGACACATTTTAAGGGCATTAGAAAGGAGCACGAGTGAGCTATCTTCGATTAATCCCTTGGATGCACCTTGGTTATTGCAAACTTCCGGTATGTAATAGTCGTAGTTGTAAAGTATACGTTCATTTCTACATATATAAATAGCATTATAAGGGAAAAGCGTGGCTTAAAAGAGGTTGTTATGAGTAGAATTCAGGCATATTGAAAGGATGAATAAATAATAACGAAACAAATGATGTTGCAGAAGTGAGTGGTAGTACGTAGGGGACGCCTTAGGAGAACTTATATCGAACAGAATAGCGACTTACTAAAATTACTACGATTAGATGTATGTATGAATGTAGAAGAAGCGAGGAAGGTTTGCACACCTTCCTCGATTGCGGCATATGGAAATCCATGATCTCCGCCTACCCCTCTGGGTTACGGGCGTGAGCGCATATTTATATTTATATTCTACATCGCTCTTAAATTTATTCTTTAGTGGAAGAACACCTTATGTTTTACTATATTATAATATAACGATACGAGAGTATATTTTTTAATCATGTGTTTATGGGCTGTTATTATCATTACTGCCACTTCCACGTCTATTGTTAGAGCTTCAGTGCTTTGAGCATGGCCCGTTTCAGGTTTTACGACCACTTCTGAACACTGACCTGAATAATATCCATATACTGCTATCTTTAGAGCGCAGATTAGTGGCCAAGGCAAAAGAGTGGAAAAGCAAGGAAGGAAAAAAATATAATAATGAAAGTCGTAAAGCTTTCGGTTTTATAAAGTTCCGTAACTAAATTGATTTTAGTAGTCTTTTCTTTTTAGGAAATACGAAAGTAACTGCTCCAGCAGTTACTAATGTTTTATAGCAAAGAGAACTTTGTTTATTTTGAATGACTTTGTGTATTTTTATTTTATCTGGTTCATATTTTTATATCATATATTATTTCTAGGTCTTCACGTGTTGTATAACGTATCAAAGCCGGAAGGACGGCGCGTGGTGGCGGCGTATGTTGGCAGCCCTGAAGAAGGTATTCGACTCGACAAGGATGTGTACTACCAGGTCACGGCACCCGCTTACTTGGCGGACGGCGGCGATGGTTATTCGGTTAGAATTTTTTTAAATTCAACGTACAACGTAATTATGTACTAAGTACGTAAGTATGTACAGAACATTAATGTTTGGGTTACATAAATTGTCGTGCATAGAATGTTTTATGTCAAATCTTGTATATACCGCATACACTAATCAAATCATTTTGTTTCTTAGTTATGATGTGATACAATATTCTCTAGGCGCCTAAAGAACTTGAATTAATATTAATATTATAAACTAATTCTACATGAGAGGCCTTATTAAGACTTAAATTATTTTTAAGGCTCAAACTAGCTTTAAAGATATATTAAAGATTGTTTTACAGATATTCAAGAATGCAAAGCGGCGCATGAAAATAATTGGACGAGATCAGATACTGCTAGAAAAATATATCAGGAAGTTTTCTCCCCTTACCGTTCAAACTGATGGACGCATAGTTATAAGTTATTAAATTATGTACATATCTCACATTTAACATGTTTTCTATCCCTACTACGCTTATGTTTCAACGAGTATCGTTGTTTGATAATTTGTTAAGCAATACAGAAAATTTTTATACGAGAAGGCTGATGTTAACTGTACCCATAAGCCCGTGCAAAGACTAGATAGTGAATTTTCAATCTTGTTATGCGATGAGAGTAGCAGGGCGACGATCTTTGTGGCGATCAATGGGGTAGGTTGAGCCTGAAACGAAGAAGATATGAAGAAGAGGCAAGATATATGGACATGTATATAGTATAATCTGAGAAAAAGGAATGCATGAAAGGGGAAGAGTATTAGACGGAGGAGGGGATGAATAGGAAAAATAAATAACTGCAACTCATTTGCTTGTAGTAGATCCTAGATAAACCACATACTAGTTTGCTTCCTTCTTCCATAATAAAGGGGACTAGGCCTCCAGTCACCTCATGTACTAGGTGTAAAGTCAGAGCTAAGTTACTCTCAAAGAGGCTTCTAGGCGCCATCTGCGCCCTGCCGCCTCGAGCCCGGTGTAGCTGTAGGTGCCTCTTCTAGGCAAACAGTGACCAATCAGTCGCAGAAAAAAAAATATTCCCTAAAATCTGAGACCTGCCAACTAATATTCATTGCTTAGGAAGGTCTCCCGCACGATTCGCCAAAGATCAGTCACTTGCCACCCTTGTCCAGTGGACTACCACAACAATGACTAGGTCGTCAGTCCTTTGTGTAGGACGCCTGCCTGAGTCATGCCGCTTGTGGCCATATTTTATATATTTTATAACCGTTTTGGCGTACCGGCCATCCGTTCTACGAGTTATACGTTCTACAAAGTATTTTAACAATTATGACTGAAATATAAATCATATTTATGTGTCTAATGTAATGTACCTATTAATACTAATAATAATAAACGACGAAGTAGAAAGAATATTTCTATGGCCTGGATTGATTACAAGAAGGCTTATGATTCGGTGCCCCATGGATGGTTAAGCAAAGTTTTGGAAGTGTACAAAGTACATCCGACACTCCGCACTTTCCTTGACTCATGCATGGGTCAGTGGACCACATGCTTTCTTCACCCAGGACGGGGTATCCTTTCTGCTTCCTCTAATCGAATTGGAATTCGACGTGGAATCTTCCAAGGTGACAGTCTGAGTCCATTGTGGTTTTGCCTGGCTCTGAACCCTTTAAGCACACTATTAAAGAGTTCAGAGCTAGGTTATCGACTCCGCAGAGGAGGAGAGATCATATCACACCTCCTGTATATGGATGACCTCAAGTTGTACGCATCTAAAAAGTCTGACTTAATGGCGTTGCTTAAAATAACCGACAATTTTAGCAAGGCCATTGGCATGACATTTGGTGTTGACAAGTGTGCGGTCATAAATATACAGAAGGGGAGGGTTGCAACTTCTGAGAATTTGCAGCTCTCTCAGGATGTATCCCTCATTTCTCTGTCGGAGGCTGAAAGCTACAAATATCTTGGTATGTCAGAAGCAGTAGGCATTAATGATAAGTGCATGAAACAGCTGATAAGTGAGCGGTTCTTCGGACGCCTGAAAAAAGTTCTGAAAAGTCTTTTATCAGGTGGAAACAAGAGCCGTGCATTTAATAGCTGGGTCGTGCCTATCTTAACCTACTCTTTTGGCGTACTGAGGTGGTCTCAAACAGAACTGGATGCCTTGGACAGAAAAGTTCGTCGATTGCTAACAGCATATCGCATGCATCATCCACGTTCGTCTGTAATGAGATTGTACATCCCACGGAAATGTGGGGGTCGTGGCTTTTTAAATGTCAAAAACCTACATAACCGTGAGGTGTGTAATCTCAGGGAATACTTCCTTAAGGTGAACGTGGAGATGTATCGGGATGTTGTAGCAGTGGACAAAGGACTCACGCCGCTTTCCTTGGCTACCACGAATTGGCGTAGGCTGCAGGTACTAAGTGTTTCAGACCGCATCAGTGTATGGAAGGGTAAGGAGCTACACGGTAGGTTCTATGGCGTCCTGACAGGGCCTGATGTGGACCAATTATCCTCCGTGGCTTGGCTACGCTTCAGTAACCACTTTGGGGAAACTGAAGGTTTTGTCTTTGCAATTATGGACGAAGTCATCATAACGAACAACTACCGGAGGCATATTCTAAAGGACGGGACGATTGACATTTGTCGGGCATGTCGTCGTCCCGGTGAATCTATCAGACATATTGTCTCCGGCTGTTCTCGTCTTGCGGACGGTGCATACTTGCATAGACATAACCAAGTAGCCAAAATCATCCATCAGCAACTTGCCCTTAAATATGCTCTTGTGGATACTGAGGTACCGTATTACCAATACCAGCCATCGCCAGTTTTGGAAAATAGTTATATCACGCTCTACTGGGATCGATCTATTATCACGGACAGGAATATTGTTGCCAATAGACCTGACATTGTGATAATAGACCGATCTGAGAGTCGCGTAATGTTGGTCGATATCACTATCCCGCATGACGAAAATCTCGTGAAAGCTGAGAAAGAAAAGTTGATGAAGTACCTAGACTTGGCTCACGAGATTACCGCCATGTGGGGTATGAAATCGACTACCATTATTCCGGTGGTCGTGTCAGTGAACGGACTTTTAGCGAAGAGCTTCGACCAACATCTTAAGAAGCTCTCGCTAGACGGTTGGGTTAAGGGTTTGATACAAAAAGCGGTAATTTTAGAGTCTGCCCGCATTGTGAGAAAGTTCCTCTCTTTGTAACCCTGACCACTGGTTGCTTGAAATAAAAGGACTCCGCAGCCGGTGGATCACTATTTTTATATAATATATTTTAGAATGTCTGTTGTTTTGGTAGATTTTTTAAGGTATATTATAAAAAAATATGTATTAAATATAAATAAATGACATAATAATAATAACGGGTTAATCCCAGTCACCCTCTCTGAACATCTGAGGCGACTGGGACTCCGGGACGGTGTGCTCCGAGCTCAAATGCAGAAAGCGGTGCTTCTCGACACCGCCCGAATTGTCCGCCGGTTTCTCTCCCTTTCCCCCTAACCCTCGGCCGTTTGGTCTCCCCTGCCGAGGGAATCCCGTCTGGTTGGGATTTACTTATCTGTGTATTTATATATTGTATATATTATATGTTATATTATAGTATCTCTATTTTGTATATATTTTCATCATGTATTTATTTTATGTAATGTATTGTAATATATTCATACCCAACCAGACGGAGAAAACATTTGAAAACAAAAAAAAAAATAAAAAAAAATAATAGCCTTTATTAAACAATCTTACGAAATACAAAAAAATTAAATGTTATGCAAATTATTTGACACCAGGTTTTCGAGACTGTCTTGCGCTTCCGCAAAGGCCTCCCCTAAAGCTTGCCACTCTCTCCGGTTATGGGTCATCCTCCGCCAAGTAATACCAGCTACTTTTCTTATTTCATCCTCCCATCTGAGGCGTTGTCTCCCTTTCCTTCTTTTATTTCCTCTTGGACACCATTCAGTTACATCCTTAGCCCATTTTTCATTTTTACTCCTCATAAGATGACCTGCCCATCTCCATTTTTGCCCTCTTATATAGTATGTAACATCCTTAATTTTAGTCTGCTCACGCAATTCACCTAGTGGTATTTTGTCTTTCAACCTAACATTAAGCATGCTACGCTCCATACTATGTTGGCAGGTCATAATTTTGCGCATATTTTGTTTGGTCAGGCTCCATGATTGACAACCATACGTCATGATGGGTAAAATGCTAGTGTTAAATATTTTTCTTTTAGCTTTTAGTGGTATTTGTGAGTTTTTAAATATTTCTTTGAGGGACCAGTATCTTTTCCATGCTTGTAATATTCTGTTGTTTGTTTCTTTAGTTGTTAGATCTTTTGGTGATATTATCTGCCCAAGGTAAGTATACTCTTCGACATAGTCTATTGTGGTGCCCTTGACAGTGATGGGAATTTTATCAAGGTTTGTCATCACATTTGTCTTTTTGGCGTTCATTGAGAGTCCTACTCTAGCGCTTTCGTCGACAAGCTGTTCAAGCATCTCTTGTAGACTCTTGGGATCTTCAGAAATGTACCTATTAGTATATATATATTCTCATGGAATACATTCCATTTTTAGGATATAAAATATATTTTCAGCAAGTGCATGAAATGGTTCATATCGTATCTTATACGGAGCAGTATAAGCGGAATGGCCACTTTAAGAAGTGGAGTGTGTGCTTCAAACTTAGATGAAGACTCTCATATATTGATATCTTTCTGATAAAAGACGGTTAAGAATATTGTTTTGTTTTATTTTCTGTGAGCTCTCTGAAGTATCTGCAAGTCTCATCACCGTATATCTACTTATGTCTTATATAAGCGATCCAACTCGGCTTCTGCCGTCGCTGCTAAACTTTACAGGAATACCCGCTAAGCCAATCAGAATATTTCCTAAAAACCAAATTCGAACTTGTGCATATTAAATCAGGCTTTTTTTAAATCAAATTCCAACTTTTGATAATCGAATTCATCACAGCACATTTGTTAAGGTAGTAACTATAGCACCCATATTACCTGAACAAACAAGTTTTTTATAAAAAGTGGTGATGTCGGCATGACTTATGCGATAGTGGTATATGATTTTTTAGTTCTTTTAAATAAATCACCCTGTCAAGTTGTACTATGAAACACTATTGTCATTGCATCAAAGGGTGGTGGTGAGCTTATCACCATTCATTCAGGGTCCCAAGCAAATTCTCTATAAAAGTGGCACATCTTTCTACTCAGACATTTTTAAGCCAAAACTTGATATATTTAATATTTTGAATATTCAAAATTTTCCGGGTTTTCGGAGGATTTTCCGTATTATTGAAGGTGAAGAATAAATAACGATGGGCTTTTGATGTTATATTGCCACGATATCTTTGCTTTAGTTATCAGTATTGTAGTTATTACAATAACGAAGACAATGGTGTGCAATAACATACTACAGTGACGTCGCGTCGGCAGTCATGCTCAAGCAAAAACAAAAGTGCTATCAAGTAAATGGAGCACCGAAGATGTAAGTAACCGAGCCTGAAGGTAATGAGAGTGGGAGCTAGTTTCGCGAAAATGTGCACTTTTGACACCTTTTCCAAGAAGCCTGTGCAGTGAACATGAACAAAATGAAGGAAGTCCTCTTTTGTATAGAATTGAGGCAATTTTACGCTTTTAAGTATTTGCCAGAAGTTTTCTAGTTGACTCTTTTAACGTTTTGAAAGTTTAGTGTAAATAATACTAATTATTTTAAAATAAAATAAAAAAACAAAACCAAACAATGATAAGGTACGAAACGAGTATATTAGAGGAAGCCTGAAAGTGGCACCGATAGTGGAAAAGTTAAGGAGCAAAAGGTTAGCTCGCTACGGGTATGTTATGAGGAGGGAAGAATGGCATGTGACAAAGAGAGTTTTAGAAATGAATGAAGAGGAATATGTCGGTAGGGGTAGGCCTACGGAAAGATGGATGGATTGCGTGACATGATACGGATGACAGATTGACATGGAAGTCGAAAACCAATTATGTCGACCGCACATAAAGCGGGAAAAGGGAGATGAAAACCAAACAAATTCTTAATTTATACGTATTCAATAATAAAAAAATATTTCCATGATATATATTTAATCCAGTATTCGATAGTTTTTAGTATATTTGATATATTTTAGGATATAATTTGTATATATACAATATACAAGTTCTACGTTCATAAGCTGCCTCCTTCCTCCCAGAAATGGTAGTAGGAATCCCTACTACCATTTCTGGGCATTTTGAATTATCTTTATTTATTAAGTAATTGAATAAAAATAAATAAATAAATAAACGCTCACGCCCGTAACCCAGAGGGGTAGGCAGAGATCATGGATTTCCATTTGGCGTGATCCTGGCACACCTCTCTCGCTTCTTCCACATTCATACATCTACGCATGCATGCTCGTCGGTTATGGGTGCTCCTTATATCACCCTTTTTTAGTAAGTCATTAATCTGATCGATATAAGTTTTCCTTGGGCGTGCCCCCTAACAACACTGCCAGTCACTTTTGCAACATAAATTTATTTTGTTATTCTCTCTTCAAAGTAATTGAATATGGTACATTAAAGTGACATTTTTTTTCAATTTACCGATGCTGTCAATCAAGGGTGACTAATATTTGTGTTAGCGTGTCGGAACTTGTAGGGTAGATCGATTTGTCACTGTCACCGAGTTCCGGCCATCCTCAGCCGCCCTTTATCGATTATTTGGAATTAACAAATGGTAAGTGACTAATTTTCTTCATTAATTCAGAGAATTATTAATAAAGTATGTAAATGTAATAAGTATGTAGATGTAGTAAGTAAATGTGTGAAACACTTATAAATCTTTTTTTTATAGTACTAGGTGGCAAACGAGCAAGCGGTTCACCCGATGTCAAGTGATTGCTACCCATAGACATCTGCAACCGACTAATGAGTTTCAGATGCGTTGCCCACCTTCAATGGACAGAAAATGGTTATTTCCAATTCCTACACATCCCCTCCACCGTCAAGTTTTCTTCCCCTTCCCATCCATTCCTTATAATAAAAGGGTGGGAACGGGGAGAGAACTAGAATTAGACCTCCGGCACCTCACTCATCTGACGAAACGCAGAATACTCTACTTCACGCCCGTCTTCTGTGAGGTCGTGGTATTACCAAATACCGACTACCAAGTCGGCCCCTTCTTGCAACAGATGTTGTTGTTGCGGGTTCTACCACTCTAAAAAAATATTTTTAAATGCCTTTTGGTGTCCGTAAACGCCCAAAAAGACACACATTGTGAATTTCTGGACTGATACTACACGACCGGTCTATTCAGTCCATCAAATTACGTCATCATCAGCCACCAATACGGCCACTGCTCGCCATGTCAAGGACGGCCACAATGATCGGTTTCTTGAAGCCCTCATTATCCAGTGAACCTCCATAGCCTTGACCAAACCGTCATCCTTTCTTGTGGCAGACTTACCTGCGATGCATCGCGTTGACGGTTCCAGGGGACTGATGATTTGTGGGCTAAGGCGCTTGACACTCCTCCCGCCTCAAATCATCAGAATTTTCCCGTGAAGAAATTTAAAGTGGATTTCCCCTGCCCAAATAAGTTCATCTCCGCCGTTCCCCAAATAACAATCCTGGTTCCGCTACTGCTGCTTAGACAAGTACATCGCGAGAAACCTCCACTCCCGTATCGGTACTCTGTCAACATTCAGTATTTCTTCTGTTCTACTGTTACACCCCCATGCGATAGATTCTGATTTTACTTCTGTTAGAAAATTAAAGTTAACACTATTCATTATAACTTAATTAAAAAAACAATGATGGCAAGCATACAGCTTAAACCTCTCTATGAAGCTTACGCTTGAGCAATAACTGTGGGTTTCTACTTTCCAGCTTTCTCTCTGAAAAACCTGATATGACAATATGTTTATGTGAATAAATTACGTGACGAAAAGAATTGTGGTGTATGTCACATTACATGTCCAGTGTCAACTTCCGACTTTGTAATATGCTGAGACAACAGACTCCTTCAAGTTCCGGAAGTGTTGTTCCGGTGTTTTGTTCCATAAAGCGTTCCTTTTTTGTTTTTTATTTATTTATCTTGTGTCGTGTAAATTTTGCTTGTTCCCTCATTTATGCCAAATAAATGTTTTCTTTATAAAACTTATTCAGGAAGTATTTTCAAAGAAAGATATTCCAAAGGAAATGAAATAAATTTGCAGTGATAATAAATGCCTGTGCAAACCTGGAAGCAGTCGGACGGTGCTGATTTCAAAGACAATATTATTTCGACTCTACCATTTTATACGAAATGTTACTTTAAATGGAGGATTTGAACATCTTAATACTTTTTTGGTAAGAAAGAAATACAACGTGCTTTTATGTTGATTGATAACATGTTTTTATGTATGTGTAGCTTGAACTATCTATGTACCAATCATCATACAAATTTGCTCACCTATTAAATGATGTTCATCATCGTCAATATTATCCGTATTTTGACCAAATCATCCGTAAAACCATTAACTTTTCACTATCCGCAAGCCGGCGGGGGACACCACCCATTGTCCAATTCATTGCTGTACGTGACAAGGTCGACTTACGAAGTTTCAACACGACCTTTGTGTGTACTATTATAACTGTTCATTGAAATCAGGCATGACCGCAACAAACCAATCAATTACTAAAGATCGATCGATACGACGGCCGTACAATAAATAGAAACGATAGTTTTTTATGACGTTGACGTTTAAATGTAATTGTGACCTAACGAAAACATTAAAATTAAAAACTAAATTTAATAATTATAGTAAAACTAATATTAAAAAACGTGAGTATGTGTAAAGAACATCAGAAGGTATACTTCATTAGCAAAACAACTAAAATAATTTATCCCGTGTGCCAGTATTCATTGTTTGTGAAAAAAGACATTAAATGCAATTGATAACGTTTAGATAAAATAGTTTAGGATTATAGATATTAAAAAGTTGTTATTTGTTGCCATGGTAACACTTTGAAGTTTTTGCCAATCGCTCCAAAAGAAATTCAACTGTAAATAAGCTCGCTCTCAGAGAGGGAGGCATTCCGGACATAAGATTACAGATACCCGTTTAACGTTGTCCACGCGCAACATTCTCACTATTTTCCATCAGCCAACATTATTGGTTATGAGTACTTTTAGTACCAACTTTAGTATATCACCAGCCTGGTTGTATGTTCGCCTGTGAAAGAAATGGAGAAAGGTATACTTTAGTGGTTCGGATATGTTAATAGAATCAACGGTGAAAGAGTACGAGTTAATTTTTATATAGTAGTAGACGGAAAACGAGCCAGCGATTCATCTAATAAGTGACCGCTGCTCACAGGCATCCGCAAAAAGCTAATGAGAGAATTTATGTTGTAAACCCGGTAAATTATGCTCTAATTAATACCGTATACTATATAATGTATACTTCATTAAATAAATATGCGGTAAATTAATTTCTTTCAGATTGTACAGAAAAAAATTAAACATCATCCTAGCTTCAATTAACAAACGCCTGCATTATCACTTAAGTGTATTCTCCCCGTGTAACGTCTTTTTGCTCTGACACTACAAGAGTTCTCGTAAAAGCTTAAAAGGTAATAAAAGGGCATAGTCACGTGTTTTTAATAAAACGGGATTTTTAAAATTTATTAATTAGGTCCCATGACGACGAGAGTTAGACGATATTAGCTCAGTTAAAAATTGTTCAACGGACTTAAAGGAAATTCATTAAATAACAGAGTGTGTTATACTCCTATATATACACGAATTAGAATCGTGCAACAGATGCTCTACCACTGTTAATTATACTTTCAATAAACATGTCTTTGACTTTGACAGTCCTCCTGGTGGCCTATCATTTTAGTTTTTGTATTGTTACTATGGGTAGAGGTATGTTATACTCTCGATTCTTGCATACTTAATATGCTTTCAGCTTACAAAACATTTGGCCAGTAAAATACAGGACGGATGCGTAAAAGTAAAAAAAAATAAGAATTTTGATAACACTGTCTAATTATGGTAATCACAATGAGTATTACAAAAAAATAGTGGATTAATTTGGCCGGGTGGAAATTTTAATGAGGAATAAAGTAGCGTCAACGAACGTGATTTAATCAATTCCTTTCGGTTGTTAAAGTGAGCACCAACAGGCAAATAACGCTCCATTTAAAACCGTACACTATATAATGTATAATATATAATGTATACTTTATTAAGTGATTGCTGAAATTCAAGTTCCTTATCTCTACTACAATTACCACATGAATAATAAGTAATTACATAAAAATGACCAATTAATTTATTTATGATTTATGACATTGATAGTACTATCTATTTTGATTAAAGTAGAACGGTAATGGCATAAATACGTAACCTAATACAAAATAACATAATAAATCAAGACGAGCGTTCAGTCTCTAAATTAATATAAATACTTGACCAGCTATCGACTTACTGCGTCTATGCATGCATTCATTTCTTTTTTAAATAAATAAAATTATATAATAACTTTGACTTACAGGTAAAATATAAGAAGTTTTTATTGTCAAATTGAACCAGATAGCAGCGACCACCTAACATTACTGTGGCAATCCATATTGTAAATGAAAGTTACATATATTATTCTCTCCCACGGTAACAGTTTTCATAGAAACATAGTCCCTTTTCGTACACTTAACAGCGTGTGTGCAAAATATGATAGTTGGTTTAATTCGTGTGAAATTCGCGTTACACGGAAAAACATATTTACAATATTAAGATTTATGTGATTTATAGAAATAGTAATATAAAATAATTCTAATTACAGAACTCACATCGGTAAGCATACTATGTTATAGTGTGTACACACTCACGCCTCTTACCCAGATTGATAGGCAGCGGTTATGGATTTTTATTTGGCGCGGTACTGGAATAACTCTCTCGCTTCTTTTATATTTATGCGTCGATTACGAGATTTTATAATGATGTCTTTAGGGATATAAAGGATGAAAAAGTATAGAGGACTTAAATCTATAGAATTGATTTCTTTTTGTAAGATTTACGATCTCTGCTTAGTTCAAAAATAAGTTATTTCATCGAATATAATTAACAAGTTAGTTAATTTAATTAAGAGGCTTAACTCAAGCTCGCAGAACGCGAACCTTAATTTAATTAATTGAAAATAAAGTAAATACTTAAATTATATGTACTATAAATAACAATTTTGCTAAACCAAACAACGACTGTTTGCTATTCTAATTGCTAGCCTTATAGTAGAGCAGAAAGGCGCGTTGTTACCACAAAGTTTGTTAATGTTCATTTGTTATAACTGATATCTTTATGCAGCAATGTATTTCAATGCGTTCGATGTGAACGCGTCACCTGATAATTTGCGTAAGGAGTCCTTAGGGTTGCCAACAATAAAACCTTAGTTTGCTATTTTCTTTATACTTTAAACTTAATAATAGTTGGCTATTCGAAAAACTTTTTGGGAATAAAATTCTCAAAAACTTACAGTCAGGCGCCAAGTTTAGTCATATTTCGTCACACGAGAGAGAAAAAAGATATAGATAAAGCAAAATAATTCCAAGCCTTGTATTGAATAAAGAGATTAATTTTTCGTTAATTGTGTATTGTATTCCTTTTCCTTCTCTTTGTCCTTCAGACTAAATCACTTTTATTCTTCTTAACATGACATGGGCCACTCTTCGCATCAGCTATTGACAAGAAAAGATGATATTTATACTCGAAAATAGAAAATAATTAATAGTTATACAAACTACAAAACACGCAAACTTACAGCAGATAATTTTTTTCCCTAGATGGCGTTATCTCAATCTCAACAAAATTGACCTAAAAAAACCTAACTCAAGTTATGAAAAATGTTTTATCAGGAGTTGTTGATACGAATGCAAAGTTTCAATTTATTAAGTGAAAATTATAACAACGGATTCCGTTACATACAAACGAACAAACGTACAGACCAAGATAATAAGAGCGTGTTACAAATAAACTATTTTGTTCTAATTTCTTTTCCAATATTTCCACTCTTGACAACCCTAGGTGTATTGTTACAAGCCTACAAGCAAAATTTGCGGTTTTGAAAGAAGTGATTACTAACGTCTGATGACAGTAACAACTTCGCCGGCCTAGTTGTTACTGTCTGTTCTGTTACTGCTTTCTGTTGAGTCGGCTTTACTTGGTATATAATTATTTGTTTCACTGTGATGTAAAGAAAACAGCTGTTTTTATTTCCATTGTAAAGATTCATGTCAACATGTGTTCGTTGTTAGTATTTTTGCTAATAGCCGTGAATCATTTGAATGATTTTGTCAGTGGCGGTGTCTTGCATGAAGAGCCTTACCGACTGGATATAGTTCACTACAATGATTTTCATGATAGGTAAGATTTTATATATTTTAGGGCCTGTTTCACATAGTCTGAGTAAAGTGCCTAATAACTAATTGGCAAATAAATTAACTGACACATTTATGAAACCAGTTAAGCTTATTTCGAGTTTGTAAAACGATGATTTTATTCGTTATATAAGTTGCAATTAGCTTATTATTATTATTTAGGACTTTATATTGTGAATCAGGCGCTTAAACAACTTCGAGTATGTGAATTGTATATGTATGTTTATTTATTTTTGTGCATGTATGTTTTTTTGGAAGGTATTCAAACTTCTTAATACGTCCATGTTTTAGTGATATTTAAATCGCAGTATATCAGTGATTATTTTAGCAGTTCGCAACCTATGACCTTAAGTCAAAATATCTTCGAATTAATTATAGTAATAATTGATTAACCGAACCCTTTGAAAATTGGTTCAGCAGTTTTGAGTTTACCGCGTTCAGACGCGAGAGGAATTTATGTGTTTATAATAAAATGCAGTGTTTGACTTCATTCTTCTCCATAGGTAGCAATATAGTGAAATAACAAAAGAATTGAAACATCAGCTATTCCAAGGCTAAAGAAGTCTAAGAATAAAATGGCACTTACTTGTTACTCCAAGGTTTTTGTTTTTGTCCCATTATTTCATTAGGGTCACCAAATATAACTTATCAATGAACTCTTTAAACAGATTTCTTAAAAGCACGGTGAAATACTTTTTGTATGTAAGTATTCATATTTTAATGTAAACTTTTAAACACCGTATATCGTTTCTACAAATGAATCAGATTAATTCACTACAATTTTATTATTGTTTATGTCACGTAAACAAAGAGAGAGATCGTCAGATTAATATTTTATGCACAAAACTGCAAACGAGCTAAACATGACTTTGTACGTACCTGCATACCTCGTGTTTTAAATATTTTCTTAATAATATTCAAATTTTAAATTACCTTCCAATCGCTGAGTAGTTGCAGTTGGCGCGGCGAGGCTTAGTTCTGCGCGTTTTCCTTCACCTGCAATTGGCCTACGGGTACTAGGTAGGCTCTGTGTGTGAGTTACATCCGTACCGTACATTACATCACGCGGGCGTTCGTGTCAAATAATTGTAGTTGCGTGATCGTGTGCTCGTAGCTAACCTCCGAACCGCCATCGAGTTTGCATCACTTTTTAGAAAGTATTAAAAATCACGTTATACAATGGTATTAAGAATGCAAACAAACAATGGACACAATGGACGAAAGCTACACCTGGTGCCATTCTTAGAATATTTATGAAATAAAAAAGGGGCATAAATTTCAATTCAGAAAACGGTGCCCATCATTCATATAAGTCAGTTGCCCAAACAATGAATTGAAAGTGAAAGTTCCAAGAATCCTAGTGACTTTTGTCTAAATTTTATATATACTATATATTAGCAAATTTCGTTAACGAACTTTACTAACATTCTTTTTAATTATTTAAAAAAGGTAAAGCTTGTGTTGGGAAATAAATAGTTCACGACAAAAGTCGAAGGGCGGATTCGAACCGGCGACCCAATTTTCATAAAGTTCAAAGCTCATAAACATTTTCCGCTTTCTCTTTGGCAACTCAATGATTACTCGTAATTAAATTGCGCCTCTTAGACTTACCTAAACGTTTGCTAACTTTATCGTAAAATGTTAACTTAATTTTCGCTAGTAGCATGGTTTCAATACAAATAATAAAAACGTTTTTGTAGTTAAGGGTTTTCTGCTTATAAATTACATCTTCGTCTGTTTGCTCTACAATCCTTTGTGGGCCTTGGCTTGGTTCAGCAAATTCTCCCCAGTCCATCCAAAGAACGGAGCATTGGTCATCATTGACTACAGTCGGGGTTGTTCGGTATACGATACTGCCCAAGTGTCGTATGGCGAGACCCTGTCTTCGACCAATCCGCACAGCTAGCCCATCTGAGTCTTTCCTGTTTGATGCGATTCATTACAAATAACTGAATCTTTTCTCTTTATAAGCTAAGCAGAGATAAAAGGTCAAAACTTTTAAATTATTAAAGCGATCGTGTTCTAGTTGAGACTGATAACATGCTCTATTTATCTAAAATGACAAAGTTTTAGCTTACTAAGTAAATGACCTACTTGATAAATTGATACGCACTACACAACATCGTTATGACCTAATGTAATAAGATTATTCTTGAGTATTTTTTAAACATATATTAAAACGTAACGCGTTAACTTCGGGAACAATTATTGAAGTGAACACTTCTTTGGCCGCTTAAGATGATGTTTGGTGTGGGAAAATCTTATAGGTTCGGTGAATAACATCGTCAACATGCGTCAGCAACACGCATCAGCAACATGATTATTTTAATTTGAAATAGTTTCGATGAACTTTTTTTTCCATTTACTTTTATTGTGGTCAATTTTGAATTTTGTTGTTAAGATACAAGGGTTTGTTTTTGTTCATTATTTATTTATTTTTGAACTATTGTCGCACCTTCCAACTTGAATGCGTGTGAAGGACGAGAAGCACGGTATGCTACAATTATATTAAATACGTATGTAATACATATAATAAAAATGTAACAGATCGCTGTCTGTACATGGAAGTCGTACAATGAAACGCAAAACCATGTTTACTTATTAGAATTTTTGTCCGTTTGTCTGTGAGTTTGTGCGTGCTAATCTCGGAAACGGCTTAGCCGTTTTAGGTGCGCTTTTCATTAATGTATTGTTGTTTGTTTTGTCTAAAGTTAAGTCTCAGCTTAAATAATCGCATGTGATTGTTAAACTGTGCTACGGTTATACTGTGTCGCACCCACATATGCGGGAAAAGGACAGGGAGATGATGATGAGGTTAGGGTAGTATTAAGTAGGTAATATTAATTCGTTGAAGTAAAATTACAGGGCGGGTGAAATCGCGGGGCACAGCTAGTAAAACATAAAACATTTGTAGTTATAAAAATAAAATATCACCGACGATTTGACTACTGGACTATAATTAGTACTTATTAATGTTGCTTACAATTAGAATTCTTAAATTAGCATGGTCAAATAATATTAATTTGTCAATAAAACAATACGCATTGATAAAAATCACTTTTTATTTTAGAAAGAGGAGGACATTAATAGGGATTTAATAATTTGTTTTTATTGACAAGGTTTTTAAATTGGGTAACTTATGAATACCAAAGGTTACAGTCACATGCTGTGTATCTATTTTAAAAAGAAGGTTTCCAATGTACACTAGAATGTTATGCGAGGCGCGTGCTCGGTGGATATTTACGACAAAACTACCTCACGTGGACATTGTTCGACACGACCAATACTAATTGTTAACTTGTTAACAAAAATGTTACTTAACATCTTGTTGTCCTACCATGTTCTGCGAAAGGGAAACATATTTTCTTGCATAAAGCAAACTTTTCTATTTTAATATAACATGAGTAGTTAGTTCGTATTAAGGCATGTAACCAGGAGACTGTGGAGGGATATGTTGAGGTCAAGGAAAAGATTAATGGATTGCGTGAAGAATAACGTGAGCAAGTGAAGAAGGAAACGAGCTGTGCCGATCGTACGGTAGTCTAGTCTAGAATATAAAAGTAGTCAGCAATAAAAATTGCTTTTTCGGGTGATAATCCTATCGCCGTATATCGATAACGTACTCGACCATAAGCAGATGGTGGGTGCAATTATTTTTAATGAAATAAACCACCGCTTGACCTGAATCGTACCTGATGGTATGTGACCACATGATCGAATAATGGTACACACAAGTTAGCGATGGTGGTTTAGCAAATCATATTACGTATTAATAGGTAACTATTATAAAACAGACAAAAGTAACGTATAGATTGATTTAGACTTTAGAGACAAGGTGACCTAAAATCGGTTCTCTTAAAAAATAACTTGTGTTATTATTGCTTAATGTTACATGAATCAATCTGTTTTAATTTTAATTGGCTTGTGTCCACAGATCTACGCTCCATTTCTCAGATTGTCAGCTGTTGCATGACACATGACACCCAACAGCTGACCTTTACAAGTTAATTAGCTTGTGGTTTAGAGCACAGGTTAGCTAGGTCAACACTACTACATATTATTTGTGGTTAAAGTTAAAAGACAATGAATATAATCGGAATATATAATGTACACAATATAATCAGCATAATATTATTAATTTATACATGTAATCAACGAGTACGTATGGACGCGGAAGAATCGTGAATAGTGTGATAGAGCCATGAAATATGGAATGAGCACTCTGCCTACTCTTCTTGATCGTGGGATTTTATCTATAATAAAAGATAAATAAACAGCAATCCAAAAGACCTTCCCTTTGTTGTAATCTCTTCTACCATCATCCAACTACCATCCGCACTATCTAGATGGCTGGCGTTCCCCTACAGATTTAGAGTCCTTCCATACATCAACGCAACTGGTCAGCATATGTTCGTATAGGACGTCCCCTACCAATTCTATCAGACACGTTATATATTAGACTTTATTTATATTATGATACAATTTAAGACGACATTTTTTTATGGAAAACGAGCAAGCAGTTCACCATATTAGGTAACTGATACCCATAGTCATCCGCAACAGCCTAATGAGTTCCAGATGCGTTGTCTGCCTTTAAGTTACAGAGGACGGGGTAAACAGGAATCGGGATATTTCCTTTCCGTCGAAGAGGATAGAAGTGGGAAGAGGACTAGAATTAGGCATCCGACACATCACAGAATAATTCTACATCACGTTACTTTATAGCTTGACTTATTCTTAGTATTGCTAAGGTCGCAAAGATTGCGTTTAGGCGTAGTGATGAGCGGCGTATACTGTTATATTGCCTTAGCGTTTAGTGTACCGTGCGTTCGCAACTCGATCTGACGACTGTGCGTCGTTTACACCAATCATTATTAACTTACAACATAGATTATAATGTGAGAGAATACCTTTTAGCGACCTTTCAGTACCTTTTTTATATTTCTCTATAGATTAAAAATGAGATCATTTTTGATTGTGTGTACTGTGCTTTGGAATACTGTTGATGTTAAAAACCTTGTGAATTGCGCTCCATACATTGACATCTATGGATTGGATATAATTCATTACAACGATTATCACGATAGGTAAGTAATGACATTTTTGTTTTGATTTTTTATCACTTCTGTTCTTGTTCATTTCCACAGTTACAGTTTCATTTAATGACTAATCTTACGTCAGTACATTTTTCATACAGATGTAACATCATTAACATCATTACAATTCAAATAAACAATATGGACCAGACAAAAGAAACACATGGAACGATTACCCAGATATTCCAGCTATTCCCGACATGCGTTGCAATAGCGCGTAAAGTAACAAAGTTTTGGTTGTATATAGTGCACAGTATGTTGCACAATAATACAGCTGGTCGTTTAACGTTAAGTGATCGCCAAAGCCTATGAATAATTGCAACACCAGAGGAACTGTAGATGCGTTGCCGACCTTTAAGGAGGAAGGTTGCTGATATGTGGGTGATATGCATCCTCGTTTCTCTTTTTAGACCATAAAAAAGAAGGTGGCAAACGAGCAAGAGATTTTCGGTACCGCAGCCGCAGAATACTTCTACTTGACACCTGTCTTCTATGAGGTCTTGGTGTTTCACAATTAGAGCAGGCTCATTGATACAACAGACATTGTTACTGCGGGCTCTACCACTACATACTATGTTTTAGTAAGTAAATGATTGTATTGCAATCATTGGAATCGTTGGTTACAATGTTTATATTTTTTAAAACACCAACAAAAATTAACTATCAATATTTTGTTCAATCTCACTTCAGGTTCAGTTCAGTGATTTCTTTTATGGGCTTTATCTCACTACATGGCAGTATCTAATGTTTATAATGCGTACGTCACTGATACTGCATAGTATTGTGACACGCGGAATAACCTAAGCAGCATTGTTTGAATGGACAGTAAAAGGGAAAATATCGGTCACGATCAGTATTGTAAAGTTAACGTAACAAAAGAAACAAAATTGAATAATATTTAAATGGACTTTCTTGCGCTACATATTTTTTGTGACTGGACTTGTCACTTTTTGCCTAAAAGAAGAATCTATGTTTTCAGCTTTCTCGGAGAGCCAATGCCAACTTCTATCCAAAGTACAGTTATTCAACATACATCTTTTAACAATTTTTCTACTAAAAAGTTCGTAAAACAGTCATTGGTTCAGGATTAGAACGTTTTTCGATAAGATTAGAATCTTAACACTATTCGATGATGCATACGTATGCTTATCTAAGAAAAAAAACCGTTCACTGTTCTCGCTTCCGAGTTTGCAACATAAACACAGATAACAAGTTCACATACCTCACCACACCTCAGCGACTCGCTTGACGAGGGAAAAACATTTTCACCTACATGTACAACTATGTACATATACTAGTTATTTTACCAAATTACACGATGCCCGTTATGTAACATACACGATCGGTTAATTCGTCAATCGGTCAAGGCGTGAAAGCCTGATAAAATTCAAACAAGTTTCAATTCGCCTTCATAGTAGTAGGAGGAAGTACCACTAAATACTGACATTATGTGACTAATGCGTTATAGGTACGCACAAAAGATGAAAGTACCTAGTCAGTTTCTGATGTGCTACGAGTACATCCATTGGCGCACCTTAGCAACTAAATCGACCAGGATGCCGCGATGGCAAACGGCTTGACGCTCCGACATCCAGCGATGCCCTTTCTACTACACCGACAACCTTGTGTGTACGCGCACGTAGCTTTATTGTGTAATTATTAATTATTTTAATTGAATTAAGAATTATTTCAATTATGATATTATTGTTAACACATGAATCTATACTGTTTTGTTATTTTACTCCATATTTTTTATTTGTCTTTATTTATTATGACTTCGAATATTCGCTGTAATGTATCACATCTGCTGAGCGTCCCGTGATTTCCAAGTATTTAATTTAATTTATTTATGAAGAAAGAAATCATACGATTATAATTTAAAGCATTATGAAACCTGATCTTGGTCCTAATGCTTACCTAAACCTGGTCTAAAGAAATTTCTTTAGACCAGGGGCCGGCAACACGTTGGAAACACTACCCGCCCATTATTGTTAAATCATCATTAACCTGCCCTTTAAATATATCTGATATACGTCATGTACAAAATAATGTTGTTTTTATATATTAGCTACTATTTTCATACGTATGAAATCCACTTATTTTTTCCGGACCTCGATTTTTTTTTCAATTATCCAGACTTCATCTTAAGTTACTTCCCGACCCCCTAGGAATACGATATCTAATGTATCTCTTTTCTTTTTAGGTTCGAAGAAACTACAGTTTCGTATCCAGTATGTGAATCAAATGACGACAATTGTCTCGGGGGTTTTGCCCGCTTATACTATGAAATCAATGCGTTATTAAAAGTAAAAGATAATCCAATTTTACTCAACGCTGGAGACACTTTTCAGGGCACATACTGGTATACTCTTATGAAATGGAATATCACGCAGAAATTTATTAATTTACTACCAAATGATGTTCACGTAAGTATTTAAATTGATTGCTGGATTGGATTGCTCTTCTTCTGTGCAATTTTTATGTTAATCGTTCACATTTATTGTAAAAGATGGCGCTACTCGTCTAAATCGTACAGTGTTATCATAAAGTATCATCGAAATTGTCCTAGGTTTCTAAATTATGTAATGTCTAAATGATTAATTGATAACAATTGAAGTCATTAGTACAAAGTCAAATGTTTCATTTAATGTTCATACAATTGATAATTATCAAGAGGTCAAGAACGACAATGTTACTTTGTTTAATTATATTGATATCGTTATAAAAATAAAATTTTACGCTATGTGATATACATTTAATTTATTTTTTTAGTAGATGTTAAACGAGTCCTGTCTTGTTAGGGCTTGGGGCACATTATTTATCAGACGACACGCATTATGATTACTTCCACTTCACGCATATAATAAAAGACTAGTAATTTATTCATTCGAATCAAAATATTCATGTAAGAATTATTGATCGATTTGATTCAATCATTTTTGCGATTAGACTCTAGGCAATCACGAGTTCGACGACGGAATACCGGGCATAGTTCCGTACCTTGCGGCACTCAAAGCGCCTGTGGTTGTTGCCAATATTGATACGAGCGCAGTACCTGAACTGGACGGCTTATACAAGCCGCATATAGTACTTGAGAAGAAAGGGAGAAAGATAGGAATAATAGGTCTTATTACTCCAGAGACTAAGGTAAGCACAAAAACAATACGATTGAAGTCATAAGATTCCCGAGATCTCTATAGATCATTTAAGATTAACTTCTAGTATGTAATCGCTACTAGCAATACACGCATAGAGAGGCGTTTGTGTCATATCTTTAATTCCTTTTCGTCGATTTTTATAATTTAAAGAGGGATGCTCAATTCATAATTTGGGCCGACTACATCTCTACAGAATCCACAACAACCAGAAGAGTAACGGAGGGTTGCCAGTGAGAGAATGGGTGAAGTAGATAAAGTAGTAACTCTTAAATTATGAATGTACAAAAATATTTTACGTTTATGAATGAACGTAAAAATATTGAAACGTAATCCATGCCATAAATATTGAAAAAAGCTTAGCATAAGAATTGCGAGTCATTCTAAATGTTTTTGCGCCCTTTCTTTACTTTACTGCCTGTAACTGTTTATTGTTTCCTTTTAGACTTCATCAAATCCTGGAGAAGTAAGATTCTTGGACCCTATCGCTACAGTTAAACGAGAAGCTCAATTGTTGACCGAACAGGGAATTGACATAATAATTGTTTTGTCTCATTGTGGTCTAGAAGTCGATAAGTAGGTATATTACATTTTTAATACGCTTTTATTACCTTGGTGTATAATTATGTTAGTAACGGATTGTTTGAACGTGAGTTTTGAACCTCTTGAATACGTCAGATTAATATAAAACTTTACACACTTATCAAATATCGCTATCGACGCAATAATTCAAAGTAGTTTGTTATAATTTCTCCCATTATCCTTGCCAGCATCTTCAATATTGGCGTTTTTTTTGGAAAATAATGCCATCTAGGTGCAAGTTTTAATAACATTATATACTGCATAATATTTAAGCTATCCACGCGACAAACAGGCGTTGCGCACGGTGCCTTGAGCATCGGTGCACTCACACATTGGGAGAGACATGTGCGGTACGTTTCTTATCGATAACGATCGTATTGACTCCGAATACACTGTTGTGTGCCCTGACGAATAGTGTTAATATCGACATTACGCTGATGTGTCACTACGCCTCCCATTATGCCCGTAAGTGTGACAGAGATTGACGGTGTTGCAGTCCTCTTCCCACATTCTATTGCCCCACGGGCAGTGAATATTTGACATGAGTATAATTGCTAGAGCTCGACATAACCTGGATGCATTTTAGTTCTGCAAGATAATGATGAAAAATAATCAATGTTACTTCTGGATAATGAAGCTTTTTAAAGGCGAGATAAATTTCTACACAACTAAGGCATATCAAATAATAAGCTCCTTGTCGGTATGTGTAAGTAAGTGCTAGCTAGATTACCAAAATCATTTACAAATTGAATAGAACTTAAATGTTTAGAAGTAAATTAAAACACGATCTAATACAAGATTTATCTAGTAAAAAAATATCAAATATATATCATAATATTTCTCACTAACTAATGTACGATCGTCTTATAGGCAATTTAAATGCAAAGATTGTAATAACCCTCTACATTTTCCGATAAACTTGTCATGTTATAGACCTGAAGAATATCTAAAGAATTAAATTAAAGGAGAAAGCAATCTGATACTACGTGATATGCTTCCTCTTAACAATGTGATGAATAATGAGAGGATTTATAAAATTGAGATGCGGCCATGCATTGCTTTTAGACCTTTATTATTTTTTTTACTTATGTTGTCATCAAAATGACTTTGCTGAAAAGGTTTAACAATCGAAGATCCATAGATTAGCAATAAAATGAGGCGCGATCAAGGAAGTATTAATTTCCGGAAGTTAAACTTCTATGTTTCGATCTGTTGTCTATGGGACCATTGGACTAATATGCTTCTCATCATTGTCACTTCTCTTCTTTTTCTCTTTCTTGATTTGTTTTATATTCAAAGTAAATTAATTATACCGTTACCAAACTTCGACAAAGCAGCTAAGAATGTAAGGAAATGCGTCAAATTTAATTAAATCAGAAATAAACATTTAGGGTCCCATAATTTATACCTATATTTCAAAATGTGAAAGGCGGAGGCGAACAAACGAGTGACATACATTGCTTAAACGCCTAGATAATCATGAAGGCGTGTAAGACGTGATAAATTGTTAACAATTTTTCCCCGACACATTAGGCCGTAATACATATAACGTTTGGTAAAAAAGTGTAGGGATTTTTGTCTCTGTCCATTTTGGTTGATTTAAAATGCAATATAATATTTATATAAATATTTAAATGCTTTGGAGTACAAAAAAGAATTATAGAATATGATAAATTATAAAAAAACACGCGCAAAAACTTTAATAATTATGTTAATTTTTTCACCTTTATTATAAATCAATAGTGTATGTATGCTAATGTAGACATCTATTTCATACGTTGTTTTTTTTTAGAAAAATTGCAAAAGTTGCCGGTGAAAATATTGATTTAATAGTCGGTGGACATTCACACAGCTTGCTATGGAACGGGGAAGCCCCGAACAAAGAGCACGTTTCTGGACCATATCCAGTAGTAGTTGAGGCATCAGAGAATCCTGAACACGAGGTGATTTTGATATGTATAAAGATATCACCACTAGAATCTGTATTAATATTATACGAGATTCGTTTATTTCACAATTTTGCTGACGGCTTATAGTATATATGGTTTGACTATAAACTGACGGAGTTCACAATTACTCTGTGTCATATATTTATTACCACTAGTAATTGGTTACAGAGTTGATAATAACTGTGTTTTTATAATTCAACAGGTTTTAATCGTAACAGCCTCAGCATTTTCTAAGTACCTTGGCAACATGACTGTGTTTTTTGATCGTACAGGTGAACTTGTCTCTTACGCCGCCACACCAATATTCCTGAACAGATCAATACCAGAAGGTTAGTTGTTTAATTATAGGTTACTATAGGCGCCATTTAACTAAACTGGAGTAGGCCTAGTAGGTAGAAATAGTAACCATTATCCAATTATAAATACGATACTAAGCTCAGTTATAGATATCTACAGGGCCTATCACAAAGTAAATTTGGAGTATTTTTTATAAGTTTTTTTAAATCTTGTAAGTTTGTACCCGGCGTCTTTCTGCTGAATTTCAGTATTGTACCTCCATATTAAAAAGCCTTCTTCTTAATATAGTAGCTTTCTAATGATGAAATATTTATTAAAACCTATAACATTTGTTTCAATTTAGGTCACCAATTACAGAGATTTTTTTTAAATTATTCGATACATAATGGCAATGACGGAGAAAGTGTTTACATTTAAATTAATTTTACAGATCCAGAAATGAAAGCACTTTTACAGCCCTATACGGAGAAGCTGCATTCGATAGTAAAAGAAGTGTTGGGTTATACAACCAAAGATCTTTTAGCACCCAAGTGTAGTTCGGGAGAGTGTGGAATTGGTAATTTTGTAGCAGATGCTTTCTTAGATGCGGTAAGTAACTTTGATTTGACAAAGATACGTGGCGATCTCTTAAGTTATGCGAAATAAACGTCAAGTGGCCAGTACAAACCAAAAGTGAGCCACGTACATTTAAATAAAAATTGTTATCGTGTCTGTTATCGATTCTTGGCGCGCTAAAATAATCCCAATAGTAGTTGTGTGAATAAAACGTTAGAAGTTACGCTTGAAGGTCTTCATGTGAACAAATCGCGTACGTCTGGTAGTTTTTTTATATCACCTTATCTTTAATACTGTTTTTATTTACAGACAAAAGAATTAAAGACATCGAACTTAACACATGTATCATTCATCTTGAGAAATATGATACGGGGGTCATTAGCGAAAGGAGGTAAATTTATTATTATTTATCTGCAAGAAAACACGTAGAACAGAATTTAAAGACGGTAATACCAAAAAGAAATAACTTCAATTCGCGAAAATACTTAATAACTCTGGAAGCACTTATCGGATCGGGATGAAATTAAAATAGGTCCAATCTGGAAACAAAAAATATCGATGGCAAAAATGATTTTCAAAATTATTCATAAATCTCAAAAGTCTGAGTAACAAACATACAAACACACGTGAATTGATAACCTTGTCGTTTTTTTAAAGTTGCTTAATAAAATATAATTTATTTACATACGTATATTCATTTCAGATATAACTAGAGGCGCAATTATTAACACCATGCCTTTCACAAATAGAGTTGTGACGATGGCTCTACCTGGACGATATTTAATAGACATATTCAAGTCCTGTATGTCTAATTATTGGGTCTTCAAACCGTTTAGTGGCCCTTGGATGCCGCATGTTGCAGGTATGTACATAGGTAGCATAGTACCGCTCCAAATATGTTGCCCAATCTATTTTTTATCTCTTTCATGACTTATATAGTATCTTCTATTTTTTTAGAATTATATTGTCCTAATTATACGGTTCCTTTAAGTACTGTTAAAAGATTCCACGGTGTATTTGCAATGACATTTAAACTAGAAACTAGCCCTTCTTTATTCTAATTTCTCCTTCCTTCTTCTTTACTTGTAATCTAATATTCTTTCAGATAAAGCCGATTTTTTAGCCGATTACATTGATTTGTCCGTCATTGACGTTAATTTCTATATATTTCGTTATATTTTAATATGAATAGATTATTAAACTTAAGTGGCAATGTGCCGGACACATTGCTCACAGAACGGATGCTTAGGACCGAAAAGTCCTGAAATGGCGGCCACCTGCAGGTCGACGCAGCGTTAGTACGCTTTGCACAATATGGAACGATGATCTGGTCAAGATTGCGGGAGTCCCCTGTATGAGGGTCTATTTTTGTGGCAGTCAGATCAGAGAGAGATATTCATTCTAATTTACCTTAAGAAATTATAAAACTTCATTACGCTTCCAGGTCTTCGGCTGACGATAAACTTAACTCAAGAAGTGGATATAGAGGTTCAAGTAAAAGAGGGTGAAGAATATCAAGATTTAGAACTTGATAGAGATTATCAAGTCAGCACGCTCGGATTTTTAGTTCGGAGTGGAAATGAATTTGAGGTAACTGTTAATAAGAATTTACATACTGAAATCCACATATACAAAAATGTATTTTGGTTGAACTACAAGGTGGGAAAGTAGTAAGATTATTCATACTCATTTATAAACGTAAATGTGACGTAAAAACTTGTTGATTAGTATTACGTGTGGACCATAACATGAGAGTCGCGTGGAATGCGAAGCACTCACTCACTCACTTCCCACTCACGCTTCCCCGCTAGTGCCATTGTGTGTACAGTACGAGACTACAGCACAACAGTTTAAACAATCATACAGTTGGGCAACGCCTTTGACTGCTCGTGACACCGCCGCCAGTGTTACCACTAGCAGTCGCAAATGTGCTAGGGTTGTCAAAAAAGAAAAATTTAATTAATTGTATCGTAATCATTTATTAACAAGTACGAGTGCACTTAATCACATAAACATGTGTTGCACTGTTGAATATTTACTCTAATTATAAATCATTTTATTTGTTTTACTCTTAACTTTCATGTTTCCATACGAATTTATCTTATTTCCGTTCCGTTACCTTGGCACAAAACAATAAGGTAATATAGAAATCGAATATTACAAACTACTGTTTCTAATGTTTCCTTATTTTGGATTTCAGGTACTAAGTCGTTACGGGCGGAATATACAAGTTGTGGGGAAAGACACTGAAGTGCTAGAAAATTACGTTAAGAAAACATCACCAGTAGAGCCTATATTAGAAAAAAGACTTACAGTAATAAATTAAAATCTCATGCATTTTTATTTGTTGCTCCTTTCTTTACTGTTAGATCTAAGGGTTCGTTCACACAGACTAGCTTGAAGAGGAGAAACGATTAAGATCGCGATTAAAATCGTTCTGGATGATTGAAACAAGGTTCATTTTTACGTTTCACTTCTTTTGTTATTGAGAATGCTCGAAATAAATTGTTTCACATGAAACGCATTAGGGTGGCCCTACAACAAGAGGAGCCGACCGGCTGCTTCTGATGACGTGTTTCTCCCCTTGCGCAGCCGACCGGCTCCGATTGTGTGCGTCCGCTTTACCGGTGGTCTTCCTATCAGTCTGTGTGAAACGCTTTGGTCGGCTACGGTCAGTCCCTAGAAGATCGCCGTCAGATGCTCTCCGAGCCGGTCAATGTGATCAGACACTAAGGGGAATTAGTATTCACCCAATACGCAGTACCCTTACATATACATGTGTTACACATATTAGTGACATCGCGTGATATTATAAACAAATTACCCTCGCACATCTGTGTGTCTGAACATGATAAATTTGAACTGGTTTTTCATTAAAAGACGAAGTGATACTTGGGGAAGGTGTATTCACTAGCTGTGCCCTACAGCTTCAACCGGATTACCCGTTTCCAAAGAATTAGAATACTTCGGAATAAATAATACACTGATTTTCGCCACAACTTGATCAGATAGCAATTTATTTTCTGTAGGAAAAACATTTTATTGAGTTACAGCGTCGCATCGCATTTTTTCCTTTCCCTCGGAATCTATCGAGTGTAATGTTAAATAACATCAAATTTCGTTAATAATTAGGCTGTCAAAAGCAAAAATACTTTTTGAAATCCGATTGGTATATCTTGAGATAAGCGAGTTCAAACAAACACTCTATAGCTTTATTATATTATAATATAGATGAACTAGTGATTAGCCCCGGCTTCGACCGGGTATCATGAATCATGTTGATCCGATCGCTACTAAAATTCTTTCATGACAATAATGATGTTATTCTCAGCCCTTCATTAAAGTATTGTTCAAACTATAGTCGAAACATTTGCTATTAACTTTTGAAAGGAAAATAGTTTTAGTTCCGTTTAGAAAAACACACAATTTCCGGTAGTGCGAATATTTTATATCAAATTTAGTTTTGTTTTTATTAAGCAACTAGAAAAAAATGGATGCGATGCAATATTTCGGTTAGTCAGGACTTTCAGAAGTGCATTAGACGTAAGATGACGTAGAAGCCTTTAGTCCTGATGAAATGAGCCTGGACATTTTTAATAGTGAATATGGATAGGAGCAAAACATATAGAGATAAAATATGTCATATAATTTGGCTAGGAGCTACTGCTTCCTACAAACACAACGTAACATAAAGTTGCATGTTACTAAATATTAAATCCCTTAAGTTTGATCATAATCATGACAAATCTGCTGCATCTTCAAGTTTTGATATAACGTAGAGAATTAAATTCGGTAAATTGGAAATGTGGTCACGTGAACTGTTCTAATCTCCGACAAGTTTCCGAAGTACGACGAGAACTTGCGCCGTTCTCACGCCGCTTGTGACATTATACAGTGGTTAAAATAGACATGCAGTTCGTGAACTTGCTCTAAAGTGTCTAATGAAAATATATTATTTATACGAAATTGCGGAGAAAAAAATGACCAAATATTTTTACAAACAACAGATTTTTTTAATAAATATAATGAATAAGTGGCACTGGCAAGATGTTACAAAGCTTTGTTCTACGCACAATAAACGAAATTTTAAATCGAGTTATTTGAACGTGAGGTATATCAACTAAATTCAAAAAAAGTGAATTGAATGCATAAAATTGTAAATAAAACGTTAAGGATAGATTGCGTGAAAGGTGACGTAATTAAGGGAGTGACGACTGTAGTGAAGGATGACAGATCGATTTGGAAGACGAATACATGTTGTGTCAACTCCAAATAAAGACCATGATGATGAAAGTCAAAAAGAAATATGTCCATTGTAAGTCAGTGTCTCTGGTGCAAGTAATGTTTGAGTTCAGGGTAACGAACTTCCTGTTTTACCCCGACTGTACACACAATAAACGAAAATTCAACTCGATTCGTTCATACCCTATATATGTACAAAACCATGTAAATGAACAGTCTATAGCCGCATATAAAAACATCAAATGCAGTCAGGCTGACAACAGCGTCTTGTATACAGAAAGACGTTTTGTAAAATATTTGCTAAGATTTAATTATTTCATTTAAAATCACAACGTTAATGAAAATTTTACCTTGGGCCGTACAACGAAGCTATTGTTTGTTAAACTCACGACGTTTACTTCTGTTGACAAGTTGATATTTGCCTTGGATTTGGTCCGTACTCCAATTTTTCTTAATTGGTGTGTCATTAATTTAAATGAAAGATGGTGTTGTTTATTTCAAATATTTTTATTTATTTATTAAGTACTTTTTAAGCTTAAACTTTTTATTTAAATACTAAAAAGTATGAAAGTGCAGTCCAGATTCCATCAAACCATTTAGTCTATGCCAATTAATTATGGATGGATGCATGGACTGCGAAAAATGATATTAAAATAAGATATGCCTAAGGAAGGTCATGGTGTCATTCAGAGGGTCAACCGTAAAAAAGCTATAGCTAAATCCTATTATACTATGGACTACGGTCGTACTATTTCGACGGTAAAATGTGAGAAGGGCAGGAAAAATAAAATAGAACTCTAATTGCTATCATTTAACTTCTTTTTTCTGTATAATTATTAGTATTGTTGGGAATTCGATTCTTTGTAATGCCTACCCATTACCCTCTGAAATTATTGAACCGATTTAAATAATTCTTTCACAATTAGAAAGGTACATTATTAAATAATAACGTCGGTGTACTTGTTAAGAACTAAAGAAGGATAATTACATCCAAATTCCATTTCTATTATCCCGAGAGGATTTATCATTCCATTTCATTATCCAATTTTGTGTTCGTAATTTTTGTTGAACATGATCTCTCGTAAGAGTGCGTACACAGACTGGGCGGTCCCATTGGGAGATATGAAGTTGATATGATATACTTGATTATGTAATATAATAAAATGATAAGGATTTAGTAATATAATTTGTGTTTTGAAATCTATACTATACACTTTCACTTTTCCATTAAAGTAATACATTGAATAAAAAAAGAATTATCCATCCATACAATGTTATTTTATGAAAGATGAAACTGAGCGACAGATATATCAAAGCACAGCTCAAAAAGACTGTGCCTGGAGATTTTAAATTTTTCCCATGTCCATGGTCTAAGGTAGGTGAAGTTTCAATGCAGAAATATTTTTCCTTTAGCAGAATGATTTAAAAATAAACACCACTACACATCCACGTACAACAGGTAGAAACTTTAAAGGCCTTAAGACTACGCACATTGAAACTATGGATAAATAGCAGGATTCCGCATGCTTATATCTTTGATACGCTATGAGAAGAAATATCTGAGGACCTGCACTGAAGGATCCCAAGCGAATCAAGGCTCGGGCTCGTATCGTCTTGGAAGACATAAATATCAAAATCACATACAGCTGGGAATTAAAAACAGACAGTGTTGTAGATTCCATTCCAGAATAATGCATAGGAGTGATGACAGCAGCACAGGCCAGAATATGCATAATACTACAGAAAAAAAGTTGCAAGTATTGGACAAAGAAAATGGACACCATGGTCTGAAATAAAGTCTTTATTATTATTATAAGAACTTTCTTAAAATACGTGTCAAAATTAATCAAAGTGTTAATCTTTATCGATCCAGCTTCATGTTCATTGTTTAATTTATTTGTGTTATTTCCAAACGGAGTTTCACTTGACTTTTTAATTAAACTTCACCCCCGACCTCCCCGCGAGTGTAGACTAGTCGAAATTGAATTGGTATTTCGAAAGCCGGCCTTTTGTTGGTGGTTGTATTGAAATTCCGTTCGCAGTTAAATCGCTAGATATACGATATTGCCAAATTTCTAGGTTAGTTTTTGAATTTTTATCATAGCATCATATATTTTGTGGATTTGCCTAAACGAAAAATCAAATTTTCTGGAGTTGTATTAATTTTTATGGAAGGTGAATATACTCATGGATCCAGTTCGTCTAATATATAAATTCACATCTTTCATCCATGTTCTTTGAATCCTCTACTTATAAACGATACTTCAAAGTTTCGAGTATGGTAGGAAATCTTAAGGGGGTAACACATGGGTACTACTAAATTTATGATCTGATTATGTACTGGGGACTGTAATACAATTTTTATACTTCTTACCATTTCATACATTCACCCTTGTTTCATATTTAATTATTATTAGCTTTAAAGTAAGAATTAACACAGTGAAGTAATTATTTCACCTCAAATAAACTAACTCCAATAGTTAAGTAAGCATTTTGGTAACAGAATGCAATTTTCAAAATTGTTGTTGAGCGACAACGCCGAGGAAAATGTTGCAAATATTTACAAGAGACCTAAGAGTAGTGTTGAGTACAGCTATACCACTATGTTTATACAAATACTTTCTCAACGTTATCAGAAAAGCACTTTAGGATTACATCACTACGTCCTAGGTTAGATTTCCAAGTCATTCAAACTACCACGTGTTTTTTTGATCCCCGGGTCACATAGGCTCTGTTATGTTTTCAAAAAAATTATGGATAAACTTTTTATACAAAGGCTTTACTCACGTTCGCGTTTTCCTCGGTTTTTGTGCCGACAAGTTTCAGACCTGCCGGAGGTCGTTCTTCAGGGCGAGTAGGATTAATTCGCGGTCGCGACCCCCTCTCACTGAGAGTGAGAGCCAGTAATTTTAAAATTAGGGATCCTTACTAAAGCTCTAATAATTTTACCCAAGGTGTAACAAATAAATATAATATATTTTACTCTGAAATTTGGTCACTATGTGTTTCGTCCAACTTAAAAGATAGGGTAGCGTTTTTTTATGCTACTCGCGCGGATCGCTCTTATTAGATAATTTTATATGAAATATTGCACACCGACTTTATATTTAGAATAGTTAACAGTTACTACCCTAGGAGGATAATGCAAAAAATGACATGTGAATATTCTATTTTAGATCTACCCATCAAGGAATGGGTTGTTGTAAGACAGGAAGGTGTAAAGTTCGATCCACCAGGATTTTCAATTTAAAAAAATCGTAAGAACAACGATAGACTCATTGTTATCACGGGTAGTATAACTAATACACTCGGTACCTGCACTGAATGATTGCATCAGTAGACTTAACGCCAGTCACGAGACGGCGCCTGTTTTATTATACTCTGTGGAAGACCACGCCACCTGCCACGATGATTGATACTCTATAAGAAGCTACAGCTGCCCTTTTTGATGATGCACGCTACAAGTAATATGGAACAACTTTAAATCAATTACAATAAATTATATACGTCGCTAAGTACCTTGTAGTAGTAGATATACATACGAGTACGACGTGACGTTTAAAAATGACAAAGTAACGCGCCGTATCCCGATTCCTGGGCGCCCTTATTTTCAGCTTTTCCTTGATAAATATTTACTCTGCTCTCGACCGCGTTTCCTTTCATTAGCAGTTGTGAATTCTTTATTTGGCGTCTGTTTTCCGCGGAAGTTAGTTCACCTTTAATTGAAACCGTTTAGAAAATACACAAAGTTATATCTAAAAGTTACAATAGAGCGTTTATAGAGATTTATAGGTTAGGTTAATTTTTTCAATAAACAACGAATTATTTTTTCTGAGAGATAGCTAACGGAATCTTTATTTTTTAATTGTTTTCGTACAATTATATTTTAAACTATAGTTATATTATACGCTGGCTATAACTATAAAATCTCCTGTCAAATGTGTCGTTAAGATATTGTGAGTAAAATTGACACATGTCGAATGGTGTTAAAGGAAAATCGAAATTAAAATATAAGCTTTCGAAAAGAAGCTTTGACTCTTCTACCGCAAATGACATCTGCTACATACAATATAATTATTTTGGTGATTATAATATATTTTATATATTATGGAACAAGTAATGAATTAAGTACCTTATTGATCTAAATACAAAAGTTTAGATCCTTTGTGTGGTTTATTCAAAACAGAAAAATTAATCTTCCTTAACGCCGTTCGCTTTGTAAGCGATGAATATTTTATGGGCAAACTTTCTTACTTATGAAACGCCAAAGTCCTGTTAAAATTTTTAAACATATACATGCAATAGCTTACAAGGACGACTTTTATAGTAATAACTTACAAATTATGAAGCTAAGCTTAATTACTTTTACCATTACTTTTTTTATTTTATTTAAGACTCTCAGTGGAAGTGAACAGTTTTTAGAATAGAGAGGAAAACAAGGAAGCACCTCACTGGATTTCATGTCCCACTTACATCCACGAAAATACAAAGTGTTTCTAAACTTTTTCAGGAAACAGGGGTGTATACACTTTTTATTAACGTAATTAAACCAGATAACGTAATTAGACCAGGGTAGGCAGAGATCATGGAATTCTATTTGGTGCGATCCTGGTACACCTCTCTTGCTTCTACATTCATACATCTACGCACTCATGCTCGTCGGTTATGGGTGCTCCTTATATCGCCCTTTTTTAGTAAGCGACTTATCTCATCGATATAAGTTTTCCTAGGGCTTCCCTTACCCTTACCAACCCAACCCTTACCTTTCAACATGAGAAAGAGGATAATAACTAAAATATAATTGAGTTTCAATTAAATTAAACTAATTTTTTCTACATAGAGCTTATAAGCAATTAAAGTCTAGCCTGTATAGAGTTATAGGATAAGGAAATGAAAGAAAGGGGGTAACAGGATTGAACCTACAACTCTATAACAATGGTTTGTTAAATAGTTCCTTGTTACAATATTCACGGTGTAAATTCAAACTGGTCTCTAGTAATATCAAGGAGTCAAAGAATTCTACTAACATCTCGTCTTTCGGCGAATTGTTTGGCGAGAGATAAAATTGAAATTCCTTACGTCCGAATATCTTCGTGTTATTTCACCTGCATTTGTAGTAAAATGTTCGACACACTTAGGTTAGCGCCGAATAGTTTAGTCTTTAATTAAATAGGTCGCTGTCAGTAACTGAGAACGTGGTGTAACATTTAGTGGTTCATTTAGAACAGTGCAGTTGTGAAAATTAAAATTTGGCGAAGTCGCTGCAAGTAATACTACTACTAGTAATACGAGTACTACTAGTACTAAACATAAACATGTCACTATACAGAAATGATTCAGCTCAGATGATCTCCTGCCTCAAACCGCTTGCCACGTGTCTCGACCAATATCCACGTCAATATCTTTAATTAAATCAAGAATGAATTACCCCTTTTTTCATCTGTGAAAAATCTGAAAATAATTTAAAAATTGCGGGACATAAAATTTTATCGTGCAAATTTTTTGCACAGCAAATCTAAAAAATAAATACAAATCATTTAATACTATTTTTTTTGATCACAGCTACAGCACTACTTATCGCGTGCAAAAATCAGTCGGCGAATTTAAAAAAGAAAAACATTAGAGTGTATAAACATTGTGGTATTTTTCGTTTTACTGCTGCGGTTGTAAACGACAGCATACACAAAGTAAATTTAAATCAGCAATGTAGGAATAAGCAGCGGTTACATTCGGAGCTGCATTTGAATACAAGTACCTACAAAAGCCGTTCTTTGCTAGCGCTGATTCAATTTCGACTACTCTGTACAATCAAATAGAACCGAGCTCAACTTTAATTAATAAGTCAAGGAGAACGAAACGCCGTTTTTAGTACTATTTACTTGACTGGCCCAGAAGGAGGGTAAATGTTTTCGCGACTGATTTTGAAGGGTGAGTCTCGAGGTCTCATTAGCTTCGTTTTCTTCCCGGAGCGTCATAGCTAACATATTGATGCAATTAATGATGATAATCAAAAAGTCAACCTGATTTAGTCGTTTAAACTAACTATTACCTGCTTATCCACAACCACGCATAGCTCACATACTGGCTACTATTAGATACAAGTGCTCTTTTCTGTCTATGCTGACTGAATGTTCAGCAAATACAAAAAACGGCTTCGCTTAATTCCGAAGAATTGTTTGGAACAATTCCTGCCGCTGAGTTTCGTTATCGCTCAACTCGACAGAGCTCCAATTATTGTTGGCATTCCACTACGGTGCGGTTTTCGCGTAATTTCTTGCCTCGGACAGCCGCATTGTGGAATCATCTGTCGCCAGCGGTATTTCCCAACCAATACGACTTAGGGTCCTTCAAGAAGCGAGCGTACTCCTTTCTTAAAGGCCGGCAACGCATCCGCAGTTCCTCTGATGTTGGGGATGTTCATGGGCAGCGGTGATCACTTAGTTTTTAGGCGACCCGTTGCTCGTTTGCCCCCTTATGCTATAAAAAAAATCAAACTAATGTCGTTTTACGGATTTATTTCGCGTTTATTTAAGCAAGTTTGTTTTTAAATTTATTGCATTTTACTACTCTCAATATAACAGTTACTACTGTACAAAGTCACAAGAACATGATAAGACTTGATGACGTCAGTGGTACAATTACACAGTGTGCAAAAAAGCACTCACCGTGTATTAATGTAACGAGATTAAATGAACATATAGCTTTGTTCGTTTGCAGTACAAAGAATCGTGCGACCGTAATATTATTAAATAAAAATCCATTAATTATTTTTTACAGAGGTTTTTTTACATTAAGCGATTAAGTACGATGATCCCATTAATCTCAAAAATCTTCACCTATTTTTTAAAACATCGCATAATTTTTTTTGGTTCGCATCACCATAAAGTCAAGGACTCTATGCATAACAATATGGTGTTGTTTAATAAACTGTTTGAATGTGAAGTATTCGTGAAATAAATCGGCACTCTTCATTGTCACTTGTAATGTTCCATTAAATAATGGATAAATAAAAAAAAACAACGTCCTTTCATAATTCAATTACGATCTAAGTTTACGAAGACTTACAAAGTTTCGTCGTGGAATTTGTTGGACATCACCTGTCGCAAAATATTACAGTATCTAAGATGAAAATTAAATTGTTTTAGAAGTTGCAATTTCTTTTATTACAGTTTAAATAAACGTAACCTTTAACAATTTGTATAGTCGCATTGCTTAAACGTTACTGTAAGGAACATTTAGGTGGTTTTTTCTTACTGTCTTCGCTTTTTTTATAAGAGAAGGGGGCAAAGGAGCCGCGAGAAGACCCAGGTGATCAACGACGCCCATAGACAACCCAACACCAGAGGAACTGGAGATGCGTTGCCGGCGCTTTAAGAAAAAGATAGGCTCGCTTCTTGGAGGACCCCGAGTCGTACTGGATTGGAAATACCATTGAGAAAGTTAAGCCTCGGTTCGGGCACCTTGAAAGCATGAATAAAGGTTTGCTAACGATACAAATTTATATTTAGATAAGTGACACACTAAAGAAAGGCGATATAATGAGTCCCAGTAACCATGGAGCGGCTCCAAAGGGAAATCCGTGATCGCTGCCTACCCCTCTGGGTTGCGGGCGTGAGCGCAAGGAGGATTGCAGCTAGTTAATAAATTCAAATTTAAATCTTGTCCAAATATTTTCTTAAAGTACAAATAAGTATACCAAGTAAGTTAGAGCACAAATTTGAATGTAGTCGCTGCATTAAAATCTTACCTACAATGAAATTTACGATTTAAATTTGACTTTGCCTCGAGCGGTCCAATATTATTTTATTAAAGTAATGTGATTACTCCTTCAAACTTTTCACTTTAAAATGTGTGAGCTGCATCAATGAAAATTTACCATTTTATTTTCCATTAAGCGATTGCATTTACTTTGAATTCATACTGAATTGAAACTCGATTGTTATATAACTTATTGTTTTGCAACGTTAAGCAAACATTTTGACACTTAAAAATATATCTTCGGCATTAAGTTTTTAAAGATAGAAGTCAAATAGTACAATTAAGAAAGTCTCGTGTGATCCTCCCCCCCCAAAAATCCACCATTCGTCTTTTGTCGTGAATCACTAGCACAAGCTGAAGCCTAGTTAGAATGGTCAAAAAGAATTTGCATAAATAATTTAAACAATTCACTAACATAAAAAAGTTGTGAGAAGAAGGCCAAGAGATTTCTTTAATATGGTGTTTCCTTGCTTTTTCTTATCTCTTATACACACTAAAAATATGTCTTGTTCTTTTTCCTATTTAATAATCAGCTCTGGAGAGTTTAAATGCGAAAATTACGTCGACATCACCTGTCGCCAACTCATTGCCAGTATCCATCACAAGTTTTAAAACAACCGTACTTTTGGTTAATTTTAAATTCTAAGAGACAAGTTTACGAGACGCCATTTCTTTAGCTTGTAAAAGAAAATATTTATCATTTAAATGCTCAACCATTATGTTAGAAACATAATGTATATATAATACATGATTTGTTATTCGATCAAGACCTAGATTGTTATGAGTAACCCGCCGTTGGTTATTCTAGGGGCCAAGCTTATATGGACATTAAATCGAAGTCGTGTTCTGACATTATGTTGTATGGAAATGCCGGAGTGGATATGAAAACACTTAGAGACGGTATGCTGAGGCTTAGACCTTAGGTAAATTCGTAAGTTTGTTATATTTCGTGACACGATCTATTTTACTTTAGTTAATTACCATCAAACTCTCCCCATGCAAAAAAAGAATATGCTTTTACTGCTTTGTAAAACTAGAAATGCAGGAATGCTACCAAGTTGTCTTTCGAAGACGGCGTCGTCAGTATTTACTGTCTAGTTTAAGATAACGAGATGGCTCGTGATACTGAAAATTCTTTAAAGAACATGCTGCCTTTGTTATTTTAAAATGTATTTTTATATTTTCGGGCGACGCGAACAAAAGAGTATTAAAGTCGTCGTTATATTTTTATGCCAGATTTTTTGTTTCATCATTTTACTGTTTTTTGTATAAGTTTTGTTCTATAATATCGTCGTGCAATTTAATTTAACCGCCGATTGTCCAGCGCAAGTCTATTTAATATGATTGATTACATATTACATTATTTCTCCATACAAACTTTTATCACGTACTTTAGATAATTACAGAAATATCTGTGCAAAATTTCAAGTTTCTGTGTTCAGGAATTTAGTTTAGTAGTTTACTTAGTAGGGTGTGCATTATTATATCAGTCAGTCAATCTCTTCTTTTCTATATATAAAGATAGGTGGATATGCAAAACAACTACCCATTAGTTATATTTTGGTATACACTAGAAGTGATTCATAGCAGGACTCAGGCAATACAAATCATATTAATCTCGGTGCTTATCACAATTACAGAATTCTTAATTTTGTTTCGTTCCTTCCCCTGATCTTAACAAAATTCACAACAGGAAAACTTGGTACTTTAAACATTGCGTCAAAAGTCCGTAGCATTCATTGATTTAAAACAAACAAGCGCTCGCCGCCGCATCACCACGAAATTTCAGACTTAAATTTGTATTCTCGTCGTCTCTACTATTATAAATGTGAATATAAGTTTGTTTGTTACGTTTTCAAGCGAAAAATACTCAACCGATCATCATGAAACTTTGTACACATAGTCTTGGAGCTATTAGAAGTAACATAGGATACTTTTTATGAAAAAAATTTTTACGAAAAATAAACGAATTGTTTGAGAAAAAAGCTACTTCAACGCTAGGCCATAATTATAAATGCGAATGTTTATATGTGTGTGTATATATGTTTGTTACTCTTTCACTCAAAAACCTCTGAACGGATCTGGATAAAATTTGGTACAGAGATAGATTATAATCTGGAATAGCACATAGGCTATTTCTTATCCCGGATAAATATACGGTTCCCCTGGAATCCGTTTTGTTTTTTTACGCGTGCATATCTACATATATATAACAGACGATGTTCCGTATTAAATTAAATTACTGGTTATATATACTGTGGTTATACACTCTTTGATTAAAAGTAACGTTGTTTTCTTAACTCATGGAGAACTCTTGGTTAAGTAACCGATTACTAATCGGAAAGAAGGTTTGATAACAGCACTGCATAATATGAATCACAGGCCTCTTTTGTTTGCCCCGTCTGTCCGTCTGTCTGAATACTGAAAAATCTGCATAGCACTAAAAAACTAAGGATCATATTTTCATACGGCTTACCAATTGACATAGTGACATATGAGATAATATGTACTATCTATCTTGAGTATTTTATGTAAATTGGTGGATATATGAAGATATTTCTGGAAAAATGTGTAATCGTCTTCTACATTACGACTGCAAAATAAATCGTATGTTTTTTATCAGAAATCAGAAGCAGGTGGCAGATCGATAAGTTAAAGTAGCTTAATATGCTGATGTAACTGTCCTGATTTATAAAACTCCCGCAAAAGAACGTGAACTAGTCAACGATGCCTCTCAAGGAGGTAATCTTAAGGAAAGATTGGATATTAAATTTATGGCGCTACCTCCACGAGCGAGAGAATCCCGGCAGTATTATTGTTGCTACATACAAATTTCTACTCTATCTCATAGCTGTGCCTCCATACAGCGATATTAAGTCGCGATTTTCTCGCTTGTGAAGGTGGCGCCTCAGGAGATAATAATTTTTGTACTTGTTCACAAAATTCTAAAGTATAAATCTAAAGTATTTCAAAATGAACAGTGTTTTGTTTACTACGGTCCCGTATGCAAATAGAAACTATTTGAAGTTCTGTAGGATGGTTACGCGTCCCCATGCCCGCATGTCACCATCAAAAACTTCTATTAAATTACATAAATCCCCATTTCTAAGACCTTTTATCTCAATAGGATTTAGGGAAATATTCCATTCTTATTTCTGTGGTTTTTACACTTTCTAAAAGCATAGCAAGTTGTCTCAACTAAGTACTTTCGCTTGAGATATTATTACCGGTCAAGATTCATGCAAATTTTATATGAACTATGAATATTTAAGATGATAGAAATGGTGCAAAATTTAGTTGGAATCCAATCGAGACTACTGAAAAATCAGATGGCGGGCCTCTTAGTTCAGCTTCGCGAAAGGGTCAGGGTCAGAGTTGCTAAGTTGAACTCGCTAGCAGTTCAAGCCGAGCTCTAGTGTTTACTGGAGCCAGATTGCTTCATAGGTCAGGCTCGACCGCGTCCTGATCAGGATCGGGATAGAAAATATAAAAAAAGAATCCCGAGCTATTGTTTCCGAGGGAGCCCTTGAGCTTAGCTTAGTGGTTGGGGATAATCACCTTCTGTGTTCTGCCAGCTCAGACCCAGTGTAGACAAATAGTACCGGGCGACACAAAAATATATCACATAATTTTACCTATGTCATAGTCTAATGATTTACAGAAATACTGAGAATGTAATATTAAATATATACGTATTATATAATATATTGGACTCTAGAGTTGAATTCTGTCGGCGTTTATTAGGGAATTAAGGTTTCAATAAAAGTTTCACTGTTATTGTTCAAATTCGATATTACATTTTCTCGGTACAATTTTTAAGAGTTTTTATGCCCGAATGGTTTCGTTATTAGAATATTTCTAATAAGATTCGATATTTCTTCAAGAAGATACTACGCGGCTTCATTCTAGCAGGAGAACAATCTCATAATCATGTATTATAATATAAAATATTGACTTTGGTAACTGAGTTGCACAACGTTGAATAACTAACGGATGCTCGCAATTAATTCACCACAGTTGGCAACTAATCTTACGACCAAAACCAATTAACTCTGATACTCTTGTGACAGACCCTTTGTGCAAACATAATTAGCATTAAGTCTACTTTACAACCAAATGATAAGTTTAGTTAAATCAATGATTTATTCGCACTAGTGGTCAAGTGATCAAAATTCGAACAAACTTCACATATTTCTTTTCAACGTGTACTAGTGTTCTGGAATAATTCGAGCCTTAAGCGTGCATATATTATTATCATTTTATTTGGACGTATCCTATGGAGCTGCGACTCTCTGGTAGCTCTGTAAATATATATTATTAAATGACTTAATGGAAAACTTTCCGTTGTTGGTGAGTTTATACGGAGCTTATACATGACGATAACCACTCATATTCTATGCATTAATAAGAAGAGTAAGAAGAATATAAAAAGAATAAAAAACGGTAACGGTAAATATAAGAAGAACAAAAAACGGTACCGTTTTAGCGATCGGATCAACATAATTAGTGCTCATACCCGTGCGAAGCCGCCGCGGGTCACGATTTAGAACATAAATGTGTAAATACATCTTACTTAGCATATTTTGCACCGCGAATTTTAGCGCTTATGTAATTATTGTTCTAAGCAAAATAATTGGCCATAGTAAAAATCCTTGTTTCATAATAGTAAAAAAACAAAACTTCAATTCGATATGTCTAGTGCAGTTGTGCGAGTAGGTCCAGTAGGTAAGTAACGTAATAGGACGAAGGATGCAGCGTGGTGACGGGCGGCGAGCGGCGTGCTGTAGGATACTAAGACGTCGCGCCGAGCGCAAGAAAACATTTACCTCGATTGTGTTTTAAGCAAACTATAATGTACTTTATAAATGATTATTGTATTGAAATGAAACAAAACGTATTGGTTTTAGAGTAACGTACGAATATAATGTATATAGGGTTAAAATCGACTTTTATTTAGATTTTTCCCAACTCCATTAGTTTCCTCTCAGGTAGTAGTAAACGGTGAAGCAAACAATTATCTTTAAGAATGGAATGACAGTCGGCTTTTTCGCGTGACAGCTACCGATCCAATAAAGTGACTAGTGTACCTGCTACACGTACAATTTGCATCAAATACACATTTGAAAAGTTTGCAATAAGATGACAATTCTATCAGTATATATCTTTCTAGCATATCTGAAAGATAATTTCGGAACTAAAAGACGATCACGACCTTTAAACGTTGATAAGTAAGCCTGGGAGGGCAATGCAGAGTGGTCTCCAATTGCCAAAGGTTAGCAAGGGAGCTAAAGGTTTAAGTATGCTACCCAAACTCGTAATACGATTTCCCATCTAAGAGATATCTAAACTGACCAACGTGGGGTAAACAATGTGCAGTAGTAATTAATGCTATACGTAGAAAACAGATTAAAGTGCATTTAAAATTTCACAAGCAACGTTTACGAACTTTGAACGTCTATTTTATAACTGTTCGGTCGTTATATGCCGCATTCAGTTTTATTTCAATAGATATCCGATATCGTAAAGATTCTACAGGAACTGCGTAACTGGACTAATGACCAGAGGTTATTTTATTTAACAAATTATCCGTAACTTGGATTAGGGTTTCATTTACTTAAGTCAAATGTAAGATATAAATCTAAAATCTTCATGGAACTATAAATTGTTTCAAATCAAGATTTTAATTTTGTAAATAAAAAGTAGACATTACTACTACACTTTACGTTACCTACTTAATAACTACACCTTACCTTTTACGATTCATTCCAAAAGAAAATCGGAATCCAACTTTTTCTAACATTATCTTGGAACAGTATTTCTATTTCTCGTCACTTTACTCACGATTTACACAAAATTACAATTCCGAGGAATGTCTAATAAAGCAGTAAGGGCGGCCATGTATTATTGTAAGTGACGTTTGTTATTTTACTAAACTTTACATGTTGATATAGAACAAACTAATTCCATAGACAAAATATTAATGTCAGAAATTACAAATATTTTATTAACAACTTCTTACACAAGTTACAGGTTTATAGGTTATACATATTCCTGATGGTATTAACACTTATTGATGTAAGGTAACTTGAAATGGACATTTTACGTATGTAAAATTGCCAAAAACGATTATTCATTGAACCAAAAACAATGACAAATGAGTTCAGACAAAGCTTCCCTACTACATGAGTTTCGAAATATAAGCCGTCCGTCCCACGTCTTTTAAACAAGGATCTTTTTAAATCTATCAAGGCTCGACAGTAATGGGTACTCCCAATAGCGCCATTTTAAAATTTTTAATTTATAAAAAAAACACACTGCGACCATGTTACGTTAAATCTGTTCAGTAATTTTTTGACTTTATTCGGAACAAACGAACACGTTTAATACCATGAATATAGATAAAATATCGTTTTGAAAAATATCTTTTAATTATTTGTCACTAAATTTTTGACGTACATCGGAGTTTCTATTGTAATTAAATCCATGTCACGTCGCGTGACGTTACGTATGCGGTTATACACCTGTTTGCTAATTACATGATACGAGGGCGTTAATTAAATTTATTTATTAGTTTCTTGTTACTATATATTCGGATGTACGTGATGAGCATTGAAACCAAATCGAAGCCTCGACTCTTCATGAAATACTCGAGCGAGTGGATATACTTACAGACTGTGCGTACGAAAACAAGCGGGTGCCACTCACGAACAGAGAACTTGTTCGAAATATACCGAGAACAAGTTTTTCTAAGACAAAAATAAAGTATGTTTTGTAGAAACGAAACTGTCTAAATTTTCTGAGACTAGTTTTTTTTCTATAATTTCATTCGTTCCCTTTGTCTTTACGCATTAAGATCTGTCCTACTTGACAACTTCCTAATTGTATCTTTATAGATACGCTTTCCCTCGATATCCAGATGACTGCAACTGTAGGGCGATGGACTTATTATTAGGTGAACCGATTGTTAATTTTCCTTCTTCTCCAAGGCGTTAATTGCTGGACGTAAGCTTCTCCCATGAACTGCCACAAATATTGTCCATTGTCGCGGAGCGGAGAAACGGAGCGCCCGTGTACGGCTCTAGGCCGAGAGCACGCGATAACTCTTGAGTTACAAGCCAGTCACAAAACAAAAAAAAACGTACTTAGAAAGTCTTAGAATTTTCTGCCTTTTAACAAACTTTTAATATAACTATTAGCCTGATAAGGCATTCAAATTAAGAAGACTAACGAATCTGTCACGCATTATATTAACATGACGAGGCATTCAAGTTATGAAGACTTTAAGAAGTAACTAATACGTTAGAAAATTGAAATAATGTATAAAATTTAACAAATAATTTAGATACAACTCGACATACTAAAATCTTATAAATATTTTTATCTTAATTATTTGGACTAACTTGAACAGACTACGTGCCTGTTTCACTAATTAAAACAAATTTAATAAGACATCAGTGTCTGTGTATTTAAGCAATCCAGGTTAATATTAGCTCTATTAGAACATGGCTAGACTGTACGTGATTGTATGTGCTTTTTTGTGTTGTATTGCCTTGGAATACTTAGTTAAAACGCTTAAAGTTTGAATAGAGATGTTAGGTTTTAAGTATTGAATGCAGTTTATAACGATAGATGGAGTTCTACTTATTTATGAATTCCGTAAGAGTTATGAATTAAAAAATTTTAATCATTTACATACAGAATTAACTAGTCTACTAGGCTCATCTAAGTACCGGATATTTAAAAATTTCTACCTCCACCTAAAGTGGAGGTCACCACAGGCTTCCGAGCTTCCTTTTAGTAGCTATTCACAAAATAACAAGGAAAACTATGCTTTGTACGGTTTTACTATGCGATGGACTGCGAACGTTGCTCCGTTAGGAATTTCAATAGTCCGTAAAAGTTGTTTATTTACGTATCTGTTGCGAACAATACTATTTTAAAGTTACGTTGCATATTTTATTTCTTTCAATTAAAATGCGGTTATAAATTACATATATGGTTCTAAAGGCAAACAAGAAGTTTGTTACTTGTTCACGAAAAATGTAATTTACCAGAAAACTTTGTTGATTAATTACTGTATGTTGCCGTTGTTAATAAAAATTGACGGGCCGGTTGGCGTGGTTTGTAAGATACTTGATACTTTTCACGCCGCAGGTCGAGGGTTCGATTCCCACCCTGAACAAACATTTGTGTGCATGAACATGTCTGTTTGTCCTGAGTCTGGGTGTGATTATCTATTTAAGTATGTATGTACAAAAGAAAAGTAGTATATGTAGTATATCAGTTATCTGGTTGCCATAGCACAAGCTCTGCTTAGTTTGGGATCAGATGGCCGTGTGTGAATACGTCCTAGGATAAAAAAAATGTTAATATTTACTTTTCATGTTCGATAAATTAAATACGTTGCTCTCATTTGTATTTTATTAAACTAAGACTAGGGAAACGACAGTTTGAAACATTATTTGCATAATACTTCATAATTGGTAAGGAGTTACTTCTCACAATATCATATAGGTAGCAATTAGAACAATGTATGTATGTTCTCATCCATTTTTATTAAATGTACTAGGGCCACAAAGCAGAGTCAAGTCCGTGTCATGTATGGCTCCGCATAAACTCACCAATAGTGGAAAGTCTTACATTAAGTATTTTAATAATAATGTCTATTTACAGAGCTGCTTGAGAGTCGTATGGAGACAGCGCCAAAGGATACGTCCTAATAAAACGGGAAGCTGATATATGCACGCTTAAGCTACAATAGTCGTTAAAAACCCCAACCCTGTTTGTTAATAATAACTAATAGCTCCTTAAATAAAAAGCGGGCACAGCTAATAATATATTAATATATAAATCACAGCTTAATTCTTAAAAGTATAAAATATCAGAGAAAGATATCGTATGTGTATAAAATTAGAATGCAGGACATTCAGCTGTCAATTTATCTTCGCATAGCTGAGAGCTGATAGCAATGCAAAGAACTTGTGATAGACGCATGAAGCACGTACCCACACCAATCGTACTAGGTCACACCTTGAATAATTTACTTTGTTATAGAGCGCATACATTGACAACGTTGCCCACCCTTAACGGACAAAGGAGGATAGACTGGAAAAAGGATATTTCCCTTTCCCCGTTAAATCCTCTTCCCTTTCCGGTCCTATCCTAAATGAGGAAAGGGTGGGAAGGGGAAGAGGACTGAAATTAGACCTCCGGCACCTCACTCATCAGCCGAAATGCAGAGTACTTCTACTTCACACCTGTCTTCTGTGAGGTCGTGGTATTTCGCCGGTCGAGCCGGCCAATTCGTGCAACAGATGTTGTTGTTGCGGACACTGTTAGAGAGTAATGTAAAACTGAGTTTGCGAGAATGCTTTGCATTCAATCTTTTTTTTTTTAAGTATGAAATTATAAAATTTCTTTTAAATCAATTGTCCATAAATGGAACGGACAGGATGCAGCATATGTTAACGATATCAATGAGTAATACTTGGAACAATGAATAGGATTGATAAGCGTTACGGAAGAGTTAAATTAATAATTAAATCAATTTATTCAGGTAGTTTTTAAGTTTTTAAGCTGAACAAAAGACACAGTGACAGTCGATATAAATTAGGTTTCTTAATGGTATTGAACCGTTATTTGCAATACACTTGAAAACAAAATTTGGGGTACTCAATTACGTACGCTTAATTTTTTTTCGATTATGGAAATGTCGTAACGATAACTTGTTTTTTTATTTAAAATCTTTTTTATAGTGTAACTTTTACATTTATAATAGGTTTGTGAACGTGGACCTGGCGCGTATTTCTTATAGAATTTTATATACAATAAATTTTACGTGCGCAAAGAAAAAAGTATGCATTTAAGGGTATAGCTAGAATAGAGAGCATCTTTATTTGAAAGCCGGCGACGTCAGTATTTACCGTTTAGTTCGAGTTAACAAGATCGCTGGTGACACAGAAATTGCTATGAGCAGCCAGCCAGCAGAACTTTATTTTTAAAACACAATACTTATTTTGCAGTGTTCACGGCTTGCGATTATTTTTAATGTAATTTGGAAATTATTCCCAGTCGGCCATCTAGTCTTAAATAAACCACAGCTAGAGATTGAGATAACTGATATACTATAATATTATACAAAAACTACTTTTCTTTTGTGTATTTACATACTTAAGTAGATAGTTACACCCAGATTCAGGACAAACAGACATGTTCATGCATACAAATGTCTGTCCTGGGTAGGACTCGAACCCACGACCTGCGGCGTGAAAAGCAAGTATTGTTAACCACGCCAGCCGGTTCGTGAGGTGAGGTTCTATGGCTAGGAGGTCGGGCAATATTAGAATTCATCCGAGCTTTCGTTTCTTTTCATTCCGGAGAAGAAGATAACAATAGCTAGTATATTCATGTTGTGTAGCAAAACAGATTGCAGTGAAGTTAATCGGTCGCTAATAAATCCCAGTCACGATGTCTGACGAACTTGCGACCGCAGAGTGTGGATTGTTAATTACACGGCGCGCGACTCTAATTCGTGTTATTAGTTCCATATACTAGTACATGTGAGTATGTGGTTAAACTTTATTAAAGGTCGCAAGTAGACATCTAATTCATAGAAAATTTATTAAAACTCATACAGAAACACACAGATATAATTTGTACGAATATATATAATAACCAATTATATTTTATTATTCATAAGACATGTTTATGTGTACATGTATTCCAAAAACAACAACATTAACGTATGTCGGGTAGTATAAAAAGTATAGCGTTATTAAAGTATTAATAAAAAAGAAGACAGCAGTTTGTAACCTAAGCTTAAATGTATACACATGACGTAAGCTTAATAAAAAGCGTGGGACGCTTTCAAATCTTCACGTTTCGACCGCTAATGGAATATTCCCTATATATCGGCATATTTGCATTTTTTAATATTATAATATCATTCGTTCATCGATCATAAAATATAACTTCCTACTTATCTAGACATTTTTAATGCGACAATGTTACGCCGAAAAGTGTGATAAGTAAAGTAGATGGTGCCACTAGTGTTTTGGAACGCGAAATAAATAATTATAAAGATGTGACATGACCGTACACCCGTAAGGGACATAATTACATACCATGCACGAAAATTACAATGACGCACACATTTAAACTCGTACCTAAGTATCCGAAATTATTAAAATATTTGAGTTGGCATTTCCCCGAGAGCAATTGGAATGGTGTTTTGATTTCTTAAAAGTTTTCAAACAAAATTGTTAGCTTAGGAACCCGTGGATAAACAGTTTGCTTGGTAAAGTTTGCATTTCAAATAGGTTATATGTAAATGCAGAATAATCCTACAAAATTAGGTATCTGTGTGAATTGAATTAGTTGGGGTTGGTCAGTTTTAACTTCAATTCCTCGCTAATCTGTAACTGGCGAGCACAAGGAATGTATGGTGTTCACGCATGTCTTATGATCATGAGAAATGGAAATCCCGAGGAAGTGCGAGAAAGAAAGGCCCGATTGGCTCGAATCGCAAAATAAAATGTATGAAAACATATGAATGGAAAATGTCTCTCGTTCCCTTTGTTATAAAAAAAACAATGCTTCAGATAGCAAACAAATTGTAAATAAATAACGAATAAATACACAAAACTTAAAACAAAATAAACATGCAGTCATAAGAACTGCCTGAATAAATAATCAATAAAAATAAAACGTTTTATCTTAATAATAAAATTCGATATTGAATTAATGAAAAAAAGATTCAAATGAGCATTTTGCTGACGGTTGTTGCTAACGCCTGTTGAGGATTTTGTTCACGCGAAACAATAAGATTTTCCCCTACCAAAATATCGTCTAACGAGGCCAAAATAGTTTACCCTTCAAAAACTATACTTTTTTATTATGTGAATACATTATGTGTCTATAATGTTTCTACAAGTCTTTAATTGTACAACCTTTCCTTTTGAAGATGCAAAAACAGAGGTGTGAAATCATCTCGATTTAATCGGTTCTCGCAATGATGTATGAGCCCGTCTAATTTTGCGTACTGATTACATTAAGTATTGAGTTCATATATCTTATCTTTTAATTTCCTTACGAAAACTGTTTTGCGTCCAACTACGCCGCACGTACATGACATTTTATCAGTTCAATGCATTATTTTCTTTTGAACACATTCAATAACTGTTTCAATAGCAATTGTTTTCTCATGAGCCTTCATTCGCGCTGCACGGAGTAGTCTGCGAGACCTATAACTATATAACCATGAGTTGTGCGTCACTTATAGCCAGGCCAACATCCTACGTTATATAAAAATGTAGTATTTATAATTAACATCATAGAAGATAACTTAAGGATTTAGCTGTATATTAATTTATTATACAGAATAATATAGAACATAATAATAATAATAACATGTTTTTAATGTCTTGCCTTAATATTTATTCATAGCGCATGTCTGTTAAGGTCCGTACCGCGCATGTGCAAACCCTCAGTCAAGATGGCGGAAAGTGGTCGGCACCCCGTCTCTTGTATCGACTAATTTTGTATTCAAAGTTATAAAATAAAATATAATTTACCTTTATAGATAAATACGTTACGTGTTATGATTTGGTTCACCATGTTTAAATCAGAATGCGATAGTGTTGTAATGCCAGCACCTTAAAGTCAACTATAAGTTGAAGTACGTACTACCATGTTGACAGATTTGTGACAATAAGTGAGAATGCGTGACTTTAATTCTTTTCTCGGAATATCTGCACCTTTTTCGACTACAGCCCTAGCGTAAGTAATGTAAAAAGAATAAAAAAATCAATTTCTTATTTGTCAAACATGGATCGACTAAATCATAAATTTATAATTCTATAAAGCGAAGAATTTAGTACAAAAATTTGTACACTGAGAAGAAAAATCAAGGTAAGTGTGTTTAAACTTAGAACTATACAAATATTTTGTTTTACCCAAGTACTATCGTGAAACGTAGATAGATATATTGCATCAGTCGTTTCTTATTAAGCCTATATTGAATTTATATTTTTTTATTACTAGCTGTGCCCCACGACATCATCCGCCGTGCACTTTAATTTAGACCAAATCGTTTTACAAATAAATGACGGATGGATTTTTTTTCTCTAAGTATTACATTGATATTTAAACAAAAAAAACGTGTTTTAGGTTTTCTTAAATATTCCACCCAACTATCTTAACTTTTTCTTTCATAAGAACCATCTTATGACATCGTTCCAGCCAGTCACGCGTAAAACCAAGGGAAATATTGATTCATTTTCATTTATTTATATATATATATATATATATATATATATATATATATATACTATATACTTTATCATTTCTATGAAAATCGCATTAAACTTTAATGAATTTTTAAGACCTTCCAACTGTTTATGAAAAAACTTATAAAAATATTTATCACTCTATGGAAATAGGTCATAAATGAAACGGTAAAAAAGATAACGGTCTCAAAGGGAAAGGCGCGTTTATGAGATTTTTGGGGCTTCATTGGCTGCTTTACATGCGAACAAAGTATTTCCTTCGTTCGCTGTACAACGGGTTATCTTAATATTAAATTTTATTTTAAAAAATTGTCAGGAAAAAGATCTATGTTTTTAAACTTGAATACTAAGGCTAGGGGATGGACGTAGCTTAGGCTTGGATTAAATCTGCTGCAATTGAAGTTGGTCCAGCCGTTTCGGACTCTATAGGTAACTTATTACGTATATACATACGCACATCGCCTAATCTAATCTGTAATCGACCCAACAGTTTTTACTCAAGTTATGGGTTAGTTGGCCCTCGTTATTCATAATCCCCACATATATTCTAATAGGTTGAATATTATTATATATATATTATATGTTCTGATTATGTGAACTGAAATTTTATTTTAAATTTATGTAAATAAAATATCTCACGCCCAGAGGGGTAGGCAGAGATTATGGATTTCCATTTTTCGCGATTCTCTCTCGCTCCTTCTACATTCACGTTTACATGCTCGTCCCTTTCAGTAAGCCACTTATCTGATCGATACAAATTCTTTTTGGACGTGCCAACACTGCCTCTCACTTTTGAAACACTTGCTTGGTTACTCACTCTATCTTCATTCCTTCTTTCAAAATGCCTGAACCACCGAAACATACCTTTCTCAGTTCTAGTCACAACATCCACTTCTAAGCTAAGCTTTACCCTTATAACGCTGCTTTAATCCTATTATTCGACGGCACGCGAAGTATACTTTTAAATGATCGCATTTCTTTATTTAAAAGAAAAGACCTTAAGCAAGAAAAACCTTCTTCATCCACTGAGATATTTAAATACTGTGGAAGAACTGTTCAATCAATACGTTATATTGAGGTCTTAGATATAGCAAACGCAGGCAAATCATATTTTTCAGCTTAAATTCAAACCTATGACCAAACATAAATACGATGCCTTATCTGTTATGAATAATAAATAACAAACTAAAATAAAAAAAGAGATTACATGATAAATTTATCATCATTATAATGGTGTCAGTGTACACAGTACAAAAAATAAAAGAATTTAGTTCGTCGATAAGCAACCCAACGGCTATATCCGGATAAAGGATGACCGGAGAAACGGCTCATCCCCTAAACACTTCAGCGTTTTATACCCTTTTTTAAATTGGCGTGAAAAAGGGGTTGCTTTCTCCGAAGTATATCACGAAAGAAGCAATTATACTGTCCCCTTTTCTCGTTTTGTTCAAAGATAATGTTGTATTTTTACTTTAAGCCTATTTGGGATGTACCGATAAAGTTGTTCGTGGAAAATCCGAGGTTATTAGTATATTCAGCTTTTCTACCCTTTTTAATAAATTACGGATATTAACTAACTAAAGACATTTTGATATTGAAAAGGAATAAGATATCTAATATTACGCTTGCATTTAATATTTTTTATCTTGTAATTAAATAAAAAGACGGTTCTTTACGTTGTAAAATAGTAGTGGGGTAGTAATTGTTGTATTTATTAACTGCTATAAACGTGATTTGTGATTCTTTAATTACGACTGCTTGTATCTGTTTTTACTTGTATCTTTCATAGATGAACTACATAATATACCAGATAAGTCATCATAATTCTACTAAAGCACCAATTCCTACCACCCGGTTGAGTTATGTTGAGTTATAAAATAAGTAAACATGCGCTTACGCCCGTAACCCATAGGGGTAAACGGAGATCATGGATTTCCATTTGGCGCGATCCTGGCACACCTCTCTCGCTTCCTCTACATTCATACATCTACGCATACTTATTATTCTATAATTATTATACATTAATCTAAGGTTTCTTCCATCGATACTGCCACTAAAGTGTTTTAAAATATTTTATCATCATCTTATCTTTTCAATAATATACTAGAAGTGGCAATGTGCCGGTCATATCTGTCGAACTAGCGATGTCAGAAACGTGGAGGAGATCTTGGAATGAGGACCAGAAGCATGGGGCGCTCTACTTGCAGATGGATCTACGACAGGAAGTCGCTGGATGTGGAGCGCGGAGGAACGCATTCTGTGAAAGGCATTGGAGAAGGACTATGTCCATCAGTGGACTGATACAGGCTGATGATGATAATTCTACGGGCAACGCTTAAATTATTGTGCAACAATTTATAATATCAAATAACTATTTCTATTGAACATCGTTTATATCCCGAATGAAATGAATCGTATCGCTTACAATAAACGTCTTCACGGGTCCGAAATAAATTTCAGTTTACAGCCAATCGGTGGCTGCGAATTAAGCCAATAACGCTTCATTAGACCCGTAAAATGAACCCCCTGATAATGCGATCAGTTACACTATTCACCGCGGATCGTTTACGACATCGGATATCTACGGAAATAAAATAGAATACAATGTTTAATGGCGAAACGATAAAAGCGGACATTCAAATTTTGTAGCATTTGTGCGGGATTTCGAGTGGTAGTACATTTTCTGATCGTTACGCATATTCGTAGTTTGTTACGGTAAGCCAATTTATCGTTTTTGTTTATTTATCTAATATTGTAGTAGTAGCTGCGCCCGCGGTGTAACCCGTGAGAGAGAGAGAGGTTCCAGCGCATTATAAACTTGTGGGGGGTACTGCGTGTATTTTCTGTAACGAAAGAAAAATCACTGATCGACACTCGGTTGCTTATGATTGTCAATAAGTATTATATTATACAGAGAGTAATATGCTTCAACACAATTCCGTGGTTGTTTAGTGTACCCACATTCATACTTGGTCATCTCAAAAATCTCACCGTGCCTGTATTGTAGCGAAGTTGGACGACCTAACTATAGAATTTGAACTTGTACTTAAGTGCTGGAACGTGTGATTTTCTAACATAAGGTATTCTAGAACTACGACACGCGAACTTCATAATGTCTGATGTATAGCGTACGAGTAGTAGGGGTAAGCTTTTTATAAGTTCTATGCTATGTAGACTCTGCGCCATAAATCGAAAACTAACTAGATATTACCCAAAGTGTTTATCTTTGCCATGCTTTCATAAGATTATATTGTTTGAAATCGCCTTAACTAAGTTTTTCTAGACGTAGATTTTCATTTAATCGATATTGACTAAGACAAAACCGTTAAAACCGTCGAAATGGAATGAAAAATACTCGCATTTCTCTTATTTCCCTTCAAGTAATGTGACGATACCAAAATCCAATTTCAGGTGTCGCCGCTGATAAAGATTTTGCATAAATCAGAGATATAATCCAATATTACCGCGTTCCAGCCTCCGCCGCGCCTAATGTTCCACCATTGAAATCTCTATTTCAATTTAAACGACTTATTTCATTACACCTCGCGCGCCCCGATGGGTTCCGAGCGAGATCCGTGCCCATAAAATCTGAAATTGATTATAAATTTCTCTTGAATATTATGTAGATTGTTATTTTATACCGTTTCTTTATGAGGCTTGAAACAATCTTCTTTATTCTTAGGAAAGTCTTGTTGATTTAATACCTTGTCAATCTTCAATTTCGAAAACTGCGGTTCACTGTTTTGCTGATTATATAATTGATTACTGTAAGTAAGTTGTCTGATCCAATTTTTTTACCTCTTTTATTAAAATTCTGGATGGGAATGGGAAAATTCTGAGGTAAATGAATACGTCAAATATTTACAGAGAACACCTGACATACTCCGCGAAACATAGGAAATGTGTAAATTTAAAAACAATATATAGAACAAGTTTAAAAGCATCAACGCACAAAAGAAAAAAATCGACGCTTAAAATATTTATTTTTTGTTTCAGATGAATGACGGAAGACATAGGTAAAGATTTTATAAATGGAAAATATGTGCCAAATTAAAGAATAGAATCAAATATGGATAAAACCGTAATGAAAAAGAACAACGCTAATGGAAAATACAAGAAGAACTGCAAAGCTGAGAGCTACGATGAGGTGGTTACTTGCTGTTTTTGCCTTAAGACCAAAAAGAGCAGAAAGAAAAGCTTGATCACTGGATGTCTTACGAATTTAGGAATATTTGCTATACTTTTAATTTATACTTTACTGGGAGCATTTATATTTCTCGCAATCGAAGGTAGCGCTGCCAAAGTTCATCAGAAGACTTTAGCGGCTACTTCTTATCACAGTAATGATAATCAGAAAAGTATTCCACTATCAAAAGTTAACAGTAGTATTGCACAGGCCAGTGCGGAACTAAGATCGCAGACTGTTGAAAGTATATGGGAGATAACAGTGTCGTTAAACATTCTGTATAAAGAAAATTGGACAAGGTTAGCCGCTCAAGAAATAGCAAGATTTCAAGAAAAGCTTGTTGCGAGGGTCGCTGCTGACGTCACTGAGCAGTACGGAGGAGTCAGAGCTCTAGAGTCGGCACCAGCTTTAATTACTGATGACTACGAATGGAACTTTGCAAAGGCGTTTTTGTATTCCCTGACAGTACTCACCACAATTGGTAACGTTTTTCATTTTTCTGTACTTTTGTTGCAATTTCACAGTCAACAGTGGTAGAGCCCGCAACAATATCTGTTGCCGATGGGCCGGCTCGATCAGTAAAATACCACGAACTCACAGAAAACAGGCGCGAAGTAGATGTACTCTGAGTTTCGTCTGATGAGGGAGGTGCCGGACGCCTAATTTAAGTTCCTCTTCCCCTTCAAAAGGTGGAAACAGGAAGAGGATAGGATGGGGAGGGGGGTAATAGGGAAAAGAAAATATCCTTTTCCCTGTCTATGCCCGCCTCTGTCCATTAAAGGTAGGTAACGCATCTGCAATACATTTGCTTGTGGCAGATGTCTAAGGAACGCTACTCACTTAACATCAAGTGATCCGCTTGCTCGTTTGCTACCGTATACCATAAAAAATTAGGTAATGATTGAAATATAAAAATACTAAGTTTTAGTAATAAAATACTTCAAAGAGTGTTCTTGGTGTGTAATAAGAGACATAGTCTTCGGCCCAAAATAACTAAGAATGATTTAATTTTGCAAGCAACGTATCTGGTAGAGTTCATATGATAAAAAAGCTGTTTTACTATAACCGATATTAGTTTTGAATATTTGGTAATGTATTATGCTTAATTATAAATGTGTTTCAGGTTATGGCAGTGTAGCGCCGAGGACAGCCTTAGGTAAAGCAGTTACTATTGGATATGCAGTCATAGGTATACCATTAACGCTCCTGTATTTATCAGTCGTCGGTGCGCTTCTTTCAAGACTTGCTCGAAGTGTTTTCAGTAAAGCACTATGTTGCTGTCTATGCACAAAATGTGGATATTGTTGTCTTGATGAACATACGATGGCTAACAAGGAACAAAAAGGTAAGGTAAGAAGACAAGACGATTACAGAACTCAAACTCTACATTTGCAAGAACCATATTACGTACGGTCGCCATCAGGTACCATAATTTCAGCTTCTCAAGCAAATAGCATAAGCACAAATTCTGTCAAAGATAAGACACAAGGATTGAGTTTTCTTAGAGATTGTGACTCTATGAGTTGCACCGATACGGATTCCAAAGTTTCTTTGCGTGGATTCTCAATTCTCGCTCCGATTTCATTGTGTCTAGCGGCTATCTTTACTTATATATTCTTCGGGGCGTTGGTACTCTACCAACTGGAGGGATGGAGTCCCATCGACGGTGTATATTTTTGCTTTATGAGCCTCAGTACTATCGGTTTTGGACACTTGGCGCCAGGAGTAACGCAGAAGAACGGAGCATCGAGTGGCACGGTGTGGTTTTGTTCCATTTACATAATGACGGGCTTGGCTCTAACAGCCATGTGCTTTAACGTTCTGCACGATGAGATCGTTCATCGTCTGAGACATCATGAGAAGATGTTGAAAGTGACGTCACAAAAAATGTTAACACCCGAATTTTTGCAAAGATCTTGACGCGATGACAGCATGAACTTGACGGAGCAGACGTCTACAAATTCAGACAATGAAACACTACCAGAAATGTTGCAATATGTATCCAGTTCCAAGTGCGATGGAGTGTTCCGTAGATCAGTGTACATGGTCAAAGAAGAGAACGAACCAGAAGAAGGTGTCCTAATGTAATTAGATATTTTTAATGATATATTAATAACCAATAGACGTTTGTATTTATACTATTGAATTAATGTGTGAACACAAAAATAACTTAAGCTAATTCTGATTGTCTTGATATATGAAGTATAGGTATTATGGAATGTTCGTTTACAATCTAAAACAATTATTAATCAAATAAGGAAAGGACTGAATTGTTTGATTATTTAGATGATATGAATGCTGACTGTATTATGTAGTTTAATGGAACAAAGTGGTTTATTATTAGTGTAATACTATTAAACATTGTTCAAAACAAAATCGTGTATAAGCTGTACTGGTCAATATAAGTGCAAGTACTAGTTAATTGCAAAATTTAACAATATGAAAGGAATTTAATGACCGGTTGAATTATAATGTAGATATATTATCTGGGTTTATTTTTTATGCGTTATGATACTGAGAGCAAAGTAAAAAATGTAGCATTATTAATTTAAATTCAGATATACAAAGTTATCCAGAACTTCAAAATAAGTAAAATTAAAAACATATGAAATTTTAATTTGTTTTTATTTTCGAATTTGAACTTCTCACATCATGACAGGGCAAAGGACTAGCCCGCAACAGGCCGCAATAACAACGTAGAAGTATTCTACGTGTAGTTCGATGATTGAGAGAGAGAGTCCTTTTTTAATAAGAATGGGATGTGAAAGGTAAGAGGATTAAACTGGGTAGGGGATAGATAGGAAAAATAAATACCACTTTTCAAGTTTATCCCCTCTTCAGTCCATTAAAGGTAGACAACGCATCTGCAATTCATTAGCTTATTGCAAATGCCTTTGGGCATCAGTTACTTAATACGGTGAATTTTTTGCTCCTTCGCCACCTTGTTCCCTTAGGACAAGGACATAGAGGTTCATCAAAACTGATGGCTTAAAATTTGTCTTGAAGTTATACGATTTAAAAATTAGGTGGAAGTAGACCTTCACACAACTATGTAAAATCATGTACAAACTTTGATAGGTGATATAGCCGATTACGACATATTAACTTTGATTCCAATTCTCTGGGGGTATGTGATTTTGTATTAGCGGGACATTATTTATGAAGCCCAGCAATTGCCATTTTGTTCATCCATGTTCAAAGGAAGGACATCGTGTAAACTTAATTGCGGTCCCGCATGTTAACAACCCAAAACACTCAAAATACCGATGGATACTAAGTAGTCAAACGGTCCGTTTCAGGACCCTTTGGAATATAATTATATTTTAATTTGCTTGACTTTAATTTACGTGTGGATTAAAATAAATTTACTTAAAGTCACATATTATCGCAAATGTAATCGAGACCAGTGTAACTTGGCCCTGAGTTCTAATTCACAATCTCTCGTCACTAGGGTCTTAAAGTACTTGAAAAAGCTGCCGCTTAAATGGCAAAGGTGTGGAACCTTTACTTTGATAAAATCATTTCTTATATTTATGTTTTCGACAAATTTTGCCTTCCTTTATACGTACAGAAAGGCTTCCTGGATCTCTCCATTTACGTTTACGTATTTTAGTCTTTTAATTTACAATAATTACACAATAAACAACTCAGTTTATGAATACCGTAACATTGCATATTATTCCAAATGGACTATATGCATCTAGTCGTAAACACTTAGTGCCTTTTGAAACTAAAGCACTTAGCAAAAAACTGCATATAAAATATACTTACTTTATATGATAACAATAAACACTACAAGTCAATATGAAGTTGGAATCTAATAATTACGTGTAATATTGTCTAATTTAAGGTGACGAACTTTTTTTACGTCGACTTTCCATATATTTTCACAAGACGGTTTTGGTAGTGTAATTAAAACACAAAACTGGTGTTGGTGTCGTTGAGAGGTTAGGGCTAAAGTTTCATTTAATTTACGTAACTCTTAATATTACTCGTTACCGCGATGATGCCGAGTTAAGAGTTGATATTTCTGGCATAAAGTTAATTATACAAAATTATGTTTGCGTTGGAATTAGGCTTCACAAGTGATTATCTTGCGGTGTGCTTGCGTAATGAGATTAAAGTATTGAAAGTAACTTGAATGCGGTAAATCAATACAATACAGAACATCCCAGGAGATACCTCATAGGCGCGAGGTATCTTAATAAGTATCAATTTTCATTTAATATCAAATAAGCGATTGTATATACATATATATATATATATATATATATATATATATATATATATATATATATATATATATATATATATATGATACTTTGCTTCCGAGTGGCGTCACCGTGGGACACTCGATACATCAATATAAAAGCCCTTGTGGACCAGGAGCCAGGAGGATTAGGGATTTCTAAGCACAGCACTGAGCTGCTCTCTTGCTTTTTCAACACCCAAACGTCTATGCTCACTCCTTCGCCAATTATGAGTACTCTTAGCATTCTTTAACACGAGATCAATCTATTCCCTGCCGTCGCCTTAAAACTCGACAGTGTTTGCATCACTTTGTATGATAAATTTTACCTATCACTCATAAAGCATTCATTTTTTCAAAACGTTTAAGCCACTGAGTTAGCTTTAACAAATAATTAAGTCACAAGTAGCCCTTAAAAAATAGATTTTATTTTTGGTAAATTTAAGGGCTATCGAAAACAAAGCTATATTACTTCAAAATATCTATTAAAAAAAATCTCGGGGAAGCCGAAGGGCTAATCATTAATTTTATCTATAAAAATCTAGTGTCATTTAAATGTTTGTCAGGGAAGAACTCCGAAACTACTAAGCCGGTCATGATGAAATTTCGTCACTATATGTAATTTGGTCGAAATCAAAAGATAAGACAGTTTTTCTCTCGATTGTTGACCTCAACATTTTTAATTACCAAATTAAAAATGGTATACTTAGTTATAAGTTTCAAAATATCATACACATGAAGTTATAAGTTAGTTTTTTTGACACAGCGCAAGGTCCGCACACGTCGCGCATGTTTTTCTGGCTACAGATAACAGTTAGTGTCAGCGTGCTTGTGTTGTACACGCTTGTGTAATGTACCTACGTTCATTGTAAACCATAAACCTCAGCAGATCCTGCAAGAAACACGGTTCAACGTCCAGTGAAAGAAACTGGGACCGTGAATGACTTAGGAGAAGCAATTTCAACTATTTGTATGAAACAATAGAATTAATACACTTTAGCATAACAATGTATTTACTTTAGGAAACTATTCCGGTCGTAATTCAAAGTTATTAAGGGATTAGCAAATAACTTGGGATTTCAGAAGGTCAGCTATAAAATATCTTTAGGGAAGATTTTGTAAATCCTCGCTTTAGGTAATAAACATTACGGTTCAACCTGAACAAATTTTGATTGCAATATGAAAGTGGCACATTTCAGGGACTTAGCACGTTCAAATTATACGTCTAGTAGGGATTGTACCATTTATAGAAAAACAAACCGCTCCAAACTAAGCATAACAACTAAAAATAGGTTCCAAAGGTGACAGGGGATGAGTCTGTCGCCATACTTTTTTTTATACAACGAAACCACCACTTGATCACAAAACTTGATGTGGTGGAAAAATTGTACGCATTAGCTTAGCATCGAACAATAGGTACCGGTTGTTTTTTTTTATTGTACTAGGTGGCAAACGATTGGCAGTTTATTCGAAGTCAAGTGATTGCTACCCATAGACATCTACAACTAACTAATGAGTTGCAGATGCGTTACCTTCATTTAATGGACAGAGGAGGAGACAAACAGAAAATGGTTATTTCCAATTCCTATACATCCGCTCTTCCGTCAAGTTTTCTTCCCCTTCCCATCCTTTCCTTATAAGAAAAGGTTGGGAAGGGGGAGAGAACCAGAATTGGGCCTCCGGCACCTCACTCGTCAGACGAAACGCAGAATACTTCTTCTTCATGCCTGTTTTCCGTGAGGCCGTGGTATTTCATCGATCGAGCCGGCCCATTCTTGCAACAGATGTTGTTGTTGCGGGCTCTACCACTGTTGCACGTGAATTATTTAACTATTGCAATTTAAATTTGTACCTACATGGCATTATTTTTAATCATAAAATAATATATATTTTTCAATATATATATTTATATTCTCATTAAGTTGTAGTCAATCGGAAGTATACAAGTCATACCGAAAGATTCCGTTACATACAAATATGCAGACTAAGCTAATCAAAAGGCGCAAGTTGGCATGGCATATAATATTCAAGGAACATACCGGAAAAAAATAGCTCTCTCTCTCTATCCCTTGTTGCTTCGTATAGGGAAAAGAATAGTGCTTACAATTTGATATAATTTGCTAAGTTTTTGTTTAATGACTTTGATGGATAAGTCTCGGTGAAGTTTTCTTTGTTACGTATGATGGATCGATGTAAAGATACAATTTAAGCCTCACCAAATATTCTACATTGTTATTTTCATGTCGAAAAATGGTCTCATCGATTATTGAATATCTAAGTATTATTGTATTTACGTACGACTAAAATTATTAGGAAAAAAATATATTTGTCATTACTTTACAGTTATCTAAAATGCAAAAAGGTAATAATATTCAAGTGTATGGAGTAATTTCTCATCTTAGAAACATTGATATACTCTCGTTTGTTTTATTTATAGTTCTTGGTAAAAGTGTCAGCTAGATATTAACGTCTTCTGTATAAAACAACATATCTATCATATTTGTATATAACTAGATGTGCTCGTCACAAAATTTCACTTTTAAGCAAAAACTACACGTCACAGAGCCATTGTGATGGTTTTAGCCTCAACGCTCCCATGATTCACTGTGGTGGTCGCATGTGGATGGTTGTAAGGGTATAAAAGATACAGGGGCTGAAAATGTATTTTTGATAATATGTTTTCAATAGTGGAACATTGTTACAATAGAAGAGAAAAAAAGGAAAAAACCCAGCGAAGCGACATTTTGAAACTATAATTATATAAAAATTAATGAATTATATATATATATATATATATATATATATATATAAATATAAAAATTAATTGTTGTTCACTAATTATTCTCGAGAATGGTTCGACCGATTATAAGCGAAAAGGTGCAGAATGCGTTGATTTTGTTATCAACGGCAAAGCCAGTGAGCGCGACAAGATAAACAATACCGTTTGCGTTTACGCGGATCTCCGGTAAACTAACCTGTTCAAATCGCACAGTTGTTTGAAAGTGTAATTAATTGTTTACATTAAAAATCGCTTTTTGCGAAGGTAGTGGATTTGGTAAATATTTTATTTTGAGCGTATTATAATTTAATTAACTTTTTGCAAACTTCAAAAAAACATTTGAAATCGCGATATGGACAAATCTTGGTGGACAAAGTTGTTTGCGGTTGGAAATATGTAATTACCACAATCGGCCTCACCGATATCCGACCGAGAACCACTCATAGTTTCTAGAAGTACTTACGGTTATTTCGTCAGTCGTCAAAACGTCTGAGTCGCATGTCCGCGCGACACATGTTAACTAAATTTATTTTTCAAGTACAATGTTATAAAATCCATTGAAACCATTTGATTACAAAAGAAACTTAAACCGGATACTATGCAGCCAATATCAATCTCAACGAATAGTAGTGAGAAGGTTGAATAGGATTATCGAATGGCTGAAATGAGGCATAATCAATTTATTTAGGAGGTACCCAGTTTGCCGGTTCATCTTGATGGTTCAACTGGGTACCTGGGGTAGACAAGGCTAGTAATAAAAACAACATACCGTGGACCAGATAACAAACAATTCCAATTTTAAAATGGACGTCTAAAAGTGGAATGTAGATAAACGTAATGCTTAGCTACGAGTACTGAATAAAAATGTGACTTTGCGGCTCTCACAAAGGATATGAAAGTGGAGAATGGTCTCGTTTTAAACTTTGCATATGTTTGCGGGACTCCACAATGAACATTTTATTTCTTTGTAATATAACAAAGTATACGAAATTAAATGACAGGAAAAGAACACAGGTTGTAAAGACTGCAGACGGTAGTGAAATCTCAAAAAGAAAAAAAAACAAGTCATTGTATTTTTAATCGACTTCAAAAGTGAGAATGTAGAAGCTAAAGAAGACATCTTAACATACATTTAACATGAAAGAAAACACATTAAATTACCACACAGAGCGAAAATTTCACAGACTTACAACAACAATAATTAGAAGAAAAGTGTGACAAAAGGTAGACAGATCAGCGTATGCAGGGACGGACTTATTGTTATTGAACTCTTACTCATACATGGAAAGGGTAATTGAGACAAGAATGTTATAAACTATTTAAAAAAATGGAAAATTACACGTGCCACGAAATAGTAAAATAAAATGTAAACCAGCTCGTTATGATAACAAAAGAAAAAGTATTAAAAAGAATAAATAAACACATAAAAACTGCTTTTATTAAAGAAAAAGGCTGAAGTCCGTAAAAAAATTACACTTAATTATTGATTAATTAAAAACATGACTGAAGTGCCGCTAAGCAACTGCATCTACCATTACTATTACTTTAGGAAATATTTAAATCTTAAACTTTTGTAACCACGAATAAAGAAGAATCTGTTAAAAATAAAGTTCTAAGCGTTTTCTGTATAAGCGGATAACTTTAAAGTAAATGAAGATGTAATTGTAAGTATAATTCCAGTAATAACAAATTGTGGACATTATGACCATTGCGCCAGTGGTTTCCGGCGAGAATCTACTGCCTTTGTCGAGAATGGCCATCGGGATGGTGATAATGTGTACGATATCACATAATCCAAGTTTTCCAACAAGTAGGAGGTTCATCAAAAGGCAAATAAAACCTATATTTAAATATAGAATTGTTAAAACTTCCGTGTGACATTGTTACCAAATTTCTTATTTCCACATAGTATGGTAGCGACTAGGTTCGAATCTACATCGAACTACTCGACTGTCAGTTGAGCCGTTTTTAATAACTACACACAAATGATTAGCCAATAGGCAATATATGCTATGAAATAAAGTTTCCGATATGCCTTTCCGTCAGAATTTGAAAGAAAGAAAAATTGGCCTTGAAGAAATACACTCTAGTGACCGTCTAATTTAAATTTAAATGATCAAAGGTAAATACAATCCAAGTAACACGTACATGTGTTCTTCATTAGTATTTATTTGGTCTCACATTATTTATAAAACACATCGACACTCCAGTGCTCAGCCAAAAATATTTTATTATTTTATCATACATAACTTGTGTAGGCCATGACGTTTCCATTAGGATAATAAGGCTTTCCTACTCTTACAAGCACCTTATTTATTAGGGCTCCACGCGGTGATGGACACCCACATTTCTGTTTTAGAACTTATGTTAAAGTGGCATGTGACAAGATGTCATCCTAATAACTGTTATTCATATGACAGTTTTAAAAGGTTGTACTATATATATATAACTGATATTTTACTTGTCTAATATTTATATATGTAATAAATATTTACTTTACGATGTATTTAAACTGTAACTCTGTATATTATAAAATAAAAGAAAATGGATTAAATCAACGTTGAAGTGTACAATTTTATATGGGTAAACGTATCAAAGTATACTTTAAACAGTTTAACAATCATAATAATTACTTAAGTATCAACGGATGCTAGTGTCCACTTCCTAGTGTCCATCTCATTCGTAATGGTAATTTAAATCATTCTTTTAAGGTGAAGTTTAAATGTATCGGACATATCTTATGAGATACTTACAGCTGTATGGAAAATCGAATTTTTGTTTCTTATGTCAAGGTCGCAGGCTTTATAGTTATAGATAAAATAAATAATCACGAACAAAAACTTACTAGTATGTTATTTATTTGCAACTGGACTTGATGTTGGTCGTTTATTGCAGCCCTTTTGTTTGACGCGAGTCTGCGGTGCGATCCCTTGAATTCCAGGCCCCTTCTCACAAGTATTTACTCCGCCTTTTCCAAGTAACGTATCTTTGCTTTCTCAGTCTTAATAAAATATAAGCTACAAATATTTAATACTGGTATATAATATTGTGATAAGTCAATAAAGTTAGAAAATGTACAGGACAAGTTGGAGCTCACGCAGGGCCTTCTCAACCTTGCTTTTATTCCTTCAGCGATGTTCGTCTCGGCCACCAGTCCCTCATTTGTTGGGGATGGGCTTAATAACATCGTTACAAACGGTGTAAATAATATTTAATTGATCAGTCTTACACGTAGAAATATGTATAGTTTGTTTACAGCAAGATGTGATTTTTGTGAACAAAGATTCTTACGTTAAGTTTTAGTCAATTCCAAAATATTATCAACTAATAACAATTCTAATATAAGAAAAAGTTATCAGTTATATAACATTAGTTATCCATATAACAAAATTTCACTTCATGTTGATCACATGATCCACAAAATTACAACATTTCCGATAAAAGTATAAAAAATGTAATGGCCGCCATGTATTGTAAATGACGTTTGTTTGTTTACAACAATCATATCTGCAACGAAACGTTATTCTGGTACGTGAGGATCGTTGGCTGAAGAGAAAAAGAAGCCTCTTGTCTAGATTATTCGGTCATGACGTAGCTCAATAGGATGGTATATTATATGTATAATGTTATTTTACTTACTCGTTTCCCTTGCAGACTAAACTGAGAGATATTTAATGTAAAATGAGTACGCGTAAATGTAAAACAAAATGGAACAACAAAACTTTTGGAACAGGAACAAGTCTACAAGGAACTTTGCAGTAAGTGTTGCTGTGAGAAAACCCGGTGAAGTTTTCTAGGCCGCGTACCCGTCTTTATTTTTGCCTGCCATCAAGCCAATTTTTTTTACGTCTTTGACTAGCGGCATAATATGAAGTAAAAGACCTTTCAATAACTGTGTAGGATTTTATACTTAACTGCGTATACTGTACTAAAAACCTTGCAAAGTTTCACAAGGGCTACACACAAAATTTGAGAAAAAGCAGTCACGACCGCTTCTGAACTTAGTCAGTTTATAATCTGACTAGGCTATTAGAGTGCTATATAGAAAGAATCCCCAAACCTAAAAAAAATGCTATATAGCTACATTCAATCTCCATTCATAAGTTGGAGGAGGCTTTTACTGTTTTAGGCAGCCCTTATACCTAACAATACTAACTCTATTTAAGAACAAAACTAAGATTACTAATTAAATAAATAAATAAATGCACACTATGTAAGGGTTAAAATAAAGCTAATAAATAAACCTCGACATAGTATAAACTGTTAAAGTCAAATTGTGAACTGATATCTTGCTTGCGTAATTACGTTAAAGTTCAAGTTAAAATAGAAGATGATTACAGTTTATGTTATAATGGATATGCTTAAGCCTTAAAAACCAAATGCCAATTAAGCGGGTATTACTTTACGCGGCGTAGGTGGGCCACAAGATAGACTGACGATGGTGACAGATCTTTGTGGCTATCCGTGGGGTAGGCCTACGTCTACCAGTGGACGGCTCTAGGCTGGAAGGAAGGATGGAAGAACACGTTATTTCGAGTCGTCGCGATCGCGGAAAAAAGGTATAAGCCCCAATTTTAAAATCTCTACGATATTGTTCTCGAATACGCACTATCTTTAAAATACAGACATGAATATTGCCCGCTTAAAATTAGTGCGGGTTAGGCCCAAGGAGCTCATAATATATTCATATTTAATGTTACCATTAACAACTGTATTTTCTTAGAAGATTACTTAGTCAATTAAAAACGACTCGTACTAACGACGGATACAGTGTTTACATGTACTCACTGAACTTTTTGTTATTAATGATCGGATTGCTAGCGCGGTGATTTTAATTATTAATTGCTCTCCGACGAGGTTTCCCATCGAATTGACTATAAATTGATTTTGTAAACTTAATGAAAGTTGTAAATAAAAAGAGAAACAGAAGTTATCTTTCTTGTTATTGTTGATTGAATTTGATTTGATTTTGGCAAAATCGGATTCAATTTAAAGTCAAGTTTAGTTTTTCATCAGCTTTTTAGTTTCGATCAGAGACTTTTTACGTGCATCATAAGTGATTGTTAAAAGTCCCGTAGAGAAAAAATACACACACAAATATTTTTATAAATGTTATAATGTGGCATTTTGTACGATCTGGTTTCAAACCAATACAACATTGTGTCAATATAACTGAAAAGAGCCTACGAATTTGCCAAAGGCATATCTGGTGGTTGTTATTGCTTACAGTGGTTATTTTACATCAAAAAAACTTGTTTCTTTGTTTTCTTTCAGTGACAATAATATCTAAATTATATTATACCCGAAATGTTTACAGAGTTTGAGCAAGTCAATATTATCTGACACTGATGGATTAGTATTAGTGTAGCTTACTTCATTACATATAATATCTTAATAAAAGTATGAGAACATAACAAAAATAGGAAAAATTTACGTGGAAAATATAAATATCATTTGAATTCGTTATTACCTCAATTGCCATAGAAATATTTTTTCTTAAAATTCAAGACTAGAAGTGCCTTCAATCCCACTAACACAATCGTGTCACAATGATTTGCTTATATTATGACAATTGTGTATGTAGTTTATATTCGCACAGCATTGTAATTGACAACAAATTGTGAATTCAAAAAAATCACATTTTGATGTGTCATTTTGGCAGTTTGTCGAAGGTAAATTAAGGGCGGATTTCGCATGCGTTACATTTTAGAATGAAAGGTAAATAAAGGTTAGATTAGTCAGGTTGGACATGCCAGTTACTTAAAAAGATGCTAAAAGATGTCTAGTGATGTAATTGAATGAATAAATTCACAATTGTTCAGCGACAATGGTATTCTACTTTATTGTACTTCTAATTTCAGTGACATAATACTTTTTTCGGTGGTACGCCACAATGATATAATTATGAGATCATTGCAATCGCCAGTAAAATAGAGGATTGGAAGGCTTTGAGTAAGAGATGATGGAGGGGAACTTCATAAAGACATAAACAATAGAAATAAAGTACTTGAAAAAACTTCACAGCTTTTCGTAGTACTTCGTAGCACTACGTAGCGTGACGTAGCGCGTCGTAGGACAAATATTCGGCGAGTGATACAGATCCGGTAATGAACTGGTGAAAATATTTAAAGGTCTTTACATTGATAGTTATGTAACTTTTTATTTCCTCCTCGAGTAAGCCAACCTCTTTCAAAACAACTTGATATTGCCTTAATTTTAAATTTGAAGACTACTTTTCTTTTCCAGAGACACTGTAGGTTTTCTCAGGCAACTGGACTGTTATTAAAAAAGTTTTCTTATAAATTTTAGCTACAGTAAAGGTAAAACAAAAACTAAAAATACTGCTGAGCTCACAAAAAGAAGTACAATATATTATCTGAGGGCACTGTAGTATCCCTTTTTTGAGGCGTTTCGTCACATATTGATTAACTCACCCAGAGTTACTACTACGCTTTTCTTCTTCAACTCAACTTCAAAATTCTAAGGTAGATCCAGAAGGACTACAAGGTTAAAATTTGGTAGGTATGCTAGGTTTTAATCTTCGGACCTGATGATGCCAGCATGCTGTCTTGGCAGACATATCAAGCCTATCGAAAATCGGTTATCTGACTTGTATACACATTTTTCAATTGCTACCTGTCAAAACAAAGTAAAGCCTACACGTAACTGAACAGTTTGACTTGGCCGTTTATGTTCCTGGAACGTTATATAACAATTAAATAAATAAATTGTAGTTTATGCGAGGGTCACATATGCGAAAATTTCATTACAAAATTCGTTTTGATATATTAACTTTTATTATTTTTACATGAAAGGTTTTTTTACAAAAAAAACGAAATACTATGTGATACCTGATTCCGGGAAGAGTTTGTTAGGAAACATACATAAGTCTAGTTTTTTCCAACTCAGTGCATTCGACTGCCAATAAATTCCCTAGACTACGTTCGAAAAATAAACGTATCGGAAAATGTACAAGGATTTCTTTTGAAACCTTCCATTTATGCAACGCTTTTATTTGTGTGTGCATTTTAAACAAATAGATATTTATAGTTTTTTTATGTCAGCATATATTATAGCGACATTTTTATCCCTTGTTCGGCTAATGTCTTTCGTTTTATGATTTTGTCGACTCTGTCACACATAGGCCCAGATAGATTTCAAGAGTCATTGTTATTTTAACCAACAGTCCTACCAAGTATTAGTTAATTAAAAAAACTAAATACTTGACTTAGTTTGTGAAAATTATAATTCAACACACATATCAGGTGTGACACAGGGGAAGAATACATACACACACTATCGCACACAGTTGCAATCGAACGGACATCACCTACGTACCACTTACTTGTCCACCTTCTGGATCAGTCAAGTAAAAATAGCTTATTGTAAAACAAATAAACACAAACCTAGAAATGAATTAACGCCATATCCCTGCAATACGGTAACTCAACGTCAATCCACTGACCTATATCGATGTGGGGAACGGACCATCATTGGAATGAATTTTAATCGAGGCTTGGAATCATTCATATAAATTTTTGCATACACAAATATCATAAAAACTTGCAGTCCTGGCGGCTTCGCCCGCCTTGCAATTTGATTTAAAAGAAATCATATCTAATTACCTACTTACTTACTCCTAACCGAACCTTACAAAATATATTATAAGAGAATACAGGCAGAGTTTTTAAATAATCAATACCGTAAAATTGTCTACATGTCAACACTGTATTACCGAATTATAGTTGTAGCATTCGCTGCCATTAACGCAATGCACAATGGCAATGGCAATTGGATTGAATTCAATAGAAATAGGTCATATAACATTATTACATCGGTATACGCTACTGTGAATCGTCTCTGCTCAATAAAACAAGTTTTATTTTTATGTAAAACTTGCACTATTATCGGCATGTGACGATGCGCAGTATCTGTGAGAGACGTGCTTATTATACCTCCATCTCTAAGAACTGTGTTAACCCAATTATCAATAATTGTTCTCAAGGCTGCTTGCACTGGTAATAAAAAGGGTATTATTACACTCAGCTGTCCGACTAACTATTCCCAGTTCCAGAACCATTCTCAACCAAAATACGGGACAGATGTTAATATCGCTATGTTGCAATAGCTTCCAACCTGATTGCCTATGTTTGGCCGTATCGGTCTTGGAGCCGAAGGCTGGGTGTAAAATGACGTGGCCCCCCGAATCGGTATAATGGGATGGTGAAATTTTGAGCAAGGTGAGATCATGTACGCGGCGGCCTGAGGCCAAGAGTAAAATGCAAGCTAATCTGCGGGAAGCTTCCTCACCCGTAGTCTGCCGTATCCGTTGCGAATGCCGTTGAAGTTGGCGGCAATGTAGTCTTCCCCTTGGTACTACATAATTCGCTAAATTTAGAGTCCCCAGGATTACTTGTATCTTCTTGAGCGATATCGTTTCCTTGCGTATAACTTTCCGTGAAATGGCAGTTATTGCATGCACTTTTTTCTGCGGCAAGCTCTTGATATCGCGGGCAGTGTTCCACGTCAGTCCGAGGTATTCTAACTCTTATACAGGGTCTATTATTGATTTTTCGAAATTTATGGTCCATCATGGAGTTTTTGTTGTAGTCCTTGTCTGACCTTGGAGGAGAGTGCGCGACTGATTAACAAGCAGGAAATCGTCTAGGTAGACTATGATTCGTATGCTCCTGTTTCGAAGGTACTGATCGACCCGGCTCGTTCGGACTGCGAAGTTTTTGGGGGCACACGATAGTCCGAAGGGCAGATACATAAGTCATTTGGAGGACAAAAATATTTGTTAGAACTCCAACTTTATTAACCAGGTCCCGATAATCAAGACTCACCGCGTCTTCTCCTTTTTATTTATATGGCTGAAGAGTCAGAAGAGGATGATCCCGAATCACCGCTCGTGTAGCCCCGCTTGGAAGCGCTTGCGCGGCTCCCAAGCGTTCGCGCAGTCGGCGATAGCCCATCGCCGCTACCGACGGCAAAGCAATCCGCCATTTCAGGACGTACATTTCCCACTTCACTATCACTCATAGTCGACTTGAGAACACGCGATCTCTTAAATACTTATAATATGCACTATTATGAATTTATGACTATTTGCGCTGTTTAAAGCAAATTAACATAAAACTTTAAGGCAAGTAAAATGTTGCACGTTTGAGAAATAACGACTCTATGAAGACAAAATGGCATTGACCTCCCCTGGTGACGTGGAAGACCTGGTTGTGGAAGATGTTGCGATTGGTAGAAATTCAAAGGGAAGTATACAACGCACTCCCACAGATGCTGTGAATCACATTCCGATATTTTTTTTAATATTTTAAAGATAATATTGTAAATTAACATAAATATTGTAATTAATTAAATGTAAAATATTACTCTTAAGCTGATGTTAAATGAATAACTCGTTGATTTATTCTTTTTTATTGCATTCTATTGTTTTTACTCGAAACACTTATTTTTATTTATAATATGTGCGATTTAGAGCGCTTGTAGACGTTTATTTCTTACGACGAACGTCGCACTATGTTTTATGCTGGAGTGGCGGTGGCGTATGGTCCACATAGAATGTGTGTACATGCACCGGATACCAGTCCGGCGACCAATATACGCCGGATGCACCGCCGCCTATTGTTTAACAAATAATATAACAATATGATAATGCAATTTAGGTTTAATGTATTATTATTTTTAAAATCAATTCAGATAAAATTAAACTTTCATTTTTCCTAAAAACACTCCGATGCGTCATTGGCAATACGAAAACAATTCACTTACATATGCAAGAATTCCAACCTAAACAAAAACCTTTTTTATCCAGGTGTATGATACTTAACTTGAGAAATTTTACTAAAATATTTATTATGATGTTAATATATTTAAAATGTTAATATTCTCCTATTCATCAGCAGTCGCATGAGATACGCTAAACTGACGCGCTGCTCTGTGGTGTACGGGTATTAGCTGTGATTTATTTCGGCCGTTAATTAAAATATATCACACTTCAATTTCAGTGAAAGTAATATTTAATGCACATTCATTTCATACCGACACTTGACATCTATATTTTGCCTATATCTATAGGAATGAAATAACGCGGTAATAGCTGTGCCAGACATACTGGCTCGACCGAGGAAATATTGTAACCTCAAAATGCCTACCTGAAATATAGTTGATACGTACATAGATATTGATTATTTTAATTTAGAATATTATAAATTATCTAAATAATCTAACTAAAATGTATTTTTAAGCCCTATTCTTGTCTAGGACATTGTTCACGACCGAACCCGAATGATTCACCGAATATCTAAGCCCACCATCACAATGTTCGGTAGTCCGAAAGCACTGGGCAATTGGTGCTTCTATACATGTATATCATGTACAGATGTGTTGTGTAACAATATCGTACTAATATGCAAAGAAAGCCCGTGGTGATATTTAAAATTGTAAACGAAAGAAAACTTGAATAACTGTGTTATATGTGTATTACTCCAAGGCATTTAAAGCAAAATAAAGGGCCGGCGTAGACTTGGATGTGGATTACCCGGCTTGGCATGAAGAGAAAAAGTGATAGGATAGGGATGGTCTATAAGTAATATGTGGAGTTAATTTTAATAGTCAAGCAATACCAATCTTAAATATATACTTGGCACTTGACATAGCGTAATTGATATAATACAATCCCTCAGTTGAAAGTATCCACTAGTTTAACCTGCGCTTAACAAATTTTTTTTAAGTTTTAATTCACCAATTGTACGAGCACAAGAAGTAACGACCACCGAAAGGATTATTTAACAAATTATTAAACAGTATTTTTTATTCAATTGAGTTACTTACTTTATTTGAGCTGGGACATTTTTATTCAGTAGGCATGTAAGTAATTATGCGACTGGGGAGTGTGTCGAAGAAATGTTTGGAATTCCTGCCACTATTTAATGAGACAGAGACATCATTCATAACATAATTATATCGGACATTCTACAACTGCAATGTTATAACAAAATTTAAGTTTAAAAACCTTATGATAATGTCTGTCTGAAACAGTATTTCTTATGGGAAAAGGTAGCAAACATCTGATGATAAGGGAGCGCTTTCCATAGACATCCGCAACAGGCAAATGTGTTGCAGCCTACCTTTGATGGACAGAGGAGGGCATAGACAGGAAAACGATATTTCCTTTTCCCCGTTAACCCCCCCCCTCCGTCCAATCCTCTTCTCGTTACCATCCGATCCTTATGCGGAATGGGTTGGAAGGGGAAGAGTACTGAATGTAGACCTCCGTCACGTCATTCAGGTGAAACGCAGCGTACTTCTACTTGGTTTCTGTGAGGTCGTGGTATTTCGCCGGTCGATCCGGCCTATTCGTGCAACATATGTTGTTGTGGCTCTCCCACTGTAAAAAATTTCGAACTTACATGACTTAGGGTCTGAAAGGAAAGAGTACTGCTTCCTCAAAGACCGCCTACAACTTCAGCTAATTGCAGATACTTAGATTGACCTAACCGAATGTTCTCCTGATTATCCTGTAACGATGTACGGATTACACCATGATACTCTCTGCAATCTGTCTTAAAAACGGTTGACATCGAAAACCACTTTATTTAAATAATTCATGAGATGAAATATACGTAGATTAGGTATGTATATGTAATGTACTAACTATGAAATTACAGTTCGAAATTATTTTGATTAATAGGCTTACTAAACCGCAGCTTATAATCGTGCAGCCGGCGCGGCAGCTCACAGCAAATTGATTTATCTCACCCAAATAATACGCTTAAAAGTATTTCGTCAACACAATAACGCCTAGAAATTTATAGTTTAAAGGACAATTTAATCATCGTTTTATCTTCACAGATAAGGATCAAGCAAATCGTTTTTTTATTGTGAATGTCAGAGAAAACAAAGTTAATAGAGCCAGCAACTGTGTAGGGCCATTATGAACGGAGAATTACCATGGTTACTTAGAATACGCTCGTATAGACTAAAGAGACTTCGATGTTTCGTTTGACGACACATCCGATGGAATTCAACAAAGACTAACAATCGAGGTCTAGCGCTCGACTCAATGTCGGACTTATTAGACTTCGAAATCGTAGCGCCCATAGAGCCTACTCACTACCCCCACATAGTGGATCACACACCGGATGTGCTTGATATTGCAATCGTTAAAAATATCAATCTCGCCCTACGCGAAATAAAAGTGATTCACGAGCTCCACTCGGATCACCGACCTGTTATATTACGGCTAGGGCCTTCTGCACCAGCCTCGCCTTTAACGACTAACGAAAACTATCGTGGACTGGCACAAGCTCAGTGCCAAGCTCCAAAACATTAACTCGCCGCAATTAGATTCTATCCCCGATCAAATAGTTAACGAACAAGATATGGGCGTTGCAATCGGAACTCTCACAAGTCATGTCCAAACCACCATCGAGGACTGCTCGAGGCAGATCCCAGTGATGGATAACCATCGCTGGGAGCTGCCCCCGGACGCCAGGGACTTGCTGAGACGTAAGAACGCGGCCACCCGAGCTTATGATATGTATCCCACCGAATCGCACCGAAAGCGGCTACGTAAACTACAGCGTGAATCGAAAGCACGCATGGCCGCCCTCAGGAACGAAAGGTGGGATACAACACTTAATAATTTAAAGCCATCCCATTTAGCATTCTGGCGGCTTCCCAAATCACTTAAAGGCGACACGTATACCACGATGCCGCCGCTCTTACGCCCAGACATGACGCCAGCCATGCTGGACGAAGAAAAAGCCGAATGTCTGGCTGACAGCCTCGAGGCCCAATGCTCTCCCAGTACCCTACCGGTCGACCCTGCCCACCTCCGAATGGTGGACAGCGAGGTCGATCGGAGAAAACATGAAGCGCTTCGCGACCCCGTTCCCCCGGTAACATTCGACGAAGTTAAGGAAATAATTAAGAACTTGCGTCCACGCAAAGCCCCCGGCTCAGATGGTATCACCAATAGGGTGACCAAACTCTTTCCTGCTGCTATTATCCAGCTCCTAGTTGTCATTTATAACGCGGCAATGACCAAAGGCGTCTTTCCCAACGAGTGGAAGGACGCTGAGGTCATAGGGTTCCTCAAACCCGCAAAGCCGGCCACAAACCCTACGTCATACAGACCCATAAGTCTTCTCAAAACGTTTGGGAAGATCTATGAGCGTTTAATATTAGCCAGCCTACGTACCTTTATGAACGCTAAAGGACTACCAATTCCCGAACAATTCGGCTTTCGTGCCAAACACTCATGTACCCATCAAGTGCACCGCATCACGGAGCACATCCTTACCAAACGACAACGCGGCTCTAGCACCGGAGCACTTTTCCTCGACGTGGCGAAGGCGTTCGATAAAGTCTGGCACAACGGGCTCATATACAAGCTGTATGAGTACGGTTTGCCAGATCGTCTCGTATGCATAATACGAGACTTCCTTAGTAATCGAACGTTCCGCTACCGCGTCGAGGGAGTGTGCTCTCAAGCGCACCCCGTTCGAGCCGGGGTGCCTCAAGGGTCAGTGCTAGGCCCAGTCCTCTTTACCCTCTACACCAATGATATACCGCGCGTACGCGGTGTAGAGCTAGCCCTATTTGCCGATGACACCTGCATTTTCACGTCGGGCCTTCAGCCTGACGCTATATGTCGACGCCTCCAGACCGCAGCCACCACTCTCGGTGTGTGGTTCCGGAAATGGAGGATCGAAATTAATCCAGCAAAAAGCGCGGCCCTTTTCTTTTCGCGACATAAGAAAGCCCATTCATTAACGCATCTCCCATCCATTCACCTCATGAACAGCCCAATTCCCTGGGAAGATAAGGTGAAATTTCTAGGTGTCATCCTTGACAATAAACTTAACTTCGCTGCTCACGTGACCCGGGTCAGGAACCGAGCGGCTTTCGTACTAGGCCGCCTTTTCCCATTAATTAACTTTAAGAGTAAAATGTCCCTCCGGAACAAGGTGACACTCTATAAAGCTGTCGTACGGCCCATCATGACATATGCTAGTCCGGTATTCGCGCACATTTCCCCAAAACAAATATACCGACTTCAGCTGATCCAAAACAGATTCTTGCGCAGGGCCACTGGCTCGCCGTGGTTCATGCGCAACATCGATTTACACGTGGATTTAGAGCTGCCCACCATAGCTCAACACCTGAAGTTGGCGTCGCGCCGCTTTTTCGACTCCGCCGCCGGTCACCCCAACCCGTTAGTCGTAGGTGCCGCCACCTACAAACCAATCGCGCTCGGTACGTTCCGTCGCGACTATAGACGTCCTAGGCACGTCCTCGACTATCGAGACGATGCAATAACCATCGCTCAGGCTAGGATGAAACAACATCGCAAACAAATCACACACCGTCTTCGCCGGCGAGGACGGCTATTACCTTCACGATACGGCCACATAGCCGGCAGAGTCTTCTCCCCTACCCATGATAGAAGCGTTGCTGGAGTTTCTTCCGCCACTTCTTCTCCCAGCGCTAACGCTTTCCGAAGTGGTAGTAATATTAGTCAGATAATAGCTACCGATCGAGCCGAGGCTCGGCCCTCTCGGGCACCCTCGAATCGGAATGCTAAACGCGTAATGAGTGACAGCCCAAGCCGAGGTCCCCTCTCGGGGGCCCTTGAGCCGAGTCACTCCATGGAGCGTCCACCGAAGCGACCTAAGAGCTCGGTGGCCTCCCAATCCGGTAATAATATTAAAGTAACGGCCCGAGCCGAGGTTCCCTCTACGGAGGGAGCCCTCGAGCTAAGTTACTCTTAAAGAGGCTTAGGCTAGGCGCCCTCTGCGCCCTGCCGCCTCGAGCCCGGTGTAGCTGTAAATGCCTCCTCAAGGCAAACAGTGACCCTTCAGTCACAAAAAAAAAAATCGTTTGACGAGTGAGCAGGCTCTACTTCTCTATCTGACCTTTTTACTATGAATTCTTTTCCACGTATAGTTTGACAACGTATTTGTCACTTTTATGATAGTTAAGTATCTTGATGGGCTTAATTTAGGTTTTTCGAATAATTGTAACGAAGAAATGCGTACCTTAAGTGACAATTGGCCGAACACAGAATGACATAGAGAATCGCAGAACGGATGGTCGTTGGGACGTTGGGTCGTAGAGTGACGGCAGCGTAGGTAGGTTTTCCATAAGGTGGGCCGGTGTTCAGGTCAAGGTAGCGGACTGGATGAGGGTGTTAGAGGACCGATCTTTATATTTATGTCAGATTGTTACTTTCTTACGATATATTTGTCCCCTGGAATGGGTGCTTCATAACGAACATGGAAAAGACTGCTTACTTCTGTAGTTCACTGTATTTACTGAAAGGCGCAGTCCAGTCCAATCATTGTGAAATGTATAGATTTCAAGCCAAGTATATTATGACATTAATTTGATGCGGCTGTAACATTACGTGCAAATGAATACCCACAAATTGAATTTCCCCATTATACCAACGCAAACAAATGAAGTTTAATTAATTTCAAATTATCGAAATGTATTAAAATAAAAGTTTGTAAAATCCATGTCATGTTTATTTTATGTTGTGGACATAAATAAATTGCTAATTTAATAATAACGAGTATGGATTTTTATAAAAGTAAAAGAGAACCAAAAACTTGCCACCTTGAACACTTGATGTCTTAATAATAGGTACCGTGGTCAAGTTTATTGCGTAAATCTCTTGGCCGATGTGATCGCAAGACGATAAGCATTATATTATTATTAGCCTATTTAATCTTGTAGGGAACTTGAATTAATGAAACAGAGCTGTACCTCAGGTGAAATTTATAATCATTTTTTTATAGGATAAGGGAGCAAACGAGCAACGGGTCGCCTAAAACTAAGTGATCACCGCCGCCCATTAACATCCGCAACACCAGAGGAACTGCAAATGCGTTGTCAGCCAAGAAGGAAGGAGTACGCTCGCTTCTTGAAGGACCCTAAGTCGTATTCCAAATGACCACAAAATTGGACATCGCTCGATATATCAACGTCGAGAATAATAAAAGTGCAATTATTGAATTGTTGATGTTGATAATAAATATAAATGTAATTACATAAATTTACACTAACAAAAACAGTATTTTAATGGTGTTATACTATTCAGACGATAGAGCGAATAAGGCAAAGAGCACGAGTGAAACAAATGAACTTCCAGAAGAAATACAGCCCTGTCACGCCTCGCCCACAATTCACAACAATTCAACCGTTAAAATCGCTAGCCAGTTTACGATGGAAGCTTTTGTGTATTTTGGTATTGAAAATCGATGACTCTCCAGCTGGGCTCACCTCGAATTTACAGAAAAAAACACATTGTAAGCATTTGTTCGCTCGAAAGCGTGAAACATTGATGCAGAACTTTTAACGACGACAATTTTAATAGCCTAATGGCCATGTCGCTGGAACAAGATAACCTATAAAAAGTTATTAGTAAAAGATAATACTATAATATTATATCGCCGAGAGGAAAGTACAACACAGTCTAAGAATGGTCATTAGAAATTTACATCCTCGTCTGTTATTCGATCAGACCTAGATTATATGTTAGATAATGTATATTGACAAGTGGATTACTAAGATAAATCTGGCTAACACTGTTAAATCTTACAAACCATGTTAGATTGAACCCGTGCTTAATTCGCCGTTAACGATTCTAGGCGTCAAGTTCATTTTTATATTTAATGTTAGACTCTAGTTCGATTTGACGACCACATAAACTTGTCCCAAATTTAGCTCGGCAACCCACTTGCGAATTATCAATATACATATTATAGGTATAGAAGGGTATAAATTATTGGTATTTTGGTATAATACGAATGACCGCCTATGTGAAGTCATTTAATAAATGATACATTCACAATCGTAAAAAATAAAGTATGCACATTTAACGAAAACATTTAAAGTCTTAATCAATTGTTAAGTATTCAAATAATTCTCCAATTTTTACTCTACAAGTTTATGTTAATCCTAATATACAAGCGGAAACGCAAGTTGGTGGTGGTACACAATATTGCTCTAATGGTGGAGCCATACTTATCGCCTCAGTCTAATAGGATTGGTCCTAAACTCCATAACCGTTAGAGCGAACTACGAATCACGCTCGAAAAGGCTTGTGTTCGAGTTACTCCATATTTGTTACACTTGAATGTTATCAAATATAAAAGCCTTTTTACTGCTCTGTTTAAAGCTCTTTAGAACTTCTCAACTCAATAAATTATTTGCCAACTTAACCGTTATCTCCGTTTCAACGTCCCAGTGGCTTCTTAAAGTCTCATTGATTCCACTACATTTGCTGGAAGACATCGAATGTGCAATTAAATTTTTATAACAAAACGCTTACTAGAAATACTTATTTTAATATAATTTATTATGAACTTGTGGCGGACACACACACACAAATATATACATTAAATAATTAATTGGTATTAAAGAATATAAACGCCTGCTGGCTAGTGCAATGCAATCGAGTCAAATGACCTTAATCTAATGCACACCCGCAGGAGTTGCGCGTGCGCATACAAAAAATACACAGTCTCGGCCTATCTACCGCACGCGAACTATGTACTACGCTCGAGCTTAATTACCGCGAAGGAGTTTCTGTTCTGGTATATGTTCTATCTAACTGTGTGCACATTCATATCACTGTCACTACCGCTTTTATCGTCATTTGAGCCTTCTAAACTAATGTGAGTATTTGGTGTGCTACAAGTAAATGCTTTTAAAGTGTGTGAGTGCGTTATTCCGGCAACGGACTTAACCCATACATCGTGTTAATAACAGAGTCTCAACTCAATTAAAATCATCCTCACACCAACCACCATAAACTTAATATTCGTGCTACCGGCGAAGTCAAAAGATTTTACAAATACTAAAATCGCCTCATATGAGTTTTCACTTCAGACGCGACGACGGATTTCCTGAATACACAAATAGACCCGTGGTACTTAACAACAAAACGTTGGATTTATTGCGATATAATTTGAATTTTAATGAGCTTACATTTTGGATCATCGCAAAACAAAAATTGTTATATTCAGTGGCTGCTATTCAAAAGTTGTAAGCGGTTTACCTGAATCAATTAATGGGATTAATGATTACCAACATTGGATAAGTATTATGATTGTAGTAATATTTTAACAATAAATAAACAAAGAGAGCAAACTGTTGAAAGGAAGAGAGGCAGACCGCGGAAAAGGTGGGATGACATTAGAGAAGTGGCAGGAGTGATGTGAAACAGAGTGGCTCCGAAAAGGTTGGAGGATGGCCTCCTAGTTAACAATTACTCGAATTTTAGAACTTATCGATATTAGGTTAAGTTGATTTGAAAAATAGCTATTATTATTATTATACAATATTTTTCCTCCCAGAAGATGGACTCACGATCTGCTCAAGGATGTGTAAATACACCAGATGGTGGCAAAGAATCGATATACATATGTGGAAATTTATGATTTCATCTATCCAGTAGAAGACGCCTGTTGACTTAAAGCCCACTTTACATCATAACTTTGTGTGTTTTTATAGAATAATGTGGTAAACGAGCAAACGATTCACCTGATATTATGCGATCGCTACCCAAAGACATCTGCAACAAGCTAATGAGCTGCAGATGCGTTGCCTACCTTTAATTGAGATAGGAGCCCGTCCCCTCTTCCGTCAATTCCTCTGCACCTTCTCTATCTTTTCTGGGTGGGAAGGGGAGTACCCAGAATTTGGCTTCCTCATCAGATGAAACGCAGAAATACTTCTACTTCATGGCTGTTTTCTGTGAGATCGTGGTATTTCACCAGTCAAGCCAGGCCCTTCCTGCAATAGATATTGTTGCTGGCTATACCGCTGTTTGTATGGTTTAACAATTAGTGGACATAAATGATTAAGATAATTGGGTGTTATCAATAATAGGTAACAGTATTGTATATATTCACAACAAGAGTAAAAATATTCCACCTCATAAACGGTATTTTTTCAATTAAAACAAAGCTGGAAAGCTTGGTCGTGAAAGAGAATGGAATTATATTGTTTTTGTAGAACGGGCTTTGATTAACGCGAACCCGGCAATTATTTTGAATTTGATTTATTAACAAGTGTAAATCAAATTTAGTGAACCGTCGATTCACCAGCAAATACCATTTGATTTAAAGGGAACGAAGTGCGTCTCGTTTATTTGTCTTTAGATTGGCATTTTAATATTGACAAATGACTATTTCTTCCTTTCAGAGGTTCGGTCATACTTCATAGCAAGATATCTTTTAAATTATTATAAAACACAAACACAATTGATGTTGCCTTTTTTTCTTAATTTTTAACGGTTTTTTTTTACAAAGGGCAGACTTACTGGGCAGGCATTCGTTTCCAGTCAACTCGGGTGTGGTGAGAAGCTGAAACTAGGCCAGGGGCAAACAATAAGAGCAAATATTAAAATATATATACATTATAATACACATGATGTACTTGCATTTATATACACGTATACATGTAGATAACAAAACATAATATTTACTTACATGAAATTATAATATCTACGTATATATGTAGGGGCAGCCAAACTATAATTTCCGGCACTAGATTTTGTAGAAAGGAGGGCCAGTAGCCTGATTGGTGACCATGATCTTAATATCTGGAGAGTCTTGAGCATATGCTCCAAGTGGATGGCGCATGGCGCAGCCAAATATCAACTCGCGGCACTAGATTCGGGGGAGCGGCGGGCCAAGAGGCTGATCGGTGACCAAGACCTTAACTTGACCAGTCTTGAGCACAGACGTAAAGTGGCTAGCCTCTTGGTGTTTTAAAGATTGCATTTTGGGGAGTGTGCGCAGGAATTACACGATTTAATTTCCCCATCTCCATTCTACCATCGGACATTTAGACATCGAACGAAGCGATTCGAATCATCGTTCATCGTGCGTGCGGCAAAGGATTGGAATAAGTTGCCAGCGTCAGTACTTCCGTCTAATTACGATGTGGGTACCTTCAAGGGAAGAGTGAGTAGGCTGTTTCTAAACTAGTGCGTACCATCTTTAGACCACATCACCACTTAACATTAGCAAGCGCTAGTTTATACGTTATTAAAAAAAGTGGATAGCCTTCCGGTGCTTTACAGGCTACAATCTAGGGTCTGTGTAATAATTATGCAATATAATTCCCACGATTTATTGGTATTGGTGGACAAAATATTAACTAACCTTTCAATCGTTATCCGCGAACAAAGAAGGTATAAATTAAGCGATTCTTCTTTGACATTAAATTACTTTCTAAAGCGGAGGAAAATTTATCGGTGGAAAAGGATTACCCTTTTACGCACTATCCGTTATCCGGATATATACGACGTTGACACGCGGTGTATCGAGGAATTAAGTAATTTAATTTAGTTACTTTAATTATTATAAAGGAAATAGTGTTAAATAAAATAAATGTATCTAACTTCTTTAGTTCATCTTGACCTCTGTAAAATAATCTTAACAGATTTACAACACAAATAGAATAACTCTCATATACAAATAGACTCGACAGAATGAAGAAATTAAATACAAAAAATTACAAATATGTAAAAATGTAATATGTTTATTAAGTGGACACTAAAATATCAGAATTACAATGGATGATTCATAGATTTATATACTAACAGATACCGCGTCCCATACAAATTGTGATGTCCGTACACATACATGTCTTTGAGGCATAGTTTTCACGCGATTTCATAGCGCAAGCCGTCATTTGTTTTTCAACACAGAGATTATGTATTTGTGGGACAGGAAACAAACGACTGAGCTGGATTTCACGTAGTCGCCAATTGGTACCTTAAGGTGGCTTCTCTTTTGGGTACGGAGGCTCCATCTGGGCACATGCTTGCGATGGTTGATGGATGAGTGATATTTTAGGTATTTACATACATAAGTGTCGGGGTTGTTTAGTGTGGGTTTAGGGAGTAAGTTAAATTTATTGAACATCATGAATTAATATTCGAAACCAAAACATTGAAAGAAATATGCATGATTTAAGTCAAACTTTTCTTTGGTAGTTCCAATATAGCGCTGTAACAGCTTTACATGTGAGACCTTGCCAAAGTTATTTGTTTTTCCTTATTTCCGTGATGTTTCGATTCCCTTTGGATCCCTTTGACTTGTCAGGCTTGTGTGCAGTCATTTCATATCGTACTAGCTGATTCAATATAGATGTACCTACGTATATATAGTTCTGTTACTTTTTCATTATTATTATTATTTAGTTATGTAATAGAATTTTATAAGTTACTTACTTCTAATTTACAAATTAATACGAAGTTTTATTAAACGCAAATCATTTAATACTATATGTGTATATTTCATAGATTTTTTTTATAATTCACACGAATAAATTATTTAATGTGAAACGAAATATACCTAATTAGCTCGTCTCTTTTCATAGAAGAAGGTGGCATGCGAGCAAGCATCTCATCCAATTTGTCAACAGTGCCAAGTTGCAGATGCGTCGCCTACCTTTTAAGATACGATAATGAAAGGGAAAAAGATTAGGATTAGGTCTCCGACACGTCACTCATCAGATGAAACGCAGAAATACTTTTACTTCACGCCTGCCTTCTGTGAGGTCGTGGTAATTCACCGGTTGAGGCGGCCGATACGTACACCAGATGTTGATGGTGTGGACTCTACCACTGTTTATCATGTGTTTCATCAGTGTTAATTTTATTTTTTTCGTTTTAATTAACACTTGTGTATGGCAGTAGTATAAAAATAGGCACAGTTAAAATGATAAATATGTTTTTGAACTCCTATTCATGAGATGAGATGAGATCATGCAATTTATTTAAAACTTATGGTTTGTATCCGGCATCCCTTGGGTGAATTTCAACATTGTAAGTTAACATTAAAAAACTACACTCATAACTTATGTTGCAACTACTCAAACAAATATGGCCGTGACCATGAGCGCTGTAAAGTACGTCAAACATCGGCCACATAAATGTAAAATTAACGCTATAAAATCCGTATAAATAGTTTTATTCCAAAATAAATAACTCTCAGTTTTGTTTATTAATTCTGATTACTAGTCATTCCAAATATTAACTGATACATCCGAACAATACATGAAAGGGTAATGTTTTCATAACACATTTTTTAAGTAACGACGCTTTTAGGATTTACGACGTATCAACTTTTGGGTCGTTTACGATATTGATACGAAACGGTGTTACATATGCGGGACCGTACTTTGGATTATTTGCTTTCCTTATTCCGAGTGAGGCGGGTGTGTTTCAATTGTGTACGGCTTGTTTCCTTTCATACATATTGTAAACAGTTATTATATTAGATTCGTTCAAGTGTGAGAGATAATGCATTCGAAAATAGTATTGAAAAAATCTTTTAAAGTTAGCATTTTTATTTAAATGTAGTTATTGTTAAATTTACATAACACTACGTACACATAGAAATGGTTATTATAGGGCATACAAAAAGATGACTTGAAGATCGTGTTTTGTAATTGCTCTGAACCTGCCAGTATAAAATAAAGGTCGAGGCCGTCCCCCTTCAAGTCGGTGGTCAATTATAAAAAGACGGCTCAAGAAAACCCGACAGCCTGAACTAACAACTTGAGACAAGTGAACCAACATCGGTTTTAATAACATTTATTATCAAATATCTTTCTAACACTCATACTTTATACATTTTGACATGAAATGACATTTAAAAATGAATGTAAACGAAAATTTTATTATTAAATCGTTGTCTTAAAATCTTTGGTGTTCTAAAACGGCGATGTATTTTTCAGTTGGAAAAGAAGGGTTCAGAGATTAATAATTTAAAGTAAAGTAAACATATTGTAAATATACACCGCGCAGAAAAAAATACGTTATAGTAAAATAAAGAAATATCATACACATATTAGACTATGAGCAGAGGACAGTAATATTTTACAGGGGAATCCCCGGCGCTCTAACTGATACGGCTTCACTAAATTCTCGCGCCACATGCAATTGAGATTATTAAGCCTTTCGGGATTTGTTTGGAAATAGTAATTACACGATTCTATAAAACAAAAATGTGTGTACGCACGTAAGGAGTTATAATTATTTCTCATAACTAAAAATTATATTTATGTAAGACACGACATTAAATGTAGTTTAAAAAAACAAAAACTGTTTAATAAAGGAATATAAGTAAATGTAAAGTTACTAAAATTGTTACTAGTTGTCATGGTAACGCCATGAACCCCCGACCGGGTTCCCGCCTTGTCGAGGCAGTAGGGCTCAGTAGCCGTGGGTGGAGGTCCACGGTGAAGCTAAGAGGAACCCAAGGCCGGTGAGGTAGGACCAGCCAGAGAGGGCCACTCGGGGTGGGCTCATCGGAGTCCATCTACGAGCGTGCTGGCGGGCTGCGGGGACTCGTGCCCACAGTGAGGGCGAGTCGCAGAGAGAGCGGAGTGTTGGTAACGCCATGAACTTGATATCGCTTTTACGTTTCGTGTCATCGTAAAAATTCACTATCATTATTTATTCCAAACGCGGCAAAAGAAATATAGCTTCTAGCCTTTTTTGCGTCGATTATTGAACTATTACAGTTTAAATATTTCGGTATATGTTAATATAGGTAACTTCTGTAAATATAATATGTATAATGTATATTATAAATAGCTTGATTTAAGTAATTTAAGTACATTAACTTTGGACGTGGAGCTTAGCTTAGGTACACTTGTATGATTGGTATGGCCTATTACTAATCAGTTTTGTCACAAAGCTTTGCCAGCGGTACCTCGTTATGAACAAAATAAATAACAAGTGAGTGACAAGTTCGTAGAGAGTTACTTTCACCTTTGACAATGACAATGTCGCAAAGAGGTTTTTCTCGTTTACAACTTTACATCGTAATTTCATTACTTTTTTGAGGTAAAAATGTTAACTTATGCAGTCTAATATAAGAACTTACTGATACTTTTTCAATTATGTTTTATTTATCAGTGCAATGTAAGAATAATGTGTTCGATTTGATACACCGAAACACATCTGCTAGATATAAAACGAACCCGCTCGCTGTATACATTATTGAGTATACTAACAAATGACGTCATTTAAATTCAATCGCTATCGTCTGTGTTGCATTGTTTCTGTTTTACTATCAAAATTATACGATTTATTTTTCTTTCTTTAAAGACATATTTTCTTCTCTGCCAATATTATTAAACGTACAATGATGCACGAGTAGTGTCGTGCATCAATTTCAGGGCCTTTTGAATCACGAATATCCGAGAATGTAAGTTGTACCTATAGGAACTACTAGTTGTAGCAGAAAAATAATGCCTATACCATTGGCCTCTATAATATATTATACAAATTGCAAGCTGCTGTTTGTGCCGTTTTGACGTAATTTGCGTCGTTTTGCTCAAAGTACAATAGGGTTGTCGATGTTCTTTATCGATAATGCTCATCGATATTTTTTAGTTGACCATTATGTCAACCACATACTTAACAGGTTTCCAATATAATGAATACAAAATCCGTCTATATACCTCATCGAAAAGATAAGAAAACAAGAAAAACTAGCGAAACTTTTAATATTTACAGACAGTGATCAGTTATATATTTTACATTCTATCGAATACCACCATATAAAATGTTTATAATAAATTAATAGGATGGACATAGCCGATACGCTATCTATCATTAGTCGATATGTTTTGTTACATTGTCTCATCTCTAGTATAAATTAATCGCACGCTCGATGCTGCCATCAGCGCCATTATGGCGAAAATCAAATCACCTCATTATGACTTAGTATGTAGCTAGTCCAGAGTATAATGTGGCCTTTACAAATAAATCTCAGAAGAACTAAGAAAATATAATTTTGTGAGTTAGCCCGTGACCATGGCGCATGCAACTGTGGCGATATATCGGGAGATCAAAAAGGCTAATCGTGGTTAGAATCCCTTGTCTCACAAACCTTGTATTATTAAACATCATTTTATTATTAATTGATGTAAATGTTATATTCTATGCTTGAAAACTTATAATTAAAAGCAAGTGTTTATATATATTAAACATTTATTTTTCATTGTAGTAATTACTAAGAATTCTTTAAGTTAAGTACTTACAGCAAACTAGATGTTTGCTTCCAGTAGCGTTCGGCTTTTAAAGTTTAACAATTAAGTAAATAATGTAATATATTGCTTATATTTAAATTATTTCTTCGCATTTTCAAAGTTTGTTAATCACTGTGATGTAGTTCAATTCAGCTGAACTCCAGCACGAAATAACTTTTTAAAGGAAATACACACAAAGAAAGCGGTCGAAGAGAAAGCTTTGCAGAAATTAACATAATCCTCTGAATAAATGGAAAGGAGAGAAGAAAAGACGTATTTGCGATAATGTATTCCTCCTGCGACGGAGTATCCTCGAGGTTGACTAAAAGAAAAGCAACAATGCCTCTACGTTAGCATACCTTCGCCTTTATTTTTATTTTAATGTATTGAACTTGAACATTTTATCGTCTCTCGTCTCAGCCAATAAATTCTATACAATCACGTAATATTTAAAATAAAAGGATATAAATAAGCTATCACGCCGTTTATTCCTTTCGAGATAGAAAGAAAGGTATTGCAATTCGCTTTTTATAGAGTTTATTATTGTCACTAAATGTGACAACATGTGAGCTTACGCACGTACAACTTGTGACAAATTAGCACGCAAATAAATTAAACATTAAAAAATATTACTGCGAATTAAAGATTTCTTAAGATTTACAATCCATTTGTATGCACAACAAAGAGTTTCAATCTGATATCTCTTCGAATTAACTTTTGTAATTACTCTCTTGAAATCGTAAGATACCGTTAAAAATAACTGTGTACCTTTTTCAAGTAGGCGCTTAAAATGTTTTGTAAGTCAAGTAGATCATTAGGGACCGTCTTCTCATTAACGCTAATAAATAATGTCAAGAATTTCTACCAATTTATTTTAGGTAACAAATGCTTTTCTTGCTTCGTAATTCTTTATTTCGTTTTGTTTTATAGCTTTGAAAAAATAAGTAAGTTAACAGTGGCAGAGCCCGCATCAACATCTGTTGCAGGAATGGGCCGGCTCGACCGGTGAAATACCACGACCTCACAGAAGACAGGCGTGAAGCAGAAGAACTCTGTGTTTCGTCTGATGAGTGAGGTGCCGGAGGCCTAATTTCAGTCCTCTTCCCCTTCCCACCCGTTCCTCATGAGGGGGATAGGATGGGAAAGGGAAGAGGATTGGACGGGGAGGGGATTAACGGGGAAAAGGAAATATCCTTTTTCCTGTCTATGCCCTCCTCTGTCCATTAAAGGTAGGCAACGCATCTGCAACACATTTGCTTGTTGCGGATGTCTATGGGTAGCGCTCACTTTACATCAGGTGATTCGCTTGCTCGTTTGCCACCTTCTCGCATAATAAAAAAAAACATAATTGTTTCGAACCACTTGTTCCGATGCTTATTTAATATGTAAGTAATCATCTATAATAACATTTAAGAGTTTTTTTAAATATTTCTTAACATTTATAGGGCTCCCTATCTCAAAAGGTTTGTCGATGTCAATTTGGCAATAATATTAATTAATAATTTACACTCGTTTTAAGATTATTGTGTAGCGTTTACTTTATTTGTGTCGTGAATACATTTCAGTTTTGTCCTCACATTACAATATCGACTTAAAACACGCTTGGCAATATTTATTTTCATAAATTACAATCCTATATATTTATTTACTTAAATTATGGTTAAAATCAAAATATCATGATTTTATATATTTAACATTTAAAACTCTTTAGAACGGAGCTATTTTCGTTTTTTTTGCAGGCCAGGGGCCAGATACAAAAAAACTAGAGGCGGCTGCTCACGGCCCTAATAACATTGGCAATATTGGGACAGTGAAGGTGGGGATGAAATTGCAACTACTCACGTCTCTGCCATTTGTACGTAACCGATCGTGCACCGAAGCGGTCGTCGATCAAGATGCCGCCGATACTCAAAAAAATAAAAAATAGGCATAGCTTGCACTTGCTACGGTGCAATCGAAACAAAGAAAAAAAAAGAAGACCTGGGTCCAGATGTAGTCGATGAAACGCCATTAACTGAGTTACATGAACACGATGACATTTAGAACGAGCTTATTTGATAAAAGACTGGACATTGAATTTTTCTTACAGTCGGCCAGCGTGGTCTTTTCCAACCTCTTTATAGTAAAATTGTAACGTTATTTTAATGTCCCATGTCGCTGTTAAAATATTCATTGTGTTTTTTATCTAACAAATTCTTGAAAATAAGAAATAAATAAAAAAAAACACGACTTGTTACCACTGCAGTCGCGGGCGCACTGCCGGAAATCGTTTCTGATTTCGCTACATACGCATACTCAACGCTCCCTGGACGATAATCGGTCGGAGTTAGGGCTTATAATAATAATTCTGATTACGATTTGTCTATACACGAGACGATCAATGAAAACAGCCACCAAAAACCGACGTCTTGTCACACTTTAACAAAAACATTTGAGAGAAAAGATTTCCGTCTTTTTTGAGAACATGCAATACTATTTATATTTTTTCATTTTTTTAAACACAAATAGGATGTAGCGAGGGAAACCTCTTCCAACTCGATGTAAGTTGCATTCCTTTATTCTCATTTGAATTAGTTCTGGTTTTAAGATACAACGGGCACAATGAGGCGATACAAATTCATATCGGCTTAAATAATTCGTAGGAGCCAATAACTAAAAAGAAATAGAATAGTTATAATAGGAGTCATGAAGGGTAAGGGAACAAAACGTGTTAAGCTGTTAGCCTTTTAATATTTCCAACAAAAGTTATCGCCTATATTTCAAGACAGAGGATAGGAAGCCATGCAATTATAAGGATTTACAGCACCCCGGGGCAGGCCGGTTGAGGGAGGCTGTCAGGTTTGTGTTATAAATTATGCCTTTTTTCCTTAAGTAGGTGTAAAGATCGGATTTAAATATAAAAAGTCTCGAATGAGTGTTTTTCGGTACCGCTAATATTACACATGCGATAAAACTAGTGTTTTTATTTCATTTTACGAAAATCTACTAATTAAAAAGTATTTTTGTTGCTTTTCAATCCGATGCAAGTGCCGAGGTAGTGTATTCTTTATTTTATCCGATAAAAAGGTAAACGTGCATCGGAACGCCTTAAGTAAAAATGGATCGCCGCCGAACCGTTCAAAATATCTGCAAATACGTTGCTTACGTTTCAGTTAGGGGTTGCTTTTCTTAAAGATAGTACAGTACAGTACAGTACACATTTTGCTTGAGTACTTTATTGAAATGAAAAGTTCTTTAGCCGCGTTAGACGATATTTGGCAGGGGAAATTTGTAGGTTCGCGATCGATATATGAGAGATATATGCGCATTATGCGTCACCGACAGCGTCGGCAACATGTTTATTGAAGGGAAAACATCTTTAGTCGTGTTAGACGATTTTTGTAGGGTTGGTGGTGATGGTGGTGGTGGTGGACATAGTGATGGTGATGGCGTCGGTGTCGTTGTGTATCAAATTGGTTGTCAGTGTCGTTGTTTTTTTTTATAGTACTTGGTGGCAAACGAGCAAGCGGTTCACCCGATGTCAAGTGATCGCTACCCATAGACATCTGCAACTAACTAATGAGTTGCAGATACGTTGCCCACCTTTAATGGTCAGAGGAGGGGACAAAAAGAAAATGGTTGTTTCCAAATTCTATACGTCCCCTCCACCGTCATGTTTTCTTCCCCTTCCCATCCTTTCCTTATAAGAAAAGGGTGGGAAGGGGAAGAGAACTAGAATTAGGCCTCCGGCACCTCACTCATCTGTGAGGTCGTAGTATTTCACCGGTCGAGCCGGCCCATTCGTGCAACAGATGTTGTTGTTGCGGACTCTACCACTGACAAAAATGCTATGTTGTTGATTAAAAAGTTATTCTTAACACACACATGGAAGCAGGAGGATCGAATCGCCATTTTATGCCGAGTTGAAACATCTTGGACCCTATTGAACCCTGATTGTGTCAAAAATTGTAACACTCTAAGAGCGAGCGTCGGAGCGAATTAAGCTCGGCAACTCTCGATGACATAAAAACGGGAACGGAAGCAACCGATAAACGCCTCCGTAGTTAACGGGGACACTACTTCTAGATATACGGCTTTGGTCGAAAGGCAAACAAATACGCACAGGTACCTACTTAGTAGACTATTTAACTAAAAATGGACCTGCGATATACCCGTATCCGATCCGTACCGATCCCAGCGAAAGGCCTTGAGGCCCTTACCCGATCAGCAGGCAAGTCACCTATTTGTGGTTGCACTATCGCCTGCAACTTATGACACGGAATACAATGAAGTATAACCTTGCGTATCACTCGCCTAGCCCACAAAATCCAAAACTACCTTTGTAGGATAATACCGAACACAAAATACACTTTTATTGAATATTTTTTTTTATTTCCTCGTGGCTTAATACTTAGTATTCCTAACAATGCAAAAAATCAATGAAGTTAATATTTCTCAGGACTAATGTCCTGGGTCTATTTAGATAACATAAAAGTGAGAAAGAAGAAGCCTTGAAAGGGAAGATATCAGAGATATATATAATATTCAATTTGTAGTTACCTGCTAGGAACTAACCTACTGCACGCTATATGCTTTCACCTTTTTGAGACAATTTAGTGTCAGTAAAATTAGATATTCATAGCTAGGGTTAAATGTGATTCCACCCCATGTTGGGATACCGACCCAGTATTGAACACAAATATCTATTGCATCACGTGTTGAATAAATTAATGCGTGTACTTGGGTATTTTTGGTCTCCGCGGCGTTACATATTTACATATGTATATCCCAGTGTAAAAAAACTTTTGTAAACAAAAATTACATAAAGCTATACCACCGCATCACGTAAATAAATACTGTAATACCAAATTAAATAAACAAGTAAATCTTAAAAAACAGACATTCTTAGATCGAAAATACAAAAACAGCTAATTATTGAGGTAGGGATTGTTATTATAAGCGAGGAGGCGTGTGAATAATTATGTATCATTCTTGTCACAACAACATTGTAATTAATGTTTCTCATTTATGTGCCCTTTCTAGGAAGAGTATTATTTTTATGGCGATAATCCTAAACAATAAATATCAAAGTCGTAAAATGACGCAGCAAATAAAGTACGATCATGTGTACATATACGAGTATATGCTTTTTCAAATTCTTACATTATGTATGAGCTAGCTCATCCGTCATAAGAATATACTTTTACATTAGATTTATTAAAGAAAACATTATTGTTTCTTTAAATGTTCGTATTACATATACATGTACAATAGTTACATTTACCACAGGATAAAACTGAAATTCATATAATTATCAAAAATCGAAGTGGTTACCAAAACTAACAACGTGCATCTTGAAGATTGAAATTGAAAATGTTATGTGATTCTTATATAGCGATAACTATACATTTTATTATTTTTACTTTAAGTTTTTAAATGTTTATAAGTTATGCTTCATAATGTATAACGTTTAAGAAGATAGTGCAGTTGTTGTATGAAAAAATAAAGTGGCGTGATTTCGTAGAACCATGGTGTGGAAAAGAACATTTATATTTCCTCGCTTAGCTTAATATAGTCGTTTCGACTCATGTAACAAAAAAATGAATATCTTAGAAACCTCTTAACTGTCTCAGAAAATGTAAGTAGAACGTCCTAACGGCAAAACTGCCGCCTCGCCGTCAGTCAATTATTGCCGTTGGCGTTAGTCGGTGGCTCAGTCAATCGGGTTCTTAATTTTAGGGCCCATTCAATACTAATTCGTGGATTTCTGTTCTAATGCCAGAGATATAATCTTCCGAGTATTTTATAAGCTCTCTATAACGTAAAGTTAAAAAAATAACGTAAACATAAAATAATTGTTCGCACGCAACAAGAGTTTCTTTTTTTTTCTAATTGCTTTCTCCTTTGTGGGACGAATATATTATTATTGACTCCGGCGCTTAATGCATTCTTTTTACGTCTAAATCAGAAGCTTGAAAGTTTTCTTTGATTTTTTTTTAAATAATGCATACAGGTCATAATTTATTTGTTATTAAATAATGTTTATTTTTTTAACACACACTGAAGAACGCTTGTCAATGTTGGTTTATCCAGAAGGCTCTTTGTAATGAGGACATTTCTTGTGATGCTTAAAAGTGTGTTCATTTGTTAATTTGTGTCATTTATTTGATTGATAAATTGTTGTACATTTTGAAAACTTCGTAACTTATGATGTGTTAGTTGACTTGTAATAATTACTTAAATACCAATAAATAATTAATTACATTTCTGTATTTATGTATTTCAACATCTACATCTAGTAATACTTGTAAAAACATCAATTGCAAATAGATTTGTTTGTACATTACAAATATTCCGAAATTAACTGAACCAATGTTGGTCATCTGTGGAAAAGCGCAAATGCGCTAATAGCTCACCTGAAACTACAAGAGTTATGGACGCGTTGCTTACCTTTTCTTAGGACAGTGTGTAGAAGTGAATAAGGACCAGGAGAGGGGAAATGTATAAGTAGGTGAGGGGATTAATGTCTGTCTAGCCCAATAGGAATAGAAGATAAGAGACTCAAAATAATACCTAAATTTTGACAGACTATGAATCAGGTTATAGAACCGACGGCTGGACTAAGCACACAATGGACTTGGCAGAGAAAATATGTGATTATTTATTTATTCCAGATTAACTTAAAAACTACTAAGCCGCTTTAAAAATTCATTTAACGATAGAAAGTTCTTAGTAGTTAGAAACCCAACCTACATATATTTTACTTATCTGTCTGCCTACTCGAGCGAAGCAGGGGCAGCTTGCTAGCTAAAACAATAACGTAGAACCACCACCAAAGTTGCTTCTTTCATTGTTATGCTTCTTAAGTTATACGCATAACAAGGTTCCTAGTTTAAAAATAACACAAACCAAAAAGCCCCGATCTTCTTATAAGTAATCGAAGTACTGTAAATAGAATACATGAGCTTACGTTGCGAGAATAAAATCGAACATCATAATCCTATTGAATGCTTCTGCTCCACCTTCTGTACCCGATGCGCGGTAGACGGAAAATAAAAAGGTTTGAAAGAAAAAAGATCAAGGGAAATCAGCAAAATCGTAACGATAAACAGAACAAAAGCCTTGGAAGATGTTTACCGTTAAAATATTCGTTCCACAAAGTACTGCCTGTGGCGAGGAATACTCATAAAATAGAAACAAAGAATACGCCTTTTATTTTTGTTCATTCGTAGCTGTTTAATGTTTAGTGTCGCCTTTAAATCGCCTTAAATGGAACACTTTACGAAGTTATAATTAGTAAAATTTAACACGATAATATGATTTATTATTATGAGGATAATATATTTCACGCTAATTTAATTTATTAACCGAGATAAATATCTCAATTGCAGTGAGACCACTAAAAATATTTTTATGAGGCAAACGAGCAAGCGGGTCTTTGGTTGTTATGTGATCACCACCCTACAACATCAAAATATAAGACCCACGGATACATTGCCAGCCTTTTGTAATAAAGAAAAAAGAAATGGACAAGGTAAAGTGGAAGACAAAGTATAGGAATGGACAAGGTAAAGGTGATGACAAAGTATAGGAATGGACAAGGTAAAGGTGATGACAGAGTAAAGGAATGGACAAGGTAAAGGTAGGGTGATGGACACGGTAAAGAAAGAGTTAGGAAGTGGCTAAGGCCTGCAGTATCGCACTCGAGAGAATCCCAGACGTACTTCTACGCTTGTATTCTGTGCCTACATGGTATGCGCTTGTATTCTGTGCCTACATGGTATTTCCCCATTCGAGTCGACTCGTTCGTACAACAATTGCTACTTACCGCCTCTACCATTTTTTATTCGTGCCAGGCTTAAAAATTAGGTAAGTAAAATATTTTTCTATTATTTTCTTACTAGACATTTTTTACTCCAAGTTAAATCATACATATGTTACTCTATTTACAAAGTTAACCTATTTATACAAAAGAAGGGACCGATAGAGGTTTCTATTCTTACGTAGGCAAGCATAAAAAATATTTTTTGTGCTAAATTCATCCTTAATGGTCTTGAGTAGGGGTTGAAAGATTCTGAACAGCTATAGATAGAACAAGAAAGCGCATTATGTTAAGCTTTGGAATCTAGTTGCAATACTTTCCATGTTTAGTTTATAATTATTATTAACTCCAAACACCAGTTAGTAACGGTGATTCTTTTCCCAAATGATAGGGAATTGTCGACCCGTAAAATGAGCTTTGGCGGAGATCAAACGACGATCGTAGCTAATTAAGACGCCTCACAACGTTTCCGCAGCGCCGTCTACACATTAAGACCCTCTTAGACAAGAAGTATATACGTTATAAACATTATCTTTTATTTAATCGATGTAACATCGAATTAAGTGGTCCATGAAAGAAACTAACACGATTAACTGCGTATTGAATTCGATTATGATATAATTTACAAAACAATAAACAAAAAAGAAAACAAAGACAGACTTTTTTAATTTGGTTGATTTTTTTCCCATAATCCTTGTGTTTATGTAATTCCCGAGGAGGGTTGGCGTCAGGCAGGCGGCCAGCTGTAAAAACTGTGCCCAAAAACCTACACAGTATAGATTACATACCAAATAACGAATTTCAAAAGTGGTAGAGCCCGCAACAAGATTTGTTGCACGAATGAGCCGACTGGACCGGTGAAATACCACGGCATCACAGAAGGCAGACGTGAAGTAGAAGTATTTCTGCGTTTCGTTTAATGGGTGCGGTGCCAGAAGCCTAATTCCGGCCACTTCCCTTTCTAATAATAAGGGTAAAGGGTTTCAGGGGGAAGATGATTTAATGGAGGAGGGAATGGGCAGGAAAAGGAAATAACCCTATTCCCTTTCTCCTTTTCCCTCTGAACTTTAGCTTGGTGCATCATCACCTTTTTCTATAAAAATAAAAACTTTACACGAGTGGAACAATGGTAGGGAGAAGAATCCTTGTGTATATCGCAAAGATTTTCACTGTTTATTTTTTGACCTTGAGCTGTCTCTGTAAGTTACGATTCCTTTTTGTTTTTCGAAAGGGGTCAATGATCAATATAAATGGATCTAAGTCTCACTGCGCCTCTTTCCTCGATTGGATGTCTACGTGACTGAAGTAAGGACTAACATATTTTGCTTAAAGTTTTTTCCTTAGCGTTGCTAGTAATTAATTAAAACAAACTGGCAAGGGACCGATTTTTATGGCTATCTTAGGGGCGGCCTAAGCCTAGCATTAAACGTACATTGGCCAATTATGATGATGTGAGTATATATGTCACCAACCGATTGTGAACTCCGTCAGCTTATAATCGGTCCAGGTGTATCACAAACTGTCAGCAAATTGTAAACCGATTGAGTCATATACCATCCGACGAGTCCTTTCTCAACTGTTTATAAACTGTCGAAGTCAAATCGGATATTTGTGAACCGATATTTTCCTTGCGTTATTAAATTTAATAAGTTATATTGGAAAATAATTATACAATCATAAAAGAAGATTATAACAGACTAGCTATTGCCCGCGACTTCGTACGCGTAGAATCAAAATTAAAACAAATTAATCACTTCGCAGGATAAAAGTATACAGTTGTATTTGTTACATTAATTGATTGAACCGTACAAAATAGAACGTAAAACATCAGTATCAAAATTATATTTTGACATTACCACCAACCCTACGCCGATAAACATGTTTTCAGTTCAATAAGCATGTTACCGACACTGTCGCTAAGGTATGTTGCGCATGTCGATCTTACGAACCTATAATATTTACCCTTACCTAATATCGTTTAACGTGGCTAAAGAAGTTTACTTACATTATATTATGCATAAATGAAATTAGCCTCTTTGAATCGATAATTTTAGCTATCTTCCAGTAAAAGTCCCATCCGAATCGGTTCAGTCGTTTCGGAGATTACCCGGAATAAAGAGACAAAAATTTTAAAAATTGTTTTTTCGTTATAAACACCGTATATACATCACGTGTATTGAGTATGTCAATGTTATTTTGATATTACATACAGACACTTCAATTTTATTTATCAGTATAGATAATTATAAATACATATGTGTCTAAAAAGTATTTATCAAAAATGTGGTGACATAACACAGGTTTATTGCATTGTAGGTACGTCAAATTGTCCATGATTTATTCATGTCTACTGTTCTGTTGTAATAATATATTATTTCAAAAACTTTGTGTATATATATATATATATATATATGATTGGAAATATATAGTGCTCCATAAAGGAAAGAAACTTAAGACAAGTACAAACTCACACGATCTAAATTGGAACGCGCACAGAAGTGGAACTTTGCAAAAAGTATTTTAAACTGCATCCGATATACTTCTCGAGGTTGTTTGAAAAGAAACTTGCGGTTCAGTGCTACCAATTGGAAAAGTAAAAATTGAAAATAATAAATATTTCACCGAAAAATTATCTCGCAAATAATTTTGTAGATATAGTAATTTACAAAATTATTTTAGATAGCGACAGAGCTCCAAATTCCTTACAAACCATCTCCGTGGTACGTCTGTATCATTTTCGCGTAACTTTCCCTACAACTGCTTTGTGGCGATACGACAGAGAATCTTTCAAGAACGAGTCCACTCGTTCCGTTCATCTGGTATTGTCGATAGTCGTAGGTGTTGGTAATCACTTATGATATCTCGCACAGGTTGTAGCCTAATATTCTCACTACATAATATACTATACACACTATATAAGACGACTTATAAAAATCAGTCAAGGACTCAAAAGGTGTTGTCACAATCGTTGACAGGAGCACAACCTAGGTCTCCTTCTTTTGACAAGTCCTTATAAAGACTCTTGCTGTCTAAAGTCAACTACGCAACTTCACGTTTCAGTACCGTACTTATACATTTCCGGCAAACAGGAAATGTGAGCGACAAAAGTTAATATTGAGCCATCCGCTGCTCGTTTGCAGAAGAAACTGAGTAACTTACTGATATATAAACGTAGCCCAATCTAATGGGCTAATCTAGGTACTCGAAATCTTGCACAGAGGTTTTTCTTATTAAGTAGGCGAGCACTAAAAAGGATTTTTTTTAATTCATCTTCTAAACGTCTAAAGTAGGGAATGAAAGTTAGTATGAAGGAGTAATATTAATTCAACGTAATTTGTTGGGGAATAATTCCTTAGTTTTTTAAATACAATACGGAAGCTATTTCGGGCGCACGCCCATTGTAATTCACACCCTTTTTAAGACTATGCATTTACATACTAGCTTATAACAAAAAAAATAAATTTAACCTTACCCTCTATATTTACAAAATACTGACTAATATTTGGAACTACCTTAAAATATCAAGAATAAATTTATTTCAGATTAATTGAGCACATCTACCTGGTAATGGAATACTTAAAGTTATATGAGTACTGAACATAATTTGACCTCAAATCTATATGATCAACCATGTTAAATAGTGTGCAGCTTAGGTTGGAGAGTTGTCGGTTTAATTAAATTGCACGGTGGGTGATACCGCGCGGCTCTGATTGTATTTGTGTAAAGGAATTAATAAGTTAGAATATAAATAAGAAGGCTTACATACGTTACAAAACAAGATCATTTAATATGTAAGGTTAACCGCAGAACTTGTAAGCATAGTTCGTAACGTTTTATAACTATTTTAAACCTGTCCACGTCTGGCCATATATCAAGAGTGTTCCACGCGGCCCGGTTCAATTACATGAATTTACTGCACCCTTGTGTGGTCCATCTGATAGTTGATGTCGGAATAGCTTAATAAATTGTCTTCTTTGCTAGAAAATATTTGTCGAAAAATATAACACCAAGGAATTGTGTTCTGTTACGCCAGTATATTTTCAAAGTGCATTTGAAAATACATATTTATTAGCGTAACAACACACACTACGGGGTGCGAGGGTCGGAAACCTCCACGATGGGTCGCCTCTTGGATTGCTCTGGGACAAGTCCCGGGGGAATGGAAGCGGTTGACCTGGTGCACCCTGGACGGCGGCAGATGGGTTCGTTTTCTCTGCGGGGGACGGGAAGTCATCTGTCGCTGACCAATATCCGGCCAGTTGGCCCATGTGAGGGGTCGTGGGATGGCGGACCTTCAAGGTCCGCGGCGTGGTGCTCTTTGAGTGCCCCGCGAGCTGCCGCTTCTGCCTAGTACCCGGTCGGGCTCTGTTAGCCCACCGGTGAACTGATGCAGACCGGCGTCGTCGCCGACTCAGTCGGCTTGGGAGATTTCTCCCGCGTGTCGGTCCTGTTGGACAGCGGTCTTCGGACGTAGTTTTGGCGGGAGTATTCCGCGGCGCGGCGGTTCCCTTGGGTGCGCTAACCCGCACTCAGGGGGATGTCCTCCGGGACAACGTCGGGCAACCTGTCTCGGCCGTAGCGTGTCGTTGTCACGTCTAGCGGCGTAGCGACCGGGACAGGGGGCTTGCCTTAATTGGCCGGCCCAAGACAAGGATCAGTCACTAAAAACCCGACAGCGAAGTCGTTAAAACCCGTGGAAACTGGCGGACCTCCACGGCAATACGCCGAGGTCGGTACAGGGGGCTCTGCCGGCCGGGAACACCCTTTTCCCCCATACTCGTGGGATTCACATATGGATTTACCTATTGAAACCAAAAAACAAAACCCAACCACAACAACGACGACTGGCAACGAACAAAGGAGGGATCTGCACATTGATGTGGCTGAAGAAGGGAACCGGGCCTCGGGTGTGGCTAGCCAGGAGTTGCGAGTCTCGCTCTCTCGGCGCGACTCGCCCCTGGTACGAGAGAGGCAGCTGTCCGAGTCAGAGAGCGGCAGCTGCATCTCCTTGGAGACTGTCGGGGAAGAGTCCTCGAGCAGATTCTGGCGGAAGCGCTCACGGACGCCAGAAAAGGGAGTGGCCGGCGCCAGTACATCGGCGCCGCGCAAAAGGGGACGCGGACGCCCCATCACGACCGGAGAGTACGCCGGGCTTGCTAGGGCTAAGGCGGACCTCAACGCCCAGCGCGAAAGAGAGCTGGAGCTGCAAGTGGAGGCGGAGTTGGCGGCGGAAGTCGCGGAGAGGAGACGTGTGCTGCGCACCCGGGCCCTGGCAGCGATGCCCGAGGGCCCCAAGGAGGCGACGCCCGGCGAGCCCTCCGCCGAGGACCTCGCTGGCACGGTCGAGGCGGCGCTGGACGTGATTGCAAGCGTCGCGAAAAAATCGGCAAAGATGAAATGCCAGCACGTGGCCAGCGTCCGCGAGGCGATGGCCACGATAGGCGACGCGGTGCGAGCGCTACGAGCCCGCACGGAGTCGCAGGAGGCCGCCCACTTGCAGGCCGAGCTGGCCGCGATGAGGACCGAGCTAGAAGCAGTGAAACAGCAGGCGGCGGCCCCCCCGCAGATGACCCGGGAGCAGATCCTATTTATGGTCGACTCCCGGATTGCGGGTATTGGAGACCGCCTGTTGCCCAAGGCGTCCCTGCGCCCTCCGCTGGCGGCGGACGTGCGCAATGCCGCCCGCGCCACAAGAGCGGCCGGCGCCAGGCCCGAGGTGGAGCGCGCTGCACCCGCCCCGGTCGTAGAGCCGGTGCCCAAGCCGACCCCTGTCCCCGCTGCGACATACGCCGCGGCGGCGAAAAAGGGGAAGGGAAAGGGCAAGAAGAGCCTGGCGGCCCGTGAGGCCGAGTCCGCCCACCAGTCACAGCCGGAGCCTCCCGCCCCACAACCCGATGAGGGCTGGAGCGTAGTGGCGCGGAGGGCAAAGGCACCGAAACCGACGGCCCTGTCCCCCGCCACCTCCAAAAAGAAAAGGAAGAGGGCCCCCCGACGGCGGCTGCGCGCCCCTAAATCGGCCGCAGTCGTCGTAACAATCCCAAAGGGGTCCACGACGACCTATGAGGCCGTCATGGACAGGGCCGAGAAGTCTATTGACCTCTCGGTCCTGGGCATCGAGGGGCTACGGTTCCGCACGGCTCGAACCGGCGGCCGAGTCTTGGAGGTGGCTGGCGCTGACAAGGGCCACAAGGCCGACGAACTGGCGGCCAAGCTGCGGGCGACCATCGGGGATGTCGCCCGCATTTCCCGGCCGGAGCTCTGCGCAGAGATGCGCATCTCCGGTCTGGGAGATGCGGCCACCAGCCAGGCGGTGGCAGCGCAAGTGGCGAAGGTGGGGGGCTGCCCTCCGGAAAGCGTAAAGGTGGGCGTTATAAATCGCCCACCTGGCCGCCAAGGTACCGTGTGGGTGAAGTGCCCGGTGCTGGCGGCCAAGAAGATCGTCGCCGCCGGCCGGTTCACGGTCGGTTGGTCGACGGTGAGGGCAACCCTCCTCGAGGCGCGGCCGCAGCGGTGCTACCGCTGCTTGCTCCCGGGCCATCTGGGGGCACAGTGCGACTGTGGCATCGACCGCAGCGCGCTGTGCTTCCGGTGCGGCCTGCCGGGACATAAGGCCGCGACATGCGAGGTGGAGCCCTCATGTGCAATCTGCGCGTCGGAGGGCGTGGAGGCCGGTCATCGTCTGGGACACAAGCAGTGCCCGGCGATGAACCGGCCTTCTAATAGAGGCGGCAAGAAAAAGACAGGCGGGGGCAATCCTGGACTCCCCGCCTCGTCGTCTACGGCAGCTGCCGAGGTGGAGGCAATGGACACTGACCATAAGTAATGGCCATCGCTGTCTCGATCCTGCAAGCGAACGTCAACCACTGTGTCGCGGCTCAAGATCTGCTGATTCAGACCGCGGCGCAGTGGAAGATCGACGTGGCCATAGTCGCCGAGCCGTACTACGTTCGTGCCCGCGACGATTGGGCGGGCGATCGCGACGACTCGGTGGCTATCGTCGCCTGGCGGCGCACGGGCCTCGCACCGTTCGGCAGTGTAACGAGGGGCCGCGGTTGGGTCCTAGCGTCGCTAGGCGGCGTCGCAGTGATCGGGGTGTACTTCGCGCCGAGCAAGAGTTTTGCCGACTTCGAGCGGATGCTCGCTGAAGTCGGCGCTCTTGTCGCCGACTTGCACCCGACCCCTGTGGTGGTCACCGGAGACTTCAACGCCAAATCGAGTGCGTGGGGTTCTCCGGTGACCGACCTCAGGGGGGAGACTTTAGCGGATTGGTCGGTGTCCACAGGGCTCGTCCTTCTAAACAGGGGGACGGCCCAGACGTGCGTTCGGAGTCGGGGCGGGTCTATCGTGGATCTGTCATTCGCGAGCCCCGCCCTGGCCCGACGCGCGAGAAGGTGGAGGGTGGAGGAGGGAGTGGAGACCCTGTCGGATCACCGGTATATCCGGTTCGACGTGGTCTCCACTCCCGCGGAGGCTCTGGCCGCGCCAGATCGTCCCTTGCCGGGAGAGGGTCCACGGTGGAAGGTGTCCACTCTGGACCCGGGGCTGGCCAAGGAGGCGGCCATCGTGGAGAGATGGGTCGCCAACGGCACATTGAACGGCACTGATGCGGACGCGAGGTGCGAGTGGCTCACAGGAGCGCTTACTCGCGTCTGCGACGCGGCGATGCGGCGCGCAGGTCCGGTCCTCCCGAGGACGCGGGTGTACTGGTGGAGACCCCATCTGGCCGGGCTTCGTACGGCTTGCCAGTTTGCTCGCCGCAGGTACACCCGCAGCCGCAGAAGAAGTGGGAGGGACCTCGACCATGAGGAGGTGCTGGTCGCCGCGTATCGTGCCGCTCGTGCAGCGCTCACCTCGGCCATAAAGGCCGCCAAGGAGGAGGCGTGGAAGGAGTGGCTCGATAGCCTAAACACGGACCCGTGGGGCCGCCCGTACAAGGCCGTGAGCCAAAAGCTCCGACCATGGGCGCCCCCGCTAACCAGGTCCCTCGAGCCGCTCCTTACGGCGCAGGTGGTCGGCTCCCTGTTCCCGGCGATTGAGGAGTGGGTGCCGCCGAAGATGGCAGCACCGGATCCCGAAGGATCGGCCACTGCGGACGAGGAAGTCCCGCCCGTGTCCGACGCCGAACTGGAGGCTGCGGTTCTAAAGCTAAAACTGAAGAACCGCGCCCCGGGCCCGGACGGTGTCCCTGGGCGGGTTCTCGCCCAAGTCGTGCCGATCCTCAAAGAGGAGACGTTGGCCCTGCTGTCGGAGTGTTTGGCGTCCGGGCGGGTCCCGCGGCGGTGGAAGACGGGCAAGCTCGTGCTCCTCAGGAAGCAGGGGCGCCCGGCCGACTCGCCGTCGGCCTACCATCCCATCGTGTTGCTCGACGAGGCGAGCAAGCTGTTCGAGCGAGTGCTTGCTGTGCGCCTCGTCGCACACTTTGAGGCGGTTGGGCCCGACCTGAGCAGCGGCCAGTTTGGCTTCCGTCGTAGGCGGTCCACCGTTGACGCCATCACCCGACTCAGGAACAGGGTCGAGGAGGTTGTCGGCAAGGGGGGAGTGTTGTTGGCTGTGTCGCTCGACATCGCGAACGCCTTCAACACGATCCCCTGGACGACAATCGCGGAGGCGTTGAGGTACCACCGCGTCCCGTGGTACCTCAGGCGAGTCCTCGCGGACTACTTCGTCGACCGGGCCATCTTTTATCCGGCCCGGGACCGGGTAGTCCGCCGGGACATGACGTGTGGTGTTCCACAGGGGTCGGTCCTCGGGCCGCTCCTGTGGAACATCGGATACGATTGGGTCCTACGCGGTGCCAATCTCCGGGGCGTCGGCGTGCTTTGCTATGCCGACGACACCCTAGTCACCGCGTCGGCCCCAACGTTCCGGGACGCGGGCGTGCTTGCAACTGCGGGCACGGCCCACGTGGTGCGCCGCATCAGGGCTCTGGGTCTAAGTGTGGCCCTCGAGAAGTCCGAGGCCATGTTCTTCCATGGGCCTCGGACTAAGGTCCCCCGCGGTTATTCCATTGCGGTGAGCGGCACCCCCATTGCTGTCGGCGGAACAATGAGATATCTCGGTCTCGTCCTCGACAGCCGATGGGGGTTCGGTGAGCATTTTCGGATGCTGGCACCAAAGCTGGTGAAATATGCGGGAATGCTCACCAGGCTGCTCCCCAACTGCGGGGGGGCAAGCGGTGCGTGCCGCCGCCTGTACGACGGTGTGGTGCGCTCTAAGGCGCTCTACGGAGCGCCCATATGGGCGACGAGGCCCCTGAGCAGGGAGAACATGGTCCTGCTGCGACGTGCGCAGCGGACCATGGCTCAGAGGGCCTCCAGGGCATACCGCACCGTGTCGTACGAGGCGGCGTGCCTTATCTCCGGAAGCCTCCCCTGGGACCTCGAAGCCGGGGTTCTAGCGGAAGTTTACCGGAGAAGAGCCCTGATGCGGCAGAGAGGCGATGAACCCCTCCCTGAAGAGATCGTACGCTGGAGGAAAGAAGGTCGCGACGATCTCTTCCGGCGATGGGAGGAGAGATTGGCGGACGCCTCGGTAAGCAAACGGCTTGTCGAGGCTGTCCGCCCCGTCCTGCGCCAGTGGGTGGAGGCTAGGCACCGGGAGCCGACTTACTTCCTGACGCAGCTTCTCACAGGGCACGGCTGTTTCGGCCGTTACCTGTGCGTGGTTGTGGGAATTGAGTCGGAACCCGGATGCCACCATTGTGCGACCGGCGACGTGGACACGGCCGAGCACACGCTCGCCGTGTGCACGGGCTGGGACGCCCAACGTGCCACGCTCACTGGCGCGATTAGGCGAGATTTGTCGCTGCCGGCCGTCATACGATCGATGGTCGGCAGCGAACGGAGCTGGGCCGCCGTTGCCTCGTTTGCACACGAGGTGATGGCGGCCAAAAGAGAGGCCCTGCGGGAACGCGAACGCGCAAGCGAAACCTTGCCTCCCCGCAGGGCCCCAACGAGGGGCCGCAGGCGTGCGAGATACGCCGCGGCCCTACAGCCGTAGCGTGACAGGTCGGGTGATCTGTCGCGCTGAACGTGGCGGATGGCCCCCTTCGTGTGTTCCGAGGGGGGCAGCATCATAGGGTGATGGGAGGGGCTTAACATCTGACCCCTCCCTACACGAGTCGAGCCCCTACCAAGGGGCCCCCCCTAGCCGGGTCGTGGATAAATTTACGTAGATGCCACGGCCCGGTCGGGCGAAGGAGAACACCGCGGGGTTTAGTGGGTAGTCTGGCCCAAATTTAAGGCCGGGAGTCCCACACGAAGCCGTCCTTGTTGCCCCCGCAGCACGGACGGCGAAGTGCGTAAATGCATTCCCCGCGTAAACAAAAAAAAAAACAAAAAAAAAAAAACAACACACACTACTTATCATTTCTTTTTCTAAAAAAATTGCTTAGGTGATATTATGGCCACGTCTCTTTAATGTAAGAAGAGAGGAATTCTTTTTCGCATTGAGACAAACCTAAAGAATTATTTATGAGCTTTAGTAGATATCATACTTTACATTTATTCTTTTATTCTGTACTATAATAACTAATTAACTACATCATCAATATTACACAATATCACTTCACATTGTCTCACGATTTCTACAAAATTACAACCTTTCCGATGAAAGTATAAAAAGTGGCCGCCATGTATGTAAAATACGTTTGTTTGTTTACGACCATCATATCTTATAATCGTATCAATGAAACTAGGTATATATACACATATATATATATATATATATAATATGTATTTTGTACGTTTACATAATACTTACAATCACATTTTTTTTTGAAAATACTTTGCTTTATTAGAATTAATAGTCCTGAGTGGTTTTAATGACATTAATGTTAGACTTCTGTTCCGGGTTCGGGTTTAATGTTGGTGATAATATAAGTCAGATCCGTAACAGGAAGTAATGTAATGCCGTCACCGATCGAGTAAAAGGTATAAGAAGTCGGTAAGAAATCTGAGGAAAGCTTTTATCTTTTAACTCAATTGATTTATAACTGACAAAGGGTCTGGTGACCGCGCCGTCGGTAAATCACGCGGCCACTTTCATCAAGGATAGAGACAAGAACTGCTTTAAGGATTTCGAGACATTATTAAATAAAATGCCAGTGCCACCCAAATGTTCTGTTTCGTAAAATACTGAAGATTTTTTTATTGGAGTAGGGGATGGATGAGCAACGGCAAAAGCTAAGTAATCACCACCTACCATGAACATCCACGGTATCAGTGGAACTGTAGATTCATTGACGGTCTTTACGAAAGAAATTAAAAAAAATCTTTTCTTGAAGGACCCTTTGTCGTATTGGTTTGGAAATACCGCTGGTGATAGATCATTCCACAGGGCGTTTCACGAGGCAGAACGTTACTCAAAAACCGTGTGGTAATGTTCAAATTTATTTTTATAGAAGATCGCTACCCATCGACATCTGCAGCTAAGCTGTGGCAGACATTAAATTACTAAAATTTGCGTGAGGTAACGTAAATAATTAATTGAATAAAGCGCCTATCCTTAACTCTACTCAAAGAAGGAAATTTATATTGCATTTCTTATCTTAAATTCCCTTCCCTTTCCTATTCTTTCCGATTTAAAAAAGGATAAGAAGGTCATGAGGACTAGGATTAAGCTGTCGGTACCTCACTCTTCAGTCGAACACATCTACTTCACGCTTGTCTTCTGCGGGGTCGTGGTATTTCACAGTTCGAGCTAGCCCATCACATGTTGTTGCGGACTCTACCACTATTGATACTGCATAGGATGTTGAATCTCGCTTTACAAGCTAGCTGTACTGTTATATAGAAATGTATGTGCCTACGTATGTGTTCCACTTTGGTACAAAAATGTTTACTCTTAAAATAGATTTCGACAGTTTAAATTTTCTTTATATCTGACAACCCATTAGGGTTATTCGGTTGAGAAATTATAATATAAAGCAGAACAGACTGTATACATATTTGACACTGCGACGCCTAATTCACTCTCCAAACAGAATGAAAATATTATGTAATTGGAAAAATAAATATTATGCCTGTCATTACATTAAGAAGACATTATAAGCCAGGTAAGAGTAGGTTAGTATTACGAAAATAAAAGTATTACTCTTCTTAATACAGTTTTGCTATGCCGACGACACCCTAGTCACCGCGTCGGCCCCAACGTTCCGGGACGCGGGCGTGCTTGCAACTGCGGGCACGGCCCACGTGGTGCGCCGCATCAGGGCTCTGGGTCTAAGTGTGGCCCTCGAGAAGTCCGAGGCCATGTTCTTCCATGGGCCTCGGACTAAGGTCCCCCGCGGTTATTCCATCGCGGTGAGCGGCACCCCCATTGCTGTCGGCGGAACAATGAGATATCTCGGTCTCGTCCTCGACAGCCGATGGGGGTTCGGTGAGCATTTTCGGATGCTGGCACCAAAGCTGGTGAAATATGCGGGAATGCTCACCAGGCTGCTCCCCAACTGCGGGGGGGCAAGCGGTGCGTGCCGCCGCCTGTACGACGGTGTGGTGCGCTCTAAGGCGCTCTACGGAGCGCCCATATGGGCGACGAGGCCCCTGAGCAGGGAGAACATGGTCCTGCTGCGACGTGCGCAGCGGACCATGGCTCAGAGGGCCTCCAGGGCATACCGCACCGTGTCGTACGAGGCGGCGTGCCTTATCTCCGGAAGCCTCCCCTGGGACCTCGAAGCCGGGGTTCTAGCGGAAGTTTACCGGAGAAGAGCCCTGATGCGGCAGAGAGGCGATGAACCCCTCCCTGAAGAGATCGTACGCTGGAGGAAAGAAGGTCGCGACGATCTCTTCCGGCGATGGGAGGAGAGATTGGCGGACGCCTCGGTAAGCAAACGGCTTGTCGAGGCTGTCCGCCCCGTCCTGCGCCAGTGGGTGGAGGCTAGGCACCGGGAGCCGACTTACTTCCTGACGCAGCTTCTCACAGGGCACGGCTGTTTCGGCCGTTACCTGTGCGTGGTTGTGGGAATTGAGTCGGAACCCGGATGCCACCATTGTGCGACCGGCGACGTGGACACGGCCGAGCACACGCTCGCCGTGTGCACGGGCTGGGACGCCCAACGTGCCACGCTCACTGGCGCGATTAGGCGAGATTTGTCGCTGCCGGCCGTCATACGATCGATGGTCGGCAGCGAACGGAGCTGGGCCGCCGTTGCCTCGTTTGCACACGAGGTGATGGCGGCCAAAAGAGAGGCCCTGCGGGAACGCGAACGCGCAAGCGAAACCTTGCCTCCCCGCAGGGCCCCAACGAGGGGCCGCAGGCGTGCGAGATACGCCGCGGCCCTACAGCCGTAGCGTGACAGGTCGGGTGATCTGTCGCGCTGAACGTGGCGGATGGCCCCCTTCGTGTGTTCCGAGGGGGGCAGCATCATAGGGTGATGGGAGGGGCTTAACATCTGACCCCTCCCTACACGAGTCGAGCCCCTACCAAGGGGCCCCCCCTAGCCGGGTCGTGGATAAACTTACGTAGATGCCACGGCCCGGTCGGGCGAAGGAGAACACCGCGGGGTTTAGTGGGTAGTCTGGCCCAAATTTAAGGCCGGGAGTCCCACACGAAGCCGTCCTTGTTGCCCCCGCAGCACGGACGGCGAAGTGCGTAAATGCATTCCCCGCGTAAACAAAAAAAAAAAACAAAAAAAAAACAACACACACTACTTATCATTTCTTTTTCTAAAAAAATTGCTTAGGTGATATTATGGCCACGTCTCTTTAATGTAAGAAGAGAGGAATTCTTTTTCGCATTGAGACAAACCTAAAGAATTATTTATGAGCTTTAGTAGATATCATACTTTACATTTATTCTTTTATTCTGTACTATAATAACTAATTAACTACATCATCAATATTACACAATATCACTTCACATTGTCTCACGATTTCTACAAAATTACAACCTTTCCGATGAAAGTATAAAAAGTGGCCGCCATGTATGTAAAATACGTTTGTTTGTTTACGACCATCATATCTTATAATCGTATCAATGAAACTAGGTATATATACACATATATATATATATATATATATATATATAATATGTATTTTGTACGTTTACATAATACTTACAATCACATTTTTTTTTGAAAATACTTTGCTTTATTAGAATTAATAGTCCTGAGTGGTTTTAATGACATTAATGTTAGACTTCTGTTCCGGGTTCGGGTTTAATGTTGGTGATAATATAAGTCAGATCCGTAACAGGAAGTAATGTAATGCCGTCACCGATCGAGTAAAAGGTATAAGAAGTCGGTAAGAAATCTGAGGAAAGCTTTTATCTTTTAACTCAATTGATTTATAACTGACAAAGGGTCTGGTGACCGCGCCGTCGGTAAATCACGCGGCCACTTTCATCAAGGATAGAGACAAGAACTGCTTTAAGGATTTCGAGACATTATTAAATAAAATGCCAGTGCCACCCAAATGTTCTGTTTCGTAAAATACTGAAGATTTTTTTATTGGAGTAGGGGATGGATGAGCAACGGCAAAAGCTAAGTAATCACCACCTACCATGAACATCCACGGTATCAGTGGAACTGTAGATTCATTGACGGTCTTTACGAAAGAAATTAAAAAAAATCTTTTCTTGAAGGACCCTTTGTCGTATTGGTTTGGAAATACCGCTGGTGATAGATCATTCCACAGGGCGTTTCACGAGGCAGAACGTTACTCAAAAACCGTGTGGTAATGTTCAAATTTATTTTTATAGAAGATCGCTACCCATCGACATCTGCAGCTAAGCTGTGGCAGACATTAAATTACTAAAATTTGCGTGAGGTAACGTAAATAATTAATTGAATAAAGCGCCTATCCTTAACTCTACTCAAAGAAGGAAATTTATATTGCATTTCTTATCTTAAATTCCCTTCCCTTTCCTATTCTTTCCGATTTAAAAAAGGATAAGAAGGTCATGAGGACTAGGATTAAGCTGTCGGTACCTCACTCTTCAGTCGAACACATCTACTTCACGCTTGTCTTCTGCGGGGTCGTGGTATTTCACAGTTCGAGCTAGCCCATCACATGTTGTTGCGGACTCTACCACTATTGATACTGCATAGGATGTTGAATCTCGCTTTACAAGCTAGCTGTACTGTTATATAGAAATGTATGTGCCTACGTATGTGTTCCACTTTGGTACAAAAATGTTTACTCTTAAAATAGATTTCGACAGTTTAAATTTTCTTTATATCTGACAACCCATTAGGGTTATTCGGTTGAGAAATTATAATATAAAGCAGAACAGACTGTATACATATTTGACACTGCGACGCCTAATTCACTCTCCAAACAGAATGAAAATATTATGTAATTGGAAAAATAAATATTATGCCTGTCATTACATTAAGAAGACATTATAAGCCAGGTAAGAGTAGGTTAGTATTACGAAAATAAAAGTATTACTCTTCTTAATACAGTTAGTCAAAATAATAGGTGGGACGGCGCGACAATAGGTTAAAAATAAATAAATAAATAATCAACAAAAATAATCCCTTGTGACTTAGCATTAAAGCTTGTTCGACGAGAACCTATAAGATTTTCCCTACCAAATATCCTTTAACGCGGCTAAAGAAGGTCTCACTTCAAAAACAAAAATAACAGGGACGAAAATAAAGAGAATCCAAAAGAAATGTGAAGAACTGTAGCATAGCTGAAGAGAATGTAAAAATATTCTAAACTACAAATATTCAAACCGAAGCAATCTATTTTCCAGATTGTTGGCCAGCGTTTATCGTGAACTAGTACTACAAAACTCATATTTTACACACCTGGCATCCACTAAAAATAAATAAGTCACATAAAACTGTACTGCTACAGAATTGTATGGACAGTCGAGAATTCTATGTGCATTCAGAACAGGGGTAAAACTGTCGGTTACTTCGTCTATTTCAATATAACAGGCACTATTGTTAAGTTATGAGTAGCGTAATGAACAGCGCTTTTGATGGATTATGGGTAAAAAGGAAACAAATATGCAGGATTAACAGAGATATATTATTATCACATTAAATATATTACCAAACAGTGACAGTTCTAACAGTTTCAGTTTCTAATCAGTTTGACAAGTGACAGTGGACAATGACATAACATTATTGCGTTTAAAAACCTAAAGTATGAACAGCTTATTTATATAATTAATGTTTATAAAAATAACACTTATTTATACAATTTATTTTGGTGTTAATAATCGAATACATAGATGAATAAAAGTTTACTGGCAAAGGTGACCAATTATGACCTATTATTTTCAGCAGCAATTTTATCGAATAATGGCTAGGTCTCCTTGTAATAAAAGTATGGAGCGCTCATCGCTCGGTAGAATGATAAGCCTTGGGAAATTAAAGGGTAAAATTGTACATACCTATGCTAGAATTTTGAATGCTAATCAATACTTCCATAGGCCCAGTTTCACTGAACGTCTTTCAGTATGTGATGTGATGAATTAATTCAACTTTGAATGATATTCACAGAGTTGACTTGAATGACTGGATATTTAATAAGATTAAGCTTACAACTATTTTAGTCTAGCTAAACTTCGGAAAAAATTTGCTCTGATGGACGAAATACAAGTTTTTATTTCTGTTTAAGTTCTCTTTACTCAAGGGTATTCATAATAAAATCTTTTCCATACTATAATAGAAATAGCCGTTCTTACAAAAGTTATTTAAAAATTAATCTAAAATAAAGAAACGCTAACACATCTGCACAAAGGTCTGGAAGCGAGGGGAAACAAGAAAATATGTTGTCATGACAGAAACTTTCGTTTGAAAGGATGAAATACTGTGCCTCCATTTATTTTCCGCTACATTCTGGCGAACATTTCCCTTTGTTTTAAACAGAATAACAGAAATATCAAACGTACTTTGTCATTAAAACACGTTAAACAAAAACTCTTTTTGAAGTATTATACATTTATGAAATACAATTCAATTTTGAATCGATAGGAACCTAAGCGAAACAAGAACAGGAAATGATATCTCAGCTTACTGCACATCTTTAACTCTGTCTTCAGGGAGACAAATTAACAGACCGACAGGTTGGAAAATATCATTTGAATTGCTAGATGCATGATCATAAATGTTACCTTTAAGTAACTAATTGATTTAACATGAGTTCAATTGACATACCTCTCATAAACCGGTCATAAGATCATTTATCTGTCACAATTATTTTTTTGGCATTGATCATAACAGATTCGATTACGTTATATATAGTATTAACATTACTTGTTAGATTAGGATTTTCCGTTAACAAATATAAAGAAATAAATGTGGTAGAACTAATCACTAAAGCTCGAAGTTTAGTTTAATATAGTAATACTTACCCAGCTACAGTCTAAACTGTCTAAAGTAACACACAAAATCGCAACAATAACGATGAAGGAAGGACTGCTGCGCCGTAGCCCAAAGCCGTTGCTAAACGCGGAGCTATCAAATGTAAAAAAAAATCTCGTTCAACCGTGTGAGCTTTGTTATGTACGCCACGAATTATTAATTTAATTAATATGCTATTTTTAATATACTGTACCATAGAAAGACTAATAAGTTTTATACGAAGTGTAATAATTAGCTGCTTGCTTCAAAACTCGGAAACAGATTTGAATAAAGTCAAGTACAAGTACCAGTGTTCAAAATATATATTTTTTTAAGAAAATCCTGCATTTATATCGTGATAGGTGTAATTAATATGTAATTAAAGAAGCCCAATTTTAAGATTTATTTCATTTAAATACACAGTCAGGTTAAAATGATTTCATAATTACACGTAATACGGAACGAAGAAATTTATGTTACATTTGGATAATGACTGTCTCACGGAGAAATAATGATTTAAAGTAGTTCCGTAGTTTTTTTTTTATCTTTATGATATTGCTATTACTTATTATTATATGCTACGGATGTGTGCGGCAGCGTCCTTGTAGCACCGACGTTATGCGCGGAAGGTTGTAAGGTTTTAGTCAGTGCGAGTTCGAAATAATCCGCTTTTGGGGGGGTTTTTTCCTCACATTAAGAAAAAGTTCATTAAATACAACATAGACGTGTACAGGTTTTACTTACGTACCAATATTGGATATTTAAGAAAATACAAAAATGTATACCGATTGGATAACACTATCATCAGGTTTTTAAAGCTAAAGGCTAGGTCAATAATAACGTATAACTATTGTTATTTTTCCAAAATAAATCAATTAAAGATTTCTCATCATCTAGTTTTTATATTTATTTAATAAGGAAGAAATTCAGAAACAAAAGATAAAAAAAATACTAGATATAGTACATAAAATGTAAATTCTAATACTGATACAACACGTAGGCTAAAGTTGAGGTCAAAGTTTGTTTTTTTTATATAAAATACATAGTACATTAGTTTGGCGAGACTTTGTCACTTCCGTGCCAAGTCCATGTTTCATTGAGCTCTGCTATTGGCTCTAACGGGCCCTTAAAATGAATATAACATTCATATATAAGACATATCGATATATTTTTGTTATTATAAATACTCTGTTCTTACAGTAAATAAATATAATGTTGTAAAGCTTCCGTATGTTAATCTTTTGTCAAAAATCAGATATTACGAAGCAGCCTGGTCGAAAATTGCCCTATAATAAGGAAAAAAGTTAGTTCCTCAGATGTTTGGTTAGACGTTGAGTAATGGCGGCACATTCAAGACGACAGACGCATTTTGTGTTACGGAAACAAAAAAAACTATTGAGGTATTTTGTCAATTTGCAAATATAACCAATTACGTTTGTGTAATAGCTAATTCCTATCAAAGCTAAAGCCGTTACGATTTAGATTTTAGTATAGTAATTAGGGAGAGAGGTGATCGTTGCCTACGCCAGAGGCCTACGGGCGTGAGCACTTATTTTTTATTTTATTTTATTGTAGTTAGTTTAATAAAAATCTTATTACATGAACTTAATGTTTTTTTGTTATTGAAAAAAAACATTTGAACGAAAATGAGGCAAAAACTTTTCTCATTGTCAAATCGCTTATCAAAAGCCAAGGCAACAGCTCTCTCGGTAATCGCTTGGTCGTATAATTAGGTAGGTGTTTAATTGCATTAATAACATACAAAAAAGACGAAAGGGGAGTTATTATACATCATCAGTATTGAAAAAAATAATAATTTGAAGATAGTGCCATCTAGTTCGAAAAGCGAAATATCACTTTATTTGCATGGTTTTTATAGTTTTTAAATAACTTTTGTTTGAATGGTTCTAAATTTACTCGTGCACTAACGTAACGGCAAAATCTTATGATTAATTTAAATAATTGTCAATGATACAATTTTAAAGGAATATTTAACAAAAGCTATAAGGGATAAATTAATAACTCAATAGTCTTTTTCATTTTATATATAGTAATCTCTGCCTACACCACTTACGGGCGAGATGCCTATTCATATTTATTGAATATTAAAAGATACAAACCTTGAAATATCATGAATATAAATTTAATAAAAGACAATTTTATGTCAGCGTCGTAAAATTTTAACTATTGCCTACTCCTTTCCTTTCGCTGTTTGATTGTAACATGCCTCAGCGAAATTGTTGAGCAACGCAAGCTTCTTTGTTCTGGTCAGTCATTCTATTCATCACAGTCATTCTATTAATGCCAAAAAGTACGTGTAATAATACTCCTTTTAGAATCAATATTACTGTCTTTACATTAAATAATCCATTACATTTTAATAGTATTATTGGCGAATTTCAGGGAATAAAACAAAAATCAAATCAAAATGACAGAAATCGATGTTGAAACCTTCCACTAAACTTTTAGTATTGGAAAAAGTTTTGTAAACCTCTTTTATAACCCTTCAGTTCACTTTTTCACTCAGTTAGTGTTAAATCAGGCGTACATTTCTCCCATTTGTCTGCTATTGCGAAGAAGGTATAAATGGAGCCTGACGAAAGGCAATATATTACTTTATCGCTAATGGATGCCTGGATTTACGGATCGCTTAGTACGCGCACCACATATAGTCTGCTTATATGGTCTTTAGAATTGCCTTCACTTCCTATTATTCTGTTATTTACAAAAACAACATAACTTGTTGGTTACTCCTTAAATCTTATAAGACGCGCGTATTCATATTTATTTCCGCAGTTAGCGAGTAAGATGGCACCGCCCGCCACAAATTACATCTCATCTCTCAATTATTAATTTAATAATATTACGTTTCATAGCATCGTGAGTTTTGATGTCTACTCGTATCTAATTTATTGTGTTAAAAATTATGTACAACGTATTCCTGAATTTATAATAAGTGATAAGCCCAAATCTTGGGACATTTGATTGAATAACCTCAGAGATTGCTTTAGATTGGAGACCGGCATTATTAAAGTGAAAAATAAAAAACTAAAAGTAGCTAGCTACAGCTTACAGTAAGATAAGAACGGATATGTAACTATTCGTAAATCTAGTGATCCATTAGAGACACCTTAATGTATTGCCTTTCGTCAAGCTCCATTACAACATCCCTCACGCTGGAGGGAAAATGAATGAACTGAAAGGAAATAGTAAAGGAATTTATTTTTTGAATGCTCACCAATTTATATTGTGCAACACTAATGCTTTTATAATAAATACAAATAAAATATATGTGTATATTAATCCTCATTATTATGTAATGTAATAGTCTTGACTCTCGATAAAGGCATATTATTCTCAACATCTTTATGGAGAATAATATATTTAGCTAGGACTTTGCTATTGAAACTAATGTCCATAACTGGAATTATTAAAAAAATATAGGCAAAACGGTTATATCGAGGTAATATATTTCCAGGTATCTGTTGACTTATCACGATATCTCTGGAACCATATGGACTATAGATTTGAAATTAGGAAGGAATATTCTTTTTGACGAGTAGAGGTCAGCTAAGAATGGTTTTTACAAAATTCTACCCGTAAGGGTTGCGGTGGCGTTCATTAATTTTAAGGCGGCTCGAACTTCGATTTGGAGATTACTGGGATTGGACATTTCAGTGTATATTCCGAAGGACAAATAAATATCGAGAACGTTCGATAACGTTGCCTTTACTAAAGTGTAGTGCAAATAAGCGAATCGAAAAATAACTTAGAGTTAAAATTATTAGGTATTCACGAGCATTTTATAATAATGTAAAATCTTCTTAGCAAAGTTCTAGTTCTGGTTGCGAGCCGCGAAACAAAATTGAAATATTGCTTCTTGTCTACAAGAGCAAGAACTATTGGCCCGCTCGAGATTGCGCCACAGAACTTAGCTAATATTGGATAATATGTTTGCATTGTACTAAAATTTATTCTTATTCCTTGATAAAACTTGTGCATTTTATAAGCAAATAAAAATCGGTAATCTATACAATTATATAAAATGCGACGCATATATAAATACGATAGTACGTTCTATATAGATTCGAAACGGCCGGACCAATCTCGATGAAATCGGCGATCGTGATGAAACGGTGCGAAGTTTGGTCGCGAACAGATCAACATAATTAGTGCTAACCGGGCGAAACCGGGGCGGATCACTAGTATTAGTATGGATAATAACATCCGCCCTGTAAACCGCCCTTAAAACAATGTTGTTAATTTCAAAACTTTAGATAAGAATCCATTTTTACCCATAGGCATTAGTAACAAGCAAATTAGTTGCAAATGCGTTGCCTACCTCTGATGTACAGAGGACAGGGGAGATACGAATGTAATATTTCCTTTTCCGACCCATCCACTCCCCGTCAAAGCAAAAAAAAAGACGGAGAATTGGGCCTCCGGCATTGGCTCTCCGCTCCTCGGTCGGAGCACAGAAGCATACTTCTACTTTCTCGTTTCTTTCTCTTTCATCGGTCGAACTGGCGTTTTTGCACCATGTTATATTTTCGTATCTACCACTATTGAAACCCTTTGCATATATGTAATTTTGAACCTACTCTTAAAGAGGCTTAGGCTAGGCGCCCTCTGCGCCCTGCCGCCTCGAGCCCGGTGTAGCTGTAAATGCCTCCTCAAGGCAAACAGTGACCCTTCAGTCACAAAAAAAAAAAAAAAAAAAAAAAAAAAAAAAAAAAAAAAAAAGTAATTTTGAACCTATGAACATTATTTACATATAAATAGAATTACATTATAATTTACACAATTATAAATATATCAAGGCTGCTATCGAGAAAGAAGCTCGGGTGCTTTCAAGGCCCCGATCGTGATTATCAAAATGGTTTACGCCTTAATTAAGTTTGTAAACTATTAATGAAGTACTTTGATATCACGCCAGCAGGAGATAATTTGTTGTTTGATGTTATTTTGGGAAAGTTAAACCAGGGAAAGTTATAGAACGGAGTGTCGCTTCAGATTTGTATCCACAATGGAGAATCGTTTTGTCGTTAGGACTAAATTTTAGCTCACGGTATCCATTTTACATCGAACCCATTATACCCTAGAGTTATCAGGGAGCCAATCGCTCGTAATGCATACCAGACTCGAAAACTTTTTTGTATACCGTATAGGAAAGAAATATCGATACCCCTAACAGATTTCAAGCCCTTGCTCTACTCAAAGTGAAATATATATATAGATTGAATAAGAACTGGTTACTGCACGATTTTCATTCTGAGTAACTTAGAAAATAGATAAAAATTCTAAAAGTCAAAGAAAATCGCGTTCATCAACGAAAACGTGATTAAACAGAGAGTACAGATAAAGTGTCTTAAAGAAAAAATGAAAAGCTAAGTAACAAAATTGCATACATTTGCGTAATATTTCTCTCTCTCCCTCTGTTCATATGTATGTATGTGAGTATGATTCAGTTTTAGTGATTGGGTCGTCACTTTCACTTTTAGTCGTCAATAGGTAAAGCTCCCCCAAAAGATTAGGAATACATTTATCTATCAAATCGAGGCATGGAATTGATTATGAACATCCGTCACTCCGCTACAGACCGTCGAGCCGAACGGACGTGCTTTGTTCGCGCTCAACATCTGTCGTTCTGCCTGACTTAAGTCGGGCCATCCGCCGTGCAGGTGCGCGTCATTAGCACGCCGCCGCCCTTTGTTCGCGAGCCGCCTGTTCGGCGTAATTTTTATTGCGCCGGCCATCTGGCAAGTGAATTCCTCGTTTCTTGGGAACGTTAACGTCTTAATTAGGTTGTTATTGTTTCCGTTTCTGGGAACAGCGTGTGCAAGGCGTTGCGAAGTGCAGTTTTGACTGCGCGGAACAACAACTTAGCGACGCATTTTGAAAAAAACCCTAGCGGATACCTAACGGTGACAACGAAGCTAGTCAGGTAGACCCGTTCGCCCGCGTTTCCCCGTCTGGGAACCGCGAAATTCGGAAGGGACCTCCACCACTGGCCTTGGGTAGTGCCCTAGTCAACGTTGGTCCACGTATTGGCCATTTAGAGCCCACGGGTAGTTATAGTTAGTAGCTAAGTACACACCCGAGTGCACAATAAGATCGGTACTCGGACGCACTAGGGCTACACGCAGTAGGCACACATCCTCCCTGCCTAACCAAGCAGGGAGGGAGCTAGGGATACACACCCCGGCCTCCCACCGGGACCGCCTGTAGAAAGGTAGGAAAAATGGCGGAGGTAAGTGCCACCGCCATCTTAGAGTTTTTCCGGGAGAAATTCCCGGACGCGTTCAAGGCCTTTACGGCCTCTCAGATAGGAGCGCAAATCGGACCCCCTTCAGAGACCACGAGCTCCGCTCCAGTCTCAAGCGCCGCGTCCTTCTCCGGCAGCGACTCGGAAATGGAGTTAGATTCTCCACTGTCCCCCGAAAATCCCGAGGACAAAGGCGGCCTATTTACGGTCGTCGAAAACAAAAAGAAGCGCAAGAAGCGCTCTTCCCCCGCTGCCTCATTAGCCTCCTCTCCTGTGCCATCAAAGGCACACAAACCAGAGCCCAACGCGGTAGCTGGACCATCTCAGCCCACTTCAGCCCCCATCCCCGCCCTTATGGCAATCCCCGTAGCGCTGCCCAAGCCTACTCCAGCCCCGCAGGTAAAGCCTGCCGCCCCAGCTGTACCACAAGGTCCCCCCGCGCCTCGCGCGCCGCAGGACAAAAGGCCCCCCCCAATTTACGTCCAAGCCCAGGACAAATGGCCGATGATACAGTCGGCCATGTCCAACAAATTTAAAATTGCCGCTACAGCGACGGCCCAAGGCATCAAAGTGCAGCTCGAAACTGCCGATGCTTTCCGGCAGGTAACCCGATTCCTACACGAAAAGGAGGTATATTTTCATACCTTTACACTCGCTGAAGAGCGCATCCTTAGGGTTGTGGTAAAACGCATCCCTAAAGAAATTCCGCTAGAGGAAATCGCCCAGTCCCTTAAGGACCAAAAACTCCCAGTGTTAGGTGTCTATCGTATGACGAATAGACGTACTCGAGCCCCAATCGACCTTATACAAGTCCACCTAGAACTGTCACCTGAAGGCAAAGCAATTTTCGACATTAAGTCGATCTGCGGCCTTAGTGGCTTGGTGGTGGAGCCGCCGCGTAAAGGCGCTCTACCGGGCCAATGCCACAAGTGCCAAATGTACGGGCACGCAGCCCGTAACTGTTTCGCCCGCCCTAGGTGCGTCAAGTGCCTAGGTGACCACGGCACCTCTGATTGTCCCCGTCCGAAGGACAAAACACAACTGGCCACCTTTGGCCCCCCCGCCTGTGTCCTCTGCCAATCGCAGGGACACACTGCTAATTACCTTGGGTGCCCAAAAGCACCCAAGCGTAAACAGCAGCCCCAGCAACCATCTCGCCAGCCAGTAAGACGTCCCCAACCAGTGCCAACATCGGCATCCTTCCCTCCTCTGCGCCCCGCGTGGCAAACAACCACTCCACTGGCCTCCGCATGGTTCAAGCCGAGCCCCACCGTTACCGCGATTCCTCATCACGCAGGTAATAAACCGGCACCCGCCAAGCCGGTTGCACCCGTAAAAACGGCAGAGACCAATCCATTCGAGTCTCTAAACAGGCTAGGAAGCCTAGATATGGAGGAGGTCCTCACCTTCGCCGACGAGTACTTAAACGCATCCGGAAATATAGGCACGCGTCTATATTTAATTCGTAAATACAAGCACATTGTTAGTGCTCTTGAGTTCAATTAGCCGTTGCAGAGAAAGATAAAACTAAAAGTAAAAATAGTCCTCCGACCCTCGCGCGCAATAATGGTCGAGTTAAACCGCAATCGATTAACGTAGCATTTTATAACGCGAACGGCGTCAAAACACAACGCGAAGAAATTTGTAACTTCCTCCGTGACCACCAAGTCGACGTACTACTCGTGCAGGAAACATTTCTTAAGCCTGCAACAAGGGACCCGAATGTCCCAAATTATAAAGTCGTTAGGAACGATAGGGCCGGCGCCCCGGGCGGCGGCACTATGGTTTACTATAAAAAATCCCTGCACTGCGTACCGATCGACACGCCCGCGCTAACGCACTTAGAGGCTTCGATCTGCCAGCTAGCCATGACAGGCCATGCCCCCATAACGATAGCTTCGGTTTACCTTCCCTGTAGACCAAGCGCAACTATCTTGCGCTCAGACTTCGAAGCCCTTCTATCCTTAGGAGGAGCTACTATTCTTGCCGGCGATTTCAATAGTAAGCACATCCGATGGAACTCAACTAAGATCAGCACACGAGGTCGCGCGCTCGACTCGCTGTCGGACTTACTCGACTTTGAAATCGTAGCGCCCATAGAGCCTACTCATTACCCTCACACAGTGGAACATACACCGGATGTGCTTGATATAGCAATTGTCAAAAATATTAATCTCAACCTACGCGAAATAAAAGTGATTCACGAGCTTCACTCGGATCACCGACCAGTAATACTACGGCTAGGGCCTTCTGCGCCAGCCTCGCCCCAAACCAAGACCATCGTGGACTGGCACAAGCTCAGTGCTAAGCTACAGAACATTGACTCGCCGCAACTTGATTCCGTCCCCGACCAAATAATTAATGAGCAAGACATGGGCGTCGCAATCGGATCTCTCACAAGCTATGTCCAAAATACCATCGAGGACTGCTCGAGGCAGATCCCAGTGATGGACAACCATCGCTGGGAGCTGCCCCCGGACGCCAGGGACTTGCTGAGACGTAAGAACGCGGCCACCCGAGCTTATGATATGTATCCCACCGAATCGCACCGAAAGCGGCTACGTAAACTACAGCGTGAATCGAAAGCACGCATAGCCGCCCTCAGGAACGAAAGGTGGGATACAACACTTAATAATTTAAAGCCATCCCATTTAGCATTCTGGCGGCTTCCCAGATCACTCAAAGGCGACACGTATACCACGATGCCGCCGCTCTTACGCCCAGACATGACGCCAGCCATGCTGGACGAAGAAAAAGCCGAATGTCTGGCTGACAGCCTCGAGGCCCAGTGCTCTACCAGTACCCTACCGGTCGACCCTGCCCACCTCCGAATGGTGGACAGCGAGGTCGATCGGAGAAAACACGACCCGCTTCGCGACTCCGTTCCCCCGGTAACATTCGACGAAGTTAAGGAAATAATTAAGAACTTGCGTCCACGCAAAGCCCCCGGCTCAGACGGTATCACCAATAGGGTGACCAAACTCTTTCCTGCTGCTATTATACAGCTACTAGTTCTTATTTATAACGCGGCAATGACCAAAGGTGTCTTTCCCAGCGAGTGGAAAGATGCTGAGGTCATAGGGTTCCTCAAACCCTCAAAGCCGGCCACGAACCCCACGTCATATAGACCCATAAGTCTTCTCAAAACGTTTGGGAAGATCTATGAACGCCTAATATTAGCCCGCCTACGTACCTTTATGAATACCAAAGGACTACCAATCCCTGAACAATTCGGCTTTCGCGCCAAACATTCGTGTACCAATCAAGTGCATCGCATCACGGAGCACATTCTCTCCAAACGCCAACGCGGCTATAACACTGGAGCCCTCTTCCTCGACGTGGCGAAGGCGTTCGATAAAGTCTGGCACAACGGCCTCATATACAAGTTATACGAGTACGGAATGCCCGACCGTCTCGTATGCATAATACGACACTTTTTAAGCAATCGAACGTTCCGCTACCGCGTCGAGGGAGTGTGCTCTCAAGCGCACCCCGTTCGAGCCGGGGTGCCTCAAGGGTCAGTGCTAGGCCCAGTCCTCTTTACCCTCTACACCAATGATATACCGCGCGTACGCGGTGTAGAGCTAGCCCTATTTGCCGATGACACCTGCATTTTCACGTCGGGCCTTCAGCCTGACGCTATATGTCGACGCCTCCAGACCGCAGCCACCACTCTCGGTGCGTGGTTCCGGAAATGGAGGATCGAAATTAATCCAGCAAAAAGCGCGGCCCTTTTCTTTTCGCGACATAAGAAAGCCCATTCATTAACGCATCTCCCATCCATTCACCTCATGAACAGCCCAATTCCCTGGGAAGATAAGGTGAAATATCTAGGTGTCATCCTTGACAATAAACTTAACTTCACCGCTCACGTGACCCGGGTCAGGAACCGGGCGGCTTTCGTACTAGGCCGCCTTTTCCCATTAATTAACTTTAAGAGTAAAATGTCCCTCCGGAACAAGGTGACACTCTATAAAGCTGTCGTACGGCCCATCATGACATATGCTAGTCCGGTATTCGCGCACATTTCCCCAAAACAAATACACCGACTTCAGCTGATCCAAAACAGATTCTTGCGCAGGGCCACTGGCTCGCCGTGGTTCATGCGCAACATCGATTTACACGTGGATTTAGAGCTGCCCACCATAGCTCAACACCTGAAGTTGGCGTCGCGTCGCTATTTCGACTCCGCCGCCGGTCACCCCAACCCGTTAGTCGTAGGTGCCGCCACCTACAAACCAATCGCGCTCGGTACGTTCCGTCGCGATTATAGACGACCTAGGCACGTCCTCGACTATCGAGACGATGCAATAACCATCGCTCAGGCTAGGATGAAACAACATCGCAAACAAGTCACACACCGTCTTCGCCGGCGAGGACGGCTATTACCTTCTCGATACGGCCACATAGCCGGCAGATTCTTCTCCCCTACTCATGATAGAAGCGTTGCTGGAGTTTCTTCCGCCACTTCTTCTCCCAGCGCTAACGCTTTCCGAAGTGGTAGTAATGTTAGCTGTAATAATATTAGTAATCAGATAATGGCTACCGATCGAGCCGAGGCTCGGCCCTCTCGGGCACCCTCGAATCGGAATGCTAAACGCGTAAAGAGTGACAGCCCAAGCCGAGGTCCCCTCTCGGGGGCCCTTGAGCCGAGCCACTCCATGGAGCGTCCACCGAAGCGACCTAAGAGCTCGGTGGCCTCCCAATCCGGTAATAATATTAAAGTAACGGCCCGAGCCGAGGTTCCCTCTACGGAGGGAGCCCTCGAGCTTAGTTACTCTTAAAGAGGCTTAGGCTAGGCGCCCTCTGCGCCCTGCCGCCTCGAGCCCGGTGTAGCTGTAAATGCCTCCTCAAGGCAAACAGTGACCCTTCAGTCACAAAAAAAAAAAAAAATGATTATGAAATGATTTCTTACATTGACGCAAATATAACGCGCAGTATTTAAACTATTTAACGAAAGTTATCGTGCTTATTTTAAACTATTAAAATTCTAGCTTAGCAAGTACTTTAAATCGATCATGGTTAAATATATAAAGTGAAGTCTAAAAATCATTCCGTTGCCGCTACCGGCAATCTACAATTTTATAATTTACTAGGATAGCAACACCGTTAAATGGTTTTAAGTGTCATATGGTAGTCAATTTATTAATTTTATTGCGAATTATTACATGAGTCACAAAATTATCTATTTTATTAAAAAATAAAAACATTAAAAGAAAAGTTAATCTACTTACACAGAGAGTCGGGCCCTATTACGTTCCTGCTTCTTTTAATTTTTCGAGTTTTTTTTTATTTTTCTCATACATCAAACATACAAATTCCTGCGGCTGGAGGATTCCGGCATCTCACTCATTAGACGGAACGCATAACCATACTTCCATTTCACGCCTGTCTTCTATGAGGTCGTGGTATTTCGCCGGTCGAGCCGGCCCATTCGTGCAACAGATGTTGTGGTTGCGGGCTCTACCACTGTTACTACCCACTACCATCCGCACCACCTTGATGATTGGAATTGGCAACCGTGCGGTTTTCGTGTAAACTCCTGTCTCGCACAGTCGCGTTGTGGAATGATTTATCGCCAGCGGTATTTTAAAACCAATACGAAATAGAGGCCTCCAAGTAGCGATAGTACCTCTTCCTTAATGGCCGGTAACACGTCTACAGTTCCTCCGGTGTTCGTGGGCGTCGGTGATCGCTTATATTACCGCTACCCGTTGCTAGTTTACCCCTTATGCTATAAAAAAAGTTATATTCCAAGCAAATCTACTTTTTCTTAGCTCTATCCGAACATAATGAAAATGTGGTCGTGCTAGAGAAATTTTAAATGAAAGTAATAGACAAGGGAAATCGAGCTCTCTCTTGGGGTGCAAAAAAGTGAAAACTATTCTGTTGTTAAATTTATTGTACTTCTGTAAAATTGGATTCTTATCGTAGCGTATCTTATATAAATTATCAAAGTACAATCTTGGAATAAAATTTTGAATGACTAGAACGCATAACACCATACGGGATAATATCAAGCAAAAAAAAATTTGAGATATATGATTTTTTTTAATTAATATAATTGCAAACAAAGAACAAGAATATTCGATTTAGGATGCTCCCGTTTTGTCAATATCGCTTACGTTGCTGTATCGAAAAAGGTCGCCATGCCGTGTAAACTACATAATAACAATACGCACAACGACTTGCAAACGTTCAAATTGCAAATTCAGCAAATCCCCAAGGCCCAGCGTACGTATTTTATTTGTTGTGATCATTTTATTGACTGGATTCAAATATCCAGGCAATTCAGTATATTGTTCATTTTGAAAAGACTCGTCTTCATCACATTCGGATATTTAGGACAGACAAGAGAAGAAAGTATTCTGAGTATGTTCTGGATAGCTGTATAAGGTAATATGAGAAAAAGTTGTTTTTTAGAAAATATTTTGGAATTTATAGATTATAACGTAAACACTTTAGTTCACCAAAATCAAATCTCGCTGTGAAACAAGGCGTACATATAGATATTTCAGCCGTAGTCTAGACTCGAAAACTGCAAGACTTTTCCTAGCTACTTCATCGGGAATAACTACATAACAAATATATATAGAATATACGAATAAAGCCTCGTTAAAGTATCCTTTTAAACTCATTTTAAAATAATTTTTATATACAACTTTAATAAAGGTACTCTACAAAAAATTGTACAATACAAGTTAGGAATAAAGCAATAAGATATTGAATATTGGTCAATGTGAAATCAAATAGAATTCCCGGTTGTAGCGCCCCACATTTCTATCGGACAGACTAAACTTTTTTTATCTCTTTATTAACTAAATTTGTTTGATTGTTTTGTACAACTTTGTACCTTTGTTGTTTTTGTGTTGGTGGTAAAAAATATTATTATTATAAAACTTACTGGTGTCAGTATGTCACTGAAACGTGAAGTTGTGTAGCTATACTATAGACAGCAGGACTCGGTTATTACCCCTGTCAACGGTTGTGACAATACCTCTCGAGGCCCGAGCCTTGACTGATTGTTATAAGCAATCGTATACAGTGTGTATAGTAAATTGTGTAGTGGTCATATTAGGCTACAACCTGTGCTAGATATAATTACGCAATATTATTTTAAAGGACTATAGGTATCATAGGGTATAAGAGATTTCATTCATTGAATTTATTTTTATTCAATTCTACATATATATTTATATTTATATATTTTTATTAAACATTATAAACAGTGAAACAAAATAAACTATAGTCATTTTTTGACAGGCCGGTTGGCGTGGTTTGTAAGATACTTGCTTTTCACGCCGCAGGTCGTGGGTTCGATTCCCACCCAGGACAAATATTTGTGTGCATGGACATGTCTGTTTGTCCTGAGTCTGGGTGTTATTATCTATTTAAGTATGTATTTACAAAACAAAAGTAGTATATGTAGTATATCAGTTATCTGGTTGCCATAGAACAAGCTCTGCTTAGTTCGGGATCAGGTGGCCGTGTGTCCTAGGATATTATTATTATAATTTTTAATATAATGGGGGGCGCAAACGAGCAGCTGGTCGCCTATTATAAAAGTGATCACCGACGCCATGCAAGCATCCGCAACACCTGAGGAACTGTAGACACGTTGCCGGCCTTTAAGGCTGGATTCTTGGACTCCAAGTCGTATTGGTTTTGAAATTGGTAGGTAAAATTGGCGAAAAGCGCACTGTAATTAAATGAATAATTGTTAACGAACGTGATAAATAGGCTGATACGATATTAGTATATATAGATATGTATATATAGATAGATAAAAATGTAGTTTGTACGTCAAAGCAACTGAATAGTAGTAAATTTCACTTATTCTCTGCTTCTACGTGGATACAAATCTTGAAAAGAGTTACCCGTACAGCGAGTGAGCAAGCGGATTGTCCTGATTACAATAGCACAATGAAACAAAGGAAGGATAAAACAACAGAGGCGGCAGACGAGTTCCGGACTGAAGGCAAGTATTCGCGCTCGGCATGTGACTATACCGTGTGGTGAGACGACTCTGTGACATAGATTACAGTTCTAATGATTGCATACGAGACAACTCCAAACGTAAGCATGTAATAAATATATATTGGATTGTATATTTGTTTCATTTAAAGAAATATACAATGACGTATATGTGAGTGTTATAAAAAAAAGAGGCGACAGCAGTGCATCATGGGGTCGGCGCGACCAGCGAGGTACCATGGTAATACAAAAGGCTGACGAGTTATAGAAGTATTTCTTATTTATCTTTTTATATTTTACGTATCAATTTGTGATTTGTTGTGGGATCCCAGAGGCCCTTCCCATCCCTTCTTCTCTTCTTTCTCTTGCTGTAATCCCTGATCTACCAACCATCTAACCTTCCAACTATCCAAGAATGATCATCATCATGATAATTTTTTAATTTAAAACAACGACCCCGACACCGATATCGATGCCGCATACCACCGTTAGCACCACATTACACCACTAACGCTTTCGATACGGCGCGCGTATTTTTTTTCACAATTTCGAGGGTTTGTAACTTTTGCGCGGACCCTAATTCTTTTGCATAAATTAAATTAACCTGTTTGAATCCTTACAGTATTAACTATCTTTCAGTAAAAGTCCCATCCAAATCGGATCGGTCGTTTTGGAATTACCCGGAATAACCAGACAGACAAACAAACAAAAAATAAAAAATTTGTTATAATTATCCTATATACATACATCGTGTGTATTGAGCATGGAAATTTTATTTTGATATTACGTGCAATTACTTCAATTTTTTTATCTGTATAGAAGATATAGATTTAAGCACTAGGAAGTACTTTTGTGGATATGTATATGATTCCTATTAAATTTAAATAAAGCAAGGGAAACCTAGCACTTCGGGAACGAAATTGAGTTCTGAAGTGTGTGTCTGAAGTTGAAGTTTGATGGATATTGCGTCCCAAATTTAAGGATTGAGTATTTGGCAAGGAGGAAAATAAACTTTGCACATCTTCAAGCGATGCGGTACGTCTCATATAATGTCAGAACAAGTTGTTTCTCAAAATCGTACTACAAGTTAGATTCTGTCGTTTCCAGTACATTTTACTGCATACTCTACAACATTTATTTTCACTTATTAAGGTTAATAAGTAGATATATACTGGCGCATATGAAAGCGAATTATATATATATAACATATTAATAATTAAATTATACGAATTATATCGAATAGCGATTGCAACAAATTTATATGATCATAAACCTAATAGGTGCGCATAAGACTGGTACTAGTGACTGGTACTGAATTGTTCAGCTTTTCGATGCAGTCAGCAAATACAATTTCAAATAACATTTGACATGTCAGCTTCGAATGAAGAAATGAAAGACAATGAAAAAAAAGTATCAGCTTGATTAAAAAGCAGTTCGATTCAAATTGTAGAGTAAAGATAAGCTAAAATGTTCAGTTTAAATTTTATGACATTTTATTAAATGTTGAGAGTATACAGGACTAATGATCACTGTTGTTGGCTAGGTACCGTCTTTCTATGGGCTAATACAAAATCACAAGCTGCAGACTTTCTAGAGCGTTGGTGTTTCAATTTAGCTATGTATTATATTACTTGGGTTTTGATTAGTGTCTTGTGTCTTTGTAAGAGAGTCCACATACAATAAACTCGTAAACGTGCAAACTCCTCCTCCTCCATCTTGTACATAGATATTATACTTCATAGATAGCAAAAAAATACTTATCTTCTTTGGTGGCTTTTCTTATTGAAGCCTTTTGTATGTGATTCTTTTGCCATATGGTAATGAAGCAGACATTCGTTAAGCTGTGGTTGGCTTCACTCGGTCACTGTGAGTTATCGGAAAAAGTAAGGCGTAAAGGTGTGTGCCCTCTCATCATTTTAAATGCGCCAGTATATATGTTGTGATGTCATATTTATTCTCAACTAAATAGCTATGAATTATCTATACTTATTGATATATCTGATCTATATATGTTATGCGATTAAATAACTCTTAAGCTTTCAGAAACAATGAACAATAACTAAATCAAGCCAATAACATCGGAGGTGTCGTAGAAAATGTAGAGCAAAGTCACAAGCGTTACTCAAAATATAAAAACACTGAAGATAGACCTTTTAAAGTTAATTTCTGAATTTTTTCATGAATACTCAAAAATATACAGAGGGTCACATGCCCATGGGCGATATTGTGTATACATTCCCATCGCTCTCAATCAAAACTGTTCAATTATTGTTGCTTCATTTTTATTGACTTATTCGACTTCAATTTCAATAGTTCAGTTCCAATAGTAATTTCAATTCAGAAATATAGAATAGAAAAAATTTAAATTTACCATCACGCGATATGAAATTCAATGAAACCTTATTATATTCCCTATTGTACTGTTTCATTCCAATCTGGGGATCGTACTCAACTCTAACTTTATTACAAAAAATTTATTCCAAATATTTGCTTCTTGAAATCGTAGAAAAAAATATATAAATATTTACATTTTAGTATGTAACGATTATAAGCTTGAGTTATAACTAAGTTATAGCCTACAATATAAATAAGTTTTTCGACTTTTTATGTGTGTTAAAAAAAATAGGGCATTTTCAGGACGTTCTGCTCAGTTAGCAGGATATTTTCCACTTACAATTTACTATGTTGTATCAATATTACAATAGGTAAGATTTTTTATCATTCCTTTTTTCTTTAATACGTAAAAAATAATTTCATAAAATATAATATTATATAATCAACAAATTCTGCTCCATTCATTCTTAAGTGTTTTCTGAGGAAATTGATTTGGTCAATGTTAGTTGAATACAAAGTTTTAAATATTTAATTATATATAAAAGGATCTCCAATAGATGAATAACTTTTATGTCGCCTTATGGTAGAAAAACAAATAATAGTTCATCGAAAATAAATACATTCTAGTTGAAGAAAGAGGTAATCGACCCAACGAGATGTTAGGTCGCAGGTGTCTTGCCTTTATATATGGGTATAGGCATTAGGAGCAGTGGTGGCTCAGAGGCTTAGGCCCCGACTTACGTACTGTAGGTTACGGGTTCGAACCCAGGCAGGCGCTTTACTTTGTGTAATTTATTTCATCACCACTGCTCCAAAACGGCGAAGGAAAACATCGAGAGGAAACCAGCATGTTCTTAAAACCACCAAATTCGAAGACATGTGACATCCACCAACCCACACTGGGCCAGCATGGTGGACTACGGCTCATTCCCTCCCCTAGAGAGAGGAGGCCTGTGTGTCCCTGCAGTGGGAAACATTCTAAAAAGGGCTGATTTATTATTTATTATTATTATAGGCATTATGAGACAGGAGAATTGAAGTATGGAATACGAGAACGGTAGAAGATCAGAAGGATATTTGGGCACCTATCGAACTATCATCGTACAAATAATTAAACAGTAAACGCCGGATTTACCTCCAAAAAAAAATTTTAGTATGGCCAAAGCCATACCAAAGTAGGCGTAAAATAATACATAATTGTTGGGATCACTGTGACCACGATTATTATAGGACACAAGAAAACATGGAGTACTAGATTGATTAACTATAATGTAATTTGAACGACAGTAAGATAAGAATAAAAAGCAGAAAAGCGGATGACGGACGGTCATAGATAAGGAGCAATGAATTAGCATCTTCTGTTGTATATGTTGCGTTCAATATTATCAATATTTTTTGTCATGTATTCACAAAAGTATTTGTTTTAGTTTTGTTCTGGGATTGTTGACCCTTTGTAACGGATACGGAGGATCATGCGGAGGTAAAAGGCTTTGTCTCTGCAGATTCGGAGGTTTATGGAGGTGGAGGCAGATGTGGAAGTGAAAAACAGATTATTATAATTCAAAAAAAGGCAAAAAGATTCATACGAAATAGGAATAGGAGCTTTCTTTTTTAAGCTTTACAAGTGTTAAGAATTAAGAAGAGGTTAAAATAATTTTACCTATGGCTTCAGTCCTACTGGCTCCCGCATTCCTACCACACAAGCATCATCACCATTGTATTCGCAACGCTCAGCCCAGTGATGACGTTGCAACTTGCATTGCATCATTGTATGTTAATGCAAATAAGCCTGCGTTACAACTAAAAAAAATTAATGAGGCGGAAGCGAGGTGCTCTTAAGGGTATCTATATCATTGTTTTTTTGTTTGAAAATTAAGAAGCTGATGACTGCGATAGGCATAATCGAACCTATGTTACAAATCACCGATTCCCCCTGCTAGGTCTAGGTGAGTGCGTGTCTATATGTGTATGTGTGTATAGAATAAAATATATGTTTTATAAAGAAAACTCACGAACTACTAAAAAGATCATCAGAGACGACACACATCCATTACAATTTAACATGAAGTCACCTTGTTTGAAAGTGAACCAAACAATTTCTAACGTTTGATTGAAAAAGCAAATGCACAGATGTCACAAACATGATTTGACACTGTTCCAAAACGTATTAGCCTTGTGAAATTTTAAAAGCTTAAGCTGGTTAACAATTATGCGACACTGCAGAAAGTCGCTTTTAATCTGAATCAGCTCTGCAATTTCAAATAATTTCGTCGTTAGGCCTTTGGACATTTTATTCGGTAGATAGGTCGAAAAGGCTTGCAATTTGTTATGCATGATATTCAAACGTAGCGCATACACTTTGACTAAAAAACTTTTTATTGAAGACCCTGTGACCCGCCCCGGCTCCGCACGGGTAGTTCCTCCGTACACACGTTAATTCCCTTAAGGTTATCGCGCCAAGTGGCAAACGATTAATAGTTATGCCAAAAGTTCTACGATTACCTACATTAGAAGTTTCCGTTAAATTCTTAATCGTAAACTTTTCAAATTTTTCGCAATGTGTAATTCATTTTTGTAAGAACCTTTCCCAGACACTAACAACACACAAAAAAAATAGTGAAATCGGTGTAGCCGCTCACGCGTGATGCCGTGATTAAGGGAAATAGGGATTCATTTTTATAAATATATTAGATGGAGGCAAATCATCTCACACACACAGCACATCCCAAGGACACACATACATAACAAATAAATTAATCTATACAACTATACCTGACATATATTGTTCAACCCACCCACAATTCTATAGGGTAAGAGAGCAAAACGGGAACTAAGTCATTAGATGTTTAGTGATTACATGAACATCAGAGTAGCTGCATATATGTTGGCGGCCTTTAGATAGTTATTTTTTCAGAAAAAAAAGTTTACAGTTTTCTTTCCTTTCCATGTCTAGACATCCAGTAATAAGTAGCTTACAGCTTAGTTAAAATTTAATTAACACTAAACCTATATTAGCTTCAAGATACCCGGGGCTTATGAGAACGGAATTGCGTTCTCAGTTGTACCGCTGAGGGTAAATTCTGTTAGGTATAAGTTTATGGAGGACTCTCGAGTAAATCTTTTCAATTATTAACATTCATAACCGTTGGAGGAGACCTACGTCCAGCAATTTTTTACTGTGTTATTTAATTATCATAAGTGCGAAAATATTAGACACTCACGCGGAATCAAACCCTTCGTCTAATTTTTTCGTTTATCTTTGTTTTTTTAACCAATGTAAAGTAAAACTTCCTCAATTTCTAAATAAATATTCTTATTCCACAATAGAGAATGCCGATAAAAATGCCGGTATTAAGTCTCTTGTCTCTACCTACCCTCAGGGTTACGGCCGTGGATACTTATACATCTGATATATAATAAAAAAAACCTAAATTAAATGGACGTGTGTGTGATATTTGATTTTTTAGCCTAAACTACACATCAGCATCAACAGAGCAATTGTGATTGTGGGTGGTAGCCTCAACAGTCCCATTTGTCAGTATGGCGGTGGCATGTGGATGGTTGTAGCGGTGTAAAGATATGTAAAAGATAACATATTGAAAATATATTTTTGGATGTTAAACTATTAATTGTATATTTTAATAACATGCTTTCAATAATTATATAATTAGAAGCCAGCGAAGCAGTTGTTTGTAGGTAGCTTATTCTAAAATCCCTAGATATTTTATAATGTTCATGAAGTTTGTTTATAAAATGTAGAGCAAAATAATATGTCGTGTGTTATAAATGATTTTAATCCTCGCTCCGTACGCGCCACATTCCGCGAGGTTCATTAATTTAACCATTAGTCTTAAAACGTGCTTTACTTACGACACTAATGCTTATATTACTTTAGTATTAATTTAAGAGAAATTTTCTATGTGACTGTTACAGCACCTGGTTTGATAATTGTAATTGTGTATTTAATTTATCAAATGATATTCCAACAATTAAATTTTAATTCTTTTTATTTTAAATCCCTTCGTCTAACTCTTTGAAGATAGATTACATTTTAGACTGTCTCTTGTAATTACTTATTTAGACTCATGCAAAGTTCTCTTCTTTTTTCCATTTATTTTCTAAGACATACTTATTTTATTCCATATATTTTAAAGCAAATTAAAAGCATTACTTAGAAAATTTAAATTGGAAGAATTTAAATTCCAAATTCTTTCATTATTTTTTGTTAAATACTAAGTACTCTCACTGAATAAATTTCAGGAGTCTACTTGCATGTTTTCGCAGCTCGATGAAAGAATGCAAGGTTTTTAATATTTATGTTATCTTTACGATTATCCTCTGTAAGGTCGTGGTAATTCACCGGTCGAGCCGGCGCATTCGTGTTTTGTTGCGGACACTACCACTGTCGTTGTGTGTTTTCTACTAAAGTTAGGTATACTAGCATTCATTCAACCTTAAGTATTTCCCTCCACCTGATTAACTTTATTCTATTGTGAGATTTTATTTTATATTTCAAAATAATTACTTTGCTTAATGTTTCTTACAACGCTCAAAATTTCAACTATTATATTTCTTAAAACTTTAATGCGGAAAATAAGTTGGCTTTCAATTTTTAATCTCTTGGCTTAAACGCTCTGATAAGCTAGTTAGAATTCGGGATCCTAATTTAACTGAATTTATAAAAAAATACGTAATATTAGAAAAATAAAACGAGTTAAACGTAATTAAATTCCTATTAAAGTATGCTTCGACAAATATAATTATGCAAAGTAACTTTCAGATTCAATACATTTTGCTCTTTATACTCGGTAAAGCGATTTAATTAAATTTAATCAAAATTCTTTTGTTAATACAGTTAGTTCGGCGAGAATTAAATTATTTAATATTAAACGATTCTATATAAACCCAACCGGTAAGCATAAACTATTCCGTGTTCACAGAGGTTATTACCGGCTACACAGAGATAACAAATACGCGCTGTTTACGAATTTCCCCCAAATGTGTCAGGCACAGATGTTGCATACCTCCAAATGGAGCATCCGGGACGCAAAAGTGAAGCTATCCTTAGTCGCCAATTAGCTTTTTCGTAAAATCTAGCTGTCATCCGGTTCCCGCCTCATAAATACGAATTATCTGTGTTTGTAATGAAGAAAATAACGGTTTATGCGTAGAAATCGTGTATAAACTTGACTTCAAAGAAAGATACGAACAAGTGTACGAATATCACATATTACAACTTAGAAATACATTTTATGATATATCCTGATATACATAAATAAATTAACAATTGTAATGTAACAATGCGACGCCATATGTTAATGGTTGTTAACTACATTACAAACATTATACATAACCGTAAAATACAAATGAACTACGAGTAAAATACGTCAGATTAAAAAAGTATTTGTACTTTAATACTGATTAACATCTTTCAAAGGTTATTTGTAATTTTAAATTCATATTTTTTTTATAAACGGCGCTTAAATAGTACTCAAAATAAATATTAATTTTAAAAATTCGAAAATATTTTTTTAAATATATTAAGTAGACTCTCCATTTTAGGTTATCGCCGACTAGCATGCATTCGCGGTAAAAATCGAGCTTCATTTTTGAATTTGTATGGAATGTGGTATCTGGAGGTATATAAATCTATGGTCAGGGCTATTAATGGTTATAGTAACTTCTCTACCATGAAAATTGGTGATCTTCTAACTGCAGTACCGATCAGATATAACCAATCAATGTTAAAACACTATTGAACATAGCCCTCTCTCTCATGGACTGCCACAAAGGTTACCGGTTTTATTTAGTGAAAGCCGGCAAACTTGGCCAAATCATCGGTCCGTCTTTTGGTAGCTTTATCTACCCTTTTTGGCCTTGCCATTGTACGACCTGTTGCCCTGTTAATTATAATTATTTATAACATATAACGTTATTACAAGAATACTTCAAGATAATACATAATATTATGACTGGTTTTTTTAAGGTCTGAAGCGATATAGTCATGCGCGTATGATTAATGCTTCATTAGGCAACGTTGAACTTCCCAAGGGCTTCATTAATTCAGTCATTAGTCTGAAACCATATCTTACAAAGGCAATATATCTCCAGGCTCGTATAAATAACACGGGGATTTTAAGCGAGTCTCCTCGCCTGCCATAGACAGATTTATAAATGTATATTTACACCCTTGACACAAATTAAAGGTAAAGAAAATAATTTTAATTTAATAGAAAAACAAGGTCGTGGAACTAAAAACAATATTACACAATTGTTAATACAAATATTACGTAGCTACTCAAACGCATCTAGCTTCCCAGGTCGTTTTAATTCAATCATTATCCAATCAGATCCTCGTCTGAGAAATTATCACGATCAAGCTGAACTGGTCGAATAATATATTAAATATCTTAGATATAATATATTTATGTCTTCAGCGTTTAGTCTATTCAATGAAGTGGAGTTTAAAGAGAGTTCGGAGCCTCCGCACTCTTTCGATATCTTCATATCCTCCCCTTAAAATCATGTTGCTTGTATTTGTATTGTATTTCATAGTACATAATTATTAGTTATATAATTATATACGATACACTATAGTTGTAACTATAGAGCGTCTTTATGTACACATAGGTGATGTGTTCCTCTCTAAAGTCCCGAAAGTCTCCTGGTTGATGTGCTGGTGACTGTAAGCTTCACATTCTACCAGTAGTAATACGAAAATGAACGGGTGAACTTATAATGTCTTGCTTATAATTTGTCTTATTTTTATATTATCTAGTAAATAACAATAGAATGATAATTGGTGTACATGTTATCGAAGTCTCACAGCGACCATTTCAATTTGCCCGTGTTCGATTCCCAATTTACATATATTACGATGCGAAACGTGAACCGGCCAGCTGTGGGTCGTATCATTGTGAATATTGTCGCTACATTAAATACACATTTTATATACTAGTTGTTTCCACTTTGAAATACACTTGCGTAGCATAAATTGCTTCACTCGGTCTAACAGTGGTCACTGATTCATAGTGATAAACGTAGCAGTTGGCAGTTAAGGTAGATATACTTAGTTACGTAAAAAGACGAGAAGATAAAATTGTAACTAAAAATTACATAACACAATGTGTGTAATCGATAAAGCTAATTTAATTAAGACATTAATAATACAGTTTTATAATATTAAAAAATCCAATTGAAGCACTCGGCCTTTCTGGTGCACTGATTGAAAGTAAAGAATTAATTTGAATTGATAAAAATAAAAGACAAATTAAGCCCCGACTTAATTTGGTATATAAAATATTAATCACCAGTAACGTATTGGGCCAGGTGGAAGTGCATTGAAGCTAAATTGCATCTCAGACCGAGTTATTATTCCGCCTTTAGGTTGAGACGAAGTAAGCAATAAACAGACTAAGCAATCAATAAAGTTCCCGCTCCAAAAGAAGTAGGGTGGGCGAATTTTAATATGTCTCTGAAAACAAAATACATACATACATATATTGTGACGGGGTAACAAAGTTGGTACATGAATTTGAAAAAAAAAACACATAACACTTAAAAAAAACACATAACCTTTGAATTCAGCGCATATTCTTTCTGGTGGACGATCGGCACAAACACTGAGATGCGCTTGAGCGTTTGGTAGACCGCCGTTTTTTTTCGCCGGACATCATACCACTTCGTCCGCCAGATTTGCTTTGGTATAAATGGTTTAAAGTGAGTGGCTGGCAGCGTTGGCAGGACATTCAAGGAGAACTTTTATGGATCAGATTAGTAACATACTAAAGATGGGCGATATAAGGAGTACCCGTAACCGACGAGCTTGTATGCGTAGATGTATGGATGTAGAAGTGAGAGAGGTGTGCCAGGATCGTGCCAAATGAAAATCTATAATATCTACCTACCCCTCAGGGTTACGGGCGTGAGCGTATATTTAATTTTATATATTTATTTATAAATTGTTTACAATGAATGTGCGTACATGAACCGGATACCAATCCGGCGATCAATTTACACCGAATGTATCGCCGCCTATGACGGATCGTCGTCCGGTGATTATGACACGTTTGTAAGCCGAAGATGTTGGCGGTTAATATTTTATTCAAAATACGATAGCAAAAGGACAATGCCTACTTCCCATACATTTAAAAACATGATAATTAAAGTTTATGTATAGTTACAAGGTAGAAAGACTACCAATCAGTTAATAAAATAATGTCATATAGTCATTTTTACGATTTAAACGCAAATAAGGCCAAAAATATTCATATTTCTTGTTAGGTGAGAATTAGTTGTTAATTAAAAAAAAATCGCCAAATATAAAAAAATGAAATAAAAATGCTAGAAATTATTATTAACGCTCGAACTTTAGTCTAAAATAGTAATACTCACCTAGCTATGGCTTGAACACACACAAAATCACACAAGGAGACAACGCAACACCGCCCGAAGACAACGTGCCCGAAGCCGACGCCAATCGCGGAATTGTCAAATGTCAAAAAGGAAAACAATTTCAGTCGGGCGAACTCTGTTACATACTGCATGAATTTTTATTTAATTATTATGCTATCGTTTATTACTTCAATAATTTAATAAGTAGCTGCTTTTTCTATAAACCGTAAAATAATATATAAAACTCAGAAGCTGAGTCAAATCAAGCAGCAGTGTGTAAAATGGAACGTCGTAAAAAGAGTTGTTTGAGATATGTTCAAAACATGATAATAAGCTTACAAGTATTTTAAGATATTATTTCTGTACATAAATATCACTTCCAATCTAACGAACCTAACCTATAATTATCTTACATAACTTAAACTTTAACGCAACAACATCTGTTGCACGAATTGGCCGGCTCGACCGGTGAAATACCACGACCTCATAGAAAACAGGCGTGAAGTAGAAGTACTCTGCGTTTCGTCTGACGAGTGAGGTGCCGGAGGCCTAATTTTAGTCCTCTTCCCCTTCCCACCCTTTCCTCATAAGGATAGGAAGGGAAGGGGAAAAGGATAGGATGGGGAGGGGGTTAACGGGGGAAAGGAAATATCCTTTTTCCTGTCTATGCCCTCCTTTGTCCTTTAAAGGTAGGCAACGCATCTGCAACGCATTTGCCTGTTGCGGATGTTTATGGGCGGCGCTCAATTGACATCAGGTGATCTGCTTGCTCGTTTTCCACCTTCTCAGATAAAAAAAATCAGTTTATAATATACCTAGTGAAATTATAAATTGACGATGTTTACAATATGACAGTGATGTCTATAGTACAAATCTCTAACAATTAACCTCAGATTGCATATTACAGTGTGTAAATATGGTATATTGTTATACTAATTACATTTCAATATACAAAAGCAGGTGTTGCAAGACACAACCATTAAAATTGGGATGAAAATTCAATTACGCTCAAGTACTCGTTCGTATTGCATCGATAATTAAAAACCGGTCAGAAGATTAATTAAAATTTCCACTAAAAGTCAGAAGAACGTGATGTTGCCATCATAACACTTGTAACACGTTTTACGCCCAGTTTTTATGTAAGGTTAAAAATTCATACGACTTGCCAGATTAATAAATATATGCATTCATCAGAAACATTGCCTTTTTATATCTTTATCGAAATTAAATCGACTGCTATCTAAATGAATACATAAAACAAAACAAACGAATCACAGTTATGTTGCCAGCTAATGTAGGAAATAGGAGAGCGTCGGTAAAAAAGAGAATGGAAAGAGGATGGAACGAGGGATTGGAACTTAAGTAATGGTGCTTTATTTTATGTAGGGAATGACGTAATACATACTTCTATCGGCCGTTGTACTTTGTATATCTCCGATCATTCATGATATTTCTTTATGTTGTATGCTGTACGTACGTTATACTGTTTTGCTATGTTGTGTGGGGCAAACGAGCAACGGGTCACCTAAAGTTAAATGATCACCGCCACCCATGAATATCTACAATATCATATTATATATATGTGTAGTAGTAATCAAATCAGTATTATGTGTATTGCATTACTATCTGCTCAAGATTCTCTTTAATCTATATTAATTATAAATGCGAAAGTTTGTACTTATGGATGTATGGATGTTTGTTACTCTTTCAAGCAAAAACGGCTGGACGGATCTATGTGTAATTTGACACATACATAGATTATAATCTGGAATAGCACAAAGTCTACATTTATACCGTAAAACTTTAATGTATGTATGGCTGCCCGGGCGAAGCCAGGGCGCCGTTTCGGAACATTTCGGAACATCTATAAGGAATATACGCCGAAAGACGCTCGTCTTTTATCTCAGGAAGTATTGCATTAAATTTCCTTTGATGTAATTGTGCGATATTTTAATATGCAGGTACATAGTGGATGTTGTAGATAGAACAGCTTTGATCCACCGAAAAGCGAATTCTTATAAAGTTTAAAATTAAAATCGTATTATTAAAGCGCAAGAAAGGAAAACATTATGATTCTTTCACTCAAGATTTTAAAATTAAAATATTTACGAAAAGTGCAAAACTTCATTATTATATATTAAAATTCTTGAGTAACATATACACATAAGAACATCTTCGCCTTTTAATTGACAACAGATAATCTTAAAAGTAATATTTTACAATACAAATTTACAAAATAACGACATTTAAATTTCAAGAATAGTAACTGTTCAGACGGTGTACAATAAAACTCGGTTTTAAAATATTTGCGTGAATGTACTCTCGAACAATTTCAGAGAGAGTTCCTGTATATATAAACGCCGTCCGTATACCGTGTTAATGGAAATTAAGGCAAGTTAATTAAGTCGTCACACACCGAAGCACGGACATCGAGTCTTCTAGGCTATGTTTAATCAACTATTCCTCATAATATCTGTAGCTCTCTACTACTTTACATAATATGAAACTACGTCACTTCCGCTGTCTATTTCCTTATATCTTTCAAACTAGACAACGTATTTTAATCCGGTCTTCATAAATGCATGTTATAGTGAGGAAAAACAGGAGTTGTAAAGATTTGCAATGTGACATAAAAACATATTTTTGTGCATTGCAAGCAATAGCTAAAACTTACGAGATAGATAAAAATAATGTACTACTACAGAATTGTATACCCTAAAAAGATCTACAAAAATTTGGCGATGTGGAGACTGTTCGATTTATGCGACCACCCACGGCACAGCCCTCGCTATCGTCCCCTGTGCTCAAGCTCAACGTACTTTCCTTAAAGGGTCGACCTGGCTATAACCCATCTAACGATTTATACAATATTACTACATGATATTGTAATACAAAAATAATTTTAAGGCTTCTGGGTCGACTAATAATATACTATAAAAGGGAGTAATTGAATTTATATTTTCACAATAAGGCGACTTTATCGCATCGTATCGTATGAATTTCATGAGATCAGCGTTCCTCGAACCGTCATCATTCTGAGATTGCAGATGTGTTGGCTACCTATATTGGACACAGGAGCGGATAAATAGTAGAGTAAAAGTATTTTCAATTTCCCGCCCATGCCCTCTTCCATCAAATCCTCCGCTTCCTTCCTTTTATTATAAAAGGGTGGTAATGGTTAGGGGAATGGGACGAACAGAATTGGGCCACCAATTCTGTTCGTCCCATGGTTGAATTAGTGCGCGATGTGGAGATGAACTGGAGTACTAACTACTCTAGTGTTTTGTTACAAAAGCTAATCTTTCATTGAAAGGAAGTGCAAAGTAAGTACGATGGAAAACACAGCTTCTCTATTTTCGTCCTGTTCGGATATCGGATACTGGAAAAGATAAATGTTTTTCACAATTTCTGATGCTTTAACATAAATAAAACAACAATGAAAATCTAGCTTACATTGATTAAATTTGTAATAAATTTTATATAAGGTGTATATTTTATTAAAAGTGGGAGCACATCACTTGATGCGAAGTGACCTCTACTGATAACTATTTATATTTACAATTTCAGATGCGTTAAACGTTATCATGCCAAAAATAAAGGTTTTTAAACGATATAATTGTATTGTTTTTGTCAAAAGGTTTGGAATGGTTACCACGGCACTGGCAGAAAGGGACTGACCTTTGTGGCTATTTATGAGGGAGGCCTAAATTCAGCAGCGGAAACTAAATGGCAAACTAAAAAAATATAATTCAGTCTTTGGGCACCATAATCAACGACGAAACGCTGAAGTAGAGCTAGTTATACGCAATGTTTTGTGAGGCACTGGCACTAATGCCCTGTTCAAACGGAAGGTATAGTAAGCCGCGGTGCGCACTTTATGTTCGATTAATACATATTCAACTTTGTTTGTTCACACCGTTTTGAACGTGTGAAATGAGACCAAGCGTAGACGGTGACTGGGATCTACAGTGAGATGGCTCTAAGTCGGCGGCAAATAATGCGCTTGGTGTGAACATGGCCTTAGATCGAGCAGGATTAACCAAGTAATAATTAATCGTATCTCTACGAGTTTGTATTTCTTTTACATGATGTATGGTACTATTATTATCTATAGCTTATGTAATCTATCAACATATATCTAGGTTCCTAATAAATTGTTCAACGTATACTTACATTGATACAATACAATTTATTTAAGTGTATGTATGTAAGTGTTTCGAAATTTAAATCTAAAGTTATTAAAGTCCTAGAATCCGAAATGTATTCAGAATACTTTATCTTCCAACGTAGAAACGGACCTTGGGGCACCGAGTTGCAGTTTAATATTTAATATAAGCATTTGCTCTAACTGCTTTTGTTCATTAAAAAGTGTCTGCATTGTTGAAATAGTTTTACGGTAAACTATTTAAGAATACTTTCATAATATCATTTTACTACAGTCTTCAGAGTCTACGAGGCTGTACGAAATTATAAGTAAAGTCACGGAGTACTTTTTTTAATGTCTCTTTAGTATTTTGGTTTCAGTGCAGAAAGACAGACAACAGAAAATAAAAAGAATATTAAGTATTATTTAAAAAAATAGTACATAAGTTAATATTGATAGACAAACAACTTTTGAATACTTTATACTAATATTATCAAGAGAAAAGATTTAATTGTTTGTTTGTTCCCGATTAAGTTAAAAACTACTGAACCAATTTTTAAAAAGTGCTCAGTTTTTAAGCTGTATAATAATTTTTGTATGTCTATATAACCATCCGAAGCGAGGGTAAGTCACTATTATTAAATATAGAAGTCTTTTTCGCCCGGTCGCGATCGACTTGAAAAAGTTATATATATTTTTTGACCTTTGTGATGGTTAAATAGGATACGCTTGTACACTTAACATAAAGTGAGCAACTTGCTTTCATCTACAAAAATGGTATTCTACCTCAGTGTCATATTTTTAGTTGTAATTAAACTATGCACTAAATTAAACACTTGAGTTGATGGATTTCAAACACTCATGGATCTTTTGTCTTAAATGATATATGTAACGGGTTGGCTCACAGCGCATTTGGGAATATTTATTACGGCTGACAATTTTCAGCAGCATTACAGGAATGTATAAAACCGTCCCCTTTGATAATATTAACAAGCGTTCCGCATTTTAAATGTAAACGAAGCGCTAAAACAAGGATTGCAATTACGTTTTCATTTGGGTCTGTGGTATTCTCAAAATATGCGGTACCCCACAAGTAGCTGGAATACGTATGTTTAGAATTAATTTGATTTATGTATACCTGCATACAGAAGCTGGTTGCATAAATAAAATTATTGGGCCCTTTGAGTTACTGGTACTTCTCAGTATTTGTAAAGTATATGGGGAGATATCATAAATATAGATATAAATTTTATGTAAACCTATATACCCTAGGTTTACATAAAATTTTGAACAAAAGTGTATTCAAAAAATAATTGTACGCAATCAAACTTAAGAATCAATTTTTAATCTATATTTATGATATCTCGCACAGGTTGTAACCTAGTATTCTCACTACGCAATATACTGTACACTATTACTCAAGAGGTATTGTCACGGCCGTTGAAAGAAGTAAAAACTGAGTCTCCTTCCTTTGACAAAATAAATAAATATACGCTCACGCCCGTAACCCAGTGGGGTTGGCAGAGATCATGGATTTCCATTTGGCACGATCCTTCTTCTAGAAGCTTCTCTTAGAAAAGAAAAAGAAAATATTTCGATAAACGTATTCACGGTCTCGGTTTGATACACGATCGTTTATCTAACGAGACGAAGGAGCAACGTACCCACCGTCCTTGCTTGTTACACATTTATTTTAACACAAGACGAGAAGACCGTCAATGTGGTCAAAGTCAATTAATCAATTAACAGTGGTAGAGCCCGCAACAACATCTGAAGTGAAGACAACAACAGTGAAGAAGTATCCAACGTTTCGCCTGATGAGTGAGGTGCTGGAGGCCTAATTGCAGTCTTCTTCCCCTTCCCAACCTTTTCTCATACGGATAGGATAGGAACGCGAAGAGGATTGGACGGGGAGGGGGTTGGTTGTAAGGATTAATACTAAATACGAAAAAATAGCGTATTATATTTATAAAACTAAGTTTACGGATATTATCGCGTTTATTTCAAGTTTTTGTTCGCGAAGTTTCGAGTACTTTACAGCGGTCATGGTCATTGGGGGTACTTCTGCCCCGATCTATGCTGAATGAGATCACGGTATCTTGAGATCTTCTAATTGTATGCTTGGTTCGGTACTTAATTTTATTTATCATGGGACCCTAAGCAGGTGGTGCCATTTTCCCTGTTGAAATTGGGATGTTTTTTAATTTCAAGCGCATCATATCGTAAGGAAGCGGTATTCCTTTGCTAGGATTTGTGGTGTATCAAATCTTATATAATGGCTTATATAGTCTTTTTGGAGCGTTAGTATTTTAAGCCAGCTGTCTGGTCTTTTACCCAGGTTTTAAAAGTCTCTTTGTTTGTCCTAAATAAGAGAGTCAATATTCACAATCAAGCTTGTACACTCTAGTACCTTATAGAGGGATGTTATACTTGATAGATATTAAAAATTGACTTATCTTCCTAGGTGACTTGTAGAAAGTTTTATTGAAGCCTTCTTCAGGATGTAGCCCGTCTTGTCGGAAAGCTAAAGCGTTATCAGCCTCTCAATCTATTGTGAAGCTTATTTTAGGTTTCATAGAGTTAAGATGGTTTAAGAATGCAGTTACTTGGTTGGAAGGTAAAATTGTCATCTACATTCCGCCTGTAACCTGGGCGTTACAGGTCCAGCGCGAATGCGAATACAATTGAGACGCAGTCTCCAATAGGAAGGCACGTCAATAATAACTGGAAATCAAAACAGGACAGTATTTTCATTGTAATCTGATGTTTCCACTATAACCGTTGCATTACCTTTATCTGCTCGGATAATCGTGAGGTCTAGTCGTTGGCGTAAGTTATTCAAAGCTTTTAGCTCATCTTTGGGAAATTTTAGTTTCGGCATTGAACTTGACATAAAAAGAATCATCTTGAGGAATGGCCGCCGAATCTTCTAAGTTCGTGTTTTGAACAAACGAAACGTCGGGAACAAAAACATAAAAATAAACGCCATAAAATCCGCAAAATTAGTTTCATTCCAATGTTTAGTATTCGCGTAAATATAAGAAATCATAATGTATTGTTTTTAATGTGAGATAATCGTAGTAGATAAATATATTCCATCGTTTATTTTTAATTTAAAAAAAAATAGACTTCTAAAATTATTTCATACTTCATTTTTATTTACTCCCTATACTTTGGCCTAAGTAAGCCAAGAAAGTAAAACTCGACTTTGTCACATAATGCATTATTAAGAGTAACTCGAAAACAACTCGTGGGATCTTGATTTATAAAAAATGAGACCTCACGACAAACAATAGCTGTGACAAAAAAAGACTCATCATCAAATCAGTTCAGTTCACCAGCAGCGGAGTTCTGAGGTGACAAACATAAAAAAACTTGGAAGTGAGGAATTTATAAACTCCTCCTATTTTGAAGTTGGTTAAAAACAGATTAAAATTAATGTCTGCATCCTAAGCTTGTGGTTTAATTAGATCTCTGTAACATTGAGCAGTCAAATTCAACAAATCTCAGATGAGCTAAATGTTTTTGTAACCATTGTCAAAGAAAGATAAACAAGTAAAAAGATCAAAACAAAACCATTGTATTTAAAAAGGTAAAAGTAAAAAAAATGGGCATGGCATATATTTGTAATCACAACATTTTTAAACATAACTCACCTGTCTAATAAAATTTAGAATAAGTAATTGTCGTCACTTTATTTTGTTACAATTTTAGACACGGCTTTTTTATGAACTGTGCACATTTATTACGGTTCTTCATTTTTTCGATAGTATATTTGAACAGACTTTTGATGTCAATATATAAAGATCCTCATTTCAGTCATTCTCAATTGTGATTTATTGAATTAACCACAGCAAGGGACAGTTTGTTTCTTTCTTCCATAAACATCATCCTTCATTTACTACATAACAAACAAGGTACCACAAAATTAAAAGGATTAATATCGTTCCAAGCACGACTAACACCTGATTTAGGTTGAAATTTATTGAATCCTGTGTACGAAGACTTTTCTTTGAATTCTTCGATCGCCAAATTTTACTCATGGTTATGGTAAATTTTACATTTTGGTTATTTTATGTCGTTATTTGATATCTTGTATCAGTCTAGCATTTTAATTTTCTTCATGTTGTTGTCATGTCAACTGTTGATTAACCGTCATAAGCTTCATAGACTAAATATAACTTTTATGTCAGGTAATAAAACGGCCAGCACGGTCTGTTTGTTAAAAAAATAGAAAACCATAAACGTCCATTTTTAATGACAGGTTTCGTAAATACATATCACAAATGTCTTGACTACAGTATGTCGGTTTGAAGACTTTGGACAATGCTGGCTTTTAACTAATTAAATAGTTTATGCACCGACTACTTTCGAGCCAAGATGCGCCGGAAGGGCCACGACCCTTTCTCAGGGTGAGTGGGGCTAATCCCAGTCCAACTCACCCTGAGGGAGGACCCCCGACAGGCTCGAACCTAGTATGTACATACACCGCAGTACACGGAAGTTAAAATAATTTAAATGTTGGTTTTACTTGTACGTAGAATAAAATAAAGGTAGACGTAGTCATCGAAAATTTCTGCGCTTTTTTTCTTTTATTATGAGAAAGTGTACTATCAAAATCTATTACAATTTATTAAATACGTAACATGCGAACTATTGAAATGAAAATGTAAATAATTTTGGTTAAATTATGAAACTGCTCAGCAATAATAATGAAATTAAAAACTTTTCCTTTGCTTATTAAGCATGGCCCGTACAAATGAAATTATCAAGGCAAAAAAGGAAAAAATATATAAAAATGCGGCAGATCTCCTGCGTTGAATTGGTAATGTGCGTAATTAACTTACAGGGGAAAAACAAATAGACATGCAAATTGAGTGTCCCGAATGTGTTGTGAACAGGAATTGTATTAGTTTATTAGCAATGAGGATTATATATTTTTCAATTTAAATAATCTCTTATATAATTTAATAAAATCATATTTTTTAGGTTTACGCGTTATATGAAATGGTGGTATAATATGCCAATGTTTGTTGGTCGTTGTTTGTGCAGATAAAATATTTTTTGTTTGATTAAATTTAAACAATTTTAAATGCGTCGACTAAGAGTTTTATTTAACCGACTGACCCAGATAGTACGTCTGTATGTATGGTCCGTTCCGTTGTGACCTCTAGCCTGTACGGCTTGACCGATTTTAAAGAGTGAGGTGTCGTTCCATTCGTATTCTGAAGTGTCATAGCTATTAAGACGCCGTGACATTGCGTTACAAACGTATCCAGAAAAAAGTTGCAGCTGGTTAATGAGCTTAGAGTGTAGATACACTGTGGAAAAATATTGTACGTATTTTTTTTGGTGCCAAGATAATTTTGTGGCAACTGATAACATACTCCCACTTGATCTGTCTGGGTCTGTCGGGATTTTAAAGGTATTGTTTGATCATAAATAGGCGTCTTACTTTACTTGAGTTACTTTTATCTGGATCCTTTGTAGACAGTAAAGCAGGAATATAGAATTATTACAACGTTCCAGAATTAAGGCGTTTTGATCTTTTAAAAGTACTAACCTGATGAAATAAGCCAGCTGGAACACATCATTACCCAGGACATTATAAATCATGGTATTAGAATATCTGTAAACGTGGATGGTTTGATTTATTTACGTATAATTAGCAAGAATTTGTTTATTTACACATTTATATATTTCTTGACTAATACCTTCTAACAAGAAGTACATTAGTTAAATAGTCGAACAGTCTGCCTCAATATAGATTGTGTATCGAATTTATGACGGCCCAGGTCTGTCTGGTTAAAGGCCCGCAACAACATTCGTTGTACGAATGAGCCGGCTCTACCGGTGAACTACCATGACATCACAAAAGACAGGCGTGAAGTAGAAGTATGCTTCTGCGTTTCGTCTGATGAGTGAGGTGGCGGAGGCCCAATCTCAATCCTTTTTCCCAGTAAGGATAGGATGGGAAGGGGAATTGGAAGTGGAGGTGATGAATTGCTAAAGGTAATATTGTTTTCCTAATTAGTCTTCTGCCGTTTAAAGGTAGGCAAAACATCTGTGACTCACTTTCTTGTTGCAGATGCCTAGCCTAGAAGGGTAGCGCCCACCTAACACCAAGCGATCACCTGTGGCTTGCCATCACCATGTATAAAATAGAAAGTACGTAGTAATTCACTTATATTTTTTTTATGTTTGCTATCTCAGAGCTTCCACATCGATCAATCGCTCGTCCTTATTTCAAAACTGGTCCCAATTATTTTTTTCCCGATCCATAAGTAGTTCTGGAGCTACTATATTTATACAGGATTTTCACGACTGAAGTCGTTAGTTTTAAAATAATATAATAAAACGTCTTATTACGTATAGCTCTTCTGACCACGAAGATTTCACATCCTTTTTCATTGTGTTTTGTCCATGCGACCTCTGATAAAAGCGTTGGTTGTCTGATTTCTGTCTACTTCTTTAATTATAATTCTATGTTAATTGTAAATTCAAAGACGTCATTTGTTTAAACATCTTTACAACCGATACTGGTGAAGTTGATGCTAAGAAAAATGCTAAAAAAATACAAAGGACTCATGAATGTGTAACACTTATATAGCGGTCGTTCACTCTAATATAATCATACTGTTTTTAACTGCAAGGCGCAACCGATCCGCAACTAATCTGAATGTCTAATAGTTATAATGGGTACTTGACATCGGGTAAGTCGTATATTTTAGGCCTCAAACGCACTGAGCGGATGCAGGAAGCCGTTTGTCGCTGCCGATGACCGAATGTGAACGGGTGCAATGTCGCGCTTTTCATGACGAATAACTGCAAATCGCACAGTGCGTATGGCAATCGTACTGCCAGCCGCAGTGGAAACGCAGCGCTGCGAGCAAACTCGGGGGTTGGACGGCAGCTGCATCTGCCGCCGCCGTAGTATGAATGAATACTGTCTCATACAGTATTCATTCGTACGTAAATTTTGACTGAGCGACCGCATCCATGAACGTATATTATAATACTAAGTAATTATTAGACTTTAGAATTAAGTGCGAAATCTTTCAAAAAAAAATAACTGTTACTAAAACTATTCTTTAGGATTCTAGACGAGTCACTTGACCACTCGGTTATAGTGACTTCCGCCTGGACAAAGGAAAAAAACGAAAATATAACACAAGATCAATAAAAAATAATATTATTAATAACAAAAACAACATTTCTCCATATTTAAAGCTACCCATGTCAAAATTTAATTAACACGTTTGAACATTTCAGGCATCCAATTTTCCTCTCCTGCAAGAAAACATTTTTAAGTGATTAAAAACCAAATGCAAAAGAAATAATAAAATATATACAAAAACTTGTGGTAGGTACCTTTGCACGTTAGTATTGTGTCGTGTTTATTCCGCCGAGTGGAAGTTAGGAATCGAAAACAGAAGGCACTGTAGTTAATATTTTTTTATATATTATTTAGTTTGGGGATGACAACAATAAAGTCGGTGTGTACAGGATGTGCACGTGTCTCTTACCGTTAGGTGAACTTCCTGCTCATATAGTCATATAAGTGTTACAAAAAATATATTACAATGCAATATGTGCATAAAATAAACATTTATGTATGTATATGCATTTTATATACTTCCACCATCACCATGTCTATACAAAGTATTTATAAATTAAAAGAAGTTGGTATAATGTTCCACGTCGAACCAACTATAATACAACTATTTGTACTAATGGCTTTGTTGATTGAGTCCTAAGTCCACAAAAGATACGTTTGTTTTGTATTCTATCCACCCAATCATCACAAGCATATGAAATATGTAATATTGTCATTTATTAAGGATCTTAATTATGTTTGTAACATTTATGTTAAGTTATTTTTATTATAAAGTGTTGTTAAATGAGTGAACATGTTAAGACATTATGTAATTGCTTACGACGTTGGAAGATGAAGCAAACATTAAAAATGCGAAGGACTCTAAATTTTAGAGGTAAGTAGTATTTATTCTAGACACAATATATCTTTGTTACTGTAACTTCTAAATAAACGAATGAAATGTATAAATATGTATGTATGTCATTTCTGATGCTGTTATATTAGAAAAGAAAGAAGAGAAGTCAATAAGGAAACGTAAATTGAGAATAGATGGGAACTGCAATAGCTCCGCTACACATTCTCACCGCTTGCAAATTTAACAGTTCAGTGTTAACGAACCATACATTGATTTAAAGTGATGCTTACGCTAATTACTAGTGACTAATACACAGGGGGCTTTGTGTAGAACACCCCAAAATCACCAATAATAAAATATTATAATTGATTTTTTTTACTAGCATTACACTAATTTTTCATAAAATTATTTATAATGTAGATTTTTCTTTATTAAACACTTTACTACGAAAGGACTTGAGCTCCTAGGGGTCTATCCTACAACCTACCGAACTACCCACGTCTATCCTGCATCCGCCACTTTACTAATAAAGCATATTTACAACACTAAATAGGTGAATTAAAGACAAATTCGCTAAAGCATTTTATTATTTATATTCACATTGTATTACATTTCCCATCAAACTAAATTATGCACTGTCACCATAAAATCCTTACCAAATAACCAGTCATCGTGTCCATTCTAAAATCAACCAAAGTACAAGCTGTTAAAGCACAAGTTGCAGCTCCAATCTTTTTTTTATGAAGACAGCGCATTACATATTAATATCTACGTATTCATTAAAATGACCAAATCCACGTTAACTGCATAAACGACATTTCGTGACGGTAAAGTTATTATAGTATAATGGAAACCTTGAACAATCAAATGCTTTTTACTTTTTTTTAAGTTTCTACTTATCTAAGTGGTTATATTCAGACACCGATAAATTGATTTCAATCTAACATCAATGAAGAATATTATATAAGCAATACATGTTCGGTTATTATTACTGTTCTACTAATAACATTTAGATTGTTTGAAATTTGTGAAATATTAAACTTCTACTAGTGGAAGAAGAGTAGATAGAACCTATGAAATGTATTCTTCGATCGCCTGACAATAATGTGCTTCATAAATTATTCCTACTCTTATGCAAATAAATGGCGTGACATTTAATTTAAGAAACTAGAACCATTGAAATAAATCCCATTACTGCCCTTTTACTTCCATTTATATTAATATGTTACTAAAGTATTAAATAGATTATGCAATAATCTAATGTATAAATGAATCTGTAATAAATAAATTGATATATAGCAATCACATTGGCGATACCATAAAAAATCGTGATAATTAAACTCCCATAATATCTAAGTAAAAGAAAACTTAAATATAGTAGGACAAAATGCGAGCAATTAACACAGCCTGCTTAATTATATTTAACTTATATTCACAACAATTTTATTACACTTTTTACACACAAATTTATATCATAATATGTCTTTGGTATTAAAAAGTGAAACAGGTCATGCAACAGATAGGTGAAGAAAAGCTTGCATCTTTACACATAACTACTAAAGCGTAGCTGGAAAAGAAAATCGATTTATTTAATTTAAATCCTTTAAATATTCTTGTTTTATATTCAGTTGTTAAAATATTAAGTATTATATTGTTATAATATTTTAACATAAATTACTAAACAATAGAACCATGACATGAACACGACGTTGAGGTAGCGTAGGCATTTTATAAAGTTACATAAATATATAGACGAAATTAGATGGCATTGAAAGATATATTCAATATAATTTAAAATTAAAACATGACATTTAAAGGATTTAAATATACGTAGCCGGAAATACATTGCGGAAGCTGTATAGAACGGAATAAATTTGTTATTGATAAAAATTTACACGACAGTATCGAATAGATTTGATGCAAAATATTTCCGACCGACCAAAGGCAATTACTCAATTTTTAATAGATTGTTAGTGTATAGAGGAAGTATACCATTTAATATATAATAGACATTGATTAGTACCACAAAAATGATCCTGAATCCGCCTTGCCCATTGTAATGTTGTTAATGAACATGTGAAAGTTTCTTAGTCATCATCACTGAATATTAACGTATTTTGTTTTTTACATAGATACTAATTAGGCAAGGTTGGTTTCATATCATAATTTGCGTTACTTTGTAAACGGTTAGTAAATAGAATTATTGGTTTTTATACTTCTTCAATGCCTTTCTTCGACTGTTTTCCATGGAACGTGTAACTAGCCACACCCCGAAGCGCCCAGTCGAAGCGTGGATTGCGTTGACCGCGTTCAGAAACAAAGCGTGTGGAAAATATCCAGTTGTCCTTGTCGACGTGCCCACTAGTCTGATGGCGGAATGGACAAATTCTTTAGCGGTGGGAGCGAAGAAAGAGCTACGGCGTATCCCGGACATGTTGGAGCAAACGAACCCGGGTAATACGCATTGGACAATGATACCGTGTTTGCTATACTCCATGTTTAAGCCCTCGGAGAACTTGTCAACGTAAGCCTGGAAGTGAATAACATTGTTTTATTGGCTGTTACTACTTACGCTGGACAACACATAGGCCCTTCGCATCCTGTAAGGGCTCTAAACACTGCTATACATGAAACTAAAAGAGAGGACACTCAAGAGGAAAGAAATGCATTCCGAAAAGCCTTAATAATAAGAGACCCCCTTCTAAGACTCTTACCTCCAATGAATTTGGTCATCGTTTGCCATTGCAGTCATGAAATCAGACAGACAATGAAATGGTAGTTTTACACATTAGAGCATAAAACAAATATTTCATAGAAAATGTTAATATTCGAATACATCAATGATAATGTATCACTTGGGATTAAAAGTAGTTCAATTATCATGCAATTAGATGGCTGGGTGGGTTGATGAAGTTACTGGTCTAACGAGTCCTACCAACTGACTTCTCAAAATTGTGCACTCAACCTCAAGGCCGCGTAAAATGAATTTAAAGATGTATGTATTGTACCGAGGTTGTGTATCACTAACTCCAGGTAAACTTATTGCATGGAATATTGTATTTATGTTATTGATGATTTGATGGTAGAACTGTAGATTTCATAACTAAATTTGATGACTAGTTGTCGACCGAGCTTCGCTATGCTTTGTCATCGTAAGATCGTGTTTTAAAAAAAATATATATTTTGCGTTTGCATTGAATCCATTCATCTATCGTCTTTAGATTTAGGATTTAGAGCATTATCTGCAATTTGAGTTATGGCTAAATTAAGCCGAAAAAAAAATTAATTACTAAGATAAGTATAATACTAGCTATTTCGTGGATTACCTGTAATTTGACTACAGCTAATTTATCTACAACATATGCCTTAAAAGCTTTCTCTCTAACTTCATATTGTTATTATATTTCAGTGTTGAGGTTTTTTATACCATTTTCACTCAACAAATTTTCTACAAATTTGTTGAGTACAAACTGGTAAAAAAATCAACAAAAATTTTGTTACCTTTTTACTATTCCGCCATTTATCTATGGTATCAAACGTTAGTTAAAATAGTAAGTGTTTAACACTTAAGATTCTTACCTTAGAGGCGGCGTATACGGTGAGCAGAGGGCTAGGTATGGTTGAGGATCCGGAGCCGACGTTTATGATCACACCCTTTCCTCGCTTGAGCATACCAGGCAGGACTATGCTGGTCATGCGTGTCACCGAAACGCAGTTGGTCTTCATCATGTTATCCACGCTTTTATTCCTGATTGAAATACATTTTATATAAATCTAACTACGACATTATGATATATTTGTAAATAAATCTACTATTATATATACTAAACTAGACGATTAAGTTCCTATATTTAACTTTTTAGCTAAAACTCCACATTACAGAGCAATTGTTGTTGCTGCACGTTGATAGTTGTAAGAACTTAAAAGATACGGGTGATGAAAATAGCATGTCATGTCCCAGCAAAGCGGGTGTTTGAAGCTAGTATATTATTTATCTACGAATTTACAAACCTATTAATGTTTTTAATGCCTTTTCCTGTCAATACTAAGGTACTTAACTAATTGATAGAAGACTGAAGTATATCTAAAGAAACAATCATTTCTTTAGATTATAATAAAACAAAAGAGTTTTAAGTGTTCAAACAACAAAAACAACCTTCAATGAAAGGTTGATAAGCAAATGTCAGGGATGAGCAACTATGACCCTAAGTAAATACAATGTTTAAATAGTAAGCACGGTAAGTAAGCCCTATCTTAATTAGGGCCTATTCGTCTCCCAGGAGTCGCATGATGCCGAGATAATAGACACTTTAATTAATATAATCAACTATACCTAACATTTGTAATGTAACCCGTGTAATGACCCCATACGATTGTTAGACCCCTGTTTTTATTAGTAATGCTTTACTGAGAGATTATAGTGTCTTTGTGTTTAATTAATTAATTAATTTTTAGTCTTTAATAAAGTTGTATTTGAATCTATGTAAGGAACCTGTGTCTGTACGCATTTCGTATTCATGCGTGTAATTTTAAGCAATTGAATCGAAGGCAGTTTCCTAATAACTATGTCGATCTTCAAAGCCATCGAAGATTAAGGCTACGAACGAAATGTATACATGTAAAACGTAATATACCTTACAATAAGTTTCAAGACATTGTCATTTCGACTTAAAAGTATGAAGAGTAAAAATAAAATAGTATAGAATACAGATTGCACGTAATGCGCGGTGGTAATATCGGAAGGAAGCATCACAAATAACGCTCGCTCGACAAGGCGACGATAGCGCGAATAATATTTCAATTCCCCGACACTTATAAGGTGGAAACACTCCACCTGGCTCTGAAAATATTTTCTCTAAGAATCCCGACGTCGGTGTAGAATTCAGGTGCAAGAGAATCCTAGTGTCGGGTATTAACGAACGGTTACCGCGCTATTGGAGGGCTATTTTCTACAGTCCCGTTTCAGTATGCACTATCATCGACGGATTTTATTTTCAAATTCAAAGTGTTATATGTATTAAACTTTTTTATAACTAACTAACTATAAATGCACATAATTTAATTGTACTAGAAAACATGCATGTTGTACATTTGTCATGTTGTGTTGTGTGTGTATTGTTTGTTTACGTAATGTTCTTAGAGAAATAAATTAAGTTATTCAATCATAATCCAGATAAGTAAATTACATCCAGTGTCCGTTACTCAACATCAAGTGGCGTTTAAATTTTGTTGTTAGCATATAAATTTGTTAACTATTATGTTTCTAAAAAAAATCAAAAACAATTATGGAATTAGATGAACTAAGTCCATGGTAATTTAGGTAAAGCCACCTTCACAAATGCAAGGGGACGATTGAATTTTATTAGGGGTGTAAAATTGAATGAGGTAGGTAGTCGCTCACAGATCCGGTATGTCGAGGAAGTATTCCGGGTAAGCGTAGGACACGCCTACGTTGTTAACCAGAGTGCCAATTTCGAGGTCCGCAATCTCTTCTCCTATCTTGACATAGATTGACTCGTCATCGCTGAAATTCGCTTGAACGATCTTCGTGTTCACTTTGAACTCCTTTTCTACAAGTTAAAAATTATATTATGTACAAATACAACAACATACATAACACTACTCAATTATGTTTTTGTAAAATAAGCTGTTATATTACGAGGTTTCCGGATCTAACAAACTTTTCTTGCTATACATTCCAATCGCCTATAAGCTATCTAATATTTTATACCTCACATTCAAAAGTATTGTTTAACAATCTATTTTAAAAATGTACAAAAATAACAGATATTTTAAAATGAATGGTACAATAATAGTACTCGACCGGCTGCGGAATTCTATGTTTCAAGTAACCAGTGCAGGAACTATTTCACAATGCGGGCAGACTCATTTTCGTGCAAAGTTTCGCTAAAGGTTCGTTCACTGATACGACTGTTGGAATAATGGTAGTCGAATACATACTCCTTATTCATTATTATATGCCAGCATCGGTCGAAGGTCGTACTGGTGCTGTTGCTTCAATAACTTAAACAAGATATTTTATTAGTTCATTATCTATCCATACCTATCTCGTCGGCCGTGGCCTGCAGCTTGTCCATGGAGCGGCTGATCAGTACGATGTCACAGCCGCGGCTAGCCAGCTGAAACAAATATACTATTAGATTGAAGATAAACATTACCTTCTCGTTAATTTTTTTTTTGCGATTCCGTTTATTTTAAATGCTTCTGCTACTAAATATTAGTTTTATATTTTTGTTGTTTGACCAACCGGGACAATGTATCAATTATTAGGGGCGCTCTGAATTCAACAACAAATATTAATAATTATTTAATGGCCATATCAGACATTGAAGAGTCCACGGTGATTTTCAGTCTTCTTGGAGTCTTCTGTCGATCGCCATATAGGACATTCTAAGCCTACAATTCTGGAATGCTAGTATAAAAGTTCTATTATGGAGCATCACTAACAAATCATTGCGACTGATTAGTAGAATATCTCCTAATCCACCACAATAAAACCGGTAAGAGACCATTGTGACAGGTTTGTGGTAGTAGGAAGCAGGAAGACAGGCGTTTATTTAATGATTTTATTCTCACTTTCGAGAAATTTACGGCACTCGTGGTCATCGGGGACTGAGGTATCTGACGCCCCAACGTCAAAATTACTTGCGAAGTACTCGCTTATTTTTAATTATTATTGTTGCTCCGACCGATGCAGAATGAGTAAAACGTGGGAAACAAAGAAACACGATAGAATCGTTAAATTTTTTATAATTTCAATGTGTATTATTATTAAATATAAGAATTCAATGCCACTTGCATGTACATGTTCATGTTGTATGTTCACCTCAGACGTCATGTGCGGAAATATTTCTTTACATATATTAAAGAAATAGCGGAATTGCTCGATTGAATACATTAAAGTCGCACTCCAAAAATTGCCACATCATGATTCCATTAAACGCACAAACAAATCGGATTGTATTCAAATTCGCCGAGAAGGCAAAATGGCGTTCATGTTTACATTAAAGCTCGATCAATATTTGTTATAGAATGAAAAACAAGAAATATTGTTTTAATAATACTGTATTTATTGTTTGCTAGAGTAGAGGTACAGTATCTTATGAGCAAATAAAATTAATGCGACAAGGAAAACGCAGGGTTGTACGTATTTTCGTTAAGTTAAAGATATTTTCCCGTAAGCACTTTGTTTTGACGATTTTATTTATAGAATAGTACAGAAGTACATAGCCTAGGCATAATTATTAACGAATTTTCCGAAAAAGTAGGATAAAGTTATTTATTTCACATTGATTAGTCGGATGGGATTTAAAGTTTGCTATAGAGTTGGATACAGCAGCGCAATGCTAGACCTTTCATACTCAATACACATGATGTATATACGGTACTTTTAACAAAATACAATTTTTTAATTTTTTGTCTGCCTGTGCGGTTATTCCGGCTAATCTCCGAAACGGATCATAAATTTGGATAGGATTTTTACTGGAAGGTAGGTAATATTCTAAGGATTCAAATGGGCTGATTTAGTTAATTCAAGCAAAACTACTACGTGTATCTCAAATTCGAGAAATTACACTTTTATCGTTTTTTATAAAGATAAAATATTTTTAATTGAGATTTTTTTAATCAAAAGAGAACAGATGATTTAAAATATTGTTAAATTAAGAATGATGTGAGTGAAAAACCACCTTCAAAAATAATATTACCCGTCGCAATATTTGATTGCAACAATAAAGTAACTCGGATGTTTAAGCTTATTTTGTGTACTTAGGACAAGATTCAGAAAATATTTTATTTTATAAATAAATTGCGGTTCACATCATACCTCAAACGCTTTGAATATTTAGCAAGTCTGTCTCGGTTAAAAGGTTCCTTGATGATGTTCCCACTCTCAAAGGAAAATCTCAAAGGCCTTTCGCTCGGCTTTTCTATAATTACTTTTCAGATGATGTGCAAATATCATTTCTTGGCCGGTGCCGTTTCATATAATTTTTCGAGCGTACAAGATGCCGAGTCCAGCTGGATATACGATTTAAAAAGTATTTAAGACGTTAATGTAGAAACGAATTTAGTTATTTCATTTTAATATAAAAATAATGAGATATTTCCTTAAGAAAAATTACTGTAATCTTAAAAGATAAACGTGTACCAGGTACATGGTCCAATGGTTGTTCTGTTATGCATAAGAATGAAACAAACAAAATTTCATGAATATAACTGACTGAAATGTGATAAGCATCGAGTGCCATTAATTTAGACAAAAATATACATATGGTGCATGCATAGGGCTTTTGAAAACGCTATTGACGATGACATAATATAATATCTTTGTTTAATATCGGTTCGCATATATTATACAAGCTGAGTGCTTTCATATTATAATTTAATATAACCGATTATTGTCTGGACAGCGAATACTATTTAATATTATAATTTTTTTCTAGTCCATATTATGTGAGAAGAGTTATCTCAAAAAAAAATCCATATGATAATTTATTTACATCATTGCATGCTCTACTTGCTTCTCTTTCAGGTATCATTTACATTCGACTTTAGGGTATCAAAACGATACGGTAAATTTTAAGTTAATTATTTTTTAATGTTACATACTACCTTTGCAATTCATGCTGTGCTGACGCAAATAAAAACTGAATTCAAATTTAAGTCACGTGTAATCGGTGATTGAATGGTATTAAGTTTTAATATTAAAACAACAGAAAACCTATTAAATTAGTAGGAAATAAGCTTATATTTACATATATATGTATATATATGTTATGCCTATACCTACTTCATACCAACGTACAAAACGGAGAAAAAACTGGTTAATTTAATTTACATTAATTTCATTACTAAAATGAATAAGCATTTGCATGTTTTAATCCTTCTCGTGCCGGATATCAGACATCAACAACTTTATAAAATGCAATCATTTTATTTTCAAATTGTATTCTAAATAAAAATAAATATGCGCTCACGCCCGTAGCCCAGAGGTAGGTAGGCAAAGATTATGGATTTCCATTTGACGCGATCCTGGCACACCTCTCTTGCTTCTATACAACCATGTATATTATGCTTAAAAGGTTCTCCCGCCATCGGATGTAATTATTTATCGTATATTTGGAAACAAATTAACTATTCTATTCTATTCAATCTATCTACGCAAAGAAACCCGTCTTCTTCAAATTCAAAAATAAATATGATTAACAATAGATTCTTATGTTTACTTGCGTACTTTTTTAATACTTTTTAGTGCATTATTTGTTATTGAATATAGTTTTTTTTTAAGTCGGTTTTGTTTTTGTTAAAAATTTGGTTTGTTTTCTTGTCACGCTCACTAGCCCGAATTAATTACATCAGCTACCACAGTAGTAAATATAGGTTGTTAGCTCGGCACATGTTCGAACTTCACTTTTAAATCGCTGAATTTGATGTGCAAAAGTCCCAATTCGCTTTTCAATATGCTGAAATTGATTACTGAGAATTATACTCATATTTCCACTAAAAATATCCAATTTTGTTTGTTACAGTTGGTATGGTACACTTTTTTTGTCAAGGATGCAATTCTTGGGGGAGATCATCAATCATTGTGGCGACCCTTGGGATGAGCGATCCTACGGCGATATTGTTTTGTCTCATATACTAGTAAGTTTCATGATTTAACTTAAACAAGAACATTAGCAATTAATAAGCATACCTCTTTAGCGTATTCCTTTCCAATGCCATCAGTGCATCCGGTAATCACTGGAACAAAGAAAACATATAAATAAAGTACAATCAAGTAGCGTTCCAAGCAAACCATTGCAATTCGGATCTACGGGTATTGTCACTTAAGATAACGAAAATCTTAATACCAGCAATAAATACCATTTAGCCTCCAGAAAATCGAACTTCAACAAACAGATTTAGAATAAAATTGGATATGTAAGAAAATAAGAAAGGCCCAATGCTCTTTACCCTCACTTTATTAAATAAAATAAAAAATATTTCTTATTTTGGTATGGTATCCTGGTAGGGCTGGGGTCAGTCGAAACCGAAATATACAGTATGATCTACAATCATACTGTGCCGACCCTACATGAGTGGGAAAAGGGCAAAGAGATGATGATGAAGATGATTTTGGTATGGAAGTTAAGTGTGACTGCTAGAAATCTTATTAAAACTTCCTACACAATAAGTATAAGATATTTGACTATTTAACTTTACCATTATTGATAAAGTGTCTACGCGTTAGACTATTGTGCAATCGATCCTAAGTACTATTACACGACAAAAGAAGAGTCATGAAAAAACCATGTTTATTTAGCTAGCGTGCATATATTTTTTTTATAGTATTAGGTGGCAAACGATCAAGCGGTTAACCCGATGTCAAGTGATCGCTACACATAGACATCTGCAACTAACTAATGAGTTGCAGATGCGTTGCCCAACTTTAACGGTCAGAGGAGGGGACAAACAGAAAATGGTTATTTCCAAATTCTATACATCCCCTCCACCGTCATGTTTTCTTCCCCTTCCCATCCTTTAATCCATCCATTAATTCATCCTTATAATAAAAGGGTGGGAAGGGGAAGAGAACTAGAATTAGGCCTCCGGCACCTCACTCATCAGACGAAACGTAGAATACTCTACTTTATGCCTGTCGTCTGTGAGGTCGTGGTATTTCACCGGTCGAGCCGGCCCATTCGTGCAACAGATGTTGTTGTTGCGGACTCTATCACTGACATATTTTCAATAAATCTATGATTGCATGCTGGAGTCCTTAATAAGGAGGTATTTGTGAACAGAACATATACATTGTACGTCAGAGATCATTTAATAAATGTTTAATAATGTTATTATACCTACATGTATTTATTACGACGAGCAGTAAAAAATACCAATTATTATTTTTTACTGTGTTGCGCAAGGAAACTGTGTAGGTATAATAACATTTTATACATATTACTCCTTTATCCATTTATTACGAAAAATTGCTGCATGATCAGTTTTCAAATAGGCTCAAGTAGTGGTCAATATTGTTCGACAGAAAGAAGAGCGAAGGAGGTTGAATACACTAATCAAGTAATGTCTCGATGTAAACATGTCCTATATGTATAGGTTTGATATCTTGAGAATACATGTGTACAATGGAGTAATAATGAAAAATTTGCAAATCATTTATTAAAAACGTCTGTAAAACAATCGTATGATAAATACTCAGGCAGACAGAACTCTCGGACTACACCCACGACACTTTTATTGCACAAAATGTACATCAATTAAGGCAGTTTTAAGTTTTAAGTATGGTGCATAATATAATTAATTTAAATCACTTAATCATTCTAAAGGACTGTTACACATAATATTTACATGATGTTACTTTTAGAACAAATTCCAACGCGAGCTATACTAGTGCACATTATGAAAGCCGTGTTGTTAAAAGATAACATAACTCAAAATAAAGTGAAGATCCAAAACTTAATGAAATTTCTTACATAGTCAAGACGCTTTGCAGTATTTACTTAAGATCAAAGCACGTAATTTACTGGAGTTTTAATGGCTCCGAGAGGCACGTGAAAAAGCGAAGCGCAGAATTCTAAGGGTGTCGACACATTAAGCTGACACTTGAATGGTCTTTTACAGTGTATTATTGCGTCATTTTAGAAATATACAGCTTTTAAGATGGATACACATTAGACATTTAGTGAGTGCACGCCCTTAAAATAATTAGGATAATAGATATAGAAAGAACTTCTACGACTATGTGGAAAAATTATTTCATTATTGTATAAACAGTGATTTCCTAATATTATGTATGCAGGACTGTAGACAGGTACTAATTACATGTTCCAAGGTGCCAATTGCACATGCACATTTTATTTTATTAAAACACACGCAGCAACGACTTCTCATGGGCAAGCGTATCAATTATTACCATGTTAACTGTTCGTTCGTATAGTGAGTATTGGGACTTTTTACCGATCACATCGACGTAACTTCGCATTGAAGAGCTTCAAATAGGGGAGAATTAAGATCCCCTAGACCAGAAATTCCCGAGCTAGGATCCACTAGTGGGTCGCGGGTGAATATTGAATTGGGCCCTAAAATATAGGACGGGAACAACCGAGCATAAGCCCGCACGGTCGCCGACTGTTGGCTTAACTGCATTGTCAGGACATTCTAGTTTGTGACTATTTCTACCCATTTTTCTTGGCGATGTATAAGTATTTTAAAATATATTTGTCAAGTCATCGATACAATTTAACAATACAAGAGGTGGATTTCTAAAGCACGTGCTTCGAATATATCGTTCAGAGAACACTCAAAGGGGAGTTTAGAAACACGTCGATAACCCTCCAAGTGCAAATAAAGTAAAAGTCAAACAGGCGAACCCCTCTGGGGAAAGTTGTACAGAGAGCAGCAACATTTCCTCGTTGCAAACTGTTAACGAGTTTCAAAGCTGAACGATGATTGGTGGGCGTGTAAGAATGCTGCACGCCTTTAGGGAAAACTTCATACTTAAGTTTACCACACGTAGACATTTCAATTGAAACAGTCATAATGATCTAAGTGATATTTATGAATTTAGGAAACTGGCAATGCTATTTTATAAATTAATAATAACATTATTTAATGCTCAAATGAAATGTAAGGTACATTTCATTAGGATTATAGACACTGTAATATTGTTTTTCGATGTAAGAAATGATGTTTACAAAATGAACTGTAATAAACAAATGATTAAAATTAAAAGTAAATAACCTAAATATTATATACATGCGTAAATGTAAAACTTGTAAGTATTTTTCACTTTATTAATTATTAAAGATTTGTGTGTGATATTTTCCTTAATCTGTTATGAAATAACACTTATTTTATTTTTAGAAACAAAGAAAAACTTTATAAATAACATTAGCGACAGACTAAATTAGATATTTCACACGATGTAGCACGGCATCTATTGTAGCGGAGCGCACGAGTCGGCCCGCCCATCACATTCAAGTCCGTCGACACTATTCACAAAGCCATCAATCAGTATAGAAGTTCTTATCAAACGTGACACGAAATTTAAACTTCAAATTTGTTTTTCTTTGTTCACGTGCTTTATGAATTACGTTAAATTTCTTAGGTTTGAAGATGTTGACAATTGCCAATTTTAACTCAACGCTCTAGCCGCCTTCAAGCGCACACTAGCCAACTTTGTTTATAAGTAAATTTTAATAAAATTCTCTAATATAAGTACATTTATAAGTACTTATATAAGAGAATTTTATAAATGAATTGTATTAAATATCTACTTAACTAACCGCTGATCAGGGCAAGTACAATCTATGTTTGGATTTGATAGAATTGAAAATAGAATAAAATCTCCAAGATAAACCTTGAGACCTGTATATTCTCATAAAAATCCTTTTTGTAAAACAACAGGATTAAAAAAAACAGACAGTCAAAAGGATGACGACACACGTGAAAACTCGAAACAGGGAAAGGAGCGACAGTAGTTCAAAATAAATAAATAAATAATGTATCTTATTTAAAAATTTAAAACAAGAGGAATAAATTATAAATCGTCGTCGAAAATGTTCCAAAATAAAATGTTGCTGACGCGTCTTATTGACCCACGTCGAGTAGCTGTTCATGCAAACCTATAAGGTTTTCTCCTACCAAGTAGCGTCTAACTGGACTAAAGAAGTTTTCACTTCAAAAATACCCATATTACTAATAACAACGCAATACAAGATAATCAAAACTAGTGCTAATAGACAATTATAAAAGATTGTCTTCTGATTCACACGAGAAGTGCCATAAACCTTTTAGCACGTACCTTGTATGAACATGTAAATAACATCATTTACGAACATAAGGTCGTCTTAACTATCTTTTTTTGTGGTTATTTTGCGGTCAACGACTTTATCCAACTGTGATATTTAACCTTACGTAAACGTACTAGGACATTCACATTAACAATTGCTAGGCCACCATAAATACGTGAATGTTGTTCGTAAATCAAAAAATGTTAGTTTAAATTAACATTATTACAATAGTCGAATAAGCCTTACCTCCATCGAGTTTAAAGAAATGACAAAAAATTATTAATAAAATAAATAATAATAAGTTCCCTAAATTGTTCTACGCATGTTTAACTTCCTTATACAAACATAATCTCATAAGTTATTTGTTATTCAAAGAATAAACGGCCTTGTACCTTGTGAACTTGTCTGTGTGAAGGTGAAAGTTACGTGGTGTTGTTAAAGTACCGTAATGTTTACTTTGTTAACATCTAACGTAAATTGAACCGTGCCACTTGGCAATAAGGTTTTGTTTTACAATATACAGTTAAACTTCGATTGTCTCATCTGTTGTGAATGTAAAAACAAATTTAAAAATATATTTTACACACTTTCACACATCTCCGAAACTTTAAAATTGTTTGTTTTTTGGTGGTTCATAGTATGGTTAGGACCTATTTTATTATTAGCAAGGTTAAGATCCAGTAAAGATCAACCTGTAGTAAATACAGAAATTCCCAAACTGTAGGTAGGGCGGGATTTGGGGCGACCCACCCCTAAAATGTAGAATGTAACTGACTATGATTAGTAGTAGTAGTAGTAGATTAGTGTTTTGACTTTTGTATCTTCTAAGAGCTACGGTACACGGCCGGTGTTGCCGATAGGTCATTATCGTTTGTGCACATTTATCCACTTTTTCTCAGACAGCCAAGAGGTGGGAACCAAGAATGGAAATTCTTAAGATGGGTCGGAACCCAGTGAACTTTGGGAAGCACTGCTCTAGTACTTCTTCGCACAAGTTATGAGTTAAATGAACTAAACAATGGTAATTTATTAAACCTGAGACGTACAATTTTCACCTCAGGATCACGTAATTATTCGGTGTTATAATGGAATACGTCTAATGCGTAGCAGGATATTTTGTCGCCTTAACATAAGACACCATTATAATTACTCGCGCTCGTATAAAATTAAAAATATCACGCTCGGTGAGACTTTCTACGCAATATAATATGTTCGCTTTGTTAATTTTAATGCACACGAGGACACGTTTGTTCACGACTAAACTCTTTATTGTGACAAAGTGCAAAACAGAGACGTGCTTATTTCTGCTGAACGAAGGAAAATACCCCAGGTGTACGTCTGTCGAGTTCCCTATCGGTAAATGTTGTCTAATACCATTCTGCAGTCTAACTGCAGTTTCGCTGCTCTGCCACTGGCATGGTTCTATCGGGTACCGTGCCGGATGTAAGAAGAATTGTTAGAAATCCGGCCTGAAGAAGAAACCCATTTAGCTAAATAAATGAGATCCCATCCTGTTACCATTTCTTGATCCAATACCTGAATAAAGATCAGCAAGTGATCTGGTCAGATCTGAATAGACACACTGTACGTGTTGTGGGGTTTGTTTTTCCATTTGTGACAAAAAGAGCAGTAATTCCGTACTAATACCCACCCACGCAACATCATTAAGTAATTTTTTGATAGTAAAATTAAATAAATAAGTAAACATACGCTCACGCGCGACCCTAGCAAATCTCTCTCGTTTCTTCTACACCCATACATCTACGCTTACAGATATTTGTTATATCGCTCTTCTTTAGTGTTACTAATCTGATCGAACGCTGCCACTCATTGCCCTTTATTCATCCTTTCAACATACCTGAACCACCGAAGCATACCATTTTAATTCTAGTCAAATTATATTATACAAAATGATAGTACAGTTACTTTCCTAAAGGACCCGGGGGAGTATTAAGGAAAACTTTCAACGGCCTCAATGTGGAAATATAATAAGAACTTGAGTCGAGGCCAGACCACAGGGGAATGTGAGGTAACCTTTTTTTTCTAAAATATTTAGGACAGAAAACCTCGAAAATTTTACGTACCTTCATAATTCTCGGTTATCTTTAAATAATGCCGAGGTATATGTTTTTATAGGTATGTCTGTCAATGGGTGTTGGAGAAAAACGTGCTGAATACATTAATTTAATAAAAAAATGTCCAAAACAAGTTTTCTAACCAAACCGTACAGCCGTTTATTATTTATACCCAATGTTAGCAATGTCAACGACCTGGAAAACACTTGTAGGTCACAACAAAGATGGCTCTGACGCCACAATTTTTAAGTAAATACATTGACTGTCATAAACCCAACATTTTATTTAAAAGCAAACGCAAAGTTATTAAAAAGACCTTGAAATTTTAGAATAAATTACTGATCAAATTGTTTTTTTACTTTAACATTTCAAAGCGGTAAGATTTTGTTGTATAAAACTACCGAATTGACTTTAATATTTTTACAAAGTCCATTAAGCATACCTTTCTAGTCACAACTTTACAACGACCGCATCTCTTTGGCATTAATTTTACTTCTGTCCTCATTTCACCAAGCTCTCCCGTCGGATACTATCAACCGAGTTGAGTCCGCAACCTGAAATTGTAACCCTGATTTGCGTCCCTACTAATTCCGTCGGATCCGTTGCGTGTAAAAGTATCCCCGCCACCACGAATGAAATTAGGATTGAATTAGGAAAAACTAACTTAACTTAAATTTCTTTTTATTACTTTATCTTATTAAGAACAAAAAACCTAATTTTACCCAACCAAGCATTTTTTAAAAAACATGAGTGACGTAACAGGAGTGGGGACTGCTGTGCCTTTTCAACCAATAATATTTATTTTACACATTATGATAAGAGAAGGTAAACTTTCAGGTAAAATTCTGACCGCGATACGCAACACGACAACGGAAGAGGCAAAACATTGACTAAAAATTGTATGAGAAAAACGTCTATGTGTGCGTACAAATTGACTTTGATATCTGTATAAAATTATTATTTAACGTAAGAATAAGTAAAATAACCTTGTAATGTGAACGTATTAACTACTTTTTATACCTTCCGTGTAATTAAGAATATTAAATAAAATAATAATAAAATTATGTACTGGCCTGAAATATCTACTCCTATACTATAATATTATGACTGCGAAAGTTTGTATGTATTGTACAAGAAGCGAGAGAGATAGGCCAGGATCGCGCCAGAGGGAAATCATAATTTCTGCCTACCCCTCTGGGTTACGGGCGTGAGCATATATTTATTTATTCATATGGGTGTGTGGAAGTTTGTTACGCTTTCACGCCAAAACTGCTGAACGGATCTGTCTAAAAATGTAGCAAACAATTAGATTATAGTCTGGGAAAGCAGATAGGCTACCGCTATATTTTTATCCTGGAAAAATATACAATACCCGTGGTATATATTTTTTTACAGGCGCTTATATAAAAGGCGCTGTTTTCACAGCGGTAAAGCCCGCAACATGTGTTGCACGAATGGGCCGGCTCGAACGGTGAAAGACCCCGACCACACAGAAAAGTAGAAGTACTCTGCGTTTCGTCTGGGAGTGAAGTGCGGGAGGCCTAATTTCAGTACTCTTCCCCTTCCCATCCTTCCTCATACGGATAGTATGTGCAGAGAAAGGAAGATATCCTTTTTCCTGTCATTACCCTCCTCTCTCCATTAAAGGTAGGCAACGAATCTGCAACATATTTGTGTGTTGCGGATCTCACTTAACATCAGGTGATCCGCTTGCTCGTTTGCTACCTTCTTACATAAAAAAATGTTCCCTATAGATTCCGAAATAGCTACCCTTGCGGAACCAGGGTCGGTCACTAGTATTTCATACCATAGTCTTGTATAAAATGTGGTACGAACATTAACATTAATAACTAAATAAATAAAAAAAATGAAATCTTACAAAGAACAATCACTATCGTTAAATAAAATCATTTTTATTATTTGATGCAACAGACTGCAGCGACTAAGTTATCCAGGCTGGGGTAAACCATAACGTCAGACGTTACGAGGTGAACAGCTAATATCCGGTAATGGTAAACAACTTCAATACCTATATCTCAAAGTGTACATACAGCCTTGTGACAAGCTGATGCAGGAAGAAACATAAAAAAAACTGATCAAACCAAGGCAATTATTTTTTTAAACGCTTTTGATGTTTTAAGTAAATATGGTATTGATTTAATTTTACTGTTTATGCCTGTTTTGGCCTTACGTTTTAAAAATTTACACTCAATAAGGAAGATCAGAAATACCGGTGACAGTTAAGATTTTGAAAATAATTTTTTTTTTATTAAAATAAGATCATTGTTTGTGTTTAAGTAAGGTATGATGTATGTGTTCCATGAACTCACACTTTATTATCATATAATGGACCACACACACACTCCGGTCTATCCGGTATACCTGCACAGACCTGAGCGGGTGTGGGAATAGACCTGTGCAGTTATTTCTAAGCCTGCGCAGGCGACTGGTGCAGGCGATCGGAGATTATTGTGTTCCAATCGCGTGCGCAGGTTTTCTAGTATCTGTGTCTGTCTAGTACTATTTGTCATAAATGTATGATTTTCATCATAGGAGTGGCCGACCCCACATATATCGGAAAAAGGGCAGGGAGATCATGAGATGATAGGAGTAACCATGGCAAGTAGATTTAGGTATGTTTATACGTACATTCTTAGATAGTTTTTAAAATTTTCAAGTTCGAATTTCAATGAATTCAATAAGTTAACACGACTATAAGTTTTTCTTTTCTCTGACACCATATTTATCTCTTCCTTTTCATGTTTTTTTTTAACTTTGTTAAATTACAATTTATCTTCCGTAAACATTTTAAACATTCCACCTCAAAATCTTCTTTTGGCTAATCGCCCAATTGTTAAGGGTGAGATCTGCGAAAAAAGGTGGTGGATTCAAATCCGCCAATCAACTATTGCCATAAAAAACTAGTTCCTAGCCAAACCTAACCATTATCCGATTGGTTAAAGAGAATATTAGTAAATTATTTACATAATCTGCTAACAATCAAGTTTCAAAAATCACTCTTATTTGTCATTGTCAGAATAAAATGAAAACAAAAAATGTCAAAGTAAAACTAACCAAGCCGGTAATTGTTAAATGGCATTTGATATTGTTATGACGGCTTAATGAAACTTGTTTAACTATGTAATATGACAACAAAAAACAGCAGACACACGCTGTTGCCGGCTTTAAGGAAGGAGTATGCTCTCTTCTTGAGGGAAAGTTCGGAAATACCGCTGGTGACCGATTATTCCACGAAGGAGTTGTGCGAGGCAAGAACTTGCCTGAAAACCGTACAGTTCTAGAATGCCCGCCATCACGATGGTTTGGATGGCATCTGCAGCACTCGTATTAAGTTATAGGGAAACTCAGCAGCAACAGTTCAAACTCTGCACATTACAAATAAAGAAATCTTTAGAATATCACTATAAAATAGCAAAAACTGATTGCATATAGAAGGCATGCAGAATAAATTATGTACCTTTTAATATTTTGGCTCGGTAATTCAAATCCAAAACGTTACCACAGACAGTCCTTCAATCAGTTGCGCCAAGCATAAAACAAAACGAATAACGAATGAATGTCTGTATAGTTTATGAAAAATCTACACAATGACAATCTAATTAACCTTCTGGTTATCTTTTTTAATGTTAGGGTGCGTCTAGCAAGAACGACTCGAGGACACAAAATGCACGAGTGTAGTTCGCGAGCTGCTCTTTAGTGGCGTATTCGCCAGATGTAGACGCACCCTTAAAGTATATCCATTTAATATTACCACTTTATAAGGACACATAAGTAAGTTATTGTAAACAATTATTTTAATTCATACTTCATACAATCCACAAGCTGTGAAAACGGTATTTGAGCATTAGACGACTATGACTACGACTATGAGGAACAAAATAAGCAGAACTACATTTGCCAATACATAGATACGTACTACCCCTAATACAAACTAAACCTTTTTTTCGGTAAATCAACAACTGAACTTTTTTTTTGTAAATAAGGTACTTTAATTTCAATCACGAACTATCAACTATTATAGCCTACAAAGGTAGCAACTCGGTAACCAACAAGATAAATTAAATTGGCTTAGACAATTTAAATTATTAGTATACTCGGCATTGACATATCGAGCACCATGCAGACTCGTCTTATACAAAGGCGCACGGTCCATGTGAATCCCAAAGGAAAGACTGTTCACATCTATGGGCTGTTGCTACAGGATACCAGTTTCTTCCAATTGACCCCATGCCACGGATAGCGATTCGAATGTTCAACGACCAAGCTCTTATTGATCCGGTTTATCCACTGGCCTTGCAAAGACGTCACGTCTGCTTGCATATCTACCGGATATGCCACGGGCGTCGTATACTGTAAAACGGTTGGGAAAAATGCCTGCCGCTGAGTTTCCGTATAAATTAAGAAATAATCCCCAGATTCCATCCAAACAACCCTTGACATTCTAAAATTGTACGTTTTACGCGCAACTTCCTGCTTCAGACAACTACGTTACGGAACTATCTATCCCTAGGGGTATTTCTAAACCAATACGACTAAGAGTCCTTTAAGAAGATAAAGTCTCTATGGCGTTGTGGATGTTCAGGGAGGTCAGTAATCACTAAGGGTAGAAGACCCGCTGCACGTTAATAATCCCCATATCCTATATAATAAAAAAAAAATAGTCACAACGTCCACTTTAAGCCACACTTTTCCCTTATAACGCTATTTTTAACCCTATCATTCAAAGTCACCCCATATACCATATAATAAAAAAAAAATACTATACATATAGGATATGGGGATTATTTTGAGACAATATATTAGAAGAGTATCAGTGACCAACAAGTATATATATATGCAGAATGTAGAAGCGAGAGAGGTGTGCCAGGTTTGCGTCAAATTCGTAATATCTGCCTGCACCTCTGGGTTACGAGCGTGAGAGCTTATTTGTTTGTAATAGTAAATATATATAAAGGTCGGTATATTGTAGAGAAAGTATTGCTATACAAATCGTTACATAAATATGTTGACTGGTGCGTCGGTGACCTAGATATCATATCTAGGTTATCTTTCCACTAACCCAGCCCACCTCTCCCGTGCACAGTGAATCCAACAGGCGGCGAGGTCGATAAATTTATCAAAGTTGGTGTTATTTGTTTTAATATCAGATTGAAAAATATTTCCATTAATACTGGTTAGAATATATAAAAGTATAATTGAATTTAATAGTGGAGATATTTTGAAACGAACAAATTTGTATGGTATGTGTGTACGTATATTCCTCGAATTTTCATAATTTGCTTATGAAGATGTTCGTGTAAGTTTCATACGTTATGAAGATTTAATTACAAAGTACGTTATAGTTTTGACAATTCAAACAAAACCTTCCATTAGTATCAAAATGTCCTGTGTCAGTTTCTACACGGCGAAAAATACATGATTATACGACGTCATGTTTGCTTGGTCGCTAAGATCCCACAAACATACTTTACTGTAAACTTGTGAATAAACACAAAAAAATTATAAACAAAACTTTCTTTCGTGACCCAGAACTGCCAATCAGTAGCACGTATCACGCATAGTCAATCTGTAACGCAAGCGACTAAGGTCTATGTGTGCTGAATCTCACATACAAATAATATTGCAAAAGATGGCGAATAAATTACCACAATATGTCCGAAGACAATCAGGTAATTCTACAGTGAATCACAACGTATCCCAAGTACTCGGGTATTATAAACGGGGTCGAGTCAATCAATTTCACTGGTACAAGGAATCGAAGCTTGAAATTCAATCGTTCAACCCGAGAGTTACAACATTGAACAACGGTTATCAGAATAAAGTATAAAATTGACATTGTCCTAAAGTTTTAACTAAAATAAGAGCAAATCATGTTAAATACACACACATTTATCTAAAAGTCTACTCCCGTTGACAATCAAAAAATCAATAATGCAATGGAAACGACATTTAGAAAGAGCACTCGCATTTTGCACACAATAAATCTGTATGAAAACCCTGATGAATTAATATGCAACCGAAATTAAAGTAGGAACTATTTAGGTTTAGTTTATTACTTTAGGTAAAAATTACTCTTAAATGTAAGCAATCAATTTAATTGCAATTTAAATGAATACAAAAATATCACATAGTTCAATAACCCATGACCCCATGAGTAATATTTCAATTAACATTAATAAAATATATAGGATTTACTCACCAGCCCATCGACCCTTCGTTTTGAAATCCACCTCGTTCACTGCTGGACCCGCAAGATACGTATAGAGTAATTGTAACACATAATTCACGACATACAATATTAATGCAACGAGAAAAGCTATTCCGAACTTTTCTAACGCTGTAAATTGACTCATTTTAAGCCGTAGTTAATTATAACAGACCTAACAGAAAATATTAATGGAGGTAAGTGATGAGGTTATATCGAATAGTGAAAATCACGGACGATCGTTTGACATAGTTCGCACATGCGCACAATGAACTATACGGAAGAAAGTGGACGCATGTACTGAACACCGATCGCCGAACAAGTACGATATGACGCGACCACGTCCGAACAGCGCGCTGTTCCCGTTTCGAAAGAGACGCTTTTATTGAATTCTTCAACTATTTCGCTCGCACGTTATTGATAACCGAGCGCTAACGTGGCCTATATTATTTTTGTAGTAGTGTGCTAGTGTGTTGCCAACCAATGCTGCTTCGGGTAAATTATGATCAATTAATTGTAAATATATATAATTAAATGAATAAAACGATTAAATAATTCATACGATACTCAGACACTGTTTGACGGACATCTTAACATATGCGTTTTTATTTTGCATTTGTTCCTAGCTTCAATTTTTATAAAATAAAATCACTTGTCTTACGTGTCCATTGAATTAGTGGTATACGTACATCTATATTAACGTGTCACTTTGTGCTCTGCTTTAGTATTGCAAAAAATTTCTACAGAAAGGAACGTTGCTGTACAAAATGATAAAGACAAGAAGCGAAATTAGATTCATCTTTTATGCGTGTGCAATATTTATATGTTATTTTATTTTTGCAATGTTACAAGAGAAAATAACTAGGGGTAAATATGGAGAGAAGGAAAAATTTACTTGCGCTTGGTCCTTAGTTCTAGTTCAGTGTTTCGTAAATTATGTGTTCGCCCAAATTTTAATGGTATCATGGAAACATGAAACAGATACAACAAGAACTGTTTATTACTTTTCATCGGCATTAACATATCTATTGGGTATGATATGTTCAGTTATGGCTCTGCAATGGGTAAATTATCCAACACAGGTGGTGGGGAAGGCTGCTAAACCTATACCCGTAATGATACTTGGAGTATTATTAGGACGCAAATCATACCCATTGAAGAAATACCTTTTTGTTCTTTTGATTGTCATCGGTGTTGCTCTCTTCATGTACAAGGATCAAGGAAAGAAGACGACCGATGATGCTCAGGCCATGGGTATTGGAGAACTCCTACTTATTGTTTCCTTGATAATGGACGGCCTGACTGGCGCTGTGCAGGAGCGTATAAAGAGTGAATCATCTCCTACGGCATATTCAATGATGCTTAATACAAATTGGTGGTCAACAATCATTTCGGTTATCGGTGTGATTTTAAGTGGAGAAATATTTAAATTTGTTGCCTTTGTGACACAATATCCTGAGATCTTGGTGTATTTGATCAGTTTTGCACTGATGGGTGCTTTGGGGCAACTTTTTATATTTTTCATGGTTGCAGAATTTGGACCACTACCATGTTCAGTGGTGACGACAACGAGGAAATTTTTCACTGTCTTGGCTTCTATTATATTCTTCGGAAACGTTTTGATTAGCCGCCAATGGATCGGTGCTATACTTGTTTTCTCTGGACTCTTCCTCGATATCATATACAGCAAGAGTAAAAGTCAACCATCAAAGAAAACCACTGATAAATGATGTGTTTTCATCCGATTTTTATAAAACAATTAAGCTAGTAAATATTTGTTAATAATAAATATCATTGGCATTGGTAAACTGTCGGAATTCCTCAAAATTGTAACAAAGTCAAGGTGCTATTGAATTAAACTAGTTTTATGACTTTTATCGCGTTTTTTTTTGTTTTTGTCCTCTCAATGTTTTGCTCTGATCAATGAAGAAGTATCTTGAGGCAAGAAGCAGGTTAATTGAAATAAGGATTTTTCATGTTATTTTTTATGGATTTATGGTTATTAAAATCTTATCAGAACCATGAGCCAACAACATGTTTTACAAAAAATCATCATTGAGACTGTGACTTTAATAGTATCAATTTGTTACCTTATCACAAAATATTTCATAACGACCTCATTCCCGTAAGATTAATTTTACTCTTAGCTTTCCAACCAAAACCTACTTTCACCCGTACGCCAAAGTTTAAAGGTGATCCTCTGGTACCCCAAACTTTGCTCTTAAACTATTGAGTATATGTTTTTTATTACATATATTTCCCATGTTCTATAAACAATATGCTTGTGCTACCTAAAGCAGTTACAACAGTTGCCCCCTCTGTATCAGGGGCATGAGTGACAGTGAGTGTTTTTATTTAAAATCAGTGTGGATAAGCAACATTTACCATACATTTGTGATATACAAACGATATATGATGGCACTAAAACCTAAAACTCACGGTAGTATTCTGTATTACACAACATAGATTGTTCTAGTATCGGTTAACTTGATAGGCAACTCAATTTAGATCCGTAATTAGCCATGAAAATACCTGATGTAATTCCGTATAACTAACTATGTAGTAACGCAGCTGCATATTGTTATTTTTAGTTAGTTAGTTATTGAGCAGTGATGGCTCAGGGTAAAGGAAAACATCGTGAGGAAACCGGCGTGTTCTTAGAATCACCAAATTCGATATGTGACATCCACCAACCCGCACTAACTATGTACAGAGCTCTATGACTTGTTACTTTGCATCTGTAAAAAAATTTCCTGTTTCCTTCTAAGTCTTCAAAGTAACTTAAATATATCATCAACGAAATATACTTTCTTATAAGATTACTTATCGTGAATATTACAAGGGCTTAATTCTCGGGTTGCTATTTCAGATAAAGTCCGATACAATCATACGCTACTGTAATATTTAACAAACTAAAGAGTTTCACAAAAGGCTTAGCTATTCTGAATATGCAAACTTTAATCCGTCGACTAAGAGTCGTTGTTGACGCCATTACTAGGCCACATTATCCAGCATTAACCGCTCTTATTGCGGGTATTTTGTAAAACTTTGTTTTATTTTGTTTTGTTTTGGACATTTTTAACATCGTGTATTATAACTAAACATAGCTCACACCGGACATGTCTAGGACTAATTTCCAATCTAATCATAACGACTAAGTGATTTTCGTCATTTCGCATTTCACCCTAATATTATGCTTGCTTGGAGCAGTGGTGGCTCAGCGGTTTAGGCCCCGACTTACGTACTGTAGGTCGCGGGTTCGAACCCAGGCAGGTGCCTTACTTTGTGTAATTTATTTCATCACCACTGCTCCAAGAACGGTGAAGGAAAACATTGTGAGGAAACCGGCATTTTCTTAGAACCATCAAAATCGAAGACATGTGACATCCGCCAACCCGCACTGGGCTAGCGTGGTGGATTGCGGCTCATTCCCTCTCTCGAAGAGGAGGCCTGTGTCCCTGTGTGGGAAACATTATAGAAAAGGCCAATTTATTATTATAATATGTATATTAAATTATGCTTATTTCCTGTTACATTTAAGGCTTACTGAAAAGCGAAACGCTAACTTTGTCTTATTAATAAAATCTAGATAAGGTTCTATAATATGTCTATTGTATTGTGTCGACTTTCTTCTCCCTACCCGTTTCCCACTTTTTTGTGGGGTCGGCACAATACGACCATAGCTCCCATTATTATAGGTTTTTGCTATAGTTATCATTTACAGCCGGCCGCCAGCCTGCCTCCAACCCTGCTCGAGCATATATGTGAAATATTTGTAGATTATAGTATATTTTTACTTAGCTTAAAATTGGTTGCAAGTGGTTCACGACAATAGTCTAATGGCGGATTAGAATCCACGACCATGTTGTGCTTCACAGTCCGTAGCCATACCCATTATGCTATTGGCTATTACTAGAGAATAATTAATACGATATTAAGTTAATGACGTCTTGATGTACTGTTTTTAAGACCTAATAGAACGCGTTAAAAAATAAACTTTAACGGTTTTTGAAGTGAAAACTTCTTTAGCTGATTAGACGACTTCTTTGGTACGGGAGAATCTTCATAGGTTGGCGTGCACAACACGCCTCAATACAATGCTTATTTGAATTTGGAACAGTTTCAACAAACTTTTTTCGTTTATTTTTCTTGTGTTGAATTTTATTTTTAAGATGTTATTGTTTATTGTTTTCGATTTTTTTTTAACTATGCCCTTATGGTGGTTGTGCTTTTTTGTTATTTTATTCATTATATTTAAATATAACCCTTCGCTGAGATATAAAGCCAGAATATAATACATATTATACTTTACTGAATTAAGCGCGAATGTGAAAATAAAACTAATAAAACTTTCCGAAGTACATAAAACCTTCATTTACAATATCGGTTGCCATGATAATGTTTCATGTTTTGACAATAACAACTTTTGTAAGGGCAACAGTGCTGTTATACGCGCTAAGTTATTATACGCGCACATATTTTAGTGTAAACAATGGGAAAATAATGCGCGAAATTTATTATGGACTAATTATTCGTTATGTTCCAATAACTTGTACTATTAACAACATCTCACCATTATTTTTGTTTTATTTTCAGGACATTAAGCCGCTCTGTCCAAATTAACTTAAAATAGGGGTAGTTTGTATTTAAGTTAACGAACCATTGAGTATTCAAGTGCCTAATAAAATTACGTGGCGCATACGTATCCAATAACAATCGTCGACAGTTTTGTTAACCTGGCTATAGTTATTTTATTCCCAGACAAGACTAGACCCCAGACTAGAGCCTTATACTAGGGCCGCCTGCTCATTGGAGTGGAGCTGTGACAATATTAACCAACCAAATTTTAGCTCTGCTACAGTGGATTGGGGTTTCCGAGTCATATTGAAAGGTAAGTTATTTCGGGAAAGCGGAACGGAGAAACGGAGAAACTCAACTGTCCGCTCGCTTTAAATGATTCATCGCGTGCCTCAGCCTAAAGCCGCACAGTTCTTCACTTCGGACTCCTCTCCGCTTCCTTGCTCTGCATCATGAAACACTCAATGAAGCGAGTGGAGCTTAGATTTAATTAAATAAATATAAATATACACTCATGTCCATTACAGATAGGGGTAGGCAGAGATCCATTTTCTCTGCCTACACCTCTGGGTAACGGGCGTGAGCGCATATTTTCATTATTCTCATGAGGACTAATTACAAGAAACCAGGAGGAATGAATGATATTGAAAGGCGAAATAATATGCGCATTAAATTCTAGACAATTTATTCCAATAGCTTTTTCTAAAGCTATATATATACGATTATTGATTTGATTAGTAAAAGTGCAATGGACGCAGTGCGTGCTATGTTGGAATTAAAAGAAGATTTTCAAATCGACGATCATTAGTAAAACTGACAATTTTTTTGTAAATAACGAAAATCTACTTTCACATCAATGGATCCTTTGTAGGAAGACTAGTAATTAAGTTGTACATTTGTGCTAACGGTTTATTTATACTGTAAATGTTTCGAATCAAAATTTCTCTAAACTTTCATCTGACAGTTCGTTTGTAACTGTAGCTATTAAGCTTGAAGAGATCCGTCAGAGTTTAATTATTAAGGTTGATATCAACAGTAAACTTTTAACTGAGTTTATTTGCTGTGACATTTTTGACGGAAATTTCAAACTTTTTGAACTCGTGTTTAAAAATATAAATTACTAGCTGTCGCCTGTGTATTGTGATAAAACTCTCACCAACCAAATACATCGAGTTGTTTAGTTACTTATATATTAAAAGACTGCCACACTAAAGAACGCTATTGTACCTTGTATTCACACGAACAAATCATACACGAAATTGAAAGGACCATCTCAAATAGCAATTACATCGAAAGCGATCAGACACACGAAGTCCGTGTGAACAGCGATACCTCTATTGGACATTGATTGTGAAGCACTGAACGTTTTCGGAATACCCACTTTACAAATTCCTCTTTAACATACGAAATTGAACCGTTTGCTTTATGGAATACGGCTAACTATAACTCCATTTGTAGATTTGTATAATGGTAGGTACCCCAACATTTCGGTTCCTTTTGTTCCTCATGCATCGTATGACAGGACTAGATTTAGATTGAAGCGTGTTGAATCGAGAAGTGTCGTGGTTTGGGTTTCAATTTTTAAGTGGCTCTATTCCATCTAGGGACTTTTGAATTATTAGTTAATAATGCTATACTTAATAAAATAAATTTTTATCAAATATTCAAACATAACTTAGGGCTTTGTTTACTTATCTGTCAATGTTGGTCAATATATATCGACATTAAGTAGGTACTTGAAGTATTTCTATTGCTTTCATTTTGAATATATAATTAAAGTATATTTATATTTTAAGTATATGTATATCCCACCTCCCCGCTTATTATAATGTCTATGGAGACGGTTCCTAATAGAGAACTTGAGATACCATTAATAAATTTAAAAATAGGCCGTCCAAAAAATTAGGACCATACTGTTTTTTCTTCTGAATGTATGTATAGTGTTAAGTCAAATTTTTCGTCAATCATTTTTGTCAATGTGTATGTTATATAGTATTAACCAACCTACACATCAACATCCTGAGTCAGGGACAATGTATTCGACCATTTCGCTACATTCTATAATGCTTGTCGTGACAGTGGTATCCAATCGGCTAGCCTCATGAATGTCCCCGTGAAATAGTAACCTTTGTGATTCAATTACTATCTCAGTATTGGTTAACATTCATCAGCTTGTTTGTTCATTGCTAACCATACACCTTCTTCGTTTCCTTTTATCAGCGATTCTTCCTTTTCAGATCAAGCCACTTCGAGCAGTACTAGGCCATCTTTAATACTAGAGATAGGGCGCCGTACACTTCTTCGTACTTGCTTCGACTGGCCTCAGTTACTAGTCACCCTTCACTTAATACCCGTAAATAAACTATTCTTTGAGTACAATACAATACTCTCCCCTGCTATACTCAAGGCCGTCAAAGCACTCGCCAGATTGTTGGGAATACCTATGGGTTCCGGTAGATCTAGTTCACGGTCTAAAGCGGTGTAACATTCTTAAAAAGTACAGTAGGTACATAGGAGACAATATGATACAAAATATCAAGTAAAGGAATAATAATATTTAGATCGGATTATGGATACAATTTATTTCTTTAAAGGGCATCGCGCCTCATCAAAACCTTTATTTGAACTTTCTCGCTACGAAATGTGCTATTAACAAACTGTATGACTTTAAACGTCTCAAACGAAATGCTTCATCAAAATTCATGAGCAATTGTTGAGTTCAACGGAAGTTGAGTGATATTATACTTTTATAAGATTCAAGGCGCTATATATACATTACACAGAAGAAGCGGCGAATTAGGTGTAGTGTATTATAAAATAAAATCGAGGTACTTTGTTTGCTTTGAATATCAACTATGTGTGTTTGACAAGTATGGGACTATTCCTTTAAGAAGTTCTTACTATAACCACTGCATTTGTAACCAGAAGTATAAGTTTCTCCACACCCGTTCCTAATATGCTGTGCCTACCTATACTTAAAAATTGTTCTATTGCCATACTTGTAACGATGCCTACATTTTTTAAATAGCAATTTGTTTTGGATATTTATTGCTATGGATTTAAGATGAAAACATAAGAGATATCGAGAAGTAACCAATTTTAAAAACAATATATTAAAATAACAGAAAAAAATTAACGATGTCGTATTACGATAATTTTGGCTAAATTTATAATAATTAAATAAATATGTATATTATAAACACACTATATTAATAAAGGCATCAATACTAATTAAACAAAATCAAATATTTGAAAAATAAAGGCCCAAGAAACGTTAAATTATTTTTAATCACTTAGCTTCATTTCAAAAAGTTTTTGCCTTGTCGACAAACTTGTAAACTGGAAGTTTTGAAGTAATTTCGTTATACGATAACTAAAGGTCTTGAAAATTAATCAACTGAAGTACAATTAGACAAGATTTCAAGTTATTTTAATATTTCACGAAATGTAAATTAAAATTAAATGTTGACATATGTCCTGGCATACCTGGCACGCCGCTTCTTCTATGTCCATACATCTACGCATACATGCTCGTCGGTTTAATACGTTATGCCCCATTCATTTTATTTCCGGCGTTCAAAATCTAACATGCCTTCATTAGTAGAGCTAAACACCCCAAATACACGAACTCCACCTGTCCCCCTTTTTTACCGTTAACATTTATTAGAATTATGTTATTGTCTTTCAAACAAAATTACTTTCGTCTTATCTACGTTCATCTTAATACCTTTAAATACTAAAATAAACAACCTGTTCCGTATTTGCATTCCTTATACTTTTATTTAGTAAGTAACAGATTTGATTTAGCACTTTAGATGAAATATATAATAGACCTTAAGTTGCGTTATTTCAGATTTTAAATAGGTGGCGTTATTCTTAATCATAAAATGATTTTTTAAAATTATGTTGCTATGAAAAATGTATTGTCATTGGTTCTCGGATATGAAAGAAAATTTTAAAACTACAGAATAAAATATAGAAAAAATTGCATTGAACGATTCCCTTACACAAATACAGAGGTACACGCGAAGCTAATAAAATTGTTAAAAGGAATGCAACAGGATCCCAGAAATTGACCTGTATTTTATCTGCGGTTCACTTCAAAGCGTCCTTTATTCCACGTTCAAAGTCCGATAAGAATAACGACTTAAACTTGAGTGGCAAATAATTAGTGTCGCAAACACAGTGAGAATTTATTATGCTGCTTTGAATCCGGGACTAAAGGCAATGTCGTATTTTGTAAGATGACCTCATTTCAATCCATACAAAAGCTATAATCGCACATAAGAAGTGGTTAATGTACGAAAACGAAAGGATGATTCTAAAGGAGGATTGTTAATAAATACAATGAAGAACACCACGAGGCTAAATATCGTTTATAAATGCCATGTATCTAGGACATCATTCAAAACCAGATTTAAGACGTTGTTCGCTTTCATGAAATATTACCAGATATGCCTAAGAAGCTCTCGTGGCGAGCTTTTAAGCGTTCATTTGTGGATGTAGTAGAAGCGATAGAGGTATGGGAGGACGACAGCACATGGAAATCCGTATATCGGCCGTAATCTCGGTCTACAAATTTAGTTTAAGGGCGTGAATGTCTATGTATGTTTTTTTTTTTATGAACACAATTACTACCTTACCAAAGTATTGATACTTTGGTAAGGTAGTAATTAAGTAGAGTTTCTGAAACTCAGGATTCATTTCCCGAAATACTATTTACATAATATATAAAGGGAAAGGTAAACAGTAAACAATAAAACGCCAGGTAATGGTGTCGAAAGTATTTGGCAATACAATCTTCACGTCACGATAGTTTAGTAACTAATAGTTTTTATTGTTGCCGATCTTCATACAGTCAGAGGAAATCATAAATCTTATTGGACTTTGCGTTGGTTTTCAAGTAGTAGTAGTTGAACTAAAACCTAGGTTTTGTGTTAGCATGTTGGTAATTGAATAAAGAACAGGACATGGTGTCCCTCAAAAATAGTTCCTTAGTATCTATCTTGATCACGCAATAAATGTAACATCGGAGACAATACGTTCTATGATATTTTAAAACTTTAACGTGACTAGCGTAACTTTATCCATAAATACGACTTGCTGTAAATGCACTCCAGTCTGCAAATAAACGAAATTCAAGCGTGTCGAACACGTGTGGTGTAGAAATTCAACACTTGACGATACAAATGGGTTGTTTTTACAAATACCTGTAACTGAATTGTTGGCGTTTTGTAAAATTTCTATACTGAGATGAGTTATTATATAAAATCAACGTATAGTATATTTAAGAAAGGGGATATAAGTGTACCAACAAGCACGTATGAAATGTTGAAAAATTAGAATGACTGTTCATTCTCTTTGTAGAAGAATCAAGGTAGGTGAGCCAAGAAAGTTTGACACGGCCAAATGGAAATCCACGATCTCTGCCTACCCCTCTAATAAAAAAAGTAATCGAGTAGTCAGAAAAATAAATTTCAATAACAAATGAATTTTGCATTATATTTGGTAAATTGGATTGCTTTTTACATTCAAAAATATTCAACATAAAATATTTGTGAGATCTAATGCTTTTTCTGCCTCACCGTAATACAATATTCAGAGCTCGGCGCGTCGGAACTGTTTGTATTAAACATGTTTACATGACATGTGTTGCGAGACCTGTTTCTAAATTGATGTCAATTTATTTTAATACGTTTTTGTTATTTGCAATAATATATACCACCTTTCTTTACATAATGTTTCTAGCTACCTCTTCGACTAGCCGCTGCTAACATTGGTTAATATATCTATATCTGCATTATTTAAAGACGATATACGATTTACTTATATGTATGTATATAAAAGAAGAAACTGACTGACTGACCTAGAGATTTGAAATTTTGCACAGAGATTTCTGTTATTACGTAGGCGAGCACTAAGAAGAATTTATCTAAATATATCCCCTAAAGGTCTAGCGTTGGAGATGAAATTTTGTATGGAGAAATAATTTTGATCCAATGTAAGTTTAGGGTTCATCTTAGGCTGGTCACTTATATAATTCCTCGGTATGTATGTGTCACTGACTGTCTGGACTGGACCGACTTTGATTATTTTTTTTCACTTTTAAAATACTAAGTTAACTAAGTTAAGCTATATGTACTTAGTTGAGTTTGACACGGTCCCAAAATGATGCAAATTTACAATGTAACTGGTTTTATATAGAAATATAATAGTGATGAATGAATCAGAGTAATCGTTTGATGCAGATAATTGTCAAACATTTAATAAATAACGTCTTATTTAAAGTAAAATTGAATAAAACGATTCGCTGAAGTTAATTTATATGAAATATTATCAAAATTCTCAACAAACCGTTTTAGGTGAGGCCTCTCTGTCTTACTTAATTATTTAATCAACGGAGCAAGCCGCAGTTTGCAAAGCGTTCCTTTACAATATCACTTATTTAAGGCCTCCCCTTATCATTATTTACAAGAAGCATTTTAGTAAATCGCCTTGGATTACAGAAAGATTTTGTTTTAAATTTATTATTATTGTTACCTTTTGGATTAATAAATCAAAAATCTTTTATAATTTTTTTTGCATTCTACCATAGGGATTATGTGTGTCTATTCGATACTGAGAGACAGACAGCGTTTGATCCACATATGGGCTATTACAAGCTGAGGAGTACTTCACAGAAGACATGTGTACAGTGGTACATGTATATCTTCGTATTATCCGCGGGCCCTCTCTTCCGTTCTCTACCTACACACCTTTTTCACCGCTGCCTTCTTCGAAAATGCTGGCAACGCATTAGTAGATTTTGATAGTTCTTTTGGTTGTATTTCTTCTCTCGCTCCCTCTTTAGGCTTTTAGTCGTCCACTGCTGGACGTAAGCTAATAATGGCCTTAGTCAGTGGTCTATTACAACCTTAATCAGATCACCAGTATTTTCTGGGGCCCACTAACATGGTGGTTATATGTCTTGCGAGGTATTACACGTTTTTTCTTTTTTTTACACCTTGTTGTTGTTTTTTATTTTATCAGCTTTCTGTGTATCGTTTTATTTATTGACTATTTTAGTAGCGCATCTTATAAATTTCTTAAAATCTTATTTTTGTAAGCTAACATTAAATCCAAATTATTTTGCAAATGATTCTAAGTCGTGCTGTGGACAATCCAGTATGAAACGGAAAACTGTTTCCTTTGTGTCCTGGTGACAAATGCACCCAGGGTTAGACTAGCGATTAAATCTTAAGTATTTGCACCATTCCTGGTGTGAACTTTATTCAACTATAAATTTTTACTAGCAGTAGTTACTCAACTCCTGTGACCTGTTTGCTAGTTTATTTCCTTAGACCATAAAAAGGCAAAGAATAAGATTATGTCAAATAAAAACATCATTACTCCATAAATTCCCGTGACACAGGTTTTGTTGTGCAAGTAAAACTTTCTTAAATTGATTTTAATAATGCGCAAGTTGCCGTCGCTGGAAATTCACCTTGTACTTTAATTAAAGTCCTTCACCTAAAAGCTTTAAAGTAATTTTAGCCACAACATACTATACAATAGAGCTAAAATTAATTTACAAAACTCCAGCTTGAGGGAATAATAATTAGTTTCGGTATCCACATTTTGTTAGTGAATGAATTTAAAATGGACGAAAGTAAGTTGATCAGAGTTAATAAATTATTTATTTTGAAAGCTCAAGAGGCTTAGATTCTAATCGATTCACTAAGAGTTTCAAGAAAATCCCCGATATTTTCAATAAGTACAAAGTTGTCAGTGAAATTTTCTCATATTCATACGTCCTTACACCACAACAAATAACGGTTATTTGTGTCTGTATATCTTTATCGCTGCTGGGATGGCCATTGTACTATTTAGGGCATAGCGAAACTAGACATTTTATTTAGTTTGTACTCCAAGCAACCTATAAAAAAATTGTGTTCTAATTAAAAGACAATAACAGGTTGTTGTAACTTTTGGTTATGTACACTACCATTTCTTTATTCAGGACACCATTAGTATGTTTTTGGTTCTTTGAATTTTTATCCCAAAAGATATGATAGCAACGTATTCGATTTAAACTCGATTGTTAAATATGTAAGGATTTTTTAGCTAAATAGCTTAAAGTTTAAAAGTTAATGAACATTATATAACCGCATACGGCGCCAAGGGACAAAACATGTTAGCGTATTCATGAAAAAATTAATGAATAGTCGGCTGCTCTGACATAAGCAGAAAATTTCTAGTTTAGTTTGAAACATTATTACCACGGCTTTGTGCACATGTACACTTTAGAATTCACTAACTAGTTCAAAAATCAAATCTCATTAATCAAATAGGTAAAATTTCATTAGCGCTCGATAATAATGAAAAATATATCCTATGCTACTTCTTCTTTCGAATTCTGGACTTCCTGTGGCTTTCAAATGCTGAAATAAATATTAGAATCAATTCAGTTGATTCACAATTTTCTAACAAACGTTTTACAAGAAACTTTCCGGACTGTCCAATGAATGATGACGTTTATTTTGTAGTTAATTAATTAATTCTTTTCTTAATTAACCAAAAAAAGAAGAATAAAAATAACTAAGAAAAGAACAAATATGCTACGAAAAACATCAGAAGACGAAGATTTTTTTCACTCTTTTCGTTTAGACGTGACACGTGATAGGGCAGTATTGAGTGCTTCCTGAAATAGATGAGAATGACGCCATCAGCAGGAAGGTTATGTTTTTAATAAAAACAAAATGACAGGCAGCTATGATATCACTTAAGGAAGGAAGTTGCGGTATTACTTTTCCCGGATTTTATGAAAATGTTTATAAAGAGTTATTAGTTGACATTGCGAGTTTATGCCAAATACTGGGAACCATACGCACTATGTGGCTAGACAAAGAGTTATCATTCGGACTTTTTTGGCAGTTTTTTTTTCGGTTGCCGTCTGATCGCTGCGCTTGCTATACGCACTGCACTGATCTCGGATGCTCGCCGTATACAGCGCGCGCTTGCGGCTGTCGCCATGCGGTCAACCGTAGCAAGCGGCTGGTCCTATACAGCAAACCGCACAGTGCGTATTTGAAACGCAGTCTGCCGAAACGGAGCGCCGCGTCACGACTAGCCCCTAGTTCGTTTAAGGCAGAAGGGATCTTGTAGTACAGGTGTCCTAAGTTACTACTGTCTTTCGTGTCCCTGTGTCATTCCTTTTTTCACATCAGGAATAAATTGCGTTTTATTTATTTTAACTTGTTATCTTGTTCGGTAGTTTCTCGATTGATACTGTTATATTTTTAATATGCATGTTTCAGATAATAAATTATATGAGAGTGAAAAAAGTCACGTTTTAAAATATAATATGCCGTAGGAACCCCAAAAAATTTAGTCATTCGAGTAAAAATCTTTGTTTTTGGTGCCGACGCAAATTATGTTATTTCCGAACAAGTACCGAGGAGCACGCGCTTGTGGTTGTTTTGGGTGTCTACTTTAATTAACATGGCAGACGGTTTTATACAGGTAAATTTGTTTAGGACAATGGATTAGGCACGCAGAATTAACGTTCTATCTACGTGACTGAGTCTTAGTTGAATTAAATCAGTTGTTATAAAATACAAGCAGAGCCCCGCGGTTTAACCTTCCATACAATTCAATTTAACCGACTATTGTCCAGCCTAAGGTGAACCCTATTTAATACCATTGCTCATAACAGATTTGCCATCAACTTACATTGTATAAATTATTTCTCTATACAAACTTTCATCCCCTTCTTTAAGCCTTTAAGGGCTGTATTTAAAAATACTTTCTCAGTAGATATTTTATGTTTATTTTACATGCTTATGTACTAATTTTATGTTTAAGTTCTCTTTATATAACTTTTTATGTATATGTATACTTGTGGTTAACCAGCCCCAGCTTCGCCCGGGTACCACTAATTATTTTGATCCGATCGCAACCAAATACAGGAACACGGGCTGTGGCAATCTTGACAATCCCTGTAAATTTCATCGAAATCGGTCCAGCCGTTTCGGAGTTTATAGGTGTGGTCTATAGGGAACATACATACTTCGCTTCTTATATTTTTTCATAAAAATATAATATATAAATATCTTATGTTACTTCCAATACCTCCAAAAATATATGTACAAAGTTTCATAATGATCGGTTGAGTAGTTTGCGCGTGAAAGCGTAACAAACAAACTTACATTCACATTTATAATATTATAGATAGATAGATAGATAAAACCCTATTCTCATACCTACCGAGTGTATACTCAAAATTTCATTGAAATCGGTTAAGCTGTTTCGGAAGAGTATGGCAACTTACACTGTGACCGGAGAATTTTATATATATAGATTATTTCTTATTAGTATTCGCCTAAGTACTAATAGATATCTCTGTGCAAAGTTTCAAGTCCCTAGGCTCAGTAGTTTTGATTGTTCGTTGATGTGTCATTAGGGCAGTTTATTCTTTTATATATATAATGCTTTGATTTTATTGTTAATGACAGAAGATGGAAAACGAGCAAGCGGGTCATCTCATATTAAGTGACAGCCACCCATCATCAACAACAAGCAAATGAGTCGCAGATGCGTTGCCTACCTCTAATGAAAAGAAGAGGCAATAGACGGGAAAAAATATGTTTTCTTTTCGTATCCATAGCCTTCCTATCATCTTCCCCTTCCTAGTATATCATTATTAGAAATGGATGGAGACCAGAGCGCGACTGAAATTGGGCCTGCGGCACCTCACTCGTCGGGCGAAACTCAGAAAGATACTTCTACTTCTACTTCACGTCAGGTTTTGGTATTCCATCGGTCGAACCGGCCCCTTCCTACGACATATGTTGCTGTGGGCTCTACCACTGTTAACTCAATAAATACATTTTAAAATTCATTATACTTTTATTCCTATATATATATATATATATATATATATATATATATATATATATATATATATATAACTTATTTTCTAAAACCTACCCCTTTTTATCTTATTACCCCCACTAGAAAGCGCAATCTAAACTTATTTATATTAATTCATTTATTCGGTCATTTATTTTACTTAATAGCCAATTAACCTTAATGAATAGAATATAATAATAGAATAATTTTGTTGAAAACAGTTTAAGTTGATTTATTATAGAAGTGAAATTTATTGTTTAAGTTTAATCAAATATTGACTAAAATTATTTCATTGTTTACACAGGCATAACGTTTGTATGGTTTTATGTTTCCTACAGGAACAAAATCATTGCTGCGATGTATTCGTGACCTGCGTAATAAATAAGAGCAAGCAAAATGTAAACCATTAGTGCTGCAATTACGCAACAGTAAAGCAATTTGTTATCAAAATTGCCACTTAATTACTGTGTAGCCGCTGGCATGCTTAACATACCTTCTACAGCAAACTGTACTGGATGATAAAGTAAAACCATAATATGGTCTAAATGCTATCTTTTCCTAAACACTGCCATCAATCAATATTAATGTCAGTTTTCTACAAAAATATTAACGTAATTTTATATAGGACTTATAAATATGTTCATTAGTGCGTAGGTTTTTAGTATTTCTGAATATTAATTACTTAAATGTGACTAGACTCAGCGCAGTGAGAACTTATATATGTTCGCACCTCATGCATACTCTCACGATCAACGAAGAACAAGGGGTGTGACTCCGATTCTAAATTAGTGAACCCGACGAGCAAGTCGACACTTAATTAGGGCGAAAGCATGCAAGAACAGACAAATAATCCGATGTAGGAACACAGAGGGAAGAAACCTGTATATGGAGTACACAAGGAAGTTGTCCGAAGTAGGAGCACAAGCACGAACTGCTGCATAAGTTATTGCTGTTTTATAATTAGGCATACCTATCGTAGCGAAGCGTCAACATAGAATTAAAAAATGCACGCCGACGATACTCTACGGCCACAACCGCAAACGTAGCCTTAACAAGAAATCGCTGGAATATTACTTTCATTGCCTATTCTGGTTCTTCCGTCGTTCGTCGTTCCTTCTGTGAGACAAACCAAGGTTATGGTTTATTAGTTTCGAAGCAGCGATGAGCGAACGTAAGAAGAATTAGAGTTAACTAGCTCAGATGGTAATCGCTCAACTTGAAAAACAAGATATCGAGAAAATTTCAAGTGTCTTACTATCACAGTTCATGACATACGGTAAGACGGACAGACAGATGGAGGGATAGCGGAGTCTTAGTAATGGGGTCCCATCTTATCCTTTGCGTACGGAACCCTAAACACCAACTAATCTCAGCATACCAAGATTTCGATAGTCAACAACTACAAGAATTATTGCTAAAAATCGAACTCAGAGATAAAAAACCCGACACTGTTGCGCCATATGCGAAGCCTAGCCAGAGAGAAAGTCCAAGATTGGACTCCCTGTCTGATGTGGTCAAACCAATTACCATCACACGTCCGATGCGTCCTAGCAGTCAGCGCGGAAGCATCACTCGACGATGTAGCAGTTTTGGCAGATTAAATATATAAGAGAACACAAACAACACGCTCTTCTCAGCATTACCGACCGACCGATACAACGGTCACGATAATAGCTCGAAGCTATTCCTACAGCGACACATCAGCTGAAACAAAATACATAAATATCATAGCGGCCGCTATTACTATTTTATCGGCCGTCTCTGGGTTGTAACCCAACGCACTCTTATTTATTTGTTTAGAATATTAGTAAAGTAAACGTACACTTTTCTATATGTGTAGAATGTAGTCTCATTTTGGCAGCAGAACATAACGGAGTTGACTATAAAGATAAGCTGACGCCCGTTGTCACGGACAGCTTTGGGTATTGTTTGCAATATTAACAAGTCAGGTTCCCGCTGTGCTTATGCCAAGTTTGGTACTTCAATAAGAAGACTTGCTAAACTATTTATGTTACTCCTTTCCCTAATTTTTTTTTCTACGTTTTTTATAAGGATTTCGTGCTAGTAATTTCGTTCCTCACGTAATAGCGATTAGAAAAAGAAATAGCGCTTGACCACAATCCCACCTGATGTTAAACGCTGACCTGGTCGAAGGATGGTACGCACTAATTTAGCAACAGCCTATTCAATCTACTTATGAAGGTCCGACGTCCAAATAGGACGGAAATACTGATGCTGGCAACTTGTTCTAATCCTTTATCGTACACACGATGTACGACGATTCGAAACGCTTCGTTCGAACCCTCGGTATGTCTGCTATGAAAGGATGGTAGAAGGGAGATGGGGGAATTAATTCGTGTATATCCTGCGTTTGGTGTCCGGGTTATCTTGTGTAACAAGTATAGTATAAGATAGTACAAAATCTGCCTATACTTATTAAGGCCCCGACGGACAAGCAGCATTTTACGAGTGTAAATTTAATTTTTATACCGAAGTTAGAGTTTAATATATATTCTAGTGAATGGGTTTCACTAGTAGTGTATGGGTAGGCTATGACAGAAATCTATCTAGAATCCGATAGCATAGCCACCAATCAATCGTGAATAGCTCTAGCCGTTCCAGAGAGGTTCAGTCATATACCGTGTGTACCACAGAAGAAATTTATAAATAAAAATTTGCAAACGGAAATAAATAAAAATAAGGGAATCCTATAAAGAGCAAACATCTGACGTCGAGATACAATGCGTAATATCGAAGTCTATCTCAGTACTGTGCGTTATCAACCTTTTTCGCGCGACAGTCAGCTAACATAACAAGCCGGACCCTTTATGTCCCGAGCGCCTGTTCCTTTATTGAAAGTATTTTCTGTTGTGTACTATTGTCTTTCTTTTATCTTCAACTTTTATACATCATGCGTCAACAGATTGTATATTTAAATTATCGATTGTTATGACTTACTAGGTAACAATATATTTCATAGTGGTGAAGCGCAGAAGACAAGATTCTGAACGATAGCATGTATAAAGAAATAAAGGTTCCTGATATTATGTCTTTATTATATATATATATATATATATATATATATATATATATATATATATATATGAGAGTAACGCAACGTTTGTTTGTTTACAAAACTTCTATCTTGATGGGGAACAAACTATGGGTAATAAAGCTTTAGCTTCCGCCCAATGTTTTTGCATGTGATGTGCGACACAGATCCGAGGGTAGTTCGAAGATAATTTGGCGTGCGCGCACCGTATACGAATGTTTTGCACTTATTGTAAGAAACCGGTTTTGGGCTAGCGCCCATCTATTAATTAATTGATTGACGTGAAACGTTTCTTTGTTGAGGTAGAGAACATCTTTTCGTGAGAAAAGATTTACTTTGAATAGTGCTATACGTTCAACAATACAGAAACAAGTCCAGCTTAGCAGGGTTGGCGTTAAAAAGGTTTTCTTGAAGATTTATTTTCTGTATAATTTTAGGCTAAAAAAACGGTCTTTAAGTTCATAGAAACATTTCAGCCAACAGTAAACTTACAAGTACATACTGTCAATTTCATGCAGTTAATCTTTCCGAAGTATTTCTTTAGATTTAACAACGTGTGTAAATTCTGACACTTATCTCCGTGTTTCAAAGTTTTCTCGTTAAATGCACTAAAACTTAGCGTCGACAAAGATCCAAGTTAGAAACTCCTGCCCATTGCGGCGGCATGTTAACTTTGACGATTAACTTCTGCAGTGGGATTGTGTTCCGTAGATTTATTGATAAATCATGTCTTAATTTATTAATATTAAAAAAAATATTTACATCTTTTGAAAAAAATGTTGATCAATAAAATTAAAAGGTTGAGTTTTTTTAAAATAGAATTAGGATACTGCTGAAGGTAGGAAGACGGAAGATCAAAATGATCCAGATCAAAGTTTTAACGACTAAAATGATTTGACGTAATTATTTTGTATGGATAAAGCCAAAATTTCGTCTGCAATAGCGTGTAATAAAAAAACTCATAATTTTTTTACAATGTTTCAATGTTGATATTTGAGTGGATAAAAAGACATATAACTACATTTAAATGTTTTATTCGTGTCTGTCTGTTAATCTGGAAATATACTCAGAAGATAATAATAATAATCCTTAGGTCATTAAAATGTGGAGGCTAAATAACAATCAGCTTAGAATCATTGCTCAACTCAAATCATAATAATTAAAATTAATTACTTTAACGGGAAAATCATACCAGAAATAACCAAACATTGACTTCATATTGTGTTGTTTTTTTAGTTTTAGTACTTCATGTTATTGTTCAATAATTTATCATAATGATGTGTAGTATCAGTATCAGCTAATGAAGAATCTAACGAGAAGGGATGCGCCCGACCACTAACAGTTCTGATGAAATTTCAATATCTCGGCAACGGAATCATTTTATTACATTTATATACAATTCTTGCCCAGGCCTTCGATAGTCTTTGCGGAACTTACCGAGCGCGATTGTTTGGTAGGTGGAAGCACGTACAACTAGCGAATTAGGGTGACTGGCGCCGGAGTCGAAATAGCGGCGCGACGCCAACCTCAGGCGTTGTGCTATGGTGGGCAGCTCTAAGTCCACGAGTAAATCGATGTTGCGCACGAACCATGACGACCCTGAGGCCCAGCACAAAAGGATTAATGGATCAACTGAAGTCGGTGTATTTGTTTCGGGGATATGTTTGGGAATACCGGACTAGTACCTATTACAGATATGTTGCCAGTCTTTATGTGCACTGGAATGGTGTAGAAATGTGAAAGGAGACGAGGAAATGATGGGAGGGAATAAACCTATTCACTCATCAAATGAAACGCAGAGGCCATAAAATACCTCCACATGGCGCCAGTCTTTCCCTCTTAGGTCGACTAAGCCCATTTGTACAATGGCTGTCGCCGATGCGGTGCCTACTAATGTATTGGTTGCACTATTTACCCAATATATAGTTAAGAAACTTGCGGGCAAAAGTGCCTGTCGCTTTTCATGTATCAGTTAAACAGCAAATCTGATATCTGTACGGTTTGAATGCTAACGTTGAGATAGATTTTTATTAATGACGTTGTAGATCCGGGAACCGTGTTAAAAACTGTATCGCCATCACTGATCTCGCGAACATTCACTATTTATCTTTTCGACATAATATTTACAGCCTTAGTCATTTTTCGCAACAATGAAAGAACTTTTAAAAGGCAATAATCGATCAATGTGACACGATTGAATAAGTTTCTGAATATAAGTATTGTAGGCCCAAAAATTTGCTTTAAAGAAATCCTAAAATATTGTAAGTGCTCCAACACGATTACTACAAATTCGTTAAATAATAAACAGCAATAGATACAAAACTGAAGATGTTACTAAGGATTAAGAAAATCTTTGAATAGAAACGAATATATAACGGGTTATTGTAGATTTATCATCTATTCTGCCATAAAAGAGCAACTGATTGTATACCAACGTATACCCATATAACAACAACCCATCATAACAAATATTTTTGTTATATTTTAGTTTATATGAGGATCTCGGGAATTCCGAAAGCTGTGACAGGGGTTTTCCATACCACAGTATTTTACTGTTGTATGGAATATCAAAACCACCAAAGCTAACTAAGTAATTCTTATTATTTTATCTAATTCCTATTTACAAAAATAATGATCTTAATCCTTTTCATTAAGAGCAAGAGTAAAAAAATCTATGTACAAATGTGATGCTGCCGAAGTCAATTACGCCAAATTTATATTTCAGATGGTTAGTGAATTAATAAGTGCTAACCTGACCTGACTAATTAACTTCAACAGGGTGATACGTAAACGGAAAGCAACTTATCAATATTTGATTGATTGAAAGAAATAAAAATGTAGTAGAATTTGTTCACAGATAGTTAAAATAGTGGCTCACTAAGAGGGTGTTTTATATTGTGGGGCTTTGTGAATTTATAAAATTAAGTTTTTGATAAATGGTTTACAGCAAGTCCTAGGCTTGAATCAACCACCCGACTATTTTCCTGATTTAAAATAAAATTAATACATTCTATGCATAATTTACTTTTAATTTGATATAAAAATAGTAGATTGTTGTAGATATGTAAAAGTATGGGTAAAAAATTCAAGAGAGAAAGCAAATCATCCCTCAAAATATCAATTTCCCAGGTTTTCGTTTATAAGGTGTGAATACGGGGCTCGGCTTAAGAATACGATTTTTTTTATTCATAACACGTCACTCACATTCCTGCTTCCCCGAAATCGAAGCGGGCGGACGTGTCCAGGAATCATAATTTATAGTAAAAACTTTTATATTATGTTAAGCTTGTTAGTTCTACTTTAATATTCTTGTTAATTTATAACTGTACATTCATCCAGCGCAAATACTATACTATACTACTATACTTTCAATAGTTTTTTTTAAATATTCAAACCTACCGACCAGAAATGCACCATGTTCTGGTGAGGGGGCTAAAATATTTATAAAAAAAATTTTTTTTAAGCAGCTGTTTCGTGGTTAGAATCATTCGGGGAAGTACAACGATTTCGATGAATTTTGCTTGAGATATTATCGGCCGACTGTGCGTGATAGGAGTGTAATGTTTTTCATGATTATATCATGTATGTCCATTCTACTGGGACCTAAAAATGTTAGCTCATACAGATAAAAGTATGCGTCTACGCAGGCATACGTGGCAATGAGGTCTGCAGGAGTAGCACTTCTAATTGGTGACGGTGACGGTGTCAGACAGTTACATCCCAAACATAGTGAATTTAAAAACAGGGTAAGTATTCCATTCGGGGAACTAACTTATTTCACCCTGTGATGTGTCTATCTTAAATTTCACTAAGCATTAATTAATAGTACTTTAATAATTAACTTAGTAGTTGTTTATTTAATTGTTGTAAGATAAGATAAAAGAAATCATTAAAAAGCTTCCGCTGTTGTAAATTTAGTAGATCAGACCAGATTAAAGTTTTCTCATTTTCACTTGAAAACATAATTAAGATAACATTCTACTTATTTAAGTTACTAAGTAATTAATGAAATTAATAAAACTTACGTGTTTACGTAAAAAACTGTAGTTCTTTAATACCTGCCGAATTTCTGATGTTTAGAATAAGGAATAGGTGACAAGGATCACTTAAAAGACTCTTCGAGAGAAGAAGTAACGGTTCGTAGATAAAGTTCGGAAGGAAATTGGAGATGAAGTACTTGAATTGGAAAAAATTAACTACTTGAATTGGAGAAAATGGGTATATGAAATATAAATGTGAATGGCATAAGTACAATGACACTTATACACGGCATTTATTAATTTTTTGGCAAAGAAAATTGCTTGCAAAAGTTAGTAGTAGAGTTCAAATGAGAAAAAAGTATAGTTGAAGATACTCTAGGAGAATTCTATCAACAATTTCCTTAATAAACTAAATAATGGCGACTTACATAATTTCCGTAAAACTTACTCGGAATCAATCTATGAAGCTCCTTCTTGCTTTATAAAACAGAATTCTATAATAATTCTTTTCTTTCTTCTTTTCTCCTCAATATTTTTCTTTTGCAAATAATTTTTGCAGTCGCCAAGATAAATGATAGTTGTTTATCAAAAGACTATGTAGAATCCATTAAAATTGCACGCTCCTGCTGAGTAAAGTAAAGTTTAATTACGGGCTAGCCAGCGTGCGCCCAGCACTTTAAACATCGGCACCTAACGCAAGCTACTAAATTGAAATATTAATGAAGCACAGCCCACATCGGTGCCAGTTATATGTGAAGTTAAGAGATGAATAGACGTTAGTAAGCCGTGGCTCAGCCAAAACGTCTTAGCATGATATTACCATAAATAGACTTAACTAGCTTAACAATGACACAGTATGCATTTGACGATTTAATTGTCATTTTTAACAATGAGTATTATATACTGTGCTTTATGAGGAAAAATATAATACATGTCTTTGAAATATACTTCATTTACAATTCTTTGAATTCGGCGGAAACGAATGACGAAACTTTTCTCATTTTCACTTCAAAAGATAATTTAGATAAAATTGGACATCTTTTTACATTTCCAAGCACCTTAATAAACAAGTACAAATGCCCCGGTTCCCGACCAAGCTCTTTATAACTTTGAAAATAAACTTCATTGCAACAAAAAATAATAATTTAATGGTCTTGGTAGCAGACAACATTATCTCACGGCGAGAAGAAATCCTTACTCGGTTATATATGTGATTGCGTTTTTATTAAATGTATTGTATTTTTTTAGGATATATGATTTGGCAAAATAGGAATTTGTTAGTAAAATAAAAACTAGATGACACTCAAATGGAATCTGGAATCATTATCTAGCTATCTGGCAGTCAACAGAATAGTGGAGCAGACGGTCTTTAATTGTATTGATGCACGCAAAGCATCTTAATTCAGACAAAATGTAAAATACCATTACGCTACAGCATGTTTGTAATTTCATTAATTCTCCGGAGTTAAATTTATCTCGCTGTAATACTCAGTTGTTAATCTAATTAACACTTACCATCTAGATAATTATTAAAAAATGAAGTCTCTGAAGCGTGTCTGTCTGATGACATATTTTCAACAATAGATGGAGTGATTCATAGATGGTTTAGGTATAACATTCAAAATCAGTCGAATTCTTAGTCTGGTACTCGCGGGCTGCAAAATGTTGGCGTCCTGCTACCCGTGCGAAACCGGGACTAGTTGCTTGTAGTTTTTCATTTATCAATCTTGACATAATGTACAGCAATTTATATACAAAGCAGAAAGCAAGATGGTGCACTGTTTGTATTATTCACAATGCAAGCACGTCTGGTTCAATAAATAAGAGGTTTTAGCTGGTTGAACCTCGCCGAGGGTTAGATGTTTGTCAGAATTTACTATGCAAATGGTTTTCTGTAGTGAAGCTACTGTTTACGATCTTATGAAGTAACGGTCTCGGTCTCTATGGCAAATTCGATGCACTGTGCGCGCATGTGCTTGAACAAAAATAAACCGTATCGTTATATTATTGGAGTATAATTTTGGAGTATATACATGGTTCGTCATCATCATCTCCCTGCCCTTTTCCCGCTTTATGTGGGGTCGGCATAGTTGGTTTTCGACTTCCATGTCAATCTATCATCCGTATCATGTCACGCAATCCATCCATCTTTCCTTAGGCCTACCCCTACCGACATATCCCTCTCCATTCATTTCTAAAACTCTCTTTGTCACATGCCATTCTTCCCTCCTCATAATATGCCCGTACCATGCTAACCTCTTACTCCTTTTTCCATTCGCATTATACATGGTTAACTATTTTATTAAAAATTCATGAAAATAGTTGAACAAAATATCAGAATGCAAGAACTAATGACAAGAAAAGTTATGTTTCTAAAATGAGCGAAGTGTTTCTGGGACGTATAATGTAGGAAATTATATCCATAGGTGACATTCGAAAGAAATAATAAATTCGGAAGCGACACAGGACTGTACTTACCCTTTCGGGTAGTGGGCGTGATTGTAACTTTTTTATTTTTAAACAAATGTATTCTTATAATTTTAGAGGTGAGACGTATGTAAATATAAATACACAGCGCTTCATGGTTGGTTAACTTTTGGAACGCTTTGTCTTCCGGTAAATACTGCGAGATGAGAATCTTTGCTGGGAACAAATTGCTTTGTAAATTGAATTGGCTTCGTATAAACTAAAATAAAACGTTGAAGTCAAATTGATATTGCCTTAGTTACGCCAAGTATCATGCGCTGTGAAAACTGCAGCGAATTTTCAAAATAAATGAATTTAAAAATAGCAAAGATAAATAGTCCACAGGGATGATTAAAACTATACAAAAAAAAGACATTACAATATTTATAACAGATTATTCGAAACAGAAAATTACTCCAATTCGTCATTTACAGACTTTTAACAGTAATAGAGCCCCCACACCTGTTGCATGAATAGGTTGGCTCGATCGGTGAAATACCTCACCAAAGACAGCCATGAATTCTAACAATTTAAGGCTAATACCCATGGGTAGCGGTCGCTTAATATAAGGCGAACGGCTTACTTGAGACTTGGCCGTGGAATCTCCTAGCTACAAAACCTGAGCTAGTGATACAATATGAACACGAGATACGCTGTAGTTTAGCGGTGAATGCATAACTGTCCGTTATGGTCGTCAACAAACACTACCAGATGGCACAAGAAGAAGAAGAATATAGGTAAATGGAGACACAGAACTGTACTTTATGTTTTTTATGGAAATTGTCACACTGGTGCAAAAGATGAGGAGAAAATTCGTATCAAAATAAATCATAATTTTTTTTTGTCCCGACGGTTTGGTTGTGAGACTTTTAAATTAATTTTACATCGAACATCTTAAAGGAAGTCAGCGAATTTACTTATGGTTTTAGAGTCATAAATAAAATTATGTTATGTTACATATTATTTTAAGTTACATCTTATTTCTTACAAATCTAAGGTACAATTCATAAAATAGAATATTTGACGTTAGTTAAATTTTGGAACAACACAATTATTTACAACAAATTGTTTTCTCCTAAATAACATATTGAAGAACATGTACCACATACATAAAATAAGCACATATGTCCCGCCAAGAAAGAAAATAAACTGCTTTCAGTAAATAAAAAACCTTTTCTTCTACTACTACTATAGAACACGACTTTACCAATAGTAATGGAAAAAGTAGATTATATAAATACATTTACTCTACCCATTGGTTAATTTAAACACACACCTGGGTACTTAGCCCAGATATTCCTCTGGGAACGTGCTCAAGTTGAAATATTGTACCCTCAAAGCTCCAGAATAAAAATAGAAGTTAAATGTAGCTTGCATTTAATGCTGCGGAGCTTTACAATTAATTGTTACACGTATAATGAAATAAAGAATATATAATATAAGAAACAATGAGAGTAAATTATGAAGGATAGGATAGGTACTGATAGTTAATATCCGTACTACGACATAGGATTATTCATGAAGAGACCGTACTTAAAGGCCGACAACGCATCTTCAGTTTCTCTGGTGTTGCAGATGTTCATGGGGGTGACCACTTAACATTCGGCGACTCTCAGCTCGTTTGCCCTAGCCAATTATGTTAGAAAAAAAAACATCATCATCCTGAGGGCATTGGGACACGGGACAGAGCACAATACGCTTCTTGTTCCATTTAAAGATTATGCCCCTTATGTCTTCATTAGGATGTCAGATGTAATTAATTAATTTGAGGTAACGATTTCCTGAGTTATATTTGCTATCTTTTCAGTACTATAAGTGCTTGAAAATTATACTATATTTGCACTATTATTTTGTGCATGCAATAACTCAGTACCAAAATAATGCATGGCTTTGTATACCTACGTAGACGGCATCTCCGCAGGGAAGCTACCACGTACAAATTGTCTCTGAATACTGGCGTGAAGTAGACTAAGATGAGTGCTATTTTTATTTTTGCTTTTGGTGTCTATACCCATACTCCTTTACTCGTTTTCTAGAAGAAATTAGCAAAGGACCAAACAGTTAATCTAATGTCAAATTACTACCACAGTCCATAGACGATCTTTGTGTTTTTAAAAGTTATTTAACAAGATATACGACGATGATGTTAAAAGTAAGATTTGATAAAAAATTTATTGTTAAATATAAACATACGGTTATGTGTACGTATATTATATATGTTATTACTTCTATCTAAAGAATAACAAAAAAAATCTTTAGGATAAAATAATCCATACGTTGTGCGTATCAAAATTTTAATCATTGTAACGTTATAATTAATATTGCTTTAACATGTGGTATAAAAATTAATGCTTCAAGCCTGTTTGACCCGAGTAGGAAAGAATCATGTATAATGTGCCGAAATATAAAATATGTTAACCTTGGTGAGGCAGCCTAAATATACTTAAAATACGGGTTGCTTTTTGTTAAGATACTATATATTGAAATGAGAAACAGGATAAGTTTAAATTATTATTTAGCCATCGTGCGGGGCGGACAAAGTGCTTGATTTTATAATTTAACAAAAGTCAATGAAAAGAGGATCTTAAAAAAAGAGTTTTAAGATAAAAAATAAATAAAAATAAGAAGTTTAAAACAATGATTGAAAACCTGGAAAAGGTACGTATTTTTAAAATCGCATATATATATACATAAAGTATATTTTACATTTGATATAAGTATTTCAAATGAAAATTTAAGTATTTTAATTGCAGTTTGAAGTTACGATGCACACGATAATGAAAGTAAATTTCTTCGTAAATTAGTTACAATATTATAACAATACTAAATATTCTGTTAGCTTCGCACTCATTCGTCTCTGAATTTTTATAAGATTATTCTGCGAATATTGATTTCAAATTAAAGTGAATATGTCAAAAAGATGAATGACGAGAAAATAACGAAACAAATTTATGTGGCAAAAGTGAGTGGTAGTGTTGGGGACGCCGTAGGAGAACTTATATCGATCAGATAAGTGGCTAACTAAAAAGGGCGATATTAGGAGTACCTGTAACCGACGTGTATGCGTGGATGTATAGAGGATGGATGTACAAGCGAGAGAGGTGTGCCAGAATCGCGCCAGATGGAAATACATGATACCTACCCCTCTGGGTTACGGCGTGAGAGCATGTTTATTTTATTGATTTATGTACCAAAAAGTTGTTATTCTCAAAAAATAAAACATTACCATGGCAACCGATATTGTAAATGAATATTTTATGTTATGTTCCTTGGCAACAGTTTTATTTTCGGAATATAAGGTAAGTACCCCATGTCATTTTCTGTATACCTGACAATGTGCAAGCCACATAATAATCGGTTGAGTCGCAACAAACAAATTGACTCACATTCGCATTTATTAGTACTGTTTTAGGTATTAGCTTTTTTTTAACGAAATTAGTGGTCATTTGACAAATACGGTGGTAGTGCCCGCAACTACAACATCTTTTGCACGAATGGGCCGGCTCGACCGGTGAAATACCACGACGTCACAGAAAACAGGCGTGAAGTAGAAGTATTCTGCGTTTTGTCTGATGAGTGACGTGCGGAGATTTGACGGATGAGGAGGGGATGGACGGGGAATGGAAATATCCTGTTTTCTGTTTGTCCATAAAGGTAGCCAACGGATCTGCAACTCATTGGCTTGTTGCGGATGCCTATGGGTAGCGGTACTTATATTTATTACGGTGCCGCTTTCTCGTTTGCCACTTTCTTGTATAAAAAATATATGAAATTATACGCTAACGTAATGTACGTATTTAATTAGTTACGAATAATCCAAAGTTAATTCAGCCTTTGACATAAAACCCCATAGCCACTGTTCTTTTAAAATTATGATGTATAATATAAGAAGACACGTTAGTGTTTTGAATCGGTATATAAAATACTATAATCCTAACAATAATTAATAAGAAAAAACAATACACTACAATACAATAACTGACTATTACGAAGAATATTCGAATCGAGTGACACCCCGCTATTTGAAATCAACAAACAAAGTAAAGTTACAATTCCAGGAAAGAAATACGAAGCTATCAAAAGATGCCTTGAAACTACTAAATGTAACAGAGAATGACAGAGTCGATATTTTGAAACGTTACAATGTGTCGCCTAAGGGATTACAAGATATTATTTACTCCATTCAAGAATGGTATGAGAAACAACCACATCTACCGAAAGGACAATTGGGTAAGTGTGCCACACCTTTTAATCTTTACCCTAAAAGTCTTTGTGTTTTATACGTAAGAAGCTATGTCATTATTGTCAGTCACCCAACCTGTTTCTATTTTAGTTACCCGAACTTGAATTACGAGTACAACTTTTATAAATGAAACTTTAAAATCATAGGCAGACGCTATTTACATTATTTAACATGCATAGAACACTTTGATTTTAGCACCGGTAGGATTATTATTTCTTAACGCTGTTAGTAAAATGGTACTATGAAATAGTTCTAGGCTATAAGCATTTATCACAAAGTAATAACTATATACTATATAATAATTAATATTCACACAAAATTCGCATTTTAATGGTCTACGTGATCCCCTGGTACTTCGGGGCTAACACGACGACGAGGCGATTACGCCGACGCCGAATTCTGAAAATCAAAAAAAAAGTTTTGGAATAAATGTAGAATGTAGTATTTTTAAAAGACATTTGTTTCTCTCCAGCCTAAACCTGAGAACTTTTGGATGAATGACGAACGCTTTCAATTGCTTATTTAATTTATATTTCAGATATTCATATGATAGTCCAACACTTGACCCTGAAAGCTTTCAGCATTGAAGAGGTAAAAGACAAAATTGACAATTGGGTATCAGTGAAACACAAAATGCCGGAGCTAATGTTGAACAGAGATCCCCTAACTCCGAGCATTGACGAATGTTTAAAGTGTGGGTTTTTAGTTGTACTGCCAAAGAAAACGCCTAAAAATCATCGGGTCACCATCTTTAGGTAGCATTATGTTTTAAATAAGAACATATCCATCTGCCAAATGTATGATGAATGAAATTCTAGAACTAAAGTAGAATTTGTACTTTTTCATCTTCCCTTTCCGGTGTCGCGGACGTGGAACATTATAATAGTATTAAAGAATAAAGGATATGCAACACAAGCCATAGTAAAAATTTTTGATCTTTGTGTACAATTTTCTATTGACCTACATTTTAACTACCTTAAAATTTAATCGCAAGATATTAAATTTAAGAGCAGTATATATTTTACTAAAATTATCATATTAAATCACGCATATTAAAAATAAATGGAGAAAAAATTAAAGTAACCATAAAAAATGATATACGGATAATCGATTCGGACTTAAATATCGTAAAAGTGGTACGGAAACAATCAAGTTATTTGGAATTCGATGAAATCCAGTTTCTTTATACTAATAACTTTAAACTCGTAACGCAAGAGACTACAAAGATGTGTGAGGAATTCCCAATGGTAAAATAATTTAAAAATATATAAAATTATTGTCTTAAAATTTCTTTCTTTGATAAAGAATATATAGAATTTTGATTTGTGGAACTTTTTTATTTCGTTATTTGTTTTAGAATTAAACAACCTATTGATCTTGTTGCATCTGACGTCGCTAAAATGGCGTTTATGCTAATAACGTACCGAATGTATAACGACTCGTCACTCGGCGAGCAATGGATATTCGACCTCACTAATGTATCATTTCAAAACTCCGTGCAAATGACACCAACGCTTCTCACAAAACTTGTATACTTTATACGGGTAAGTTGTTTTTATTAAGGAGATTTAAAACATCCGCATCGGAAGATTTCAAGCGGCCGCAACAAAATCTGTTGCACAAATGGGACCGCTCAACCGGTGTAATACCACGACCTCTCAGAAGACAGATGTGAAGTGGAAGTATTATGCGTTTCGTCGAGTGAGGTGCCTTCCCATTCATTTGTATGAAGGAAAAGATGGAAAGGGGAGGTTTTGACTGGGGGGCGGGGATAAATAGGAAAAGGAAATATATTTTTTTCTGTCTCTTTGTCTTCTGTCCATTAAAAGTAGTCGATGAATCTGCAACTTATTGCATATGCTTCCCGACAAAATATGTAATCCCCTCCACACTATATCACATTGATAGCTGGCATGTCACAAGGGTACATTTTTCTTGTCACTTCCTGTCACGTACAATTGTCTTGAGGAATGAACTATCTGCAGCGGTATTTTCTAATAAGTACGAGTTAGGGTTTCTTCCTTAAAGAAAAAAAAATATTCCTTCAAAGCATAAACAATTACAATTTAGGTAAGGAATCCAATATTTTTCATACTTCTGTGATATGAGTTCTACCGATCGGAATAATATTTATTCTATTTGAAGAGAATATCTGCAACCGTGCACATGTATCTCCTTATTTATGACTTGAAATTGTTTTATTACTGCTTATTTTTGACTTGTTATTGTTAATTTATTAATTAAAACTAATTTGTACATTTCTGTATGGCTGCCTGTATTTATATATTTCTGTTTTGCTGTTTTCAGTTTTGTTATGGAGCAAAGATAAAAGGAATACATTTTGTCAACATGCCATCATTTGTTACACCCATCATAAATATATTGAAGAAATTATTAAAACCAAAAATTGCTAAGAGAATTTATATTTATAATAACTTCAGTGAGCTTAGTAACTTGTTTTCAAAAAGCATTTTGCCAAAAGAATACGGAGGTGACGAAATAAATTGTGACGAAATCACGGGTAGGTGTACTCATAGATTTACTTTTTTTATTTTTCTAGATTACTTTCACTTTTAATCGTCTTAAAAGCTTAGCTTATGTGATACCCATAAAATCGACAGCCGAAGATAAGCAAAATAAAGAGACACCAGAAACAAACGAATGATTTAAGAACGCACAACAACGCCTTTGCTTTCGTTATAACAATATATACCATACGCTGCCATCGATCTCGCAATTTATCAAAGTTATTCTTTTTAAGTACTTTTTCCAAGTTCTATAATAATAATATAATAATAAAACAGCCTTTTCTAGAACGTTTCCCACTGTAGGGACACAGGTCTCCTCTCCGAGAGAGCCGTAATCCACCACGCTGGCCCAGTGCGGGTTGGTGGATGTCACATGTCTTCGAATTTGGTGGTTCTAAGAACATGCCGGTTTCCTCACGATGTTTTCCTTCACCGTTTTTGGAGCAGTGGTGATGAAATAAATTACACAAAGTTAAGCGCCTGCCTGGGTTCGAACCCGCAAACTACAGTACGTAAGTCGGGGCCTAAACCGCTAAGCCACCACTGCTCCTAGTTCCCGCAAGTTCTGTGCTAATATTTTATTTTAAAATTTGTAGAGTGTTGGAGAAAAGCAATACAATCAGATTCCTGGAGACAATATTTTGCTGAACAAGATAAAGTAATAAGTGATGAAGAGCTTAGGACAAGATTTTTAAGTTCCGACGATTTCTTTGGGTGCGAAGGATCTTTCAGAAAACTGGAAGTTGATTAAATTGTTCATTACAATACATTTATGGTTAATACATTTTTTGCCTGGAATCACCTGTACATAAATTGGCATCAAATCTGCTTCCGGGAACTTGAAGTTTATTGATTTAATGAAATACGATTTATGCGTTAATTGTGTATATTGTTATTAAATAAAGAAACAATTAAGACACTTTTTAGTTTGTCCCCATACAGATTGATATCACTGCTCTATAAACGAATAATTCTTTTATTACCTAATTGGAAATTTCGCAATTAAAAAAAACAGTGGTGTATGGCATATGCAACAAGAACATCTGTTACACGAGTGGGCCGGTTCGACAGGTAAAATACTATGACCTCATAGAAAACATGTGTGAAGTAGAAGTATTCTTCGTTTCGTCTGGTAAGTTAAGTGAAGAGGCCTAATTCTAGTGTTCTGCCCCTATCTATCCTGTTTTAATAAGGATGGGAAGGGGAGAAGGATTTGACGGGGGAGGGGACGGATAAGGAAAGATTTTATCCTTTTTATCCCCTCCTCTGTAAATCAAAGGTAGGCAATACATCTGCAACTCACTGGGTTGTTGCAGATGCCTATGGGCATCGGTCACCTAACATGGTGAACTGGTTACGCGGTCACGGTCACTGATATTGATACTTCGGACAGTTTATCACATATCATGTATAACGTAAGTTTATATCTTTGTACATATGTATTGCTTATGTTTAGAGATTATATCTTTATTGTTAAAATCTTGCTCTTATTTATTTCTTTTTGTCTTTTCTTGTTACCCCGCTATTTATCTACTTGTACCTCTCCTGCCCTACAGGGTTGCCTGGAAGAGATCGCTTATAGCGATAAGGCCGCCCTTGCCCACATTTAGGTTATAAGTTTAGTTTTAGTAAATTTGTATTTATAGTTTTTTATAGTTTAATGTGAGCAATAAAGTGTCTATGTATCTATCTATCATTACGTATTGCGATACAGACAGTTTATATTTTAAGTATAAACATCCTTCATTTTATTTAGTAGTTACCAGTTGTCTTTGATCATTTTATTATTATATATTGTCACGGAGTATTTAAATGAAAATTTGCAATGAATATTAAATCATGATAAATTATTACCCATATAATTTATTTTTGTTGCTTCCATTTAGTTGTAGCTAACTATAATTTCGTGAATGTCAAATGTATTGATTAATTATCGTTAGTCCTAATAACAATAGGTCATACGGTAGCCAAAAAAATCTTAACGTCGCCCTATTTTTGACTATTGAACGGTTGCGACCCCCTGTCGGACTCCCATTAATGGTTGATTTGCTTGGTTGACACATTAAATATATAATAGTACACTCGTAGTCTGGTCAGAAAAGAAATTTCAGTTTGAAGTGATTCGCACTAGGTTGAAAACTCGTACGGATCTTGGTAACACCATTACAAATAAAATATTAAAAGATCACATCGATACCAATTTTTGTAGATAACTGTAGGTCATACAATTATTAATATAATTTCAAAAATTTCTTCGCTTTAATTACTTTTACTAACAATCACATTTTCTTAAATATCGCGATTCAAAAAGTGGAAGAAATCGTTTTTTACATACTACCACTACTCCGAAGAGCTAGCGTCTGTGCCAACTATGAATATCGATGTCTATAGACAATGAAATGCTTGAATTTAGAATTCCAGGGTGGACAGACCAGTCACAGTGATGGACACGTTTAGAGCCTAGGCTCCTTCGGCGCTCTACCTCCTTATGCTCAGTGTGGCTGCAGATACCTCCACAATCGTAAGATCACAAAAAATAGTTTATTTTACTAACTGCATACGTTGTTGTTGTTACTCTCTTCACAACTGTTGATATCTCTTCAAGGCTAACAGCAAGTTGTCACAAACACATTTGTTTGGTAGCGTTGGTATAAAAATAATGTAAATTCGAGTTTTGACATTAGTTCCGTTTATTTACACACACAAGACGTAACAAGTTTGTCTCTTGAGCTTCAATAATTATTTTGCATAAGATTATTCCGTTATTTATAAAGATTGATAAAAAACTATTAGATAAAAATTAAATATTAATATTGAAGTTCGTCGTGCAAATTAAAAATGGTATGTAATTTAATTTTATATATTTACATTAGAATTAATAGAAACATGCCCTTTTCGTATACGGTTAAACACAACCATCTCGCCAAGGCTTAGAGAGCTTTATTCTGAACTAATCCATCGTTAAAAGTTCTAAACTTTGTAAAGAAATTTATTTATCGCGTTTACGTTTGCGTAAAGACAAGACAAGAATAAGGGTATAATATCGTACCTAATGAAAAACGGATCACTTTCGAGTGATTATAAACTAAATGTATGGCATTTAGCCGATAACCCATAAATATAGTACCGGCATGAAGTAGACTTAGACGAATAATTTTCTTTCGTGGCTTCGAATAATTAGCAGAGAGAATAAAATCAAGACATCAAAATGACTATTGATTTGGATGGATGATGGATATAGTGGATTTTGTATGAGCCCCGTCGGCACCCAACAGTAGTCTTGGGATACGTGTGGATTGAGACCCCAAAAACGTCCGAAGTACCTGTTTTAGTTGTAAAAACTATTAGGTGTATGTATTATAAAAATAAAATTTCGTAATAAGTGTATTTATTTATAAACACCGGGGAGGTGATAGCGAGGAATGAGACGCGGAACCTCTACGCAAGTCCCGACAAGCTTAAACCGGTTTTCTGCACCTTCGTTTGCGATGCTTTTACTATTGTTATTGCGCAATAAGGTCACCGCGGAATGACTTATACCCAAAAATTTTTTTACTCTGGTTACTGTGAAATAAATGTTACCTTTTATGGAAACGTTATTAAGATCGTTATATTGTACTTTTTCACACTTTTACACACAAAATTATTTTATATTATTTGTTCAAAGAGGAAAAAGTTACAGAATTACACAAAATGTTAGAAATTGGACACAGTTTGGAAGACAAGACATTGAACTGCAGAATAGAAGTCATTATGAGGACATTTTCTATCCCAAATTTTTTGTACGCAAACATATCCCTATAGCAACTTAATTATTATTTCTAAGAAGAAGTGAGGCTTAGCTCACCGCAAGAAACGATTAAAGTACTTCATCAAACATCAGCCAGAGTTTCTGGTTTCATCGCTTTGTAAAATACAAGAAACGTTCTAATAATGATACATTGTGAAATATTAATATATTGAATATATTATCTAGTTTTAAAACTTGTAGAACTGGAATTCAGATCTGTCTCAAGACGCCGAGAAGCTGCTATGCGTCACGTCGGACGATGTCGATACAATTCTAAAAGTATATAATACAACGCCAAGAGAATTGCAAAATGTTATTAATTTGATTCAAGATTGGTATGAAAAACAACCTCATCTTCCTAAAAATCAATTAGGTAAATTAACATCCATATTAATTGTAATAATTGAAAATCACAAATGATGAAAAAACTGTACATCGAGTCTCCATATCGAGGTTCATTTACCGCTACACAACTTTTCTAGTGTTGTAACACACTGCAATAGACAAACAGAAGTAACAAAGATTTCTGTCTTTTTTGTGACTACTTTTAATACTATTCATTACATTTAGTGTTCAACATACGTAGTCCTAGTAGAGAAAAACAAACAGTTGAATACTGCCGACAGAAGTGAAAACTCACAACAGGTGGGAAGGCACGATAATAGTTCCATAAAAAAAAATAACCAACAAAAATAAACCCTTGTATCTTAACAAATTTAAAATTGTATGCAAGAAAAATAAATGAGCAAAAGTTCTTTGATACTGCTCCAACTTAAAATAGCCATGTTGCTGGCGCATATTGAATGTTGCGGTGCGTATGTCGTTCACGCAAACACATAAGATTTTCCCCTACTGAATATCATCTACCACGGCTAAATGAGTATTCATTTCAAAACATACTTACTTTTTTACTTTCCTATATATATCTTTTTTATTTCAGACAAGAGATTTATAGTCCATCTTTTGGTGTCAACCAAATTCCGCATCGAAAAAGTTAAAGATAAAATAGATGCATCTATATCAGCTAAATGGAAAATGCCTGAATTTTTATTAAATAGAGATCCCTTATCAAAAAGTATTGACGAGTACTTGAGATTTGGATTTTTCGCTATATTACCAAAGAAATCGCCAGATAATCACCGTGTTTCGATATTCAGGTAAATATATAATTTAAGTTATGTATATAATCATATACATGTATTATTTAATTTAAATATTATTATTATATTATATTGTTTATTATTATTACATTATTTATATATATATATATATATATATATATATAGTTGTCGTAATGATTTGATTGATACTAACATGTCATACACCTTGGGTTGGTTGGTTATTTTTTTATTATTTTCAAAATATATTGAAAAAATCTGCTTAAATTTGACTAGAATTTGCTGCACCTCACTCGGCGTAGTTTTCGTTTTATGATTTATTATGAATTTAAAAAAGGCTTAAAGCCAGAATGTACTTTCTGTCAGAACTAATAGAACTTCTTCAACAGAATTTTCTGTCACGAATTTTGCTGAGTCTGCCGATTCACGTGCTTACTTTAAAAGAGAACGGGAGAATTTTGAAGATGGGGCGAAGACAGGACGACTGTCAACCGCAGCAGTTTTTTTTCTCAATACCTTTTCCATTTATTTAGAGTTAGCAAAGTACGACCTTAGCCCATAATGTAATAGGTTTATATGGATTATATGTGGTTTAAAAATTTTAACCGAAGCAGTGCCCGCAAAAGCAACATCTGTTGCACGAATGGGCCAGCTCGACCGGTGAGATTCCATGACTTCGCAGAAGACAGACATGAAGTAGAAATATTCTGCGTTTCGTCTGATGAGTGAGGTTCCGGAGGTTCTTAATTCTATTCTTCTCCCCCTTATCAATCATTTCTAAAAACGAAAGAATGGCAAGTGGAGAAGGATTTGGCGGGCGAGGGTTTTTTTGTTCGTTCCTCTATCCATTAAATCTGGGCAATGTATCTGCAGCCCATTAGCTTGTTGCAGATTTGATGATGATGGCGGATGCGAACCCACAGCCATATTATTTATGTTTCGTAATCGTTCGTTCGTTCCATTAGTATACGTATCCATTAGGTTTTATCTCGGTGTACAATTAAAAATAAAGCCTAGATTCGTCCCGGATAGAATAGCTTCCTAATGTTTAAATTAAAGGTTTATTTCAACATTGACTGACCCCGTCAACATTAGTTCTGTAAATTACTTGAAACTTCTGGAACAAAACATCTATAAAGATGTTTGTTTTATACCGTTCATGGTCATGGGAAACTGGGGTATATGACGTCACAGTGTGAAAATTGCTGGCGAAGTACCCTCTTAATTTCAATTATTTTTTGCTCCGATTTATGCAAAATGAATATCTTAAGAGACCGTGACCACGAGTGCTGTAAAGTACTCGAAACGACACGAACTAAAACATGAAATAAATGCGATAAAATCAGCAAATCATTTTTTTAAATTTCAGAATAAGGACGCCTCGTGAGATTCTCGTGACCGATGTTATTAAAATAGCTTTCATGATACTAGAATATCGTAATCATAATGATGTTTGCTTTGGCGAACAATATGTTTACGACCTTAGCAACATTAGCTTCAGTAACTCTGTTCAAATGACTCCGGCGCTTGTTACAAAAATGATGTATTATATAAGAGTAAGTACTTTAATATAATTTTTCCTCCTTTTTGGGTGGCGGATTCCTCCAAACCCGTCAATCAGGGCCATGGGGACGCCGCAATATTATCACACCTCTCCCTCCGCAACTCCACCTCGACTGCGGAGACGAGGGATAACGGTCCCTGAGTCCTCGAAGATAACCAGTTTGCCTTCAAGGTGGACTCTATCCTCTAGCCGGCCTTGCACCATGGATGGGCCCTGGATTCTCCTTCGCTCACCGTGGTTGGACCAGGCCTCGGCTCCTAAGTCCCACCGCCACGATAAAGCGGGAACCCGGTCGGTGGTTCCATTCTCATAAATATCGCCCTAATTGATATAGGCTAATGCGACGCATAGGATTTGTCCATCCTATTCTATGGAGAATAAAATAAAAAATTATGGAATTTTTAAAATGTTTTGAACTAAGCTTAAAACCCCAGTGTAAAATACTTACGCCATTACACTTGTGTAAATCAACAAACTGGTAAAACCTCCTTTTCGTTTTTAGTTTTGTTTTGGAGCTAAGATCAAAGGGATACACTTTGTAAGCATGCCAGCATTTGTTGCACCAATAGTTGGTTTAATTAAAAGATTATTGAAACCAAAAATTGCGAAAAGGATCAATTTACATGCTAAGCCAGAAGACCTTCAAAATGTATTTCCTAAAAATATTTTACCTAAAGAATACGGAGGGGACGAGTTTAATTTCAACGAAGTCACAGGTAATTTAAAACAGATAATAATACTTAGATATCGTTACTAAAGGGTATTTTAAGTTGTGTTCAATGCTTAATCCTTAGAGTTCAATAGTCTTTTTATACTATGGGAATTGAAGAAATAATATAAGGTTTGTAAGAGACGGGGTTCTTACCACGATTAGGCTGACAGTCAGCCCGTGACCATGGCGCATGCAACTGTGCTGAAATATCGGGAGCTCAAAAAGACTAATCGTGGTAAGAATCCCGTCTCTTACAAACCTTATACTAATAAAAACCACGAAAGTTTAAAGTTATACGAAGAAATTATATAATTTTTTATAGAAGAAGTTGGAAAATGAGCAAGCGGTTCATCTAATATTAAGTGACCGCTACCCAAAGGCATCTGCAACCCGCTAACTAGCTGCGGATGGGTTTCTACCTTTAATGACAGAGGAGGGGATAAACAGAAAAAAAGGATATTTCTTTGGCCTATCCATTCTCACTACTCTCAAATCTTCCCCGACCCATCCTTATTAGAAAATAGTAGAAAGGTGAAGAACCATAATTAGGCCTCCGATATATGAAAGCGACCGGAATAGATAATCATTAATATATATTTTTTAATTTATATGTATTTTTAAAACCATATTTCAGAGGAGTGGAGAAAAGCTTTTCAATCGGACGCATGGCGACGATATTTTATTGAACAAGACAAAGTGCTCAGCGACGAATCAAAACGAACACGAGTACTGAACTGTGACGAATTCTTTGGATGCGAAGGTTCATTTAGGAAACTTGAGCTTGATTAATATGAATATCAGCAGTCTTAGCATCCGTCTGTTTAAAGTAGCTGGCAACTGCCTCTATCCGCTTTTATATTTTATTATATTAAACTTGCAATTTTTGTAAATATTATTTCGTATATCTCGGAAATGACTTAACGATCCAATTCGTTGGATCATTTTTTGTGTAAATAAGGCCTATTTTAAATGTGTATAACCTGTATTTCCTGAAAAAATGAGAATATTATCAAAAAAATTAATCATTTGAGCACCATCTCTTGTGGTTCCTGCACAATTTGTGGTTGTTTTTTGACAACACAGTTCGAAGCTTGGTCGCCGGGGTATTTAATCAAGCCCCCGGGATGCCAGGCACAAACAGTTAGTTCTTTTTTGTTTTTAATTCGTTTAACGATTAAGTGAGTGTTATTCCTTCGTTACTTGTTATACGTTCTCTTTATTATTTTTTTGTTTGACATCCTTAATTGTTGTTAATAAACTAAATATACGCTGAGAATTATCAAAAAGTTGTAATCATTTAGTTAGAAAACTGTTATTTAAGTTTTGAGCCTACTTATAATTACAAGCACTAAACCAGGTAACTTTTATATTAAATTGTGGTGCAGAGACTTAAGAAAACTACGTTTTTTAAAGAAGGTACTTTGAAAATATAACAAGTTTGAAAAATGCCTGGAAAAATGAGAGTATAAGAATAAATTTGTATATTTTTTCCGCCAACATTGATAAAGAGTCACTCGGGCGTGACTGAACGAATGCATTCAAGGGTGCCCTAGTTTTCACGATGCACGGAAAATACAAGACAGAGGTTTTATTTCAAAAGGCGATATCTTGATGAATACAAATTAAGGTTTTGGTGATAATTAAATTAAACAGAAATCTGGCTGGATCAATATTTTAAATTTGTTTTTAAACAATTAAAAAAAACGTTTCTTGAGGTACTTCGACTTGACGTGACGTATCTATACATACAAATATCAAGTATTATTGAATCAATGTTAGAATATCTATATGCAATAATTCTTTGCGTAATAATATTGTTTGAGGTATGAGAGAAGCAGATGAAATTGATAAATATTACCAAATATAATAATAGTATAAAGTGTTTATATTTTCCCAGTGAACTCGGGAATCGTGCGGATAGGATGTGTAAACACTTGAAACATGGACAAGTATTTGAAACTCTTTATCTTGACAATGTTCATGTTCTAAGTCAGGCAAGCAATAATAATAATAATAATACAAGAACGTAATAAGAAGTCAGGAAAGCCAATAAAATTTTAAATTGTGCATGGTTGTAATAAGCATTTTAAGGAAGCACAAAAACAGGTTAGATTTTAAATGCCATGTTCGTATAAGTGAAAAATTAAACACAGTTTTAAATATTTTTATTTCATCTAATGCATCCAACACATTATTAATTAAATAAAATCATCACAGTGTACAGAAATTTAACTTCGTGAAATACTTATCAAATTATGATTAAATTCTTACTTTTTATTAATTTTCTAATACTAATAATATTATATAGAACCATAATTTATAAAACATATCCTAAGGACCGTATTGCAACACCAATACATTTAACTAAAAGCTAATTCAATCAAAATCTAACTTCTTAAATGAACCCACAATACACTCTTCGTCGTATTTATCTCGAGGTCTCTTGCTTTCGTCGGAAACTAATTTGCAGTAATCTAGCAGCACTTCTTTAGTTTTTTCATTTGTCACTTCTTTATTCATGTTCTCTGAAAGAAGAAAACAGGACATAATAATGACCGTCAACCGGCCGTCAACGTACTAACAAATTTTATAAAAATATTTCTTACTCAGTCTCTAAAAACCGTTGTTTGTTTAAATTGTGCTCCAAAATTAGAGCGAATCAAGACATATAATGTGCCTTAGATAGCTTAGACAGGGATAATAGTAAAAGTAATTATATGAACTAATGTATATGGCGGAGAGCTTCCGATCGGAATGTCTGTGTGCTAAGATTCAGATTCGTACTAAGTTCAATAGTCAGAGCCCCATTACCTGACGTTTTTTTTAATTTTACTTTTATGTTAAAATCCCTCCCTCCCATAAATATTGCCTCTCGGGAAACCCTAAACCATTTATCCTATGTAGCCAAGCATCACGGTAACTAACAGTCTTGTCGAGGCTCACGACGGAATCTTTGAGCGTAGTAACTGGCTTAGATTTAAAAAAAGTTAATAGTAAAGTTAAAAAAAGTTAAGCACCTGTGAATTCTTCAAGTGACGGCAAGTCTCCGCCATAGTCCTTCGGAAGGTATTCCTTTGGCAAATATTTGTGCAGACTTTCCATTGTATCGTGAATTATAATACGATCGATCATCTTCGCTTTTACGAATTTCTTCATGAAATTTACAACGTGATGTCCGAACACCGGTGCGTTCACGCAGTGTATGTGTTTCACCCTTATCCCGATGCTTTCCTGAAATTGTTTAATCATCACGCTGGATTTTTTTTTCATGGATTTGTTTCAGGGAAAACGACCGCTTATTTATAAGCGACGTCCACAACACCAGAAGAACTTTACTGTTGCTACTGTACTGATTGTTGTGAAAGCCTTCGGCCGTTAACCAGAGACTGATAGGAACGTCTGTCTGAGTAAAATTGATATGCTATCAAATCTTCTGTTTATTCTACTTCGGTTACTCGGTATTTCTACCTGGGCGATGTGTTTATTACTATAATTTTGTTACGATATGTAAATGTTGGTATAATATCAAGTTTATCTAAGGTGGCGAGCATGCAGTGAATCATAAACTTAAAATTAGATATATTAAAAATAATTTGGTATTTAGTAGTAGTTTTTCAATAATATCAAAACATATCTCGTATAACAAATAATTTATTAATTATTCTCGTAATCTGAATATGTCAAAAATTGAGTGTTCATACTGAATTTTTTGTAATGCCTATTCATTTAATTTGACATTTCTATCAATACATTTTTTAAACCTATAAAGAGTCCAATAAAAAAATTATTAGTGAAATATTTTTTTAAATCGATTCAGTAGTTTTTGAGTTAACAATGAAATATTTTTTTTTATAGCATAAGGGGGCAAGCGAGCAACGGGTCGCCTAAAACCTAAGTGATCACCGCACATTAACATCCGCAACACCAGAGGAACTGCAGATGCGTTGGCGGCCTTTTAGGAAGGAGTACGCTCGCTTCTTTAAGGACCCTAAGTCGTATTGGTTTGGAAATACCGCTGGCGACAGATCATTCCCACGTGTATATTATTATTATTTATTTCATGTTATTACAGATCATAAATTCTTACAATTCTTATTAAATATGGCGTTGCATTTTCCAAGCTGGTTTTACAACGTTGTTTTTTTCTATATTTAAGCTCATCCGTTATAAATGGGTATTATTTACACGAATTTTAAGAAACGCTTGCACGGATTCGAAATAGAATTATCATTAACTAGATGTTTCCGTAAATTTTGTTCGTTTTTATTTATGTTTGCGTATTTTTTGATTAATTGCAATATTCCGAAGAAGACAGGCGTGAAGTAGGAGTATTTTATGCTTCTGCGTTTTGCCTTATGAGTGGTATGCTGGAGGCCCGATGTCAGTTCTTTTCCCCTTTCAATCCTTTCTTACAAAAAAAGGATAGGTGATAGCTGATAGGACGGAAAGGTGAAGACGCCTTTCTATCTTATCACGATTAGGAGATGGGATGGATAGTATAAGGAAAAATAATCCACGCTGCCGTTCTTCAGTTACACTGGTGTAACTAACGTGACTCCGTTTTATATTTAGGGCTTGTTTTTTGCTAATTGCAACTTATCTTATGAATAGTGTCGTCTTCAAATAAGCTTAACTGGTTTAATAAAGTGCCAGGTAAATTATAGGTTAGATCATCCGTCAGCTAAGGATGTTATTGGGTGATTATAATTTTTTGAAAGATTATTTCTTCCTTTGACATTTACATTTACCTAACGTTTCGTTTCGAATAAAAATAATCTATCTTTATTTTATTTTTTTGTATAAAGCCAAAGCTTTTTCCTCCCCCCTACAACGATTATGACGAAAGGCTTTCTAGATATAATATCGGTAAAATAAGCTCAAAGGAATACGGTTTTCCCCACCAGAAGATGCTTCGAGGATGAGGTTGAGCAAATACCTATTGCAGATTACAAAATGCAAGTTGAAAATTGGCCCAGGCACATGGAACTTCGTATAAACGGTATCGGAGATTATTTTAAAACATTTAACAAAAAATAACTATAATATATATTTATATTATTTTCCTCAAAACTTTCTGAGTATCCTACGTATGGCTATACGTCGATGTACTCTCATTTCATTTCAAAACGCTTGGTAAAGAATTTCGAAGATTAACAATTTTTAACAAACTAACATGAAACATTTTGGATATTATTAGATTTGCCGATATTTTGTAATGATGAATCATTTGGGGACTGGCGTGTTATGCTGTAATACACCAACCATTTTATTAAGATCGGTCAAGCCGTTCTTAATTACAAGAATTGTTTTTTTTTTCAAATTGAAGCGAACTACGGACATGTGGAATAATAGCTGGGGATTCTAACATTTATCGCTACAACCTTCAACATACCTGATACAAGTTCACTGCTTTCTGAAGAATAACCGGATTTAAACGCAACAAATGTCCAAGACCTGTATTATTTAAGTCCACTATCCAAATGTCATTGAACATGTAGTCATACTTTAGACGAAGATCCACCGTCTGCAAAAACAAAGCACAAGTTATAGAATATGGCATGCAAGTCACATTGCTTGGGAAGTTAAAATGGGTACAGTAAGCTATCTTTAAAAGTTCGATACGTGCCATCGCGGACTTCTTTGTAGATCTTTTTAAGATTTATCACTCCGTACGTCGTTATCAGTACTCATTATTAGTGTTATATAATCTATACATATAATAAAAATTTAAGTAATAGCTGTGTGCACATGGAAGAACCGAAATGTCGAGAGCTAAAAAACGCTAATCGTGGCAAGAATTCCGTCTCTTACAAATCTTATATTAGTAAAAACCACAAAAGTTTAATTATTTTATCTGTTTGTCCGTGCGTTTGTTTTATATATATATATATATATATATATATAATAAATAAATAAATATCCGCTCACGCCCGTAACCCAGAGGGGTAGGCAGAGATCATGGATTTCCATTTGGCGCGATCCTGGCACACCTCTCTCGCTTCTTCCACATTCATACATCTACGCATGCATGCTCGTCGGTTATGGGTGCTCCTTATATCGCCCTTTCTTAGTAAGTCATTAATCTGATCGATATAAGTTTTCCTAGGGCGTCCCCTACCAACACTGCCACTCACTTTATATATTTACATATATATATATGTAAATATATATATATTTAATAAGTATTTTATCTATGAGTTTGTTATAAATAAAACTTATACTTACAAGTATAATATTTCTGTACAAAGTCTCAGTATCAAAAGCGGACGCGTCTGCGCTAAACCCAACAATTGTTATTCTTTTCCCATCATACAACTTCGGAATAATTGCTTGACGACTGTAAATAAAAAAAACGTTTTGATTATTTATATGAAAAGGTTCCACGAGATGGGTGTCTGCACCGACTTACAGTTTTTTTGGATAATTCGTTCGTTCTCCACTGAATAACATGTGCTAGCTGGAACCTAAACTTTCCGGTGGCTCGAGTAGTTAACAATTGCATTTATGTCCATTATTCTGATCAACACACAATAGTGTGGCATATAAAATTCCGAAAAAGAAAATTTGGCTTATAAATATTTTTAATGGACCTTCTAATAAAGAAGCTACCGTAACAGCCAAAGAAATAGTACTTGATATTTTAAGCCGTAGACCTTGTTCGTGTAACTAAAGTAAAAGGTATTTTGAATTATTGCGTCATTTTAGAAGAATAAGTAACTAAATTTGCCAATAGTTTTCATGGCCTCGTTCAATGTATTTATCTTGTGGCTTGGGTTTTCTCAGGCATTGAATGTAATATAAAAAAATAAGTATGATTTATAAATGGAACTTACACGAATGTCCACAATTTTTGGTCCGGCGCTGAGAGTACATCAATTCTACTCTGTATCAATTCTGGCGCGAGCGATCTATATTTGTAAAAATTATCTATTCTCTTTTTTGTTTTCTCGCGGGAACCCTTTGCAACGACAAGAAATTTTTCAATAATATGCCGTTCTGAAATATGTAGTACAGAATATAAAATTACTTTGTTTTGTTTGTAATATCATTAGATTATTATTTTAAGAGTAGTAAACAAAAAAAGAATTTGCTTATATATAACAAATTCGTTTACACACTATGATAAGCGCCTTTAAAATAAATTAATTCAATGCGATAGATACAAAGAAAAGTTTGCTAGGTGCGGCTAGATAATAAACTTAAAAATTAATTAATAAAGTTCTGCTAAGTTATTTTAATTTAAACAACCTATATTGTACAATGAGATAATAGTTTTTCAACGTGCTGATGATTTTATTGTAGTAATAATTTTAAACCTTATATTTTATATACATAAATTATTTATTTATAAAATGAATGCACATTCATGAAGCGAAAACTTCGAAAGACTTTTTTTAAAGGATGTTGCACTGCGGTGTGTGAGCTTTGCCATTTTTTAAATTATATGCAGGAAAAGTGTAAAAAAATACGTAATGTCATAGATATATTTGCTTTAAAATACACTCCATTCAATAAAAATAAAACTTAATTAATTGTTTGAGTTGAGTTTACCACTGGACAATCACTTGTATACATAAATGCAACATGGCCTTACCTATTAGTGACTCAGATAAATGTGGTTCCTTTTTAAACCACTCTAATATTGCATCGATGTCTTCTTCTAGAACACTATCTTTTAATCCTACTTCTTTTTTCACCGCCTGCTTGTCTTCCTCGGTATGGGGGAACATGTAATGTTGGCCCTCTAAATGCATCTGAGAATATTAAAAAAGGTTTCAGTAGTTCACAGCTTGTCAAATACAAGCGAGTGTTTTTTATTAACATATTCGTATAGACTGTGGCGCCGGTATTGGAAAGTATATTAGATTTGCTAAGAGACAAGCCGACTACATAATAACGAAACTTCCCTTCTTGGATCATGGTTATTATACCTTCAAATAAAAATAGATCAAAAATACGCGGCTTCGTTTTCAGAGCGACGAATTTAAATTATTGTATTAGTTTTGTCTTTTTTTGCTTCAATCTATTGCCCGAGCATTACGTCTCCAAAATATCAATATACCAGCGTTGAGCCGTGGATTCGCTCGCTTCGATGTCTTTAAATTATTTTTATTCACGGTAGAAGATGGCCTACTTTTCATTTCTGTACCCCTATCAATGTGTATGCAAACTTTCATGATGATCAGGTCAATCGTAAAGGTGTTAAATTATAGGAAACAAGCAACCTTACATTCGCGTTTATAATATTTGTAAAGATTGGGGTATCAAAGTCTATTTACATCACTCACGTCCATAGAAAATATTTCATTCATGACTTTTTATATTTCTTCTATAAAGTGATACAGTATAGATATCAATAGTTAAACGTATTACACGTGACAATTTTAATAACATTAAAAAACCAAGTAACACGCTTAAAGTAAACCGCTTAGAATACCGTTGGTTCTTAACTCCCTCTTCTCTTCTACCTTTATATCTAAGTCGTCCTATATGCTATTTAAAAACTGGCAACTTAATAACCTTTATGTTGTTCAGATCTCCATAGACTACGTTCATAGAATATAATTATTGCTCTATATTGGAATTAACAAGAACTGGAATGCACTGACAGAATTATTCCCACCAAAATTTAATTTCACTACTAATAATTTGAGAAACGAGTACTTCAATGACAGTATTTAAGCAACAGTATTTTAAAACCAAATGGTGTATTATAATTCGTTGAGCGATGATTTTTTTATTACCACCTTTTATTATTAACGTGGCGGTCACGACACCAATAAATTTATCCTTGATTGCGTTTTTAAGTGCAACTGATATAAATGTTTTGTTACACGTAAAGTCGTATTAAAATAGGTAACCGTGTATGTCATACTGATTTATTAACTATATTTTGGACTATATAATGTCCTTACATTACATACCCAGAACAGGGGTAGAGCCGCGGACCGCATAGCCTTTTGAATAATTCGCCGGCTCATTCAAGGAAATTTGAGTAAAAGTTTACTTTTGCGTTACGCTCGATAAATCAAATAAATAGAACCACAATTCCCTTCCCATAACCTACGTACCTACCTACTACGTTACATTCAAGGTACTGAGCCTCCTTCTTGCTTAAAAGATACTGACGGAATTCCAAGATGACACACGGGGACACTTTTTTGATCACACTAACAAAACAAGACTCAGTAGACAAGTACAATCAATTATTCCCGAAGAGGGTTTGCCTTAGGCGGCCGGCCGGTACACTATAGCTAAGACCCCACTATAGTGAGAAAAAGACAGGAAGATGATGATTAAGTTAAAACAAAGAGAAAAAATATGAAATATTAATCACTAAAAAGATCTGTAATCACTATAATTTTGTCGCACTCTACGCGCGTCCGAAACTCGTGAGAACCTTTTTCATATTATCATCCGATTAATTTTAAACATTTTTCCTTAACATGATGATGGTAAGCCTTCTGCTTGAAACTTGAGAAAGGCGGCGATTCTTCCTTGATCGGAACAGCTCCTATTAAATTTGAAATCCTAACATTAGCTCTAAGCTTTTTGTCTTCCAGATTATTGAAAGGATTTTGATTCGACCGTCACGCCAGTACGTCGTAGAATAAAAGATTCTGAAATGTTTTTTGTCATTTTTGATATGTATTGTTTTTGACGGATATTCTCTACGATATTAAATAGTATAAAGGAAAAATATTTGTATGGTCGTAAAGGGAAAACTTGGAAAAAGTGAACAGATGTTATAATATTTAGCACCATTAAGTTGTATTATACAGAAATATGCTATGTTCTATGTTCATTTTTTATAAAATTACTTAGGGTCCTTTTTATTTTTTTATATAACAATACATTTACTTACCCTAAGTGTGGAAATCCAAAATTATAATTATAATGATAAAACGAATTTTAAGTGTAAATTGTCAACGCGTGTGTCGCAACAGACTTCTTGCTTAGTATTGACATTGCTTCCTCAAGTTCAACCATATTATGTGGTATCCAAAAACTTGTTTTATTTAACCTTCAATATTCTGCAATTAAAACACAATCATACTGTATAAATATATCTCTCTTGAAGTACCCATGATTTTTTGTTTCATACATTTGACACGTTAAATGTCTTATGTTCAGAAGTAACTCAATTGTATTTAAATATAATTTATTGAAGTCATTGTTTATACTTCTCCTTGAGAAAGGTCAATAACGCTGAGATAAATTAGTCGTTGTTAAAATAAAATGTATCTGCGCTCTCTTCGAAGTTTCGTTTCACACGCTATTAAAAAAAGTATGTTATGTTTGAAGCGATTATTATGACATTAAAAATATCCATAACTCGTAGAAAAAATTACGATTATTACGCTGTAAAATGTTTTTATCTTAAAATTGTTAAAATGTCTACTTGAAGAGAAAAGGAACGTTAGTACAAATAAAAAGGAATATCTTTGAGTTTGTACTGGCGGATCATCGGTTGCCATGCAACCATTATTTCTGACAGTAACAATACATATTTTTATCTACGTAGATAATTCAAATTGACGTGACATATCAAAATAAAATATCCGTACTCAATGACATGATGTACATATATACTTATAACAAAATGCAACGCTACCTGCAATGTCAGAAAGATTGTCTTAAGCAGTTAAAGAATGCAAAATACATATTGAAGTGGAAAACATCTTTAGTCGCGTTTGATGGTTTTTCTTCGGAAGACATGGCGGTGGTCGTGATGGTAGTGATGGTAGTGGTGGTGATTGTGATGGTGCTATTGTAAACGCGGCGGTACGGGTGCTTGAAGATAATATTGCTTAAGGTTAGTACACAAAAATTTAAACGTAACAATTTCCTGAGCGTCATGATTTTACTTTGATTAATGACATTATTTCTTTAATAACAGGCTCTACGGATTCTTTATTGATTCGGAACTTAATGTAAACTCGATGTCGTTTAGGGTAGCTGCAAAATTGATTCGCAGAAACATTTTTGACGACTGCTCTTCTTCGCCGTCACTATTACGCTGATCCGATAGTTAAGCTAGGACCTCATTGTTCAAACTTTATCACAACCGATCGAAATGGAGGAATTACAAATTCATATTGACAAATATGTATCTATCAAATTCAGAGATGGTTTATAGAAAAAACTCATCCGTCTCTTCCGTACATATCCCAAACCAAAAAGATATAAATAGGTATATGAAAAAATTGGATGGCTACATAACTCATTTTGTACATTATTTTTGTAAAAAAATGACTCAATAAAATATAAATTTCACACGACATTGTCGAGCTGTTCCGTCAAATTCATACTTAGACAGTGCTAAATTGTCGGTAATCGAAAGTCTATGCGAAGTATTATTGCTAAGCCATTGGTTAACTTTTTTGTTGACTAAAGTATGTAAAGTACTGTCAGCAGAGCAGAGTCACGCCTACCGTACTTTATAATTAAAATAGGTTATTTGATTCTTTTATGATTATTGGCATGACGTGTGGAATTTGAGACAAAAAATTATATAAACTATTGTCAAATAAAGAAAGGACATTCCAACCTTGCAAATGAATGTCAACGTGCGTCAATAGGTAATATTATGAATTATTTGTCAAACATTTTCTTGTGGCCATTTCTTTAATTCTTCAACAAAATAATTAATTAATTTAACGTGTCCTTATCGCGTGTGTTCTTCACTATTAAAGAATATGCAAATTTTATAATCAAATGTTAAAAAAAAACTCTAGAACTGTTCGGTCCTGCGTATCACATCAACAGATTGAAAATACTAGCCGTTGCCTTCGGCTTATTGGCTTCGCACGGATTTGTTTCCTAACTTAAGCTTGCTGGATTTTTTTGTGATTTCAGTTCGCGTATTATTCGCAATGTCGATTTATACATCACAATCATATAACATTACCTATAGTTTTTGAGTTTATAGCGTTCAAACGGTATAAAAGGTGGCATTACTGATACTTCTGGTTACAACTTCTGTAAAAATTAGACGATTTCGACCTAACTGCTCTACTCTAACAGATGATGAATAAGATCAAAATATTGAGCTTGACTCTTTATATTAAAATGCTGATGTAATTAAATATTGACGCCGAAGAAGAAAAATGAAGAGATTAACTCATTTATACAAGTTCACATGTTGATTAGTTTGTCTGATATGATTATAACATTAGTTTTTGTACATTTAATAAAAAATGATTTATTTTTCTTAATTAAATCATGGCAGATCTTTTAGTGACAATTTTGAAACAACAGTGTTTTTATTCGTAGTTAATTTATTGTCAAACAAATATTTCTGCTTTTTAGGAATTTATCTAAAAAACGACAGCGCTATTAATTCAAAAGTGTTTTTAAGCGTTTTCTTGGTATTTCTTATTTTATTCTATTTTAAAGGAACGTGAAAACCTCTGAGAAATCTGTTTGTTTTTGTTTTTAGTACATACTTAACAAGAAATCTAAAGGATTCGTTTCTATACTTTCGTTGTTATTGCGTTTCAATGGTAAGATTTGAATCTTAGTTCATTATTCGAACAGCAAAGGATTGGATCGAATTACATGTGCCAAGTTTTTTTCAATTAACCTTTGACAAAGAACAAAGCGATGACTCATTTTATTTAGAACATTTGAACACGAGAAAAAAATTGAATTGATGTTGAAAGGATGAACGTAGAGAGAGTAACGAAACAAATTTATCTTGCAAAAGTTAGTGGCAGCGTTGGCAGGAGACGTTCAAGGGGTACTTATATCGACCAGATTAGTGACATACTAAAGGGCGATATAAGGAGTACTCGTAACCTACGAGCATGTATGCGTAGATGTATAGAAATGGAAATCCGTTATCTCTACCTACCCCTTGGGTATGCGCATGTGTGTGTATTTATTTATTAATTTAAACCTTTAAAAAATTGAAAAAAAATTGAATGAAATCGGTAAAGTCTTTCTCAAGTTACGGCGTGACAAAGATAAACAAAGATGCATTTTTATATGTATATCATATTTGTTTTCACAAAAGTGCCGCTTATTAAAGATTCACGGAAGTTTGAAATTGTCATAGAATAAAACTTTTAACATTGAACTTGATTTGAAATTGTATAACATGCATTGGAAAGAACAAAATCGATTAATATCTTAAGAATACTTACATTTATGGAAATCGTACACCATTTTTAGTTTATATTCTGTTCCTCCGAAGATATACGCGGAAGATGAATCTAAAACATAATTAAGAAATCCGGTGACCCCTATCAAAGGTAACGGAATAATTTATTCGATGAATTTAAAATAGTTGACAAGGACAAATTCATTATTAAACAAACTACTAGATCGGAAACGTTTACAAGAATGGCACCATATCTAATAAAAAAAAGTAAACAACATTTAATTTAAATCAATTTCTTCGTCCTCCTCAATCCTAACCTAACATACGTTCATACCTCTTAGTAATTTCAATACTCCACTGAAATACTCGTAATGTATATCCATCATCTTTAAAAATTAGAAGAATAGAAGTATTAGGAGGATATTTATGAAATTACAACAAAAAAAACGATTTCATATGTCTTAAAATGCTAAAGCATTCGACCAATGTCAAATTCTACACCTTAAGAAGTTAATATTCATTAGTTTCCGGCAGCAGATTGATTGCATCAAATTATAGAATACAAGACGTTTTAGTCCGCAAATTGTTAAGTGGCATCACGAAATCAATATAAAATTTTTATATTTTTGACAAATATACTGGTATCAAAAAGGCTTTTTTATTTAAGTGCAGGATCTTTAAGTGAAATTCCAAAAAAAAGAAAATGAATTAATAAATAATTAATTTTTTCCTGAACACGTTATATCAACCTTATTATAACTATGTAGGAAGTCAACATCATCATCCTGTGTAAGTCCACCGCTGGACGTGGACCTTTCCCAATGCCTTCCACATGCGCCACTTGGATTTCAGTATCCAACTATTTCACGCCGACTCTACGAGGGCATTGGAGCGTCTGAAAAGAACAATTCTCTGCTCCACTATACTATATTTTCATAGGCCTTCATGCCAAAAATAATGTAAATTGTGCAAAAATAATTAAGCAGCATAAAATAAATAATAATTTATGTTGCAAAAGCGAGTGTTGGTAGGGGCCGTCCTAGAAGAACTTATATCGATCAGATTAATGACTTATTAAAAAAGGGCGATATAAGGAGCACCCATAACCGACGAGCATGTATGCGTAGATATATGAATGTAGAAGAAGCGAGCGAGGTGTGCCAGGATCGCGCCAAATGGAAATCCATTATCTCTGCCTATCCCTCTGGATTACGAGCGTGAGCATATTTATTTAAAATAAAATAAGATTTCGTGACTACCGTAATAATGGTGAGACTAAAATATATTGAAAATGTATCACACATATTTTATATTCTTCTACTAATTTATTTTGTAAAATAGATTAAAAATACATATAATTAAAAAAAACATATTAAATAAAAATAATGTTCCATCGGTGCGGGTCCAATGACACAAGCAACCAGGGGTCATGGTTACACAGAGGATGCGATAAGGGCAGGCTCTAAAATTACCGGTTCTTGTATCGGAATTTTATCCAACTATTAAGCGAGAGCTTCTTAAGATATTCGTCGAAGCTCTTCGCTGTAAGTCGGTTCATCGATACGACAGTCGAGCCCACCCATATGTCGGTAATTTCGATAGTCAAATCTGAGTATTTCATTAGCTTTTTCTTCTCAACTTTCACGTGATTCCCGTCATGCGGGACAGCGATATCGACTTACATTACACGACTCTCGGATCGGTCTATCATCACGATTCCTACCGGCAACAAGCTTTGTCCTTGATAATGGATCGGTCCCACTTGAGCGTGATAGGGCTATTTTCCATAGCGATACCTTAGTATAGGTACGTCCCTGATGCATGATCTTGACAACTTTGTTCTGTCAATGCCAGTATTCCCTGCCACAAGACGAGAACAACTGGAGAGTGGTAGAGCCCGCAACAACAACATCTATTGCACAAATAGGCCGGCGCGACCGGTTAAATACCACGACCTCACAGAAGACAAGCGTGAAGTAGAGTATTCTGCGTTTCGTGTGATGAGTGAGGTGCTGGAGGCCTAATTCTAGTTATCTCCCCAGCCCCACCCTTTTCTTGTAAGGAAAGAATGGGAAGGGGAAGAAAACTTAACGGAGGAGCGGATGTATAGGAATTGGATATCACCATTTTCTGTTTGTCTACTCCTCAGTCCATTCAATGTGGGCAACGCATCTGCAACTCATTAGTTAGTTGCAGATGTCTATGGGTAGCGATCACTTGACATCGGGTGAACCACTTGCTCGCTTGCCACCTAGTACTATAAAAAAATATATTTGAAAGTTCATTGCTTTGTTAAATGTTCAACTTAATGTCGTAACTAGTGTGGTATTACTCAATAAATCATTAAATATTATCGCATAAATCACGTTATGGCATTTGGTTTTATGACGAAGGTCGTCTTATAAATAACGTCATAGGCAAGATCGTATCAATGCCAAAATGAAAAATAAATTGTGAAGTTATGTCATTGTAAGAAGCAGATGAACTTGAACGTCCGTCCTTCTTGCGGGAGGTCTTCCAACATTGCGTCAATACGTTACCGCCATTCCAGGACCATTAGTTCTGCGAGCAATAAAGCAATAATAATACTAATAAATAATTAATTATCCAAAAAATGACATTTAATTTAGTATTCCCACCGTTTCAAATCACGTGAGGTAGAAGACTTCAAGTGCTTTATCAAATGCACATACCTGTTTTTTTAACTATAAACAATTCTGTTGAATAATGTCTGTTGAAAATGTATTAAATGAATAATGAACATTTACGTCGTCAGAAGTAAAAACCGACAAGTCTAAAGTAGAGTCGACTCATTATTGATACACTAAACAAAGGAAAAATCAAAAATGCTTATAATGTTAAAGGTTACATTTTAGAGATTTATCATTATTATTTCATTACTTTACCGACCCATTAACGTTACATGTTAATGGGTCTTAAGATTATAGCTTGCTAAAAGATGAATATGCAAAAAAAAACAACGGAGACGCCCAATACAGACTTGAGGTGTTTCACACTAACGAAAAAAATTATCTGCGGGCACAGCAATGCCCCCAAGATGAGCAAAAGGAACGGGGCATTGCCTTCTTTTTCTCTTAACGTTTAGTAAATAAAAATAAATATAAAATATGCACTCACGCCCGTAACCCAGAGAGGTAGGCAGAGATCATGGATTTCCATTTGGCGCGATCCTGGCACACCTCTCTCGCTTCTTCCACATTCATACATCTACGCATGCATGCTCTTCGGTTATGGGTGCTCCTTATATCGCCCTTTTTTAGTAAGTCATTAATCTGATCGATATAAGTTTTCCTAGGGCGTCCCCTACCAACACTGCCGCTCACTTTTGCAACATAAAGTTTAGTCTTTATGCTATTTAAAATGCTTGTTACATTTCAATGTTGAAAAAAAAACTGAAGTACTAAAAGTATGTCAAAGTTATTCGTCTATTAAAGGTGCAAAAATACAAATTAAATACATTGAAATAGTTTTCCAACGCAACTGCTAATATCTGACTTTTTTAGAGCATTGTTCTTTAGGATTTACAAAAATAAATCTATATGTAACTAACACAAACGAAATTGAATAGCGTCTTCGTACATCCTTCATACATCATATTTCAAAGGTCACCGACAAATATTTTGATAAAACAACAATATTTGTTCATTTCCAAACAGTAAGCCACACTTTTTCATCATGTCGAACGCAAACCTGTTTTGAGTTTTCACTTGTGTCAACAGTCCTTATTACTGCCTGTGTTTTTATATAACTAACCTACAATATCGAAACTATTGAACCTAACCTAATGTTATCTTTCATTCGAACTTTATCTTTAACATAAAAGTGCATGCATGTTGCATTAGTTAAACATTCGACGATTTGACTGCGACAGCTTATAAACTGTCTACAAATGACACAAGAAATGGTGAATGAATTGTTTTATTCACAATTTTCAGACTGTTTATAATATACCTAACCCGAGTATAAATAAACGAAGCTTCTAATCGGTCGGTGACATATACGAGTACATATAACTCTTCTGCACGTGTTTATGTTGAACACATCCGAAACCACCGAACCGATTTGATGATTTTTATGTGTATGCGTGTGCGGCTGTGTGTGCTTATGTGAGCTTGGAGTAGAGCCCGATAGGTTTTATATTCACAAGGTAGGTAACACTGCTTCCAGGCAACATTTGCAGGGTTCGCAACAAAATAAGTATAAAAGATATCTTGCATCGTACATTCACCTGTCCTCTGAGGTACCGCGGACAGGTTAAACTGGAATTCTGTAGGCGGCCATGACATCGATATTTATTAAAATTTAAGGGCGAACATTTTAAAATTTACAAATGAAGTTTTTTTTTTATAGTAGAAGGTGGCAAACGAGCACGCGGTTCACCTGGTATCAAGTGATCGCTACCCATAGACATCTGCAACAAGAGTTGCAGATGCGTTGCCTACAAAGGTACATTAAAGAATGGACAGAGGAAGGCATGAACAGAAAATAGTTCTATCCCTTTCCTATTCACCCGCTCCACCGTCAAGTCGTCTTCCCCTTCCCATCCTTTCCTTGTTATCAAAGGGTGGGAAGGGGAAGAGGACCAGACTTAGGCCTCCGGCACCTCACACATCAGACGAAACGCAGAATAATCTACTTCACGCCTATCTTCTGTGAGGTCGTGGTATTTCACCGGTCGAGCCGGCCCATTCGTGCAACAGGTGTTGTTGTTGCGGGCTCTACCACTGTTTACTGTTAGCGATTTATATTGTCGGTATGTACATACGTATGGCTCTCTGGTCTTTAACCCTTTACTTATATATAATTCAGCGAGATAAAATTAGTTATCATGTCTCAAACGAGCCAGGAGGGGAGACTGTAGGCAAATATTGGGTACGGGCAAGATTCATAAACACATATCAATATTTTTTTTGTAAATCATTATTACCTAGGATCTTCCAAGAATAGACCGACAAAGATCGGCATCGCTTCTGTGACTCCACTAGTGTTGTGGATGTTCGTTCGTGACGGTGATCACATGTTAAAGGTATTCTGGAATACCTTTATGCCCAACAGCAGCAGTGGTGGCTCAGCGGTTTAGGTTTGGGGTTCGAACCCAGGCAGGCGGTTCACTTTGTGTAAATTATTTCATCACAACTGCTCCAAAAACGGCGATGGAAAACATCATGAGGAAATCGGCATGTCCTTACAACTACCAAATTCAAAGTCATGTGATATCCATGTGGATGACGGCTCATTCAGAGTAGGCCCGTGCCCCTGCAGTGGGGAAGATTCCAAAAAAAGGCTGATTTATTATTATTATTATATATGTCCAGCAATTAACTAATAACACATGCGGGTTATGACTATAGTTATGAATACTAAGAGGTTAAATTAGGTTGGAAACCCATTTCCACCGTACCATACCATATACCATAGTCGTGAACTATTTCCATTCAAGCTTAAGCTTGGTTGAGAAGGTTAAAAAGAAATAGTAAATTATTTCGATAATCTGCTAATATTTCATATATATGCCCGAGGAGGGTTGGCGTCAGGCAGGCTGCGGGCTGTAAAAAAAAAGCTATAGCCAAAACCTATTACGGTATAGACTACGGTCGTAGTGTGCCAACCGACGATAATACGGTGGGAAAAGGGCAGTGAGAAGAAGAAGAAGACTAAGAGGATGCAAATATTATTAAAATACTATAGCCACTAATTTTGCTATATTTTGAAGCATATTTTAATATGGAATTTAAAAATTACGAACAGGATTGTTAAAAATTAAACCTTATCCGTATGGTACCAAAATTATGGTCTGCCAAGAAAAGTATAAGTCGTTCCCAATGCTACGCACGTCCCATATTACTTAACGGATGACTATCAAATAAATTGTTGTTGTACCTCGGAACTACTACGTTTAACTGGAAGATTTACTGGCCGAAAGCGTGATAATGTGAACGTATTACCAGGGGGATAGAAAAACTAGCAAACTGTTGTACAGATGCTTGCTAAAGTTTGTTTGTATACTTGTCCGTATTGGTAAGTTATCCCAATTTAATGTGTTTGTATGCTTAGCTATATTAATTATGCAGAAATTGATATATAACTGACAGAGTCACAGTCTATCATTAGTCTAATGATGATTATCAAGAACCATTTTAAGAACAACGAGACCGACCGCGAGAGAAAGAGCAATCATAAAAGTAAAAATGTGCTAGAATACATAGTAGAAGTGAAACTTTAACGGACAACGTACAAATATGCTACCGCGGACTTTTTAGTATATTTAAAGAGATACAATTCTTTCATTCATCATTTCAGTCCATGCGAGTCCTATAGTTCAGCCTACGTAAGCCAAGAAACCAAAGACTTTTCGGTACCCATTTGAACAAAAACTCAAAAACTCGGTTTTTGAAAAAAAAAACAAATGGGACCACATACTGCTGCCCATTGTCACAACCTGTCGAATAAAAAATCATGAAAATCGGTAAGTCAGGAGCGGAGCTTTTTTGTGACAGAAAAACTGTAATTGAAGTTTCAATTTAAAGTACAATATAATTATAAAGGTCAATAGCCTAATGATTATGGGTACGGACTGCAGAACACGCACAAAATGAGTTCATATTTTATACGCCCGAAGAAGGTTGGTATCAGCCAGGGGGCGGCCGTAACAAAAACTGTAGCGAAAATCTTTATAGCATCGACTACGGTCGTACTGTGCCAACTCTACTAGATTGCTGGAGTTGGAAAGCAATATAAGATAGAAGCTTATCTATTTCAAAATTAAATTAATAATAGTAATACTTTTTAAGTACGTTTCCCCACTGCAGGAAGACAGGCCGCCTCTCCGTGAGAGGGAGGAGTCGTAATGCACCACGCTGGCCCGGTGCAGGTAAGTGAATGTCACGTGTGTTAAAATTTGGTGGTTCTAAGACATGCTGGTTTGTTGTTGTTGTTGTCTTGCCCTCACGAGGTTTTTCTTCACTGTTTTTGAGAAAATCGTAAAAAAAATATGAAAAAAAATAAAACAAAACATAATAAATCTTAAATACAAAAACCTATTATCGCTAAAAAGTTACAAAACCATTGCAAAACCGGTCACAATGACATAATAGATGATGGATCGGATTTTTGAGTTGTTAAAAGAACGGATGAGTGCCTGCGTCAGGAATGTGCGTGTTGAGATGGATTATTACCCAAAAATATATTGAGTAGGGAGTGAGTAGAAAAAACACTAAACACAACCGACACTGAAATGAGTAAGAAACGAAATTAGTAGGGTTAGCCTGAAAAGCGTGGTAGGGGCATGTTATGAAGTAGGAAGGATATCAAGTGACAAGGAGAGTTTTAGAGAGATATCTCGGTATAAGATATTACCATTACCATACATTAACATTAGTGAACATTAGCAACAATCATCAGAGTTATTGATGTGCCTGCTTTATACTAAAGAGAGTCGAGTGGAAAAAGGTGAGCTAAAAGGGGACAATACGGACGGCTTCGCCCGGGTACCACTAATTATGTTGATCCGATCGCTACCAAATACAGGAATGTTGGTTCAGCCGTGTCGGAGTCTATAGGTCTATAAGAAACATACATACATCGCTTTTTATATACTATTTTTTTCATGAATCTCGGTTACGTAGTTTTCGCGCGAAAGCGTAACAAACTTACATTCACATTTATAATATTAGTAAGGATAGTAGGGATTATGGATAACAAATGCATACCAACAAATACAATTATGTATTCACAATCTCAATATTTAGGTTAACTAGTAATTCTTTAAAAATAGATTCGTGTCGGCGCTATATATTTTTTTAAATAACGTTATAATCTCATCAGTACACCATTTCCAAAGACATATATTAATACACATACTATAATGTACTACGTATATCCACAGTATTTATGATAAATATGTTTTTTTTTAATCTACAGTCAGTGCTCGAAATGTACCCGGCATTCCCGCGTAATGTTCATTAAAAACTTGTGACTGCCGGAGAGACTCGTCAGTTCTTGTTTCACGCTGCTCATCCAGGTATTCAAGATGTTCCTTAGAACTAAGCAGCTCGAGCCAGGATTCTAAAACGTTTCAAGTTATATTTAAAGATTATAAGGCAAAAATAGCGAAGGCATTATTGAAATCGATATTTTAGTTTGATACTTGACATGTCATACATAAACTTCTATATATAGTTAATTCGGCACAGGGATAGTCTGGAATAGTTTTGGTTTAACATTGTTTCTTATTTATGTTGAATGGGGCGTGGGGTTTGTGGGGGCCTCCTGAGGATACATTGACTGTAAGTATCTAAGAGTTAAAAAAAACCCACCATGAAGTTCCTTAATGCTTCGTTCCTCGCCACCAAATTCGGAAGGAAGTATGTCCTTCGGTATATGTTCATAAACGGTATCCATAGTTTTGTGTATAAAGATCCGATTTATTAGTTTGTCACTTAGTATTTGCTTTAATATCGTAATCAAAACATCGATCAACTTGGACGAAGATAAGATATGAATGCCCTTTAATTTCATCCCGAATCCTTGCTAATAGAATAAAAAATAATTAAAATTTTATGAAAACTAACAAAGACAAATTTTTTTTTTAAATTTGTTTATGAACAATAAACTACTGTTTGGCCACATTCCATTTTTATAAATCACGATGTGTTCTATTTTGATCCTTCTCTTTAGTAAAAGGGATAATTTGGATCCCTTCGTTTGAATTAACAGACCTCCTGTTAAACAACAACGATATGATGGACACCAGTTAAACGTCTAAACGTTCTGTGGCAGAATGAAGATGGAAGAATAACGTCATGCTTGAAGTAAAAAGTCATAAAATATGTCGAAGGTCCTTAAAGAAATGCATACCAAGTCTATTTAGTGCAGTAAATTACTTATTGAAGGTAAAAAAGAAGGGAAGACTAAGACGAACAGACGATAGGATTGTGGTGGCTAAATGAGATGTAATAGGAGCTTCTATTTATATAATTCTACTGCATATTAATCGAACAATCGATTTTTATATCTATGATCCTAAAATATCATATATATATATATATATATATATATATATATATACACTTACCATATATATGCTTAATGCTTGTCGAAGTTCAATTGGATTTAATTTCGTTATAAAGTCCATTAAATTCATATCTGTGAAGTCTGTAAACACCATAAAGCCATTTAAATAATCGTGGGTTTTTAAGTATTCTGCAACCTGAAATGTAAATAAAATTATTAGTTTTTTTCTGAACCTTTTCTCTGAGTCTGTTTAACAAGTACTTTTGTAAGTCATTCGATCTATAGCATCTAGATGATTTTTGAAAATAAACAATAAGTTCCGTTCTAAAAAATTGCAAAACTTTTAAGCAATGTACTAAAAAGGGACGTTCGATTTATTTCAAATATCTCAACAACGAATTAAAGTTATTAAAATCTAAAAAGTGGTACAAAAAGAACAGCACCATACTCTCCATCTATTATTATGCAATACCTCGGTATTGTCGATGCCGCTATTACTTAACATCAATTGCTACTCGTTTGTTTCTTCTTTACACTATGAAATACTAATATTATAAATGCGAAAGTTTGTGTGTATGGATGTTTGTTATACTTTCACCCAAAAACGTCTCAACGGACCTGGATATGATCCTATTTCTCGGAAAAACTTGCAATTCACGTGGATCCATTTTTTAGTTTTTACAGGTGGATATCTAGTTATATAAAAGGCAATGTGTGTATCTATATATATATATATATATATATATATATATATATATACCTAGATAGGTAAATGGAAAAAATATCCTATAGATATGGTAGCGACATCGGGGCGTGTCGCTGGTATCCTATAGAAACATGACCATCCATTATAATTTAAAGTATGCACTGACGTACTAGTGACTACGGTGCAGCTTAAATCAAAATGATTGCGCAGTGAGATCCGTCAGGTTCCTTAAAAGGTTAAAAGGTCGAAAAATAAGTACTTCACCTCAATAAGCTGTGAAGTCTATTTCATCTTACATGGTCTCAAAGGCAGTACATCTCTACTAGTGACGTCAACATAAAGAAAAATAATAAATGATTATTTTCAATAATGATTTTGTATTAACCAAATAAGTACTTACCACAATACAAAAATTATAATAATCCATAAACTGAGACGCCTCGAAAGGAGCTCCATAGAACTTGATTAACATCACCCGGTAGTGATCTGGCGTCAGCTTCGGTAGCATGACTGGATGTCTGTAATTAAATTAAATTATAATTAAACAATAATTATTTGGTAGTAGAGTCAGCAGCACAAGTACGGAACTAATGGCCCAGTTCGCCTGAGGGGTTGTAAGTGGGCGGTAGAGTAAAAATATTTTATTATCCTGCGTTTCGCGTCGCCTTTCCTACCATAATACTTTATTCGCTTATTTTTAAATCACACCCAGATACTCAATAGAGAAATTGGCTGGGTACTACCACCGGCTTGGAATATCGTGAATGATAAAATTAAATCTCAAACTAAGTATACAGCTGCAAGATACAGAGAGCTCATTCTGCACAGATCGGAGCAGAAGTTATTAATTCAAAATAAGTGGGTACTTCGCCAACAACTTTTGACATTGGGACGCCTGACACCTCAGTCCCCCCGTGACCATGAGCGCTGTAAAGTACTCGAAACGTCGGGAATCAAAAAACGTAAAATAAACTCGATAAAGTCGCGATAAAATTAAAATTAGTTTAATTCCTATGTGTAGTATTCGCGTAAATATAAGAAATCATCACGCTGTAAGCTTCTATACACGTACGTTTGCACTAGTAGAACGGGTAATCAACACTAAAGGTAAGCATTGGCGGGCAATATGTGTAGATTAAATTTAAAAAATGTGTAAAAGTATCCCTAAAATAGTCACACACATTTTTTTATTTTTTGTTTAATTCACGGTTGAGTAAAATAGTAACCGTGCAAAGCCGAGACGGACCGATGATGTATTACATACACAGGTTTTAGGTTACAAAATATTTGTTTAAATGATGGTCAGATAATAAGCAATGTATTCATTACGCAAATGCATATATTAGTAGCAAATAATTGTTATATTAACGTTGATATTTTAATAACCTTCAACAAATGATTATAATTTTGTTTTGTACAGTTTAAATTACTCCTTTGTTTATTAAATAAATCGTAACGAAAAAAAATAAGGCTAATATAGAAAAACGTCGTTACACGTCAGTTATACTATTGTTATATAATTTATTATATTTTCAACTTGTTAGTAAGATTTAATATATTACGAGTATTCCTACGTGTAACATTATATTTATAACATTTGAGCAGTGGTAGAGTCCGCAACAACAACATCTGTTGCACAAATGACCGGACCGGTGAAATACCACGACCTCAAAGAAGACATACGTCAAATAGAAGTATTCTGCGTTTCATAGGGTGATTGTGGTTCTATCACTCTTTTATAACAAAGAAGAGATAGGAGGAAGGTGAATAGGAAAAGGAAAGGAAATCCTTTCCGTTTCTCTCCACCACTGTCCATTATAGGTAGGCACATCTGCAACTCATTAGATTGTTGCAGATATCTATGAGTAGTGGTTTCTCAATATTAGATGTACAGCTTGATCGTTTGCCTTGTATTATAAAAAAAAATTAATCTGCACCATCAGCAAATTAATGTGCAGCTATATACAAAGTCCAGTTGGATAAAATGACAAGACAGGAAGTTCAAGAAAAAGAAAATGAAATAATACGGTTTAATTGTTCTAAAACCAAACAACCTTTTAACAGTATGCCCACTTTTATCAAATCCAAAAAAAATAGGCCTGAACATTGAGTTGGCGTAGTATTTTTTTCTGCTTCCCTTTTATAACAACATTATTGAATAAAGCAAATTAAATGGGTCTAAAGGTTTGCTTTACTTACACAATATCGTAGAGATTTCCAAGATCATGCTTAACGTTTACCGTTCTGAAGAAAGTCGGCATTAGGGTTCTAAACGTGCAGATGCTGTCAATTTGTGCTTTAGCTTTTTCCATTGATCCCTTGCACGCTATAATTGTAGTCTCCAAGTATGAGGGATCTAAAAAAATGCGGTATAGAAATATCATTAAAACAACAAACTCTCAAAATTTAAGCCCAACAAGTATTGATTTTAAATAAGTAAAAACATTTAGATGTTCAATATTATTTTTGTATAAGCAGACAGAGAGATGTAGATCTCATTGTTTGAAGTGGTCACCGCTGTCCATGAATGTATACAACACCAAACCAGCTTTAGATCAGTTTTTAAAAATATATCTCGTTCCTTTTAATATACCTAATAAGTATTATACGAATGACTAAATGTTATAATTCAAGTAATAGTGACGTTAAAACAAAACCAACTAAGGTTTGAATAATTTAATTACATTGTTTTTATTTCTTGAAATAAGTAAGTAAAGTATGATTTAAGTAACTTTAAATGCGATAACAATTTTTGAATAACATTACTTAATCTTCAAGTTATTTGGTTAAGATGTTATTGTTGTTTGTTTCAAGTGAACGAGAAAAAATTGTGTTATTATATATTCTTTATACCAAAATACTCTTATATATAGTCACATAAATAAGTATCAGGTAAACGCCACAGACTGCTTAGTAACATAAGAAAATATATTATTATGCAGCTATTCGTCTATGACATTCATTTTTGGTTTAAAACAGAATAACATTAGCCGTGGTAGAGCCCGCAACCACAACAACTGTTGCTCGAAAAAATGCTGTCGGAAGATTAATTTCAGTTCTTTTCGGCAAGGGAGGAAAGGGGAAGAGGATTGTACGGGGAAAAGAAATATCCTTTACCTGTCTATCTCCTCCTCTGCCCATAAATTAAATTTATTTATCTATTTAAGTATGTATTTAAAAGTAAAAGTAGTATAGGTTTCCATAGCACAAGGTCTGCTTAGTTTGTGACCAGATAGTCATTAGTAAATACGTCACAGGATATTAATTAAAATTAGGCATCTGGCGACTCATTTCCTTGTTGCAGATTCCGATAGGTAGCGGTCACTTAACATCTGGTAACTAGCTTGCTAGTTTGCCATATTCTTCCATAAAAAATGTCTTTGAAAAAATAAGATCCCATAAAATGTCACTGTTGAGTTTATTCTTAATTGATTTTAATGACATCGTGGTGTTATACAAATACAAATTTACTTAAGTAATTTAACCTCAGCATTCCTTTTGCGTGAAACATTAACGGAGTGATCTGTTTTGTGTCTTATCATTGTCGAAGGCCAACGAAGATATTTATTGGTCATATGGAAAACAATAAATATCTGCATCTTACTACCAAATTAGGTATTCAATGGTTTTAACCTATAAATTATCAACTGTTGTTTTAGTTATTGCCACTAGTGCAATTTATTAATCTGTGGGACATACAAAATTCGAACAAGTACTACTACTGCTACTTTTTTATTCTCCTGCTTCAAATGTAACATACACCACATACATTTTAATAGCGTATCGTACCCGCAAACAATACCAATGTCTGGATTAACTAGATGCATTATAATGTGCTTGACCTTGTAACCTTAAGAAAAAACATTATACAATTGGTTTACTAAAAATAATCTAAAACCCTAATATAAATATGTCGACTGCGAAATATTACGTTTTTTTTATTGCGCCCTTCATTCTTAAATTACTGTGTGCCTGACGTTAGGTTAAGTTAGCACGCACTACACCAAAATAGCGGCTGTTACCTTCTCGACCTCTAAAGGAGCAGGTGCGCCCTTTTCTCCAATTTTTCATCAGTTCCAGACCAGAGTTCTGTTGAACGGTGGCGAAACTCAGCGGCACTTAAATATTAGTGTTTCTCAAATACCTTCCATGTACAGACGGCGATCAATTATATTTTTATTATATGTAATAGATAATAGATGATAGATTTGAGAAAGACATAAAAATTTCATATCGCCAAAAATAAATATAGTACACTATTACATTAGTTTTTTTTGACAGGAAAAAACAGTAACCTTCTGAGATGCGATGTAATCCAATATTTATTTGTGATATGGACTACTTAAAGTGCCTCCGATACAGCCTTGCCCAGAGTGGGTTAATGATAGAAATAGGGAAAGTGTGCGTATAATGGAGACTATTCCTAGTATTAAAACGTAACCAGTATATAGTAAAGAACGCTTCTATACGCCGGAAGCAAACAAGTATAAGTTAAATACATTAAGCTAATTATTCAGTGCACATGTTGTAAGTCTCCATTTCTCAAGTGAATGTTTCACGCACGTACATAACGTCACTTGACTACACAATTGTGTGAAATTCTAAGAAGAATGTTATTTGCTGTTAAGGTTAATATGTACTTACTAACTTACTTACAAAAAGATATTAATAAAAATATAATTTATTAATTAAGTAATGGACTTGGTATAATATATTTAATTATAACATTTAAATACTTACCGAAATATTTATTTTTGAAATGAGCTTGTTTTTTGATCCATTCCTCCAATATTTTTACAGCTTCCTTCATTCGACCGGGTTCGTGTAAATTATACAACCTACGTACATATTCAAGAGTGTCCGGATTAAATTTTAGCAGTGGATTTTTAGGAATTGAATCCATTTGTTTTTTTAATCGCACAGTTTGTTTCTTCGTTGGCGGAGTACTGTCTACAGCGGACGTTAACCGACGATTGAATAAATGCGATAACCTAAAGTGCAACTCAGCGCGGCGTGTTTCCAATTTATCTGTTTTGCAAACACAAACGTATTGTCAGGACCAATCGACGTGATAAAATTTACAATTTTATTAATCGAGCTAGTGAATTTAACGAGAACTTGTTTAAAACTAGTTAAGCCTGCGAGATTTGATTCAAGACTGGTTTGTCATACTAGTTTTCTGAATGAAAACATTATCGTTTACTGAATTACGACTCTTATCGTTCCGTTGGTTAACTCAGCTACAATTAAAATATTTTCTTTCGTCTTTCGATGCGAAAGCAAGCGTCCATGCCGGTGGCGGGATTCGTAACTATATTTTACTACAAAATATTTGCAATATTTTCGAGCAAACATTTTCTTATTAATAATAATATAAATAATAAATCAACCTTTTTTACTTTTTTTTTACCGACTGCAGAGACACACACGGGCCTCCTCTCTCCGGGAGTAGGAGCCCAGCATGGGTTTATTATAAATGCGCCGTTTATTATATTGACACTTGTTGTTATATAAAGTAAGTTTTATCCTATACGCAGGCTTCTTAGTGCTTAAGTTAGTTATTTTTAACTAATACTGAGTGTCTACGACTTGACAAAAGTATGAATTTGAAAACTGACGAAGGTTTAAGTTGTGTTGAAGGTTAAGGGGTTGGTGATAACTAAAACCGCAACCTGCCTTTTCAAAAATTAATTAAAATATCTTAATGAAAAATAAATGTATGGCATTTTAGCAGGCGCTTGCGTTGTACTCATATAAACGAAGCGTATTGCATTAACAGTGTCAAAAAGATTTATAACGAGAATTAATTAGTGTCCAACAATTATGACGCGTGTACTACATGTGAGATGACGTGGAATGTGACGTCCCTGTCCAACTCGCGTATGTATGACATGTACATGCACGCCGCCGTGACGTCATCAGACTGGTCTGTTGTTATTGTGCACAAATAGTATAATTTCACTTTGATAATATTTAGAAAAATATAATGTCATTATTATGTCAACCGATGTTTGGTTATAGTTTTTTTTTTCGGAATAAAAGTTACCCTACTTCTTTGCCTTTCGCAAATACATTGTCAGCGTACCCCTTATAATGTATGTGCAAAATTGAATGACGATCGATTGGGTCGTTAGGGCGTAACAAACATACAATATTAAATACATATTTGTAACATTAATTAGTATTTTTATGATAACTATACTTCATTATAAAATTATTCGATTGTGATTTTTGATTCCACAATTGTTTGCAACGTGGGAGAAAAATGTAATATGAATTCTGTGTAACCTTAAATTTTATTATGTGGCAATTTCAGATAACATGAATTTATTCAATAAACTTTGAGTGAGATTATGCTCATAGCATGTAATAAACAGTCTACATTACAACTTTTTTTCGAGTACTCGTTGACATGTTCCATAACATCGAGGAGGAATGAGATCGGTATATAAGATTCTATAATAAGAATTCCCACTTTTTACGACAGGATTTTCAGGACCATCAGCCCACCATCACCGATTTAATAAATAGTTTATTATAAATATTGTACACAGATATTCCATTGCGTAGAAATTAAGGTGTTTTTATATAAATGTAGAATAGAAACAACGCCGTGCAATATATATTCTCATTTATATGAATGCGGTGAGCAGATGGTCACTTCCTTTTTATCTAACTCACCCAACTAGAAAGGAAACGGAAAACATTACCCGTTTTTCGCGGGTATTATGCAGATATGTATTTCCATTGTGACCACCTATAACTTAAACGGCTTGAGCGAAGACCTTGCTTGAAGACTGAATTGCCATTTGTTTCGTATTCTATCCAGGAGTGTGATACCTAATTGACGTCAGTACAAACCAGAGACAGTGGGAGAAAATCATTAAATTTTAAGTAATACGTGCAGTCGGGTTTCATTAAAAACGAACTTATTCTAGTAAATCTTTTGACAGACCTACTGTATCATGTAGAATACACTCTTTTCGTAATAATTTCACTTACAATTAATAATTTATGAATGCGAACCGCGTATAGTCAGGGTAAAAAAGGTTCGTCACCTTAAATTCGACATTTGCTTGCACCAGGGACACTAACGCACACCGACAATGAAATAGATCATATACCTATATTTGGATTCGAACTTAGTATACTATACCTTAGTATAGTATTATTAGTATTATAGTACTATAACTTAGTATTGACAGCCAATAAAAAGGTGTATATTATATTTACCTTAGATGTCATATAAAATAAATTATATTTTATATACAGTCTGCTTAGTGCTTTAGTTTTAACTACTACTGAGTATCTACGCCTTGTCAAACGTTGTACTTAGTGATAACTTAAACTGCAAACGACCTTTTAAAAATAAATAAAAATATCTTAATGAAAAATAAATGTATGGCATTTTAGTAGGCGCTTGCGTTGCATTCATATTGTCTTTTTCGAATTCCAATCCACGACCATTTGCTTCACAGTGTACATCCTAATTGCGTTGACGTACAATAATTATTTCATAACAAATGTATGTACACATTTTTGTACTCTACAACTAGAGTTATGTATCTAAACTATAACTAATCCCTACTGCTTAGGACTCAATGAAGAGAGATAACAAAACAAATTTATGTTGCAAAAGTGAGTGGCAGTGTTGCTAGGGGACGCCCTAGGAGAACTTATATCGATCAGATTAATGACTTACTAAAAAAGGGCGATATAAGGAGCACCCATAACCGACGAGCATGCATGCGTAGATGTATGAATGTGGAAGAAGCGAGAGAGGTGTGCCAGGATCGCGCCAAATGGAAATCAATGATCTCTGCCTACCTCTCTGGGTTACGGGCGTGAGCGCATATTTATAAATATGCATGAGGAAGATGACTACTAAAGTTTCTTATTATTTTCTTATATTTTATTTCTAATATCCTTATAACAGAAGCGTTAGTAAATACAATGGCTCCGTCCATTCTCCCCGGCTTGTCCAGTATATTCTTTACGTATCCTGACAAGCGTAGTTTGATGAAATATTAAAATAGCATTTTTCAGTATCGAGCCATATTTTTTTATTTATGGGAGGACACAAGCGATTTTAGTAGAAACTTGCATTACCCTGATCTGGTGTCTCTATATAGCCATTTAAAACCGGACCTACCAAGGTTGGTTCGGTCTCAAGAGACTGAGTCTTGATTAATGCAATTTGATATAAATAATGATTACTAACCTCAGGTCTAGGTTATCTTAGAAAAGATAAGAATTAATTGTATGTTTTTTCCAGAACGTGTTTATAACAAAATATTAGCATAAGTATCGCTAATTTGATATAATACGACTTGTGGATCGTCGAAGTGTCGCACGCGTAACACTTAAAAAATTGAGATAAAAGCGTAAACTTAAAAGATTTCTTCTAAGAAATATCTTTTAAGTTGGACGAAATTACACACAGTGACCAAATTTCATTATCATTGGCTTAGTATAATAGTTTCGAAATTTATTCCGGATAAAGGTCATGACAAGAAATGTTTGCATGAGATAGAACTCAGGAATAATGTACCTTTCTACCAGTGAAGTATTATTAGTATATATATGTATATATGTACATAAATATTTATGGATAGTTTTTTCGAAAATACATACATACCGGCGCAACGCCTTTTACTTATGGATAATTTAAGTTGAGTTTCCAAAATTAATTTTCTGTTTTGATATCGTTTGGATCTTTCTAAAAGTTGTTGTTATTTTAAAAGTTTAAATAAAAGAAGTTGTTAAATCACTTGATCGTTAATAAGATAATTATATATATATATATATATATATATATATATATTTATATACCTGGTAGTTTGAAGGTTTTTTTTTTCAAATAATTTAATAAACATTTGTTTATTAAATTAACAATAAATTTTAAGAAATTTTATTTAAATGATCCATAAGCAAATATTGTTGCGCCGATATACATATTATAACATACTAGCTACTTCACGCAGTATATATGTATATACTTTCAATAAGTTACATAATAACTTTTTTATTACTTAACTTATTTATTTTCATTACTCTATATTTTTTTTATTTAACACATCCTACTCAAGACTTCTAAATCATCCAAACATATTTTGATATGTGGCCAAAAGAATGTTCAAACATTCAAATAAATTGAACAAACCGTTTTACTCGAAACAAAATTATTTTTTTTATAAGAAAAGGTTTTATATTTTGGGTTATTTATTATTTTCAGTGCTTAGTAATTAATTTTAATCTACAATAAAAGTTCTAAATGCTCCTGCCATTCCCATATATTCTTCATTAAATTTATCCGTTTGTCTGTACATTTCATTCGTAGTGGCTTCTTTAATTTGATCGTAGTATTTTTGAAAGTCTTCCGAGCTTAGGACGTTTAACCATTGTTCTGAAAGTACAAGTATTGTTTATTCCTAAACCAACATAATTAAGACGTTGGACACTAGTCCCCTGGCCTGCCTCTCCATCGAATCCAGTGCCACGATTGGTATTCGGGTCACCACTCGTCCAGATATGACAGCATACACAATCGGACTTATTCACGCTTTATATTCACATTGAAATAAATTGCCAAGGGGACAGCTTAAAATATTATTACCGAAATCGATTGGAATTAAACTGATAGCCTTACCGTGAAGCTCAACCAATGATTTCTCGTCCCCGCCCAGTTCGGTTGGTAAAATATCCTTTTGTACTAGCTTGTGCAATGATTCCTGATTCTTATGGACTTGTATACGCTGTCCGATCTTTGCGGTGACACACTGCTTTAAAATTACAACTAAGGTATCGATTGCTTTTGAAGGAGTGATTATATGCATTCCTTTAATTTTCATTCCGTAGCCCTCCTGATAAAAAATGATTAAGTCAATTCTAAATAACACCATGAATTTTAAACCCCATCTTCAGTTATTATAAAAGTATGAAGTATGAGTTTAGTAAACAATATTGTATTGAAGTTATACTTATAGTAAAAGGGCAACATATTGTGCCTCCTAACTGTTGTAATGTAAGATCCTTTCCTTCGAATTGTTTTTGAAACATTATAAACTCTGCAAAGATCTCCACCCTTCAAAGTCAGATATTATTTCCAATACAATACATTATAATTACATGAGAATAAGTAAACTGCTTGGTACAAATTTTGTTAGTTGGTGAAGTAAAAAAAACTGTTTACTGTAATAAATTATGGTAACTTTTAATAAATTATGGTAACTTTTAAAAAAGCTTTCTTTAAACGTGAATTCATTATAAATCATCACACAATTTTTTTGCTATTTCATTTCATTTCTAATTTAACTTTCTCTATTTCATGAGATTATTTATTTTCTTGTAGTTAATGACAATTTAATTTATCTTCAGTAATATTTAACAAATTTCTCGGAAGTGCGTATTCCAATTTAACTAAAACACAGCGCATCGGAAGTTCCTTTGTTGCGGATATTCATTGGCAACAGTGACATTAGGCGATTATCCCTTATCCAATAAAAATATTTTAGGTTTAGTATTCATATTTGTAGTTATACTACTTACTGTTAACAAACTAATAAACTGACGAACTTCAGTGACGTCCAAATTCTTTATCAATTCCATTAAATTTGTTTCCCTGTAATCTAAAATCACTTCTAAACCTTTACAATAATCATGTGCCGAGATGTATTCGATCATCTGGAAAAGAAATGTAATGTAAGCTATAATTTTACTATAAATCTATAAATTAAATAAATAAATAAGCTAGAGGGTTAGATGCAGATTTTGGATTTCCATTTGGCACGATCCTGGCACACTCCTCTCGCTTCTTCTATATCCATACATCTACGCATTCATGCTTGTCGATCACGATTGTACCCGACTCCTTTTATCGCCCTTTTTATCTTCATATTAGCCTAGAATCATTTTTTGTTTCTGTAACATATTATAATATTAACCCATTAGTCCGGACAATATTTCGAGATCTATTGAGAGGACGGATAGAAAACTCTAAGTGAGTGTCGATGGTCGAAGTTTTGAAAAAGCCTTGTTGTCTTTATTTACTTCAATAAAGACAACAAGGCTTTGATTACACCTCTCGAAACAGGAAATCTCCTGACACGGAACGACCTGGAGAGAGGTAAGTGATGAAAACATGTAATTTAGAAACTTTTAGTAGTAGTTTTATAAGTTTATTGAGGAGTTCATTTGAAATATATTGAAAAAAAATCCCAAATTGACATTCGTCAAATCAAGTTACTCACACCGACGTAATAAACAACAAATGTCGTGGAAATATACAATACTAGCTACGGAGTGGGTTCTTTCTTCTCTATTTGGGTATAGACAGACATATATAAAAACATCCTTGGGCACAAGAGAGCTTTCTAAGGGTGAAAGATTTTGTAAAATCAATTTTGTAATTTTACGATTTTATCCGGAACAAACAAATCTCTTGTCTTCATGTTAGTAAAAATATGATTTGAGATTCGTGTGTTTATATTATGAGCTATACTTACAGCAAGGGTAAAGCGGAAGTAGTTAGTGAAGCCATTATCAAAGCGTTTAGCGATGTTTTTGAGTACATAACATCTGTAGTGGTCGTCAGTGAGTTTCGGTAAGATTGCATCAATACTGAAAATTTAAATTTAAAGATCAAGTGAAGGATATGCAATTTATTTCGATCATGGAATAGAGATGTCAATTTTGGTAAAATAAATCCACAAATAATCATGGTAATATCGTCTGGTTGAGTCTTTGGTCGTGTAGCTTTTTATTATTATTAGAAGATAAGGAGGCTGTTTGCAATAAAATAAATATATTAAATACTTACAAGGTGTCAGAATCCTTATATTCATGTTTAAAGTTAATGCTTTTGTAAAACGTTGGCATTAAGGTCCTCAGTGTGCAGCATCTGTCCAATTTTATTTTTGCACGCTCCACGGATCCTTTAGAAAAAATTATTTTTCTCTCTAAATATTCTCTGGCTGAAAAGTAATCGTATTTATAAAATATATTTCATTGGTAATGCTTTTTTATTATATATGTAGGACGACCGGTCCAAGTCCAATAAACAAGGGTCCATAAAAATGTATGATTAGAAGACTATTCTGATACTTTCATAGACCATGGCCATAAATCAGGCAAAAATATTACGTCGCGTATATAAAAGCAACCTAATAGTGAAGGTAGTGAGGGAATGCATACTATAATGGTACCATCAGAATTAGTCAACTGACACGAGACAGGACGATGTAGCGCAAGAGTTGACCCGCAATGGCTCCAACAATCAAATGATATGTGTAAGGTCCTCGATAGTAAAGAGGAGTAATGAGATACAATCTGCTAGACGAACTAAGGCTATGCTGAACATAAAAAAATCATGGGTCCATGTTTCCTTCCAATTACGACGCGAGCGATTTGGGAAGAGAAGACTGAATAGAGTTGGCTGTTGCCGAACTAGTGCCTACTATCTATCGACCACGTAGACATTTAACGTCAGATAAGATTATGGTCGAGTATCAGTTTATTAATTAAACAAAAAGTGCACCTCGTGAATAAGCAATATTGGCGACAGCAGCATTCATTGGTCACGTACATTTCTAGGCCAGCCAGCTTCGAGTACGAAGATCACTATTCACTATAGTGGATGTCAAATAAATATGAAATAAAAAATATTTCTTAACAGAGATAAATAACACAAGATCTTACGGAATTCTTTTTTCACGAAATGCTCCTGTTTCTTTAGCCACTCAACTAATAGGTCGACAGCTTCGTCCATTCTTCCTGGCTTCTCCAAATCATAGTCTTTGCGGATGCTTTGAAGCGTATCTTCATTGACAGTCAGCATCGAGTTTTTAGGATAGGAATTCATTTTATTTTGTACGGTTCCTTCTGTTAAAATCGTTTCAAAGCAAATACTAAGCAGAAGTTTCGTTTTGAACTTGTATAAATACTATCGTAAAATCCTTGAAGCGATATAAATCACTGTTAATCACACTAACTAATCTATACAGATAAATAAAGTGGAAGCGTCTGTATGTATAATCAAAATAAAATTCCCATACTAAATATACATGGTGTATATACGGTACTCTTAACAAAAATACAATTTTAAAAATTTTTGTTTGTCTGTCTGGATGTAGCGGATTATCGTCGAAACAACTAAAACGATTTTGATGGAACTCTTACTGGAAGATAGGTAATATTATAAGGTATAGCATACGCTAATTTCACTTAAGAACAGGAAAAAAGGTTCTACGCAAAGAGTTAAAATCTCTCGAAGTTGGCAATAAAAGTTTCGCGTTGCCTTAAGCAGTAAAATAATAAAGAAATTTTGCTTTTCCATCCTTTCCTAATAAGGTGAGGATAGGGAGGGGACGAGGACTGGACAGGCCCCCCCCCCTGTGGAAAGGAAACATCCATTTTCCTGTCTATCATTAAAGGTGGGCAACGCATCTATGACTCATTTGCTTGTTGCTGATGTCTATGGGTGACGGTCACTTCACACCAGGTGACCCGCTTGCGCGTTTGCCACCTCCTATTGTAAAAAAAGTAGAAATACGTATTTTTTTGAAGCAAATGTTAAAAATTCCTTCGTATGATCTACATACGAATATACATTTTTATACATTTCCTCGCGGACGAAGTCGCGGGAACAGGTAGTAAGTAATAAAGCGGTGGCCGACTTAAACGAGTCCACCTCGCCGGCTGGCGTAGGTTGGGCTGCGGATGTGTACGAGACCGTTAGACCCGTCAGACCGTTCCCATAGCCCGTTACCGTTTGGATTCCTGCGTTGGGCTACAATGGCCCACTGAATTTATTGAAGCCATTAGCTGCGCACCAAACATATTTAACAATGACGAGATGTGAAAATCGAAGTAATAGTAGAAATGAAGCTACAAACAAATTGTATTTTACCTCTGTAATAACATAGACAAAAATATAAAACTTTAATTTATAAAGAATTGTATGAGTTGTCAAAAATATAACAATAACATTCAAGTAAGGAGGAAAAATTCCGCCATATGCGAGCTATTATGGTGTGCGCTGCGAAAGCCGTTAGAATTACACGTATATGTGTAATGGAAATATTTAACTTAGTCCTACAAAAAGCCCGCGACAGCACATATCTTTTATGCGTAAGCCATTATCAGCAATTGCTTGTTGTTTCCCTCTCATGTTGATCTACTTAGATGCCGATACCTATGCCTATTTTTATTTTCGATATTATACCTATATACTTTATTTCAACCAAATATAAAATACGTGGTCACAAGTATCCAGAAGGTAAATAATCAACTTGCATTTATATTACTTCTTATTAATCTTCACCTCACCAGACTTATATCATAAAGGTATCTTAATTCGCAATGAAAAATTCGGGCAAAGTTCTCGAATAATTAGGAATTTTAATATTCGAATGTATGGGTACCTAATTATATGGATTAACATAAATAACGCTTTAACTTTAACAAATGAGTAGATTTGTATTAAAATAAGCATTTAATTATGTTCTAGAAGCGTTTTTGATATAAATTAACTCACCTGAAGCTATTGCACGCTTCAGAGCGCGAAGCCCTGAGGTAGGCATTATTCCCAACATGTCAACGGCAAAAAATTGCCTCTATCTTAAATCTTTCCTGTTACGGCAATTCAAATGTTGTATTATCCAGAGGTATCCTCTCACTATCACAATCGATGCATTTTAAATTCATATATTTAGTATATAGTGCATAATATATTAATAATTTATGTTTATTGAATAAAAATTTCCGTGGACGCCGCGACGAAGTTTAGTCATTCGTTTCTTCGGGTAATGTCGGTAGCGTAGACTTAGGTGCATCACTTATCCAGAACCTTCTTATGGTTATTTTGACAAGAAAACTGTTTTCAGAAATTAAAGATTTCTATACTTATTGTATTCTTTATTTTAACGTAAAATGAACAATAAAATTAACTGAAATTAATTTTACTTCTCGGTAGTAAAGCTATACTGATTTCTTATATTTACGCGAATACAGATTGGAATAAAAAGTTAAACTTTAAACGCCGTTAAATTAGTCTTATATATTAAAATTAGTTAATATTACTTCTTATTATAGAAAGTAAACCAAGTAATTCCGTTATACTATAAATATTTCAGATAACTCAGAACCGGTCTTAAGATTTGGAGGAAATTAGGTATTTAGATACGGTTCCCCAAAAAAAACTTAATTTTGAAAGTGCCATCTCTTCGAAATCGCTAGCTAGCATTGAACGATAAATTTATAGCAAAATCTAACTAAAACATAAATGGTTTCTGTGACATAACGCTAGTTAGCAGTTTTAAATAAGTTCATATTTTCCAAATTACGACCATTGCACCGTGAGTTTCCACTGGCGTAAAATCCTATCGCGACATAAGCTTTCTCTCTATCTTTCTCTCTGAGAAAACTGAGCTGACAATATGTTTCACGTGAGTGTTTTCAGCAGTGTAAGCCCCCGGGTACGAAGACATATGGAAATCTCCACATCCAATTAAAATTATGGGCACAGATCATCGAAAATTGGATACTGGAAGAAATCTGATGTCGATTCTGTGAAGATTAATTCAGTTAAATGAGCCATGTGCTGATGTAATCTTCTAATTAAGAACTAGCCGTAGATTTAATTTAATAAAAAAAACTGGTTGTGAGCTCTCAACGAAAACATTAATAAATAAACAAAAACTAAAACACTGTATTGCTTAGAATTAACAGAGTTAAGACGTATTTATGACGTAAACACGAACTGTATTTTTTTTTCTCTGGAAAATTCTAAATTAAAATCACAATAGAAACTGGTCAACACATTATATGTATTTACATTTTTCAAAAGTATACAGTTAAACATATTTATAAATTATGCTCTGTATGCCACCTGTAATCGCTCGAGAGAATATCACCCGCCCCCCTCCTCTTCCCCTCCTCCTATATTATATGTATATAACTGTATATATGTATATGACGCTGTTTCCTTATCATAGTTACGTTTCATTCAATTAATTAAAAGAAATCGTAACCACTAGTCTAGCTAGCTAGCAGTAGCCTTCTAAAGAAAAAATAATGCTTGTAACAATTAATAGAGGATCAATTTTGGTTGAGGTTTGCCTAGTTTTTACGTCGCATTGTTGTTTACCTCAGGAGTGGCAAAAGTTTATATACAACAATATAAATTAATTATTTTTAAAGTGAAACTTTTTATTCGACGTTTGGGAGAAATTTACAGACGCCTTCTTCAAAAAATCGTCACATTTTCTGTCATATTATTTATGTGAACCTCACTTGTCCAGGTAAAGTTCAATATATATAGTTTGTTTCATGTTTTTTTCTGTAAACAATGTTAGTATTTAAGACTTCATGACATATTTCCTAATCGTGTTAATTTTTGTCAGGTTATTCACAAACCTATTAAGATTATTGTAGTGTTGTAGCCGCAACTGTTATTAAGGAGACATATTTGCTATTATATTCTCATAGGCGTTAAACGAACTTTTCGTATATCAATTTTCTCTAACAGCACTGGGGTTTGCCAGAGTCAATGGCAACAAGGAGAGGAGGGAGTGGAATAAGAGCTGAAGCTTCCTCCAGATTTTTGAACTATTGTTGCACCTTCCCAGTTTTCAGTTTCACTTGACTACCTGTATTTTTTTAATATAACTCAAAAGCACTCAAATACAAAACCAAAGTCTTCTGTTCACTTTATGGCAAGTTATATAGTCATGCTGAGCTACCTGTTGCTGTCTTGTAGTTGGTCGTTTTCTTTGTTATTCAAATAGCCTTGTATAAGTAAACTTACAGTGAGTTTTGGTTAATTACGTCTTACTTATATATTATAATCCCATATCAATAGGCTTAACTCTTCTTACATGCTTTTCCTGCCAAATTCAACTCTCATTTCCATACATTAAAGTGGGGACTAGTACTGCATTGTGTATTGCTAGACAAGCCTTCATAGACACATGCTGAAAGCCCAATTCTCCTGAGGATGATTTTTGTCCAATCAGTACTGCATATATATTTGAAACAGTCATAAAACCTTCTCTTACCTCAAAGATGTCATCCGATTTCCACAACAAGTAATGTTATTTACATATAAGAATGAAACGTAGTTAGTTGTAACATAGTGAAACGAACATGAGGTTCGATGACATCGTTTACTATTCGTAAATATTAAGGGTGTACGGATGCGTTGACAGAATTTTTTAGAGGGAGCGTTGAAAAGGAGAATGGGAAGGGTTGTGAAGAGCACGGGCACTGCGGCATCTCAAACATCACACGAAATTCAGAAAGTTTTATCTCTAAGTCATTCGTCTTTCTGTTACGTCAATGTACTCTACAGCTGCAGTGAGTCCTTTCGTGCAAGAGCTCTTACTGGTATTGATTCTGCCACTTTTGAAACACATATAATACGATAACAAATATATTTTATAAGAAGGTGGTAAGCGAACAAGCGGTTCGTCTGACTTTAAGTGACCTCTATCCATAGGCATATCCAACAAGCTGATGAGTTGCCTACTACAGAGGAAGGGATAAAATAAGAAGAGAGAACATTACATTACCTTTTCCCATCCATCCCCTACCCGTTAAATCCTCTTTCACGTTAAGAGGAAGAGGAATCAGGCCTGTGGCCAACAGTATTACACGAAACGCAGAATACTACATCACGCCTGTCTTCTCTGAGCGGTATTTCACCGGCTACATTACCGTTCAAATTAGTATATGGTTTTTTTGAAATAAAAGTAATGATTTTTTTTCATCCTTATTGTACAATTGACTCCTTAACCATATCGATTTGATAATTGTTACATCTTAAATTTACTTGCATTAATTTTAAATTAGCAGTTTAAATTCCTACAAACAATATGTAACGTTCGTATATTATACAGGGGAAAACTCAACGAAGTTACAATTAAATAATAATAATATAAACACAACTATAAAAACTGGTACAAAATATTAATAAAATAATAGTTTAAAATCAGTTAAATCGCACATTTTTATTTAAAACCGTTGATCTGTATTAATGAATTGTCGAGTATTAACGAAAGTGCATTGATAACATAAAAATACGTGTATGTTTGGACTTCAAAACGACTGAACCGATTTTGATAAATATTTCAAGTAGTCCTCTGTACTTTGGTAGCGATCGGATCACCAGGTTTTTTTTTACTTTTTATCAATTTTATGTCATAAGTATTTATATTCTGCTAAAACTTTGTCACATAGCCGCACCTCGCTCCTCATCCATCCACCAGAAGTCATCTGGCTGTACACAGATTTTTTAAATCTAATAACATCTATAGCGTAGTGGGTTGCATCAAAGTTTTTTGTTTAGTTTTTTCAATATAGTGGAAGTGAGGATTGTTAAGGGACCGGGTCACGCCTTGTGGATTAATCGACTGTTAATTTCCGGAAGGATCCGGGCATACCCATGTATTCCTCATTGAATTTAGAACATTGTCGCTTAGTTTCATCGCTCACCAACTTGTCCAAATTTGCAATTTTTCTTCTTGCCTCTTTGGTTTTGAGTTCATCCCTCCATTGCACTGGAATTTTCAATTAAAATATACATCACTTATCTTTACTATTTTTATAAAGAGGGAAGATTTGGTTGTTTGTTTGTTCCGGTTTATCTAAAAAACTACTGAATCGATTTTAAAAATCACTCACACATCACATCACTTATAGAAAGGTCTGCCATCAGCTTATTAATATGTTTTATTTTGAGACTTTCTTATTAAATATAATTCATTTTTTCATCAATTTATTTCGTCGCTCGCGTTTTAATAAGACTTATAAATAACTGTAATGAATTATATGCTTATTAGTGATAAATTTGATACATACAAGCTAATTTTGCGACGCATTGCTCGTCACCGCCATAGTCCATTGGCAGGATTTCTTTAGGTAAATGTGTCCTCAGATCCTCATATGTGGTGTGCACGTGGATGCGACTTGCCACCTTTTCCCTCAGAGCTTGTTTGAGAACGAAAAGAAATTTGTCCACGAATGCTGGGGCATTTATAATATGTATTCCTTTTATCTTAGTACCGAGTCCCTCCTGCAATAAATTTACTATTTAAAAAAATATTTTCTTGTTATCATTTGATATAGTATATACTTAATATTATAAGGAGAAAATCTTTGTTTCTTTGTTTGTTTGTTCCGATAAATCAAGAAGTAATAAACTATTATTCCACCAGTTCAGTTTTTCTGTCAGCGGGTAACTGGATTTTTTTCTGTTTCTTGAAATAATTAAGATAAGTAAGAAAAATCTAAATACTTACAGAGCAAAGTATTTCAGCTTTTTTTAAAACTATAGGATTCATTTTGCTTAACATACTTATGTTCACATTGGCCAAGTCAACAATGTATCTTTCTGACAAACAATAGTCGTAATTTAATCTGTATTCACCAATCTGCAACAAGAAAAACCTTTTAAAATTATATTCATTTAACAATTTGCCATTCATTGCTTAAGTTGCTATTGTGATATACTATTATTCTAATAAAATCTTTATATAACTTTTACCACAAAGTAGGATCTTCATTAATGTGGAAATAAGTCTTGAACACACGCAAAGTGGTGTTACGTGAAGTGAAGACCAAACAGAAGCAAACATCTACTTGGCGATTGAAGTGATCAGAATCCGAACGCCCTTTATATTCCCCTTTCCTTCTTTCCTTTTCTTTCCGACATAATAGTTTGGATACCCATCTACAATTCCTCAGGGCTATGTGATTGTTCTAGGAAGCGGTCGCCGTCCACCTGTTTAGCGGTTGACACCATCTTGTTTTTGACAATTAAGGTAAACTAGTGCGCATGTTTTGTGATTGTGTGGCTTGCTAATTTCGTGCCAGCATATAGTCTATTATAAAATCTCACCATAAAGCAGTATCGAAAGTAACTAAGCAAATTAAAGCTATCAAGTTTTCCTGGCAGAAATTGTGTCACCATAATTCTTGATTGATCGACTGAATACAATTTGGGCAGTGGCGTGTATATCCTAGAAAAAGAAAAAAATCTGTTTGTTTTTTTTTTAATTTTATCATTATGTTCAAAGAAAAACCGATCATCTAAAACTAATCGTATTAGAAATGTCCTTATAAGAAGATTCTATATTAAAGTTAAGATCGTATTTAAATCCTAAGTACATTAATAAAAAAACTATATTAGCAGTATAAAATGTACACCAAAAAACAGAAAGTCGTATTTCTTGATCACATAGCTGCGACCTTCTTCTTCTTTACATAGTTTAAAACAAAGTCGTTTCCGCTGTTTTTTCTCGTAGATCTTTCGGTTCGGTTTTCCTGAATAGACATATAGACATATAGTGATTTAAGACGACGGTTAATATTTATAATACAAGCACTTTATGATAATACCTTACACCATATAATAAATGATTTTCTTAGGAGTTCTCGCACAGAAAAAAACGTGTACTCTTGATTTTATTTTCACGTGTAATACACGGGTCTCCCATCGATGACGGGACTGTTCGCTTGATGCGACGACTCCGCGACGCGTTCTTGCTCTTGTCCTCTGTGCTCAAGCTCAAAGTACTTTCTAAATAAGGATCAACCCGGTTTCATAATTCGTCAGTAACATATAGATTTAATTAACTTACAGACATTCCCACAGTCCTTCGAATTCTTCGATAGTCCTATTTAACGCAAGTTCTGGCATCATTCCTCGAGACGTAAGTAACTTGTCCAGCCTAGTTTTGGTGCCTTCAACAGACCCACGCGCTAGTAAAAAGAGTCTTTCAAGTATTTTCCGATCTGAAATGAATGTAACTTAATTTATCATAAATTTATCTTATACAAAAGTTTGAATGGATGTAGGGATAAATCGATCCCTTCACGTCAGAACTGCTTAACAGATCTAGATGAAATTCGCACAGAAATATGTACGGTTCCCGTATGATTTCTTATTTTTTACAGATGCATATTTACGTTTATAAAATGCAATGTGTGTGTGTATGTTCCCTATAGATTTCGAAACAGCTGGACCGATTTCGATGAATCAGATCCTTAAGATTGGCTTAGCGTGTGATCTTGTTAAGTTTTCATAGGGATCAACCAAATTAGTGCTAGCCAGGCGAACCCGGGGGGATCACTACTACTTAACAATTTACAATAAGCTTCCTGAATCAGCATATAGTTACTTTGACTCATTTTCTTTTTTTCTTATAAAACAGACTTCTTATCAGATCGTTACATTTCTAAAGGAAGTTGTAGTTTTAAAAAATAACGTCAGTCTCTCTGTCTCTCTCTCTCTCTCCTGTTCTATCTCTCTTTTATTGTCACTGGAGCTTTCATGCAATAAAAGTTTTGGCGAGGGAACTATAATGACACCATGAGAAGTATTGTTTTATTAGCTCTCTGAGATAAACAATGAATTTAATTCAATTTATAATAATGATTTTTTAATGATTACCTAACGACATTTTAATGAGAGTTAATAATCGTTCGTAGCAGGAAAAGTTCTTGTAAATTACAGATCTTATTTTATAACCTTATTGCCGACTAATATATTATTATTAGCATTTCAACCTAGATGTGAAACGAATAAACTCTACACAGTTATTTATAATCTATGACAAATTATTAAATTCATTTCCTATAATCTTAAGTATTTTTTGGTATAATCTTAATTAAGACATCTAGTCAGGTAGTCTCAAGCCTCTCTCAAGATTCGCCACAAAGATCAGTCTACTTACAATGTAATTTGACCAACATCTCCTATTGTTCGGATTATGGATTCGATACTACAAGCGGTGATTTTATAGAATAAAAGATATACTTTGAAGCCACAAACTGTATGTACACTTTAATAATAGCATGGTTTAGTCGATTAATGTTCGTGGAACGTCCCTAAGAAATAGCTGTGCAACATCACTAAAATACTAAGCAGTAACTATTTTAATAAAAACATGGAGATTTATATGTTATTTATTATTATATATGCGGTACGATGCGGTACCTATAAGGACATAATATAATTTTAAAATCTGGCATCATACCGGAAATTTCTTCAGTGTCGATGTCTATTGTCTGACCATATAATACAGTTTGCAATGCTAATAAATTTACATTTACGAAACTTAACAAAGGTTGCACTGTTCCGAGTATTAACTCATTTAAATACATTTACTTTGGTCTTGGGCTATGCCTCGTTGGCCTACTGGCCATTGTTCTGGAACAGAAGAAGCGTTCTATATGTCGTTTTTGTGAGTCTTGGAAACCAAATTTATACAAAACGTTTTTGATGGGATTTTCTATTCTTCGTATACTTATTCTAAATTTTATTACATACTTTTGATCTTCGCTTATATTTCTATTCTACGTTTTCAGGGTTCAGTACCCAAATATAAACGTGATTTTTATAGATAATGGTACGAAACCCTTCATGCGCGAGTCCGACTCGCACTTGGGCGGTTGTTTAATACTTATTTTATGTACTATTGTACATAACCATGAACTCACGTAATTTCGCACAAACATACCATATAACCTTCGTACGTATTAACGGCCGACGCTTATACATATATAATCAGATTGTATTTTGTCTAAACACAATGGAATATAAAATTTAAATGTTATAAAGTATAAAGTGATAATTGTACTTTTGTATTGGGATGTATTGGGTGACCGAGTGTATGTAGGTCTGCATTGTCTTTTAGTTAGTCAACAACTAATAAAACAATATAAAATAAAGATGGATAACAAAACATATAATGGATAGTAAAATACAGATAGATATGCGCTCACGCCCGTAAGCCAGATGGGTAGGCAGAGATCATGGATTTCCGTTTGGCACGATCCTGGCACACCTCTCTCGCTTCTCACCGGTTATGAGTGCTCCTTACATTGTCTTTTTTAATAAGCCACTAATCTGATCGATATGACTTCTCCTAGGGCGCCCCTACCAACGCTGCCACTCATTTTCGTAATATAAATTTGTTTAGTTATTCTCTCTTCATTCATCCTTCCAACATGCCCTAACCACCGAAGCATATTTTCAATTCTAGTCATAACGTCCACTCACAACATCCAAAACACAATTTAATTTAAATATATGTTGTACTTTTATTACTTGCTAAGTGTATATCATATATTTATGTATGAAACAAGCACAAACATACAAAAATGAATAACTAAAGGCTAGGAATATAAACTAAGATTTTTTTTAAATGTGTGTGTGTCCTGCACCTTATATGCCTTTCATTTGATTCACATTGTTGCCCGTAATGCCAAATCTGCCCGCCGCCTTCATTAGTTTTTTAAATTAATTATTGCTTGTTAATCGTTACTATTTTAAGTTGCCGTTTGCTTTTATTTATTTAGAAACATACGTTGCGTTTGTTACGAAACATCATTCGAACGCGACTTAAAATTTATAAAATCCTTCAGTTATGGGTATCGACAAATGTGTCCAGTGCTGGACTTAACGTATATGAATACGTTAACCCATATAATATCTTAGACAGTAGTTCAAAAATAAATAAATATTGAACAAAAATTAACCCTTGTACCTTAACAGGAAAAGTCAAAATTGAATACAAGAAAAATAAATTTAAAAAAGTTCGTTGAAACTGTGGAACTGTTCGTGTTGCTGACTATCCCATACCAAATGTCGTCGCGGTTAAAGTAGTTTTCATTTCATTTGCAACGGTTATTAATTAACCGAGAAATTATTTCTTATATTTACTTATACGGATTTTATCGCGTTTAAGTTTTTGTTTCCAATGTTTCAGGTACTTTACAGCGGTCATGGTCACAGTTAGCCTGAGGTGTCTGGCGCTCTTATTTTTGAACGCTATAAAGAACTCGTAATATCGGAAAAAAGCTTCATTTAAACGCTATAAAATCCGTAAAATTAATTACTAAATATATTATAGTCAAGAAAGGAAATTTCTAAGCGTTGAAAAATACTCGTATAATCCTAACTTGGTGGGGAGACCATGCACTGTAGAGCCACGGAGTTGCAATCGAATTAGATCGTAACCCCACATTGGTGTCACGGATATGTGAACATCTTAACAAACAAAATTAACAGTGGTAGAGTCCACAACAACGATATCTCTTGCACGAATGGGGCGGCTCGACCGGTGAAATACCACAACTTCACAGGAAACAGGCGTGAAGTAGAAGTATTCCGCGTTTTGTCTGATCAGTGACGTGCTGGAGGACCAAATCTAGTCCTCTTCCCCTTTCCATCCGTTCTAAAAAGGAAAGGTTGGCAAGCGGAAGAGGATTTGACGGGTGAGGGTATTGACATGAATGTATTCATATTATATATTTACATCTGCAACTCATTAGGTTGTTGCAGATGCCTGCGGATTCGGTCACTTGTATCAGGTGCCCGCTTGCTCGTTTGTCATCTTCTACTGTAAAAAAAGAACAAAGATGTGCACTTACCTAAGTTCTTGTAGGCTTCAACAAGGTGGTCTTGTTTCTTACACCATTCATCGATAGCGTCCAGGCTCTCTTTTATTCTATCTGAATCCACTCCATAGAACAAACGTGCTTTGTTTACGTCTTCTTCAGTGACTATAGTCAAAGGGTGACCTGTTATAGATTTCATTCTGAAAAGTAATACAAAACGTAATGATAATACATCCGTTTTTTTTCGCCAATTTCTGGACCGTTATGTGTTATATGTACATTCATTAAAAACAATACAATAACAGCGCAGTGCTCTTAGAACTTTTAGAAAAAGTATCAAATTTGTAAGCAAAGCTAAACTATTTTTTTTTCGCTAAGGCACATGAATTACCATCTGAAAGTAAGTGAGCAGCAGTTACTCGTCCCGCTGGTACTAACTGTTAAAACTTACAAGCCGTGAGTTTATTTTGGGAAATTTCTTTTAAAACATAATACCGTTCCATTGTTCCTTATACACTAAGTAGAACGATTACCTACTTATGCACAAATAAACTATTATTTGTATCATATAACAACACAGTAATCGCCTTCAATCTTTATAAATATAGGCTATTATTTTCAAGTGATATAATTTATAGCATACCAAATTACGTATTTTACTAAAGCACTTGTAATATACATAAATGTAATGTAATTATTTATAATACTAGCGGAGCGCGCCCGACGTCGCTCAACTCAATTTTAATATTGCAAGGTAATAAATTACTGTACAAACTAAATTATGTCCTTTTCTTCTTCTTTATATATCTATAGTACAAGAATAGTCAAAATCGGGTCACTAGTATATCCAATACAAACATTTAACCGAAATATTAGAAAATTATTTCGACAACTGGTACCATTATTTAATAATACATACAACGTTACCATGGTAATTCAAATAGTAAATTCCGTGAATCTAGCATATTGCTTATTTATTTAACGTTATTTATCATATGTTTAAAATAAATTACTGGAATTGTACTATGTCTGCAACCTCCGCACACAACACAAGTGCAAGCTGTACAACGAGTGGTGCGGCGGGGCATACAATACAAACATTTATTTATATTTTATTATCGTTATAAGTGACCGTGACACGAATAGGACTAGGACTGCTTCAACCTGTTATATTATTGACTTAAATCTACGACTAAAATAGAAGTGTTCGTGTAATCTTGTTTTTAGACCAACAGTTACGCATATACTTAATGTAATCAGAAATACGGAAAACATTCTGAAATAATGAGTTTTATTCATTTTTTCCTGCTTATTAAAATAAACAGTATAACAATATAAACTTTTAAACTAAAAGAAGAAAAATACTTTTTGTACGTCGTAAACCTTCACGACTATTCCTACTAATAGTATGAATGTAAATGTAAGTTTGTTTGTTACGCTTTCACGCGAAAACGATAGCGATCGGATCAACATAATTAGTGGTACCCGTGCGAAGCCGGGGCGGGTCACTAGTAGATAATATTTTTAATTAACTTTTTAAAGTGTCCTATAGTAATACACTTCTACACGACGGTGGACATTAGTGACTTGAATGTCCCTATGTGCTTTGTAAAAACAGTGGAGGCAGGAGGAAGAGGAGCAACTTCTACTAGTGTTCAAAACTATGATAACGAAATGTATCATTTACTAGGAACTTTGAACATCGTCTTCAATTATTAGGGTTACTTGCCACAATTGTGACTCAGGCCCTACGTATAAACAAATTAACACACCTTAGCACACATAAATGAATACATTATCGCTCTAAAAGCGCATAAATTGAATACACATTTCACTGAAACCTACTTAGACTAGCATTTCTAATTGGTAATAACTTTCCTTGTATGTTAATTACCCGATATCTGAAATGGTCTTTGGTTGTTCAAACGCGAAATCATATTTGGTAATACCGTGATATAATGTAGTTATCGTTGAATGTAAAACTACGCTATTATAAACTTATTATCTAATTGAACTCTTGGATCGTGCTGACCGCACGCACACTGTCTTGGGAATAGATAAGCGTATGTAAACTAACATATAGTTGTATTAAATTATCGAATAAACATAAACTGTGCAGATTTATTTGTGCAAAAAATATATCAAGTACGGACGTATCAAAGTACCACAGGAATAGTATAAACATTGAAGCAAGCAAAGCTACGAGTATTGTGAAAATTGTTCCACAAAGGAAAGTTTTTATGGAAACATCTAAGGTTAGTCAGTCTTTTTACTTATTATATATAGCACAAACTGTGGCGTAAGAAGTACTTACCTTCCACTCGTTGAGTATATTAGTTTAGTGTATCAACCACGGCTTATTATAATTTCATTTGGTCACTGTTTACCTCGATGAGCCTGGTGATTATCTAATTGCACTACACAATTTGTACGAGTTCTGAGAATACCAAGCACCAAGCAAGCAATCTCAACTTCGAATAAAATATGAATGAAGCCAAAAATATTTTGCATGTCTAAGTTTACATGACCAAACGGCAGTAAATTGGTTCGTACATTCGACGATAAAAGAAAAAATTTAACCATCCTTTGAGACATAACTTTTATTTTAAATGATTGATTATTAAGTCTATACTGACCCAACTGATTATAGGACGCATTTAATCATTCGCTATTTTAACACTTGGCATAAGTGAGAATACTTCATTATAGTACAAGATACGGCTTAAGAATTACGGTATTAAGCGTTAAGCGATTTTTAGTTCTACATAGTTGAATTGTAGTTTTGATTGTAGTATACTAATAAGCGAAATGTGCAGTGCCAAGATAAACATACTTTGTTTAATGGCACCAAGTAACCCGACTGTAAAATATATAAAAATAAATAAAAATGTATAACTGTTATTTGTCCAGACCAGACCAGACCAGACCAGACTTAGATTATATTATGTTAGATAATTTGTAAATTTATTTGCTGAGCTAAGTTTAGGGCCAACAGTGTTAAGTCGTAAAAAACAAACTAGTTTGGATCCTTGCGTCAGTAGCCGCTGGCAAACCTAGGGCACAAGTTTATGTTGACTTACAACAGAATGTTAGACTCGAGTTTGCTTTATGATTTACATAATTATCTAATGTTTTCTAGGTTTCGATCAGCTGAGGAGATAATTTAATTGTAAAGATTTTGCATTTTGTTAGAAATATTTTTTTAATTGTATTTTTCACTTTTTCAGACGAATATATGCAATTTTAGTTTTATCTATTTGAACTCTGAGATTGCTACCCGGATAATTAGAAGAAAATAAGAAAATGAAGTATGTGGGATCTATAGCAATGTTGCTTTATATTCTCTCCGTCATAATTAATTGCGAAAATGTATCCAGGAACAAAGACACATTAAGTCTGGAAATCGCAAATAATAAGAGTAAGAGTGAAGACAACAATGATTTGGACAACAATAAAATAACGGCGGACAGCGGTCGACAATCTAAGTCGATTATAAAAGGACATTCGGTTTGCCCGACTGGTTTTATCCATGTTGGACCCTTTTGTGTTCCGAAATGATGCTATGAATCATAATATTTTTTAATGTAAAGATTGAACCAATTGTTAAATTATCTACAATCATAATGAAAAGACACAGGCTGTAAGGACTGCTTGCAAAAGTGAAACTCAAAACAGGCGCGACATTAGTATAAAAATAAATAATCATCAAAAATAAACTCTTGTTTCTTAATAGTCAAACTTAAAATTGAATACAAGAGAAAATATATGAAAAGAAGTTTGGCGAAACTGGTCCAAATTCTAAAAAGCATGTTGCTGGCGCGTGTTTCTGACGCATGTCGAGCATGTTGTTTATGGGAAACTATATGATTTTCCTAGCAACCGCAAACCTATATCGTCTATCGCAGTTAAAGAAGATTTCACTTCAAAAATCTTATTGAGTCTATGTGCTCAAATTTATTCACGTACTATTTTAACAATTTATTTGTTTTTATTTTACACTCATACTGTTTTAAAATAATGCGTTATGTCTTATCATGTACACCTGAATATAAACGTTATGCAAAATTATAAAATTATCGATTAATTGTGGTTAATGCGTTACAAATAAAGAAAATTGCATTCGATTATATAATATTAAGTAAGGATATGTTTTACTGTATTCAAGCTTACGAAAATATTTATTTCATCATTAGATTATAATAATAAATGTTATTACTGACTTGCCTTATGTCCGAGTGGTGACCGGTCGACTGTCACGTTACTTCGCCGTTTGTTTAATGTCCTTTGAGGTGAGAAACACGCACGTACAGTTCGGCACACGTCCAAAGATTATTCAGACTTCTCGTTACAGTTTTTTGTTTCTGAGAATACTATGCATGTCGATTTTTTATTCTTAACATATTTAGTGTAATGAACACATTATTATGAACAAGTCACTTAAGATGTTCGCTTTTGTCATGCGTTCGAGTGCAGAATTTAAACGTCCATCTAGTCGTCCGCAACTTGAATATGCTGTGCTGTCTGGAATCCATTTTATAATAAATATATCGAATCGATAGAAGCGGTAAGAAAAACAGCTCCGTAGTCTAAGCTACAGATGTTTTCATACATACTTACCTTATGATCTCTGATACTCAAGATCAAATTACTAAGTCTCAACTGTAGACGAGTTCAACATGAAGCGGTGCTAGTCCACGATATGTGCCGTAATAGATACGAGTGCAATTGTCTAATGAGAAGACTATGTTACAAAGTCCCCGTAAGCGCACATACTAGAAATGTAGGTAAATTACTTACACTAACTCGGTGTCGAACCTATGCGCATGCGATCACCTATAAATAGAATTGTAAACTCTTATAATTGTAACTTTAATAACATAGATATAATACATATTGGTAAAAAAACCTTTAAAAAGAAATTGTAAGATCATTGTCTAACTATTAAGAGTTATATAAAACTTTTAATTAACTACTGAAAACTGCTCGAATATTTAGCTTATTTTAATTAATAATTTTTAAACAGCAATATGTGGTGAACGTTGTGGATAACACTTTTACTTAATACTGTTCTATATAATGTGTATCTATTACTTGTTGTGCTATTGTTTGTTTACTTTAATAAAGAAAAAAAACGTAAGTAACGTAACAAAAATAGAAAACAAAAAAACAGAAAAACAAAAGTTTCCAGAGAGTTTTAGTAACTCATTTATGAAGATAGAGACGGTTATTTACGTCAATTTACAATATTTTATTAGTTATACTAGATATGATTCTAAGTTGACGTATAATAAACTTGCGCAGTTATTGTGAAGTTAAGGCGTTCTTGAATCGTATCAGCCATTAAACATCACCTGTTCAATCGATTGCTGATCTAGCAAAGAATGAAAATATTTTCAAGTTATTCCATAGAATTAAGTCTATCACGAAAAAGCAGGTACTAAAAGAGGGAATGAATAAAAGCAAAATACTGAGTGATAAAAATTAATTCCCTTTGTCACGTCTGCAGTACATCATCGCGAATACGCTCATGGTTTACACAAGCACTTACTCAGTTCAAACATTGTACAGATTTATTCCGTTTACGTCATTCCTGTACTCGTCGCATTCGCTTGGATATTGTTCAGCTAGTGTCAAAACTATCAAGATTGTCGGTTCATCACATTGACATGAATTTAATTTCTACAAACTGATACAGCAGTTCAGGAGAATAACTTTAGCAACAATGTACATACTCTTTGATGGTCATAATTACTTTTGCAAATAAAACGTTCCTTCGCCGAGAGGACAAATATGAATGACATTTAATACCATAGATAGCTGAAACATAAAATACAATTATAAAGTGTCTAAATATTTTCGTAATAACAAGCTGAGCGCAGTTTAATTTACTTTAACCGACAATTGTCCAGACTAAGCTAAACCCTATTTATTATGATTGTTCGTTCTTATTGATTTAAGGTGAACTTGTATTGGATCATTATTATTTCTCCATATAAACTTTGATCCCCCACTTTAGCCCTTTAGGGGGATTTGTTTAAAAAATATATTTTTAGTGCTCACCTCCGTAATTACAGAAATATCTGTGCAAATTTTCAAGTCTCTCGGCTCAGTAGCTTGGATTGTGAGTTGATATGTCAGTCAGTTTTTTTTGTGTATATAAAACATTTAAAGGAATAATGATTATTTGCTACTCTCTCCGGCATTTATTTCTTCAAAATTTAAAAGGGAAATTACAATTAGAAATTTATATAAATAAAAATTCACATAAAAGAAACAACACAATCCGAGGCTATTAACGTAATTTGTTTACTTTTTTTAAGTTCAACCTGAACATCGTGCTGCTAGAAAGCATTATGATGTTTAACAAAAACGACGAAAGTCAAACTCGGGCCATTTCTATTCTTAAATTCAAACTTTTCTAATTTGACTTTAATGCGTGTTCTCTGTTACTCAAAAGTTTGCGAACGAATAAAATAGGACTACCAATAAAATATTTCTCAACGTCTTGTTTTCCTCTTGGAATAATTTTATTTTACTAAGGTAAAGTTATTAATTACTTTAAGATTGGAGTCTCACTTTATAGAAATGTTATGTTAACATCGTAAATATACAGAGGTATAAATATTATGTATGTGTGGCGACAACGTAACATTTCCTCTCAGAGCTTTTTCCACTATTTATAATTCTCTCATAAAATCACACTTATGTATTTTTTAAAAGGAACTAATTTACATGGCCGTTTTATATAAAAAAGTACTGAATTCATCTGATTTTCAGACATACAGCAAGTCCTTATTCTTGTTGATATGTTGACCTTTCGATCGAAGGAAGCGTTCGACTTTTCCAGCCAGGATTATTAAAGTACTCTCCGGTTGGGTGATTATGGAAAAAAGAAAAACATTCGACAAAACTTAATTATAGGTTATTTAATTGTTGTTAACGTTCATTACGGAAAAAAATAGCTATTTGCACTCAATATATCCCCTAGAGCTGATGGACCACCGAAGTCGCAGAACAGGCGCTGTTTTTGTGCTAATCTTCTGTCCGTCTCTCTCCAGTTTGTCCTGCCATTTTTCAAGTCTACTCTCGAACTCAAGCGTATTTTCCCCAACAAGTATAATGCCGTCAGCTAACAGCATAAACAAAGATGCCTCCTTCTATATAACCCATGTCAATGCATCAATTACCAGGAAGAACAGATACGGGCTTAAAGCCGATCCCTGAGGCAAACCCACAGCCACACTGAGCTTGTCTCTGATTACTCTGGCTTCAGACCCGACGTGAAGATTCGCATTGAAATGCGTAGCACGTACTTTCTATGCACTCGCTTCTCTTTCATAGCCCACCACAGAACCTCACGCGGCAACCTGTCGTATGCCATCTCGAGGTCATGAACACCATGTGCAATTTCTTAGGCACCCGTCTGTATTTTTACACACTTTACGTAATGAGAAAAAGGTGTATGTTGTTCCCCGACCAGGCATAAACCCAAATTGGTTTACGATAACTCACTCTCTTCTCTTATTCGTCTATCTATGATTTTCTCACATATTTTCAAATGTATACGTATATGTATATAAATTGAAATTAAACAAATTATACGTATACATATGTACGTATGGTTTTGTTCCCGACGTCTTGAAGACTTATACATACCTATATAAAAAATACCTCCCTATTATCCTTGGATCTCATCGCCACTTAACTTTAGATGGGATTGTGATCAAGCACTCATTTATTCATTATTTTTTATAAGTCAGTCAGCGAAATATGATGGAATGTTGCAAAAATATAGTTTTTGTTGACAAGTCAAAGATCGACAAGCTCTAAAGGAGGACCATTGAGCTCGCACGTGTAATTTCGCGGTACGTCATAATGGGAAACAAAGTGAAATTATTAAGGTCTATTGTGGTATAATTAAATTGTGTGCCGCGGATGGCAGGCAGCCTCGCTGGTACAAATTACATTTCTTAGTATACATCGTTGACATTCATGTTGTATTTCTCCATGCTTGGAGAAATATGTTTTACGTAAAGATTGTTGACTCCAATTCTCCCAATTTCGATTGGTAATGATAAATAAATGAGATTAAAATGAATTAACTTTAAGGTACTAATCAAACACTAAGGAAACAAACCATTTTTGGATCAGCACAGTCTTCGTTGCTGAATTTAATTAGTTGAATACAAAAATGTAATTAACATTAAGAAAAACTCATTTAGTATGAAAAAAAATTCAAAATTTGTAAAATAATTTATTTAACATGGTAATTTAAAAAAAATAGAATTTTATATCCAGCTAAACAATGAATTCATTTTTATTTATGCAAGCAATTTTGTGTGATATTATTGTAATTTGTTATTTAATAAGATGGGATGAGAAGAAGCGAGCAAAATAATAAAACAAGTGCGAGTCGGACTCGCGCACGATGGTTCCATACCATTATCTTTAAAAAATCACGTATGTTGTTTGGGAGTCCCCTTAAATATTATTTTATTCTGTTTTTTTTTAATATCTGTTGTTATAGCGCCAACGGTCAACATCATCTGTGAAAATTTCAGCAGTCCAACTGTCACAATTCATGAGATACAGTCTTGTATATTATTATAATTTTTTTTTGCGTTAAATTAATCTATACTAATATATTTTTTCGATAGGGTTTATTTAATCAGATATTTTTATAAGACTTAATAATTTTTTCACCATTAGGAATTTTTAAAAGAATTACAAAATCAATAACATTATAATAATAATAATATCCATAAGTTATAGGTTTTCTATTAATGTCTTGCAATATAGAAATTCACCCTTGTGAATAATAGCCATTGAAAGCCAGTTCTTTATACGAATAACGAAATTTTGACATATTATACCCAAATATCAACCAACACAAACTCACAAAGAGCAAGGTTTAATAAAAATTTTGAGCCTCACAACAAGAACTTGACTAGACCGTGTAAAATGTATCTCATCGCTCTTGCAATTTCGCGGCGGTAACACAATTTTTTATGAAAATTGTCGCTTCATTACTCCGCGGCGGTCGGCTCTCTCGCTTTTTTATTTTTCCCCTTTTTCTACTAAAAGTGAAATGCACCAAGTGTACTCAATTAGAACTTAATGTAAAATGCTTCAACTAAAATTGTGTTAGTAAAGTTTGATGAAGCGTCTATACAGCGAAGGTATAAATTTCTTGTTCCATATTAGATCGATCTTACGTTGCGAATGTAAGATTGTTTGCTTAATACGTTTTAACGCCTTAAGGAAACACCCAATCTACATGAAATTTGTCTTAATTATACAAAAACATTTATGGTTACCCTATGTTCTGATATAGGCTACTGTGTATTTATATCATCATATTCCTTTCTCCGCTTATGTGGGATCGGCACAGGATGATTGTAGTCCATATTGTATAAGTTTAGGCTGCAGTTTATAAGGCCTTCCGTCTTCCTCACGCTAACCCTCTTCGGAAATATAATATGGCGTACTATATATGTATAGAATAATAGAATTTCCAGTGTGGAAAATACTAGACTAATGCATGGGCACACGCGAGCAACAACTAAGTAGAATTTAATTATAATTGGGAAGAATAATTTACCATACAAATGTAATTCGCAGAAGAACCAGGGTATTTTATGCCAGAGGCTAGCAACGCTGGTGTTGTAGCTCTTCCATATCTTTTATTATATGCATTTCGCATGATGTTATAATAATAATAATAATAGTAGTTGATGATGCTGAACCGAGACGAACTAGTCAAAGAAGTCGCTAGTTGAACAACAAATTTTATTATTGTAAGAATGAAACACCTTTGCGAAAGTAGTTAGGCTAGTTTTTCGTCAAATACGAAATTAAATTATTACATTCAAGTTGCTCTAAGAGGAAAATGAAATCCACTAAAATCCTTCAAATTTTTTTATGTTCTTGGGGTTAGTCACTTTAACATAACAATTGGATTAAGTTGTTTTTTTCATTAACATTTAAATGTAAATGGGTTTCTTTGTTACGCTTGCCTTAATGTGAGTCATCATTAAATTTTCCACACGCACACACACACTATTAGACACACGGAAAAGGCCATATCACAAAAAAATACATTTTAGGATATTAAGGAAAGTAAATCTGCGAGTGAAAGTAAGTATTGATAATAAAAATTCCCTTCCTTACCTAGTATTAGCTGGACCGATAGAGATTTTGCCTGCTCGTTAGCCGTGGCCTGCTTAAGCATGGTGATAAATATTAATTCTTTTTATATATATATGCATTCTCCTTATCTTGTGCGACTCATGACATTGATTGCACAAAAATCATCTTCTTGTCCTCGAACAGGGAGAGGATAAGTGGTGAAAATGAATAATAAAGTTCCTTTACCCGTCTATCACCTCCTCTGCCCTTAAAAGTAAGCAACGCATCTGCGACTCATTTGCGTGTTGCCGGCGGATCCTCAAGGGTAGCAGTCACTTAACATCACGTTGACCCGCCTGCTCGTTTGACACCTTTTTCCATAAAAAAACTGTCGTTATAAAACAAACACATTAAGTTTTTCATATTATTCAAGACATACAGCGAGGAGTTAAGTGAACTAAATAATTAACCAGTAATAAGTATAATAGATCGTAGATTTTTCATAAGCACAATACCTTAATAATAATAAAAAACATATCTTTTTAGTATCTTAAATATTAATACAATTGTATTCATTCATTTAATGAAAGCCGCTTACGGAATCAAAACGGCCACAGATAGCTGTAAAATTCAATAAAAATCATAAAAATGCTCTTTATTTGGCAATAAAAACCTCGGCAATGACTTTATAGCAATCATAGCGGTACTATATTTACATTATTCTCTTCTTTTCGTACGCAAAAGTCATACAAAGTGATGACAGTAGAATTAGTAAGCAAGCTACTTCAATAAAATAGCACTAGCGTAATAGCTAATCTATATTTTGAAGTTCCTAAAAATATTAATAAGTATATTGAAATAAAATACAAAGCAATAGAACAAGAACGCGAAAATAAAAAACCGGTGGCAAAGTTTTATGATAAATCGTCGTTTTTTAACTACTTTAATTTTTTTGTACTATTTTTTTTTCAATCATCTTTTCAAGGATTTATTGAATAATTTTAAATAATACTATGGATACAGGTACTTCCTAAGATTAGGGTGCAAAGTATAGTGCAGTGTATGTAGTTTTATCTGACACAGCAGCTTTTGCACACTGGCTTGAACTAGAAGTTTTTCTACTTCCGTGTTTCGCCTTATCGGAATATGCCGTAGGTCTCGTCATTTTATCCATTTAGGAATGGATAAAATGACGAGACCACCAGCAGTTATGGATGCCTTCCTTAGGAGGAAGGCATCCATAACTGCTGGTGTCTACTATTCCTTGTTCACACCTATCCTTTTCTCGAAAAAGATTAAAAATGAATTCAACTAGTGTGATTTTTTTCAGTTTTAAAGAAATTACTTCTGAAAAATGTACTTACGGGTGTTATATAATTACCAGGACGTAGGTCTATGTAGATTACGTTCGTCCGGCTTTGCCCTTGTAATGCCACGATAGAGGCGCCACTGTCTCCCAAGTCCGCGCATTTCACGGGGTTAATTCCAATAATTTGGCAGACAAATAATGGTCAGTGCAGCGATGAAAGATTGACTTGGATACTCTTACGAATTCGTAAAAAATAAACGGTAGGGATAAAATTCGTATCACGTTTACATCTTTACAAAGAAATGAAATAAAAGGCTTTATGATGAGTTTTATTGCGTTTCGAGGTCGTTTCGATATCAGAAAATATTTTCCCCGAAAATAATGGGAAGCTTTTAGGAGGCAAACGAAAGCCATTCACTCCTAACAATATTATCCAGTTGAAAACAAGATTTTCACTCGATATTAACGTGAGAAAAGAATTCAAACACTTGTCCAGTCGGGATAACTTCATGTCCAAGCAATCGACAAAAATTATAAACTCGGGTCTCGAGTAAAGAAATATGTCTCAAGAAATATTCAGGAGATCGATATCGTTTGAACACACATCACGATCTATGTTGTTCAAAGTACTTGCTTTGTTTCTTTTACTGATAAGCAATCACTATTGACCTTGACAAGGCACCGTCAGTTTTTACATTATCTGAGTGGCCATATACATAGGCCTACCTTTAATTTACAGAGGAGATGACAAATAGAAATAGGATATTTTATTTTCTACCCATCCCCGAACCCGAGGAATTGTCTTCACCTTCACATCCTTACTACTTATTAGTAAATGATAGGAAGGGGTAACTGACTAGGACGAGGTCTCCGGCATAACATAAAAACACGCAGAAGACTTCTACTTCATGCCTGTCTTCTTAAGCTTTTTAACAATGTATGCCTGATATAGAAGTTTGTTGGTTATTCGTTTTACAGAGAGGTGGTTAGAACCCAAGCCGTTTATAGTATTAAATAGAAACTTATTGAAACCTTTCCATTTAATAACCCCGTGTGTTGGTAAGACGTTTAAACCACTGGGAATAATAAAAATAAGTAATGCCAATGGGAGTTATTCTCGGAACTAAAACAACTATTATATTACTTTCCTTTTGAATCAAAACGATGAGATTAAATATTTGAGCATCAAGTTGATACATATTTCACATTTTTATTGGCAATAAACTTGCTCGTGATAACATCGCTTTACGCAATATGAATTTCTTTTGCGAGTACAATGTAAATATGAGCGAGGAAGCTCAAACTTCGATCTCGATTCCGGCAGAAACATATTTGTAAATATCAACTATTCAAGCATATGCTTGTATTAGGAACTAAGATTTAAGACACATACGTTGCCGGTCCAGAATTTGTTCAAATAAATGTATACGTTTTGTGCCTTAATTGAAAATTGAAACACGATTTAACGAATGAACTAAGTCAGAAATAGCTGAAATAACTTCACATTCCTTCCAGACTTACATCTCAACTTCACTCACAGGCTCTTAGATGTAAAGTCGAAAATATTATTGAGGCTTAAAGGCCTTAATTATATTTTTGTTTAGTAGAGGTCAAATCCTAATGTGCACAATGACACAACACAAATTAATTTCGATTAATTGTTCGATTAATGTGCTTTATTTTATTCTGATCTTATGGTTGATAATAAATTTGAGAGAACCAAATATATTATGCAAAATAAAGTAAGTAAAAAATTAGAACTACTAGTCTGGTCAACATACGATTTTGAAGCCGGACGCGTGCTAAAACTGTTATCAGACCAGTGAGTAAGATCTAGCAGCAGCTGATGCAAGAAACGGCCTGCTGAACGGAGAAGGAACCACGGCACCACAATTTACAGAATACAAGCTTGAAGTAGAGATATTTTTTTCCTATCTTTACTGCTAGTCTTTCCTACAATAAACCTAGAAATAAAATGAAATGTTCATTTGAGATAGTGCAAGGCTATGCAAATATCTAAAACGGAATACAGAATATTTTTGAAAAAGTACCTGTAAGATAAGAGCCGTTAAATCTAGTCTACTAGGAAATCATAGCCTAATTCAGAAAACATTATTAGTTGATAACAAGTTAAATGTATGACATATGATGAAAGCTAAGTTAATAAATAAAGGTCAAACATTTCCCGGAAACTCTTCGCCGCAAAAGTTATTGTAGCCGTAGACACGGTAAAACTTTATTTTTTCTTAGGATAGAATGTGAATAAACTTAGCAAACCAATTTTGGCGTGAACAAAGAAATACGGAAACGTGCGCCTTCTCGTTGCTACGTCAATGCTAATAGTAAGTACTTCTTTTTAAAGAGGTAATTAAAGATTAAGGGAAGGGCTTTTATTAGATCATATAAACCGAACTGTAATGTTAGGTTTCTTAATATTTATTGAATTATGATTTATTCTTTTAATGTATATTGAATATTTTCTTATTCAGCATTGTGTTGATACTGTTTGTGGGCATTCTACGAAATAAATAGTTTAAGACGGATACTGTCTTGGTTATATTACAGCTATTGTTCTATATGATATTATTCGACCATACACAAATATGTATAGATATAAAACTGACGCAATCACTCGGTACAGTCTTTTGGCATTGTAACTGTTTGGTTCATATTTGAAGAAATTGTTGTTCGTAAAGAAAGTAGATATTATTATTTTAAAGATTACACGTAGGTCGACACATTTGAGTGACCGTGAAAATAGTTCCGTATAATTTTAAATTGCTTGTAAAGTATTGTGTTCATTAAGTAATAAATTGAAGTACTGTGAAGGATTATTCCTGATGTAGTTAACAGGATACGGAATCACACCGTGGCTCCAGTGATCGTAGTAAAAAGTGGTTTTGCTAAAAGACAATTTGACAGTCGATCGGCTCACCTATATAACACGATTAATCGACATATCAATATTTATCACAAGAATTACCAAGAATGCAAAAAATCATTACAAAAATGGTTGAAAACTAAAAACTACGATGAGATTGAGACTCTAATGACTGCAATATCGTAACCCAACACCTTATATTTATATACCTAAGCTCACTCACGCGCCCACTAAAATATACGTATAAACTGGCCCACCACACACATTTACGCACACGCACGCACGCACACACACACTCACTCACGCACAAACATACACACATCATTTATAGTAGAGTTAAATTAAAAAAAAGTTTACTTACGCCGAAATCATAAGCATATTTAAAACCATGATATGGAAGAGGGGGGTATCCTAACACAGATATTATTATACTTAAAAGGATACCACCGTCCCAATATAAAATTGTAAACCCTGTGTTAACGAATAAAACATTTTTATTTATTATTATTTTTATTTTATTAATTTTATCGTTACCATACTGAGGAGGGTTTAGCTGACATAGGTCGAAGCAAGGCTCAGTGAGCAAGGAGCTCGTGCAAGCCGCACCGATTACCAGCAGATGATGGAGATACTCGAATTAGCATCTACGAATAGCGTACGAAAGCGAATGAAAGTGGAATATAAGCGAATGGGTGCAGAGTGAAATAAGTTTATGTATGGCGGACAAGGCTCGGTGGTCGTATCAACGCTTTTATTCGATGAACTTACGTTAAAATTTGTATTTTAATTATTTTATGGCGATGTTTGATTCATTACTTGCTTGATCGCTCGTTCCATGAAATTTTATGTGCTGTGGCTGTGGGTATGTATGCCTCGGTTCTTTGTCTTATATTGTTAAAATAATTTTGTTAGGATATAAATAATAATACTTATGATGATAAATGGACGATTCAGGAGAAAAGTTCCCATTGAAGAAGACGGCAACGATGGCCTAGGTGGAGGGTCGAATACATCGCGGCCGGCAGTCTTGAGAGAGGACGAAGGGAAACAACAAGTAGAGTAGAAATAATTTGATTAAAATAAATTGAAGTACTGTGAAGTGACTCTGTGTGTAAGTCCCCTGGCCTTAAACTCTACTAGGAATATGCGAGCGCAATGATATATGCTTTACGTGTCAAATTGTAAAGAACATTGATGTCTTTTGTCAATCTCGCAATATGGTAACAATCGGGAGGATTTGTAGAATATATTTATATTACGAATATACCTGTGAATTTTATTAACCATATGATTTTATATAAAACAATTTTAATAATGCGCCTAGCAAAATGTGTATGGCAAAATTTATAGTAACAATTATATTCATTACTATAAACAAAACTTATATTAGCATTAAATATTTCTGTATTATTTATTTTGAAAAGTCTTTATATCAAAAAATCATCAATTGGATTGAATTTGAAAATATGTATCTATGTCACATTGCTGCTGCAAGAGTGTAACCAAATGGTCCGTATCATACAACCTAAAAATATATACTGTTGGGATTAGTTTTCTATGTAAATTATTTCTTACGTTACTCCCATTTGTACTGTATTTATTAGATTATTCACATTTGTACCGTTGGCTTCAGGTAGGACACTACGCTAGTCTGCCTATGCCTGCGTTGTAAGGTTCTTTCATTACAATTACATTTTCGTGATCGAGTTGCGAGCGGAGGCTCACAATAATATAGTAAGTATTAAAAGATGTAAGTTTAGTAAATACTAAGTTTGTTATATTTTTAAGTACTTAATATTATATCGCTAAAAATGTAAGAATCAGTTTATTGCATAATTTGAGCTTAAATAAAAATAAAACTTTTAGTGCATCGTCAAAATTATGATGTTATAGTTATGAAAGCACTATTACCGTGCTTTACTTGTAGATTTAACACTTGCACTTAGGTGCAGCCGGAAATTTACTTAAGGTAAGACTGGTGAATGTGCTTTTTATAATAAAAAAATGTATATTGCTTTTATATGAGAAAATGATGCATTAAAAAACAATTGTAGGAAGTTTAATAACACCCATTTAGAAGCTGCACTTTGCATATGCTGTATAAATAAGAGGTGATGTGTGTATGTATTTTCCCAATAGACACCAGTGCAATTTTTAGGAAATGTTCAAATTGAGTTCACAATTACTTTCACCCGGGTAAAGGGGCGGTGGATCACTAGTTTAATACAAAAGACAACAATAGTCCTTGTAACCAGGAGCACTACTGTAAAATCAATACACAAACAACGTTACGAAATAATCAATTTATTCATTGCTTATGATTCAAATGCTAAATCAACAATGGTGAAACTGGTGATAAGTAGACATTGTGACACGATACTATTTGCAGAATATGGAGGCTCCTGATTCTAACTATTAAATCAAGTAGGATTCTCTAACATTGACCGACGGAAAGATGTTATTTTTTTCTTGAAGTAATACTCGCATTACTTATAATAAATAAGCCTTACGGATACCTAATAAGCAAACATTAAACAATTACTTACAACACCTAACCTTTTATTTATTGATTCGGTGTAGTTTAGTCTTTAAACAGTTTTGGAATAACACACTATTCATGTATCATATCTTCATTTATCCTTAGCTTTTATTTTTCTTGCTACCTACACTTTCGATGACATCGAAATTTAGAGTTCAGAGTAGTATTTGTACGTAAATTTAAAATTGTATGTTTTCAGCATTGCGGGCTTATGGTGTATGGTAAACGTAGGGTATTTATATGAACACTTATTCGTTAGGACGTATAGTCTACGATATAATAAAATATACTGCCGTTTTATGGCTAGGAATGTTTCTAGTTGACAATAACGTATTGCGGCAGCAATACGGTAGTGTCGTTCACATAGCGAGTAAATAAAGTTTGGACGACATCTGCTGGGAATGTAATGTAATCCAATCGGAGAGAAATTGATGTGCAATATAAAACATTTGATCGTTGTTTTGTACTAGTATTTACTATTCTGTATGCATATAAAGATTTGCAACTGTATGCATATAAAGATTGTTCAACCGATTTTCTGTACAATTGATCCGTCCGTAAAAATCCTGTACCGATCATCATATTACTTTTATTAACTTTTGTGGGTTTAATGTTTTAGGTTATATGTCCGCTTGGCAACAGCACAATCTATATAAAGATAGAAATATATAAGTATACCAACCTGAATAGGTTTATATATGTGCTTCTTTCGATACATTACTACTATCAACTGTGTACGTAACGATCCCTTAAAATTACAAGGTATTATCCGTAAGAGAGAATTCGTAAACCATAGCTCACCGTTTCTCTCATTGCGGTTGAGTGGCAAAGTTAACCACTCAGCAAGGCGAAAATGGCTTTGTTCTAAAAGTTCACTCGAGACTTCTTTCAATATTCTATTTTTACGCTTTTATTAAAGTTTGCTATGCTCCATTTTTATTTCGCCTTTGTTATAAGAATAGGTTTTGTTAATGAAAATAAGATATTGGATCTAGAAAAAAGTTCGTGGTGCTTATTTTACTAAAATTCAACCAGTTTCATCATTTTATCTGAAGAAGTTCACAATCAATTGGTGACAAATATTTACTGGCGTACAACTTACCGTCAGCACCGTACTCCTCGATTCTCTTTCTATCTGCAACCTTGTCCCGTTGTGCATACTGCAACTGTCAGCAACGAAGGACCTATAGTTGCCGGGTATTTGTTAAACAGTCATTTATAACCTCGGTTAAAAATTAGACTGAACTACAATTTTCGTATCCAAGATTATTAGCCACCAGTGTTTGCGCCAAGTTTTAATAATCCTCTGACTATAATTGGCCACATTTAACAACTAATATCCTAAATGAAATAATTTTATATGACGTTGACAGAGATGACCAAAGCTCTGGATGAAAACAGAATTGAATAGTGGTAGAACCCGCAACGACGACATCCATTGCCCGATTGGGCCGGCTCAACCGGTAACGGTGCCACGACCGCACAGAAGACAGGCATGAAGTAGAAGCATGCTTCTGCGTTTCGTGTGCCGAGTGAGTTGTTGACGGCCCCATTTGAAACCCCTCCCCTTTCCCATCCTAAGGGGAAGGGAAAGAGATCTGATGATTGGACTTGGAGGTGACGAATAGGAAAAGGAAATATCCATTTTCCTGATCATGCGCCCTTCATTTTCCCATTGTAGCGGTCACTTAACATCGGGTGAACTACTTGCTCATTTGTCACCTTCTTACATAGAACAAAAAGTACAGGTTTCCTTCACCGATCATAAGGAAAGTTGGCCTGCTGTAACGTCTTTGTACTGATGATGATACTGTCTTATTTTGAGTACACTGCATAATTAACATTATTCTTATTGGTAATGAATCCAAATTAGCTTTATGGTATAATAGCAGGCTAGTAGTGGTAACTTGATGACACCGCACCATATCATCAAATTACTTTTACTTTTGTGTGGTAAAAGTACCTATCTCATTTTTAAATCCAAGCATAGAAGCTATATTCATGTATATATTTCATTGTTGTATAGTCCTAGTAGATCAGCCATGCATTTGTACTCGATTTCAATTGATCTACAGTGGAAACTAATAGCGGGTTATCTGTTGTGCCTACGTACATGTATCGAAGTTGTTGGCCGTTGATACATTGTCGGTCTTAGCACAATGGTCCCATTTACTATACCTGGTAAACGTATTCAAAGCATATACCTAAATAGTAATTTGTATTATTGCTTATTGTGTGGCCTTATCGCCTTTTCCCTACCGACCCAGAACGGCGACATTCCATCGTGAACTCCTGTAGCCCAAACGGCTTAACCAAATTTTTTAGTTTGATGTCATTTTTGGATTCGTATACTTCGTCGGAGTGCCATAGTTGTTTTATCGCAGGCGGGACAGGAGGCAGGGGCCGTGGAGGTTGTGCGAAAGTGCGAAAAAAAGCGTTCCCGTAGCCCCTCCGATATGCGCTGGTCGTGAGGCATATTGTCAGGTTTTAGTCGTTTAGCTTGGATAGGGATTGGAGCGGCAGTTACATACCGGTCGATGCATCATAGGTAGGCTTCCATGGACCGATGATCTGATTATGGTTTCAACTGATTATGGTTGGCACAGGAAATCTAATGAAATAACCAAAGACAGACTAATATTATTTAATAATTTATTTTTATTAGAATAACTTACAATTTTACAAATAATCTATTCACATAAAAATATTTACGTCTAAATTTATAGTAATTATTCATTTTACCAATAGATTTAGGTAAAAGATGTCATACATCGCTTAGTGTAGTAGTTAGTTAACATTTATATACAGTTATTTACATTACAGGTAATCTAAGAAAACATTATGATATTAGATTTCTATGTCAGACTTTATATTTTGATTTAAATCATATGTATTTAGTCAACGCATGACAGTAAATTATATAACTATATTTGTTACAAAAATGTAAACAATACATTAATATGTATAAAAAGATACTTAACAAATCTAGTTATTGACATGATCTAGCATTTCTGGCAATGCATTGTATGCGACCATGTTACCAAAAGTTGCCCGTGGCTCTTTTTTTGTCACTATTGCTACAATTTCTTCTTCGGGTGGCGGTGGTGGAAAATCCAAATTCGCATCAACTCCTGAAGATATATCATCTACGCTTATAACTACTTCCCTATTGTCAATTTCAATTCTATTACGTTCCATAATGGAACTGTCTTCCATAATACTATACAAGTTCTCTGATTTACCTTTGTACATTTGTCAAGAACTCATGTAAAATGGATCATTTATGTTGACTTCGTCGTTGACAGTGTTATTTTTTTGTGACCATTCCTTTTGTTGATGTTTTATCCTGTATATAATTTCATCATGAATGACGCCAAAGCACATTGCAGTTAAAGCTAATCCTGTCAAAGTGTACACCGAACAAAACCACAGTGTTGTAGAATTAATGGTGTAATATCTTACACCATGGACTGTTGTATAACTCATACCGGGGATTATACTACCGAATCCAATCGTACTTAGCGCCATGAAACAAAAATAAAATCCGTCTATAATACTCATATTGTCTAGTTCATAGAGAATAATGGCACCCAAAGTAATATATATAAAAATTGCAGCGAGACATAATAAAACTGGAGCTAATATACTTAAACCATGCATAGAGAGTTTAGAATCTGTGTCGGGCCAACTGATTACATCATCCTTTGCAGCGCTGGTTGTTGGCCGCTCGGAACAAGAAGAATCTTTGTGACTATCAGTTTTCAAAACGTAACATTCTTCTGTTGGCGTTTTACTCGTGTTTTGACTGTTTAACATTTCTTCCTGCTGGCGTCGAAGCTTCATTCTTCTCTCCTTTTCAGCCATACGTTTTTCATCGTAACAACAATATCCACAGTTTGAGCATAAGCAGCAACATAACGCCCGACTAAAAACGCTTCGTGCCATTTTTGATAAAAGTGATCCAACGCTTGAGAGATATACGAGAGTAAGTGGAATTCCGATAATCGCATATATGATTGTTGCTCCTTTTCCAAGTATTGTTCTCGGTGCTATGTTACCGTATCCTGGAAACGAAAAAAAATATTTATTAGTGTTACCGAAATTATACGGCAAATATTTACTGTATTTTGGCGCTAAACAAACCGCTAATGAAATATTTTACGAAATGTACAATTTTTAAAGACCTCATTAAAATTTTTGCTTCAAACATATTATGTCCTATATAAAAACTCGATATATATATATATATATGTTGTAAAACGTGGATAATACGCGGTTTTGAGATTACATTTGGTGCTTCGAGACAAATGTCTCTCGTCTTTTTTGTTAAATTAAAAGTCATTATCATAAATATTTACCATTAAATATGAATAGTATAAGAAAGAAAACAACGGCAATATTATAATATTCTTACCAATTGTTGTTAAGACGGTTAATGAGTAGAAAAATGCAAGCGCCAAATTCCATTCATGTTCTTCGTAATGATTGTGGGCATCACTTGTACCAAATTCCCCTAAAGCCAATTCCTTATAGCTGACGCCATATTGGGTAGCCATTTCAGTAGTCACACGTTGAATAAGTTCGTTTTGGAATTTCAATATTTCCTGTCCCGCAAGTCGAGTCCAATTTTCTCTATATAAAATGTTTAGTGAAACTGTGATCTCCCATATGTTTTCTACTGCTTTACTTCTTGCATCCCAAAAATAATTAGCAGAAACAGTAAGGTTACTATAATCTGGATCGTTTTCGTCAACTTCTTTTTTATTCGTATCGTTTTGATCGTTTTGACTGATCTTTTGTTTATCGGGGAGTAACCGAGGTCGACCAGTTATATCTGTTTCGCCCTCGATTGTTAAAAATATAATTGATCCTAAGAAAGTGTAAGCCAACAGAACAAAGAATATAACCGTGTTGGTGAGAGACCCAATAATAAACTGTTTCCGTCTATACTTGGTGGTTTTAAAGCAAAAGCAACAAACTACTTTTTGGCGAGGAGTTTGTACTCGTCTTTTGCTAGTTGAAGCCATCGAATCCACATCTTGGCACGTTTCCAAGATGATTCCCCCATTTAGAGCCGATTTGGCCGGTGTATATTGCTCAAATCGGTTAATTGCTTCTTTATCTAGTATTACATGATTGATGTCCATTTTTTAAGAATATGCTAGGTTTCTCGCTTCTTTGTCGTCATTATATCTTCCTACTTCGATGTCTACCTGAAACAAAGAAAGCCGTAATTTAATAAATGATTATTATTGCAAAGACATTTTCTTAGGTATGCTTAAATTATGAAATATCAGATGGCATATTCTCTTTTCGGTATCAAAGAAAGGAAAACAATTTGTTTTCCTTGCCTCAGGATATGGGCGTACTTGAATGTATTGACGAATCCCTAGTCTTCGCAAAACTCTAAATAAGCTTATAGGCGTGGCTTAAGTTGTCTATTGTAACTGTACTCCTAAACACGTCCTTTATTTAATTAAATAACTTCGAATTAATGTTTTAATTAAAAACTCAGATGCATTCATGAAAATGTTCTTTAATGGTTAGATTCGTGTAATTTACATTTTTATAATACTTTTCCTTTTCTTACTAAATAATCACCTAATCATTTATTTTGCAATATAAATATTAATATATTATGCTAATGGTTCTTACTGATTAAAATAGTTTTGATTTGTAATATGACTGTAGTCTTTATAATTACCTGGGACTAAATTAAAATGTTAGTTTAAGCTTCTTGAATGCATTTTCCATCTTGCCCTACCTCTATAACCAGTCTTAGAATTAGTCCACAATGCATCTTTAATTATTAATTCAAGCGGTTATTAGAAAATTTATGTTATTTCTGCTTTTATAAAAAGACTTTGTTGCCATTATATGAATAAGAATAATAGAAATAAAACAGTAAAGACGTATTACAGATTTCCATATGGCGCGATCGTGGTATAGCTTTCATTCTTATTTCTTTCTTCTACATTCATACAATTACGCAAACATGCGCATCAGTTATGGGTACTCATAACATCGCTTTTCACCTTAATACAACTGGACCGATTTCTATTTCTATATTGGTGACATACTAAATGTCACCAATATAGTTGGTATGAGTCCTTTTTTCTCGTGGGGAAATGCCTACGCATACGCATCCCGCAGGGTAGCAGGGTGGTTATGTCGGACTTGCACCGACTAAAACCCCACGGGTTTCCTCGTGTCGCCGATAGTCAGGATCACGGGAACGCTTTCGTGTACTTCCGTGGTCCTGATCGCGTTGACTCTTTGTGAGTGTACGTAAGTAGTTTTGCCTCCAGATCCCAGGTAGGGGATCCGGCCAGGACGCACGCTACCTCATAGGAGATAGTACGGTATTCACGTATAAACCCAACGGCCGTAGGAAGGCTATGGTATACTCCGTTAAAGTCTGCGACCAAACAGGTGCGCCATACATGACCATGGACCAGTTGGTATGAGCCCTCTACCAACACTGCCACTCACTTTCGCAACATTAATTTCTTCCGTCAATCTGCGTCATCTTTCATCGTGTCAACATACCCGATTTCTCAATTTTAGTAACAACTTCGTCTCTAAGCCACTCTATTCGCTTACATCGCTATTTCTAATTCAATCATTTAGAGTCACGACTAGCATATTTCTCAAAAATCGCATCTGAATGTGTATCAGAGAATATTCCTTAAGTGCCTTTTAAAATCTATTAATCTTAGAAATGTAGATTTTTGTTGTTCTATGAAAGGGTGTTTTTAATATTGTAAATTGAATCGAGGACACAATAAATACGATTACTTTTTTATCAAAATAATCTGCAAACTTGAAGCGAAATCAATCTATCAAGACTTCAGAGCGATTGAAGATGTCCGAACTGAATGAAGAAAATACTTTAATACATTACAGTATTCGATCAGGTCCATTAGGGACCTTTCCGATAATGATCCATTTAGATGCTGGACGTCCGACTTATCTGAAATAACTTTTTAGTGATTTATTTTGTGGTGTATTCCAAATAAAGCGGCGTTGCTCGTCCACAAATTAATTAATCAATAACGAAGCTTTGAACATCTGTACACTATGCACATGTACTATGTTCACAATTTTGTACTCACACAGTCTTAATTCATTTCCGTAGACTAGAGTAATAAGGGATATATTTCTACTTCAAAGAACCATGTTTGTAAAGCAATAAAGTATTTACACAAATTATAAACTAAACTAATGATACAAGCATAATTTCCGAGTATGTGTATCTCTCTCTATCAACGGAAATTGTTTACTCACAGTCATTTTCCTTAAAAATAATGAAAAGTACACTCGTAAAATGCGGACTAACACCAACATATGGGATATTACTGTCATAAAATATAAGTACCTACATAACTGATAAAAATGTGCGAGAGCGGCGTGAGTGACGCGACCGCAAACTACGTCCACTCACCCTGAATAAGATCCAAAACCTACACTAAAGTTAAGTTAAGCCGTTTAATTAATTTAATTAAATTCATATACTCTTCATGTATGTCCATACATGTTCACTTACCAGAAAAACAAATTTAATTAAATACACCTCGTTTCATGTATTACTGTGCGAAATATTTACGTCGAGTAGTTAGGCCATATACGAGAACATTATTCACTATGTATTTCCTAATAAGTACATCCATACATGAAATCGTGTCTGTGCAGTATTATTTCGTATATATTTATTTTACATCAGCTAAGCGAAGAAGACAGCAGTTAATGTTACAGAACAAACCGAGCAATGGTTTGTTAGTAATTCCGCGAATATTGCTTATGTCCTCGGCCGCGAGCCAAGTTCAGTATCCTCGTGTATACTAACTACAGTATAGTAAATTTTGAGTACTGTATTAACTCTATTTTTAAGTCAAGTCTGACCTAAGTGATTCAAAAGAGAAACAAAGTTATAAATTTTACTAATATATTGAAATACAAAATACGAGAAAGTAATATACCTATCTTCTTAGATGAAAAAATCGTACTTTTGTAATTAATTAGTTTTCGAAGTCGAGTAAGTACTCTGAGTCGAGCGCTCGACCTCGATCGTTGATCTTGGTTTGAGTTCCATCGGATGTTTTGTAGATGGTTTTTTATGGTAAACAATAGTGCCCCCTCCTGGGGCGCCGGTCTTATCGTTCCTAATAATTTTATAGTTATAGTTAAGAGATATTCGAGTTCCTTGTTGTCGGTTTTAGAAAAGTTTCCTGCACTAGTACATCAACTTGATGACCCTGATTGAAGTTATAAGTTTCGTCGCGTTGTTTCTTAATGCCGTTCGCATTAAAGAAAGCTGTGTTAATCGATCGCGATTTAACTCTACCGGTATTACGCGCGAGTCGGAGGATGGCTAACACAATCAAAGTTTACATCTTTTATGACAAAGTATGCTCTTTTCTTGAAGGAGCCTAAGTCCTATTGATTTACCTTTACTTGAGTCTGAAATACCGCTGGAGACAGATCACAAAGCAGTTGTGCGAAACAGAAAGTTATCCGAATACCACGCGGTAGTTGAATGCTAACCATCAAGCTGGTGTTGATGGAATTTAAAATTCTGTCGTTGTACGCGGTCAAATGGAAGGAGCTGGCATTTGTCAAATACTACAAAACATATAAAGGTACTTGCCCATTTGTTTATAAATGTTTCGCCGAACGTTATGAAAATATTAAGACCAAACTTTGCTTAATCTTGTTTGTTCTTTATTGACGACTTATCAGGCTACCTTTTATTATTTCGCATAATACAAAAGAAAAACAAAAATAGACAAAACATTTCAGTTTTGGAAAAAACACTTTTTTATTATTAAGTAACTTTTACAATAGTATATGCCTACATTAAATAACAAAAACTAATAACTTAGCCATTAAAGTTTAATACGTCGGAAATTGTCCCGTAAATTGCTTCAAGTTTGTCACGGTACTTAGACTTGGTTTTACGTTGAAATTGTTAAAGTGCTTCGGCACTTTGTTTGAATTGCTAACTGGCTCAACTTGAATGTCTAGATATACATATAACCTATAGATATACATAAATTACTAACGGATAGCTTTTTAAAACCAAAAGATCTGTTAATAATTGGCAAAGGAAGATTTTCATGTTTTATATGAAATCAGACTTTGGCATTCAACTGCAAATAACTCAAACTTATTGTCTGATTATTGTAACATTTTTTTTAAATGAATTCGAGCGTATTTTTTGGAGTTGGTAGTTCCATGTGCAGTATCAAACTAGATAGCTTTATCTTCTTGAACTAACATTTTATTGAAGTTACTCAGGTCATAATCACACTTGCGCTAGCAACTTGTTTTAATATTTGTCCAAATTGCTTCGTTCAAACGTGAAGTATATTCATGCTAAAGGGGTAGAAAATAGACGTGGTTTTATAGATCAAATGGACCTTTTCGACCATTTCCTATAATTAACGAATACAAAATGGGCGACAAGTTTGCCAAGTGATCGCACATAAATATTTACAAAAAAGTTATGGACTGGAGTACCGAACGATGTAGTTAAAAGAGGCTCCAACCAACTTAAATACGTATGTTTCAGCAGCTCATTAAGGTAAAACGGTCAATCTGTACACAATACTAAAAAAATATTAAAAAGGATACCTCCGAAATATCCTAATGAAAATGTAACCTAACATAAGGATAGCAATTACAGCTATAGATGATGGAACGACCTTGCTATAAACACGCTTACACGTAATATCCAGAATCTATTTCAAAAATATTAGTTTAAATGAAAATCTTAAGATGTTGGAATGGAATTTTATGAACGACGTGGCTTATGAATGAAAATTATAATATAACAAGTGAAAGCCAACTTTGATATACATATATTCACTAACAACTTTCTTTTATTCAAAGCTGTATTTTACGTTAGATTTGTATTTTAATTGTCTTCTTACAAGTCCTTAACAAAAGTGACATATACGATTTTGTGATATATATACATAGTGGTATTGGAAATTCCATCAATTCTATACACCATCTGTTTGTCTACATGCATTGTACAAGGTCGATGTAACACAACCTACCTTAATGTACAGCAGAATGTTACACTCGAGTGCAATTTGACGTCCACATAAACTGGTACCCCTAGAATCGCCAACGGCGAGTTACGCTAGGGTTAAACCTAATTTTGTTTTTATTATTTAACTGTGTTGGTTTCAGATTTAGCTGAACAACCCAATTGTGATGACTCAATTTACATATTATCTGACATATAATCAAGGTCATGATCAAATAACGGGTATAACTTTCTTATGCCATATTAACCAGTAAGTATATCACATCGTATTCGAAAATGTTCGTCTCCCCGTTAATATTGAATATAATCTCGGTCTGTTTTCATGGTTGTTCCATTTAACTTTATTGCTCCCTTTGGAAGCTTAATTAAGCAAATTTATTCGTATCTTTAAAATAAAGTGATGGCGGCTGTTTCAGCCTTGGCCTTCTCAATTTGACAGCATATTAATTAACTTTAATGTTGCAATGTCTCACTTCACGGCTTTTATAATTTATCTAATAAATTATACCTGGACCTGGACGTAATAGAATCTGTCATAATATTTTATAATAAAAGAAAGCTTCTTTTCAATGAATCAAGTTATCATTTATGAAAAAGGATCTATCGATCGGTGATCTAGGAAGATGGGTCAACTGTATGGACAAAGATGACGTTCTTAATTTCACTGTCTATTAATAATTTATAACTTTACTTTAAAGATGTATCCGCCTGGATGTAATTATTGAGCTAGGTGTTGTTATTTAGAAGTACGCTGTCTAATGATCAAAGTACGTGCCTCCTTTGTTCAATTAATCAACATTACAAATTGGCTATAGAACATCCGAATATAATTTCATTGAATTGGGCACAGATCAGGCAGTATGTAATCTAAGTTTAGTTGTACTATATGTATGTACAGATGCAGTTCATATTTAAATATAAGATAAGTCAAAGTAAATTGGCATTTAGTGATTTATTGATTTATTCAACGTACCTAAGGTAATAGTGTGCTTATAAAATAAATATGGGCTCACGGCCTTAGCTTAGAGGGGTAAGTAGAGATCGTGGATTTCCATTTAGCGCGACCCGGGCACACCTCTCTCAATTTTTCTGCATACATACATCAAAGCATGCATGCTAATCCGTTCTAATATCGCGCTTTTTAGTTACCCACAACTCTGAATAATATAAGTACTCCTAGGGTGTCCTCCGCCAACACTGCCACTCACTTTTGCAATATTTTCTTTAGTTATTCTCTCTTGATTCATCCTTTCAATATGCCCGAATCACCGAAGCATACCTTCTCAATTGTAGTCACAACTTCCACTTTAAAGCCACAGTTGTGTTTTTAATATAGAATAAGTGTATTTATAGCATTCAATTATATCATTGCAAGATATTTATATAATGCTAATGGTATGCTTTCACGATGAAACGCTAGTTTCGAGAAGGTGAATAGGGTTCCGAGAAACTAGAGAGGTCTTCGAACCTTGTGCTCGGAAAGGGCGATGTTTTCTTTTCGCCCTGTACAAAAAACCATTACCCAAACTTAATTTTTAATGTGAACGTTTCTCATTATTATGAACAAGAGGGATAGATGTCACAATAAAAATAACTAATTACTTAAGTACATAATCCTAATGATAATAATTATATAACAGAGTATGATCGATAAATTGCGACAGCAATGATGAATGATATGAATCATAATCGATTATTCGTTATCACTAACCACCATCACCAGCGACATTAAAACGCACGACTGACTGACTGACTGACTGACCGACTGACGGACAATGACAACAACGGCTAATAATAATATTTGAAAATATCCGCATAAAAATATTTTCGTTTCAAAACAAACTCTAGGAAAATACGTTAAGTTTAGGTCCTTTTTATTCAAAAACTGCATTATTATCTATTTAGAAATACCTAAACAGTAGGTACCTATTTACGCATAAGTAGGAACACGATATGTTTTTTTTTCATATTTGGTTATCTTCTAGGCTTATGTATAGGTTCACACACAGTAGGTTTGTTTAAATCAGTGAAAAATCCTTAACATTTACATACGTATGTATATAACCTCAAAATCTGTAACTTTTTTGGAATAATACAATTCATCAGCTAGCGCGCTGTAACAAATGATGAATGTATGGATTTCTACTAATGATTTTAAATAGAACACATAATTTTCCATTGCTATGCCATGGCTTCAGTGCAAACAATGAACGAATTGAGAAAGGTATGCTTTGGATTTTCAGGCATACTGAAAGGAGTGAAGAGAGAATAGTACAAGTTTATGAGATTGATTAGATTAGTGGCTCAACTAAATAAGGGCAATAAAAGGAGCACCCATAACCTACGAGCATGCATGCGAAGATGTAGTATGAATGTAGAAGAAGCGAGACAGGTGTGTCAGGATCGCGCCAAATGTAAATCCATGATCTCTGTCTAGTACCTATCTGGGTTACGGGCGTGGGCCCATATTTATGTATTTATTTTATAGTTGTGTTTAAAATAATTTATTTTTCAATCAGACTTTGTACATGATACAAATTATATAATTGTGTTTCGTCAGTATAATAAAAAGATAATTCAAATAGGTCTGTCAACGAAAACTTCAGGGAACGTTTTATGTAGCACGGAACGTCGGGAAAATATTAACGGGCGTCACAGCGCTGGCGGCGGAGGCTTGTCGACCGGGATTAGCGGCGTTTGTCTAATGTCGGTAATGACGATCAGCCCCTACGTGGGCAAGGCTTTCACTTTATTCACAATCTACAGAAACAAATCTAGGCTTCAATTAAAATACATTTTGATACTTTTGTTAAAAACAGATTATAATCAAGAATTTCATTTACCTCTTTACTCCTTTATATTTTATTTTGCATGGTATTTCGTTTTGTTAGTATACTATAACACTGCATAAAATCTAAAAAAAAAACTAAGGATGACTACTGGTGTTTTCTAGTTTCAAGATATAATACCTAATAGCAACCAAGCGATTCGAAACTTCGGTCATATAAAAATTAAATGCATAATAATGATAATAAAAAATTCATTAATGTCACGTGGATACTTTCAAGAGAAGAGTGAATAGGCTGTCGCTAAACTACTTTCCCCCATATTAGAACCATATTACCACTAAACAACAGGAGGGATTGTAGTCGAGCGCTAGTTTATCCCTACTAATATTATAAATGTGAATGTAAGTTTGTTTTTTACGCTTTCACGCGAAAACTACTCAACCGATCATCATGAAACTTTGTACACATATTCTTGGATAAGAAGTAACATAGGATACTTTTTACGAAAAAAATAATATATATAAAACGAAGTATGTATGTATGTTCCCTATAGATTTCGATTAAATTTACAGGGATTATCCAGATTGGAATATTCCTGTGTTTAGTAGTGACCGGATCAACATAATTAGTGGTACCCGGGCGAGGCCGGGGCGGGTCGCTAGTTCATTATAAAACAAATCGCCGTCGTATCATACACTATTAGATCCTGCGTTGATAGCATATAGGAATATTTTCTATGTAATATTCAAGTAATAAACACGAGTTATATTTACAAGAATAAAATATATTTCTCTTCGTGTAATAAAATATATATTAGGAAATGAGCAAAAGCTCAGAATAAAAATAACAAAAACACTTGCTGTATTAACAATAACTGCTAGTCTATAAATAATAAAAGAGGTCGTATTTTGTCGTCTTATCAGAGCTGTTGAGAAAAATTGGGTCGGCATGAGTGTTATCGTGGAATTAGGCGAGGAAGCTTTATGGTCGTCTGGCGTTGTACAATATCACAAAATGTTCGTGTGGCATTACTGATACGTAGTTATGGATGTACACGATACACTGCAAAAAGACGTAGACATTCTATTATTATAAATGCAAATGTAAGTTTGTCTGTTTGTTAGCCCCCTTTACTCCTTAATTACTAAATGGCGAAGCTGCAACAGCTACTTTTTTTATAAATATAAACCTGTACATTGTATGTTATGCTGACTAATTTAAAACTAGGTGTTCGAGCTCTGTGGTGATTGGTTTTATATATCAAAATTGTACGATAATTATAAGCAATGTAGATAGGTGTATGTGTCTCTTCTGAATGATAAGTTAATATAAAGTTAATTTCTGTAAATAGAGGTTTTATTGCTTACACAATACAAAGTATTATAATTTTTTTAGTTCACAAAACACTCATACGAGACGCTAAATGTAATCTAACAAATTCTTAACGAGGCAATGAAAACATATGAAACCTAGGTATATTAAAAAAAATATAATGGTTCAACTTTTTGTATATGCACCCATTAAAAGGTTCACGTACATATCGCAGAGGTATGTTACATAAGATAATGTAATGTAGTGTAAGTTTTCTGAAATATAGTTTATTTTGGATCGACCAATATCACTTAGGTAATTTTTAGTATTGTGGAGTGGAGTGGAGTTAAGAATATACTTTACAGCTGCAAGTGAACCGAATAAAATTTATCTTGGCAAGGCTACCGTCTCGAATTTCTATTACATTGGATTCCATTCGTGGATATAAAGAATGATATGTAAATTACTACAAATCGGCAAGTTCACTCTGAAATTTTTGAAATAAGAATATTTATATTATAATTTAACGCTATTTCCAATAAGGGAGAGGATCATAGGAAAAGGAAATATTATTTTTCCTGTTTATCCCCTGCTCTGCCCATTAATAGTAGGCAATGCATCTGCAACTCATTCACTTGTATGCCTGTGGGTATCGGTCACTTAATATCGGGTGAACCGCATGCTTGTTCGTCTCAATTCCTATTCTTCTATTATATAAAAAAAGGAAAACAGATAGTCATAGACACCACCTCAGTATCTGCCATTCCACTACCGAGTGTTTTTTGCGAAACGCCATCCTTCACACTCGAGGTATGATCTATCTCCAGCGGTATTTCCAAACCAATACGACTGAGGAAGAGACCGTATCCATTCCTTAAAGACCGGCACATAACATGTATCAACAACTATGCTTTGTTCTCCCGCGCGAGAATAACATTCGGCGCACAGATTAAAAACTGTTCAAGAATGCACAGACTAAACAATCAAAAAACTTTGTTAAATTAATGAAGTCGGTTAAATTATAAAAGGAATTTATAAAATTAATAACACATTACAGGCATTTTTTTGTTATATATGCTCATATGCAATACGACTGGAATATAACATGAACAGAAACACTTTCTCAAAGCAAAGCATTGTCTTGAGACCGTCTACTATCTCACTATACTCTCTTATTAAACAACTAGCTCCTAGCTTCGAATAATTGCCTCGAGTAGACTATTTCTTTCTTTGCTTCGAAGGTGTGTTCCTTTCTATAGCATAATAACACTTTTATGACATACCATACCATACCAATAACAAAGAAGTACTTATTCAACAACTAGCTGGCTCCGCCTTATAATTAATAGATGGTTCACTATTTTAGCGATAATGGATATATACATATATATATATATATATATATATATATATATATATATATATATATATATATATATATATATATATATATATATATATTTGACGGGCCGGTTGGTGTGGTTTGTAAGAACATGCTTTTCACGTCGCAGGTCGTGGGTTCGATTCCCACCCAGGACAGACATTTGTGTGGATGAACATGTCTGTTTGTCCTGAGTCTGGGTGTAATTATACATTTAAGTACGTATTTAGAAAATAAAAGTAGTATATGTAGTATATCAGTTATCTGGTTGCCAAAGCACAAGCTCTGCTTAGTTTGGGATCAGGTGGCCGTGTGTGAATATGTCTTAGGATTATTATTATTATACTTAAATATTAATTGATATTTTATGAAATTTTTATTCGGTTTTCTAAAAAACGTGGCATATTGGTTTTTACCTTTAGACCGCTAATACATGCTAAAGTTTTGTATTACATTGAAATTATGTTAATATATCATTGCAGTATCATGACAATGGTATAATAGCCACTTAATTAATTACAATTAAAGTACCTATAAATTGTGCATGTCGTTAAATAGTTAACGTATTTTTTTTGATGGAACGCTAACTAGAACTGCTTTATCAATAGATAATCTTGAAGTGTTCATGCCGCATATCGGTTTGTAGTTAATAGTAACATTATTGCTGCAGTAAAATAAAAGACGTTTATGTGCACTGTTATGGTAGAATAAACGTAAATATGGCCGACCAAAGTGCTCCCTGCGAACCGGTTGTTTTCATTTAGTGTTTTAGTTAAGCGTTTTTCAATATATACAGTTTTACACTAACCAGAGTTAGGTAAAATAAACAGAGAATTTGCGAAACAATTATATTCAAAAGTACCTCCGAAATGATTACTACTCTATGTTTAAAGAATAGTAAAACGTAGTAAAAAAATTGTATTGAGGGAAGTTACTCGAAATCATTTGCTAGTTACTTAAAATAATTTGTCAACTTTAAATACATTCAAGGTTCTTGAAAATGAGCTTATTGACTCGTGCTTTCTACTTGAAATTTAGATTAACAATTAAGTCGATGGAATCTGTATAATTACGTACAACTAGATTCATATCTTAATTACTACAGTTTTATAATTTTGAATACCGTCCAATAATATCCTTTTACATTGCTAATCCGCTTTTTACTGAGTTCATTTGGACTCTGCTATCTAAGCCTTTCAATTTCCAGAAAAACAAATAAACAGTTTTTAAGGATTCATATATTTGTATAAATTTCGTTGCTTCTAATTGATAACGATTTACTGACTAGCCTCAGGAAGGCATCAATTTTAAAGTATAATATTTTTAAACAACAAATTCACGTAATCATGTGCAGCAGTCTTGTGGGTGAGCAGAAACTCACGACAGTCGATTTGGCTTATCTCCAACACACATTAATGTCCTAATAATATTTCTTTAAATTTGAAATTTTAGTGAATAAGGCCGAAAATTGCTAATGTCAGCCTCAGCCATAATTGTGCCAAGTTTCGTGTCTGCGCCTCTATGCTTCATATTTTAAGGTATCCTTAGTTCACTAACTATAATTTATAACACGTTAAGCGTGAAAAAATATTTGTTAACAAATATCAGTTTTGTCTCACTTTCTTATAATGTTAACACAGCCCTATCTTATACCTATATTGAAGCTAAACCAGTCTAAGTAGGTCCCGTTAGTCCCAGAGGAAGCAAAAAGATCTTATTATATTTATTTCTATTTTAGCCAATATCATTTATTAAATTACTTATTCGATTAAATAAGTCAAACTACAAAATTTTAATAAAAAATAACTATCCTTGGACTTTGTTAGCTTATTAGAACAATGCCATTGAAACTGTCGTAATAAATGTCACTGTATAGTGTAAACTGAACAAAGGCGGTAAACAAATAGGTCACTTAATCTCTGGTTAAATGTATCGTTACGATCAGCAGAATAGGTTGGACTGAACAAATGGCACGGAAAAGGGTTTTGGTAACCTCCTCGATGGTAACAAATAACAGGCAAATGGAAGCGCGTAATCGATCTATTATGTGCCTTTAATCTGATTTACGATTCAACAGCTCGCTAAGCCAATAACAACATTAATAGTATGCTACAAGGTTCATTTTCCTAGAGACTTTAATTTTAATATCTGAACAAACTATCATTCTATATGCCTTACAACTGAGGAGTGTGTCTTGCATAAAAACTAATGTAAAAAAGGATTTTACAAGCATAAAATAATTTTCTTAAAAGATGTTATCCAATTATTCATACATTTTATCATAATTTAAATGAACAATTGTAATTTGCATAAAGTGAATTTTACTAAACACTGGCACCGCACAGACGACGTTGGCCCTAGAACGATGGATAACGCGACCAAAATGGTCTAAGGTATTGGCCATGTACCTAACGAGGCAACCCTTCGATAAGTTGGACCAACTATCAGGTATAAGGTACATCCACTGTATAAGGTCGAGTGGTTAGTTACAAAAACTTACCAAATTCTTCACATCAACATTAATTTGTGAAGTAAATTATTTCGGTTAGAAAAAAAGAAACAAATTGTAGCTATAAACTTCCTTGCGGCAATTCAGAAGAATAACGTTAACAAGAAACAATGTTGTTAATGTTCAGAAGTTGCGTTAGAATCACAAACAGCTAACGAGAACGTAACAATAGCCCACATTGTTCCGAATCTATATTCCAATCGCGGGTCTTTGAATCCGCTCACAACAAAACCAGTTCGACCCTCATCTTTGTGAGAATTTAATTGCTAATCATGCGAAAACGATGGAATTTGAGATTAAATGCGCCCGCATTATTTGTTACATGCCCGCACGAGTTACGTACGTTTCGAAACGATAGTACCCAGTATCACAAAGGCTCAACGTTATTTCTTGAGATTAATAACATTGTAAGCGATTTGCAAAAGTAAAGTTTCACGGTCCCATAGTTGTATTGTTATGATTTAGGTAACAATTTTAGGTACATATTGAAATTGTATGTCAATACAACAAATATATACCACACGGGCAATCGCCCCGGCTTTGCTCGGGTAGGTAAACAAACAAAAAATATATAGCCTAGATTACCCACTATAATTTTTGAAATGATTTAAAGTTCAGTGATTTTTGAGATTATCCGGAACAACGAAACAATCAAGTAGACGTTATAAAAGTATATTTATAAATCTAACCTCACCTGTAGCGTCCGCTGGTTTACAGGCTCATATTTTTGCAACATAAATTTGTAAATCAAGGCTACATATTCATTATATTATCTTTATAAAAATAAAAAAAATAACTTAACGGACAGACATCCATACGTACCTATAATTGTTTAAAACCATACGAAAAATTATATTGATGACTTTAAAGGGTTTTATAAATAATAAATCTCAAATAATAATACCCTCGGGACTATTTCAATTATTTAATATATATTGTGGCTATGATATAGTCGGTATAAAAGATTTTCATAAAAATTATAAACATAAGAAATAGGCCGCTTAAATTATTAGATGGAACCACTCTATGTCATATAACTATGTATATAGATTTAATAGAAGGCCCTAAATTACAATTATATCCTTACAGTAGCTCTTACCCCTGTCGCTTATATCAATTAGCCACTATCTCCGCAGGCTCATTGCAAATTAATTACTTCAAATTAGTACTACTCGCATGAACTGTTAGGTCGTAACTTTGATGTTATGCCGTTCATAATATAATATTTAAATTAATAAATAAATGTACCAATGAGTCATGTTTAGTGTGTAATAACTTTTATACAACATCTAAATAGTCGCATTAACTTAACAAATTCACTTAAACGTACTCTACTAGCTACTCATAGAAGGACCTGACTATAGTCGCGATCATTCCTACTAATAAATTATAAATGTGAAAGTAACTCTGTCCATTTGTTACGCTTTAAGCCTAAACTGATGTACTGATTTCCACTGAAAACTTAATGCAGAAAGAAATAGATAGAAGAGTTGCTAATACTTGGAAAAAATTCTGGTCGCTAAGCGAAATAATGAAAAACAAAGATATGCCTATTGCGGAGAAAAGGAAAATATTTAATGTATGTATATTACCAGGCCTAACATACGGCCGCCACACATGGGCACTAACAGACCAGTTACAAAATAAATTAATAGTTTGTCAAAATGGAATGGAGCGAAGCGTAGTTGGAGTAAGAAGAAGAGACAGAATAAGGTTAGAAAACATAAAGAATAAAACTAAATTCAAAGACGCTTGTAAAACTGCTAGAACATTAAAGTGGCGATGGACAGGACACATGCTGAGAGAGAGAAAGGAAAAATGGACAAAAATGATCACAGAATGTTATCCAAGAGAGAGCAATAGAAGCAGGGGTAGACAATTTAAACGATGGGAGGACGATTTTAAAAAAGTGGCGGGTCCATAATGGACCCGCATCGCAAGAGACAGAAATGAGTGGAAATATTTAGAGGAGGCCTTTGTCGAAAGACAAGCTGTTTCGCAAGGGCAATTTTCGATGCCGCTTGCCGATGATGGAGACTTATAGTTAATGATTCAGTAACAGTGTATTTTTAAAAAAAAATTGTATTTATTCTAATCTAGAAATATTAAAAAAATGTGAAATTGTTATTTAACTTCTTTTAGGATTAGAATGGAAATGTACATTTAAATTAGTAACTCAAACTGAAAACAGCAATAAAGGCTTATTTTATTTTTATTTATTTAAGCCTAAACTACTAAACCGATTTAAATTTGGTAAAGCTTAGAGTCTGAGAAATGGCATAAGCTACTTTTTAAAAATGCTGCCCAAAGTCACTATTCTATGCGGACGAAGTAGCGGACACAGCTAGTCATCCATAAATCTTAAGTTGATTGTAGCGATTCACTGGCTTTGGCTTAATATGCCTTCGAAATTGTTTAGTACAAATGACATTTTATCTTCTAAAAAGAACAAAAGCAATATAAAAGAAGATTCAAAACACTTCGATTTTAGGTACGTATGAATTGAATTGATGACATTGTGTATCAGCTTCGAACGTGTGAAGGAAGTCTTACGTAAAAGCATCTAAGAATGTAACGTATATTAAGTGTATATTCTTGTGTTTACATCATTTGTATTGAACATTGTTATTTTTTACCTTAATGTACATCTTCCTTATATAGTATGTACTAATAATTTAAAAAAATGCTCAAAGTACAAAAAAAAATACGTAATCAAGTTCTTTACATTTTGAAATACTGACTGACTGACTTATAAGCATGTCGCGAAACAAGCTTTTTCTCTAAAAAAACTGAGATGACGATATGTTTTGTGTTGAATGTTTTCGACGGTGTGAACCCACTTTTAGATACATTACAACATTACCTTTAATATTCGTATTGTGGTAGGATTTACATAAACTGTTAGTCGCCAACAGAGCTGTGTTGTTTACGAATTACAATTAAGACGCCGAGTAAAGACTTACTCAAATCAAAACTTTTCAACCTCGTTAAATTTGTATTTTGTTTTTGACAACAAAAATGGAACAGCAGCAAAGTTAAATGATAATATTTTAATATTGTCGACCAACTCCCAAAATTACATTTAAAACATGAGATAATATATATTTTTTATATTCCTAGGTATCTTAATTTTTTTTTCGTTCCTTCGATCTTCATGAGACTATTTCTAGATTATTAATTTTATTTTTGTCGTCAAGTTAAATTGCTAACAGCATATTCTTTTTCAGCCAATAGCTATTCTTAATTCAAATTAAAAAATAAACAATGATTCACTTTATATATTTATTTTATGACATGGCGATATAAAGCGATTGGTACGCAAGATTCTTGTTTGAGATTTCCCTTTATTTATTTTAAGATGTTATTACTACTTTGTTTGTATTTAAAAAAAAAAGTGGATTATGTAGATTTTCCATTAGCGTGTAATTTTATTCTCAGTACATTGTTTGTTACATGAATCATACCATGTTGGGCCAAATGAGAAACCAATATGATAATTAAAATTAAAGGTACAATTTAAATATTGTCTTTGAGTACCCAATGACTATATACGTCTTTAAATTATGACTAGAATTTAAAAAGCCAAATGAATCCAGCTAATGTTGGAACTAACTACATCTCAATAGCTGTTTCTGCTCTCTCATACATCGCGTCATGAATATAACATGAAGGAAGATTGTTTCGAAAAATGAGACATTGTCTTGGGACTACAATGCGCTACCTTGGTTTATTCCAAAATTCATTTTCCCGTAAATAACGGTTTGACTCCGCAAATCTATTCTTCTTTCTTTTCGATGAACAATACTGTTTAACGTATTTATTGTTCGACCTGTTGAGAAATGTATTACATTTAGTCCTCATTGATATCTCTTTTGCGTGTTTTTAATATAATAAGGGGAAATACTTAGCGGAGTTGCCTTGCATGGTGCTTGCCTGCACAATTCAGTTAACGTTTTACAATTTTTCGTACATAATATCAATCTAGTCGATCCCGTGACACCTACCATAGTCCAATTGTAAATCTAAACTATGCCAAGACTCCATTAAATGTACAAAAAAATCATAAGCATAAACTCAACTATTGCCTTGCTATTGCATGCCCACATCTCACATATTCACAGATAAATGAAAAAAATATTGTCATTTTATTTGAGAGAAATGCTTATTCCAATTTTACTTAATCCTCGTCTCGATTATTTATTGAAACTGTTGAAAGGTTTCGCGGGATGTCAGTGTCACATATTGCAAAGAAAATCAAAATAAACATACCACTCAATAACCTTTCTTGGAATTTTCGGAATGAAGCTAGACCATTCAATATTTTTTCACGTTTAACATAACAGGACTAAACCAACTTCCAATACAGATTTACACATTTGTTAATGTTAAATGGAACACTCACTGTGTTGTAAGATATTTGCAAATGCTTTTGCTTTCTCATGTTTTCCCAGTTAATATTGATGGAATGTCGACTTTGTAAGTGATGGCAAATAGAAGAAACGGCTAGAATGAGGCGTGAGTGTGTAAACTACAACCGAACGATACCGAGAGGTTGTAGTTTGCGGCACCTCACTCATAATATAAGGAAGAAGGATAAATATTTCCCCTGCCCTGTCTCCAAGTCTTATGCGTTGATCTACCATAGTTAGATAGTTCGTATGGCTAAATTGTTTATTGAAACCAGCATAGCAAATAACACGGTATGTTAAATTAGTTCTGACGAAATGTCCAGACGCGGACAACCTAACTTTGGTTCTGAGTGCTTATTTTTATGCGCCGAACATTCAACACATAAAATTCATATTTGTCGTAAAAATTGACCAAACAGTCCATTTTCCGTTCGGCAGGTCAGCGTAATATGGCGCGCAATATCGACCCGCCGATAGCCGGCGTAACGATCCGAGGCTTTTTACCCCGTGTGACAAATAGGCCTTTTAAGGCACTGAACATGGCTCTATCTACACATTCGATGTAAAAAAGGTTGTATTATATTGATGTCGGGTTTTCACATTTTTTTCCTTAAGTAGAGCTTTTTGTAAGAACAGGCTCGAGTAGTTCATAGTGTTCATACTTTGGATATATCGTATTTATCGTGTAATTTCTTTGTGTGGGGACGTTATTGGTTGGTTGATGGTTCCATTTATTATATTTGTTTACATGTTTGTACGTGTCTATGTATGCTTAAGCCTTCCACTAGATGGACCAGCGACTGGTCAAGATCGTGCCATGGTCCTCGAGTCGATAAAGGCAGCGAGACAGGTTTGTGTAGTGGGTTTTCTTTGATGAGGAAGTTCAAAGTATATCAAAGGTCCACACTTTTCAAGATTCTATCATAAATATACAGATTATTAGACAATTTTATAAAACCTTCAGTTTTCCTGGTTGAAAATAAGTGGCTCATACTAGGTAATAACTGTAACGCTTCCTACACATATTAAGTAAGCTGATGTTAATTCTCATACGCGACTCTATCCTGGGACTTAATTATGCAATTCTGAGCTCTAATGCGTAATTAATGCAAATCGCAAGGGTCTAACGTTGTAAAGGACTAAGCAGGTAAAATATGTACCCTGCGAGCACCGAACTGCTGCGTAAACTTTGGGTCGTTATGCATTCTCTTCAAAGTTCAGGTAAGTGCTTTACCACAAAACTTTAAGGTGTAAATTAAAATTGAAACTCTGTTGTTTGGAGATAGTATGAGGGTTAAATTAAAAATGTTTTGGTTTAAGAAGAAGAGGATTGGACTAGGGATTGGCCTTTTAGTTGCCTCAACCGCCGATCGAAGTCATGTAGTAGAAGTAGGTATAACAACCGAAACTTTTTATTTTTTAGACGATTTTTTTTTGTTTTCCGACAGGGAAATGCATTACGCGTGATGTGGGACTCTCCTTCCACAAATAGGGGGAAGCACACACACTAAAATCCCTATCGGTGGTCTTATCTGCTTTTTGCGACATCCGCAAGATCCTCCGTGCCAAGGAGGGGGGAAGCAACAACTGAGACCCCCCCTAGGCATGTGGGCTGTTAGTGCCGACAAGGAATCCCCATTCCCAGCCAGCCAGCGCCACTACGGGGGAGCGAGGGCGGAGAAGGCGGCAATACACATAGTGTTGCCGCCGCTCAGCGCCCCCGCTAGCCTGCGGTGGAGCGGGGGCGCTGAGGGGTCTCCCTCGCCATCCCGCTCCCTCTGCTCCTCCTCTCCTCTCGCGAGATTACTGTCTCGCAGAAGGAGGCCACGGCTTCCGAAGCCCTCTCGCTTCCCAGCATCGTGTGTGCAACGCTGGGAAGCGAGAGGTCGCCGCCAATTGTCGCCACCAGGGTGCGGCGCTCGTCAGAAAATGCCGACTACCACAAGATCTGCCTATGATGAAGATTTCAAGGACGGAGCTTTTGTATGAAAAGAAGTGAGAAAAGTTTAAGGAAGTATTTTATGTGAAATGGGAAGTATTATCCAGGTCTTAGAATCCGATCCTTGACTTTTTTTTACTATGCTATGCTTTATAATATAAAAGCAACAATGTCATTAGAGTTGCAACATAAAGACTTTGTAAAAGTCCTATGATGTATTTTTAATAAAACCATTAGATATACTGCCAGAGTACCTAGGGGATATCGTAGGGGTAGGGTAGGAATGTATAAGTATACAGATCAGAATGATGGTATATATCTTAAGTCCGTATTAAAAGTGTGTAGTGTAGTAAGAGAGGTATGCCAGGAACGTGACAAATGGGAATACGTAATCTCTGTCAATCCCTATAGGATATGGATGGATGCTTATTGTGGCAAGTTTGTGTAAAACGGATCGTAGATGCTATTTTAAAAAAAATAAACTGCACATCGGTTTTTCTACTCCACTACAAGTGGTAGACTTTATATCATCGCATTAATTGAGTGTTTTGATACCTTACTTATAATGTTTCACAAATTACAATTAAGATACAACAAAACAGTGTTAGATGTTAAATAAAAAAATTAAGTTCAAAGTTAAGATAGGATAACTGTAAACGATTCCTCGCCTATTAAAACTTAAGCCATTGTTTGCGATGCTCAGCTATCTCTAAGTATTAATTTACCTTTGCTTATAAATCTTTAGAAACTTTGCAACCGAGTTAACAATGAGATGTTTTTGAAATATTTTATTAAAAAAATATAAACTAGTACATTGCCAATATTCATTTAAAGGTCAAAGAATATAATAAAAAACATTGCAGTTATATTATAATCACTTTCTTTATCATTTTCCAATTTGAATGCATTAAATAGTTTGGTATGAGATGCCGTCGTTGAGAAATATGCTAAGTCTGACTTCGTTGATACTAATATTAAGAAAAGTATGCTTCGAATGCTTGGCTTATTTTGCGTGAGTTGACACTCAGCAGCAGCCTTGGTAAAGGAACATCCTAGACGGACTCATATCAACCAGATTATTGACACAGTCAGGAAACTTTACTCAATAACTGTGTACGTTTCATTGACATAACACGTTCTCTCAATAGCTATTTAAATATAAAATTTACATAATGAACAGATTATACAAAACAATTAAATATTTAAGATAAATTTGAGCATAATGAATGAAGAAAGCATACGCAGAGTTTACATTACTGCTGCTATGTACAATTATACCAGACGATCACGTCACCAAAAACACGAAAGCGGTAAACGCTAATACGGCCCTTATCACCGACATCTGTTTGCGTCGTAACTATCTACGGGAGGCTCCAACAGGAGCTGTAAGACTCGGGTTAAAGAGGGATACAACACCACCCCAATCATTCTATACTACGTTTGATTAAAACGGTCCGTATTTAGATTGTTGTCGTGCTATGGTTATATAAACTCACAACCTTTATCTGAGACATGTGACAATTTTTTGTACTTTAAAATAATAAATGAAACTACTATCTATACATAATACAAGACAAAGTCCCTTTGTTGCGTCTGTATTTACGCAATACACTCCGAAATTACTAAGAGAGATAGATGGAATGATTAATGAGGAAGCGTTAGGTGTACTATAATTAATTGAGGTTTTGTTCAAATTTGGTCAAATGACGACAACTGTTCAAGATAACTTAATAGGTTAGTACGACATTACGAGAGAAAAAAATCGTGACGATTATGCACTAACCCTCGAAGCTGTTGTGGGTTTATTTAAGTTACAGCGCGATGATATTTAATATTATTTTACTTCAATACTTTTCGCATATTTACATCGAATATTTATTAGCTGTGTAAGGAATGTCATCAGAGCCAGCATAAAGCAAATACCTAAATACAGTATTAACACATTTTAAAGCATATAAAAGAATTAACATCATATTAAATTAATCTGCACGCAACTACGTCTAACTACTAGCCCCACGTTGGGCGCCACAAATGTACCCCGCACATTGATGGCGTCCAACGTGGGCCTAACTATCTACTGCGATAATTGATTCGGCCGCAAACTAACAACACGTAGCTCCATCGAGTGCCGTGTTCATTGTACGTAATTGAATAATGACTCCGTATCGACTCTACAAATTTTATAGGATCTCAAATAAATTCGTTACAGCCGTTCGCATGACTTGATTTCGCTGCATCAAAATATCAATTGCAGTTAAGTTGTATACAATATGTATGTATGTATATTGACTATTACTGTCAATACGATTTTTTTTATAAGAGAAGAGGGCAAACGAGCGGCGGGAACACCCAGGTGATCAACGACGCCCATGGACACCCGCAACACCAGAGGAACTGCAGATGCGTTGCCGGCCTTTTAGAAAAAGATAGGCTCGCTTCTTGAAGGACCCTAAGTCGTACTGGTTTGGAAATACCGCCGAGGACAGACCATTCCACAACGCGGCTGTGCGTGGCAGGAAATGTCGAGAGAACCGCACTGTTGAGGAATGCCAGCCATCCAGATGGTGTGGATGGTACCCGGCGGTCTGTCGTGTCGTACGATGACGAAACTCGGCGACAGGAATCGTTCCAAACAGTTCTTCAGAACACTCCCCGTGGTACATACGGTAAAAAATGCAGAGGGAGCTGACGTCCCTCCGCAAGGCCAGAGTATCAAGCCGATCGGTAAGAGCTCGGTCGTTGACGATTCGAGTCGCTCTCCGTTGTATGCGGTCAAATGGAAGAAGCTGGTATTGGGGTGCTCCCGCCCAGAGATGCGAGCAGTATTCCATGTGCGGCCGAACTTGCGCCTTGTATAGCTGAAGGCGGTGGCCCGGCTGGAAATACTGCTTCGCTCTACTGAGTATACCCAGCTTTTTAGAGGCCAACTTGGCCTTGTCTTCCAAGTGACCACGAAACTGAACGTCACTCGATATGTCAACGCTGAGAATACCGATGCTGGCTGTGGCAACCAGAGGAGTGCCCTCAAAACGTACATTCGCGACAAAGGGTTCTTTTTTAGCGGTAATGGCGCAGACCTGTGTCTTTTTGGGATTGAAATCAACAAGACTTTGTCGACCCCGATCCGAGACTTCACCTAATAGGATCTCCATTTCAGACACAAGTTTGGTCCGGTTCTCAGCGGCAGTAGCCCGAGAAACGTTAGCACGGGCCGTGTACAGTGCATCACACGTGCTATCCTCTGCATAACAATGGATGTTGCTTATTTGCAGCATGTCATTGATATGTAGAAGAAACAGGGTGGGCGACAGTACACAGCCCTGTGGGACACCAGCATTAATTGGTTTCGGAATTACATTAATGTAAATTTTACATTACCGCTACCTGGCTACACTAATTGCTTTTTAAATATAATTAAGATAGTTCATAGACCGGAGTCATAGTTGATTTAGTAAGAAGGATATTGCTTGTTTATTAAATTTAAAATATAAAAAATATTTTGCGCCATTGTTATTAAATTAAAAGATATTGTGTTTAATCGATAAAAATGTGAAACATTCTAGAACAAATACATTTTTATTAAAGCATTTTCCATACCAAGAATTATATTTTATACACATGTATAGAAGTTTTCTGGCGAGTATAAAATTTTATATAACTATCTACATATATCCAGTGTACCGACTAGTTTCGAGCCTGCCGGGGGCCCTTCCTTAGCACCCTAAGTCTAAGAACTAATCCCACTGGTAAGTGGGACTGGGATTAGTTCGTGGTCGCTCAGTCAAGACGTTATTTAATTAGGTTATTAAAATTTTCTTACGAAAGTTTAAGTTTAGTTTACATTACCTTTCGCCAACTTCTGAAATCTTTACTAAAACTAATAAGCTAAACATAAAGCAACTGTACACCTATAATACATGTGTTCTCGTTAAGAAAATTATAACAAATAAGACAAATTCGCAAATAATCCTTTAAAAAAGGACTCATAGATATCAAACCAGGAATAAAAATAAATTGAAATTACCAAGACCCAGAACAAACTATGGACAGAAATGTGTGACATTTGAGGGCGTGCAGTTATATAATACTTTACCTACATATATCCGAGACATCAAATCTATAGTATTATTTAAAAAGCAACTCAAAAATTATGTTAATCATAAAATGTAAACTAAAATAATGATGTAGTACCACTGGTGTAAATGAATGTTATGTATCTTAGATTTCTTTTAAGTGAATTTTGTAAATTCTATGAGAAAATAAAGGTCCTTAACCACTATTATAATTTTATTTACAACTGGAATGATTATTATCTAGGCGACGAGTTTTGTCTCGTAACAATCGCGTCATTGAATTAAATTCTTAAATTAATTATCAGTATCAGTGTCACCCTCTTGTTTGTTCTCTTAAGTAAGCGGAAACGGTTCTAATCCTGCGGTGATACAAGCTTAAACTAAGTTACATTTCCCACGGTGAACGTGACTCGAATAATTCAACGTTCTTAATTAAATTAAAGTCTAGTTTCTGTTGAAACCAATAAATCTAATCAACGACGTAGGACTTGTGTATACTGCACGGTGAGCTTTACTTATCTGTTGCAATCTAAATTGGAGTTAAGTATGCTCTGGTCGGTATTACAAATGTCACTTTGGCAGCTTTAGTAAATTTAATACGGTCATTCGGAGTGATTCCCTGGTTTGTTACAAACGGTCTTTAGTGTGTTTGCAATGGTCCAGGGGAATGACAGTGAATAATCGAATACACCTTTTTCAATTTTATTTAATAATTCTAATAACTTAGAGATAGAAGTTCTAATCGAAAAAATGTAAAGATATAAACATGAAGCCTGGAATATTGTCATTAAGCAACGCTTCTAGAATTTAGTCATCAATTTTTTAGAATGGAAAGTGTACTTTTACATCATCGTCCATTCAAGAAGCCTTAAAGAGAGAGCCGAGACAGCTTCGATATTTTAACTTTAAGTCTTCCTTGATGATTGAACCCAGACCACCACTTCTATACAAGTTTTCGATGAACCCATTTGAACGGTTAAAGTGATTTAAGAGGATAAATCGAGAGCCATAGCTAATGTGATCATCATCAGTGAATTCCCCGGTGGGTAGCATGTATCTACGTCACCAGTGCGCTTCGTCGAACTGTACTTTAAAAACGTAATTTTTAATGCAGATTATTTTATAATCCATCAGAAGATATTTTAACAGGGGCAATGTCAATAGAGGCAGCTGTTGATCGAAAGGAATTGCATCCATATAATTAATAATTAGAAGAATTACGGATGTACTGGCAGCGGTTGTGTGAGAAAGAGAAAGGAGTAGACGTGGTAAGAAATGTAATTATCAGTATCTATTTTCGATTTCTTGATGCGAAACTACTAACTACCTAATTAAGCGACTATGAAGTCGATCTAACCCATCGCATTCGATGTTTCGTAGTCATCTACGACAACGCGTTGTCACATCTTGCGTCGCAACGCAACATTTTGTTACAGATGATCTTTAGGGTTTTCGCAATGGTAGTGAATAGTCTAATATACTTTTTTAATTATAATAATAGCTTATAGATTGGCGTAAATTCTTTCGAAAAAATGTATAGGTTGACGTTAAGCCTAAGTTAGTCAATAAGAAAACTTAAAGAATTAGTAATCAATTTTATGGAAATGTTTGAATTATTGTATGATAAATAACTATATTTTTCTTTAGAAAAAAACTTTGAGTATTTTATTTTTGTTTATGCTATATTTATTTACTTTCACAAACTACCCTCTTATCTGTACAAAATAATTTTGTTGTTCCCATCTGCGAGACATCCCTTGGCGGCTCATTTTTATATTGATTATCCTCACAAAAGTAATATTGAAAAAGTCTTAATAAATAGAATTAGACTAGAACAGTATTGAAATGTTCGAGGCTTAGGTTGAAAGCAATAGCAACGGTCAGATTGAATGTAATCCAGACGCTACGCTTTTCGCCCTTGAACCCTAAGTAAACCGTTACGAAAGCCCAGTCCCAGACGTCATGACTTCGGATCGGACCATTTACAATTACGACTCAGGAGATACGTTTCGGTCGACACATAAACCTAAGGGCCCCTACACAATGACAGTACGAATGTGAAGCGGCCTTCGCACGTAATCTTCAAGGTGGAATAAGCATAAAGGCGTTTACTATAACTGCGTCGCCACCTCACTTTAACAGTTGTTACAGTACGCGTGAAGAATCGTGTCGCAGTTTGCGTCTTTATTGGTACATTAATCTTTAGTGCCACGAAATTTCTACATTTCTACGTGTAATCTTCATCTTGATGACGTCTGCCAAATGTAACGAACATAACATTGCTATTATTTCATTTTGGATGAATTAAGATTAACCACAATATTCAAAACGAAAAAAGCCATTAAATAAACGACGGAAATACGATTATTAAATGTAAAAATTTTAGATATACTATTCTAGTTATGTTGTGTTATGAAGCCATCTTACAGACTTCATAAATGTAATATACTTAATGAAACAAATAAACGTAATTGTTTGTGAATCCGTCAATTTCGTTGCAATTTTAAAGTTTTTTGGTTCTGAGCTTCTCATCGAAAAATATTGAAATACAAATGCTTAGTAATTTTAATTTATGTTTAGTTATTGCTTTATTTATTATTGAACTGAAAGCTTCTTTAGCCGCGTTAGACAATTTTTGGTAAATGGGGACTCCCCCACATACCAAAAATTGTTGGTTATCCTTGTCGATAAATAATACAATAATTACTATTTACAGTAAATAAGAATTATTGTATTTGTCTTTTCTTTCTTTAAATTAAACTTGCAGTATTGTATTATTTTTACATGCCGAAACCTACACCAGCCCCGTATAGTTAGAGCACATACGCCAATTTTTTTAACAAATTTATATAAAACCTTAATGAATTATGTACCTAAACTTTTCTCAAGTAAATCACTCCATGTAGAATGTTCCAAAACCGCGTATTACTGTTATATGCCATCTGCTATGTTCGAAATGGCACCTTTGTATATGTCCACCGATCCATTGACATCAGTGACAATACTGGACAACGACTGGCAAAGTACAAATATGCTCACTACTGTAATGTAATTAATTTAATTATTTTCAATTCAAAATTTTATAGACTTTTCGTATAAGGTAATAATTATTTACTTTTATCCAAAGCTTTTTAAAGTAATTATTTGTTACATTGCATCAAATATTTGAGTCAAGGCATTTTGCTTAAAAATAAAATAATATCACCAAAAATGACTTGCCTGCAATAAATTTCTGCAATAACTAAGTTCTGGCAAAGTTTGGTCATTATAATTATTATAGATTGTGACAGTGCTAGGAGTTGTAAATTTAAGCAAATGAGAACTAGTTATTCTTAATGGATAGTATAAACTCTTACGTCTGTTACGCCACAGAGAGAGCATCCGCTATTCTAATCATGCGTATTAGGTATGGCAGGATGAGAAACCGTCGCCCTAAACTGGGCACCAATCAGACCGAAAGGTTCATGTGAACTTGTTGTTGGGTTTATTTTTGTTGATTATTTTGAACTATTGGCGCCTGTTTTGATTTTACACTTGTGTCCTCAGACCTTATCAATCGTTATTGGTGATAAAGACGTGTTTAAAAGACTTGTCAGTCGTAAGACTGAATTTCAGATGAGAAAGTTTCTTCCCTCTTATTCCAATTCGGAGTCTAAACATAGTACCGAATGTATTACTAGGTTTAATCCATCAACTACAATAAATGCCTTACAATAAGGAAATTTAGTGCTAGTTCGAGAACTGTCGATGGTACGAAAGTTAAACCGCCGTGACCCCTAGCTTAACGTCGGCAGTAACCTCAAAACGTTAAAATTAAAAGTTGTCATTTACGCCGCATTTCTGTAATCATTACTTAAATCGTCAAAAATGGACATACACTGAATTGATTTCATGGATTTGGGAAACATACAAACGTTCGTCCCTTTGTTCTGGACTTTACAAAAATTTACGTTCATAAAAAGATTCACCGCTCTCACCAAATATTTCTGAGTAATTAAAAATCCAGAACAAAGCGTCTCTGTAAAGTACTTGATTTTTAAATGTACGATAACATAAGAGTTTCGATTCGATGACAGAAGTACTTTGATTACACGCGCCGCGCATTCCACTCCTTTGTACGCTAGCTACTTAGATATATACAAATACCTGTGTAACCTTCACTGTGAACAAAGGACGAAAAATAAAGTTGTCACGTTATTCTACTGAACAAAACTAACATTTTATATATTTATAACAACATTTCGTAAAAGGAAACGGAGCATTTATAATGCTAAACGAATGGAAGAATGGTACACCTTTATTGCTTATAATGTAATATATGTGGATCTGATTTAAACCAGGTACCTTCTTCGGTAGTGAGTAGTCCTTCGTTTGGTCAACATTTTGTAGTAACAGCGAATTTTAGTCCTAGAACTAGCTTTAATACCGTAATAAGCCCAAACTTATTAGTTCTGGTACCCACTACTTAGGTATGTTTTTGCAATAAGAGGGCTTAGCTTCACGTTCAAATTGTAAATATTAATTTTGGGTTGTTGAGAATGTTTCTTATTAATTAATTATTTTTATCGACGATTTTATTATAAAATATTTATTTGTTTGAAGGCGCTAATCTAAGGAACTGCCGTCCGGTATGCAAGAACTATTTTCATCAAAATTTGAAAGTTCAATTATCGAGGTTATAGGCTATATAACATCACGCTACAAACCTCAGGAGCTGAGCAGAATGAAAAATGACGATAAAATGTGAAGTAACGCTAAATACGCGAAGAAGCTATTTGTACCATGGGTGAGTGAAACTGCAAGGAAGTGCTATTAGAGTTATAAGATGTTCATTTGCTTTATGTTACATGAAAATGAATGATTATTATCCATTTGTTGTCGTTCACATTTCTGGTTTGCCGGAAATGTATGAGTACGGTACTGAAACGTGAAGATGCGTAGCTGATTTTAGACAGCAAGAGTCTTTATAAGCACTTGTCAAAGTAAGGAGACTCAGTTTGTAGTCCTGTCAATGGTGACAACACCTCTTGAGGCCCAAGCCTTGACTGATTGATATAAGTAGTCGTGTATAGTGTGTACAGTACATTGTGTAGTGAGAATATTAGGCTCAAACCTGTGCGAAATATTACATTTAATAGAAACTTATAAATACTTTTTAATTAATAATTAATAAATATTGTTTAATTAATTGGATTATAAACATTACTTTCATTCGTTTTCATTTCTGACGTGCACGTACCTAGTACCACTAACATATTTTTTTCCTCTTAGTATCCATTTGATAGCTTATAACAGATAATTAGTGAACAGACACTAAAAAAAACTATCCACTAAGTCATATAATAAATCAAATACTAATTATATGTTTGAATATTTTCACATTAATATACCTATGGCGATCAAACTCATATTGAGAATAACGCCATCTAGGTGTAGCTTAAAACTTTTTTCGATTTACTCAACTTTTTGTGTTTCTTGAACAATAATAATTTTATTTATTTACCTTTTTCCAAACACGTTTTCGTGTTCACATTCCAATAAATTTTCGTACTATTGTCATGGGTACTATTTGAAATAAATAGCGAGTGAACCGTGAAATAAGTATGCTTTACATCAGTGAAGGAGCCAGTCTATTTCGTCTTATATTTACTATCTTGCATAGTCCTGTTATTTATATTGACAGATCAGTTTAAATCAAATATATTTCTGTCTTGTAAGGTTTGTTTACACCTTTGAGTTTGTATGTCAAATTTATTTACAAGCATCCTGTTTCGGTTTCACGCGGCTTCTACATATTTTCTTGTCATAAGTACCAATCTGTCAAGTCTTGTTTAATAATCATTTATATTTCAGCCAATTTGACACATGAATCAGTGGTGAAAAACCGAATGAAAATCATTTTGGTAATGTTTAGTTTATCGTTCAGACCGTTGGCCACTCCGAGAGGACATTTTATATACATACCGAGGAATAGAAAAAGAAAACCTAATGTATAGGTTGCTATGTTTTTATCTATATTTCCAAGTTATATATTATTATTATTCAGAGAGCACAGAGTTTTTTTTTTCGGGATAAAAGATACCCCTATGCTATTTTCTGTTACCCATGTGTATCAATATGTATTCAAAGTTTCATGATGATCAGTTGACTCATTGAGGAGTTAACTCACATTCGCTTTTAAAGTATTATATTTAGGCTGTAGTGGTAAACGTCAAAGTTTTATGTGGTAACGCCATGCATCTCAATCTGTCACGGAAATTTTAAATTGAAAGTTTATTATTATTATTGGAAAACGTGGCTATTCGTTCTATTTAATGCTTCATTTGTCCTATTCCCATTCCCAGCGGAGCAGTGGTGGCTCAGCGGTTTAGGCCCCGACTTGCGTACTACAGGTTGCGGGTTCGAACCCAGGCAGGTGCTTTACGCTTTTGTGTAATTTATTTCATCACCACTGAAACCAAACAAAAAAAACCAAATCACTGAAAAAAACCAAAACGGTGAAGGAAAACATCGTGAGGAAACCGGCATGTTCTTAGAACCATCAAATTCGAAGACATGTGACATCCACCAACCCGCACTGGGCCAGCGCGGTGGTTTACGGCTCATTTCCATCTCTCGGAGAGGAGGCCTGTTTCCCTGCAGTGGAAACATTCTAAAAAAACGGCACATTTATTATTTTTTATTATCCTATTATAGAAGGAAAAATCATTTTACAAAGGTGAACCTGCACAAACTCTACCTATAATAATCACAGCAGTACAATTAAAATCACATTAAGCATCGCTACAATAAATCATGGGGGAGATACTTAGCTTCAAATGTCATTAACAAAATATATAGGGTACATTCTGGATGTCGTGAGAAATAAGCTACGTGCCGGGACTTACGAAATAAAAGCCAGTCCTTCTCAAATTTTTTTATGGAATAAGGTGGCAAACGAGCAAGCGGAGCACCTGATGTTTAGTGAGCGCTACCCATAGATATCCGCAACAATCAAATGTGTAGCAGATGCGTTGCCTACTTTTAACGGACAGAGGAGAGCATATACAGGAAAAAGGATATTTCCTTTTCGAACGAAACGCAGAGTACTTCGACTTCACGCCTGTTTTCTGTGAGGTCGTGGTATTTTACCGGTCGAGCGGGCCGATTCGTGCAACAGATGTTGTTGCGGGCTCCACCACTGTCCTGTCTAGTCCTATTTGTTTCCTGAATTTCGTGTCATCCTTCATGCTCGACTAGTAGGACAAAGGTTTGTAAAATATTTTCTTACTGTAGTCTTCCGGCACAATCTCTACCACTGTGTAGTCGCTGTCTTGCCTAACAAAATATTTCAAACCTAGACACTATTTAACCAAAATAAAATTTACGTACAATACATAGCGGTAGCAATATAATGGAAACGTCTTAAAAAGTTGGCAACACCAATGGTATGATAACCGGAAGCAGTGAGAAGCCTAATTGGTATAAAAATATAAGACGAAGGATTTTTGAATGGCTTTTGTGGAAGAAAAAGATTAAGAGCGCTGCTCAATAATATACTGTGAATCTAAATTATTGTTTCAATGTTTAAAAACAACGTAATTTCCATATCATTAGTATTTAAAGTTCCAATTCCATTAAATAGAAGCGATTCACTAGGGACCACATTAGTGGGAGCATGGTCGACTTCACTAAAAGCATCTGGATACATAATTTAACACGACCAAACGACAGCGAAATAAAACTTTTAAACTGTACCGTGACATTGGTTCGTAACTTGGCACACCAGATATTGCACGAATTTAAAAAGTACCTTTATTTTTACCAAATTTTTAAAATGCTTGTGTGTTATATAAAGTACTTTTTATGTAGTAGCTGAGCCCCGCAGTTTCACCCGCCGTTCAATTAAATTTTACCGACAGTTTCCAACTTAAGCTGAACCTTATTGAATATGAAAGATCATATACATTTAAGGTCAAATTACACTGGATATTATTATTTTCATGCACCAACTTTCTTCCCCTACTTTATACCCCCTTTTTTAGGGGATGGATTAAGAAAAATCCTTTCTTAGTGATAACATTCTTGTAACAATTAAAGCATTATTAAGTGGTTCGATAGTTTTAGAGTTTACCCACTACAAACAACTCCACTGCTAATATTGGAATAGAATTATATATTATAGTATTTTAAGGATATAAAAGTTGTTTTATTCATGTTTAGTATTGCATTTAAACAGAGAAAGACAGACCGCACAATTACCCGTGACATGTTTAGATGAATGTAATTATGAAACATTTCATATATTTGACACTTGTTACTTTGACATGTAAATAAATCCCTTGATTTATATTATTCCGGGGCGGTTTGATACAGGGGTTAGTCTGCAATTAATTACCTCGTAAAACGCCTGCTGCCTGCCCGCCTGTCTGAACTGAAGTAATTCTGTATTGTAGGAATTAAATTTTAAGGGGGTTTAAATTCTATCAAAGCAATAAAAGGCGTGGTTTATTTATTTCGCTAATTACGCAACAACAACATTCACGTTATTTATTAATTACCTCTTAAAATGTTCTTGTTTCTAAGAAGATATTTTAATGTATTACCGGAATTTTATTTCACCGCATTCCATTGAATCTGGTCAATAAAAATTGATTACGAGCGTTTTAATGACAAAAACTACTAAAATCACGTTGCTACTACGCTATTCCTGGATCAGTTACTGGATGCGCCCCACTGTTTTACCTGCCCTAAAGAATTATATTACTCCTGATTATCACTCGCCCTTTTTTATTACATCCTTCTAGATTAGCGTTCTTTTTCTTTCTGCTCGGCTCCTTACGCTCAAAGGTAGGTAATATTAAATGGTTTTGTGTAATCATGGGACTATTAAAGGCAAAACTATTTTTTTAAAATCCAATAGGCGATTCCTGAGATAAGCGCGCTTAAACAAACTCTTCAGCTTAATCATATTTTTGTACCCTTCATAAAAAATATACGCTCACGCCCGTAGCCCAGAGTGGTATAAACATTTCTAATGAATTTATTTAAGGAATATTAAAAATAAAAATAATATTTATGACAAAAATTTAACATCAAATAAAAAAAATACTGTCAAATAGAAGGAAAGAAGAATATAAATATCTTGGTAAGGAAATAAACGGGAGTGGACGGGAAAAGACAGTTCAGGTAAGTTAGAGAAGAATCACCTGCACTAGTCTCCGCGAGGGCGCATGTGCGCGCTTTTCTTCATATTAAAAGAAGGATCGAGAAGAAGAAAAAGGAATTATTAATAAGATATTTCGATGAGCAATATTTTGAAAGAAATCCGTAAATCTTTTGTATTACATCACATCACTTTTTGAGCTAGATAACCAGAAAAAATATCTGGTTTGTAATAAGTTCCTAAGTATTCGACTAAAAATAGAGAGTATAACAATAAAACTATTGCTAAGCAAGTTCTTACGTAATTTTATACCTTTCGGAAATCCTTTTTACCCTTTGCGGAAATCATAGAGCACATTCAACGTACAACATTGCTAACATCGGAATTCGAAATTCGGTTACAAAACGAAATAATGAAAGCGTACACAGTTAATTCTTTAATATCTTACCAAGAGTTTGTATCTAGAATGACGCTATAAAAATGTAAATATCCCTAGTTGTGGATATTAAACGATACATTTTTTTAATATAAGATAGCAGACAACCAAGTGAATAACCTGATGTTAAAAGACCGCTACGCACAGCCATGCGGAACACGTTAATTAATTGTAAATGCGTTGCCCACCTTTAATGGATAGAGGTAGGGATATACAGGAAATTGATATTTTTTTCCTATCCATCTCCTCCTAATCCAATCCTCTTACCATTTCAATACCATCCTGATTAGAAGAGGATGGGAAGGGTGAGTTGCCTAAAATTGGGCCTCCGGCGCCTCACTCGACCGACGCACAATACACGCCCGTTTCCTTGAGGTCATGGTATTTCACCGGTCTAGCCAGCACTTTCGCGCAAAAAATAATATTTTGCGTGTTATAACGCTGTTAGACATTCATAAGGATACCCGATGGGGACTTTTTTATGTCATTCTTGAAGTTTTTTTTTATTTCCTTAGTATATTCTACTATTTTCATTTTGAATTAACTATTTTTCCCAAGTAAATACTTCATTCGGAATGAGATACAAGCTGTAAGCACGTTGTAATAATTTTCAGTCGGATCCTTTAGTACAAAATCGTACGTTTTCTACACATTCTACAAAAACCATAAATTGGTAAAAATAAGGTTATCAACTTATACTCGTTTTTTTTTCGTTGAAAAACCCGCGCATTTCTTTTTTTATTGTAATCTCGTCTACACAGGAAGCCCATTTGATTCTCGTTTATAAACAGGAGGCGGCGTTTGTTTGCGAATCAAAAGCCAATATCAGTCGCGATCGATATAGCTAGAGCTTCAGAGTATTTGCGCTAGGGAATTTTATTTGAAGTCTACCTTTATTATCGATGACAGTTCTTGCCTTTTTTGTAACGAATACCAGGGGTTGAAAACTATGCAATAAATATCATAAATAAATTTATTTCGGACTTTTTATATCACTAATTTAAGTAATTCATTCATTCAAATTTCAACAGAATTGAGCAAGAAAATCTTCGCCAGGACTATATTGTGCGAGAGGTGATTTATATGTCGCCGACCAATTCGGAACTTCGTCTGTTTATAATAGGACTAGGCACATTATAAACTGCCAGCGAGTCGTGACTCGAACAAATCAATCACAATTTAACGACGATTCGAATTAATGGAAGAATGAACATCTTTTGAATGATGATGTATGCTTAGGCACGCACATGAAACTGTAATTAAACTATAGGTTAACTAACTGCAAAGCTTTTATCTACAAATTATTGTTCACAAAGAAAAGTGTTTTGTTGTAATGATCGATACCAGCACGCAACCCTTGCAACGGACTAAGAAACTATTGTACCTTCATTCCTCAATTTTCTGTTTGATGTTATCCCATATCACATAATAGTGAGTAGTTTCTTCCGATGTTTGTTATTTATTTAGGACTCTATACGAGTTTCAAGCTTGTGTCATATTAGACAGTTCGTCGCGGCATCGATCAATTCAATATTACGCATTGACAATAAAAATATAGCCCATCTTATGGCTTAAAATTTTGAGCATGTTTTAAAATAAATCAGACAAGGAAATTGTATGATAAACGGTAGCGGTAGTATGAGATCGTCTAATTATTTGCCAACAAACTTCCACTGCTAGACGTAATCCTCCAATAGAATTGCGACTGACATCACCGCGAGTACCATTAGGTGGCCTAAGGTCACTCAAAGGACAATGGAGGCTATGGTTGAAGTCTCAAAAAGAAAACCAGGCAACCAACATTGTAAGAAGAATTTCAATGGGCCGAACCCATTACTAGCAGATAGGATGGCTGTATGTGCTGGAAAAAGTTGTGGAATGGCGGCTGCGTACAGATCGACGCAGCATCGGTAGGCCTTCCATGCGATGGGCCGATGATCTGGTCAAGATAGATCGTTGTGCGGATCAAAGGAGTTAGGCCTACGCCCAGCTGTGGACACATTTTGACTGAGACGACGACGTTTTCTTTTATGAATAACATCAACTTAAAAAGTGTCTCAATTTGATACGGTTGGTATGCAAAGCAGTAAGCAGCCAGAGAGAACTGCAAAGATAGTGCAAAATATTAAATTGGTTTCTTTTTGTCTATGAATAATTAATATATATATATATATATATATATATATATATATATATATATATATATATATATATATATATATATGTATATATATATAGAAAGATAGAATTTTTTCCGGACACAAAAATTATTTTAGTAATGGTAGTGTCAAAGCTGTGGTTTTGCGTTTCACTTAATTAATTTATTATAATTTAGCCATACATAAGAACGGCTGTAAAATTGTTTTACACCCCCTCCGTATTCGCTTCACGATTATGTAAACCATATAAAAAATCGTATACCTTTATATCATTCATCTTTTATTTAGTTTTTATAACTACACATAAAACGTGGAAGTGCAATCACTCTAGATGATAAATTATTATCATCATGATTATTAAGTTATACATTATAACGTAAGCAGCGCTTAGCTTGGGACGGACGCTTTTGATTGTACTTATTATTATAATAATAAGTTAACAATAACGGTAGTCGCATAGAATTAAAAAACTAGAGACATCAAATGTTCCTGCCATCCTAAATGCTCATGCAATTAGATATTTTTTGTGATAATTGTCAGTTCAGATAGCAAAGCCTGTTATGTGTGTACATTAGTGCAAATAATCTGTGAAACATTTTATTTGCCAGAACAGCACGTACTTATCATCCAGTGTTTTCATATTTTATATTATCATTTAATTAAGCAGCGTATTTCGTTTACTTATTTATTTTATTTTCATAAATTTTATAAAATGGCAGTTGTTGTAAACACGAAACAGAGTGTACGTACATAATTACGATCTAGATAAAAATTGTATATCCTTATAGAAATTTCACAAGAATCGCCCCAAGCCTGTCGACTTTAATCATCCGCGGAAGGGATACCAAGATAAATTCTCTTGGATATTGGAAAAATGTATAAAAAGGGTCAGACAACAGCTTGTGTTGTAATCTAAACGGCCTGTTATTTTTCAATGAAATGTTGTTAAGTCAAAAGGTAACATTGAAAATATTACAATCGTGTTCGACTTTACTCTGTATTTTTTGGCATATTATAATTTTACACATTCGTTGCTATCCGTAATGCACAAAACATCGTGAAATGTTACGTCTATTAGTGTGAGATTTTGTTGAGAAAACTGCTACTTACTGCCGCCTATATAACAATTTGTATAGCAATTTCTTCAAAACAAATAAATGTTGACAAATGTAAAGCAATAATACATTTACTAAAAAGAGACTTATAAGCAAATTTAATTATAACTTGAATGGTGTAACCTAAGAAAATGTTAATCATATTAAAGACCTGGGGGTTACCTTCGACTGTAAGAAACACCTTGATTTGCACGTTGACTACATTATAAGCAAATCATTTAAAATGTACGATCTTATCATGCGTTCGAGCGCATAATTTAAACGGCCATCGACTTACCTCTATTTATATAAAACCCTTGTTTGTATAATTGTAATGAAAATGCTGTGCTGTCAGGAACCATTTTATAATAAATATATTGAATCGATAGAAGCGGTACTTGACTAAACTACAGATGTTTTCATACATACTTACCGCATCAAGGCCTCCTACTCAAGATCAAATTACTAAGTCTCAAGTGTAGACGAGTTCAACATGAAGCGGTGCTACTTCACGATCTGTGCCGTAAAAGATATGACTGCAATTGTCTAATTGGAAGACTGTGTTACAAAGTCCCCGTAAGAACACACACTAGAAATGTATGTAATTATAAATAGAATTGTAAACTCTTATAATAACATAGATATAATGCTTATTGTCTAACTATTAAGAGTTATATAAAACTTTTAATTGATTACTAAAAACTACTCGAATGTTTAGCTAATGTGATTTTACGCTCAACACATGAAATTTTGTCATACATCGCCAATGTCAGTCATCTGTCATCAAATGTCCTCAATTTTTTACCATTTCGCATTAATTATATGAAAAAGCAATACCTTAATATATGTTTAGATGTATGTTATCGTAATTGAGTTATAAACTAAACTCAAAACTAATTTAAAATACAATGAAATCGTATTTCAAAAAATGAATGTGACAACAAAACCTCGAAATTTCTCCCAAGCCATAATTTAAGGTAAAGATATTAAAATTTATTATGAAGTGAACGTTGTAATAATGTATGCAAATAACGTATGTTAATTTAGACTGGATGATAAATTTGTGTTGAGTCGATCGTGTAATTATTTTGGATGGAATACGTATGTATTATCTGTTATATTGCGGTCGTAGTCGATTGCTCTATTTATCATTCGGTTTCAGCAAATTGTAAATCATATATTAATACTTGTGCAGTAAAATCACAGACTCTCTGTAACATTTATTAAATGGTCTTTAGATAAAATGAACAAGTTGTTGCTCTCAGTTTTATACGCATTTTTTTTTAAATGATACTCTGTGTCCTTGTCTGTACCTCAGACAATGTGTATAAAATGTTTCATGATGATCAGTGGACTCTTTATGGCATAAAAGCGTACAAACCAACCTACGTTTGTATTTCTAATATAAAGTTAAGGTTGACATCAATTTTAATGTGTTATCGATTGCTTCGTTTAATTTTTTGAACGCTCAATGCTCGGTAGGGTGTGAAAAGCGGCGGCTAAGTAGTAATTAAACTTACAACAGCTACAAATGTGATATCCTGGAGGATCAAATGACATGGGTTACAGGCGCATATGTATCTATGCAGATAAATATAATTGAAGTGTCCGTATGTAATATCAAAATAAGTTTTTTCGTACTCAACACACATGATGTATATACGGTTCTTATAACAATTTTGTTTTAAATTATTGTCTGTCCGATTATTCCGGGTAATCTCCGAAACGACAAAACCGATTTGGATGGGATTTTTACTGGAAGATGGGTAATAATTTAACAACGATTTAGATGGTCGAGTAGTTGGTCGAGTAGTTGGTCGAGTGATTGGTCGAGTAGTTGGTCGAGTAGTTGGTCGAGTAGTTGTTCGAGTGATTGGTCGAGTGGTCGGTCGAGTGGTCGGTCGAGTAGTTGGTCGAGTAGTTGGTCGAGTAGCTGGTGGAGTAGTTGGTCGAGTGATTGCTCCAGTAGTTGGTCGAGTAGTTGGTCGAGTGATTGGTCGAGTAGTTGGTCTAGTAGTTGGTCGAGTAGTTGGTCGAGTAGTTGGCGAGTAGTTGGTCGAGTGATTGGTCGAGTAGTCGGTCGGGAGGTCGGTCGAGTAGTTGGTCGAATAGTTGATCGAGTAGTTGGTCGAGTAGTTGGTCGAGTAGTTGGTCGAGTAGTTGGTCGAGCGATTGGTCGAGTAGTTGGTTGAGTAATTAGTCGAGTAGTTGGTCGAGTAGTTGATCGAGTGATTGGTCGAGTAGTTGGTCGAGTAGTTGGTCGAGTGATTGCTCCAGTAGTTGGTCGATTAGTTGGTCGAATGATTGGTCGAGTAGTTGGTCGAGTAGTTGGTTGAGTAGTTGGTCGAGTGATTGGTCGAGTAGTCGGTCGAGTGGTCGGTCGAGTAGTTGGTCGAGTAGTTGGTCGAGTAGTTGTTCGAGTGATTGGTCGAGTGGTCGGTCGAGTGGTCGGTCGAGTAGTTGGTCGAGTAGTTGGTCGAGTGATTGCTCCAGTAGTTGGTCGAGTAGTTGGTCGAGTGATTGGTCGAGTAGTTGGTCTAGTAGTTGGTCGAGTAGTTGGTCGAGTAGTTGGCGAGTAGTTGGTCGAGTGATTGGTCGAGTAGTCGGTCGAGTGGTCGGTCGAGTAGTTGGTCGAATAGTTGGTCGAGTAGTTGGTCGAGTAGTTGGTCGAGTAGTTGGTCGAGTAGTTGGTCGAGTGATTGGTCGAGTAGTTGGTTGAGTAATTAGTCGAGTAGTTGGTCGAGTAGTTGGTCGAGTGATTGGTCGAGTAGTTGGTCGAGTAGTTGGTCGAGTGATTGCTCCAGTAGTTGGTCGAGTAGTTGGTCGAATGATTGGTCGAGTAGTTGGTCAAGTAGTTGGTCGAGTAGTTGGTCGAGTAGTTGGTCGAGTAGTTGGTCGAGTAGTTGGTCGAGCGATTAGTCGAGTAGTTGGTCAAGTAGTTGGTCGAGTAGTTGGTCGAGTAGTTGGTCGAGTAGTTGGTCGAGTTGTTGGTCGAGTAGTTGGTCGAGTGGTCGGTCGAGTAGGTGGTCGAGTAGGTAGTCGAGTAGTTGATTGACTGGTTGGACGACTGGTAAGACGAATTGTTGGTTGACTGGTTGGTCGAGTGGTTGGTCGAGTAGTTGGTCGAGTAGTTGGTTGAGTAGTTGGTTGAGTAGTTGGTCGAGTGATTGGTCGAGTTGTCGGTCGAGTGGACGGTCGAGTAGTTGGTCGAGTTGTTGGTCGAGTAGTTGGTCGAGTAGTTGGTCGTGTAGTTGGTCGAGCGATTGGTCGAGTAGTTGGTCGAGTGATTGGTCGAGTAGTTGGTCAAGTAGTTGGTCGAGTAGTTGGTTGAGTAGTTGGTCGAGTAGTGGGTCGAGTAGTTGGTCGAGTGATTGGTCGAGTAGTTGGTCGAGTAGTTGATCGAGTAGTTGTTCGAGTGATTGGTCGAGTGGTCGGTCGAGTAGTTGGTCGAGTAGTTGGTCGAGTAGTTGGTCGAGTAGTTGGTCGAGTTGTTGGTCGAGTAGTTGGCGAGTAGTTGGTCGAGTGATTGGTCGAGTAGTCGATCGAGTGGTCGGTCGAGTAGTTGGTCGAGTAGTTGGTCGAGTAGTTGGTCGAGTAGTTGGTCGAGTAGTTGGTCGAGTAGTTGGTCGAGTAGTTGGTCGAGTAGTTGGTCGAGTAGTTGGTCGAGTGATTGGTCGAGTAGTTGGTTGAGTAATTAGTCGAGTAGTTGGTCGAGTGATTGGTCGAGTGATTGGTCTAGTAGTCGGTCGAGTGGTCGGTCGGGTAGTTGGTCGAGTAGTTGGTCGAGTAGTTGGTCGAGTAGTTGGTGGAGTAGTTGGTCGAGTGATTGGTCGAGTAGTTGGTCGAGTAGTTGGTTGAGTAGTTGGTCGAGTAGTTGGTCGAGTAGTTGGTCGAGTGATTGTTCGAGTAGTCGGTCGAGTGGTCGGTCGAGTAGTTGGTCGAGTAGTTGGTCGAGTAGTTGGTCGAGTAGTTGGTCGAGTAGTTGGTCGAGCGATTGGTCGAGTAGTTGGTCGCGTGATTGGTCGAGTAGTTGGTCAGGTAGTCGGTCGAGTGGTCGGTCGAGTAGTTGGTCAAGTAGTTGGTCGAGTAGTTGGTTGAGTAGTTGGTCGAGTAGTGGGTCGAGTAGTTGGTCGAGTAGTTGGTAGAGTAGTTGGTCGAGTAGTTGGTCGAGTGATTGGTCGAGTAGTTGGTCGACTAGTTGGTCGAGTAGTTGGTCGAGTAGTTGGTCGAGTGGTCGGTCGAGTGGTTGGTCGAGTAGTTGGTCGAGTAGTTGGTCGAGTGACTGCTCGAGAAGTTGGTCGAGTAGTTGGTCGAGTAGTTGGTCAAGTAGTTGGTCGAGTAGTTGGTCGAGTGATTGGTCGAGTAGTCGGTCAAGTGGTCGGTCGAGTAGTTGGTCAAGTAGTTGGTCGAGTAGTTGGTCAAGTAGTTGGTCGAGTAGTTGGTTGAGTAGTTGGTCGAGTAGTTGGTCGAGTAGATGGTCAAGTAGTTGGTCGAGTAGTTGGTTGAGTAGTTGGTCGAGTAGTGGGTCGAGTAGTTGGTCGAGTAGTTGGTAGAGTAGTTGGTCGAGTAGTTGGTCGAGTGATTGGTCGAGTAGTTGGTCGACTAGTTGGTCGAGTAGTTGGTCGAGTAGTTGGTCGAGTGGTCGGTCGAGTGGTTGGTCGAGTAGTTGGTCGAGTAGTTGGTCGAGTGACTGCTCGAGTAGTTGGTCGAGTAGTTGGTCGAGTAGTTGGTCGAGTAGTGGGTCGAGTAGTTGGTCGAGTAGTTGGTAGAGTAGTTGGTCGAGTAGTTGGTCGAGTGATTGGTCGAGTAGTTGGTCGACTAGTTGGTCGAGTAGTTGGTCGAGTAGTTGGTCGAGTGGTCGGTCGAGTGGTTGGTCGAGTAGTTGGTCGAGTAGTTGGTCGAGTGACTGCTCGAGTAGTTGGTCGAGTAGTTGGTCGAGTAGTTGGTCGAGTAGTTGGTCAAGTAGTTGGTCGAGTAGTTGGTCGAGTGATTGAACGAGTAGTCGGTCAAGTGGTCGGTCGAGTAGTTGGTCAAGTAGTTGGTCGAGTAGTTGGTCAAGTAGTTGGTCGAGTAGTTGGTTGAGTAGTTGGTCGAGTAGATGGTCGAGTAGTTGGTCGAGTAGTTGGTCGAGTAGTTGGTCGAGTGATTGGTCGAGTAGTTGGTCGAGTAGTTGGTCGAGTAGTTGTTCGAGTGATTGGTCGAGTGACTGCTCGAGTAGTTGGTCGAGTAGTTGGTCGAGTAGTTGGTCGAGTAGTTGGTCAAGTAGTTTGTCGAGTAGTTGGTCGAGTGATTGGTCGAGTGGTCGGTCAAGTGGTCGGTCGAGTAGTTGGTCAAGTAGTTGGTCGAGTAGTTGGTCAAGTAGTTGGTCGAGTAGTGGGTCGAGTAGTTGGTCGAGTAGTTGGTAGAGTAGTTGGTCGAGTAGTTGGTCGAGTGATTGGTCGAGTAGTTGGTCGACTAGTTGGTCGAGTAGTTGGTCGAGTAGTTGGTCGAGTGGTCGGTCGAGTGGTTGGTCGAGTAGTTGGTCGAGTAGTTGGTCGAGTGACTGCTCGAGTAGTTGGTCGAGTAGTTGGTCGAGTAGTTGGTCGAGTAGTTGGTCAAGTAGTTGGTCGAGTAGTTGGTCGAGTGATTGGTCGAGTAGTCGGTCAAGTGGTCGGTCGAGTAGTTGGTCAAGTAGTTGGTCGAGTAGTTGGTCAAGTAGTTGGTCGAGTAGTTGGTTGAGTAGTTGGTCGAGTAGTTGGTCGAGTAGATGGTCGAGTAGTTGGTCGAGTAGTTGGTTGAGTAGTTGGTCGAGTAGTGGGTCGAGTAGTTGGTCGAGTAGTTGGTAGAGTAGTTGGTCGAGTAGTTGGTCGAGTGATTGGTCGAGTAGTTGGTCGACTAGTTGGTCGAGTAGTTGGTCGAGTAGTTGGTCGAGTGGTCGGTCGAGTGGTTGGTCGAGTAGTTGGTCGAGTAGTTGGTCGAGTGACTGCTCGACTAGTTGGTCGAGTAGTTGGTCGAGTAGTTGGTCGAGTGGTCGGTCGAGTGGTTGGTCGAGTAGTTGTTCGAGTAGTTGGTCGAGTGACTGCTCGAGTAGTTGGTCGAGTAGTTGGTCGAGTAGTTGGTCGAGTAGTTGGTCAAGTAGTTGGTCGAGTAGTTGGTCGAGTGATTGGTCGAGTAGTCGGTCAAGTGGTCGGTCGAGTAGTTGGTCAAGTAGTTGGTCGAGTAGTTGGTCAAGTAGTTGGTCGAGTAGTTGGTTGAGTAGTTGGTCGAGTAGTTGGTCGAGTAGATGGTCAAGTAGTTGGTCGAGTAGTTGGTTGAGTAGTTGGTCGAGTAGTGGGTCGAGTAGTTGGTCGAGTAGTTGGTAGAGTAGTTGGTCGAGTAGTTGGTCGAGTGATTGGTCGAGTAGTTGGTCGACTAGTTGGTCGAGTAGTTGGTCGAGTAGTTGGTCGAGTGGTCGGTCGAGTGGTTGGTCGAGTAGTTGGTCGAGTAGTTGGTCGAGTGACTGCTCGAGTAGTTGGTCGAGTAGTTGGTCGAGTAGTTGGTCGAGTAGTTGGTCAAGTAGTTGGTCGAGTAGTTGGTCGAGTGATTGAACGAGTAGTCGGTCAAGTGGTCGGTCGAGTAGTTGGTCAAGTAGTTGGTCGAGTAGTTGGTCAAGTAGTTGGTCGAGTAGTTGGTTGAGTAGTTGGTCGAGTAGTTGGTCGAGTGACTGCTCGAGTAGTTGGTCGAGTAGTTGGTCGAGTAGTTGGTCGAGTAGTGGGTCGAGTAGTTGGTCGAGTAGTTGGTAGAGTAGTTGGTCGAGTAGTTGGTCGAGTGATTGGTCGAGTAGTTGGTCGACTAGTTGGTCGAGTAGTTGGTCGAGTAGTTGGTCGAGTGGTCGGTCGAGTGGTTGGTCGAGTAGTTGGTCGAGTAGTTGGTCGAGTGACTGCTCGAGTAGTTGGTCGAGTAGTTGGTCGAGTAGTTGGTCGAGTAGTTGGTCAAGTAGTTGGTCGAGTAGTTGGTCGAGTGATTGAACGAGTAGTCGGTCAAGTGGTCGGTCGAGTAGTTGGTCAAGTAGTTGGTCGAGTAGTTGGTCAAGTAGTTGGTCGAGTAGTTGGTTGAGTAGTTGGTCGAGTAGATGGTCGAGTAGTTGTGCGAGTAGTTGGTCGAGTAGTTGGTCGAGTGATTGGTCGAGTAGTTGGTCGAGTAGTTGGTCGAGTAGTTGTTCGAGTGATTGGTCGAGTGACTGCTCGAGTAGTTGGTCGAGTAGTTGGTCGAGTAGTTGGTCGAGTAGTTGGTCAAGTAGTTTGTCGAGTAGTTGGTCGAGTGATTGGTCGAGTGGTCGGTCAAGTGGTCGGTCGAGTAGTTGGTCAAGTAGTTGGTCGAGTAGTTGGTCAAGTAGTTGGTCGAGTAGTGGGTCGAGTAGTTGGTCGAGTAGTTGGTAGAGTAGTTGGTCGAGTAGTTGGTCGAGTGATTGGTCGAGTAGTTGGTCGACTAGTTGGTCGAGTAGTTGGTCGAGTAGTTGGTCGAGTGGTCGGTCGAGTGGTTGGTCGAGTAGTTGGTCGAGTAGTTGGTCGAGTGACTGCTCGAGTAGTTGGTCGAGTAGTTGGTCGAGTAGTTGGTCGAGTAGTTGGTCGAGTGGTCGGTCGAGTGGTTGGTCGAGTAGTTGGTCGAGTAGTTGGTCGAGTGACTGCTCGAGTAGTTGGTCGAGTAGTTGGTCGAGTAGTTGGTCGAGTAGTTGGTCAAGTAGTTGGTCGAGTAGTTGGTCGAGTGATTGAACGAGTAGTCGGTCAAGTGGTCGGTCGAGTAGTTGGTCAAGTAGTTGGTCGAGTAGTTGGTCAAGTAGTTGGTCGAGTAGTTGGTTGAGTAGTTGGTCGAGTAGATGGTCGAGTAGTTGGTCGAGTAGTTGGTCGAGTAGTTGGTCGAGTGATTGGTCGAGTAGTTGGTCGAGTAGTTGGTCGAGTAGTTGTTCGAGTGATTGGTCGAGTGACTGCTCGAGTAGTTGGTCGAGTAGTTGGTCGAGTAGTTGGTCGAGTAGTTGGTCAAGTAGTTTGTCGAGTAGTTGGTCGAGTGATTGGTCGAGTGGTCGGTCAAGTGGTCGGTCGAGTAGTTGGTCAAGTAGTTGGTCGAGTAGTTGGTCAAGTAGTTGGTCGAGTAGTGGGTCGAGTAGTTGGTCGAGTAGTTGGTAGAGTAGTTGGTCGAGTAGTTGGTCGAGTGATTGGTCGAGTAGTTGGTCGACTAGTTGGTCGAGTAGTTGGTCGAGTAGTTGGTCGAGTGGTCGGTCGAGTGGTTGGTCGAGTAGTTGGTCGAGTAGTTGGTCGAGTGACTGCTCGAGTAGTTGGTCGAGTAGTTGGTCGAGTAGTTGGTCGAGTAGTTGGTCAAGTAGTTGGTCGAGTAGTTGGTCGAGTGATTGGTCGAGTAGTCGGTCAAGTGGTCGGTCGAGTAGTTGGTCAAGTAGTTGGTCGAGTAGTTGGTCAAGTAGTTGGTCGAGTAGTTGGTTGAGTAGTTGGTCGAGTAGTTGGTCGAGTAGATGGTCGAGTAGTTGGTCGAGTAGTTGGTTGAGTAGTTGGTCGAGTAGTGGGTCGAGTAGTTGGTCGAGTAGTTGGTAGAGTAGTTGGTCGAGTAGTTGGTCGAGTGATTGGTCGAGTAGTTGGTCGACTAGTTGGTCGAGTAGTTGGTCGAGTAGTTGGTCGAGTGGTCGGTCGAGTGGTTGGTCGAGTAGTTGGTCGAGTAGTTGGTCGAGTGACTGCTCGACTAGTTGGTCGAGTAGTTGGTCGAGTAGTTGGTCGAGTGGTCGGTCGAGTGGTTGGTCGAGTAGTTGTTCGAGTAGTTGGTCGAGTGACTGCTCGAGTAGTTGGTCGAGTAGTTGGTCGAGTAGTTGGTCGAGTAGTTGGTCAAGTAGTTGGTCGAGTAGTTGGTCGAGTGATTGGTCGAGTAGTCGGTCAAGTGGTCGGTCGAGTAGTTGGTCAAGTAGTTGGTCGAGTAGTTGGTCAAGTAGTTGGTCGAGTAGTTGGTTGAGTAGTTGGTCGAGTAGTTGGTCGAGTAGATGGTCAAGTAGTTGGTCGAGTAGTTGGTTGAGTAGTTGGTCGAGTAGTGGGTCGAGTAGTTGGTCGAGTAGTTGGTAGAGTAGTTGGTCGAGTAGTTGGTCGAGTGATTGGTCGAGTAGTTGGTCGACTAGTTGGTCGAGTAGTTGGTCGAGTAGTTGGTCGAGTGGTCGGTCGAGTGGTTGGTCGAGTAGTTGGTCGAGTAGTTGGTCGAGTGACTGCTCGAGTAGTTGGTCGAGTAGTTGGTCGAGTAGTTGGTCGAGTAGTTGGTCAAGTAGTTGGTCGAGTAGTTGGTCGAGTGATTGAACGAGTAGTCGGTCAAGTGGTCGGTCGAGTAGTTGGTCAAGTAGTTGGTCGAGTAGTTGGTCAAGTAGTTGGTCGAGTAGTTGGTCGAGTAGTTGGTCGAGTAGTGGGTCGAGTAGTTGGTCGAGTAGTTGGTAGAGTAGTTGGTCGAGTAGTTGGTCGAGTGATTGGTCGAGTAGTTGGTCGACTAGTTGGTCGAGTAGTTGGTCGAGTAGTTGGTCGAGTGGTCGGTCGAGTGGTTGGTCGAGTAGTTGGTCGAGTAGTTGGTCGAGTGACTGCTCGAGTAGTTGGTCGAGTAGTTGGTCGAGTAGTTGGTCGAGTAGTTGGTCAAGTAGTTGGTCGAGTAGTTGGTCGAGTGATTGAACGAGTAGTCGGTCAAGTGGTCGGTCGAGTAGTTGGTCAAGTAGTTGGTCGAGTAGTTGGTCAAGTAGTTGGTCGAGTAGTTGGTTGAGTAGTTGGTCGAGTAGATGGTCGAGTAGTTGTGCGAGTAGTTGGTCGAGTAGTTGGTCGAGTGATTGGTCGAGTAGTTGGTCGAGTAGTTGGTCGAGTAGTTGTTCGAGTGATTGGTCGAGTGACTGCTCGAGTAGTTGGTCGAGTAGTTGGTCGAGTAGTTGGTCGAGTAGTTGGTCAAGTAGTTTGTCGAGTAGTTGGTCGAGTGATTGGTCGAGTGGTCGGTCAAGTGGTCGGTCGAGTAGTTGGTCAAGTAGTTGGTCGAGTAGTTGGTCAAGTAGTTGGTCGAGTAGTGGGTCGAGTAGTTGGTCGAGTAGTTGGTAGAGTAGTTGGTCGAGTAGTTGGTCGAGTGATTGGTCGAGTAGTTGGTCGACTAGTTGGTCGAGTAGTTGGTCGAGTAGTTGGTCGAGTGGTCGGTCGAGTGGTTGGTCGAGTAGTTGGTCGAGTAGTTGGTCGAGTGACTGCTCGAGTAGTTGGTCGAGTAGTTGGTCGAGTAGTTGGTCGAGTAGTTGGTCAAGTAGTTGGTCGAGTAGTTGGTCGAGTGATTGGTCGAGTAGTCGGTCAAGTGGTCGGTCGAGTAGTTGGTCAAGTAGTTGGTCGAGTAGTTGGTCAAGTAGTTGGTCGAGTAGTTGGTTGAGTAGTTGGTCGAGTAGTTGGTCGAGTAGATGGTCGAGTAGTTGGTCGAGTAGTTGGTTGAGTAGTTGGTCGAGTAGTGGGTCGAGTAGTTGGTCGAGTAGTTGGTAGAGTAGTTGGTCGAGTAGTTGGTCGAGTGATTGGTCGAGTAGTTGGTCGACTAGTTGGTCGAGTAGTTGGTCGAGTAGTTGGTCGAGTGGTCGGTCGAGTGGTCGGTCGAGTAGTTGGTCGAGTAGTTGGTCGAGTAGCTGGTGGAGTAGTTGGTCGAGTGATTGCTCCAGTAGTTGGTCGAGTAGTTGGTCGAGTGATTGGTCGAGTAGTTGGTCTAGTAGTTGGTCGAGTAGTTGGTCGAGTAGTTGGCGAGTAGTTGGTCGAGTGATTGGTCGAGTAGTCGGTCGGGTGGTTGGTCGAGTAGTTGGTCGAATAGTTGATCGAGTAGTTGGTCGAGTAGTTGGTCAAGTAGTTGGTCGAGTAGTTGGTCGATTGATTGGTCGAGTAGTTGGTTGAGTAATTAGTCGAGTAGTTGGTAGAGTAGTTGGTCGAGTGATTGGTCGAGTAGTTGGTCGAGTGATTGCTCCAGTAGTTGGTCGAGTAGTTGGTCGAATGATTGGTCGAGTAGTTGGTCGAGCAGTTGGTCGAGTAGTTGGTCGAGAGATTGGTCGAGAAGTTGGTCAAGTAGTTGGTCGAGTAGCTATTCGAGTAGTTGGTCGAGTAGTTGGACGAGTAGTTGGTCGAGTAGTTGGTCGAGTAGTTGGTCGAGTAGTTGGTCAAGTAGTTGGTCGAGTAGTTGGTCGAGTGATTGGTCGAGTAGTCGGTCAAGTGGTCGGTCGAGTAGGTGGTCGAGTAGTTGGTCGAGTAGTTGGTCGAGTAGATGGTCGAGTAGTTGGTCGAGTAGTTGGTCGAGTAGTTGGTCGAGTGATTGGTCGAGTAGTTGGTCAAGTAGTTGGTCGAGTAGTTGTTCGAGTGATTGGTCGAGTGGTCGGTCGAGTGGTCGGTCGAGTAGTTGGTCGAGTATTTGGTCGAGTAGCTGGTGGAGTAGTTGGTCGAGTGATTGCTCCAGTAGTCGGTCGAGTAGTTGGTCGAGTGATTGGTCGAGTAGTTGGTCTAGTAGTTGGTCGAGTAGTTGGTCGAGTAGTTGGCGAGTAGTTGGTCGAGTGATTGGTCGAGTAGTCGGTCGGGTGGTCGGTCGAGTAGTTGGTCGAATAGTTGATCGAGTAGTTGGTCGAGTAGTTGGTCGAGTAGTTGGTCGAGTAGTTGGTCGATTGATTGGTCGAGTAGTTGGTTGAGTAATTAGTCGAGTAGTTGGTAGAGTAGTTGGTCGAGTGATTGGTCGAGTAGTTGGTCGAGTGATTGCTCCAGTAGTTGGTCGAGTAGTTGGTCGAGTGATTGGTCGAGTAGTTGGTCGAGCAGTTGGTCGAGTAGTTGGTCGAGAGATTGGTCGAGAAGTTGGTCAAGTAGTTGGTCGAGTAGCTATTCGAGTAGTTGGTCGAGTAGTTGGACGAGTAGTTGGTCGAGTAGTTGGTCGAGTAGTTGGTCGAGTAGTTGGTCAAGTAGTTGGTCGAGTAGTTGGTCGAGTGATTGGTCGAGTAGTCGGTCAAGTGGTCGGTCGAGTAGGTGGTCGAGTAGTTGGTCGAGTAGTTGGTCGAGTAGATGGTCGAGTAGTTGGTCGAGTAGTTGGTCGAGTAGTTGGTCGAGTGATTGGTCGAGTAGTTGGTCGAGTAGTTGGTCGAGTAGTTGTTCGAGTGATTGGTCGAGTGGTCGGTCGAGTGGTCGGTCGAGTAGTTGGTCGAGTAGTTGGTCGAGTAGCTGGTGGAGTAGTTGGTCGAGTGATTGCTCCAGTAGTTGGTCGAGTAGTTGGTCGAGTGATTGGTCGAGTAGTTGGTCTAGTAGTTGGTCGAGTAGTTGGTCGAGTAGTTGGCGAGTAGTTGGTCGAGTGATTGGTCGAGTAGTCGGTCGGGTGGTCGGTCGAGTAGTTGGTCGAATAGTTGATCGAGTAGTTGGTCGAGTAGTTGGTCGAGTAGTTGGTCGAGTAGTTGGTCGAGCAGTTGGTCGAGTGATTGGTCGAGTAGTTGGTTGAGTAATTAGTCGAGTAGTTGGTAGAGTAGTTGGTCGAGTGATTGGTCGAGTAGTTGGTCGAGTGATTGCTCCAGTAGTTGGTCGAGTAGTTGGTCGAATGATTGGTCGAGTAGTTGGTCGAGCAGTTGGTCGAGTAGTTGGTCGAGTGATTGGTCGAGAAGTTGGTCAAGTAGTTGGTCGAGTAGCTATTCGAGTAGTTGGTCGAGTAGTTGGACGAGTAGTTGGTCGAGTATTTGGTCGAGAAGTTGGTCGAGTAGTTGGTCGAGTGATTGGTAGAGTAGTTGGTCGAGTAGTTGGTCAAGTAGTTGGTCGAGTAGTTGGTCGAGTAGTTGGTCGAGTAGTTGGTCGAGTAGTTGGTCGAGCGATTAGTCGAGTAGTTGGTCGAGTAGTTGGTCGAGTAGTTGGTCGAGTAGTTGGTCGAGTTGTTGGTCGAGTAGTTGGTCGAGTGGTCGGTCGAGTAGGTGGTCGAGTAGGTAGTCGAGTAGTTGATTGACTGGTTGGACGACTGGTAAGACGAATTGTTGGTTGACTGGTTGGTCGAGTGGTTGGTCGAGTAGTTGGTCGAGTAGTTGGTTGAGTAGTTGGTCGAGTGATTGGTCGAGTAGTCGGTCGAGTGGTCGATCGAGTAGTTGGTCGAGTAGTTGGTCGAGTAGTTGTTCGAGTGATTGGTCGAGTGGTCGGTCGAGTGGTCGGTCGAGTAGTTGGTCGAGTAGTTGGTCGAGTAGCTGGTGGAGTAGTTGGTCGAGTGATTGCTCCAGTAGTTGGTCGAGTAGTTGGTCGAGTGATTGTTCGAGTAGTTGGTCTAGTAGTTGGTCGAGTAGTTGGTCGAGTAGTTGGTCGAGTAGTTGGTCGAGTAGTTGGTCGAGTGATTGGTCGAGTAGTTGGTTGAGTAATTAGTCGAGTAGTTGGTCGAGTAGTTGGTCGAGTAGTTGGTCGAGTGATTGGTCGAGTAGTTGGTTGAGTAATTAGTCGAGTAGTTGGTCGAGTAGTTGGTCGAGTGATTGGTCGAGTAGTCGGTCGAGTGGTCGGTCGAGTAGTTGGTCGAATAGTTGGTCGAGTAGTTGGTCGAGTAGTTGGTCGAGTAGTTGGTCGAGTAGTTGGTCGAGTAGTTGGTCGAGTGATTGGTCGAGTAGTTGGTTGAGTAATTAGTCGAGTAGTTGGTCGAGTAGTTGGTCGAGTGATTGGTCGAGTAGTTGGTCGAGTAGTTGGTCGAGTGATTGCTCCAGTAGTTGGTCGAGTAGTTGGTCGAATGATTGGTCGAGTAGTTGGTCGAGAGATTGGTCGAGAAGTTGGTCGAGTAGTTGGTCGAGTAGCTATTCGAGTAGTTGGTCGAGTAGTTGAACGAGTAGTTGGTCGAGTATTTGGTCGAGAAGTTGGTCGAGTAGTTGGTCGAGTGATTGGTAGAGTAGTTGGTCGAGTAGTTGGTCGAGTAGTTGGTCGAGCGATTAGTCGAGTAGTTGGTCGAGTAGTTGGTCGAGTAGTTGGTCGAGTAGTTGGTCGAGTAGTTGGTCGAGTAGTTGGTCGAGTTGTTGGTCGAGTAGATGGTCGAGTGGTCGGTCGAGTAGTTGGTCGAGTAGTTGGTCGAGCGATTAGTCGAGTAGTTGGTCGAGTAGTTGGTCGAGTAGTTGGTCGAGTAGTTGGTCGAGTAGTTGGTCGAGTAGTTGGTCGAGTTGTTGGTCGAGTAGTTGGTCGAGTGGTCGGTCGAGTAGGTGGTCGAGTAGGTAGTCGAGTAGTTGATTGACTGGTTGGACGACTGGTAAGACGAATTGTTGGTTGACTGGTTGGTTGAGTAGTTGGTCGAGTGATTGGTCGAGTTGTCGTTCGAGTGGACGGTCGAGTAGTTGGTCGAGTAGTTGGTCGAGTAGTTGGTCGAGTAGTTGGTCGAGTAGTTGGTCGAGTAGTTGGTCGAGTTGTTGGTCGAGTAGTTGGTCGAGTGGTCGGTCGAGTAGTTGGTCGAGTAGTTGGTCAAGCGATTAGTCGAGTAGTTGGTCGAGTAGTTGGTCGAGTAGTTGGTCGAGTAGTTGGTCGAGTAGTTGGTCGAGTGGTCGGTCGAGTAGGTGGTCGAGTAGGTAGTCGAGTAGTTGATTGACTGGTTGGACGACTGGTAAGACGAATTGTTAGTTGACTGGTTGGTCGAGTGGTTGGTCGAGTAGTTGGTCGAGTAGTTGGTTGAGTAGTTGGTCGAGTAGTTGGTCGAGTAGTTGGTCAAGTAGTTGGTCGAGTAGTTGGTCGAGTGATTGGTCGAGTAGTCGGTCAAGTGGTCGGTCGAGTAGGTGGTCGAGTAGTTGGTCGAGTAGTTGGTCGAGTAGTTGGTCGAGTAGTTGGTCGAGTAGTTGGTCGAGTAGTTGGTCGAGTGATTGGTCGAGTAGTTGGTCGAGTAGTTGTTCGAGTGATTGGTCGAGTGGTCGGTCGAGTGGTCGGTCGAGTAGTTGGTCGAGTAGTTGGTCGAGTAGCTGGTGGAGTAGTTGGTCGAGTGATTGCTCCAGTAGTTGGTCGAGTAGTTGGTCGAATGATTGGTCGAGTAGTTGGTCGAGCAGTTGGTCGAGTAGTTGGTCGAGAGATTGGTCGAGAAGTTGGTCGAGTAGTTGGTCGAGTGATTGCTCCAGTAGTTGGTCGAGTAGTTGGTCGAATGATTGGTCGAGTAGTTGGTCGAGTAGTTGGTCGAGAGATTGGTCGAGAAGTTGGTCGAGTAGTTGGTCGAGTAGCTATTCGAGTAGTTGGTCGAGTAGTTGAACGAGTAGTTGGTCGAGTATTTGGTCGAGAAGTTGGTCGAGTAGTTGGTCGAGTGATTGGTAGAGTAGTTGGTCGAGTAGTTGGTCGAGTAGTTGGTCGAGCGATTAGTCGAGTAGTTGGTCGAGTAGTTGGTCGAGTAGTTGGTCGAGTAGTTGGTCGAGTAGTTGGTCGAGTAGTTGGTCGAGTTGTTGGTCGAGTAGTTGGTCGAGTAGTTGGTCGAGCGATTAGTCGAGTAGTTGGTCGAGTAGTTGGTCGAGTAGTTGGTCGAGTAGTTGGTCGAGTAGTTGGTCGAGTAGTTGGTCGAGTTGTTGGTCGAGTAGTTGGTCGAGTGGTCGGTCGAGTAGGTGGTCGAGTAGGTAGTCGAGTAGTTGATTGACTGGTTGGACGACTGGTAAGACGAATTGTTGGTTGACTGGTTGGTTGAGTAGTTGGTCGAGTGATTGGTCGAGTTGTCGTTCGAGTGGACGGTCGAGTAGTTGGTCGAGTAGTTGGTCGAGTAGTTGGTCGAGTAGTTGGTCGAGTAGTTGGTCGAGTAGTTGGTCGAGTTGTTGGTCGAGTAGTTGGTCGAGTGGTCGGTCGAGTAGTTGGTCGAGTAGTTGGTCAAGCGATTAGTCGAGTAGTTGGTCGAGTAGTTGGTCGAGTAGTTGGTCGAGTAGTTGGTCGAGAAGTTGGTCGAGTGGTCGGTCGAGTAGGTGGTCGAGTAGGTAGTCGAGTAGTTGATTGACTGGTTGGACGACTGGTAAGACGAATTGTTAGTTGACTGGTTGGTCGAGTGGTTGGTCGAGTAGTTGGTCGAGTAGTTGGTTGAGTAGTTGGTCGAGTAGTTGGTCGAGTAGTTGGTCAAGTAGTTGGTCGAGTAGTTGGTCGAGTGATTGGTCGAGTAGTCGGTCAAGTGGTCGGTCGAGTAGGTGGTCGAGTAGTTGGTCGAGTAGTTGGTCGAGTAGTTGGTCGAGTAGTTGGTCGAGTAGTTGGTCGAGTAGTTGGTCGAGTGATTGGTCGAGTAGTTGGTCGAGTAGTTGTTCGAGTGATTGGTCGAGTGGTCGGTCGAGTGGTCGGTCGAGTAGTTGGTCGAGTAGTTGGTCGAGTAGCTGGTGGAGTAGTTGGTCGAGTGATTGCTCCAGTAGTTGGTCGAGTAGTTGGTCGAATGATTGGTCGAGTAGTTGGTCGAGCAGTTGGTCGAGTAGTTGGTCGAGAGATTGGTCGAGAAGTTGGTCGAGTAGTTGGTCGAGTAGCTGTTCGAGTAGTTGGTCGAGTAGTTGGTCGAGTAGTTGGTCGAGTAGATGGTCGAGTAGTTGGTCGAGTAGTTGGTCGAGTAGTTGGTCGAGTGATTGGTCGAGTAGTTGGTCGAGTAGTTGGTCGAGTAGCTGGTCGAGTAGTTGGTCGAGTGATTGCTCCAGTAGTTGGTCGAGTAGTTGGTCGAGTAGTTGTTCGAGTGATTGGTCGAGTGGTCGGTCGAGTAGTTGGTCGAGTAGTTGGTCGAGTAGGTGGTCGAGTAGTTGGTCGAGTAGTTGGTCGAGCGATTGGTCGAGTAGTTGGTCGAGTGATTGGTCGAGTAGTTGGTCAAGTAGTTGTTCGAGTGATTGGTCGAGTGGTCGGTCGAGTGGTCGGTCGAGTAGTTGGTCGAGTAGTTGGTCGAGTAGCTGGTCGAGTAGTTGGTCGAGTGATTGCTCCAGTAGTTGGTCGAGTAGTTGGTCGAGTAGTTGATCGAGTAGTTGTTCGAGTGATTGGTCGAGTGGTCGGTCGAGTAGTTGGTCGAGTAGTTGGTCGAGTAGGTGGTCGAGTAGTTGGTCGAGTAGTTGGTCGAGCGATTGGTCGAGTAGTTGGTCGAGAGATTGGTCGAGAAGTTGGTCAAGTAGTTGGTCGAGTAGCTATTCGAGTAGTTGGTCGAGTAGTTGGACGAGTAGTTGGTCGAGTAGTTGGTCGAGTAGTTGGTCGAGTAGTTGGTCAAGTAGTTGGTCGAGTAGTTGGTCGAGTGATTGGTCGAGTAGTCGGTCAAGTGGTCGGTCGAGTAGGTGGTCGAGTAGTTGGTCGAGTAGTTGGTCGAGTAGATGGTCGAGTAGTTGGTCGAGTAGTTGGTCGAGTAGTTGGTCGAGTGATTGGTCGAGTAGTTGGTCGAGTAGTTGGTCGAGTAGTTGTTCGAGTGATTGGTCGAGTGGTCGGTCGAGTGGTCGGTCGAGTAGTTGGTCGAGTAGTTGGTCGAGTAGCTGGTGGAGTAGTTGGTCGAGTGATTGCTCCAGTAGTTGGTCGAGTAGTTGGTCGAGTGATTGGTCGAGTAGTTGGTCTAGTAGTTGGTCGAGTAGTTGGTCGAGTAGTTGGCGAGTAGTTGGTCGAGTGATTGGTCGAGTAGTCGGTCGGGTGGTCGGTCGAGTAGTTGGTCGAATAGTTGATCGAGTAGTTGGTCGAGTAGTTGGTCGAGTAGTTGGTCGAGTAGTTGGTCGAGCAGTTGGTCGAGTGATTGGTCGAGTAGTTGGTTGAGTAATTAGTCGAGTAGTTGGTAGAGTAGTTGGTCGAGTGATTGGTCGAGTAGTTGGTCGAGTGATTGCTCCAGTAGTTGGTCGAGTAGTTGGTCGAATGATTGGTCGAGTAGTTGGTCGAGCAGTTGGTCGAGTAGTTGGTCGAGTGATTGGTCGAGAAGTTGGTCAAGTAGTTGGTCGAGTAGCTATTCGAGTAGTTGGTCGAGTAGTTGGACGAGTAGTTGGTCGAGTATTTGGTCGAGAAGTTGGTCGAGTAGTTGGTCGAGTGATTGGTAGAGTAGTTGGTCGAGTAGTTGGTCAAGTAGTTGGTCGAGTAGTTGGTCGAGTAGTTGGTCGAGTAGTTGGTCGAGTAGTTGGTCGAGCGATTAGTCGAGTAGTTGGTCGAGTAGTTGGTCGAGTAGTTGGTCGAGTAGTTGGTCGAGTTGTTGGTCGAGTAGTTGGTCGAGTGGTCGGTCGAGTAGGTGGTCGAGTAGGTAGTCGAGTAGTTGATTGACTGGTTGGACGACTGGTAAGACGAATTGTTGGTTGACTGGTTGGTCGAGTGGTTGGTCGAGTAGTTGGTCGAGTAGTTGGTTGAGTAGTTGGTCGAGTGATTGGTCGAGTAGTCGGTCGAGTGGTCGATCGAGTAGTTGGTCGAGTAGTTGGTCGAGTAGTTGTTCGAGTGATTGGTCGAGTGGTCGGTCGAGTGGTCGGTCGAGTAGTTGGTCGAGTAGTTGGTCGAGTAGCTGGTGGAGTAGTTGGTCGAGTGATTGCTCCAGTAGTTGGTCGAGTAGTTGGTCGAGTGATTGTTCGAGTAGTTGGTCTAGTAGTTGGTCGAGTAGTTGGTCGAGTAGTTGGTCGAGTAGTTGGTCGAGTAGTTGGTCGAGTGATTGGTCGAGTAGTTGGTTGAGTAATTAGTCGAGTAGTTGGTCGAGTAGTTGGTCGAGTAGTTGGTCGAGTGATTGGTCGAGTAGTTGGTTGAGTAATTAGTCGAGTAGTTGGTCGAGTAGTTGGTCGAGTGATTGGTCGAGTAGTCGGTCGAGTGGTCGGTCGAGTAGTTGGTCGAATAGTTGGTCGAGTAGTTGGTCGAGTAGTTGGTCGAGTAGTTGGTCGAGTAGTTGGTCGAGTAGTTGGTCGAGTGATTGGTCGAGTAGTTGGTTGAGTAATTAGTCGAGTAGTTGGTCGAGTAGTTGGTCGAGTGATTGGTCGAGTAGTTGGTCGAGTAGTTGGTCGAGTGATTGCTCCAGTAGTTGGTCGAGTAGTTGGTCGAATGATTGGTCGAGTAGTTGGTCGAGAGATTGGTCGAGAAGTTGGTCGAGTAGTTGGTCGAGTAGCTATTCGAGTAGTTGGTCGAGTAGTTGAACGAGTAGTTGGTCGAGTATTTGGTCGAGAAGTTGGTCGAGTAGTTGGTCGAGTGATTGGTAGAGTAGTTGGTCGAGTAGTTGGTCGAGCGATTAGTCGAGTAGTTGGTCGAGTAGTTGGTCGAGTAGTTGGTCGAGTAGTTGGTCGAGTAGTTGGTCGAGTAGTTGGTCGAGTTGTTGGTCGAGTAGTTGGTCGAGTGGTCGGTCGAGTAGTTGGTCGAGTAGTTGGTCGAGCGATTAGTCGAGTAGTTGGTCGAGTAGTTGGTCGAGTAGTTGGTCGAGTAGTTGGTCGAGTAGTTGGTCGAGTAGTTGGTCGAGTTGTTGGTCGAGTAGTTGGTCGAGTGGTCGGTCGAGTAGGTGGTCGAGTAGGTAGTCGAGTAGTTGATTGACTGGTTGGACGACTGGTAAGACGAATTGTTGGTTGACTGGTTGGTTGAGTAGTTGGTCGAGTGATTGGTCGAGTTGTCGTTCGAGTGGACGGTCGAGTAGTTGGTCGAGTAGTTGGTCGAGTAGTTGGTCGAGTAGTTGGTCGAGTAGTTGGTCGAGTAGTTGGTCGAGTTGTTGGTCGAGTAGTTGGTCGAGTGGTCGGTCGAGTAGTTGGTCGAGTAGTTGGTCAAGCGATTAGTCGAGTAGTTGGTCGAGTAGTTGGTCGAGTAGTTGGTCGAGTAGTTGGTCGAGTAGTTGGTCGAGTGGTCGGTCGAGTAGGTGGTCGAGTAGGTAGTCGAGTAGTTGATTGACTGGTTGGACGACTGGTAAGACGAATTGTTAGTTGACTGGTTGGTCGAGTGGTTGGTCGAGTAGTTGGTCGAGTAGTTGGTTGAGTAGTTGGTCGAGTAGTTGGTCGAGTAGTTGGTCAAGTAGTTGGTCGAGTAGTTGGTCGAGTGATTGGTCGAGTAGTCGGTCAAGTGGTCGGTCGAGTAGGTGGTCGAGTAGTTGGTCGAGTAGTTGGTCGAGTAGTTGGTCGAGTAGTTGGTCGAGTAGTTGGTCGAGTAGTTGGTCGAGTGATTGGTCGAGTAGTTGGTCGAGTAGTTGTTCGAGTGATTGGTCGAGTGGTCGGTCGAGTGGTCGGTCGAGTAGTTGGTCGAGTAGTTGGTCGAGTAGCTGGTGGAGTAGTTGGTCGAGTGATTGCTCCAGTAGTTGGTCGAGTAGTTGGTCGAATGATTGGTCGAGTAGTTGGTCGAGCAGTTGGTCGAGTAGTTGGTCGAGAGATTGGTCGAGAAGTTGGTCGAGTAGTTGGTCGAGTGATTGCTCCAGTAGTTGGTCGAGTAGTTGGTCGAATGATTGGTCGAGTAGTTGGTCGAGTAGTTGGTCGAGAGATTGGTCGAGAAGTTGGTCGAGTAGTTGGTCGAGTAGCTATTCGAGTAGTTGGTCGAGTAGTTGAACGAGTAGTTGGTCGAGTATTTGGTCGAGAAGTTGGTCGAGTAGTTGGTCGAGTGATTGGTAGAGTAGTTGGTCGAGTAGTTGGTCGAGTAGTTGGTCGAGCGATTAGTCGAGTAGTTGGTCGAGTAGTTGGTCGAGTAGTTGGTCGAGTAGTTGGTCGAGTAGTTGGTCGAGTAGTTGGTCGAGTTGTTGGTCGAGTAGTTGGTCGAGTGGTCGGTCGAGTAGTTGGTCGAGTAGTTGGTCGAGCGATTAGTCGAGTAGTTGGTCGAGTAGTTGGTCGAGTAGTTGGTCGAGTAGTTGGTCGAGTAGTTGGTCGAGTAGTTGGTCGAGTTGTTGGTCGAGTAGTTGGTCGAGTGGTCGGTCGAGTAGGTGGTCGAGTAGGTAGTCGAGTAGTTGATTGACTGGTTGGACGACTGGTAAGACGAATTGTTGGTTGACTGGTTGGTTGAGTAGTTGGTCGAGTGATTGGTCGAGTTGTCGTTCGAGTGGACGGTCGAGTAGTTGGTCGAGTAGTTGGTCGAGTAGTTGGTCGAGTAGTTGGTCGAGTAGTTGGTCGAGTAGTTGGTCGAGTTGTTGGTCGAGTAGTTGGTCGAGTGGTCGGTCGAGTAGTTGGTCGAGTAGTTGGTCAAGCGATTAGTCGAGTAGTTGGTCGAGTAGTTGGTCGAGTAGTTGGTCGAGTAGTTGGTCGAGTAGTTGGTCGAGTGGTCGGTCGAGTAGGTGGTCGAGTAGGTAGTCGAGTAGTTGATTGACTGGTTGGACGACTGGTAAGACGAATTGTTAGTTGACTGGTTGGTCGAGTGGTTGGTCGAGTAGTTGGTCGAGTAGTTGGTTGAGTAGTTGGTCGAGTAGTTGGTCGAGTAGTTGGTCAAGTAGTTGGTCGAGTAGTTGGTCGAGTGATTGGTCGAGTAGTCGGTCAAGTGGTCGGTCGAGTAGGTGGTCGAGTAGTTGGTCGAGTAGTTGGTCGAGTAGTTGGTCGAGTAGTTGGTCGAGTAGTTGGTCGAGTAGTTGGTCGAGTGATTGGTCGAGTAGTTGGTCGAGTAGTTGTTCGAGTGATTGGTCGAGTGGTCGGTCGAGTGGTCGGTCGAGTAGTTGGTCGAGTAGTTGGTCGAGTAGCTGGTGGAGTAGTTGGTCGAGTGATTGCTCCAGTAGTTGGTCGAGTAGTTGGTCGAATGATTGGTCGAGTAGTTGGTCGAGCAGTTGGTCGAGTAGTTGGTCGAGAGATTGGTCGAGAAGTTGGTCGAGTAGTTGGTCGAGTAGCTGTTCGAGTAGTTGGTCGAGTAGTTGGTCGAGTAGTTGGTCGAGTAGATGGTCGAGTAGTTGGTCGAGTAGTTGGTCGAGTAGTTGGTCGAGTGATTGGTCGAGTAGTTGGTCGAGTAGTTGGTCGAGTAGCTGGTCGAGTAGTTGGTCGAGTGATTGCTCCAGTAGTTGGTCGAGTAGTTGGTCGAGTAGTTGTTCGAGTGATTGGTCGAGTGGTCGGTCGAGTAGTTGGTCGAGTAGTTGGTCGAGTAGGTGGTCGAGTAGTTGGTCGAGTAGTTGGTCGAGCGATTGGTCGAGTAGTTGGTCGAGTGATTGGTCGAGTAGTTGGTCAAGTAGTTGTTCGAGTGATTGGTCGAGTGGTCGGTCGAGTGGTCGGTCGAGTAGTTGGTCGAGTAGTTGGTCGAGTAGCTGGTCGAGTAGTTGGTCGAGTGATTGCTCCAGTAGTTGGTCGAGTAGTTGGTCGAGTAGTTGATCGAGTAGTTGTTCGAGTGATTGGTCGAGTGGTCGGTCGAGTAGTTGGTCGAGTAGTTGGTCGAGTAGGTGGTCGAGTAGTTGGTCGAGTAGTTGGTCGAGCGATTGGTCGAGTAGTTGGTCGAGTGATTGGTCGAGTAGTTGGTCAAGTAGTTGATCGAGTAGTTGTTCGAGTGATTGGTCGAGTGGTCGGTCGAGTAGTTGGTCGAGTAGTTGGTCGAGTAGGTGGTCGAGTAGTTGGTCGAGTTGTTGGTCGAGTAGTTGGTCGAGTAGTTGGTCGAGTGATCGGTCGAGTAGTTGGTCGAGTAGTTGTTCGAGTGATTGGTCGAGTGGTCGGTCGAGTGGTCGGTCGAGTAGTTGGTCGAGTAGTTGGTCGAGTAGTTGGTCGAATGATTGGTCGAGTAGTTGGTCGAGCAGTTGGTCGAGTAGTTGGTCGAGAGATTGGTCGAGAAGTTGGTCGAGTAGTTGGTCGAGTAGTTGGTCGAGTAGTTGGTCGAGTAGATGGTCGAGTAGTTGGTCGAGTAGTTGGTCGAGTAGTTGGTCGAGTGATTGGTCGAGTAGTTGGTCGAGTAGTTGGTCGAGTAGTTGTTCGAGTGATTGGTCGAGTGGTCGGTCGAGTGGTCGGTCGAGTAGTTGGTCGAGTAGTTGGTCGAGTAGCTGGTCGAGTAGTTGGTCGAGTGATTGCTCCAGTAGTTGGTCGAGTAGTTGGTCGAATGATTGGTCGAGTAGTTGGTCGAGCAGTTGGTCGAGTAGTTGGTCGAGAGATTGGTCGAGAAGTTGGTGGAGTAGTTGGTCGAGTAGCTGTTCGAGTAGTTGTTCGAGTAGTTGGACGAGTAGTTGGTCGAGTATTTGGTCAAGAAGTTGGTCGAGTAGTTGGTCGAGTAGTTGGTCGAGTAGCTGGTCGAGTAGTTGGTCGAGTTATTGCTCCAGTAGTTGGTCGAGTAGTTGGTCAAGTAGTTGATCGAGTAGTTGTTCGAGTGATTGGTCGAGTGGTCGGTCGAGTAGTTGGTCGAGTAGTTGGTCGAGTAGGTGGTCGAGTAGTTGGTCGAGTTGTTGGTCGAGTAGTTGGTCGAGTAGTTGGTCGAGTGATCGGTCGAGTAGTTGGTCGAGTAGTTGGTCGAGTAGTTGTTCGAGTGATTGGTCGAGTGGTCGGTCGAGTGGTCGGTCGAGTAGTTGGTCGAGTAGTTGGTCGAGTAGCTGGTCGAGTAGTTGGTCGAGTAGTTGGTCGAGAGATTGGTCGAGAAGTTGGTGGAGTAGTTGGTCGAGTAGCTGTTCGAGTAGTTGTTCGAGTAGTTGGACGAGTAGTTGGTCGAGTATTTGGTCAAGAAGTTGGTCGAGTAGTTGGTCGAGTGATTGGTAGAGTAGTTGGTCGAGTAGTTGGTCAAGTAGTTGGTCGAGTAGTTGGTCGAGTAGTTGGTCGAGTAGTTGGTCGAGTAGTTGGTCGAGCGATTAGTCGAGTAGTTGGTCGAGTAGTTGGTCGAGTAGTTGGTCGAGTAGTTGGTCGAGTAGTTGGTCGAGTGGTCGGTCGAGTAGGTGGTCGAGTAGGTAGTCGAGTAGTTGATTGACTGGTTGGACGACTGGTAAGACGAATTGTTGGTTGACTGGTTGGTCGAGTGGTTGGTCGAGTAGTTGGTCGAGTAGTTGGTTGAGTAGTTGGTCGAGTGATTGGTCGAGTAGTCGGTCGAGTGGTCGGTCGAGTAGTTGGTCGAGTAGTTGGTCGAGTAGTTGTTCGAGTGATTGGTCGAGTGGTCGGTCGAGTGGTCGGTCGAGTAGTTGGTCGAGTAGCTGGTGGAGTAGTTGGTCGAGTGATTGCTCCAGTTGTTGGTCTAGTAGTTGGTCGAGTGATTGGTCGAGTAGTCGGTCGAGTGGTCGGTCGCGTAGTTGGTCGAGTAGTTGGTCGAGTAGTTGTTCGAGTGATTGGTCGAGTGGTCGGTCGAGTGGTCGGTCGAGTAGTTGGTCGAGTAGTTGGTCGAGTAGCTGGTGGAGTAGTTGGTCGAGTGATTGCTCCAGTAGTTGGTCGAGTAGTTGGTCGAGTGATTGTTCGAGTAGTTGGTCTAGTAGTTGGTCGAGTAGTTGGTCGAGTAGTTGGTCGAGTAGTTGGTCGAGTGATTGGTCGAGTAGTTGGTTGAGTAATTAGTCGAGTAGTTGGTCGAGTAGTTGGTCGAGTGATTGGTCGAGTAGTTGGTCGAGTAGTTGGTCGAGTAGTTGGTCGAGTGATTGCTCCAGTAGTTGGTCGAGTAGTTGGTCGAGTGATTGGTCGAGTAGTCGGTCGAGTGGTCGGTCGAGTAGTTGGTCGAATAGTTGGTCGAGTAGTTGGTCGAGTAGTTGGTCGAGTAGTTGGTCGAGTAGTTGGTCGAGTTGTTGGTCGAGTAGTTGGTCGAGTAGTTGGTCGAGTAGTTGGTCGAGTTGTTGGTCGAGTGATTGGTCGAGTAGTTGGTTGAGTAATTAGTCGAGTAGTTGGTCGAGTAGTTGGTCGAGTGATTGGTCGAGTAGTTGGTCGAGTAGTTGGTCGAGTGATTGCTCCAGTAGTTGGTCGAGTAGTTGGTCGAATGATTGGTCGAGTAGTTGGTCGAGTAGTTGGTCGAGAGATTGGTCGAGAAGTTGGTCGAGTAGTTGGTCGAGTAGCTATTCGAGTAGTTGGTCGAGTAGTTGGACGAGTAGTTGGTCGAGTATTTGGTCGAGAAGTTGGTCGAGTAGTTGGTCGAGTGATTGGTAGAGTAGTTGGTCGAGTAGTTGGTCGAGTAGTTGGTCGAGCGATTAGTCGAGTAGTTGGTCGAGTAGTTGGTCGAGTAGTTGGTCGAGTAGTTGGTCGAGTAGTTGGTCGAGTAGTTGGTCGAGTAGTTGGTCGAGTTGTTGGTCGAGTAGTTGGTCGAGTGGTCGGTCGAGTAGTTGGTCGAGTAGTTGGTCGAGCGATTAGTCGAGTAGTTGGTCGAGTAGTTGGTCGAGTAGTTGGTCGAGTAGTTGGTCGAGTAGTTGGTCGAGTTGTTGGTCGAGTAGTTGGTCGAGTGGTCGGTCGAGTAGGTGGTCGAGTAGGTAGTCGAGTAGTTGATTGACTGGTTGGACGACTGGTAAGACGAATTGTTGGTTGACTGGTTGGTCGAGTGGTTGGTCGAGTAGTTGGTCGAGTAGTTGGTTGAGTAGTTGGTCGAGTGATTGGTCGAGTTGTCGGTCGAGTGGACGGTCGAGTAGTTGGTCGAGTTGTTGGTCGAGTAGTTGGTCGAGTAGTTGGTCGAGCAGTTGGTCGAGCGATTGGTCGAGTAGTTGGTCGAGTGATTGGTCGAGTAGTTGGTCAAGTAGTTGGTCGAGTAGTTGGTTGAGTAGTTGGTCGAGTAGTTGGTCGAATAGTTGGTCGAGTAGTTGGTCGAGTAGTTGGTCGAGTAGTTGGTCGAGTAGTTGGTCGAGTGATTGGTCGAGTAGTTGGTTGAGTAATTAGTCGAGTAGTTGGTCGAGTAGTTGGTCGAGTGATTGGTCGAGTAGTTGGTCGAGTAGTTGGTCTAGTGATTGCTCCAGTAGTTGGTCGAGTAGTTGGTCGAATGATTGGTCGAGTAGTTGGTCGAGTAGTTGGTCTAGAGATTGGTCGAGAAGTTGGTCGAGTAGTTGGTCGAGTATTTGGTCGAGAAGTTGGTCGAGTAGTTGGTCGAGTGATTGGTAGAGTAGTTGGTCGAGTAGTTGGTCGAGTAGTTGGTCGAGTAGTTGGTTGAGTAGTTGGTCGAGTGATTGGTCGAGTTGTCGGTCGAGTGGACGGTCGAGTAGTTGGTCGAGTTGTTGGTCGAGTAGTTGGTCGAGTAGTTGGTCGAGTAGTTGGTCGAGCGATTGGTCGAGTAGTTGGTCGAGTGATTGGTCGAGTAGTTGGTCAAGTAGTTGGTCGAGTAGTTAGTTGAGTAGTTGGTAGAGTAGTGGGTCGAGTAGTTGGTCGAGTGATTGGTCGAGTAGTTGGTCAAGTAGTTGGTCGAGTAGTTGGTCGAGTAGTTGGTCGAGTAGTTGGTCGAGTGATTGGTCGAGTAGTTGGTCGAGTAGTTGATCGAGTAGTTGTTCGAGTGATTGGTCGAGTGGTCGGTCGAGTAGTTGGTCGAGTAGTTGGTCGAGGAGGTGGTCGAGTAGTTGGTCGAGTAGTTGGGCGAGTAGATGGTCGAGTAGTTGGTCGAGTGATTGGTCGAGTAGTTGGTCGAGTAGTTGGTCGAGTAGTTGTTCGAGTGATTGGTCGAGTGGTCGGTCGAGTGGTCGGTCGAGTAGTTGGTCGAGTAGTTGGTCGAGTAGCTGGTGGAGTAGTTGGTCGAGTGATTGCTCCAGTAGTTGGTCGAGTAGTTGGTCGAGTGATTGGTCGAGTAGTTGGTCTAGTAGTTGGTCGAGTAGTTTGTCGAGTAGTTGGCGAGTTGTTGGTCGAGTGATTGGTCGAGTAGTCGGTCGGGTGGTCGGTCGAGTAGTTGGTCGAATAGTTGATCGAGTGATTGGTCGAGTGGTCGGTCGAGTGGTCGGTCGAGTAGTTGGTCGAGTAGTTGGTCGAGTAGCTGGTGGAGTAGTTGGTCGAGTGATTGCTCTAGTAGTTGGTCGAGTAGTTGGTCGAGTGATTGGTCGAGTAGTTGGTCTAGTAGTTGGTCGAGTAGTTTGTCGAGTAGTTGGCGAGTAGTTGGTCGAGTGATTGGTCGAGTAGTCGGTCGGGTGGTCGGTCGAGTAGTTGGTCGAATAGTTGATCGAGTAGTTGGTCGAGTAGTTGGTCGAGTAGTTGGTCGAGTAGTTGGTCGAGTAGTTGGTCGAGTGATTGGTCGAGTAGTTGGTCGAGTAGTTGGTCGAGTAGTTGGTCGAGTAGTTGGTCAAGTAGTTGGTCGAGTAGTTGGTCGAATAGTTGATCGAGTAGTTGGTCGAGTAGTTGGTCGAGTAGTTGGTCGAGTAGTTGGTTGAGTAATTAGTCGAGTAGTTGGTCGAGTAGTTGGTCGAGTGATTGGTCGAGTAGTTGGTCAAGTAGTTGTTCGAGTAGATGGTCGAGTAGTTGGTCGAGTAGTTGGTCGAGTGATTGGTCGAGTGATTGGTCTAGTAGTCGGTCGAGTGGTCGGTCGAGTAGTTGGTCGAGTAGTTGGTCGAGTAGTTGGTCGAGTAGTTGGTCGAGTAGTTGGTCGAGTGATTGGTCGAGTAGTTGGTCAAGTAGTTGGTCGAGTAGATGGTCGAGTAGTTGGTCGAGTAGTTGGTCGAGTGATTGGTCGAGTGATTGGTCTAGTAGTCGGTCGAGTGGTCGGTCGAGTAGTTGGTCGAGTAGTTGGTCGAGTAGTTGGTCGAGTAGTTGGTCGAGTAGTTGGTCGAGTAGTTGGTCGAGTGATTGGTCGAGTAGTTGGTCGAGTAGTTGGTTGAGTAGTTGGTCGAGTAGTTGGTCGAGTAGTTGGTCGAGTAGTTGGTCGAGTAGTTGGTCGAGTAGTTGGTCGAGTAGTTGGTCGAGTAGTTGGTCGAGTGATTGGTCGAGTGGTCGGTCGAGTAGTTGGTCGAGTAATTGGTCGAGTAGTTGGTCGAGTAGTTGGTCGAGTTGTTGGTCGAGTAGTTGGTCGAGTAGTTGGTCGAGTAGTTGGTCGAGTAGTTGGTCGAGTGATTGGTCGAGTAGTTGGTTGAGTAATTAGTCGAGTAGTTGGTCGAGTAGTTGGTCGAGTAGTTGGTCGAGTAGTTGGTCGAGTGATTGGTCGAGTAGTTGTTTGAGTAATTAGTCGAGTAGTTGGTCGAGTAGTTGGTCGAGTGATTGGTCGAGTAGTTGGTCGAGTAGTTGGTCGAGTAGTTGGTCGAGTAGTTGGTCAAGTAGTTTGTCGAGTAGATGGTCGAGTAGTTGGTCGAGTAGTTGGTCGAGTGATTGGTCGAGTGATTGGTCTTGTAGTCGGTCGAGTGGTGGAGCCCATCTTTAGTATGTCACTAATCTGATCGATTATTTTATTCGAAAAATTAAAGAGAAGGAAGAAGTAAAAGAAAAGTTGTGTTGTAAAATGCTTGCTCACGACTCGTTTGTTAAAACAACATCACGCAGAGGTAGGAAAGTATTATTGATAAAAAAAATTTAAGAAAAAAGCCACACCAATCCACGTTTACTTGTGATTTATGTAAGTACCGAGAATAATGGAAGAGCTTCTTGGAACAGTTTACAACATTTCACCTTAAGCATTGCTTCATTTAATGCTCTACGAGAGGGTTTACTTTAAAGGCTGTTCTATTAAACAGGAAACTGCATAAAGCTACGAAGTTATACAGTTAAATTTTGAGATGCGGTCGAAACAATGTGGCGAAACCGAGCGGGTCCCGGCTTCAGGTAATGTATTTTATTTGTATATTAAATCATACTTACGATGAAGAACTAACTGAGAATATGATAAATTACATAAAATGGAGAAACGTTTTAAAATAATTAAGAAAGAAACTAAGATAAATGTCATCCAATTTATTTAATTGAGAAATTATTTGAACAAGGAAATATTACTGCAATATTTATTTGGGAAAAAATGTTTTGTTCCCATCACCGACACATAAATACCTTACATGATCTTTGGATAAAGAAGAATTCATGTAGAGGTTATAAGAAAAAACATCGTATAACTCAATTGCAATCTAGTTTAATAACCTGCCAAACCTAATATGTATAATTTGAATTCTAGTACAAGATTCTTTGTAACATTGTTACCGGCGCAGTTGGCGGCCATCTTTTCCTTTCTATATTACACTGCGGTTATTTATTTGAGCGTCTTACGTTACTTTCACGTGGGCTAATGTTCATGAATTATGGAATAAAGGTATTTCGGGTTTAACCTCTGAGCAGAGATAACTAGAAAGTGCCATTTCTGTTGATGTTACTTGAGGAGGAGGTTCTAGAGGATTATAAATTTATAATAAAAATGTGGTTTAAACTTAAGCTGTTGCTTCCTTCCACGTTTGAAGCGCTAATTTAGTAATAGAAGGAAACGATTATTTAATATTAATTCCAAATAAACTTTTACAAAATACAACTATGGTGGGTGTATAAATATTTCATTTTAGACTATATAATTCATCATAAGAACGAAATGAGTTTAATTAAGCCGGCTGAGTCCTGATTGTACACAAAAAAGTGTACTATGGTCGATACTCAAAAGTATTTGACGATAAACATTATTTGAAAGGTGCGAGAAAAATTTAAATCTATAATGGATAGTACATGACATGAGTACAGTTTTTTGTTGACAGCAAGAAATAGTAGTATATGATAAGAGATGTTACCAATACTTCAGTAGTAGCTGCGGTAGAGCCTGCAACAGCGACATCTGTTGCACGAATGGCTGGAAAATCAGGCTCGACCGGTGTCACTACCTGTCAGAAGACAGGAGTGAAGCAGAGATTTTCTGCGTTTCGTCTGATGAGCGAGGTGAGCTCTTCCCCTTACCGTCTACTCCTAATAAATAGAATTTGACCTGGAATAAATATGACGACCAAATCACTTTTCTGTTTGTCCTCTGTAAATGTAAGCTACGCCGCATCTGCAACTCTCTCAAACTCTCAACTCAAAAGTTTTATCCATGAATTCTTCATTTCAAGTTTAAAGTGGTCTGACTATAAAAAAATAAAAGGCAATTTTAAAAATTAACTAAATCCATTATATTCGTATATTAAACTTTGTATCTTATAATTTGAAATATCTAATGGTAATAATTTAAATTAATTTAACTTCAGACTCTTGATAAATAAAATATTAAGTTGAGCTTAAATGAATGAACTATACAAGGTTATGAAGATTTCATAACCTTTATAATGTTGTAAGCTTATTGGTGTGTAGTGTCAATATTATAAAGAAAAAAGTGGATATAGCCAAGCTTTTAGTGAGTGGAAAATTATATGCTTGGGAAAATAAATATAACACAACCCTTCATTTATAGACTTTACCTCTATTAAATTTAAACATTACACATAAAATAAGTTAGATAGTTTTAGGCCCCCGTCGTAAAGCGACAATTTAATTTGGTGTTTATAGTTTGAACAGAAAAGTTTTATATCCCGCAAGAGTTGAAAAGGGTAAATTTAGAATTTTTAATCCTCTGCTTACCCTTTATTTGAAAATACTCCGTACAATTATAACACGATGTTATAAGAGTTTGGAATTATACAGTATTTACCGCATAATACCGTAGAAAGTTTTTTGAAGAACTTTTGTGAAGCAAATTTACCGCTGAGTTTCGCCGTAGCTCAACACGACAGAGCTCCAAATTCCATGTACATCTTGGCATTCTACAGCAAATTTCTACACAACAAAATGCAAGCACAAAACCGCTGTCATTTTTCGTATCTGATCAGTCTTCGCATGATGAATTAAAAAATAGGTTGGTATAAAATATGGATAGGGTTCGCTATCTCTATGTACCACAGAAGTAAAATACTTCAGACCTTACATAAATTCGCAAGTAAGTAAAAAATAGAGAGTGAACTGTATATGCGAGAAACGAAAACTCGTAAACTTTAGTGCAGTTTATTGTGTTAAATTTAAACTATATTTGAATTCCCGACACTTACATTTTACTATCTAACGCAGTGACTGCATTTTTAGACTAGTCTAACTCCATAAATTCTAAAATCCAATTTACTATGGAGTTAAGGCAAATAACTCTCTAGCTTCGGCCGACACATTACTAACACGGAATCCAAATAACACCCTGTTTCACACTGTATATAAAATAGGAGCATAGTTAGTTATATGTAAAGAAATATTTTCCATGACTACAATGGGCATATCTTAACTCACATGTTAGCTTAGTCGCGGTTACAGAGGGTGGGGGGTGGAGATGGCAATAAGGGACTTAGACTTGACCTAGTAAGTACCACAATCAAAAAAATTCTTGATAGTATTTTGGTTGCATGCGGTTCTTGTTTCTTGAGGTCTAACATTCGATGTTCAAATCTCAACGTACTTAGATGTTTTTAATCTTTTACACAAATTAGTACATGTACTTGAGAACCATCTGCCACTTTTTGGGCTTACGGCAAGTAGCTTAATTTTTTTTATAAAATAAGTGACAGGCGAGTAAGCCGGCTGACATTAAGTGACCACTGACGACGACCTGATATTAACTGCTACTAGGGATCGGCAACAAGGTAATGAGTTGCAGGTGCATTGTCTAATACACAGAGGACCACAGACAAAAAAGGATATCTTCATTTCCTATCCATACTCGTCCGTAAAATCCTCTTACAAAGAGGAATAGAATTAGGTCTTCAAGATCTCACACATCAAACCAAACACAGAAATCCTTTACTTCACGCCTGTCTCCTTCGAGGTCGTGGTATTTCACTAGTCAAGCCCGCCTATTCGTGCAACTGATGTTCTTGTTCTACTAGTCCCAACATCTACTAAAATAAAAAGCCTAAAACAACTATATCACGTCATCGACTATGACATTGGGATGTCAAACATGTCACACACTCTAAACGCTGGGAAAATAACTGTATAAGCTCGACAAAATCCTTAAATTATCCATAAATTACTTTAATTTCAACATGTAGTATTCAAGTAAATATACGAAACCGTAATAAAAAACCTTTTCATACGTGGTGGTCCTTAATCACAGTCTTGTAGTATATAATCGAAACGTTTGTATGGTTTGCGTAAGATGCGAGCTTGTAGCACAGTCCAGTTCACATTGCCTAATGACCGTTAGATCAAACATCCATTACCACGTGTTCCTCTGTTCCTCTCAATTAAGTAAATGGACAGTAGGCAGTCGGGGCCCGTCGAGTGATAAATCATTTCATGTCTACGTAATATCCGCTTTATTCAATGTTTTTATGCGAATGGTTTTTTTTAATTTTCATTGAAACATAGCGTGTGTTATGAAAAAAAAATTGCGTTTTGAAAAAGTCTGAATGCTGAGATGGCTTAGTCTCTGAATTCTCTCATTATTTGAAAATTTAATCGAAGTCCCGAGTTGGTATAAAAATATATTTATAATTAATATGTTGTGTGCCGTTGAAGAAAATGCTTAGGTGTTGAGAAGAAAACCTGTTTTATGGCTCTCACTCGTGCCAATGTAAAGTCATTTTAAATCAAATCGTTAGTCCAATTCCATCCTCTTATCGAGGCCTTTAACACAAGAATCGTAAGTCGAATGGTTTTTTAAACAAATTTTAAAACTTATCTTATTTTCATTATTCAAAGACGGCATTTATAAAGTCTTGAATACACGTGTAAAGACAAAATTTCTTAACTGCTAATCTACAAACAATACTGTGAAAATTTACTCACCGAATAGTTTTTAAGCCGATAGTTGGCTGCACATCAGCGATAGGAAATTTAATCTGAAAAAAAAAGAAATACTTTGGTCTATTATAAATGATTTATAAAATAACAAAAAACAATGAAATCTTTGTTAATTCAACAACCTATAAAAATCAGTTAAACATCGGTTTTTATAGGTTATCCTCCTCACTGGGTACATAGATTAACGTAAAGGTTCAGCTTAGAGCGACCTATTTATGTATGGCCAAGGGACTTCTAAATGCTATTAAATCAAATATGAACACACTGTAGCTATGTATATTTTTAAAGTTTTAAGAATCCTTTAAAATCGGTACCGAAAATAATTACAACCATTTACAAGGAGAGAAAAAATGATTACATGTTTACATTAGGGCATTCGGCCCGCAAACATTTTCTTAAGACCTGTTTTATTTGCAAATTTCATCACAATTTACATTGCGTCAGATCCCGCTACTCGGTGAGAGACTAAACTTTGTTAATTTTGCGGAAAGTTGTTCACTCGTGGGAGCTATTACGTAGGCTTTTGGAGAAAGTCGACATCCACGGAGCCGCTACAACTTCTAACTTGTTACCAATCTATCAAAATTATTTGCTGTCTTCTTCGACCCGTTTTTCAATAATCAAAGATATTTGGCAATATATAAATATATTCCACACTACACTTCAATAGATCTACAATTTTACATAAGACGAATTAAATTTCAGGGATGACAACAATCTCACCAAGTGTACTGACTCAAATTCAATTTATTTATCTGTGACAGTTTAAGACTTGAAAATTCTTATTTATTTTCCTAATTTCATGAGGTCGCATCTAGCTTAATTACTCCTAGCGCGAGGACATAAAAAGGACTTATGCCTCACAAAGTTGCTTTCAACAGATTAGGACTGAATTACTTGAACCGAAATTATATATTGTTTTGTTATATAGACTTTGTGTATGTATAAATAAATATTAAGTACTTATATTTCTATGTAATTATTTAATTTTTATTGCCATGTGTAAAAAATCTAAATTCGGTTTTGATATGATAATCTAAGCATTATTTAAACTTTTGCGGACTGCATTCTACATTCTAAGCTATTTAATAAAGTTATTCCCAAAATTATATTGTACATTCGTCACAAACGTGTTCACATCTACCTATATATTTATAAATAGAATTATAATTACTAAGTGAAAGAAATTCATACGCTATAAATAAATTACTATTTGGCCAATTAGTGAAGATACGACCGGATACAATTATTATTACAGGATGTTTTCAATACGCTCAGCACGTGTGTGTTATGCCATCGTCATGTAATAAATATTAACAGAAAGATAATACCCAAAAAAATCAATTCTTGTGTCGCCCTTATTTATATCATGGAGCAAGGTAACAAGAGTTATTGAAAACGAATTCAACATAGCGTATTTCCCATTAGCAACAGTTTTCTCTTTTTGTTTGCCAAAGGATATCCATTTGCCATCTTCTAATATGATAAAAAATGAGCCCTCTTTATCCTAGTTATGTCATTTTATTCAATGTTTCCTATATAAGCTATAAGCTCATTTCGAATTAGGAGTTATATTGAATAAAGTAATTTCAAAATTGGTTGCTCAATATGCAAAGGACCTACTCGAAACTTCTGAGCGAATACAAATAAGGATACAACAAGTTTTATACACAAAAGTGTAACAACAATCTAATAATATCGTACATTTGAATAATACGTAATTATACATTGTATTGAAAAATAATATATAATCCATCCCATCCATTATTGCCCAGAGATATAATTAATTTCCTGATTTCCTATTTAATCGATTTACTCCAATGTTCTAGTCAGTCATGGTCGGCCATCGATGGCCGTAGACATTTTCAACAAATGGGTAAGTTACAAAGTGGCCAGCTATGTAGGACATAAGAGAAGGTAAACAAGAACGTGTAAAAGCTTTTATCTATTTATTAATTAAAACGTATGTATATCGTAAAGTAATCAGCGGCGTCAAGGTCTCGTATTTATCCTGTATCACAATTAGGAGTTAAAGTTTCCTCCCGGACCGTTAAGCGATTTAGTTTGTGAAACCAAAGTTTCTATGTCAAATAAATTAACATTAATTAGTTATTGAAACGGGATCCAATGTTGGGACTCAGTTTTGAGCTTATATATTTATGTTTACTTGGTAGGTTTTGTTGAGTGGTTTTCAACTTTTTAAATATTGTAAAGTTATCTTATATGTCAAGAAAAAAACAGATTATCAACAAAACAGCATAGTGATAATGAAAAAATATTGATGGTCAACTTCGATAAGCATCTTATCGGTTTTTGGCGGAAATTAGATAAAATCTTAAAACTGCGCCACCGACAGAGAAATTGAGGAGCGACAGTTTAACGGGGTCAACTAAACCTGGTATCTTCACAGTATTCACAGTGATGGAATTTCACTATACAGTATGCTTAAAATTAAATGATTTTGATATAAAATGAAGTAATTTTGAAATATCCATTCTTCTAGGTTTTAGTACGGTGGAATAGGTTGTGAATACATTTAAATAAAATTTATTACTTGTAATATATTATTGATTCTAATGATAATCGTACATTATTTAAATGCGAAAAACACCCTGTACTTATAAAGAAACAAAGACAAAATAATAACTGCCTCGGAGACGGATAAACTTTTCATGATGCGCTTACAGTGCGACCTGCTTATTCATAGACACTACGCAAGCGCAACGTTTAAGTGTCTGAAGATGTCAGCTTAACGTACAAATATGGCAATTAGACTATTCTAATTGCCATATTTGTACGTTAAGCTGACTATACAAGGGTAGAAGAAAACTGAAGAAAGTATGGATGGATTGTGTGAAAGATGACATTTGGGTAAGGAGGGTGTGAATTCAGATGTGACGCCTGATAGAGGGATATAGAAGAGAAGTACGAACTGTGTACCCCACATAGTTGGAAAAAGGGAAAGGAGATGATGATGAAGATTTAAAAGAAAAAAAACGTGTCCACATAGGGTAGACCCTCTCCTCGTAGACATTTTGATGGCACTGATCTTTATATGTTCTCAAACAATTGTTCATTCTTCGTTACTCAAAGTATACTTCAATGCTACGATCGATCATTGTAATGATTTATTAAATAACCAATCTTGTTTGACGTGGAGCTCTCAGATGATTGGTCACGTGGCAGTGCTGTTTCGGATTGGTTACCGACACACGTACGGGCTTATTACCGCGTCACGTTCGGCTGACTGTTAACATTATGGCGCTTGTAACTTTCCCTCGCTTGAATTACCTACATTTATTTTGTATGAAAGAATTTAACTTGCATTAATTTTGGTACCTATTTCGAATTCAATCGATGATTTTTTTAGGATATATAAATATATATGTCTTGTACATTTGCGTCTGTCGCCGATGGAGATTCCAGGGGCAATTTATGTGGACATCAAATGTAACTCAAGTGTTGTGAAGACAATATTGACTCTGTTTTATGTATCATCTCATCATCTGTGAGTACTTCAAGTGTCTAACTATCACGGTTCATGCGATACAGATGGGACAATGTCTGTTTACCCGATTAAAGCTTTCAAAATATTGACTTCGTAAATTATATTAATTCGACAATGACTAGCGAAAGTTATTCCGTCACTACGCAGCTAAAAGAAAATTAATTGTATTGAATTTCGGTGAGTAATTGTGTACTGTCCTGGAGGAAGGTTAATATTAATTGCTTTATAAGAGAGTAACGATCTGACGATCCCCTGACCCGGACGTTGCTTTATTGGTAAGGGGCGGTCGCTGAAACAAAAGATGGGAATTCTCAGACTATTGTTGTAACAGTTTATTGTCATCCAATGAAATCGAAAATTCGTATAAAGGCAATCGCTTATTATTACTGTTCATTTGTTGTATCGTGTTCAAATATATAATAAATATTCGTGTAAAATATATTATATCCGCACTAAGTACATCAAAACTGTTATCTTTACAAACAAATATGTAAGTCTATTATTTTTATAACATTAGTAGATATAGATTGTTGTAAATGGATTGTGTTCCAATTCCTTAATAGTATTCAATTATTCGCAAATGTCATCAAAATTTACATTTTCTTGGAGCGCTGTACGGCGAGAGGCTAAACTTTGTTAATTTCAAGAAAAGTTATCCTACTGGAGCAGAATATTACGTAGTGGAGAGTCGAAAGTCGAAGTAACTTATTAACTTACAGTTTACTATCAATCAAGTACTCCTCTTCTGAATATATTAACAATCATTCAACGTTTCCAAAAAACTAGGGTGATAATAATTATTACCACATAGAAATTAATGAATTATTTTCATACAAAAAAAAAACTTTACTCTGTAAAATCTCCCGACCTTTAAAATCTATCGAAGATAAGAGCAGAATCCAAGAGACAGATTACCACATATTTTTGCTATTGGTGGTAAACTTGACTGTCTCACATCTTAATATAATCAAGTGTAAGTATAGGCCTAACTTACATCAGTTGTATCATCACATAATATTGATGTTATAAATAAATATGCGCTCACGCCCGTAATCTAGAAGAGTAGACAGACATCATAGATTTCCACTTGGCACGATCTTGGCATGGCTGTCTCGATTCTTCTACATCTACGCATATATACTCGTCGGTTACGGGTACTCTATACATCATCCTTCTTTAGTTACTAATTTGATTGATATAAAATCTCCTAAGGCGTTGCCTGCCAAGTGTTGCCAGTCAACTTATTCTAGTCACAACACCCACTTTTAAATCGAACTTTTTTACAAATTTGCGATTCAATTACGTAGAAAACTAAAATGATCTCTAAATATCTTTGACTAACTTAAGCGGAATACTTCCTTGAAGGTTCGCAAGCGTTTTGGTGTCGTTATTTATTCGATTAGTACGGAAATTGATGCACGAAAGCGTCTCTTGTAGAGCTTTGTAGCGTGATATTGGATGCGACCAGCCATGCACCTTTAACCAATCAACTAGGTACAATAGTTAACCCTTTCATAACCGTGGCTGCCCAAAACTATACAGAGTTACAACTTTCAATTTTAACTTCCGTTCTTTTTTATTTGATGATGAATAATGAATTTGAAAACACACAAAATATTTGACAAATTAAAATGTTAGAAATAATATTGTACGTTGTGTGAAGTCTTTGTTACTGGCTTGATTGGTTATCCAATCTACGACTGCCCGATGCAACTGTAAATTAAATCAAAGAGTTCTCGAATTGCTTCTGTGTCGGAACTCATCAATTTTATCGATTACGTACACTGTCGTCCAACTCATGTTGTATGGATACAATCTTAAAGTTGCATGAAGTTTACAATTAATGTAACAATCCTAAGTAAGACAGATAACAATATCCTATATATCTATTATTATTGGACAAACTTACTTATTTACGAACTGTAATTCGCGAGACACTCAGTCGGAAATAATTATATTGCATAAATTTAAGATACGTATTAAAACTAGAACTTTTATAGCTACAGATTTGCATAATACAAAGAACTTGTATTATTAATCATGGCCAGAGGTCCAAGTAGTCGGGAACTTTCCCCGACAAGACCTATCAGGGCTTGAGCTCATTTATTATAATAAATGATCTGCCCCTTCTGTTACTGCAATTTTAGGCGAGTGGCCGAGTTTTTATATCATAACACTGGACCACTTTTTGTTCTAACTGGACAGACAGAGACGTCAACAGCTGACATTGAACGATCTCAAATGTTCGTTCGAATAGAAGACTCTTGCTGAAACTTCATCTTATAATGACTTTGATTTATTTGTTTGAAGTAGGCAACATGTAAATAGAGACGCGACAAGTTTGAACTCTTACTATTTTATATTTATTAATCAAAATAGCTTCAGCGATTTCAATTTCCATACAACATTTCATTCTTTTAAAAGAGCTATATTTCTAAAAATTCCTTTTTAGAGCTCACATATTTCTGGGTAATATTTTAGGTATATGGTCCCGTAACATTTAAAGAGTATGTTATATATGTTTAGAGCATGTTGTAGTTATAGCTCAAGTATTTTATGTATCTGTTAATGTCTCTTGGTAGAGAAACAGTTACATTTTTCATTACAATATCTTTTGGCCGGTGATGATGGGTAACACTTCCATTCTTCTAATATCGATAATTGATATCGTTGTTGTAGATATTTATAAATATCGTGAAAGCGTTATCGATGGCCTATGTTTAAAATCAAATTATTGCAACGATCGCCGCTGCTAATGGCTACATTTTTAAACGTGTCTCAGTTCTAGAAAATTTTCGGCTTCAAATACAAAAGAAATATTCAAAATTTTGTTTTATACAACGATGAAAAGCATCACATTAAATGCGCACACTTTAGCAAAATTGAACAAGTAACTCAAATGTTCCTACCTAAATTGAAATATTATATTTTCTAATTTAACACCGAAATTTATTCTCTCCGCGCGGGGTGCTGCGGCTGAGATATAAAATGAAATTGAATATATTAGACCTTATTTTACTTGCACCTCTTTAAAGTGAAGATCTTATCGAGGGTCATTTTGTTTCCCTATTACCTAAATTAGAAATTAAAAATAAATTTCGTTACAACCAACCACCTACCTTTACTTGCCTTTTATTAAATTACCCGATATGGTATCGCTTGAATCATTGATGCTTACAACTTCCGCAAGACCATACTTTATAGGCATGGTCTTATTACCTGACTGACCCAGGAAGGTAATGTTTTTATTGTATAGTTTGTTCCATGTCGAGATGGAAGTTTTACAAACAAACAAACGTCACTTACCATAGACGACGCCACTTTTTATACTTTCATCGGAAATGTTGTATTTTGTGGAATGTAAATGGATGAATGAAAAAATAATCGTAGGTCGTGTATAATATCGATAGCTTACATGAGAAATAGGTGTTATTCCAAAATATCTTGGAATTTACGAATTCCAGCGCAAAAGGTAAGGTTTGCTTATAAAATTCCGTCATGATCTGGAACAAACTATAGGTCTGTTCATCCATTCCATTGTGACCTCCAAAATCCTGCAAGGCTATATAGATTTGAAGAGTGAGGTGTCATTAGATTCGTATTCTTCCCCGGTGTGTCATAGGTAATATGTTGAACGGCGATAGTCATATGGTCAGGTCAAGACTTAACTCGGGCTAAAGAGCAGCGAGTCAACTGCTACCATCGTTCATGAACTTATACAGCACCTGCAGATCTGCAGGTTGACTGCAGGTTAATAAGGAAGACCACGCCTTTTTCTTGAAAGACCCAAAGTCATATGCGTTTGGAAAAACCGTGGGATACAGAGAGACAAGAATTGTTTCAAAACAGCTCGTCGGAACACTACCCATGTTATTTATAGTAGAAAATGTCAAGGGACGCAACGCCTCTTCGCTTTGATCTTATACAAAATGAGATACGAAAAGCAAAAAAATAATAAATATTTACACCGTCGACTGTTACACCCAGTTGTTTCTACTTTTTATAAATTCTCTTATGCTCCAGATAAACACCAAGCACATATTTTTACGGTGAAGTTATCACCAATAATAATGTAGTGTACAACATATGTATATGAGTCCGAACTCTACGCATTAGAAAATAGTTTAAAAACATCGCGTTGCTTGAATGGAATATATAAACTATGTCATAGATAAAATAAAGCAATAATGACATTTGATTTTTTTTAATTGCGTTGGAAAGAATATTATACAGTAAAATACGTACAGCCAACCTATAAAAAATACTTATAGTCATGTGAACATTCGGCTTAAAAGATTGGTATCAAAATTGAAACCCTAGGTTATTAAGGGTTAAAAAATTGGGCGATCATTAAGATAACTAGCAACGCCGTGGGTCTGTGCAAGAACGGAAGATCTAGCCAAACCACAGGTCACTAATCACAATGCAAGTACGATAAAGCAAAACATAAGTTGACATACAGCGGAACTATGAACATCAGACCCATGTCACCGCTGATTGGAGTCGGCGAGTGTACGCAAGTCTTTTATTTTTTAATGAATGCTTTGACTGGCGCAATGGTCGTGTGCAGTTGTTCTTTTGAGGCGAGCAAAGCCCACTGAAAACTGCTGCCCTCCTTTCGCACTACTCATTTTTTCATCAAAATCGGTGTCACAAAGAAAGGTTATTATGTTGTTTAGCGAACAGAAAACTCATTAAAATGTTCAATGTTATAAAAATATCGTTAAAATTAAAAGTGTAAAATTATGCAGTGTACTAGCAATTCGCCCCAGGTTTGCTCGAGAAGGTAGATAAAAAATAAAAATATTTAAAATAGATATTATCTATTTGTGTAAGAATTTTTAAAATCAGTTCCGTGTAAACTCAAAAACTATTTTACACAAACAAACAATCAAATCTTTCCTCTCTATAATATTATCATTTGTGTTTGAAGTTGAAAGCATTTATTTGTCTCCTAGCTGCGTCCCGCACTTTTGCACTAATTAGTTTCTCATTTTCCACGCTTTAAATTTTTGTAAGATGATCCCGTGTATAATAACTTTGAATTATAGGAAACATGCCAAAAGTATGAAACAATACAATGGCATGTGATATTGTAAATAAAGGTTTTATGTACCTCGGGGACAGTTTTATTCTCGGAATAGATGTGTGTACAAAATTTCCTCATGATCGGTTTAGTCGTTAAAGAGGTTTTTTTTTGAGGGCGCTATGCCCCATCCATTTCCCCTGGCATGTTCGGGCCAGAGACGTTACTTTTGCAACAACAATTACTACAGTTTTAATATAATTTAAAAATACATATCTTAAAACATATCTCTTCATTATACATATACAACAGCGTTTCGATTTAAAATTTTACTATTTAAAAGTGGACTAGATTAAAGGTAACGAGAACCTGGCTAAGGTTTATTGGTTTGGAACCACTACTAGAGTTTAATCTCTGAGTAGAGTAGTTGATAACTCTTAAGCAAGTAAGCGGTAAGTCTAATTAATTCAGAACAAATTAAATTTAGATCTGACATGCCCAATCATAAATCAATAAACATCTTGTTTTAAAGTAAGTACAAGCTTGCCAAGTATGGAAACTAATAAGTTTCACAATTTGTGGATAACCTTTATCATTTCTGGATAAAAATATGACGAATAGCTTATTTTTTATTATGATAATTAATTTGTGGCATGAAAGCATGTCTTGTGTAGTTTGCGCTGCACCGCGTTCTGAATACGAGTTGGCCTGCTTTTTCATTGCTCATTTTTAAAACAGAATTTCAAACAAATATATGAGCGAGTGCACTTACTGCTATTAAAATGAAGCTCATTTGAAATACACTACTACAATAGTGTTATACTCTCTTATACGAAGTGATACTACATGTACGTATATTCGAAAACTCGATATAAAATATTTAAAGAGGCGATACTTTGTAAGATGAGTTTTTTTCACGACAACTTTTATTTGTTTTTTTGGCAAATGTAATTAAATCGTTACATCGACGGACAAACCGATTCGACCGCGCGTTATGGTGATAGAAAATACGCTTATAAGATCATAGTTCCCTGTATCTTCAAAACACTTTTTTTTATGACAAAAACATAAACTCTTACACAAGATACCGTCCTCTTCCTGCCCTGTGCCTACTGTTTGTGGGCTCGACACAACAGATTTACGTCTTGTAAATCAATCTATCATCCCTTATTTTTTTATAGTACAAGGTGGTAAACGAGCAAGCGCCTCACCCAACATCAAGTGACCGCTACCCATAGGCATCTGTAACATGCTAATGAGTTGCAGTTGCGTTGCCTACATTAATGAAGAGGCGACGAAAACGGTTATATAAATTTAAAGTTATAAGTACATACTTAAATAGATAATTACACCCGGACTCAGCACAACCATGTTCATGCATACAAATACTGGGTGGGAATCGAACCCTCGACCTGCAGCGTGAAAATCAAGTCACGCCAACGCCAAAAATGCTAAATTTCGAGCTGTTAGTGTCTTAGTGTTGTAAGCTAAATTCAAATAATATAATTTTTATATAAGTTGCGAAATCATAATAAAGTTTAAATAAATGAAACCATTACGTAAGGTTTAAATAACCGAATTCCTGTTTTTGTTCAACTTGTGACCGGAAAAATTCTCGCAATACATCATTTATCCAATATCAATATTTCAATGCGCTGACAGTATCGGCTATTAATGAAGTCCAGATTTTAAAAAGATATACTCTACGATACGATTCGAGTTGAAAAATCGGTTACCGTTTAGTTCATTGCCAAAGGTGATTTTTATTAAAGTTGTTGTGTGTGAACTATCAGATTAATTGAAAACTCTCAGGTTAGTACAACTATTGAACTTTCATCGGATATTATTATTTAATATTTTATAAAACGGATTTACTTACGTTCCCGTTTTTACACGAAGAAAGACCTCCGACAGGACCGAAACTTGTCGTTACTAAATACCGAGAAAAAACGCGAACGTGAGAGACAGCCATTTTTTAAAACGATACTCTTAGATACGTAACTAAATGTTTTTATTAGGGTACGAAATTTTTGCTTTTTTATTTTAAAAGGTAGCAAATGAACAAGCAACTCTCTTCGTGTTAGCAGTTACCTTTCTGCACACATCCGTAACAATTGGAAAAGTAGTGCTTAATGAAAAGGAAAGGTTTAAGGAATGGAAAATAGATGGGTTTACGTATCATTTATTGAATGAAACTCAAAGGTAGAAATACCTTGCCTTCAGTATATTACGAGGAAGTACGACCTGACCTGCAGTCGGTGATCGACCTATCCTAGCTTTCCTATAATACTTTTTTAACTTAGTGTGTTTATTTTATAGACAAGTTCCGTTGTCGGAAATTATTACTTTTTCAAATACCATAGTCTTGTATCTAAATGAAGTTGACATCCAATAAATAAACTTTAATTTTCTATGAAGATAAAATTATATGTGAAGTGAAATTGTATGATGCCTTACTATCGTCGTCCTTTCCGCCGATTTTCGTCAGATCTTCGGTCTAGCTAAGCACAAATCTACTCCTTATTACAGAATATAAAATTTAAATTAAATTGGATACCTTATATTTTTAGAGATTAATAGTGATGCCTATTAAAAGTAATTGTTACTTAAACTCCAGTAACTTACGTAACTACAGCGTCTAATCATTTGCTTAAATATTCATAAAATGCAATAATCTTTACACCTTTATTGACCGTACACCTATTTCCAAAATATATATTATTTTTAGATAAGCGTTTATGTAAAATAATAAGTATAATTTTACGTGTACACTGTCCGAAATTTTAGTAACTCAAAAAATAATGTACCATCTCTGTATGCAACACGCGTTGCACTAAAGCTGGCACTGGGCCGTTAACTAAATATATAAGTTGACCTCCTTTCCCAAAGCTTAATATTTGAACAGCAATATGAACGAAATAGGCTAGACCTCTTTCCACCATTAAATTTAATTTATATTTTTTATATAAGTTTATTTCTATGAACACAGTTCTCTGCTATTTGTAGAAGTCGGAAAACTAGCAGTTGGCGCACATGATCTTGCTTTCATAAGTATCCGATAATGAGAAGAATATGTTGCCTGCCTTAACGTTGGGAATCCTAAATTAATCTTCCTTTAAAGATAAGTTATTAAAGAACAGCGGGTGAAGAAGAACAGAGGAAAAGTGTAACTCTATCTCATTTATCTACAATTAAATCTCAAAACAAACATCAAAACTGTCAGAACATGTAATGTTTTTAATTTTTTAAATAGTAGTGTGTATAAAACGATAAAAACACTCAAAATTCTGGTTCAGTAAATTGTTTCATTTTGTAACTAGGTGGCGGTATTCTAAAATGATTTTTTAACAAAATGTCACGTAGGAATTTTGAGGCAAAAGCTATGAAAAATTAAGGACCGATAACAATTTAACCCCTTTTACGTGTGCTATTTTTACCAAATCAAAGTAGAAATTTTGAAGCAGCTAAAGAGAGATGACAATTTGATTATGTAAATTAATAGACGGATATAAATATTCTGACATAGAGGAGAAGCTAGCAAATGAGTATTAATGTAAATAAAACAATCATTTCAAATTACTTTAAACTTCATAAATAAATTACCGTTTATTTAAATAGATCTTCGTACTATTTATTACCAGGAAATCCAATTAATTATTAAGTCTATAAAGTTATATACTTTCCTTTTATTTCCCGCTATAAAGCCCCATCGGATGGCGGCTCAACTTTTCTTATTTTCCAATAAAACTTATACATTCCAATCCCAAGTTAAATTCCGATCGCGATGACAGGGAGGTATCACAAAGATAAATGCTAATAAGTTTTTTAACTGGTTAAGAAATGATATACTTACTGGTAAATATAATTAAAGTAATATGTATTCATATTACTTATAGCTTCTGTTTTAAAAGAAGGCTTCTACTTGATAGTTCAATATTTCTACTAAAATTATAACGTAACGGGAAGTCTGATGAATGGATTATTATAGAATATAATACAATAGACTACGTGCACCAGTGGCGGATCCAAGAATGGGCTTGATACCATTTCAGAGGCGCTTGACCCTTCTTACTGTAGATTTTAGCAGGGTAAAAAGATATTTTTTTAGTTCTCATGATTTTAGGAGTAGAACCCACTACTACTATTTATTGTAATATTACCAATATGGGATATTCGATATTGTTTTTCATTAGTTCATTTTATTGGATCCAGCGAGCATTAGAATGCTTACTTATTAAAGAAAGAACCGTTTCTTACAAAGGTTGGCACTGCGCCAACTCTTTTACCTGTAACGAAAGGGAACATAAGTTATTTAGGATACGGGATATCGACGCCTTGTTTTATTGCACTATTTTTTATCTATACCTTGATGTTCGGGGCGTGCGTTGACTGGGTGAATTAAAATATTATGCATGTAAGCAAAGAAACCCAGGTAGTCATAAGGACCGATAGAAGTGAAAACAGATGGGATAATAATTCAAAAATACAACAATAAAAAATTAAATGAAAAATAGAATACAAGAGAAATAAATGACGCAAAAGTTTGTCGAAACTATTCTAAATTCAAATAAGCATGCTGCCGAATGTTATGATTTTCCTCTACCAGGTACCATCTAACGCGGCGAAAGATGTTTTCAGTTTAAAAATTGTATAAAATATGATCTGGATTACATAAGTGCACCTTTTTAAATATTAATTTAAATAGGAACAGTAATAAGAGCACTAGTTTGTGCATGCATTTGATTTTAATTCGACATACAGTCGTTATGAAAGGGGTCAACTTTCAACCGGTAGACGGCGTAGCGCCGTTACACAAATTTTACGTAAAACAACTGTATTAATTAATTAAAGGGGCCACTTCTAAGAGCAGTGCCATTAATTATAAAAGTAAAACATACATACACTCATCGTGATTATACCATGTTGACTGTGTAATGTTACTAATTCTGTAATAAGTCTTTCCAGTAAATTAAATTTTGATTTTTATATAAGTTTTTGTTAAACAGTGGTAGAGTGCACAACAAGATTTGTTTGCCCAACGGGCTGGCTCAACCGGTGAAATACCACGACCTCACAAAACACAGGCGTGAAGTATTCTGCTTTTCCTATGATGAGTGAGGTGGCGGAGTCCCAAATCTAGTCTTCTTTCCCTTCCTATCTTTTTGTAATATAGAAACGATGGAAGGGGTAAGAGGATTTGACGGGGGAGGAGGACAGAAAAAAGGAAATATCCCTTTTTTGTTAATTAAAGGCAACTTTTTAGCTTGTTGCAGTTGTCTATGGGTGGCGATCACATATCAGGTGACCCGCTTGCCCGTTTCTGCCATAAAAAAAATAGAATTGTCTTTAAATACGGTTAAAAATCCACACTGCACTTTTTTCTATTAATGGTTTCCATTCAAATCAGTACGAGGTTAAAACTTTTGTTGGTCACAATATATCGATCTTAATCTCGCTTCCACAGCGTTACTTAGGGATACTAGAACTGGAAGGAGTGAAGAAGTGATAAATTATTCCGCACGAGTTGACTTAGACTTAGATAACTAAATAAATACGGCATTGCGACACATTTGTCTGATACTTTAATACACAATGTGGACCATTACAGGCAAGACAAAAAGTAAATTTCTCATTATAATAAAGGTAAAGTTTGTGTGTGTCTTGGCTCCCCGCCAACGCTTTTACCTGCGACAAAAGGAAATATATTAGTTACTTGGAAATATCCGTTTATTTTCATACGGTCTGTAATGTTCAGTGTTATTCGCTAACAATGGATGTAATGCGTTGTTTAGGAAAGATTAAGGATATGTTTTGTAAAATAAAGCATAATAGCATGAAATTTCAACTATATTGTCACTTGAAACCTCGATAAACTAAGTGATGCTGCATCGCCGCAGAACTTTGCGTCTCGTTGCGTCGTGAGGTACACTGTCAATCGAAATCATAGTGATGAACGACGCAAAGTCTGTGTGACTTTGCTCTAACTATAAAATTATTTAAAATTTCTTGAGATATTTTTAATACACTAATGAGTTAACGTTTTAACTGGCGTGTTACTTTAACTATTTAAAGTTTCAGATGATAAGATCAGGATGTTTTTAATTTTATTTCCATTTAATCCAAATCCAGATACTCACAAACACACACAACATATAATATAATTCCCTAAAGGCCCATAAATTAGATGAGGTTTGCGTGGACCCTTCACTTTCACAGCAGTTTCAAGATATGAATCATAACGTTTATTAAAGATGTGGCAATATAGCAACATCAGTCGCTTACTTATTTGCCCCTTATTGTATAAAAATAATATTCTTGTTACCTTAAATCTAAAACTGCAACGTTTTAATAAAAATTGACACGTTCACGATACGTGACGTTGGTTTATACATCCGCGCTACCTTGTCAGTTTGATTGATGGTCGTAATAGATAGGGATTCGGCATTTCTGCGTTTCGATAAAACTGTCAATATGCCTAGTCATCATTGGATCGAGATAAAAGAAAGGACGGGTATTTCAGCATTATCCAATAATATTTCAACTTCACGTTCCTTTATAATAAAACAAAGAAGCCAAAACATACACGCAACAAGGTTTACTAATAAAAGTACGCTAAAAATCAAAAACATTAAATGTAAGAAAATGCCAAGTCTCATAACGCATTTTATCCGCGACGAAAGTTGTCATGTAAAACCAAGTCATTATTTTAGATAGTGCCTACTATCTATACAACAACTTTGTTATAAATCTTTATCTAATTAATTACCTATCAATATAATATACTGCCTGTATCAATATTAGATATATTTATTTCTTTAATAATTATTATGACACGGCACCATATCATCTTATTAAAATACTGTATTCTTGAGTGCAATGTTTAGATTTACTTAGTAATGAATGAATAGATTATTCTTTCATAATTATGCTTACTTAGTGCGGGCGCTGTAAAAAGATCAAGCCGTTTTAAATCTAGCTGAGTGTGCAAGTAAGTTTATGTTTTCTGAAATAGACCAATTATACCAAAATACAGGAAAAACAAGTACCGTATGGTACTTGTTTTTCCGTCGACTCGATTTAATATTTACTTGTCCTTTATACAGTTTACAAGCTAGTATAAGGTTTGTTTTTATTAACTTTGAGGGATGAACGTCTGGCATAAAGTAATTAATCATATAATTCCGGAGATTAATGAACGCCTTTATTAAATTTACCTTATTTTGGCATTATAACTGTAAGATAAAACTAATTAAATAAAATTGATGTGTCTATTAATATTTATTACAAGACGAAAGATTAAGAGAGTTTGTTATGAACTCGTTAAATGTAAACTATACCAGTCTGTACTGGAAAACCATGACATACGATATTGAAATAAAAAACAAGCATATAACATTATCATCATTCTAATACACATATATATGAAAATATGCGTCTACAGTCTTGCTTCAGGCAAACTAAATTATGGAATATGTATTCTCATCGGTCTTTAATAAGAAGGTTAAGTTTAAATTTACTCTGACATTTTGAAGTGTGGGATAAGCATGTTTAAAAGAGTCCATTGCATACACACCGGTGAAGTTAATATAATAACTAAGCCGTTTATTGCAAGATAAGCAAAAAACACCTACAATTAATATAAACAAAAATATTTAAGACTTTATAAACTTTCTCTAGTTTCAGTTTGCCTTTCTGCATGGACCTTTGACAGTTTCCACTGACCACAGTGTTACACACAACACAGTTCTGAGCGACTCGTCTCCACTTTGAGCTAGAGGTCATTTTGATGTCACCTTTCCATCTTAGACACTTTTCGAAGGCTTATTTTCCCATCTCTTGGGTGTTCAAGAAAAGGTGTTAAAAATTTGGCGATGACTTCACCCAGTATTACCTACTTAATTCTTATTAGCACTAAATTCTTGTTTTTGATAGTTTGCTGATACCACCGGCACGATAACATTAACACTACTACTATATAACTATATGCAGTCTTTACGGTTTAGTCTTCGCATGCGTATTTTTTTCGAATGGATACCACGAAAACGTACTTATAATAAAGCGTTACCTTTTCTATACGCCTGAAAATAAGTATGCAAAATTTCATGAATATCCGTTTGGTAAGTCGTTAAGACGTAAAAATTTTACAAACAAACAAACTTACATTCGTTTTACTACAGAGAAAAGGTATAATTAATTATACATTAAAAGGCTTTTATATTGAAATGGAAAACATAAATAAAAAATATGTCGGTGACGCCGAAAGCGGATGTGAACAATTTCCCCGCGTAAGTTCTACAATCCGTTTTGAAATAAATCATCGGTAATGTATAGACCAATTTCCCTACACATTTTTCGGCTTGCCCCATTTGTTTCCTATATTTTCCCCACGGCGAAATGTAGTTTTGAAATAAATTTGTTTTATGATTATTTGTATTGGAAACAGCATTTCAATATCACAGAATAAATAAATTTCGAAATCGAAAGAATAATTTTTCATAACCTTGCTCGTTCTTCAGTCTACTAACACCTAATTTCGTTTATTAATCTACTCCACAATGTATAACTATCATTACAAACATTATTCTATACAGAACAGAAAAATACAGAAGGTGATGAATTAATTCTTCGATTTTACTGGGGATTACTTTTCTGACTGGACTTGTCACTGTTTGCCTGGAAAAGGGAGCTCCAATGTCATAGGGTTTCAGATGGCACTTAGCGTAAATTTCTTAGCAGTAACTAAGGCCAAGAGCTCCCGGGAGCGTTGACACGGGCTATATATTATCCGAGCTCACATTGACCGGGGAAGAATCTCGACCACTGTTTATACTTTTGCATTGTGTCTGTACAGCACATGTATTTTTTCTGAAGTTTTCTTTCACGTTTTCTTTGTATACTCCCCCTACAAAGAGACTGACAACTCACCCGTAACTCTAAATTGTTGCTATTATTGATATAACATTGGTAGAGCCCGCAAAACAACATCTGTTTCACGAATGGGTCGGCTACTTCTGTGAAAACCGCGACCTCACAGAAGACAGGCGAGCATTACAGTATTTTTGCGTTTTCCCAGATAAATGAGGGTCCAGATGCCAAATCCTAGTCCATTTTCCCTTCCTTTGCTTTACCAATAAGAAAAGGATCGGTAGGGGTAACTCGATACACGGGGGAGGACGGATAGGGAGAGGAAATGTCCTTTTTCTCTCTATCCTCTTCAGCTTAAAGGTAGGAAACGCATCTGTAAGCAAATGGCGGGTTCTTAATTTTCTCTGAACCACTTGCTCGTTTGCCACTTTCATCTCCAAAAAAATATGATGCATATCGTTGATGACGTTCCGCTTGCTCGCTTGCCTTCTGCAATTGCAATAAAAATCATAAATTCTTATTAAATTTGCCGTATATGCTTGCTATAGACACAAAAGTTAGGTCACGTCATCCGACTACGGAATCATTAGACGTAGGTATGGAACATCAATGAGAAGTAATAAAACGGTCGATAAGACACCAACTGACGGATGCGAGGGAACTTTGTCAGGGCATGATAGATGCCTGCGCTATATCAGGACCCTTTATCTCCTAATACATTGGCCGATCTGTGGGCAATATTTCACTGTGTAGTAACAATTCGACAGCGATGGCCTATTAATCATATTTGTCGTTGGGATTTGGGCGAAATATGTTATAAACTGCAAATATATAAAAAGATTTTCCTTTCTATAGATTTATGTTGTTTATTAATATTTGTTTCGCTGATAACACAATAGTCTCTTAGTTAATAAACTATCATAAATAAATGGTAACAACTGTGTGAACGTGATGTTGGATATTAAGCTTCAGGTTATGTTAACTTTATCCGAGCTTTAATTTTACATCTTACCGCGTGTTTCCGCTGCCGAAAACATTCGTATAAAGCGTAATCGTCATCTCAGTTGTAAAACTTGTATCGCGACATGATTTTACGTCAGTGGAAACCCACGGTTACTGTTCGTGCTCAACGTCGCCTAGGTTAGTTTAATATTGCAATACAAAAAATCACTTGACCAAGCTTAAGTTTGGTTGAAAATGGTTCAGGGCAATATTAAAATGGTGGTCAAACCGACGACCGTGTTTTGCATGTTTCGCAATCCGTACCCATTACCATTATGCTACTGTTGCATTGATTATATTGCTTTTATGGCAATTAAATTTTTCAAATAACGAAAATTGCCCAATACTGGTTGTATTTAATATTATTTCCTATTTATAATAATGATATACGCCGCGAAAGACACTGGCGTTCACGCGTAGAATGCAGTTTACGGCTAAAGTTTTTACATTACGCTGGGACTAATAATATAAGCAAACATGGAGTAATAAAAATAGGACCCGAACTGCTGAGGTTCATTGTTTAGTTACTATTTTTTATAAAAAGCTTGATAAAAATCGTCGAGACTAAGTTACGTGAGTGAGTTAGTGAGTACTAAGTTTTTTTTCCAAGAGTGGAAAATTTTACCCAAAAGATCCCTTTAACTATTACAATTAGAAAAGTCGAAATATTAGGCGAATAAACATTACACTATAGAAGCGATAGACGTTTTATGTATCCCGCAGAGCCAACTGGCGAAGCTATAAATCTCAAATTTATAGCAGTGCCATCAATTTCACAGGAACGGTGATGTCAAGTGAGATTGAGAGGTTCTATGTAAATTCAGTTGTTGGAACCCAAGTGTGAAAACCGCCGCCCCGCAATCTGCCTGCTGCTTTTCGAAATATACCAAAGACATTAATTCCAGTGGGAACTGAATTGGATTTGACTTTGAAAACTTGCATTTGAATAGTAAATCGCAAAGCTAAGGCTGATTTATAAATGAACTTCTTAATTGTTATAAGGATGGTATTTTACATACGTATCTCATTTTTTCATGTAAGATTAAAATTCTAATGCCAGTAACATCTTACTTATAAATTTGACTGTCATTGTTAATTTTTAATCTTGGCATGTTCTTAAACTAGGAGCGGATCAGTTATAATATATAAAACTACGCAGTAGCGACTGTCCTTGTATTTACATATTTATGAACAGGCTTGCAAATTAATTTTAAAAATTTACTCAGCTTATTACTTCAGAAATTCGAATTCTATCAAAACGGATGCCAAATCTGTTTTTCAAAATGTCCAAATTATCTAAAATGTATAAAGTTTCATGTATTATTTTATATTTAATAAAGAAACATTCAAAACTTTGGAACAATATTTCATTACTCACTGGCGTGGCGCAACAATAGGTATCTCAGACAAATAAAAAATATTCCGGATTAAAAAAAACAATTGTGTATATTCAAGACGACCCCATTACCCTAAGATATTATAACTTACATATAAACCCTTATATTTATGTAGATTTCCAAAGCAAAAATACATAATGTACAGGCAGTTCCTTGTAACTGGCAGGAACATCGGGTATGACTAGGTATGACTAAATCACTGACAGGACAGTGGCAGACCCATCAACAGTTATTGTTGTACGAACTGGATATTCCACAACCGAATAGAATACCGGCCAGAAGTGATGGTATGTCGCAAGCCCTATTCTAGAACCATCGTTTTTTCTACCTTTCACTTTCTTCTACCTCATATAAATAAATATGTATATAAAATAAAATAAAATAAAATTACATTTACTTATTGGCCCGTCATCATTGCAAGAAAATATTACCGTAAACTTTATTCGTCTCATTATAATTATGTCTGTTATTTATTTAACCAAAGTAATATATAGTAGTTTTAGTTTTTGTTTAGAATATACAATGAACGTCCACCAACGTGTCACTTGACGTAACATGGTTTAAGTACCTTCTGACACAACTCGGAAATCGTTGTTCATGTCATGAAATAAACAGGAAAGGTTTCAGGATCCCCTTGAGCGACAGCGAACCTTTTTTTATCTCTTCATCCGTAACAAAAAAAGTTCAAAGATGTGAACTTCGAGCCGGGGACATATTTAAAAAGTCAATATTTTCTGGAGGGAACAATAAATAACTTCGTCCATTTTAAATGTACGTGTAAATCGAAATCAGTTGTGTAGTGTCAATGGTTTTTCCTCGCAGATACGACTAGTAGTTTCTCATGAAAAGTATTCTCTTAATAATACCGTACCCTTAACTTTAACCTTGCTTAAAGCTGTCTGTCGGTCTTTCCTCGGCGGCATTTCCAAACCATTCTCAAAGGCATCGCATCTGCAGTTCCTCTGGTGTTGCAGTTGGTGTTATGGACACATAAGCGTCGCTGACACCTCGGTGTTCCCGCCGCTCGTTTGTCCTCTTCTCTTATAAAAAAGCTCTCTCTTCCTTGCAGCTCTGGTCTTATGGATTTTAACATTAGATGTACATACTCGTTTCCTACAAGAAAATTGTGTTCTCGTATACTTTAAATGTTTTTTGCTGTAGGTTTTGTTGAACGAATAGGGAGTTATGCTTCATCATAAGGTTTCGTATTCTGCGAGGCGAGCAAATCTTATTAGCGTAATTGTGTCTCGGAATTTCTTATTCATGTGAGTGCTCCCGCTGTTTAGCTGGTGCGCCAAATTCCTATCCGCAACCGTCTTGCAATTTCACAAGATTGTACGGCCTCTTGTACAATGTTTGAAGATTTATATAGATATTAGTTTGTTGTACTAAGTCTTTACAACTATAATTATCAAGTTTTCCTGGGTGATGGCAAAACCAATTCTTATTGCTTGAATTATATCTCTACTTTTAAATTTACTACCTAAAATCTAATATGCGGGATGCATCATAAAACAAAAGTCATAGCTCCCTCTCCTTCCCTCTCTGTCTACCCCGAATGGTTGAATAATACTTTTAACTACAGTTTTAAATTTAGTCATCGTAACAACGCTTGACTAAGAATATTGTCGTAGAAAACCAAACAAAGGAAAGTTCAAGGACGTATAAACTCCATCAATCCTCATTAAATCCGGATGTTGTTACGGCCTAATTGAATGAGGCCTGTTCAATATCGTCACACAACATGCGTTTCACTTACAAGGGAACGTGTTTACGACCAAAGAGAAGTTTTTATCTTGTGTAATGAATTCAAACGGTTGTTACTTGTACTTGTAGTTCTAATATATTTAATACAAAGATAATAAATGACTAAACTACGGTAATGAAAGTGTATAGCAGTATCATAACCATCAAGTTAAATGCCCGAGATTTCGCCTTTCGTCTTTCTAATATTGGCAAATTAAAATTTATGAACCGAAACGTAATAAATTTTTATGAACTTCGTGAAATTATACCGACGAATAGAATTTAATAATGTCATTATTAGTAGAATATCTCAGTCTTCTCACTTATACACCAACAATTTTTAAAGTACTAATGGTTACAATGTTAAAACGAATTTTAGGCTTTATAGTAAATGAATTCGTATAGTTTTATTAACGTAACGTAATTTGAATAATAAGAAATATGTAACTTTATATTTGTTTTCAAAATACATACACTCGCTGTGTTATTTGGAAGGTAATATCGTTCTTTAGGCTTTCATCGCCCAATATACCAAATATCATCATATATAATTTGTTCATTTTTATTATTAATTGGTGTAATGTGTAGTTTATGAGAAAACTTAAAATGATTAAAAAATGAAGATGGGCCGGTCATATTGCTGGTATGAACGAAGACAGGTGGGCTAAGTGGATAACTTCATGGAAGGGACTTGTAGGCAAGAGAAACAGAGGCAGACCGGCAGAGAGATGGCTCGACGAAATTTTGAAAACAGCGAGTAAATATTGGACTGAAAAAAGAGAGATAGATTAAATGAAATGGGGGAGACCTTTACTATGTGGAGAGGTCCTAAATAAATAAATAAGGATAGGAATGACTATTTAAAAAGAAAAAATAAATGATATATAATTGAATTAACATACAATATACATATAATTAATTTAATTGATTTGTAAATTGAATGCTCTTAAATTATAATATCAATATTCGATGTAATAACCATCTAGTCCAAATTTGCACTTAATTCAATTACTCTATTAAGGAATAGAAGGCCTTATTATTATAGTGCGTATGTAGTGTGCAAAGAGAGCTGTACGACCGTTTTTCTTTAAGTATTGCAGAATTTGTACTTAATACTCTATTTTTACAACGTTACGTCTAATGTAAACATGTTTAATAATCATGTCCCTAGTATGTGACTAGGACACCATAACGACATGCCGTTATAGCTGGTAGCTGTAAGGCTTCCACAAATTATCAACTTGGAAACACGCCAAATTTGACACAGATGTAATATTCCTAAGTTTTCATGTTTGTGACTTAATAACATGTTTTAGAAGGTTATGTTATACCACTCTACGCCTCTCTGGTTCTATCTTTACGTTATTACATTATTTTTCAAAAATAAACATTGCCTGCAGTCTTTTTTCCTTACACAATCTCGCTAATAACAGAATAAACGTAAATTTACGATTTCAGCTAATGGTGTGGATAACGGACAGGAGTGCTGTATATTATTTTATATAACTCAATGACGTACTTATATACCACCACCATCGAATGTTGGTGCCATCGACAACGTCGCGCGAGTCGATAGAGGAGCCACAAACGGAATCAACACAACAACTTATTATTCTTATATTATTATTATTGTTCATAATTAGAATTTAAGCGTTTACACGTCATCGCATCGTCATGACGAATTTAAAAACAATAATTATTAAAATCAAGCTATCAACTTCATTAATATGCGTGAATATTAACAAAACCTAACATTCACTACTATGTAAAAAGGGAATTGTATTGAAGTGTTCATCGGGAAGGTTACAGCTCCCCACGTGTAATTTTGGTGCTTGGATCTTGTAATAATAAAAAAGTAAAAGTTAAGTAGTAAATTTTATTTACTTCAGGCTTTCATTTAGTATTAAGAAGGTCGCCTTTTAAAATATAAAGCATAATCACAAATTTAAGAATAACTCTTAATACCTACCGACTTCCTAAGTATATAAAAAGTCAGCCGATTTCTATTACTACACTTTTTTTCAAACGGAGAGACATTGGCACGGTATTTTCTCTAGTTAATACGTCTTAAGCGGACTTTTGCTCTGAAGACGAGGCCTGAATTAGTGATTCTTGGCAATGAACCAAAACTTTACAGTAGCGTGGAGATGTTTGGGTACAAAGAAATAACAAGTTTCACATACACTTAAAGTTTTTATACGCAAGCCTTTGTAGCGAAAGTATGATCATTTCTTGTTTTCGTAACGGTTAACTGCAAGTTTTTTTTAAGAAGTCCGCAAGATGTCTTCACTTTAATGAACACAAGTTACGTGTAAAACTAGAGAAGTTAAGAAATTTTTCTGTTTTTCGTCTTCGTCAAAATCACCATGAAAGTAGGCATTTTCGTCTTAATTCACAAATTAATTCCTTTTATGAAAAACTACTATTCTATAAGGAAGCTAATTTTGGAAAGTAAGTAGACAATTAATAACTTGTATATATATATATATATTGGTATGATTAGTAGGTAACTAATAATAATATAATAAATAAATTTAAATTATCTGAATTCACTTTTCACCAGATACGTTCAAGGTTGTAATATGTATTAGTTAAATCATTTCTAAATAGTAAAACTTAATGAACGAGACATATACAGCCAATCGTTTTGTAAACCTTATAAGATGTAAAATGATGACAGGAGGAAACTCAAACACGAATCATATCGTCTTCTCTGACAACATACTTCAAACTTATCCTTAACTTTATCCATCTCCTTCAGTGTGACGAAGTATGATACATGAATGCTTTGAATGTAAATCATTTTAATAAAATAGGAAACTTAAAATACAAGACTTGAACTCTTTCATGCTTTTTAAAGGCGTAATGATAGGACGCGACAGGGGTACGGTATGATTGATGCGATACAGCGCATGAAAGGGGTCGTGGCACCTGACACGATGCCTTTACCGAATGGTAAGGGGTCCGTTGTTTTTCTTGAAAACAAATCACCTAAACTCAGGTGTTAGAAAAGTCATCCTTTTATTTCTAATAATTTAATTACAGTTTTAGTCATCATAATACATTGTTGTATGTTAATAGATGTTATTAACCATGGTAGTCCCCCGCAGGGAAAGGCCTCCTTACTATGCCTCCATAATAGTCGATTGCGACTTTTACTGCCAATTTTTTCAAAAGAAATCTAGTTCTTTCTGCCATTTCCACCTGTCCTGCCACGACGTCGTCTGAATTGGGCGGACTCTACTCATTGGTGGGTTTAGCCCAGTTTTTCCGGTAGTGCCCAGTTACACTTTAAGCTTTATCACACACGGCGGTTAGCGTTTTGAAGCGCAGCGTAGTATTCCGTACATGTTACCCATAAATTAATTGAATTTATCATTTTTTATTGTTCAATTCTTTCTTCCGTAATTTCATAATTAGATGTCCAGTTTATTTCAACCTTCAAAGGCAAAAATAAAGATTGAGTTTCCTTACATACTTGCAACAGCGAACCGCTTCTTAAGCCTGATTACGTTCTATATTCTACAGGGATTGACTCCATTCCTTAACGACTGAAATTAATTAGTAAAGACGTGCGAAGGTTGATATTGACCGGTTCGAATGCCAGGTATGTAACGAATTTTATTTTTTATTTAATTTTATTTAAATATTGAATATCTCAAAAATATAACAAACGCTTGTTGCAACTAAGTTTGTGTTTTATTAATATAACATTTCACATGACTCGTCTCATCGAATATTCACTGAACTATACACACGGGCTCAGCTATTGCTACCACCATTCACCACCAGTACTATATAAAGCCCCTTCTTTCTTTCTTTTCTTTTGATTCTTTTTTTAACGGAAGAGGCTTACGAGGTGGATACGAGCTGTGGTTCGCGTAATAATATGTGATCAACGTCCGTATGAAGGTCTGCAACACCAGAGGAACTATTAACACGTCACCAGTAATTTAGGAAGGCGTACGCTCTCTTCTTACAGGACACTATATTGTATTCGTTTGGAAATACCGCTGGGGACAAATAATTCCACAGCACGGAATTGTTATTGTTACTCTGCCTACTCTCGTTAATATATTTCAGTTTGTTATTTTTAAAATAAACCATCCACCCCAAGTCCTAGTTTATTCTGCTGTTGAGTTCAAGCACCAGACAATTTCTCGGGTCGACGTTTAATATCTGAGATGGACTACGATAAGATTCGCTCTCCTCTTGACTTTCAAATAACACATATCCCTCGATCCCGACTAAGATCTCGTTCAGCTAGTCTTAAATAAATGCTATTTCTTGGAATAATGAAACATAAGCTGTTAGACGAGACAAAATGCATTTTGCATTAATTGACAAATACTATCCCAGCGCAATTACTTGTCACTCATCGTGAGTAGACGTAGCTTTTCCGCTGCCGGTTTTTTTTAATACATAGTTTTTAAGGGGTATTTGGAAAACGAGTAGGCAGTAGTCCTCTTGTTCATTGATCATCTAGCCTAGACTGGGACGAGAATAATAGATAGACGCACAATGCTATTTTTAACCGAATTAATTTTCTTTTTGCCATCTAATGCAGATGCGATTTATAAACTATAATCCTTACTAATATTATAAATGTGAATGTATGTTTGTTCTCATCATCATTAAACTTTGTACACATACTCTTGGAGGTACTAGAATTAACATAGGATACTTTTTATGAAGAAAAAAAATAGTTGATAAAAATCGAAGTATGTATGTTCCCTATAGACCTATAGACTCCGAAACGGCTGGACCGATTTCGATGAAATTTACAGGGATTGTCCAGATTGGCACATTCCTGTGCGGTAGCGATCGGATCAGTGGGACCCGGGCGAAGCTGGGACGGGTCACTAGTTAATAAGTAAATCTGTTACCAGCGTTATAAGCAAAAACATAATTAATTTACAACAAGAAGTTGTAAGGATAATACACAACATACGAGATCTGTTTTCAATTAAACTAAGGTTCGTTAACTCATTTATGAACCTCGTAACTTTCTCGCAAACAATTTAGAGCCAAGAAATGTCCGCCGTAAGTACAAAGTACGCAGTTTAGTTGTGAAGTCATACAATAACTTCTTGTTGAGCTGGGCTTCGTATCTACTACAATCATATTAAGGATATTCCGTTTCTGTTTCACTGTTTTATAGTGCATGCAACTACATACTATATATTTACTTATTATAAACCCTTTTAGAAAGTTTATGTCACAAGAAGATTGCTGTGTACATTGTATTAGATCATTCAAGCAAAGAACATTTGAGCATTCTTATTGTTTTTTTTCTAAAAAAACTTAACTTGATGGTACACATTGTAATAATAATTATATAATAATAAACACATGTTATTTGACTATGAATTTCCATGGAAAGAACGTTAAGTAAGTAACCGTTAATTAATTACATTAAGTTTTTTATTTACTTTTTTTTTCATTTTTGTTGTTTTAGATTGATTGATTTCTGTAGGTTTATAATTTACTAGTGACCCGCTCCGGGTTGGCGCGGTCAGAACGAGTTATGTTGATTCGATCGCTACCAAATTTCACAAGATCATCCGCTTGGCCAATCTCAAGATTTCCTGAAAATTTTTTCGAAATTGGTACATCCGTTTTACAGTTTATAGGGAAAATACATACATACACAAATTGTATTTTATTTATATATATATATATATATATATATATATATATATACATTAAGCAATGACAGTTTAAAAAATATATCAAAATATTAAATGAAATATAGTTAACATGAAGTGCTATTAGCTGCTTTAAAACTAATTTTACGGATTGTATCGCGTTTAATTTCGAGCACTTTACGAAACGAAACGACGGGAACAAAAACTAAAATTAAACGCAATAAAATCTGTATAGTTATATTCCAATAATATTTAACATTCGTCATCGAATCAAGATAGAAAATACAATATGAAACGTTTAGAAGGAATGCCAATCGAAATACTTGAACATAGTTCTAAGAAGATGAGCACTGGCGGCGCGTTGGCTCGCTCGAGTAAGAACAAAAGTTCGCATTTTAATAAACGGCGCGGAATGTTGCCATTACGACTAAGTGAAGTATTCTATGCAAAACGTGTTCAAGGATTTTATTAGTTTGTGCAATCGTTACAGATTTAGGCTGTTTTTTTTATTAGAAGTGAAAACTTCTTTAGCTGCGTAATTATTATTAGTCTTAAGTTCGCGTGAACAACATGCTCAACAATCGTCAGCAAGACGCGTTAGTAACGTGCTCATTTGAATTTAGCGGTTTCGATGAAATGTTATTGTTAAGAGACAAGGGTTTATTTTTGTTGATTATTTATTTATTTATATTCGAACTATTCTCGCGCCTTCCCACTGTTTTGAGTTTCTACTTCTGTCAGTCCGTATGACTGCCTGTGTTTTTTATATTGAGTAAGCTACTTATAGTGCGCCAAATGATCTCTGAAATCTTCGATATGATTTCTCCTCCTAAATTGTTCGGAAACCTTTACTGTAATACACTAGTATTTGTAGTGTAATACACTGATATTTCTGTAATTACTAGCTGTTGCCTGCGATTGGACGTGTAATAACTTCAAATTATAGTGTGTCAACAAGTCGTTATTGTCAAAACACGAAACATTGCCATGGCGACCGTTGTATTACCGGACCGGTTAACATACCTCGGGAACTCATTTAGTGAATGCAAATATTAAACATAAACTGTAATACATCGAGATGTACAAATAAAAATATACTAAAAGATTTTAATACAGGTGAAAAAACTTTTTTTATAAAATATGAAATTCAAGTAGCAAGATTTATCGACGATTTTCAACAAACATAAGCTGAAATGTTTCTGAAAAGGAACTGTTTTGTTATAGTTCATTTATATTTATATTCTAACCTTATTATAAAGTACTAGTGACCCGCTCCGCCTTCGCCCGGGGAGCACTAATTGTGTTGATCCGACCGAACCAAACTTCACTAGACAACGCGCTAGGCCAACCTAAATATTCCCTTCAAAATTTCATAAAAATCGGTTCATCTATTTCGAAGACTATCGGAAACATACAACTTTTTTCAAAATAATACGAATGATACGAATGTTAATATTGTATATAGTGTGACGAGGATGCATAAAATTAAGAATATTATTAGAGAAAGTCTGGAAGTTGCGCCAGTGACAGAGAAATTGCGGAGCAAGAGGTTAGCGTGGTGCTGGAAGGACATATAGCGAAGAAAGTAATGACAATGCAGTGGATGATTACCATTGTATGGGAAGACCGGAGAAAGTGGGTGGATTGTGTGAAAGATGATATGTTTAAGAAGGGTTAAAAATATATTTGTCTTAATGATCCTGGTGACGACTAAAAATAATGAAAAATGTACATTTTTTAGATAAATACACGCGAATCTAATACATTTCAACAATCAGTTGTTTCTGTCTGAGCCTGTTTAAGATTTTCACATATAAACACGTCTCGAAAATAAGTCAAGATAAGTCAACACGAGAGAGGGACACAAATCGAATCGGTCGCGTTATTTGAATTTCGTTTACGTTGGCCCGCGTCACGCGGACTGCGAAGAGGGTCTGACACATTGGCGATTGTGAACGTTCGGCCATCGGTTTTATTTTTAAATAATCGAAATCGTCGCACAATATACAATTTTAATCTCGCTTCTATAAATACATTATAAATTTTATTTCTGTATTTTTATAATTACTCTTGTAGTAGTATTCAGTAAGTAATCAAATTATTTTGATCTGTTCGCTACCAAACTAGTAGTGAACTCCACCCGCCGGGCCAATCTTAAAGTTTTCTAAAAATTTCATCGAAATCGGTTCAGCCGTTTCAGAGTCTGTAGGGAACTTATATACACAGAGATATATAGGTTCATTTAATATCCTACAAATGGTCTATGAGAAATTAAATTAAATACTGATTAGTCGGTCGATTTTCAAATTTTCCTTTTGGCAATTAATTAACCATTCTCCAAAGACTTTGGTAAAGCATTATCCTGTAAAATTGGTTATATTATTAAAGTGCAATCATGTGTCATTATTATGACAATACTTTTTGGGATATTTTAGTAGCCGTGCCCGCGTGGAATAGCTAACATTGGACAGCATTTTTAATTTTTTAGGCCAACTCTTTTTCCGAATTAAAAAGTAGCCTATGTTCTTCCTCAGTCTAAACTGTATCTGTACCAAATTTCCCTTAAATCGGTTAACTAGTTTAAGTCCCTTAGTTTAGGACAACAGACAAACAGAGTTACTTTCTCATTTATAATATTAGTACACAAGTTACAAAAATTACAAGTTACAGTATTATAATTTATTAGCATACGCGGAATCAAGTCACAAAATTTTCCAGTGATGGAAATATGAAACGAATATTTGCGAAGCCGTGACTAACAGCTAGTAGACCGATATCTGCAAGACTGCCATCTATTTCATTTAGACAAGAGATACGAGTCTTAACCATAGAGCGCAATTTAGTTGACAAGTCATACAATAATTTCTCGTAGGAGCCGCTTGATGGCTGCGCTGAGAATATTCCGCAGCGCGGCTTCTGTCTAGCGGTAATTTACTGTTCCACAACCTTCACACTTTGTACACTTATACAGTTTAATTATGCCATCGGTCTTCTGTTATGTTTTCATTACTCGCACCCATTTATATTAAGTACTAATAGGACATATATGATATACTCTAATTAAATGAAGATAATCTTAACTTCATCACTTCAAAAGGAGAAACGTAATTGCAAAAAAATAGCGTAAAAATATAATTTTCCAAGTGGCTTACCTCAGACAAAGCGAAGACACCTAGGTATTTATAAATCTTTACAACAATTTGAAATAAAAATACAATAGATATACATAGCTAGCACCTACCTCCAACTCCCCTGCACTTTTTCTTCTTTTTCCATCGTATAGTTTCATTTTATTTATTGGTTGTAATTTTTTGTGCCTGTCAAATGTCTCGTTACTCTTTTTCCTTGTTTGTTTTTCATAAAAGATGAACGAGTGATTTATATATTTAAGTAATGATATATCACATCTATATCTATATATTTTGTCCTCAGGAAAAGGGCGATAGTATTAAAAATACTTTCCGTCATTTATCACCGTGGTTTACCACTTAGTTCACGTAAGAGGAAAAAGTGTTATCGAAAATAACATCTTTCCTTCATAACGTTTATGAAGAACTGTTGTTCGTAGTGTTTATGTGCCATAAATATATTCTATTGAAGAGCTAGTGTCTGAAACTTTATAGTCACAAACTTATAGATGGGACGCAGGGTTGGAAAGGGGATGAAGCTTGCCACGCATTATTCATTATACAAAACGCCTAAGCATTTTCAATACCTTCGATTATCGAAAGCCTTGTTTATCGTGCGTACGGGCCAAGTTGTCAACGTTAATGTTTCCGTCCAATAATGATGTGTGGTGGATAAGAGAATAGTGAATACGCCGAAGAACACTACAACCTTTCGACCATATCCCCAACCCAACTTAATATCAGGTAGGATTGTGGTCAAGCGCTAGATTATTGATAATAAAAAAGTATTCCACCCGTAATTTAAAGACGTACCTGGCTCTAATAGTAAGACTTGTCTTTTAGGACATTAGGATAAAGTATTTATAAATACAAATATGTTATTTACATATTATGTGTTATATTTTAATATTCGTACTTTTGTTTTTTTTGACTGGTCACTGTTTGCCTAGAGAAGGCATTTACAGCTACACCGGGTTCGAGGCGGCAGGGCGCAAAGGGCGCCTAGCCTACGCCTCTTTAAGAGAGTACTCTGTAAGAGTAACTTAGCTCGAGGGCTCCCTCCGTAGAGGGAGCCTCGGCTCGGGCCGTTACTTTATTATTATTATATTTTCTTGACAAGCATAACTATCAAAAAATGTCCTGTAAGTCATTTTTTGTAGTAATTTTCCAAGTTAACCCATACATTTTCCTTTGAGTAGACCAGACAAAATATATCTTGTAATTTTGGAGTGATTGTTAGTCTTCAAAATTTTGATGTAATAAAAATTAAAAAAATGATAACAAGGAAAAAGGTCACAATTATGTTTTGTTTATCAAATGTCCAATAATTTGGGGCGTAGGGCGCGCACATTCGCACGTACGACGATGTGATGAGACCCGTGGGAGCTATACGCGGCCCGACATGATTACGTACATTACCGTGGCCCGCCGTGTATCACTGTCGAGATTAATACAAAAATATAATTCGTTGAACTTTAAGTACCAATTTATTCGTATTACGGAACATGGAAAATCTTTTTGTGAGTGTATGTATATAATATTGCGACTTAAATTCTAAATTAATTAATAAATTGTACGTAATAATTAATTTGGTTAAAAATGTACATTTTAATTTGCATATTATTTTATAATAACTAAATAGCATGGTTAGTGCAGTACAAGGAATGACGCGACAACTGATCTCTCTGGCGGTTCTGCACTGTCTACCTCTAAGAAGCTGGTGTACTCAGTAAAGCGAAGCAGTATTTCCAGCCAGGCCACCGCCTTCAGTTATACAAGGCGCAAGTTCGGCCCCACATGGAATACTCCACGCATCTCTGGGCGGGAGCACCCCAATACCAGCTTCTTCCATTTGACCGCATACAACAGAGAGCGACTCGAATCGTCAACGACCGAGCTCTTACCGATCAGCTTGATACTCTGGCCTTGCGGAGGGACGTCAGCTCCCTCTGCATTTTTTACCGTATATACCACGGGGAGTGTTCCGAAGAACTGTTTGGAACGATTCCTACCGCCGAATTTCGTCATCGGACGACACGACAGACCGCCAGGTACCATCCACACCATCTGGATGGCTGGCATTCCTCAACAGTGCGGTTCTCTCGACATTTCCTGCCACGCACAGCCGCGTTGATGAATGGTCTGTCCTTGGCGGTATTTACAAACCAGTACGACTTAGGGTCCTTCAAGGAGCGAGCCTATCTTTTTCTTAAAGGCCGGCAACGCATCTGCAGTTCCTCAGCATGCGTCAGCTTCTTTTTTTTAAGTGCTGCCATTAAATCAATAACAATCGGTAACTCTAAAGAAATGAATAATAAATGTATTTCTATAGTTTATATTTCGCTTAGCAATAATTTAATTAGAATAAGGAAAATCTGTCCGAACCATACTAAATATGAGTTCGCACCGTATCGCTACGCTCATGTATGCGAGTAAACAGAGATCATGGATCTCCGCGATCCTGGCACACCTATCTTCCTTCTTCTACAATATACGCATGCATGCTCGTCGGTTATGGGTGCTCCTTAATTGGCCCTTATTTACCACCAATCTGATCAATATCAGTTCTCCTAGGGCGTCCCCTACCAACACTGGCAATGTGGCCACTCACTTTAATTCTTTCAACATGCCCGAACCGCCGAAGCACGCCTTTCTCATTTCTAACTCGCCCATTCTTAATCCACAATCTTTGTTTTTCAAAGCTTTCAAACAATCGTCCATAAAGAGATTGAACAGCCACGGGGATGCTACACAGCCCTGTCTTACACCTTTATCAATGCTAAACCAGTCTGAGTAGGCTCCGTTAATCCTAACGCGAGTCTTTATAAAGAGACTTTTATTAGATCGCTTGTATAAGATCAGATCATCATTTGATTTATTACTACTAAATGAAATAATAATTTTAATGGATTGCATTGCATGATGACAAGTTAAATAATTGAGTAAAGTCGTGCGTCTGTCGGTGTTATGTAGTCAGACACAGAGGTGAAAGTATGAAAAATGTACAACTGAAATGAATACAGCCTGTGGCTGCACGGCATCATAAATCAGGGAGTCATATTGTTGGCTTCTACCTATATATCTCTCTCGTGTTTTTATTTACGAATTGCCAAGCGTTATTTCGATTCAGATAAAAGAGTGTGGATGCCCGTTAATTTAATGTTTGTCATAAGTTTAAAAGCTGTAAATATAGCTGAAATAAAATAAAATATAAATACATAAAAATGTTATAGTTTTGGTAAGTAAGCGCAGATGAACGCATTAGTGTGATCTCTATCGCCTCTTCAACATCTAATCCGGGACGTGATGATAAGGCGACAAACTTAGTTTCCTCCCTTATCCTATTTTTTTTTCATTAGGTAGAAAAAAAATTGCACCTGTGTTTCTGACAGTGGTACAGACCGCAACACGTTGCACGAAAACAAAAAACAGGCGTGAAGTAGAAGAACTCTGCGTTTCATCTGGTGGCCTAATTTCAGTCCCTTTCCCACCCTTTTCTCATAAATATAGGATGGGAACGGGCAGAGAATTGGACGGGTGGCGGGTTAACGGGGAAAAGGACTCCTCCTCCTTTGACTGTATATGCGCATCTGCATAACATTTGCCTGTTGCGGATGTCTATGGGCAGCGCTCACTTAACATTAGGTGATCTACTTGCTCGTTTGCCACCTTCTCACATAAAAAATGACGTGATCCGCTTGCTCGTTAACCACTTCCTTTCATAAAAAACAGGTTACTTTGATGTCAGTTGTGCAGTGTTGTAAGTTCTGAAAAATATATTTGGTTGAAGTTTTGTGCCTTCCAAAGATGAATTTCGGAGTCAACAATAATTTACGTGAATTTTAAGGAATTAAACTCATTTTATGTTTTAGTACAAACGCTTTTTGCCGTGTCGACTGTCGACGGCAAAAAATTGGTGATCGTCGAAATTTAAATTCTCTTTCGCAATCACAAAAAAGAGTGTGTGCTAAAGAATAGCGAGACTAATTGGGTGCGGTAGCTGTCTTAACCGATTTCGGAATGAAAATGACCAAATTTATTTTATTTTCAATTATCAATCGAGTCCTGATGTGCTATAAAAATATAACAGTGAATGTATTTAGCAAATATTTAATCAATCTGCTTGCTCTATCTATATAAACTGATATAAATTTAATCTAGAAATTGCAGAAAAGCCCTTTCATATAGATTTTATTAATCAAGGGAACAATCACCTTGAATTCGATTTATCTAATATTGATTGAGTTTTGGCAATACGAATCATGATTGTAGTAATTGTGCCGTTAATCTTTTTGACTTTAGTTCAAATTGATTTTTTTAAATCAAAATCGTCGTCGTCATGGTGCTGTCATGACGTACCACGGCTTTATTGGTCGCGAGCGATACCATAATTAAAAAATTATGAAAACATACACATTTCAGAAAATTCAAACATCAAGTGAACTGAAACCTTTAACCTTAAACTTAGCAACAGCCTATACACTCTTCGTGTATAGGCTGTTGCTAAGTTTAGCTAAAACGATGTTAGGTGTTGATTTATTAGTTATAAAATAAAAAATAATCCTCATTTCAACTATTATGTCAACACCAAACTAAACAGTAGAGATGTGATCGATGATTAACATACCAAAATTTAAATCTGGTTTTGCTTAATTTTAGGGGCTACTGTATGTTCGAATTTCGGAAATTTCATATTCCTCTCCTCGGAATTCGTTCCGTCGGTACAATTGGGCCATTGTCAAACACTCTAAATCGTGGCAACGACGGTCTAACGAATTGTGTGCAGAACAAATATTAGATTGTCTTTCTTCTTTACTGAAAACATTAGTGGTACCTATTCTAAGATGAATTTAAATTAATGTTCGATCGATTTTCCAAATCTTTTCTCTATATTCACTTACGTTATAACGACGACTAACTGTGTGACACTCCGGGGAAGAATACAAAATGTCGTCAAAGTCGGTCAACCCGTTTAAGCAACAGGAGGTTACAGTGGAGCGAAAATACATAATTTCTGAGTGCCCGTAATAGATGAGCCCGCAACAACGTCTTCTTCGCGAATGGCCCGCTCGACTGGTGAAATGCGACGACTTGACAGAAGACGTAAAGTAGAAGTATTTTTTGTTTCCGCGTTCCGACTGATGAATGAGGTGCCAGACACTTGTTGTCGGTTCTTTTCATCCTTGATTACAAATACAGTAGCATCAGGTGAACCGCTTGCTCGTTTGCCACCTTCTTCCATAAAATAAATTTGCGTACTCAGGTATGCTCGAAAAAAATTACCTTCCTGTCACTCAGGGAAAAAGAAACCGTATGTGTTTCACGTTTGAGCTTAGACTTTATTTATAGTACAGGTATTGTTTGTGAAGTTACCTGTCAATTATTTCTTTTTATAATGAAGTCGAATCGAAAAATACAATGGATGTAATAATTTCAAACTTAAATTTAATATTATAAACTATTTAGTAAACAATTCAAAGTACATTAGAGTTTTAAACAGGTACTGAAACATGTATGGTAAGTTCAGGGAAGCAAAGGTCAAAGTTTGAAACAAATAGGGGTTAACTAATTTGTACAATATTGGTGAACGATCCCTCGGCAAGCTGTTGTACTTGTGAATTATTTATTTTTAATTTAAACTAGACGATGTATTTACTTTGAGAATGAAGTTTAAACCTTCCCCGAAAGGCAGTAAAGTAAACAGTAAACGATGTTAGAATATGTAGCAATAGTAATGATGTTGTTTTAAATTTACTTATTTTGAATTAAGACATTAATTTTATAAAGACAGGCAAAATACTTCTACTTGACGCAAAGAAGTATTCTGCGTTTTGTCTAATGAGTGTGGTTGTAGAGGTCTAATTCTTACCGCCTTCCTCTTCTATCCTTTTCTTATCAGGATGGGATGGGAGGAGAAGAGGATTTGACAGGGAGCGAGAGGGGGATTCTTTTTCTTATTTATCTTCTATCTGTCCATGAAAGGTCGCAAAGCATCTGCTACTCATTATGTTGTTGCAGATGCCTGTTCGTTCACTTAATATTGTGAACTGATAAAAAAAACGTAAAACAAAAAGTAAAATCAAATCTTGACTTTTTTATTTAAAAATAATTAATTTGCCCAATTTACTTAAAATGTTTGTTTTTTATAAAATACAGTACCTACTTCTCTTCCATATTTCTGTATCAGACATCATATCTGAATTCACGCCATCTTTCATCATCCATCCACGCTTTCTTCGGTCATCAACATTATACATATTACTTTCTTCGTTCTATACCATTCATCCCCTCGCAGAACATGTCGCCCATACCACGACGCAACTTCTTTCACTATATTTTGTATACATTTATAATTTACTATCAAGAAATACTATAAATTAACTTGGATTGCAAATCAAAATGATATAATTACGTAATACATTCCAATTTAATTGATTAAGCCCGAACTAGAGCTAGAACTTAACAGAAAGGTACGGTAAGCATTAATTCACGTGGCGAGTTAAAATATTCACCAGCGGCAAGTTGTTCCGGAGTGCACATTCCTGTAACCGTTCCTGACTCGAGTGGATCATGACTATTATTCATTCCCCCCATATAACTTACCCAGTTACGTAACTAAGTTACTATGAAATGCATTCGAGCTCAGGTTTAAGCTACTTATAACGTACAATTGATTATTCGGAGATCCCAATCTTGATTTCAGACGATTCAAGTTTCAAGAAACAGTTTCCCAGTAATAGATTTATGATTGAAAATCACATCTTAAATAAATAATAAAAAATTGGAAGCAAGTGTATCTTAAAGCCGTCAAACTTTAGTTTAAGAATATAGTGCACAAATTTAATGAATACAGGTGAAAACATTAAATTTGTTGCATGAAAAATCAATGCATATCAAATAAATAAATTTCTGTTAAATAACATAAAATATATATCGAAGCTTAAGTCACTTCCTTGTTTTTGAAATGAAAACTTCTTTAGCCAAGTTAGACGATACTTGGTAGGGGAAAAATTCGGTCGAACAACACGCTCAATAGCGTTTGCAACATCAACATGTTTCTTTCTAGTTTATTTAGCTTAAGGACATCAACATCACAACAACAACACAACAAGAAAATGCTGTTATTAAGACTTTACATATAAGCTATAAAAAAGAACCCTTTGTCGCGAATGTACGTTTTGAGGGCACTCCTCTAGTTGCCACAGCCAGCATCGGTATTCTCGGCGTTGACATATCGAGTGACGTTCAGTTTCGTGGTCACTTGGAAGACAAGGCCAAGTTGGCCTCTAAAAAGCTGGGTGTACTCAGTAGAGCGAAGCAGTATTTCCAGCCGGGCCACCGCCTTCAGCTATACAAGGCGCAAGTTCGGCCCCACTGGAATACTGCTCGCATCTCTGGGCGGGAGCACCCCAATACCAGCTTCTTCCATTTGACCGCATACCACGGAGAGCGACTCGACTCGTCAACGACCGAGCTCTTACCGATCGGCTTGATACTCTGGCCTTGCGGAGGGACGTCAGCTCCCTCTGCATTTTTACCGTATGTACCACGGGGAGTGTTCCGAAGAACTGTTTGGAACGATTCCTGCCGCCAAGTTTCGTCATCGTACGACACGACAGACCACCAGGTACCATCCACACCATCTGGATGGCAGGCATTCCTCAACAGTGCGGTTCTCTCGACATTTCCTGCCAAGCACAGCCGCGTTGTGGAATGGCCTGTCCTCGGCGGTATTTCCAAACCAGTACGACTTGGGGTCCTACAAGAAGCGAGCCTATCTTTTCCTAAAAGGCCGGCAACGCATCTGCAGTTCCTCTGGTGTTGCGGGTGTCCATGGGCGTCGTTGATCACCTGGGTTTTCCCGCCGCTCGTTTGCCCCCTTCTCTTATAAAAAAAAAGTTTAATAATGACAGTAAAATTGGGGGCAGCTTCTTTGCCTTTTCTTACAGTGGACGAACCCGCTACAACAATATGCAAGAATGGGCCATCTCCACCGGTGAATTACCACGACCTCACAGAAGACAGACGTGAGGTAAAAGTATTCGCCGTTTCGTCTGCTGAGTGAGGTGCCGGAGGTCTAATTTCAGTCCCCTTCCCAATCTAATCCTTTTCTGATAAGGACAGGGTGAGATGGTGAAGAGGATTAGACGGCGAGGGGATAATTAGGAAAAGAAATAATCCTTTTTCTCGTCTTTCCCCTCCTGCGTCCATTAAAGCTAGGCAACGCATCTGCAACTCATTTGCTTGTTGTGGAGATTCCTATGGGTGGCCGTCTCTTAATATTATCCGCTTGCTCGATTGCTTGTTATATAAAAAAACAATAGATCTAACAGGGTTTCAATATCACCTCTTCGATTTTATTACATTAAATCTTAAACGTGCGAACCCTTTCATCTATAAGCCACTAGACCATTGTACGGAAACAATATGAAATATTTCTAGGAATATTGAAGTTATAAAAGGAAAATCAAGAACAAAGAGTTGATACGTATTATAACGGCACTGACAGACATCGAACTAGTCTCCGTTTGAAGCTTCGAGCATATAGATCGGGCTTCGTTCTATAATAGTGAATGGTCTTATTTTAAGAAAGTAAGCTACAATTTATAATTGGGTATTTCATAAAATCAAAGAGTACATTAAACTCTTTGATTTTGAAATTGATGTGTACACGTTATATATAATTACGAAGATAGAACATAATTTTATGAGGTTAAATTTTTCATAAGTGCCTAATTTTTTTAATGAGAAAAACGTATGCGTAGTAGTAAGCTAAAGTTTGTGATAGAAGTCACAAACGTCATTAATAATCGAATGGCGGATTCGAACCCACGGCCTTCATATTTGGCGGTCTACACACTGAGCTATTTGGCTATTAACGCCTAGATATTATTAGGTTAAGCAGCTATCGGGAATATTTAGCCTGAAGCTAGCTAATATTTATTAATAGCTAATATTTAGCCTAGGGACAGTATCCTAAAAATTTAATATTCCTTAAAATATATCTTAAACTAATGTTGAATTTTCATTTCAAAAAGAATATAATAACTAATTAATTATGTTCATTAACTAAAGTCATTTTGTCAGTAACCTTGCTAAGTGACTTGTAATTTGGTTAAAGCTTTTATCGCCTTATTTACAAATTATATTACATTTCTCTCACTGCTTTAGAAAATATGTTTGTGATAGTATTCCATGTGACCAAAGAAACGAGCTCAATATATAATTCAAAGTTGTTTTAGTTAAGTTTTACGATTGATTTAATGCTTCTACATTTGTTTTCATATAACTGATAACTTAGTTTTCTTTATACATAAGCCTTTTACTTCTCCTCCTCTTTTACCTTGTTCTTTCTTTCTATCTAGTGTTTGTTATTGAAATTTAATTTAATACCACAGGAGATGCCTATCGATGTAGGTCAGAGTCCTATAATATGTCGAACAGCAACAATATAGTACGTCTCTGTTGTATGAAACTGGGCGGTACATGTATCCGCCACAAGTCTTGTGACATGGGTCTAAACTGAGGCACTTGGTAAAGTTCCAACACGATTCACTTTTCATAAATTTTGCGAATTATTTGAACGTATGCTTGCTAAGAACTTTCTTCTTAGAAATTAGTAGTTGTAATCAAATTAATCAAGGATGATTTGATGATGGATCCTTGAAGCACAAGTATCTAATAGAAAAAACGTGATAAAACTTAAAAGCTATGTTTCAAATAGCTTACTTAGATTATATTTAGATACTTAGATTTTTAAAATAAATAATCCAATCCTAATAATATTATAAAAACCCTAAGAGTTGCATATATATTATGTACATGAAAGCCCACGACACCATATATCTATCTTGTATGTGTAAGCCATTATTGCGAAAATAGTGAACCATCTATTAATTAACGGGCGGAACGAAGTTTGCCAGACTGGCTAGTATAAATATTCGCAACTTTATTATACTAATAACTTTATTGTAACAGAAGAAAAATTGACCTATTTTTTGTGTATTGCTTTTAAAATAGTACAGTTTAAATTTTACACTTTAACTCGTAAATCGAAAAGTTATCCATTGATTTAGAGGTGATAACTTCAGCACAGGGGATATAGGTGTCAATCTATTCCGATTGTAAATTTCCGATAGCGCGCAAAATTGTTGATTTGGGCTAAGCTTTGGCGTCCGCTTTGATAGAGGTATAGGGACTAGAATAATGTTTTAAATACGATTATGTGTAAAGAGTAAAATTAATGATTACAACTTAGGATTTGACGGGAGAGAATGGATAGGAATATAAAATATTATTTTTCTATTTGTCCCCTCCTGTACCATTAAAGGTAGGACGCATCCGCCACATTAGCTTATTGCGGACATCTAATAATAATAATAATAATGATAATAAATCATTTACACATCTCTGGTATCTATGGGCGATCACTTAATATCAGATGTACCGCTTGCTCCGTAGCCACCTTCTTCCATAAAAAAATACTTGCGTCAAGTAATTTCCTATATTTCATTATTTAACTAGCGAGCCCCAACTTCATACACACAAAACCCTAATGAATTATCTAAATGTTCCTCAATAACCCCTTTCTTGATTACTAAAACTCGTAAGAAAATCCGTTCAGAAAACACGGTAAGTAGTCTTCGTTTTGCAATATGTATATCAATTAAAATAAAATATATTTTACTTTACATATACATGTGTTAATTTCATACCGTACATGTACGTAATCAATTAATTAGGCTTGACTCGCGCCCAATTTGTGACTATTAATGTATTACACCTGATCTCTATCCCATTCGGTGACAACGTATATACATATATACAATTGTATTGTATTAATAAATAAGTGAACAAGCATTTGCAAGTTCCTTACATAATAATGACTACGAATGGACTAAGAATATCGTAATATCCTATCCATCAATTTATTTACACTTTTTAATTTAAGTAGAAAACTATTTTACTCTCAATAATTTCTCAAATTACCCTCAGTTACTCAGCAATACAGAGAGTACCAGAGAACGGTAGACCGGATCGAACAGAAATACCGATCGTTGCTGGAATAACTACGGCCGGCAATTTCATGCAAAATCCGGAATGTGTGTGGCATCTCGAAGATAACCGTATTAATTTAATGTTCGGGATACAGTCGTTATAACACAGTAGTCTAACTATTGGAGTTTTAATTTAAATAATTGGCTGGCGGACTAACTAAATAATTGAATGTATGTGTCCATTTGTTAGATGCTTCAGCATAAACTATTTAACGATGTTGAGTGAGGTGTCTTAAATTCGTAATCTTCTTCGGATTGTCATAGAATATGTTATTTATTCTGTGACGTCTTGAGTATGATTATTTAATACAATTAAATGTATTTAATATTTTATATATTATTAAACAATTGCTCAAGTTCCTCAATAAATGTTGGAGACGAAGTTAATTTATTTCATTAATTTCGTATTCTTTAACAACGCTAATTGACTTTACGTCTACTATATAGAACCTTTGCTGCCCATCAATTAACTCCGTTTGTATTGCCAACTTCAGTGTCGGCTGACACGCGATAACTCTTACTAATAAGCTACTTGTAAACACAGAAAACCCTTAGAGCTTAGCGGTAAAGTAGTTAGACGTCGAGAAACTCTCAGATCAAAGCCTTCATAGTTGAAAGTTATTTATTTCTTATAATGCAGTTAACTTTTTTTAATTTACAGAATGTACCAAATTTATTAATTCGCTTTTAATGGCTACATATGTCACTTCAGCTCTAACTAAAAATGCGTTCAGACAACTTAAGTGAATAGCTAAATTATCATCTAAAAGTCTAAAATCCTGGCATATCAACTAATTTCCATACACAATGCCGGTCCCAATAGAGACTTAAAAAGCTCTTTAAACCTGAAATTGATTCCATTTATACCTTAATAGCTTTAATAATTATATTTTCATTGCCTACTAGTTAAACAAATAATATTCTATTTACCGTTATATTCTTTCTACAAAATAACAAAAATACATAACAGACATTTAAAATTGTTTAAAAAATTCACATGTGGTTTCTGCCTCTGTAAATCATTTAGCTCTACGTGTCTCTTGTGTATCGTAAAAGAAGACAGTATGTGTACGTTTCTAGTTTATTCCCTTCTTCCACAGGGAGACGTCGTGTTTAACATTGCCCTTTCTTTAGAGAACAGAATGAATAATTAAAAAAGACGTACCCGTACGTTTGTTTTACATTACTCTCTATAAATTTTGTCCATGGCCATCGAGTATGAATTCTACCAATCATATTTATTTTAATAAATAAAATAAAGATACTTATGAGGCTACCCACAGTCAGAAATATCATATTTTATATGCATCCAGTTTTGAGCTGAGAAAATATAATGAGTTTGATAAATTAACCATTATGTTCGTAGCCATAGTTAAGGTAAGTATAACGTAAGTCATCATCAAGTCCATACGTATTACGCGGCTACAACGCGGTTAGCGGACCGTTAAGGCGTATGAAAAATAATTTTCATTGGCACTATGATGCGGCTGCTATGTGGCCATACGCGGCGCTCAGTGAGTGTCTAAATGGTTTCAAGTGTAATATGGATTCAGCTTACCACTGTATTCGTTTGTGATTTTTGACAAACAGCCTAAGAGACAACTATTGCAGTCAAAACATGTATAAAAAGACAGTTCTCATTCGCACTACGATGCTGAGGCCATTTGACCATACGACAGTGCGGCTGGTCGCGCGGTTGCTATACGTACTGTGGACAGTGCTATTTGCGGTTGTGTGTGCCAGTGCGTCGTTACAGGTGCCGAAGTCTGGACAGACGTAGCAACCACAGCATGCGGCAAGCCAAACAGTAACTAGGAGGCCTAGAGCCTTGGCAGGGGATCACCTGAAGCTTTGCATCAATTTCTCCGTCCGTCATAAGCTTCAAACGAAAAGTGAGGAGTAGCCTAATTCTCAACTAGTACGTACCATCTTTCGATCGCATCGCGACCTAACTTTTTTTTTATGTGTGAAGGTGGCAAACGAGCAAGCGAATCACCTGATGTCAAGTGAGCGCCACCCATGTACATCCGCAACAGACAAATGCGTTGCAGATGCGTTGCCTACCTTTAAAGGACATAGACAGGAAAAAGGACAATTCCTTTCCCCCGTTAACCCCCTCCCCATCCTATCCACTTCCCCTTCCCGTCCTATCCTTATGAGGAAAGGGTGGGAAGGGGAAGAGGACTAAAATTAGGCCTCCGGCACCTCACTCATCAGACGAAACGCAGAGTACTTCTACTTCACGCCTGTCTTCTGTGAGGTCGTGGTATTTCACCGGTCGAGCCGGCCAATTCGTGCAACAGATGTTGTTGTTGCGGGCTCTACCACTGTTAAATACATCTACATAATCAATGGTTGTAGTCAATAATTCGTTAGCTCATTATAACGTAAAGGTGTTGTAGGAATTATACTCTAACTATGTAAGCTCGTCTAATTTCTTATTGCTATGAAAATCTTTATAATCATGGAAATATAATTTGCTAGAGAAAATATTTGTCAAATTTATCTAAAATATTCTGTCTTCTTCAATATCTAGGCGAGAATCTCCTTTGTTATTCACATTTTCGCTATTCGTCGCACTTTCTATATTAAGTATTCATGCAAACTTCACAGTCTGCGCTGTGTATAACTAAATTTCTAAATAACAATTGTTGTATAATTTCAGCACTGCAATTTTATTTAGCGTGTATAAATACGGTCGCAGAAAATGTTTGTCTCTCCCAGCTATCTCGGCGAGCGCCGTCATGCCGTGATATCTGCATTGCAGGGAACTGTGCATAAATATGACGAATATGACGTTTTCCACTTGGCACTTACATAACGATGAGATGTACGTTCGCTTACTTGTTTTCAGATTGAGATGTTAATAATATATAATTTAACTAGCTGTTGACTTGGTTTGCTTTTTAAAGAATTACAATGCTTTTGATTTTTAACACTCCACTAATCGAACCTTTTCACTACATTAGGTGTTGAATAGCCAATAATTCATCGTGGGTTTCCACTGGTTAAAAATCGTGTCTTTGAATGGAGAGAGGAGGTTTCCCTCTATCTTTCCCTGTGAAAAAACTAAGATGACAATATGTTTTGTGTGAATGTATTCGGCAGCCTCAACCCATGGTCATGGCTGTTTCTTATCTTCCTCGGTGAAATTTTTTGTAACTTGATTTCGCGTATAGTCACTTGACATAACGTCAAGTCAATCAATAATGGCGGCTATGGTAATTTATGTCATGAAAATAACAAAATTTCAGAAATATATTAGTCGAGCCACATTGCATTGCCATGACAACCTATACAAGGACTTTCCTTCCCCATGGGGATTTTTAGAGCTAATAAAAGCATGACAAACAAACAAACAAACTCATATTCACATTTTTAATATTATATTATATAACTAGGAAGATAAGAAATTGTTAATTTTAACGTTCCTCTACAGTAGGCTACGCATTGAACCTTCCAACAGATAGGTTGCTATTTATTGCACTTATGTAACTTAGAATTACACTATTTTTGTGCAATTATTTTGGAAAACATTTCGCCTGTATAAGACAAGTTACCGCTTACTGCAATAAGCTGTTATCTACTAAGCCGCCTACAGCGATATTCTCGAGCTGTAACCCCAATAGTAAATAAGCCTCGTCGACTTCCTTTAAATAAGATTAATTATCTTTAACAGCGTCAAAATAACCTATATCTAGACATAAATTGTTACGGGCTTTAACAACAAAGTATTATTAACAAATAGTTGTAGTTAAATTGTTAGTAATGGTACGTCAAATTATTTTATGTAGATGATTTTTATAACATTCTATTGCAGCAGTCAGAGGTAGTTGTTTTTTTTTATGGTTAGAGGTGGCAAACGAGCAAGCGGGGCACCTGGAGTTACCCATGGACATCCGTGACAAGCAAATGAGTTGCAGATGCGTTGCCTACCTTTAATGGACATGTTTCCCTTTCTTATACATCTGTCCCCGTACGATCCTCTTCCACTTCCCGTCCTATCTTAAGGAAAGAATGGGAAAGGTAGGAGGACGCATCGACGAATTGCAGAAGCATAATTTTATTTCACGCCTGTTTTCCGTGAGGTCGAGGTATTTTATCACCAAACAAGCCGAGGGAGAGGAAGAGTTAAGGGCTCAAGTCCTCTCCAATTCATCAGACCTCGTCCTTGACAAATTTTAAAGTAAATCTCATTATTATTATTACTCAATTGAATTTTAACCAGCATTACAGTAGGTACATTGTTATGCGTTAAACTATATACACTGTGTAATGTAGTTTTTACCTTTCTAAACGCTACATTCAGAAGGTTCAATCCCCGAAAATAGGGTGTAACCCCCCACCCCCACCCTTAATACTAAATCAGCGAGTAGTATTTCTTTCCTGTTCGCTCTTAATATTTTTTATTTTTTTCAAAACGTTCACGACGTACCTTTAGTTCTTATGTTGTTGTTATGGATGCTTATGAGTTACCGCCTTTGTTAATAAGGTTACCCACCTGCTCGTAATCCACATATTATAAATCACTTTAAAAATCAATCGAAAACTACCAATCTGTATGCAAAAGTAGTGGCTGCAATATAAACATGTTGAAGTATCAACAATACAATTGTACTGATGACCGCTGGCAACAAACGTTAAGTGAATTAATAATGACTCTTTCGTGACGAGCATTTACTTAAATTAAAGTTAACATTTAATTAAAGTTAATTTTTACTAACATTACTTTTTTATTTAAAGAAAAGGGCTTTGTGACACATCGTCACATAAGTTTTCCAAAAATATTATTTCAAATTCGAATATCGAAATCAGATAATCCTTTATACTTTTTAGTAATTTTTCCGATGTTAAAATGCCACAATTACCATTACATGGCATTTAAACTGCCTTTTGCTGTTAAATCGTAACAAAAAACGTCTGAAAAGAATCTAACAGCATACGAATTGCAAGTAGCGCTGGTTTCAAATAAAGATAAAGCATTTCTATTATTTTGACGTGGAATAAAACTAAGGAAGAATGTGCTTAAGTACTTAACTGTTTTAATGGAAGTATTTATTTTTAATTCTTAATGTTAACATACACGGAATAAGAAATTATTGTTAAACATTGTGTATATATAATAATTACCTTATACATAAAATGAATAAATAAATATGCGCTCACACCCGTAGCCCAGAGGGGTAGGCAGAGATCATGGATTTCCATTTGGCGCGATCCCGGCACACCTCTCTCGCTTCTTCCACATCCATACATCTACGCATGTATGCTCGTCGGTTATGAGTGCTCCTTATATCGCCCTTTTTTAGTATGTCATTAATCTGATCGATTTAAGTTCTCTTAGGGCGTCCCCTACCAACACTGCCACTCACTTTTGCAACATAAATTTGTTTTGTTATTCTCTCTTCATTCATCCATTCAACATGCCCGAACCACCGAAGCATACCTTTCTCAATTCTAGTCACAACGTCCACTTTTAAGCCACACTTTTCCCTTATAACGCTTTTCCTGCCAAATCCAGCTCTCACTTCCATACATTAAAGTGGGGACTAGTACAGCATTGTGTATTGCCAGACGAGCCTTCATAGACACATTCTGACTCCTCACTACTGTACCTATAGCCCCATTCATTTTATTTCCCGCACTCGTCGTTCAAAATCTTTAACATGCCTACCATCTCTACTAATCATACAACCCAAATACACAAACTCTTCCACCTGTTCCACTACATTTCCATTAACCTTTATTTCAATTACTGTCTTGCTTTGTTCTCTTTCAAACACCATTACTTTCGTCTTATCCACATTCATTTTCATACCTTTACCATCTAGTGAATCATTCACTACATTCAGCATAAGTTGTAAGTCATCCGCTGATGACGCAAACACAACCTGTTCATCAGTGTACAAGAGACATTTTACAACCAACTCACCCATTCTTAATCCACAATCTTCGTCTTTCAAAGATTTCAAACAATCATCCATAAAGACAAACCAAATTAAACAACGTATTGTGCACACTGTAACGATGGGACGCCTACTTCACGACTGTCCACGCATCAACCGCCAAATTCTTTTATTTTTAAGAATCTTGACGGTCTTATATGACTTTCTTTGACTATGCTAAATAGAACAGATAATAAATATTACTTACTAAAGATGATAAAAATACAAAATAATATAAGATAAAAAATAACCAAAAATAGGACGATAAACTATATCCGTATCACACTTTATCTCTTGATTTCCACAAAATTACATTGCCGACGGAAATATAAAAAGAGTAATGGCTGTCATGTATGGTAAATGACGTTTGTTTAAACAATCAAATAATGATATGAAATCAGGTATAGTTGCGAGCTTACATATAACTGACCATAAGACGGATGTCCAGCTCATCAATTAATTACATTGAAGTACCTCTTTCATAACAAAGCAGCAAAATTTACCTTTAAGCATTAAGCCCGCAATAAATGTTATACATTTTCCAATTAACACCTTTAAAGCACTTTAATCGTTCCCTTAATTAAATCCCCACTCAACAGTTTGTGTACACATAAACGTGTGTTGGAAAGATCATTAATTTTGTAATAGTGAAAACGGTTACTAGATGTTTATGCCTCGCCCTTGTGGATTCTTAGGTTGCTAATTTTCTTAACAACGCCACAATTATGTCGTTGTTAAGACAACGGCGGAATGTCAATGCTCTTTCTTCAAAATAAGCCTTAATGACCATTAGCTAAGCAGTGTTTGTATCTTGCTAAGATTATCGTTACAAATCACTACGCTTAAAAGATTAGAACGATGAAAAACAAGTATCGGACGACAACGACTTAGAAGAACGACAGCGTGAAGATATAAGAGCACATTATTTTCTGCAATATTGATACCAGGTAACTCGCTTAATATTTCATAGTTTACTGTATTTCTTAAAATTTCATGTGGCCGTGGTTTAATAGAAGCGTTTCTTGAACAAGAAACATTTTAAGAGGTATTAAATTTACTAGAAATCCTATAGAAAGTTTCTTATAGATGTTTTCTATAAAAAATGCAATATCTCAAAATAAACCTCGGATTAAGTTGACTGGCTTCCTTCCGCAGACTTTTAAAACGAAACTCGTCCATTGAAGTAAAGTGCAGGGCTCGTTAGTGAGCGTCGGAATTTTTAATTACACGGAAGTAAGAAGTTACGCGCGATTCGCTTTAAATCCTCTCGATTTTATGAGTTTTTTGACTAATACAATTTTATTGAAGTGATTTCCTTAAGGCATAGACAATAAAAAAGGAAAATATTTTTATCAACGGAATAAAATAAAAATTCAATTTTAATAAAGTTAATGTCCTTAAAAGTCCTTAGATGCTGGATCGAACAAATGTTAAAGAGAAAATAGGAAATACGTAGAAAGAAGATTACTTAGGTAAGAAATAAATGACTTTGGTATTTTGGGGGTCGTACTAGTTTGGAGAACTACTAGGACTCCCAAATTGTCAGGAAAAATACAAACGTTTACAGAAACAATTAAATAATTACAGATAAAAAATTAAAGAAACATAAAATAAAATAAAAAGTTGACAAATACTACTTTGAAACTACAACACCTTTTAATCAATTGATTGACCTACACAAATTAAAGGACAAAAACCTTTTAATATCTAACACGATTTGCATTTTCTTTATTTAAAAACCCCTCGACACTGTAAAAAGCTTTCTGGATTTTTATGCAATATCAAGAAATACTACATGGCCCCGTTGTTACAAAAAAAGAAGATACATCCATAGAAAGATAAAGGTAGAATCGAATGGTATCCATATTCAGCTGTATTAGAAATAACGATGGGAAGAATAAATATTAAAATCTTAAAATTAATCAGACAACTAACAAGAAAACAGATGATAACACTATGCGTTGCCTTGCTCTACGTTGTCTTAACATTATCTGAAACATGCATACTGTATATTACTTATTCTATCACATGCATCCCACTGACTTGCGTAAAACTACTTTTGAATATTAATTGAGAGTGAACAAATTTCATCGCTGGTGATTTTTTATTAAAAAGTAAAATGGACACGTGTGAAAGGTACATTACCGAGCGCGAATGGCGTTGGACAAAATTGATAAAAGGCTCTTCAACATGAAGAGTTTTAAAACGTACAACGTGTCGGACGCTGTACAACTTCCATAATTTATATTGGAAAATATTAAATGTAGTGAACATTTTATTTTTAATAGCATGTAGTTGAAATTGGTTTTTAATACACGTACGTCCCTTTTAGTCCAAGCACTCGTCCTAAAACCTAAATATCTATCTATATCTATGTATAAGTATCTATACATTTTTTCGTAAATACTTTACGACCGGTTTGATTTTCTTCCCATGTTTTTCGATCCTAAACTAAGCAGAGCTTGTGCTATGACAACCAGATAACTGATATACTACTTTCCTTTTCTAAAAACATACTTATACAGATAATTACACCCAGACTCAGGACAGACAGACATGTTCATGCACACAAATGTCTGTCCTGGGTGGGAATCGAACCCACGACCTGCGGCGTGAAAAGCAAGTATCTTACAAACCACGCCAACCGGCCCGTCAAATTATAATAATTGTTCATTAAAACATATATAATAGTAATGTGAAATATTTAAATGAAATCTGACGACAAGGTATATACAATTTTATCATTCATGAAATTGTGTTCCATTAACTTAATAATTTTAAAACATGCTTCCATTAGCAAGGGCGAAAACATTAAGCAAAATTGATAAACACAACTTCGGCACGAAGTAATGACTCACATTATTCAACTCATTTAAAATTTGGTTGAAATTATATGCTTTTTACGTTAGTGGCAGATTTAGGAGTGAGATTTGTGTATCGCGACATGATTTCACGCAAGTGGAAACCCACGGTAACATCGTGATATGGTTGTTTAAATTTAATCCTATGTATCAATTATACTCGTAAAGCTAGGTTAATCCAATTGTCAACAACAAGGAGCGGAGTCGCATGATGTCGTGGCTTGGGTTAATTATAGTTGGGTTGAGTTATAGAACATAATAGTAACAATCAATCTGTATGCTGCGTTCAAGTATGTATATTAATACAGTTGTACGAATCCGTGACGTAAGAAAATCTATTTATAGCCATACATTATTATTAGGGGGGCAAAGTTGTTCGCGTCCGTAGGAGTTACCTAACCACAACCCTACACGTGTTCCCCGGGTGGTGCTAAAGAATAACAAACGCCGAGTCGTAGGCGGCGGTCAACTAACCTACTAGGCAGGCTTAGCGGCTAGCTCCTGTGGAGGTAGGAAATGACTTCCACAAACCGTAACCTTGCGGTCATGTCTCGTAAGGCCGGTGGCCTTGGCTTAATCGCCTGGGCTAAGAGGAAGACATCCTCCATAAAAAAAATACCCCAATCCTAAGGTGGGAAACGCGCCGACAGGATGAATGGCTGAGGGAAGTCAGTCTCTAGCGCCAACCTCGATGGACCTGGCCACATCGTTGTATAGTGCCTTCTCATAGGAATGGGCGTCACCCTGTGAGCGACCAATAATTCGACCTATCTCGTGGGAACAAAAAATGCAGTCAAATCCCCCAATAAACCCTCAACCACAACATAAATTGCTAACTCAACAAGCACTCCTCCCAAAGTTATTTAATAAGCAACGTTCGTCATCCCTTTCCGATCTAGGAAGGTCATTACAGGACAACCAAAAGGTTAATGCAGAGCAACAAAATGAGACTTGTAGCTCGCCGGTGGCAATCACACTGGAAGATAGTCCGGAATATCCCGCTCCTCCACCATGGCAAAGGGTACCATCACCCAATAGCAGAAACAGCAAGAAAAGAAAATATAGCAGTTCTCCACCAGAGGCTCAGAGTACCACCACGAAAAACCGTTTTAGCACCTTGCCTCTAGACCCAAAGGATGAATTGCGCACTACCGACTATCCTAAACCCAGTAAACCCCCACCTATCGTTCTTAACGGCATAGAGGATGTTACTGAGCTATCGAAGCTACTTCAAACTGTCAGCGGCAAAGAAGATTTCAAATTCAAGTTAATTAACAAAAACCTACTCCACATTCTTGTCAACACTGCTGAGGAGTATAAGAAAATCATAACGGTTATAAGAGCAAACGGTCTAATAGGGCACACATTTACCCCTAAAGATAGCAAATGCTATCGCATTGTCATAAAAGATCTCCACCATAGCACTCCCCCTGAAGAGATAACAAAAGCCATTGAGGCAACCAACAACAAAGTCAAAGGGGAAATCATAAATGCACGATACGGTCCCGACAAGAAACCCACATCGACCTTCTTTGTGAATATTGAGCCCAGTATTAACAACCCTGCAGTCAAAAATATAACTCATATATTCAACCAAAAGATCAAGATAGAGGATCCTCGAAAATCAAAAAGTATTGTACAATGCCAACGTTGTCAGCGCTATGGACACTCAAAGAATAACTGTATGAGACCATTTAGGTGCGTCAAATGCGGTGAAGGCCACAAAACCTCTGAGTGCAAAAAGAAAGATAGAACCACACCGGCTAAATGCGCCCTCTGCTCGTGTGATCACCCGGCTAACTACAAAGGATGCGAAATATACAAAGAAATCCTCTCCCGAAGAACCAAAAACTTTACCCCAAGAGAATCTCAACTCGCCCCAACCACCATGGCACCACCAACCAACCCAATCTGTTTCAATCCGACAATAACCGAGAGTACCGCAAATCCCACTCACCAACGTACATACGCTGAAGTTACAGATGGTAAGAATGCCCAATCAAACCAACAATCCTACAGCAAACTGGAAGGTATCCTATTGAAACAAAACGAGAAAATGGATCTTTTAATACAACAAATAGGCTCACTAGTGAGTCTTATCACTACTCTCGTCTCGAAGCTTACAAAATGACCTCTCTACACATTGCCACCTGGAACATCAATGGCCTTGCCCCTAATAAAAACGAACTAGAGATGCTTATCAAATCCAACAAGCTTGACGTTTGCCTTATATCCGAGTCGCACACTACACCAAGAAGCCGAATATGTATTCCAGGATTTTCCGTGTATCACACTTGTCATCCCGATGGTGGAGCTCATGCTGGCACCGCAATAGTTATCAAGACCAGTGTAAAGCATTGCCTCCTGGAACCTATTTCGGTCCCCTATCTCCAAGCCACAACGGTAAGGGTGGAGGATCGTTCAGGACCCCTTAATCTCTCTGCCATATACTGTCCACCTCGCCACATTATAAAAGAGAAAATGTTTAATGACTTCTTTATGTCATTGGGCAACCGATTTATCGCTGGTGGCGATTGGAATGCCAAACACTCATACTGGGGATGAAGACTGACAGTAACTAGAGGCCGAGAACCAAAAAAGAGTGTTGAAGCGAATCACCTACTACCTATGTCAACTGGTGAGCCTACGTATTGGCCCAGCGACAGCAACAAATCACCTGATCTCCTAGATTTCTTTATCACAAAGGGAATCAGCGAACTGAACACTCTCATAAAGTCAAGTCTCGACGGTAGCTCTGATCACTCACCTGTACTACTAACGGTTAGTCCAGTGGCCATACCCAATGACACTCCTACAGAATATCTCCATAATCACAAAACGGAATGGAAATATTTTAGAGAATTCCTGCAATCAAAGGTAAACCTTAATGTCCCACTCAAAACCAAGGAGGAAGTTGATGATGCGTGTCTCTATATCACAAATCTGATCCAAGTGGCGGCTTGGTCTAGTACACCTGAGCTAAAGGAGTCATCGCGCGGAGTACCGGTCCCTCTTGTAGTCAAGGAAAAAATCGCTGAAAAACGTCGCCTTCGCAGAATTTGGCAGACGACCCATAAGAGCGCAGATAAAACTAGATTAAACCGAGCAACTAAAGAACTCAAAAACCTACTGGCACATACTGCAAATGAATCCCTTAAACAGAGATTAGTGAAAATGTCTCCAAGTGCTAATGGGACCTACAATCTCTGGAAGGCAACGAAATACCTCCCACAGCCACAACAGTGTTCACCGCCTATTAGATCCGGAAATACATGGGCTCGAACTGACCAAGATAAATCTCAGGTCTTTGCTACATATCTAGCCGGGGTCTTCAAACCCAACGACTCGGATAGTCCTGAAGATCCAGCAATAGATCAAGTTCTTAACCAAGATCTCCAACTATGCCTGCCGTTGAGCCCTACTTCTCCAAAAGAGGTTGCTAGAGAAATAGCCAAAATGGACCCTAATAAAGCACCTGGATTTGATCTGATCACCCCTAGGCTACTGAAAGAGCTCCCTAAGAAGTGCATTGCCTTCTTGACCATCCTTATCAATGCCACACTGAGAACCTCACACGTCCCTGCTCTCTGGAAAATATCCCAAATAGTTATGATTCATAAGCCTGGTAAGCCGCCTAACGAAGTTTCATCGTATCGCCCTATTAGCCTGACGCCTGTATTGTCTAAATTATGGGAAAGGATCATCCTGGCACGCTTATCTCCTTGCTTAGATATGGACCATGTCATACCTAACCACCAATTTGGTTTTCGAAAGCACCACTCACCTATAGAGCAGGTACATAGAGTCTATTCTACAATAAGACAATGTCTAGAAAAGAAAGAGTACTGTTCGGCTGCCTTTCTCGACGTACAACAGGCCTTCGATCGGGTATGGCACAAAGGACTACTCTGCAAAATTAAAATGTACCTTCCACACTCCTATTATCCGCTGATGAACTCTTATCTCAGTCACAGAAAGTTTCAAGTCAAGCTCCGTGACGCAAGATCTTGTCTTTATAGCTGCACAGCCGGAGTACCCCAAGGCTCCGTACTAGGACCGGTCCTTTACAATATATTTACTAGTGACCTACCTCAGTCACCTGATACAGCTGTAGCAACCTTTGCTGATGATGCGGCCTTCCTCAGTTGTGACCGTGATCCAAATGTAGCGAGCAGATTGTTGTAAAGCCAGCTCAATGCCACCAGTGTTTGGTTGACCAAGTGGCGCATAAAAGCAAGCGCTCTAAAATCTCAACACATCACATTTGCCCTAAGGCGTGAAAATTGCCCCCCGGTCAACCTAGGCCTCGACATACTGCCACAATCAACCTGCGTCAAATACCTTGGATTTCACCTGGACCGGAGGATGACATGGAAAGACCATATAAAAACCAAGCGCAATGAAATCAATATAAGATTTAAAAACCTACTCTGGCTCCTCGGTAGGCAGTCTACCCTATCGCTATCCAACAAGCTGAGGGTATATTGTTCCATAATAAAACCGATTTGGACATATGGAATCCAACTGTGGTCGACAGCCAGCAAATCCAACATTATGTGCCTGCAGAGAGCCCAAAACAATATTCTTAGGGTACTCTCCTCGGCGCCTTGGTATGCTCTCAACTCGGAAATTCATGAGTATCTGGAAATCCCAACCATAATGGACGAAGCAAAACGATACTCATCTAACTATAAGGACCGCTTGGCAACTCACCCAAACCCGTTATCCACTATACTCCTTCAGACGAATACAATTAGAAGACTCAAGAGAGCCGATGTGCTGCCTTACTAGGGGGAGGTGGAGCAGTGGCTCTACGTCCCCTAACGCCAACTTCTTGCAACACACCTGATTATAGTCTTGTCGACTGATCGCAGGTAAAAATATAAGAGAAAAAAAAAAAAAAATAGCCATACATTAGAATACTTTCGTGAACTTTCCATTAGCACAAACTTTACGCGTAAATTTCTTAGTACCTAATCATTTTAAGAACATTCAACATTTTAACAACAACATTAAAAAAAGTAAAATTATTTATAAATTAAGCAAATAGTTATTATTACAATTATTATTATAAAAATTACAAGTCCGAACATGCATACAGGTTATGTAGGCATAAGAATGTACTGAATATTGATTGACAAATTCTTGTACAATTTGAAGGAAATCAAAGAACACTCCCATACAAAGAGTGCGAATACAGTATAAGTCTCATATCAATAAATACCTAGCGGAGAGTATTTCGAAAATTACCACAAATGTCTCATTCTCTTCCCCTTCGTATCCATGTTGCTTCTGCTTTATGAAAGGAGATGGTCAATGAGCAAGCAGTTCACCGGTTAAGTGAACGACAAGCAAATGATTTGCAGGATAGATAGGAAAAATATATTTGCTTTTCCTATTTGTCCTCTCCCCCATCCAAACATCTCATCCCCTCTTTTCGTTCTAAGGAGAGATAAGGAAGGGTACAGGACTGGAATTGGGTCCCCTGAAGCGTCCTCAATTATCAAACGAAAGAGTATGAAATACTTGTCCTCGCATTTCTTCTATGAGGTCGTGGTGATCAGGTTCCCCTTTCCTCCCCATTGTTACCGTAAGTCTGACAACAGCAACGGTTCATGTTGCGAATATTACTAGGCCATAGTGCTATCTAACAACAGTTAAGCTGGTTGATCTCTAACCTCCTTGTCCCATAAAGAAATCGTAAAACAATAATGATATTCCATTCCTCTTGTCTTAAAGCTATTTCTGATTTAATTTGTTTTACATTAGCCTTTGCAATTTTAATAGCGCGAAACTGTTATGCATGCAAATCCCGATCTGATACTTCAGAAGCACTCGACTTGGAATACAGATCCACTGTTGTGTTCTCTGACGAATGAAATAATGAGAGAATTTTAAAACGACAAGACGGTTAAACGGGTTAACAGCAGAATAATGCATAAAGGCCACATTGCACCTCCATTCAGTATTTTAATATTTAAATGCTTAATTATATTAAAATCGTTCAATTATGAATTATATACGCTGAATTTTTTAAATCGGAACCTTACCTTCGAAGTCATTTTTAAAGACATAGCTACCAAGTCTTTTTCTTTTTTAGTCATCTGTAATTAATGTATATATATATAGGAGAAATGTGTGTGTAACCTAATAACTAACAACGCACAGCCGAAACTAATGGAAAATTACTTCTATGACGCAGGCGAAAACTATTTTTGTCCATAAAAATTAAGATGTTATTATTTGTGTTAATTTAATTTACATTTATGTTTTTATTTATATATTTTTTTTTATGTGAGAAGGTGGCAAACGAGCAAGCGGATCACTTGATGTCAAGTGAGCGCCGCCCATGAACATCCGCAACAGACAAATGCGTTGCAGATGCGTTGCCTACCTTTAAAGGACAAAGGAGGACATAGACAGGAAAAAGGATAATTCCTTTCCCCCGTTAACCCCCTCCTCATCCTATCCTCTTCCCCTTCCCGTCCTATCCTTATGAGGAAAGGGTGGGAAGGGGAAGAGGACTAAAATTAGGCCTCCGGCACCTCACTCGTCAGACGAAACGCAGAGTACTTCTACTTCACGCCTGTTTTCTGTGAGGTCGTGGTATTTCACCGGTCGAGCCGGCCTTTTCGTGCAACAGATGTTGTTGTTGCGGGCTCTACCACTGTATTATATACATTATTATTCCCCACATATGATGGTTTTGACTTTCAAGCCATATCTTTTCTATGAAAGAAGGTGGCAAAGCAGCAAGCGGGTCAGCTGATATTAACTGGCCGCTGCCCTTGGGCATCTGCAACAAGCTAATGAGTTGCTAGATGCGTTGCCTACCTTTGAATGGACAGAGGAGTGTATTAATAGGAATAATAATATCTCATTTTTTTCTTTTTTATAATAGAAGGTGGCAAACGAACGGCGGGAATACCGAGGTGATGAAGGACTCCCATGGAGGCCCTCAATACTGGAGGAACTGCAGATGCGTTGCCGGCCTTTGAGAAAAAGAAGCCAGCCTAGCTACTTGGAGGACCCTTAGTCGTACTGGTTTGGAAATGCGAGGACGGATCGTTCCACAACGCTGTTGTGCTTTCCTATCATGTTTTTACAGTTCAAATTAAATAAGCAATTGTCTGTCAGTAAAAAGTAGGAAAAATCGGTTCAGTTAATCATAGCAAAACATAATCACCAGTAACAATTTTTAAAATATACCACGAAAATAAATTTCTGTTTTATTGTCAAATATCAAAAACTATATTTCATTGGAATCGTTACAGCGCACAGTTCATCGGCTATTTTTAACAGATGAACGTAGTTCCGTACGTAGTTTTACTGCCTTTGTTTGGAATGTACAGCCAGCTATCATAATGATGAATTGTAGCCGACAATAATGGTTACATGTGACCACCTTTCCGCTTATTACATATATAAATATACTAATATAAAACAATTTTAAACGTAAAAAAATAATAACTAAAGATGCTATTGTAATAAGTATACAAACAGTGGGAATGGCGTTTTTTTTAAGTAACAAAAATAAAAAAAAATGTCTTGGGCACATTGCTTGAAGAACGGAAGGTCTTTGACGCCAAAAGGTTGCAGGACATTGGCTGACACTACCAAAAAGATACACCGTAGTTAGCCCTACCTCAAGATTGATCGATTCGTTAAGATTACCAAAGTACACTGAATGAGGTCGGACATAAATTGATTATTGATGCAATCGTTGGGGCCGCCTGCCCCCTACGTACTCCAGTGAAAATTTATTGGCCGAAGATGTTAAAACAATGATTACTGAAGATGTTTCAGGTTGCGAAAGCTACATTTTAACTTGTTATCTGTTTGAGTATATTGCAAGCTTTACACAAAAATTAATCAATTATGTACAAATATTTAAAATTAAAATATGAAACAGTCTCGAAACTTTCACTATTACAATCATTTACATATATTGTAAATGAATCTGTCAGAAGTCTATTTATAAGTACCGGAACACGGATATTTTTTTTACACTTTAGCATTTTCTTGTCAGGATCCTACCTCGCTCCAGAGCATTTGTTCCTTTCCATATAATATATCCAATATTAAATCCTAATTTCCACAGGAAGGAAGAAATATTATGGGTGCCCATATCGTAATTCGAATTACTGAGGGATGTTACCGCCTGATCCGTTTTTTAACGTATATTTTTTTTCAAAAGGACGACCCAGTTTCTTAAAATAATGTAAAATATTAAATTTAAGCTGCAAAAAATAAAACTTTGTTATTAAGAATCTTAAATAAACTCATTTAATACGAGAAAGCCTTTGCTGTCGTGAAGTAAACTAAGTTCTTTATCGCGTCACTCTTCACAGGTCTTAAGTTGCGCCCTGGCGCTGACACGGCCTCCGTCTTGGAACTTATGAAATTTTTATTAGTAAATAAAACGTATAATGGTACTTTAAGCACTTTTAGAATTTATCTTCGCTTCTTTTATGTGTATTATTCACATGTGAATGTAGTCATAGTTACGGGAGAACATGCAAATTTACTTAATATTTATGCTTATCCTATTAATCTTAATGATTTTAAAGTGTCACGACGGTTGAATAGTTGGCTTGTTCGTTTTCTTTCAAAATTATGACCACTTAGATTACATTCGAATGTAAACAAATAAATGGCCAGCCCTTCATCTAGTCTAGTCTTTTCTCTAGTAGCCAGAGATTACAGATTTAGCACAGTTCAACAATACCGCTCTAGCTTCCTACGTCCATATGTACATCTACGCATACATCTTTGTTTATGGATACTCTAAATATCGCCTTTATATAGTTTATACAATCATGACGCGGGACATGGCCTTCAAGAGTAATAATTAACTAGTGAGTACTATATTACGACCACATCGACAATTAACATTAATAAGGTGGTATTGTGGTCAAGCGCTAGTACATTCATTAAAAAAAATGTCGGCGACTCTGTCTCTCTGTATTATGTTTATCTAAAACGTTTTAACAAGGTGGCATTGTTCTCAAGTAGAAGTAAAATTTAAAAAAAAATGCATGGTGATGTTACCTATATCAAACTTATAAAAACATTGTCATCAGTCAATATGTGTAACATGCAAATATTCAAATTAATTCAACATATGTATGTTCCGCTTGAAGATTAAAGTCCGTAGAATTACGTCGAAACATTCCGTTAAATCGACAGAGATATATAATTATGAACTTATGTAGGACAAGCTAATAAAAGTGTGTCCATATAGACCACGAAAACTGCGAAAGCGATCGAAATGTGAGAATTTTAAAGTACAATGAATAAAGCTATTAAAATAATGTTTTCGCGTTCCATTCAATATAAAGTCAATTGTACAAAATGAATTCTGAATTATTGGGGATTTTATTATAATTCAGTATCTATTGAGTCGTTCATTACTCAAATTGCGCTTTTTTTTAAGCAAAAAAGGCAAATAAGATTTATTAAATAAAGTTAAGGACGGTGTTGTGGTCTGATTAAAGTAGCAACGTGTATTCCGGCAGGTTCTGGGTTGGACTCAAAACGATTCATCAACGAGATTTTATCATATTCTAGATATCGATTTCACTCGTGGCGAGCGTGTCGCAGGTGTGACATCACGTGATTAATATGCTTTAAGACAGGGTGGCTTGTACGTCATCCATCTTGTTTAGATGCCAGACGTTGCCGCCAATTAGATAAACATCTCTATACACAACTGTCGATGCTTCAGACTGTTTAATACTGCATATGATTCTTCGTATAATTCATATGTGAATTACTATTTTGTTTTGCTAATTAATCTATGTCATAAATTAGGAGAAGCTTAGATTCAAAATATTGCATTCAATAGTGAACTCGTTAAATACTCGTAGTAGCTAAATAAAGCCATTTCAGGAATCATATTTTCCATGACATAACAATTCTTCTAACTTGAAAATAACTTCGGTTGATATCGTCGGAATCGTTTAAAGTTATCAATATTTGTGACGTTGACACAAGTTTATCCACATTATTGCAGTGGAGTACATCGAACTTACAGATTTCCATTATAACACAAAGTTTTAAAAACTGACAGTGCAGCAAATAAATTATAAATAAAATATGATGTAAAAATGTAAATTAGTAGTACTTATTTTATTTTATTTGAACATAAAGTAATATTTCATAAAGAAGTTACGTATGTACGTTACGTACTTTGCAATTGCCGTGTCTTCGGGGTTAATTTCAGTCGTCAGAAAGTTGTGTTTTTGACGACTTCGCTACTTGTATACTATAAAGTGTACAAATACTACACATTTACTGCAGAATGATACACTTCTATATAAAAAATTGTATTAATATACCGAGCTCTTACAGATCAGCTTGATCCTCAGGCCTATGATGAAGAGACGTCGCCATTTGCATTTTCTATAGCCACAGCGTGAGTAGGCTTCCCATGAGATGGACTAATGATCTGGTAAAGTTTGCGGGAGTCCACTGTTTTAAGACGATACTCTACTTATCGTTTCGAAGAACTGTTCGATTAACCATTACTGATTTTTGCTGTAAAGCAACTTGACAGACCTCCAAATTTTATCCATACCATCTTTATAGTTGACATTTTACAAATGTACGATTTTCACTTATCTTCCTACCTCGCACAACTACTTTGTTGAATTATCTGTTTCAACTGTCCTTCCGAAAAGATTCGACTCAGAGTCCTTCAAGAAAAGAGCGTTCTAATGTCACTTATATATATAGGCGAACGCTTCTCGTTTGCTTTCGTATCCTATAAAATAATCGCTACTTATAAAATATAATATAACATAATCCCTACTAATAATATAAATGTGAATTTAAGTTTGTTTGTTATACTTTTACTATAAAAAGTAAAAAGCGAGGTATGTATGTTCCTATAGACCTACAGACTCCGAAACGGCTGGACCGATTTCGATGAAATTTACAGGGATTGTCCATATTGGCATATTCCTGTGCTTAGTAGCGATCGGATCAACATAATTAGTGGTACCCGGGCGAAGCCGGGGCGTTTCACCAATATTTATATAAATAATGACGGGGAATTTATTCAAATGACACAACTTTCATAATTTCATAAACAGTATCGGTATGGAGGCTTTTTCTTCCACATAAGTTTTCCGAAGTAAAGGAATGTTTTTCGAAGAACTACTTTTTGTTTTATGATGTATTGTCGTAATTACAAAAATATCTTTTGTCTCTTATTTGTCCCCGACCAACCTAGTTCGTTTCTTTTTAATAAGAATTACAGGGTAAAAACTTTTATACGTTAATTTTTTACTATGAACTGAAAAATGATTTATTTTATTTCTTAGTAAAGTCGTAAGAGATTTACCTTTCTAATTTTTATTTTTTATCCATAGATAATCTGATACAAATTAGATGTTCGGACAATCTAAGTTGTCTATAATAATATTTCTACCAAAAAAAGTATTTTTAGCGGCAAGAAAGTAAATAGTCAATAACGTCTTCCTACGTACAAAAAAAATCGAAGCTAGTAAACTATTAAAGAGATCTATGCTAGGCGCCTCTCTCACTTTTCTCCCTCAAGCTCAGTCGAACCATTGATGCTGGGTCAAGGAAAATAGTGGCGACATACATTAAAAAAGAGCTGAGAGACCAATGGCTAAATATGTGAGTAACTCCTGGTTATTATTCTTATTCTTGAATTTCTCAAAGTTTATTGAATGGATGGATTGATAGACATCATCATTAAGGAAGAAAAAAAACTTTACACTTACCCCTACGCTACACTACTTTTTACATTACACTAGAGATATATAATTAGAAAGACATGGAGAAAAAACAAAACATTTTTGAGAAAAATAGTGGCGATGAGTAATTGGGTTAAGACATAGAGCAATCAATTCAAGAAATATCAGTAATATAATATGCATATAATTTTCTGAAAATAATTAATTATGTAAATGTGTAACTGGTCGACATATGTGTCGTCGTAATGAAATGGAGATTATTATGCAACAGGGATGACCGTCTAATTTACACGTATTGATGTTCGACTCCATGGCACTGAGGCAGACTGCAATAATGGAATATATTTTCCCATGTGTATTATATAGGCGCTACAGAGGGACGTGATACTAAAAATAACTGTAGATTTTATTACTAATTTTAGTTTTCTACTACTTTCAGAAGCATTACACGGATGACATCGAAATGGACTCAATGAGCGTATTGATATAACCCACAAGTCAACCTAAACAAGTATAGTTTTTCATCAGTGTGTTGCGATTTATGACAGAATGATTGAATAAAAAAATGATATAATTTTGTCAAAAGAACAATAAAGTCAATTTATGAGCTTTACATCTTGTATTCACAAAAAGGCAAGAGAACTAGCTAAGATACAAAATAAAACAATAAGTGGTAAGGAAATTGATAAATTAATATTGGCAAAAAAAAGAAAAAGAACAGCAACAAACATTTGGAGACAAAATGTATGTAAACAAACCACTTTGTTGAAAACATTCAGTTTGTATGAACATTTCTCAATTGAACAATATTACCAAATATATCGTTCTTACCAATCAATCTGCTTTTAAATTAAATCTCATTGCATAAACACGTAATGAAGCCTATTCGAAACGTTTGTAGGCAATATTTATTACAAAACACGAAAACCAATGAGCTGTTTTGTATAATTTAATATTAAAGTTTGGAAATTTGATCTGAATTCAATTTCTTCTCGCGGCGCTGCAGTCGCCAGTTGAAAAGTAGCTAACGACGTTAGTTTATTGCAAGTGGGTGTACAACGTCCAACCAAAGTTTTGCTTTGAAATTTCCGACACTATAATAAACTTTAAAATAAAAAGTTGTAATTAACAAACTTACCAAATGATAGACGGTATAATGGTATATACTGCCAATGATGCCATGGCTTACAACTTTAAGGCTGAGCCATGCTTGATTTTCGTGGGTGTTCAGTAATTCTAGGAATTCTTCACTGGCCATTATTTTTTTAATTTGTGGGCCGATGAAAATACTAGCTAACTGTAGCCTTCGACGATTTACGGAAACATTATTTAAATATTCAAAAATCTTGACGAAGAACCTTTACATGAGGCCTTATTTTATATTCAACGGTGGCATCAAAATACGATCGGCCTTCACAATCGGTTCATTGTTGTCATTATGTTTTTCTATCTTACATGTAAATATAGAGAAATAAGTTAAATGTACAAAAGCAAACTTTATTTGGTAAAAAAACTTTTCGTTGAAGACAATCAGAAAATAAGTACCCACAAAATATTGTTTTTGTTGACTTGTAATCTTCCTATATTGTTTGGTTTTATTATTTTAACCCAGTTAGGAATATCAGGATTGAGCAATGCTAGCGAATATCGTCCTTATTGTTTCAGAGTCAGACTTCATTTTTGTATGCCTGCATCATGTTGTATTCACACCTGGTTCATTTGTGTTTACCGAGTAAACCAAATTTCCAATTAGTAGTTAACATAAAATATTAGTTCAACTCGTGTGACTCTGACACGTCCAGTGCAGGTGACACTGAAATGTATTTGTCCGTGAGTCATCCGCGTGAAATAACCGATAATTATCTATACAAATGCAATTGTTATTTTCTGCCTACGTACTTTCAAGCGCTAATATGCTGAGTCGTCGATCGAAGATAAATATTATACATACACAATGATATATGTCACCGACCGATTGCGACCGATATCTTTGTGAGTTTATAATTGGACTAAGCAAATTATAAGCTGTCAGCGAATTGTTCACCACTTGACACGTAATTTCCTGACTTATGTTGGCAATCTTCATAACAGTCGCCAGACATTGTGTTGTAAAATGGAATAAAGGACGGGAGAATGGTAAGAAGATGGAGCTTGTGGCACCACACTCTTCAGACGAAACGCAGATGTACATATAAATACCTTCACGCCTATGTATATTCTGTGAGGTCGTGGTACTTCCCATTCAAACTCATTCGTGCAACATTTGCTGCTGTTACTGCCTTTCCTGTTGTTCTGGTCTGCTCTTTTTCAAGACGTGTTACATAACAATACTACTTTTACTTATTGTCACATATTTTATTGTTTTTATTTTTATTACGCTTATACTTCATACTATTCTTTTTATCAGATTCCTCCTTTTCTTTTAATATTTAATTAAAAAATCGAAATGATTTTCCATTACAAAATTGAAACGATGCACATACATTTAGACGTCAATAGAAACTGTCTTAAGTATACTGTAAGAAAATCGTGTATAAAATACACGTATCTAAATCCCGAACTGTATTTTATCGAGCAAAGGCAAGGCACACTCACAGGTGAAATTGACGTTTGAAACTCCGTGATATCTATTTCAATTTGAGCTCCACTACGAGAGAGCTGTGGAAAGACAAAATATAAAATGACTAGCGCCCGTGTTGTCATGACTTGCATTTAAATCAAAGCTTTAAAGAAAGTCACGAAATGTTGAAAGCTTTCAAAGTTAACCTTTAAAATTTACAACAGCCAACGTGTTCCATTACATAGTTTGGGCGCCTTGTGTATTCTCTTAAAACATTTAATATGAATAGATTTAATATAAAGTAGCTTTTGTAAAGGAGTGTGCGGCGTTTCGGATAAGCCTTTTTGTGTAGATGGCGAGTAATTGTTGGATGCAAAAATCTAAGCGCAGCATGTTGTGATAGGATTTTTTTATAGTATAAGGGAATTGGAGAAGGCTCATTTCCAGCAGTGGATTGCTTAGACTTATGATGATGATGGAAGTCCTAAAGCTGTTCTCTTTGGGGTGGTAGGAGGAAACATAGATATGGAGGTAGAAAATTACCGTATGGCACAGTCATCATTGATTTACCAAAAATATAGATAGAACTTTACTATCGTTCGGTGAGTTAGGTGACTCCATCTCCTTGGTATCCCCTCTTTCTATTAATTTCCTTCTCTTCGTATTTCAAATAAACATTAGGATAACTACTTAAATTTAATTTATGGTAAATTTAGCAAAGTCAAATTCCTTTAACCCCATCCATGGTCTGAAATTACGAGTGAGCAGCCTATTATAAATTTAATTATTCACGTCTTATCTAACTGGGACTAGATCGATTTCTTGCTAATTATGACTAATAATTTTTAATAGAGTAAAATATAAAATACGAGGTAGAAATTAATTAAGATGTATATGAACTATCAAAACCTTCTACATATTTTTCAATAATTATAAAATTTATTAATTTTAAAATTATCTGTGAATAAAATCATATGATTGGAATCTCTGCCTCTGACCACCCTCATAAGAGTTGGTTGTGTTATAAAATAATATATCACTATTTTGTTAATATTCAAACACCAAAAATTAAAGTTCCCGTAATAAAAAAAAACTAGCTCCTATTTGAATTTAATCTCCCTTAAGAATCGTACGAAAACCGTGAATAAGATACGTCAAGGGAGGAGAAGATTAGAGTTTCTCAAAGCTGTAGATGAATTCCATTGTCAACAGCACAATGTCCGTCCGTCAGTCCATTTGTCAGTGGTTTCTAAATCATAAAAGGAATATAAATTCCGGTGGAGTTGTGATTTTCGTGCGCATGGATACTTCTCAATGGTACGCCTGTCTCCGAGTGGCTTTACTTAACAAAGTCAGTGATGACGGACAATGTAAATGTACCTTCATTAAGAACATAATATTGTAATAGTTCGATTTAATAAACGAATCAAATAAGGATGCGTTTAGAGAGTGTTCATTTATCGCTTTTTATCAGGCGTGTTCATTTTTATTGCATTTTTGTGACAATGTTCGATTGCTGTAAAATATTTACTTTCAGATTGATGTAAAAAAAATGTCTTTGGTTAATTTATGAGTACAACATAGTACTGTAAAAAATCAAATTTTGTATTTGTGCCGTCTCAGCTAAACACAATTAAACTATTAATAAATATATAATATATATTTAACAAGCTATATTATTCATCATATCTAAAAAGGAATTCTTTAAGCCAGAACGTTCAAGGCGTCTTAGTATCGTATCCAATGGAATGATTGATCAATACAAATACCAACGACACGAAAAGTTTCAATGCTAATATCAGATACGACTAAGCCATTACAATTTATGCAACAAAAAAACTAATATAGTTAGAATACAAAATTGAAGAGCATTTACCAATCACTTTACTAGCAATAAATTTATTTATTTAATAAATGCAAAATAAGAAAAAATAAAAAGAATCACCACTGTTCTCTAATGACATTATATAGTAGATATGTTAGAAATCTTAGATTTCATATAAATAACACATCTCTTACTCTTTGTACGCAATATCGAAATTCACCAGACGTTCAGTAAGCGAGTTTTATTTGTCAATGACTTAAATATATGCTTAATGCGTACTGTGTAAAGTAAACAGTTTTTTTATTCCAATCCACAAGCTTACGTATTCTATTGCCAAAAAGGGTATTTGGTTAGTTGGGTAGCTTCAACTGACGCTAGTATTTTGTTTACGCTGGGAATGCATTTACGCACTTCGCCATCCGTGCTACGGGGGCAGCAGGGACGACTTCGTGTGGGACTCCCGGCAGGGCCGGACTACCCACTAAACCTCGCGGTGTTTCGCCCGACCGGGCCGTGGCATCTACGTAAGTTTATCCACGGCTCGACACGTGTAGGAAGGGGTCAGATAGACTGACGCTAGTTTGTTAATTTTAAATATTAAGTAATAATACTTTACCTCTATGCCACGCCAATAACGGAAATATACTTCAAATGTTTCATTATATTTTTTTCAAATTTTGAAATACCTGAAACAAAAAAAATAATAAGTATATTGACATACATGAATCAAAATTTTAAACATATTAAAAAAGCTCTGTCTTCTATTTCTACTTTTTATGAAACTAAATAACATGTATAGATCTTCATTCAAGGATCTTGTTAAAGACAATGTTCACGTAATATCCAGTCATTAGTCTGTTTATTAGTCTGCTCTTGTATATCCTCCCTTTCATATGCTTTAACGACCTTCTCATGTTTCAGAAATAAAGAAAGATCAATGAATAATGGCCCAAAATCTAGCAAGTGATTTTCGTGTGTGTACCCAAAAATCTTATATGTTAAAACACCAATATGTTTTTTGTGAAATAATTCTACTATTATGGACTGTTAACCCTAAAATAATGGGAAAGTAGTAGACGGGAAGGAAATAGAACCCATGACAACTTTATTTAGACACGAAACGCTGCCTCTACTGCCTCCGGTGAAGCCGCATCTACTTAACACTGGTGATGCCCCGTCTACTTTACGGTGGTGAGTGTAGTGGTGAGGTCGAAGTCCTCAAGCAAGTCCCCTTACAGCTACTGCTTATTTTATCATTCTTACAGATTTGTTGAACTAATTGTATATTTTCATGCAGAAATTACTTCTTTTTTTAACTTTCAACTTAGGATCGGATAGATATAGGGACATCATTGAGGATTTCGTTTCATATTTACTTGTATTCAAGTTTACGTTCCAACTTATCGTTGCTGCAAAGTTTGCGACTTCCTCACTTTATCCAATTGTTGGTCTTTACATTTCTTTCAAACTTTTGAGTATTAGCCTTAGAAACGATTTACTTAGAGTCGTAATAACAACAAAATAATTGTATAAAAAGAAATGATATCTATGAAAAGTACCCAATTATTGTAAAGATTAGCAGTGGAACTATAATATATTGAATTAAGTAATTTAGCGTTGACAGTTTTTAATATATCTCTTCATTATGAGTCACTAGTTGCAAGACTGCACATGAACTGTAGTTAAGAAGCGGCAGGTATTTCGATTTTTAAGTATTTGATTAGTTAAAAACTTTTCATCTTGTCCCGTAAGAAAGAGGCAAAGGAGCACGCGGCTCGTCCACAACAATGTGACAAGAAGTTACAATAATCTATTATAACAATATCTAATGTATGATAATACATGAGAATTAGACGAGTCAAAGAAAAAGAGAGGTGAATACTTTTTCTACTTCGCGCTGATATTCTCTCGTGTCCTGGTACTTGATTGAGCCGGCCTATAATGAAACACATTTGAGACGGTTTACAGTAGCCGAAGCAATGACCAAGTGTTTCATAAACCTTGTAAATATGTCAATAATAACTGTTGGCGCTTTAATGTCTTTTTTTTTGGACTACATAGAATAATATTGAGGATAGTGATTCTCGTTTAAAAGTTCTACTTTTCATAACGTTGAAAAGTTCCTTGGCAGGCGCACGAGTTTCCCTTAAATTTTATCGTATATTTATTTCAGGGCACGTAAACTGCAAAACTTGTTTGAGTTCTTTTATATATAACCATATGTGTGACAAGAGAGAAGAGAGAATAGTGATAATACCGTTGCGGACGTCTTGAGAGATGATAAAGTCTTGATTACACGTACCGAGCAAAGCGGCGAGACAGTACTCGGGGTAGTAGTGTTGTGTACCGGGACCGTACCAAATGGAAAACCATTATATCTGCCAACCCCAACTTATTAAGGTAATGAGTCCTTCAATTATTATTAAATAAACAAAATTACCAGTAAAAATGAAGGGAATCACCGCAGAATTATTGCAAAGAAATGTTTTCGTTTCTAAAAAACTTGTTCACTTTTTCACAGTTGTATGTACTCGTATGTCAGTCTTTGAAGAAACTTTCCAGAGGTCTGTTTCAGCGTGTTAGTTTCCAACAATAAGTTACAGTTGAAATGTTCGACAAACGTGCCACAACTTGTGCTTAATACGTTCCAGAACTTGTTTACTTGACACATTTTATTTCATGACACAAATCGCTACATAATGTATATATACAAAAACAATACCCCTAGGTAGAGACATGCAGCACCTTCGTTACTGGGAAAGACGACTAACTAGAAAGCCTGATAAGTAGAAGAAAACCTTAGTTCTGCGCTTTGTTTCCCTAGCTTTTCTTACCACATACCCCACTAATTTTCCACGTACAGGCAACGCGAACACAATTTTTTCGATTGTTCCAGGTATTAATGGGCAGCGAATGAAGCCTAACATCAAGTGAATCGCCAATGATAAACGAATTTAGTGTTTTCGGAATTTGTTCATTACATACAATGAAAGATTCCCTCTTTAGATTATTAGTACAGATTCCTTTCTCTTTTACTAACTCATTTCTTCTTTGACTTTTTATCTCTGTCGTTCATTGTATTGTCACTTAATGGTCCATTTTTGTAATAAACTTTGTTCGTGCGTCCGTTTCCATTGTTCAGATTAGGTTGTGGTTTAATAGCTTCATATAAATTCCTTTTCAGTATCCCTTAAAGTCTTAAGTGGACAATACAATTAACTCGGGCTGTATAACGGAAATATACTAAAAGCCAAGCATAGAATGAACCTACCACAAGAATGATAATTAAATATTCATTTTGTCTCGATTATATTGATGTGACAACTAATTAATCGGAAGGTTTATTTTCTAATTTGTGTGAGAAAATTCGACAGAAAACAAAAGTTGTTAATAAAGGTATACATATATAAATATATTATAAGCAAAAGTAACAATAGGGAAGTCGCATCTATCGTTATGCCACGGATGGGAAGAAATTCAGAGCACACTGCTTTCAGATGGACCAGTCCACCGGGAGAACGGCCAAAAATGTCTTCCTGTCGTCGCTGGATCATACGCATATGCTGGATGAAATAAGGAAAGGCTGGGTGAACCATTCTTTTTACAGCGGTAGAGAACGCAACATTTGTTACACGAACATGTATACGTAGATGTATGCACGTACAAAAAGCGAGAGAGGTGTGCCAGGATGGCGCCAAGTGGAAATCCATGATGTCTGTCTACCCCTCTGTGCTACGTGCGTGAGTGCATATTTATTTTATTTTATTTGAACCATAGATCAATGAGTAGAAAATGCCTTTGGGATTAAGTTTGCCTATATACACAATGTAGATAACTAAATAAACAATTATAATGACTGAAACTTGAGTTATTCGAGATGACGTCACAATAAGCCATAAAAAGTACATAAAATCAGAGCGCTACAATCATTTTATTTCTTATAATATCGAGCGTTTAATTTTATTGCCTCTTCGCTGTCTTTATCAACGACTTACTATAAATCTTCATCAAATGTTCTGACTTCACTTATATAAGAAGCTTAAATGGAAACTTTTTAAGTGCATCGTTCCAAGTGTTAGTATTAACGAGCGCTTTATTCGCTTTAAGTATATTCGCTTAAATATCTATTTTATAGCTTAGTTAATTGTCAATATATTGCATTTCTAATAATCTAATTTTACGTGGCTAAGGAAGTACAGCAACCCTGATGCACCTCCTGATGTGGTGACACTATTGATCTCCTGAGCACCTGGCGCGCAGATGGAGCTCATCATTCTGGCGGCACTGGGAATCTCTGCATGTAAAATAAATATAATTTGTATTTATATTTACTTTACATGTATATGTACTAATTTTATACATTCGAGTTTATATAGTTTATACTTTGTGTAATAAAGAATACAAAGAAGGCGGAACGAAGTGGGCCGGGCCAGCTGACCAGCTAGTCTGATAATAAACAGCTTTATTGTTAATATTATTAGTAAGCAGATTTTAAGATTTAAATAAAAATTGAGCTAAACTAAATATAGCAATGATGTGATGTACCAACTTAGTTTATTGAAAACTATACTAACCTGTTTGGTCGTGAAATCAATGTCTTGATTGATTGATATGTTAAGTTTTTTTTATAATATGACATACAAAAATACGATTACTAGTAACAATTTCAGCATAGTACAAGTTTTGCAAATGATTTAATAAAACTATAGTCAGAAAAGTTATTATTGAAACCATGCCATTAACGGAGAATTAAAAACTAATCTTGTTTACTTTGTTATAACAACGTATCAACGTGAACTAGCGCAAAAAGTCAATTAAAGTTGAGATCCGTGGGCACGACCCGGAAAATCTGAACCTTCCGTAATGAATCCCGGAGATCAAACAGCCTTTTGGTATTTGCACCTTTGTAGGGAATTTAACCTTACATCTAAATTACTTTATCTTTTAGTGTTCAGATTTATATGAAATGTTTGCTAATTTATTTTAAAAGCGAAATAAGGGAATTTCAAGTTTTAACAACAAAAATGATTTTCCACAAAAGTTATTACGCTAAATCGTGCATTTATATAATAAATCATTTGTTTGTTTGCAATAGAAAATAATTATAGTAATTTTACAAACCAAGATGGTATATTACTATCTCCTTCGCATAGCAGTTTTTCTCCTGTCCTATGTTAATTCCACAGCTGTGTAAATATACTTTATTATTATTTACTGTTGTACATAATATATATTTACACCAAATCTTAGGGTAGTAAGCTATTAATTACAGTTATCTAGGCCTCAATAGCTGAAGTTAATGTAAAATTTAAAAACTATGAACCCTATATATCCCTACTTTTCCGTTTCAAATACGTACACAATTCAAAGGGAATAATGTTTCAACGGACAAGATAATAACCATACAGAATGTGATAATTTATTTGATATACTATTCTACTCCCAGCATTCTCTTTTAACTAAGAGTTTGGTCTTATATAAGGCTTAATTTTCTTCTAACATTGCGTATTAACTTATTTTTTTACTCAGGCGCTTAAAGACTAATAATATTTGTGCAATGCTCCACACGTTATGCACTGAACCTAAGTCGTATCAACTTTTCAACGTCAGCGGTGTCAAAAAAATAAATTCTTGCTAGCAAATAGGGACCTTTTCCCTTGTTTTATGTCGCCTCGAACAAATAGCTCATTGACAATTCATTTACTGCGTATTAAACTGAAAATAGTTATGTTTTTGATGAATATTTGGTTCGCGTATTTTTGTATACAATATGGGAGAGATTAAAAATCCCTACCAAGTAACAAGTAACATAATTGATTAATAAATAAATATACGCTTGCGCCCACAACCCAGTGGAATTATTAATTAATGAATACATTAACATAATTAATGTTACAGGTAAATAAAAACAGCTACTTTACATTCAAGTAAACCTCGTGATAACTCTTAGTAGTAATTTTAACCTGAACCTTTGATCCATCATCCCACTTTTATTACAAAGGCTTCTCGTTGTTTTCAACAACTTCCTCATTGCCACTAGAAACTGCTAATTTTAAAAGCTTATTCGTTTGTTTTCTCTGATCTTTGCTGCCAATATAAACCTACAATCAAGTGGGTGGTCCACTTGATTTTAAAGAGAGAATAAAAATGATATCAGAAACATTAAAAGACAATTTATAGCGAAATTACGCAAATCTCGGGGTAATGTATCATCAAAAATCCTTTGTAAATATAAAGTAGGCTAATCATACATCGCTCCAACGAAAAAAAATCGACAGAGTTCTTAATTTTATTTTAAGCCAATGTTATTATTCACAAACTTTTAAACAAAGACAAGAAATATTTTTGTGCAGGATAATAGTTGTATTTTTGTGTATTTAATGTATTTTTTCTATTTATAAAAGGCGATCCGCCATTTCGTAAGTGTGCTCCGTCTCGTTCGTTTTATAGTCATATTTGTAAATATTTTAGATTTTTTTCTAACGTCTTAATTTCTTATAAGTAAAAACATATTATTATAATTGTCTCGCTGTGGGTCAGTATAACATCAAACTCTCATGTAGCATGAAGGTTAGCACTGAAAATCAGTGCTGTGTTGGGTGTTTTGACTTCGGGCACAGCATAATGCTGAGATGCTAGCCTAATTTACCGAATATAAGACTATTTATAATTATGTAATTAGTTTTTTTTTCCGGTAAATAAATATATTTTCTTTCTTTCATAGATTATTGCAAATTACAAAAGACAAAGTTATTTGAATGTCTCATCTAAAAGAATCGAAATAACAGCCAAAGGTTGCTCAACTCATTTCGTTGTTGCATTAAATTGATGCTCTACATTTTCTTCGTCTTTTTGTCTCGACTCTCGGCTTTTCTCTATATCTTTTTGTTCACAATTTCGCTCCGAGTTTTTCATTCGGATAAACAAAGTTAATGAGTGGTACTACTAATAAATTATACCATCGAATAGAAATGAAATTTCGTAAACATGTTTACGTATAATATTTAGAAAATGTATTATTTGTATAGGATCGCAGATTGGCTGTCATTAGTACATTCAATGGCTATGCTTGTTATATTGCTACAAAACTCAACAACATTATTAATTGAAATGATCAATTGTACATTTTTATTTCTGCTATTTGGATGGTGTTATAACATCCCATCTTTGAACATTTTTGTAATAACACGACTGATCAATAAAATGCCAAATCAACAATTGTAAAACCATTATCAGACAATTCTGACACGATTATTTGTGTACATCATCATTTATTTTAGAGCTATTTCCCCGGTCTTCGTGGGCTAGAGCTAGCTAGAGGTGATTTTCTTTTAACATTACAATTTGTAAGCCCTTACAACTTGTTCTTTCTACACCGCACGTCTAACTTTATCTAATTTATATTCATTAGACCTCAAAAGTTTTCCGAAGGTTTCTCAGTAAGTTAGCAAAACAGAAACTTTTAAGTACCTCGTTAGGTTTTAACTGAGTGACGACTTTTTGGTAAAAGTTTTTCACAGTAATAATAATGCTAAAGGAACTTAAATATGTTGCACATGTAAAGTTTTAAGCTGTATAAGGATATTAATAAATATATAATAAAAAAACAATTAAATTGTAAAATAACATCAATAGCTTGAATACCGTTACATAGATTTCCCCAATCCATGTGATGCCTTGATGTAAAAGTGGTTTGAACTCTTTAAGACTAACGTAACGATACTTACGTATTACTTTGTCGCAAATCAGTCGAGATTTCATGTCGAGTTAACTCTCATTCAAAAATAATCAAGCATATTAAACAACAATTTTAAACATGATTTCGACGGAAGTATACGAAATGGAACCATTTTTATTCCGCAGTGTCCATAACACATTAACTGGTTTTATGTCACATACTTCTGAAATGTTTTAATTGTATAATAAGCAATATAATGAAATAAGTCGGTCAGTACGTAGCCTACAAATAAGTTAGTTTTAATTACTTCTTCACGTCAACGCTTATTGAAATATATTTATATTTAAAGGAATAGATACAGATTTTTTTTAATATACATTATTAATTATTAACTTCACTGATGACATGATTTTAGTCAACATGGTCGAGTTATAAAAGCTTTAAAATCCTATGAGGACTTGATCATCTGTTCACTTAAAGCCTGACAAGATTTATACACTACCACAGTCTTGCAAAGAGCACTGAGGAAGGCGTTGCCTACACTTGAGCCATGCTTAGTGCTATGTTACGGTATATTAATTAGGAAATTCCAAAGCTCTTCCATTGAGTGACATCCATATACTATTTAGCGGGTAAAAATGTAATATCACTATGATTTTTAATTTATATTGTATATATCTTTATTAAAGAAGAAAGCTACAAGCGAGTTGCTGCAGAGAGAACCGCTTTCATACTTCTGGCGTACGAGCCCATAGTAAGCAATACACACTGGCATCTCACTCGTTTTAGAATACATATTTTTCACAAAACATTAACTAAAACAAACTACGCGTTGCTACGAATTTTCATATCAATATGTCAGTTGCATCGAACAAATCTAAAGCCCGATGAATAATAAAAAGATCTGGGTCAATCGCCTCCTCCCTTGGCCCGCAAACATAATACTCAGTAACTGCAACTGACTCACGAATAATGTTAAAGAACAATAGGGAAGTAATCGATTTCCTACAACGCTGAATTGTCCTCACTTTAAATTTAAAGCTCTAATGAGAAAAAGTTCAATGCTATACTTTTGTTACTAGCTGCACCCGGCAATATAATGCAACCAATATATATTTTTATTTACAGAACTATTTTTTTTCTTAATTTTATTAATCTTATAAATAAGTCAAAATATTATGAAAAAAAATTATTGAAATCGAAAACATGTTTTTGTTATATTAGATTTTTTAGCCCAGAGTCCAGAAACAATAACAGTAGGAAGCGAAAAGCTCAATTACGTTAATTAATTTATAAATATCACGTGTAATGTGTAAGTAAGCCACGTAAACAAAATCCCATCCATAGTTAATTAAAAAATAAATATACGCTCAGACCTGTAACCCAGAGGGGTGGGCAGAGATCATCAATTTCTATTTGGTGCGATTCTGGCACACAGATCTCGCTTCTACTACATTCATACATGTACGCTTACATGATCGTCAGTTACGGGTAATTCTTAAATCGCCCTTTTTAGTGAGACACTGGCCACCACTGGCGAAGGTTGTTGAATCAAGTATAACTCTCGTTTATAAGTTTTAGTTAATTCAAGTGCAATGCTGTGCAATGTCGAGTCTTGAATCTTGTAGTTTCTATTTTTAATTTTGTGTCTTAATGAAATATTTTTAGCTCCCTGGATTTTGTAAGTAAAGCAGAAAACTGAGGCGAGCGAGATCTTCTATTTAATAAAGGCGCAATCTTGAAGCGACTGGACAACTCTGTACATTTTTTAGGTCGTCAGCGTACTTTCAATATCACGTTGTAAAACATTGATAAATAAATAACAAAACATGCAATCTGAAGGATAGACGAAATTTGAACAATAGACTTTTTGGAACGATACAGACTTGTATATGCATATGTACATGCCCGTAGGTTACGGGTACTATTAATTCCGCCTTTCTAAAGTAAGACATTAATGTAACCCGTATATACGTCTAGTAGGTAACCCTGCCAACACTGCGGATACACACTTTTATGAGGTACGTTTTCCGAATTTTTTCGAAACGCTAATCTTACATGCGCCCCGTTATTAAATCATCTTTCTTGCTATTGACATCCTTTGTCAAATCGATATCCGTGCTATTACCTTTTTTGACACTTTCATTCTATTGACACTCTTCCAAATCAAAGTTCATGTAGACATCGATTGTCAAATAACCTTCCGCGCTATTGACAGGCTTGACAGATTAATATTATATTTTTTTCTTTTCTTATTTTAAATATGCCAAGAAAATTCAGTTGTTACAGAAGTAGGTTTTTTTTGTCACTGAGATTATTATGTCCAAAACTGGTAAGGCTGTTCACAAGGCGATAATTTTATTAAGTTATTTTTTATTGTATTGAATGCGATAACATAACGTAATTATTGGACTTATGTATTTGCCATTGAATAGCTACTGCAGCTAAGTGTATTTACCACTGTCTCATATAACATAATATAGCATAAATAAAAAATAAATACAATTATGAGCAACGTCGTCGCCACAACAAAGGCAATAAAAAGTATTTTTAGATTGTTCTGTTCACCAATGTCGTGCCCTAAAATAAATACAATTTTTAAAAATAAGATAAAAGTCCAAGTAGTGTTTAAAATAATAAGCTTTGGTAACAGTCTTATAAAAGCATACACGCGAGTTCCGCGCATTAAAATATCGTGTATGCAAAGTGTACTTCGTACTTTCAATGAAAATTCCAATGATACAGTTCCAATAGTTTAGTTTCAAGTCATAAACAAGTATAAAGTCTTGGCAACAGTTTGATGGTGATATGTTGAATGTTAATTTGACTGAGCCTACACTAGACGCGATTTTAGAGATTACCACCGCTTACCGACTTGCTTGCCAAACAAACATCTACGGACGTACATGTAATTTCTCAAATGTGTCTATAATATAAATAGATGCATCCAACAAAATAACATTGTCGATCTAGCTTTAGTCTTTTTTTCATGATTTTTTTACTTATGTGTGTTCATGACAAATGAATAGAAGTTCGAATCTTAATGGATAGGTATGACATATATATTTTGAAGTGTAAGCTTGTTTAGCCGCGTTAGAGGATATTTGGTAGGGGAAAATTTAATAGGTTCGGAGTAGTGAGGGTGAAGTGGTTGTTTTCAATTCTTACTTCAACGTCAGTCGTCAATTACTGTCAATGTTTTTTTAATAACTATGTAACTTTTCATGACTTTTCGTAACTGAATTAAAAAATATATCGCTATGAGAATAAGAAACGTTGTTTTCTTCGTGAATAATTTTAAAGAAAGCTAGCTAAATTGTAATAATTAATTGCTGGCAAAGATAAGATTAATTGTACAAAATCTTTTCTAAGTGAAAGAACCTCAACTGACTAAGAAATCTAAATTAAAATTACTGCTTTAATTAATTAAGTTCCAGCCGAGAGAGCTATGAGTGAAAACACTGTAGCATAAAAAATCGATGACTAAATAACAAGAATCTAGGTCAGTCCGTGACTTCTTTAAGCCGCGAAAATAAAACTCGCGTTACAACAATCGCCTCACGAATAACGTCAAAGGACAACAGGCGAGAAATCGATACGGACATTTTGTTCTTTACTGCAACAGTATCTACTAAAAAGTTTAATTTTAACGTTACCATTTATTTTGTTTATGTTTTTTCATTCTTCTATTTACAAAGAAAATAAAATGACTGACTGATATATAACCGCACAGCTCAAACTACTGGGCTTAGAGAAATTTCGCACAGAGGTTTCTGTTATTACGTAGTAGGTCAGCAATGAATAAAAAAAATTTCTAAATTTATCACCTCAAGATCTAAAGTAGAGGATGAAAATTTGTACGGATAAACTAGCCGCGCGAAGTCGGGGCAGGTCGTGCTAGTTATTAATGTGTTTTTCACATGTTTTTGTATTACCAACTGACCTTTGTAATTCTTGGATCATCTTATGAATTTGTCATTTATCTCATCTTATTTTCCTCGTTGGATTTTCTTATAATTCATTCTGAGCACAATAATTTGGAATCATAGCTAATGTGTCATCATGGCCAAAGGTATTAAGACAAAACATATAACATCACCATGGCAACCGTTATTGTAAAGTTTTACGTATTCGTCACTCGGAATACTTTATGTTCCAGATACCGAGAATACATAAAAGCTTGCGCGTGTTTAATTACAGCAATATAAAATATATAGCTGGCGATGCCCGAGACCAGCAGAGATTAGATATTGTTAGATGTACCACTAAGAGATTCCATTAAATGTAAACTAGATCACATGTTCTAGTTCATGAAAAGAAGCTGCGTGAAAATGTGATTTGTTATAAGTTATTATGAAATGGAACAATCCCTATTAATATTATAAATGTGAATGTAAGTTTATTTCTTACGCTATCACGCGAAAACTACTTAACCGATCATCATGAAACTTTGTTCACATATTCTTGGAGGTACTAGAAGCGACATAGGATACTTTTAAGGAAAAAAATATCGGATCGGATCAACATAATTAGTGGTACGTGGGCGAAGCCGGGACGGGTCACTAATATATTGATAAAGGAAGCCATACTCAATGTCATTAGAGACATCACCCTAAGTGAAACAAACTGACAACACAACAACAAGCTACATCATTACGTCATATATATAATGGCTTTAAAGTTATGACTAATCCAATCTTAAATAACTTACAACAGTAACTTAAAACCTGCTTAACAAAAATAAATTTGACTGTATTAAAGCTTTAGTTCTGAATTCTAAAACCTAATCGAAAAGATAGTATAAAATTCCATCAGTGTGATTATTGTAAGAAAGATCTAGAGAGAAAGAAACTGCGAAGCTATTAATTTGTAAAAATAACGCTTAAAGAAGTCTTGCCGTTCTCAATTTCGCTGATGCAAATAAAAAAATGGGCGACAAGTTCTAAATGGAAACGCTCAAGAATCTAATTGAATAATTTTGTAAGCGCCCCGGACTGCCGTAGGCCGGAGGGTCGCGGTAAAATCCTTTTAGAACATTAGACGGAGATAGATTAAATATACTGTTGTTTTATATTGTCAATACTATATTAAATAGGCAATATAATTTATGCGGTGCTTTTAATCATTAAATACAATTATTTATAAATCAATATTTATTTTACAGTGAAGGTTTTTTTACGTGCAAATAAATTTATAGATTATTCTTGTTAGAGTGACATAGGAGTTATGTTCTACGCGTTTTATTTTGTTTTATATGTACGTTAATATATGAATGTGTGTCCGTTCCACTGTTACCCACCTAAGCTTAAGCGGCTAGGCTAATTTTGAAGACTGCTGAGTGAGAGACTGAGAGGGGATCTTTCATAGGAGTAGTCACCGAGGTTTATTGTTTTATTTTTTCAAATTTACTATTGGTTATAAGCGATGCTTAAAGATAAATTGAGTTTGTAAAGTGGTACATATGTCGTTTACTATTAAGTAACAAGTATCGGTAACATACGTACAAGACGTGTTATGTATAATACATTAATACATATACGTAGATAATTTAAGGTGAATATAGCAATTGAGATAATATAGGATGGCGTAAAGTCCTATGTTTAATTATACCAAAAAATAGTCTAAATTCAATGGACATCTGTGCTTATAATCATTTATCAAAGGTATTAAGACAAAATGTTAGATTTTATTAAAGACAAAACTATTGTTAGTATCTTAATGTCCGTTTTGTTTTGTTAAAAAGGCAACTAAAAAGCGGCTAAGATAAACCGATTTTTTATTGAATTAAATGTTATTCTAGTTCCTTACTTCACAATGCAATATTATATTATTATTAATTAAATTACTCATTAAGTAACTTAGATTTAGTTACATTAAGAAATGATATCCCCTTTATTTTGAGGAACAATTTTCCATTTCTCGATTGTCACATTTTAAGATCTAGTTTAGTCACAGTAACCTTATTAAAATTAAAAAGTGGTTTCCATTATAACTGTCAACCCGGCTCAAATTTAGAGAGAGTTTGTTATTATTTAATATTCATAGTACCCTAGACCCTAGCTGTGTGGGTACACTTATTCCAGTTGATGGTAGCAACTTTTCGCCTATTCAGCTGACCCGATTTTTTTGTTCCATGAGCAATTCCAAGTTTATTACGTAATAAAGAAGTTCCATATTTGTAACGACAATGTTTCACTGGTCATTTTGAGCCGACAAACGGGAAATGGTTGGACGAGTTTTTCGCTTGGACGGACATATTTTAAAATTTTATCACAGTGTGCACATTAATTTGACTTTTGTTCGTAGATTTTTATTTTGTATCGTTCTGTACGAATAAAAATTATAATGGAAGAAAATTATACTCTATGAAGCAACAAAGGAAGCCATAATTTAAAATTTAAATTAATTTTTAATAATAATATTGATTTTACCGAAAGTAGTATTGGTGACGGAAACGAAAATTCAAAAATATGAAATACAGCACATAATGTTTTGTATTGGATATATAAAATAATAGTAATTTTATAAAAAAGGAAAGTTTATTCGAGTTAAGGGTAGACATAATTTATTTATTAGTTGAACCCTACCCACAAATGATACTTTAGCAATCTGATGATTATAAACTGATACTACGGTCTATATCCTCATTTGTAAGCCATCCTGCCTAGCACAACTACTTTGTTGCATGATCTATCTTCAGCGGTGTTTCCAAACCAATACGACTTGGGGTCCTTCAAGAAAACATCGTACTAGTTTGGCATGTTTTGGTATGTTTTGGATATTCATGGGCGGTGATCACTTAGGTGACTCGTTGCTCATTTGCCCCATATTCTATCAAAAAACAGTCATATAGCTGTTCACGATTTTCTTTATAGATTTTTCGACTTGCAATCTGATTACTCCTTGTTTTTGTTTCCTAATAAACAAGGTCCTATAATTGAAAAAAGTAACAGCAAAGAAAACTGCAGCAGCCATAAATGGCCGCGTTGCAGTTTTAATGCGTTCTTAGTTTTTATCGTGCCCATAACTAGGCCACTCACGTACCCTGGAAAAACAAGCGGCAATTTTGTTACGAGACAAGCGCTAAGAATTTTAATTTTATTTCACCAGATTAATTTTAGGATTTAATTAATGACTACGCTGTTGTCAGCGACTTCGTCTGTATCATACCGTTCATTCGTTTGTTTCAGCAAACAGACTTCCACCGCTGGGCCTCTCCTGGGCCTCTCCTAAGAATCGCTACAAGAATTGGTCCCCTGTCGTCTACATCCACTGGGTTCGTGCAAACTTACTAGATTATCTGTCCAACTTAGTGCGAGTCTACCTACATTAGGCACATGTCATATAATCATTTTTTTTATAATAGTAAGTGGCAAACTAGCAATAGGCTCACCCGATATTAAGTGACCGATACCCGTAGGCATCTGCAACAAGCTAATGAGTTGAGATGCGTTGCTGCCTACCTTTATAGATCAGAGATAAAAAGTCTATTTCCTTTTCTTATCCATCCCTTACCCTTCAAATCCTCTTCATATTAGTTTGTAGTACTTTCGCAAGACTAAGAGTTCATATAAAAATACATGTTTAATTAAAGAGTAAAGGTCACATCCTTGCAGTAACCGTGAGTTATAAAATTTCATCGCAAGACAGAAACTAAAGAGATAAAGAAATCCTATAAAGTGTGAGTAGAAATGGCGAGATCTAGTGCGATCTTATTACATTACTGAGTAACAGAGCGGCGCGGCGCAGCGGGCTGTTTCCAATGTGACGACAGAATAGAATTCATTACACTTTAAAAAATGTACCTTTTTTAAACGAACTTTATAAATATAAGAAATTACATTATTTCGTGGTAAATATCTACTGTAGTAAGCCAAAAGGTAGCGCCGTGATCTATTAATGAAAAACAAGTTTGATTATTACCGTCATCAGCACCCTGTACCAATCAACACAAAATGGGGAAATCCCCAAAGCCATGCTCCATCTGCGCTGAATGAATGCTTATACCATCAATAAGTGTACGCGTAAAAGACGTATATGATATTAAAGAAATTTTCAGAAATTAGAGAATATCGCATTCTATAAAAAATGTGTCCTGTGTCCATCTTACGAAATTTATTTTTAGACTGTCATTATTTATAGCTTTATCTGTTAACGCAGACTCTACAAAAACAGCAAAAGTATCTTGGAAAGCTCACAAAGTGTAATTGAATAATTTCGTTAACGAAATGAAACTGTTAAGGGTGGGGAAAATTCTCAGACAATTCCGCCCCGGTACCAGCGTAAAGAATTTTATCGCGGTAACCGAGTTCTCTCAAAGATATTGCATTATGTCTGGATGAGATGCTACAAAGTTGATTGAGAAGAGGAATTTGCATTGGCCGGATTCGCGACTCCAACATATTATTAGATACGACCAAACAAATTCTGATTTCCAATCGAAAATTTCAATACAAGCGCAATTTATTTGATGATAATTGTAGTGAAAAAACACAAACCAAATTGGAACTGTAATAAAAAATAAGACGTTGCGTCTTATACCGTTTGCTCTGGTTGATCAAACTACACGTATATAATTTTAACTAGATGGCGTTTTAATCAATATGAACATAGAAATATCTTTTAATTATTCAAATTACTGAATATTCCGGGAGACTATCAAAACTCGATATTACAATACATTCAAAAATGGCTGTTTAACTGGATATGATTAAAGTGTGCGTGATGAAGGTAACCAGAGATCATTAAACTTTGCGTGTTGGAAGGCAGTAAGTTATAACGCGTCGCACACAGAACTCTAGGAGTCGTAAATCATCGGCATAAAAATAATGTCACGTAAAAATTTTAGGCATGCTACAGTGCTTATCATACTAAAACATGGTCAATGATTTAATACATAAACATAGATTTATAAGATCAAAATAATTAAAATACAACAAATTAATAAAAGAAAACTGTGTTTAAAATTTCCATAACTTTTAATTCACAGGACTTAACTCATTCCCATTCTAATTAGCCACACACCATGGAATTTGAGTTTGTGTTAAATTAGCGAAGTCTGCATTGGAAACCTGCACACCTACACACCTGCAGACTGCACATAACTAGACTTTAGTATTCGTACACAACGTTTTAGGAAGTCATATTTATGCTTGTGTTCACGACAGTAGTCTAATGGCGGATTGGAATCCACGACCTCATGATCGACAGTCCGTACCTTTAAGGATTGGTGGTTCAAAGGCAGTGCTTACTTTTATTACCTGTACAACTCTAAAAGCCATATTAACAATAATATAATTTTATTGTTCTAAGTAAGCTGACCTCATTCAATACACATAGTGTACACAATACGCTGCTCCGCTCGATAAGATAGTATTGTTTTGACTGAGAAACTTATCCCGCAACCAACTCGCGACATATTACAAGAAGGTCCCGCTACACCATTTTGCGGTTTATCTGACTAAAACTTTGAAATTATAATACCGACTACAGTTTACTGGTTTTTGTGTATGCAAGAAACTGATTTTAATATTTAGTTACAATTCTTGACACATTTCGTGTCGGTAATGTTATTTACCGAATTTTATTTCCATTATGATTTTTTAAAAAGTACAAGCACAGAAGATGTTTTCATGGACTTTGTAGAAACATGAGTATGTGCGAGGTCGGTGAGAGTATAAATTGGTTAAATTAAAAATAGTTTGGTAATCCCATCAAAAACATAAAATATAAGCAATCATCTCATATAATAAAACCAAGTCATTTTTTTAGTTAGTCTAGCTAAGCATATATCCAACAACTTTGATTTAAATTACTATTTAATTATATAATTATCAACATTTATAGTGACCATATCAATATAGAACACTTTATTATATAACAATTATAATGACATGACATTTTCATGGCACCTATTCTGCTCATTTAAATACTTTATCCTTAAATGCATTGCTTAGATGTACTTAGAATAGACATTATAGACGATTCTATCATAATTATAGTGCCATTTGATTAATGACAGGCCTGCCAACTTGGTTCCGCCTTAGAATTTATTTATGTACTGTTCTTACCTTATTATCTGTTTTCATTTTGTGTCAATTGCTGGATGATATTGCATTACATTACATTCGTAGTTTCTATCATTTTATTAGAGATTACGTCATATACGAAAAATGCACGAGATAACGCATTTACTTGTTTTTTATATTTATTTTGCTATTCATGGCCAAGACTAATCCAACAAATTAAATATAATTATAAAATTAAAATTATGTTTTAATATATTAAGTCTGATTCTGAGAACTATGTATTTAGTCTCAAGGACGGCTGGATAGAATAAAAGTTTCTTTCAATACTTGAATTATTCGTTTAATTTAAAACAAACATTATACTCACAATAAGTCAATGGCCAAGCATCCGGCTTAGAATCTAGAAGTAGATAGTTCAAATCTCCGCCAAATCGTTATTTGCATACAAAAAACTCACTTCCTTAAATTCTTGCTTCGGGCAACTTCAGACTTTTATATTTAAAATACGTTAATATATATTTAATATCTACTATCCTGCTAACTTCAATTGAGTTAGAAGATATGAGAGCATTTTGTATTTATTGAGACAGAATGTAGAGGGCACAGGCGCATCGCGATTAATCCCGACATGAGTATAAAATCAGGCCGCGTCATCGAGGTGACTCACGGTATCCGTGTAATTGGAAATACACGATAGTAATTTAATTCCCTTATCGTTCCAGACGATGCTATCGCGCCCGAGGGGATTATCCTTTACTGCCGCCAATTTCAGGAACTGGCATGCTATGTTTTTCTCTACTGATAAGTATAACGCATAAAAGTAGTAAAGTAATATGTTTTATGTGACCCTAAGGCGAGAACAGAGTTTCCTCTTTTCAGTTTATTGGCTCTTTATGTGGAATATTAACAATTCACGTTTATACTTGTTACTTCTATATCATTTTGTTTTGCCAATAGTGAAAAATTAATAAAAACTCTGTAGATTTATTCCCACGGAATGGAGCTTTTATTAATAGGTGTACGAGTGAGCTATGACTGGGTGTGTATTCTAACTTTTAGACAATTGCCTATCTTCGCTATGTTTGTTTTAAAATAAATAATGGTTGACCACAATCCCACACGATATTAAGTAGCAATGAGATCGAAAGATTATACGCATTATTTAAGCATTTACCTATTCACTTTCCTCTCGATACCACGTCACAATCGGACGGATTGAAATGTACGAAATTACTGTCTGAGATGTTGTAGTGCATAATGTGGTTACGCATATTACGGTCGTTAGGACTTTAATTAAGTTTGTGTCACGAGCGATTTAACGAAAGCGACAAAAAGCCCATTATCAGCAGAGCCCTTTTACCTTGTTAGCGCCTACAATTCCTTTTAACTAAATCTGTTTTGCTTTTCTTATTCACTTACTAAATTATATACTAAGAGGTGTTCGAATTCGCTTCAATAAGAGCTATATACAAGCGAAATTATAGTACCTACATATACATATTCTATTTTTAATGAAGAAGACATTTAAATTACCATTATTGAACAAGGTAACGGCATGAAGATGAATGAAGATAAGACGAAAGTAATGGTGTTTGAAACAGAACAAAGTAAGACAGTAATTGATATAAATGTTAACGTCATGTCAAATAAAAATTGATCTGTTTGAATTATTATTATGAAACACAAACACACACATAGGCAGTTTCATATCATCACATTACACGACTCTAAGAAGTTTACATGAATGGCGCAGCAGGTGATACTGCTGGACACAGCGTAGATACGTAAATATAGACAATAAGAAGAAATTTTACAACGAATTCAAAAGAAAAACAAAACAAAAATGATACAGTTCTTGATTACGATGCGAAACACAAAAAAAGCTCATCCATTGACGAACCTTTGTTCTCGGATGATAAAGAAACTACACCGGTTGCGTTGCGAGTTTGTTTATATCAACACAAGCAGATACCCGCGGCATCGCACGCATTCTGTTCTTATTTTTCTCCTTGGGAATTTTAGTTAGTTGATTTCGCGTATAACCTATTTGGTATTACAGGTAAATGTTACAAAGTTTTTTCGGTCGCCATGGTAAAGCATTACAAAACAATAACAAAATGTCGAGAAGTTGTTATTGTCATGTCATACTGACTCACTATGGCAACTGATAGTAGTTTAATCTCGGGAAGGCTTTTTTAATGGGCGGCTCTATGCCGCCGTCTAGTTCCTCTAACGTCTGTGGATCAGGGACGTTGGTTACGGGTAATAATTTTTTATTTGCTGCTTAAGAAAACTCGAGTTAAAGAACTACTACAACTAAAATTTAAACACAATTTCACGCCTATATGACAGTGCGGGAGTTAACTGTAAGCTTACTCATTGATTGATTATACTTCATTCATAAAATATAAATTAATTCATAATTGAGGAAAATATGTATGTGTAATTCAGGGATGCTTGTGGGCAATTACTTTTTACTTGTAAAAATGTGCTCATACATACATAGCAGATCATTTGATACGGTCGCCGTCTTTAACTATATCGGGCCGGCAATAAAACTCCAGCCCCATCATTGTACCCGCCGTAGTAATTGGAAGCACACGTTTGTAATGTAATAAATAAGCCTTATCAGTAGAAAAGGTCTAATCGTATACTACACATTTATCTTTATTGCTATCACTGATAAGTGCGCGACTTATTTTAACGCAACGTCTAGTTAGACGTAATTTTATTGAAACTTTACTAGCAAATCTCAAAAGATCTGCTGATCCACGTAAATGAGTTTGAAGTTAACTTCGGAATGGTTGCGGAGTGTCTAAAAAATAAAATTCGTAATAAAAAGCTGAAGTATTTATTGAAATTAAGTAATCACCATGTCACAACACAAATGCGTCATTGGTTTTAAGGATGCGTTACTTTAATTAGATTAAGTTAATTTTATTCCACACACTTTAAACTAGAAAGCTTGTATCTTGTGTCTTTTCTCAATAGACCCCTGACAGCCTCGTAGTATAGATTTCTTTTTAATAAATACTGTAATTTCCTTTTGTCCTATGGTTGCTACGTCCAAAGGAACAATGAACTGATTATGCATATTCACTGGGTCATTAGTTTATTACTACACAAAGCTGTACCTGTGCTCGGACAGGCTCAGCAGCAGGTCTCTTGTGCGTCGCAAGACTGACTAAGACAGCTACTCCCTCTACTTGTGTACATGAGGCAATGTACATGTATCTACTGAATATATACAAGCCCTACAAATACTATTCCAATACAAAATATTGTTCAAATGATGCCCGTTCTTTGCCCCAAAAAAAGGCTGTTTCTGTTTGAACAAATAGTGCAATTAAATTATAATTAGCGTATCATACAATAGTATCCTAAGCATTCGAATACATAATGTGGATGGACCCTGGCGATGCTAGACGATTCATGCCTTCATATGTGCATAAATAATTTGTCCATGTTGTTGAGTGTGACGGCGCATGTGACATCGCCACTGTGCGCGTGTTCCTGGTCCGCTGGTCGTGCTGAAGGGACTTAACACCGTAGGATGGCTTAACAGTGGTAGAGCCCGCACAACACGACCTCACAAAAAACAGGCGTGAAGTAGAAGTACTCTGCGTTTCGTCACATGAGTGAGGTGCCCGAGGCCTTTTTCGGTCCTCTTCTCCTGCCCACCCTACCTTTCTAAGGATTGGATGGGAACGGGAAGAGGATTGGACGGGGAGGGTGTTGATGGGGTGAAAAGAAATATCCTTTTTCATATCTATCCCTCCTCTGTCCATTAAGGGTAGGCAACAAATCTGCAACACATTTGCTTGTTGCAGATGTCTACGAGTAGCGCTCATTTAATATTAGGTGAACTGCTTGCTCCTTTGTATGCATCGTTTTCTTCTATAAAAAAACCGTAACATAGTTATACGGTTGTATTAAACTATGTAGCTTGTGTTGGCACGCACCATGAAAATGTGCGGCTTGTCTTGCTTGGAATATTATACGATAGTATCAACATAGATTTTTTTCACTTAAAGTCCATTTGAAAACCAAAATCGAATTTTAATCTGAAGCAAATGAAATTTAATCAAAAGCTCGATAGACGACAAAAAGTCCATTATCGGCCACCCTTCTTACCTTGTTAAAAGCTTCGCTTCCTTTACCTTCCGAATAGATCCATTATGGATCCTTTTTTTAGTTAGAGTACATTTATATTAAAAACTTCAAGGCATCGACTAACATCCACGGTTTTCGAGAATTATTTTTATGGCTCAGAATAAGGCAACAACTGTACATTCAGTTAAAGAATATAAACATGACATATTTATTTTGCCCATTAAATAACTTATCATATAAATTTTCTAAAGCTTATCTTTTCAAGGCTTCCGTAATTCTTTAGAAATCTTCCTCCACTATTTCTTCAAATTAATTGCATTTAAGACACCATGAATTATTGACTTTTGATAGACTATTTCTTAAATATTTTCCATTTAATTATTGCAACAACTAGACCACCAAGGCTCTATATTTGATCCCTGGAAGAGGCCTATGTCCTGCAGACAAACATTTTTGGGCTGATTGTGATTTCGACCAATGACCCCTCCCGGCTTCACATTTGTCTTATTATCTGTTATCTAATTCTAATTATTTGTAGTCATAAAAACACGCGGGACGTGTTACGACAGCCTAGATGACAAAAATGTTGTGTGTAACTAACTTCTACAGCCATCTGTTACAAGCTATTATTAATTACTAGTGACCCGCCCGGAGTCTATAGGTCTATAGGGAACATACATACTTCACTTTTTATATACTATTTTTTTTATAAAAAGTATCCTATGTTACTTATAATACCTCCAAGAAGAAGCACACATAGTACACAGTTTCATGATGATCGGTTGAGTAGTTTTCGCGTGAAAGCGTAACAAACAAACTTGCATTCACATTTATAATATTTTTAAAAACAGAATACTCCACTTCACGCCTGTCTTCTGTGAGGTCGTGGTATTTTAGTGGTGGAGCCGACCCATTCATGCTACATATGTTGCTGCGGGCTCTATCTCCGTTAACATTTTGTAAACCGTGAAATGAAATTTAATCAAAAGCTCGATAGACGACAAAAAGTCCATTATCGGCCACCCTTCTTACCTTGTTAAAAGCTTCGCTTCCTTTACCTTCCGAATAGATCCATTATGGATCCTTTTTTTAGTTAGAGTACATTTATATTAAAAACTTCAAGGCATCGACTAACATCCACGGTTTTCGAGAATTATTTTTATGGCTCAGAATAAGGCAACAACTGTACATTCAGTTAAAGAATATAAACATGACATATTTATTTTGCCCATTAAATAACTTATCATATAAATTTTCTAAAGCTTATCTTTTCAAGGCTTCCGTAATTCTTTAGAAATCTTCCTCCACTATTTCTTCAAATTAATTGCATTTAAGACACCATGAATTATTGACTTTTGATAGACTATTTCTTAAATATTTTCCATTTAATTATTGCAACAACTAGACCACCAAGGCTCTATATTTGATCCCTGGAAGAGGCCTATGTCCTGCAGACAAACATTTTTGGGCTGATTGTGATTTCGACCAATGACCCCTCCCGGCTTCACATTTGTCTTATTATCTGTTATCTAATTCTAATTATTTGTAGTCATAAAAACACGCGGGACGTGTTACGACAGCCTAGATGACAAAAATGTTGTGTGTAACTAACTTCTACAGCCATCTGTTACAAGCTATTATTAATTACTAGTGACCCGCCCGGAGTCTATAGGTCTATAGGGAACATACATACTTCACTTTTTATATACTATTTTTTTTATAAAAAGTATCATATGTTACTTATAATACCTCCAAGAAGAAGCACACATAGTACACAGTTTCATGATGATCGGTTGAGTAGTTTTCGCGTGAAAGCGTAACAAACAAACTTGCATTCACATTTATAATATTTTTAAAAACAGAATACTCCACTTCACGCCTGTCTTCTGTGAGGTCGTGGTATTTTAGTGGTGGAGCCGACCCATTCATGCTACATATGTTGCTGCGGGCTCTATCTCCGTTAACATTTTGTAAACCGTGAAACGTTTCACTTCCGGGTAACTTTAAAGGGGAATAACCTAATTTATTTTGGGACCAAAGCATGTCAACTAAATTGTTAAATATAGTTTTTTTTTTAAATGAATGCCATCGTAGACTAAGTTATTTAAATAGTGGTAAGATTGTAGCCAGCCACATTTTATAATAACACGTGTCATGTTCATCCAACCTTTAACATATCTATTTCTACATTGAATACAAAATACGGTGCTCTAATTCATAGTAACTGAGACAAAACTAAAAGAATATAACGACAGAGAAATACTTGAAGCATGGTTAAGTACCTGTGCATAGTGCTCAAAGCGAACGGACGATTTAGTGTCCTCGAGCGATACAGTTTCTGTAAGATGACCAAATAAATGCACTACAAACGAAAAGCGTTTCCGATTTCAATTGGTACTTTTCGAATGAAGTTGAGCATATTTAATCAATTATATCTACTCAATTCGATGCTTATAGTGTTTAACAGCGTAAAGAAGAAATATAATATGTTTAATCTAAAACAAATATGCGCTCACGCTCGTAACCCAGAGAGATAGGCAGAGATTATGGATTTCCATTTGGCGCATACCTAGCATACCTCCTTCGCTTCTTGTACACCAATACATCTAAGAATACATCCTCGTTGGTTACAGGTACTCCTTATATCGTCCTTCTTTAACATGTCATTAATCTGATCGATATAAGTTCTCCTAGGACGCCCCCTGCGAACGCTGCTACTAAATTTCGCAACAAATTTGTTTTAATATTTATGTATGCACACACAGATTTGTATACGCCCGTCAGTTACGGGTACTTTTAACAGTATATCCTCCTTTCTTTAGTATATCACCGATCTGATCGATAAAGATCACACGTTTAAACATAGACTAGGTAAATCTATGCATAAATTACGTTATACTCAATATTTCATATATTAAATTATTTTAATCGTACATCAAAAAATGTTAAGATTTTTTTAATTAAAGTTACTCGCAGCTACATTGTTAAAATTAAAGTACAGAGGTAGTGATTTCCAAGTTATGTTAAATAACATTCTCGTGCCTCTCATAGATTTGCTGTAACTGATTGTTTATGGACCGACGGTAAATGCACACTGAAATAATTGACAAAAACAAAACACACGCAAAGTTTCCATGCGTAAAACTTAACTATTATTATTTTAATGTGCGGTGGTGTATTTCCTGATAATCCTGGTTAGGACTTACACACAGTTATGTTAAATATATTGACATCGGTCCTTAAGACGTGTACATATTTCCAAGTCGATCTGACGTCTACAAGTTGGTAAAGATAATAACGGAAGTTTTCGTTACATAGAAAATAGATACACATGAAGCTTATAAAAGCTTGGCAAACGCCTCCATTGCGTTATTAAAGTGATATAAAGTTTTTTGTTTATTCCATTAAACATTATCTTCATTGCCTTGAGTACTTCCTTTTAATTAAGAAAAAGCCGGGACACCCAGTGTTAAACACATGAAGGTATCACAGGTTAGTGGCTGAGAGAAACCGCAAAGCAAATGAGGTGGTAAAGAAACATTCCTAGTGATTTACATTGACTATAGTTCAGTTGTTGAAGATTCTAACTGGAAATATAAGGTTGCAGTTTCAATACGCACACGGTAATTCAAACTGTAGTGTTGATGATTCTCGGTCGCAAATTGTAGCTTGGGTTTCTAATATTGTTTTTGAATATTTAGTCTCATACTCCTATTAAGTTTTTTGTTATTTTGAATGAATCAACTGTACAATGGCTTATTACTAATAATTTTAGGCACATAAAGTAATTTATACGTAAATACATTTATTCCGTTTATCTTTTGTCTTTTTTGTAGCTGTTTGTGTACGGCATTGACCAGACACATTTTAATGTAACACATTGATAACAAAAAAATACAGTTTTTCAGCTTTAGTTTCAAATTGCTTTAGAAGTTTAAGAGTATTGAGTAAGTGAGTGAGTATAGAGTATTGGTAATATATCATTTTCATCTAAAACAATATTACAGTAAAGAGGTGAACTAAAATGGTGTGTAAAAATACAATGCTAAAAGGTATATCTTCACGAGAAAGAAAATGTAGTAACTAAAAACATTCGAGATCAAATCGATCAAGGAGCACAGCGGGGTTCTATAATTTTGCGCTGGACGTCCCGTGGATTCTAATGAAGCTTGGCATTATATCTTTAATCGCAATCTGAAACCCGGAAGAATTAACCTCACTCACAGGTACAATCGATGAAAAGAAAATTATTACAGTCATACTAGACGGTTATTGGCTGGAGAAGCAGTTTCGTATACAGCGAATTGCTTCGCAGAGACAATGTTTACCGTCAATAGGCACAAGGCTTCGCTCTATGATATTAACACTCGTCGCCACTAAGACCTTGCAGACATCTGTTTTTTTTGTCACAGCATAATGGACCAATTGCAATTGGTCCATTGTGCCGTGATGCCAAATTGAATACATTCGGCGCAAGTTATTCGCCGGACCAGTATCCGATGCATGTACACACATTAATTGTTCACCATATACCACCGCAAGTCCGGTAAAAAACAGTCTCACGTCCGGGTAATAAAGCGGTAAGCACGTCAACGTCAAAAACAAGCGCTCTAACAAACACAGCATGTCGATAGCAGAAAATTTCCGAAAACGACAGAGTTCCAATTAACCGGAGAAACTTAATTAGTTGAAATATTTTTTATAGTAGGTGGCAAACGAAGAAGCGTTTCACTTGATATTTAGTTACAGTTAACCATACGCCTTGGCAGGCCGGTTAACGTAGTTAGTAATATATTTGTTTTTCACGCCGCAGGTCGTGGGTTCGATTCCCACCCAGAACAGACATTTGTGTGTATGAACATGTCTGTTTCTCTGTCAAGAGTCTGGATGGTACGTATTCACAAAAGAACAAGCTAATGAGTTGCAGATTCGTTATGCCTTTAATGGAGGGAGGTTTCTGTTTATCCCTACCTCCGTCTGTCCTGTCCTGTGTTTGCTTTTCTTATCCCTCCCCGTCAAATATTCCTTAATTTACCAGAATTAATTAATAAAAATATATCGTTTAAATATTTAAACAGTCGTTCAGATACTATTTGGCAGTCTTTTAATCATAAAAAAAATAACAAAAGCGGTCCGTGATTGGAATTCACAGCATTTTCCCAGCAGTACGTGCGGTAGGAGATTTACCTACGAGTATATTACGAACGTCGGTTTATTCAAACTGTGCACGCGTATAGCGGAATCCGATATAACTGCGAATAGGATTTAAGCGGAACGAAACAAAAGTACGAAATAATTTTAAGTGAAAACAATTTCAATAAGCAATTTGAATAAGATTTTTATTTGTATATCAAACTGGGGTCATCGAGCGACGTGTCGCCTATTATAAGGTGATCACCGACACCTGTGAACCATCCGCAACACCAGAGGAACTGCAGACGCGTTGCCGGCTTTTTAGGAAGGAGTACGCTTGCTTCTTGAAGGACCCTAAGTCGTTTTGATTTCGAAATACCGCCGGCAACAGATCATTCCACAACGTGGTTGTGCGAGGTGTTGACTAAAATATTAATTCATTCGCGTATTCGTAGCGTTATATTGTAATTTATCTCCAAAGAACAATACAACTCATCGTGTCCGATGGCATTACAACGGTGGTCCTAATATAATATACTGAAAGTTAACATCTGGGCATAATCAAAAATGAGGTAAAGGATAGGACATATATAATTATAATTGGTTAAAAAATAAATATTGAAAGAACCTCCATTAAAACTTAAAATCCGCCAACCTTAACCCCAGTTATATTTCTTGTTCAACAAATTATTATTTTTTTGTTACACGTTATATGTTAAGTATATTTTTGACACTCACTCCATTTAATAATTTAGTTTATCCTAATAATCCTTTCGCTTTTCAAGTCTGTAAAATGATAATTATTTTCTGTGGCCAAAGATTCAGTGACACTGAATGATGGATACACAGTAAAAAACTTCACAACAGAAATACAGAGTGGAGAATGTATAATTTTATAAGATCTTGTATTTAATAGATACATGTTCTTCGATATTTCTTTGTGTGTAGTTGTAGTATGACAGGTTTATACTAGAATGTAATAGATTGAGACAATTTTAACCGTTTTTATACAAAATACACAAATCTATTTCTGATCGACGATTTTTATGTAACTTCTTTACAGCAACAAGGTTATAAGTAAATTTATAACTAAGGGAGTTATAAACTTTCGATTCCTTTTGCCAACATAATATTTTTATTTCGACTGCAGATTTTCGATGCATAATTTCGTTGAAATTCTAGTTACTGTAATCATACCTAAAACTTTACACAGAAATTACAGCACGCAAGCAATCATCAAAATAGGTCAGAGCTAGCGAGCGTCGCCGCGAGCTGTGGCGCTGACTTTATGCGATACCCGCAATGTACCATCACAGACTCAAAGCTTTCTGGCAACGTCACTGGCGCAATCTCCGAGATCTGTATACCATACGGCTCAACTTGATGAATCGAAGTCACGTCCATTTAGCGTCGCTGCCAAATTCAAATTAAATCGAAGATTAACGTTTAGCCTAGAAACTAAACGTTAAGTTAAAAAAAAGATTTTTTGTTTAAATAAATTGGCATGTTAGGTTATATTTAGATAGGTAAAATCTTATCGACTAACATCAACGACTTGCTAATGTTGACAGTATTATAACAAGTATATAAACATGCGATCACGCCCGTAACCCAGAGGGTAGGCAGAGATCAAGAATTTCCATTTGACGCGCTGCTGGCACACCTCTCTCGCTTCTTCTTCATCCATAGATCTACGCATACATTCTCATCGGTTACCTGTATTTCTTATATCGCTCTTTTTAGTAAGTCTTTTATACTACTACTAGTTGGCCCGGCAAACTTCACTCCGCCCTATAATTAATGGATGGTTTACTAACTATTTGGGCGCTAATGGCTTAGATATAAAAGAAATGTGTGCTGTCGCAGGCTTTTTTGTAGGACTATTTAAGGTAAAAATTTATATAGGTACATGAACTCTAACGGTTTTTGCAGCGTACACCAGAATAGCTCGCTCATGGCGGCTTTTCCTGCTTAGTTGACACTTACATACGTGTGTGCATATGTATGTATCCATATATACATACATACTTACAAACTTTCGCATTTTTTTCTTTATGGTGGTACTAGGTGACAAACGAGCAAACGGTTCACCCGTTATCAAGTGATCGCTACCCATAGACACCTGCAACTAACTAATGAGTTACAGATGCGTTGCCCACCTATAGGACAGAGGAGATGACAAACAGAAAATGGTTATTTCCAATTCCCATATGTCCCCCGCACCATCAAGTTTTCTTCCCCTTCCCACCCTTTTCTTATAAGGAAAGGGAGAGAACCAGAATTGGGCCTCCGGCACCTCACTCATCAGACGAGACGCAGAATACTCTACTTCACGCCTGTCTTCAATGAGGTCGTGGTATTTCACCGGTCGAACCGGCCCATTCGTGCAACAGATGTTGTTGTGCGGGCTCTACCACTGTTATATGCATTTATGCATTTATAATATTAATAGGATTGCTTGCAAATGACGCTGTTAATTTCTATATTTAGCTTAAATTGTTCTGGCCTAAGGTGTTTAATATCATTATTATATTTGTTGTATTGACCTAGATAAAATCCATCTATCTAAAATATCGTTATCCTTAAAGGCGTTAAGACGTTAACAAAAAATATTCGAATGTCCGAAAACACGGAAGATAAATGTGAATGGCTTAATCCTTCTGTCGGTAATCAAAAGTAGGTTGAATAGGCTGATACATAGTAGTCCAATATGACACTATTTTTTATAATATTGATTTATTCTGTAAATACCCACTACTACTACCCACAACGGGGCTGCAAAGGCTGCTAACTTGGATACCAAGTGCTGTATAGACAATTGTTATTTCTAGCACTATTTGTTTGCACAGGCGTATTTTTATCAAGAGCTCGCATTCAACTGTGGCCTTGAGAATGAGGGATATTCTCATTATAAGAACACGAGCAAAGCTTTGCTCAAAACCAGTTCCGCTAAGCTCTACTGGGACTGATCCATCATCTCTGACAGCCCTATTAGAAACAATAAGACCGCCCATTTCACTGTTTTAATACACGTTTCGTTTTTGATAAAGTGTATCTCATATTTTACGTTATTAAACATAATTTTCTGTTTTATTACATATCAAATTACCTTTAGCCTGTTATCAGCTAAATTATTTTTTTTATCATCTTTAGCTTAAACATATTTTTTACATACTTAATTAATATTTTCGAATTATGACCCGCTCCGCAATTCACACGTGTAAAGCATTACGCCAACATTTTGTTACATGTCGCAATGCCATACCTGCCTCCTACATCTTCTCAAACAAATGCAAATATTTCAGTAATTTTACACAAAGTCCAATTGCATTGTTTTTTATGGAAGGAGGTGGCAAACGAGCAAGCGGGTCACTTGCTCTTACCGCTACCCACAAACATCCGTAACGAGCAAATGAGTTGCAGATGCATTGCGTTTTTTTAAAGGACTGAGAAAGGGATAAATTGTTAACAGATTTCCTTTTTCCCATTCATACACACCCAGTGAAATCCTTTTCCCGTTCCCATCCTATCCAAATTATGAAAGGATAGAAAAGGTTAGAGAACTGAAATTGAGCTTCCGGCTACTCATTCATCAGGCAAATCGCAGAAGCATACTTTTACTTTTTTACCTTCTGTGAGGTCGTGGTGTTCCACCAGCCAGCCAATTTGAGCAACAGATGCTGTTGCGGGGTCTACCACTAATAAATGTATCTAAGTGATGCTCATAGATAGCTCCATATATTGGTGAAAAAGATATGAAAATATTTAGTACTTTCAGACAGATAGACCGGGGGGACATTGCCTTGCAGTGATTACGACATTGATTACAATTCGAAAATTAATACAGTTTGACTAAAAAAGGTAACTTTTCAATAAGAAATAAACTTGCTCATATAAAGAGAAACCATATTCAAGCCGATTAAGCGGACATGGAATTACAAAATGCCAGTGTGCTCATCAATTTAGGGGCAATTTTCCACCTAACCTATTTTACGCGCTGCGCTGAGGTGTAGTTCATATTATTAAGCAAGCTCATTTTCCACATCAATACACCGGCTCTGATACAATCTGCCATAAAGAAGCGATACGCTCGCCTTCGATAGGGCTTCTGTTAAAATTGCCATAAATGGGCAAAATCTCAAAATGTAATACAAATATTTTGAACCTTATTCAAAATTTTACTGTCACTGTCACTAAATATTCCGACTTTATTAGAAATCTATACACACATAGCAATTGAGAGATGTGCGGTTCGAAAGGTATGCTTCAGTGGTTCAGGCATGTTGAAAGGATGAATGAAGAGAAAGTAACGAAACAAATTTATGTGGCAAAAGTAAGTGGCAGTCATGGTCGGGGACGTCCAAGTATAAATTATATCGAACAGATTAGTGAAATACTAAAGAAGGGCGAGTACTCGTAACCGACGAGCATGTACGCGAATGTACATTATGTAGAAAAAGAGAGGGGTGTGCCAGGATCGCGCCAAATGGAAATCCACTATCTCTGCCTGGTGATGTTTGGTAGCGATCTGGTGACATGATTTTTAAGAACGTATCTAGATAGAACCGATTTTATTAACGGTGGTATGTTGTTCCAGCATTTAGTTGCGGCTTAGCGGAAGCTGCCCCTAAAAGCTGCAGACTTATGCTTATGTATAGGCAGGTTACCTTGATTTCTAGTATAATAGGTCTTATACGAGTGAGACTTAGGTTTACTAAATAAGTACTCAGGCTTTTTACTTTTTAAGACGTCAAATGTTAAGGTTGCAATTTGTAACTCTTACCGCATTGACATGTTCATTAAACCAAACTTAGTTAAGTACGGTGTAATATGGCTCCGCGGCGGGATGGTATAGCAGTAACGTACACAGACATTTTGCACACGCTGAATTAAGCGCAGCGAGTTAGATCTAAGACAAGGCTCATAAACGCAATTCCCATAATTAAGCTTAGACAATATTAACGATTCACACAGTTTAAGCCGTACAGTTTCACACAACAAACGTCGTATATTATAAAGTACCTTTAATTAAAAACCATTTTTAACTAGCTGTATTATGTGGTTAGCGAATGTTTGTCATGTCATCAATGTCATTCATTAGAATACTTAAATTTCTAACATCACTAACTCTACTGACAGCGTGTCCTAGAATATAAATATTGTAATTAAGTGACTCACACTTTTTTACTTGTTTTTTAGTGCCAAGAATCATATATTTAGACTTATTAGGATTGAGTACTAGTGAGTTAAAATTTGACCGGATACCTATTCAGACTAGATTTTCTTTGAGTCGCGCAAGCGCTATTGATGCATCAAAAGATGCTGAATGATGAAGCTTAAAAGATACATATATATATAACTGAACGTCATCTGCATAGAGATGATATTTGCAATTATGGATAATCTTAGCCATATCTGAAGTATACAAAACGAAAAGCAGGGGGCCGAGGAGGGGGTCGTCGTTTATAGACATAAAGGCACGTTTGGCAATATACAATACTGCGGAGGTATTTTGAGAGATAATTAAACTTTACGTTACGCCAATTTTTTTAAGTCTAGATGCCGTAATTATTCAACTTTATATCTTTCTAATTGCTAAATTAGACAAGATTCTTGACATTTGATAGACGTCCATTATAAATTCATTATAAATTGTATCCGCTCAGGGCTGAATAAATCTCAAATTAATATCGAAAGAAGAGGCAATTTAGTTTCCGAGAAAAGGTCACCATTATTGGTGATTGAATAGAAGTTATAGCGAAGTAAAATTGACTTTGATTAATTTCTAATTAAACTCTTAATTTGGAAAAGTTATAAAAATCTTTCAGAAGCTATAGTTGATATCAAATACCTTACCAGATATTAAACGTTGGAAGTTATATAATTTTTAATTTCCAAAGAAATGATTACATTATTCAACGAATCAACGAACTTACTCATCAAGAATTAGAGGAATTATTGGAAAGTATACGATTAATGGATTATGTTAAGAGATATAAAATTAATAATCCTTACTATACAGAGCAAGCAATTCTAGTATATTTCGGTTATCTCGGAAAGGGCTCTAATCGTTTTTGATTAAATTTTCTATTTAGGTTTTTATTTATTTTTATATCCTTGTCTTTTCCGTAGAAATGAGAATTCTTCTAAGAGAGGTCTGGGGTCTATTTAAATAGGTAGCCCAACTTTTATAGTGGAAAAAGCCAAAGAAGCAAGCATATCACCGGATGTTACCACCCGTCTACAACGGTCATTATCATGAAGATATGTTTATTTGATTGGACTTCTCCAAATCTTTATCGATTTTGATAAATTTTGTGTTTATGTTTGAATGGGTCCAGATATGGTTTTTATTCTCAATTGGATCCAGTAGATGGCAGTAAAATTCAGTTTAACTATCCGGGTGATATCACCATGGTGATTTTATTATAAAATCAGGGTGGTACAGAGACATGGGTTAACAACTGAAAAGATAGAGGCACCCCTGAGCAGTCAGATGATTTGATTCCACTATATAAATTTTATAGAGAACTATTCCACTTTTTTCGTCCAAATCAAGATTAAAATTTCAGGTGACCGAAGTGAAATAAACCATCAATTTCACATTTTTGCTCAAGTTTCCCAAAAAAGCGAGAGACTTAATTAATACTTCTGTGCTACATTTTGTGTGTGGTAGTAAACTTAAAGTGATATACCTTAAATTGTCCACCCGACAAGTACCTGTAAAATAAGTAGAAAACAATTGAAACTTTGCATTGCATCACGTTATCCCACAATATGCTCTTCATATCGAGAAATGTATGTTTTGATATGAATTTAATTTATCGTCATTGAGTTGTTTGGAAGTTTTGTGTGCTTTACATGTAAAACATTATTCCTTTAAAGGTAGCCGTAGACTTTTAGGTTACTACCTAGAATAGGTCATACATATTGTAATAGTTTCCATACGAACTAATTTTTATCCCCCATTCCGAATGATTTCCATAAAGATATTAAAATTCTAATTTTAATAAATATGTCAACAATGGTTTTATGGAATGCATTTTCAAAAAAGCAATTTTCTAGTCACTCTCGAGTTTGTATCGGCTTAAAAGTTCCACTGACAGGAACTGCGAAGTTGTTTCGAACTAACACAAACTGTTTCTGTGATATTTATGGTAAGCGCTAGGAGCTATTCAACCCACTCAACTGAAATGCTATTAGATTAATTTTACTTGTGTGTTCGCATTATTTTTATTTATGTTAGTATTACGGTAAGTACGTACTATTTTCGTTTATTTAGCAATAATGACTATCGCTTTGCATAGAGTGTATAGATACATATATACACATTAGTCACATCACGTCACGTCGACGCGTCCTTGAACTTTAACTTGGTCCAATTTATCATTTACTAAAAATTATTTAAAGTTATTTAGACTTAAGCGCACAATAAGCATGCGTTATTAATTTAGATTTTGTAATGTTCATTATTTATAACGGAAATATTGATTTTGTTGGGATTGGTTACAAAATTTAAATATGTGCGAATGTAACAAACTCACCATGCTGCGTCATTCATTGCCGAAACATACACGGGGCTTTGGCGGATTCATTAACATGACCCCATATCAATCAATAACCATTTAATTATGACTTGGGTTTTATTAATGACTTGCAAAATGCTTAGACAAAACACAGATTGTACTAATTTTCATATCTTGTTTATAAAAAACGTGGCTGGGAACAAATACCATACGAGGATATTTGAACGCGTTTTTGGCCGCATGGATATCTAGTGGGGTTGCCATGGCTTTGATAAAACTAGTACATGTCGACAATTAATTGGAGTTTTCGCTTCTGTTGGCAGTCCGTATAATCATCATCCCTAAAATCTTATAGTGTGGTTTCATGTAATGGATTTCGAATAAAAGCATTGATTAGACCACCGAGCTTTGTTCGCCATACATAAACTTATTGCATTCTGCACCCAGTCGCTTCCAAACCCCATTCGTACATATAAGCCGAGTATCTCCATCATCTCTTGCTCATCGGTCATCGGTGCAGCTTAAGGAGCTCACCGAGCAATTGCCTTGCTCGACCCTCCTCAGTATGATAACGTTAAATGACTACAATACAAACAATTTAAAATACCACTCAAATAAATGTGTCGAACTCACTTTGCAATCTTAAATATAATATCTATTTGTCTTCTTTACGAACAATAATTTCTTCAAATATGAAACAAATAGTTACAATGGCAAATGACCGTGCGGAGTGATTATGTGATATGAGTTTTATATCTACACAGATTTTTTATAATGTGGTATGGTCGAATATTACTCGTACGAGTATAGCACATAGAACAGTAGCAATATAATTAATAAAGTATTTGTCCTAAGCTATTTATTTCGTTATTTCCATATACTAAAACAAGATTTACGTTATCTCTCTATTTAAATGTAGGCGAGGCAAAGAGTAAGGCAACCCAAAGTAGAAATAGATAATACTCAATATATTATATATTTAAAAAAATTGAGAAATAACAAATGATAAACTGTTCATTCCCATAATTAGATCTATAGAAAAAAAATTAAATAGCCAAAAAACCAATAGGAACACTATTTGTTTTTTTTTTGTAAGGAAAGAAGAAAAGTACTCCATTATCCGATTAGTGTTATAGGTTGGTTTTTGAAACAATTTAACACCTTAACTCAATTAAAGATTTCAAACAAAATATTCCTTACACTATTAAAATTAAAAATATCAAAGATATCGCTACTTACGTTTTCCGGGCTCGTGAGCGTGGCCACTAAATAAGAAATTTTCTCGTCTATTCCACTTCTCACCTAATGGAGTTTTATCAACACAACAACTTATTATAATTTAGATAATTAGAATTTAAACATTTACACGTCACCGGATCTTCATGACGAATTTATATTCAACACAACAATAGTTATTAAAGTCAAGCTATGAACTTGATTCATATGCACGTATATTTAGAAAACCTAACAGTAGATCTCGAAAAGTTTATAGTTAATACGGCGTTTTGTAAATCAAATTCAGACTATTTCGAAATAAAATATAGCACATGTTGTCGCTCACATTTCCGGTTTGCCGAATAAGGCACTGTGAAACGTGAAGTTGCTGCGGTCTTTAGACAGCAAGATTCTTTATAAGCACTTGTCAAATGAAAGAGACTCAGTTTTTACTCCTGTCAAAGGTCGTGACAACACCTTTTGAGGCCCGAGCCTTGAATGATTGTAATAAGTAGTCGTATATAGTGCTTATGTAGCAAGAATATTAGGCTACAACCTGTGCGAGATATCACACTGCTATAAAACAATACATATTATCTGAACAAATATTTTTTGTACGTACACTAATACTAATAATAGGTACTATATGTCTATAAACAAATTGTGTATCCCAGCCAAGTCTATCTCTGAAATACGATAAAACATTTAAACTGACCAATTCATTTCGCAGCCCTCACCTCACTACCGCCTGTTCTTCAGCGTGAGAAACGGATCCAAAACAACCGACACATTGATAACTGTCAGCCGTTTGGATTGAACACTGAATCACAAGGAACCCTTTTTAAACATTTATAAAAAGATTTGGTATTAAAGTATTTAAATTAATAAATAAAAACAAAGAGATGCGCTTACGCCCGTAACTTACATGCTAGTAGGTTATGGGGACTTCTTATATAGCCCATCTTAAGTATGGCATTAATCTGATATATACTTTTGCAACATAAATTTGTTTTGTTACTCTTTCTTCATTCATCCTTTCAACATGACCGAATCACCGAAGCATATAATTTAGATTAATGTATATCGCAAATTTTATTGTTATGAACTTTTTTATAATCATAAGTGAAGATATAGGCTTTACATTTTTTTCTATATCTATTCTCTCATCTGTTCAAAGAGGAAAAATCATCACCGTAACCCAGAGACAGAGAGACTCGTTGAACAGATTATAACTTTTGATTGAAAGGGTTCTTAATCCCCAAAGGTTTGGCATGCGTGAAGATGTGGACAGTTAATACTCTACAAAATTCTAACTCGTTAAAACCTTTTATTATTAAGTGTCATACCAACACAATTTACAACTCAAGTATATTCCATCCTTCCAATATGCCCGAGCCTAGGATGGATGGATGAAGAAAGAGTGACACAGCAAATTTACATTGCGAAATTGAGTAGCCTATTTGGTGGGGACGAACGAAAACTTGGGTGTATCTGACGTGTATCAAACGCCTAAAAAAATCTTTATTAATTACAACTAAGAACCATCTCAACACAATAGTTTTTGAACAGAAATAGCGCATGAAAATCGGCCCGTTTGTTTGGTAGCTACGATGCCTCCCTTCCACTTTCTTTAGTAAATGTATCACTGATCAGGGAGGTATAAGTTCACCAAAAACGATTCCAACCTTGGTTGAGTGCCACTCAATTTCGCCACATAATTTTTGTCGTCAATCTTTCTCTATCCATCCTTTAAGCATGCCCGAACTATCGAAGCCTTTTTCAAATTTAATCACAACGTCTTAAAGCCACATATTTTATTACAACACTATTTAAAAAAAGCTAAAATGCAATGTTCACAGCAGGCTTTTATTTTATTAAAACATGTTTACGTGTATTTTAAAAACGCGTACGACGGTAAATAGAACAACAGCTAAGCCGGAACGTGTTTGTTTGCGGCGGAGGCTTAAATTTATGAGTTGATGATTTACTTATGTGACGCATTTTTGTCTGCTCCGAGGAAGATTCCACACAGCTGAAAGCGTGAGCGAATATAACAGAAAAAGTTAAATAAATATAAGAAAAAACCTTTTCCGCTTCTTTTTTATTACTCTGCCACTTTTTAAAGTTTTAATTTTTTGTTATATTGATGAATTATCATGTACTTTCGTGTTTTTGATAGAGTAAAAAAGGTACAATAATAATAGCGAGTATTTAATTCGACTACCGACTACGAAAACCAATTACGTTGATCTGATCGCTTCTAAAGTTCAAAGTATCACGATCAGTTCATAAAGGCATACATACATGCAAATACGCGTACACAAAACAAACCCTCACGCATACGCACACACATACTCACACACATATACACACAAAAGAAACAGTTAACACCTAGAACCGTACTATTCAAATGTGTGTAAAATAGCTCAGTACATTGTTAAGGAAAGGCGCCGGTGCTGTCACACAGTTGATACTATGACAGGCACCAACGCTTGACCTATTATTGGTATAATTTTGTATAGCTGAAATAAATAAACAAAAAAAAGGATTCCTGAAAATGTCATTGACATCGGGCCAGCCCTTTCGGATTCTCTAGGGAACATATATCTTCGCCTTTTACTTTTCGTCATAAACAAATGGACTGCCCGTTACGATGTCGTCAAAAAGATGATTGAATGTAGCTAACGTACACTACTCGCTATCATGATTGAAAGTGCTAGTAGAAGACATGAAGAAAACTCAAAACTTGAACTTATATCTCTTAACAAAATGTCAACAGTGAATAATGGTCACAATCAGAAATAATTAAGTTTAATTTAGCCGTATTTGCTTGCTTTTGGCATGTCAGCAAACATCAGAATAGAATTCTAAGCATGAAAAAATTTACCGTATAATAATTGCTTTTATGTGTTAGAAGGAGGCCTGTTTTCCTGCTTCAAACATTAAAAAACGAAGCAAGCGACAGAACCGCTGTTAATTTAATACCGTTACCCTTTAATATCCGTAACTTATAAAAACGTAGGCAACTTTAAACCCTTGAAAAACCTCATTTTTAAAAAGAAAGAAACATTACGAAGGAAAGAGGAATTAAGGATTGAAAGGAAATAAGAAAGAGATAATCCCTTTTCAGATGAAACGCAAAAGTATTCTTAGTACTACCCCATATCTCTCTCGGTCTTTTACATAAATATAAAGTAAAATATGATAAAAATTAAAGTTTCAGAGAATGTTCATAATGGGTTCCTCTACAATTTAATAAAGTTGTTCTCTATCAACCACCGCGGGCCAGATGTTGGACGACTTTGTAGAATGCAATCCGCTCTGTAATTAAATTTGCGTCCGGAGAGACTAAACTCTGGGAGCGAAACGGTTCTTTGGACGGTGTTCATACATTTCATACGACATGGCACACCAATCTAGTTGACACTTCACCTACTCTTATATGTATACACATTTTTGTTTCAACTGGATATAATCCTTTGTCATTTAAAAATATACAATATTTATGTAACAAAAGAAAGTTATTGAAGTATCCTACGCACGGCATTAGTACTTAAATAAATAACTGTCTTAGGTCCCGCTAAGACTGGGTAAAGAAATTGACACTAAAAGAAGTACAAAGCTTATTGTGTGTCACAAATACAACGAGATACGGAGTGCGATTACCGTCCCGAGGATGATAAATGGAATATACACTATTCATACTCGTGCTGAATAAACATGCCGGTAAACCTCTCTTCTATTGTTGGTGTTACGGATTACTATACTCGTACTATATACTATTCGTGTATCACGTCTCACTTGTACACTGCAGTAGATAAAATATATATCTACAACTGGTTCCACTGCAAGACGAATATGATTGTTGTAAACAAACAAACAAACGTCATTTACCGTACATGACAGCCTTTACACTTTTTATACTTTCATCGGAATTTGTAATTTTGTAAAAATCGTGTGATAAAGTAAATATGGCATAAAGTTGTTTTTGGAAAATATTATGGAATTAACCAATTTTAACGTAAAAACCTTTGTTAAAGGTCACATCTTGCTATGATATAACGTATTTGTGTTCCACAAGATGTTATAATGAAAATGACGTTTAGTAAAGAAAACTATTACGGTGGCTTAAGGCAATCGGAATAGACACTGGACAGACATTTAATAGTAGCAGCAACAGTCCTTGCAATAGCATGCCGACCCGACCGGTAAAATACGACACGACAAATTCACGACCTCACAGAAGACAGGCTACTACGTCGTCTGATGAGTGAGATCCGGAGTCCCATTTCAGTCTTCTTACCCTTCCTATTCTTTCCTAATAAGGATAGGATGGGGTAGGCAGGCATTACAGATATCCATTTGCTGCGATCCCTACAAATCTCTCTCGTTTCTTCTACATCCATACATCTATGTATATTAGGTCGATGATATAAGTGCGTGAATGACGGTGCCCTATCAACACTGGCCTCCTTTTTTCTCTCCTGATACTCACTTTATTTACTATAAATTTGTCTTTTTTCTCATTCGTCCTTTCAACATGCCCGAACATCCGTGGAATGTCTTTCTGGAAGGCAACCAGGGGAGAGTTCTGAAAGTTCAGATTAACGACGAAGGGTTATAACCCGAATCTAACAAATTATTTATTTACAATTAGTGTAAAGTAAAATAAAGCGTCCTCAGTAATGAAATAACGTTTTCCAAACTGACCGCTTACACCACATTTTGTTCCCGTAAAATACAATATTCGCGAGTGGTAGCATAATCTGGTGTTGTGACGTTTTTGATCATTTAATTCTGAGCGCGTTCGGCTTAACAACGTTCATTATTGGTAAAGGCCCGGCCCTCTTGTCGCAGCCAGATTTATTTCTGACCTTAAAATAATTATAATAATGAATCAGAGCACGAATTAATGAATACTTGAAATAAATTTATCCTGAGATTTTTTTTGTTAAATGAATGTTGTATTTGGTTTCCTCAATATTGTAACACACTTTTATCAGCTTCGCGTGTATACTTTAAACCTAGTTATTTAGTCACAGAATTTTTCAATGTAATTTTCCGTAACTTGCTGATACCCGATTTACTTAAAAAATTGTACTCATATATACTAAATATTATACATTTTTCACAGATTTTTCTTAGTCGTCTGGATCATGTTCTGTCTGGAATGAAGTCTCCTTGTAATAAATTTAATTTAAAGGCCACGTTTTTTTTTGTGCGCACAAACGCGCGCGTTTTTGATGAATTTTACGTCCTCTGCGCGTCGGTGGCGATACAAAGTCACAACGCGTCGATAGTCTTGAGTTTGCTAGGTGTCCTAATCGAGTTTCGCGCGCGTCATCCACGCGCACACAAAACGTTGTGCCCAAAGGTTCTGAAAGCTCTTGATAAAGTGTGTTTAGGGATGTTGATGATCTGATACCTAAATGGCTCAGAATTTCGAGCTAGCCCGTACGAGTATGAGTTTTCACTTGATCGCCATTTATTAAGAAATATTTTGTTAGAAACGTGTTTTATCTATAATAAATAAATAAATATGCGTTCACGCCCGTAACCCAGAGGGGTAGGCAGAGATCATGGATATCCATTTGGCGCGATCCTGGCACACCTCCCTCGCTTCTTCCACATTCATACATCTACGCATGCATCTCGTCAGTTATGGGCGCTCCTTATATCGCCCTTTTTTAGTAAGTAATTAATCTGATCGATATAAGATTTCCTAGGGCGTCCCCTACCAACACTGCCACTCACTTTAGCAACATAAATTTGTTTTGTTATTCTCTCTTCATTCATCCTTTCAACATGCCCGAACCACCGAAGCATACCTTTCTCAATTCTAGTCACAACGTCCACTTTTAAGCCACACTTTTCCCTTATAACGCTATTTTTAACCCTATCATTCAAAGTCACGCCTGACATACTTCTTAAGGATCGCATCTCAACGGCATTAACTCTACTAGCATGCTGAAATAATAAAATAATAACTGAAGCAACCCAACAAAATATCAATCTAAAATAGAAAATATATGTCGCTGGTTTGGTACTAAGCGCGTTAATTTTTTCGCCATTAGAAAGCTAGATTGTCCATAAGTAACATATCATACATACAAGCAATTGTTAATTTTAATTACCAGTAAACCCAACTGACCGTATGACACCCTGAGAAAGAACGCGAATTGAGTGACATCTCAAAAGCGGTCAGGCTGTTTAAGCTACAGGAGGTGACAATGGAACGAACATACATACAAACATACCCAAGTGGGTCGGCTTGACCAGTAAAAAGCGTGACCATACAGAAAAAAATATTGAGCGATTTTCTAATGAGTGGAGTTTCGGAAGCCTAATCTTAATTCTAATCCTCTTCCCTTCCTAATAAGGGTACGACGGGGACAGGATAAATAGGTAAAGGAAAGAAACATTGGTAGAGTCAGGCAACAACATCTGTTGCACGAATTGGCCGGCTCGACCGGTGAAATACCACCACCTCAGAGAAAACAGGCGTGGCGTAGATGTACTCTGCATTCCGTCTGATGAGTGAGATGTCGAAGGCCTAATTTAAGACCTGTTCCCTTCCCACCCTTTCCTCATACCGATAGGATGGGAACGGGAAGAGGATTGAACAGGTAGGCCACCTGGCCGATGATACTTTTTATTTCTATGGTGCAATATCTAAATACACGCCAGGCAAATAGTTTGGTATAAATATTTGTAATTTATCTAAACTCCATTATTCGGTAAGGTTATTTTATACATTTAAATATGCCAGAGAAAATATGAACTTTAGTATGGTTTCGCTGAGGTGTATTAATGAAAATATAGGAATAATAGAGGCATGCCGGTAGTCCATTACACGGATTGCTCCTGTTGTCTCTTTGTGACAGCCACAAGAACGACGAATACTGCGTTTTTAATTTTTCAGAAAGCCGTGGCAAAAGTAATCGCCTACGTTCCTCTCATATCTCCGTATTAATTACTTTGATAGGTATACGGGATTGAAAAAATCAATCCCAGATTTCTATTTATTATACAAATTGATTTTTTTTAAAATATTTTTACAGTTATTATTAAGATAACATATCAGACATTTTACCGAAAAAAATATACAACGAAGTACGTCGCCGCATCGGTGAGTGAGGGACTGAGTAATTCCATCAAAGGATTTAAAATAAGGTTTTGTTTCTTCCGCTTCCTATTCTTTCCTTATTAAGAAACGTTCAGAAGAGGGAGAGGACAAGATTTGGGCATCCGGCACCTCACTTATCAGACGAAACGCAGAATACTTCTACTTCAGGCCTTCTGTGAGGTCGTGGTTTTTCACCGGTCGAGCGGGCGCATTCATGAAACACCGTTCATTAAATAGAACTACCTGTGCACCGAGCTACTGTTATCAAAACTTACTGTTTTTTCGTCGAGTTGATATTCAGAATTTGAATAATAGCGTAGACAATGGCTAGCGTCAATTGACAGAACTTTTAAAGGTACCAGTGAGATTATATTGACAATGGAATTAGGATTCAAAGAAGGCGAGAGATGGCGCTCTAAAAATTTGTTTTTTTTGTGAAATTCTAGTTTTTTACGGTTAAGACAACTTTATAGATAAATATAAAAATAAAAACCACATCGTAATACAAAATGTCTTCGAAATCATTACAGCCATTTCCGTGACAGCCGAAATGTACAAGGATTGCTTGCTTTATAATATACAAGCGGACACCGCGGCGTCACCCGCCGTGTAATTTAATCTAACCGACAATTGTCCAGCTTAAGATGAATTCCATTTGATTGAGGATATAGATCTGAGGTCAACTAATATTGGAAAATACAAACTCATCTTCTACTTTAGTGGAAAAATTTAGAAAAATCCTTTCTTATTGCTCGCCTGCGTATTAACAGCAAAATGTCAAGTCTGTCAAGTCCAGAAGTCTGGGCTGTGTGTTAGTATATTAGTCAGTCAGTCTCTTCTGTTTTAAATTGTAAAAAATACATTTGTATGAAATTTTAAAGTACGCTTTAATGTTTTAAAATTGTGAAGTAAGTCACTTTAGTAAGTGCATTCAATTTTAATGCATAATGTTATTATAGTAGAACAGAATAGCTTTAATGGTTAAAGCTAATCTGTTCGACATATTCCAACTTTGTAATATAATTTTACTGCTATAGAGTAAAGCGCAAAAGTTACAGCATCAGTAGTTTGTTAGTTATGCGTCCATTAATAACTGAATTCATTAGCTTAAACATTATAAGGCAGGTGGAGGATAATCGTCAAAAGCTTACTTATGTTTATGAAATTGCAATTAATAATTTTTTTATGAAATAATTATTATTTTTGAGTAAATTTAAATATACCTAAACCATCGGTTAAGTTAAATTTTTAGATACCAAGCTCTTCTATCCAACAATTATTTTAATTAATCTAGGTTGTAATTTATTTTATAAAAGATGTAACAAAAGTAAGAGAGCATAAACCCAACGAATGCTTTAAAAATTTTCGTCATATTTCAACCGGGTTATATAAAATATTAATAAATTTAAAACTAAATCTTCTTCATAAATCACACTAGTTTTTAAGCTTAGTAGATTTTTGTTTTAAGTCGACTACAAAATAAACAAATGAAGGGGACATTTTCTTTAAGATCCATATTAAAGCTGGATATCTGAACCATTCGATACCAGAACATTTATATTCTTCAGACATAATCTCAATAAATACAATCAAACTCTCTTTTGACACTCGGTAAAATACAATAAATGTCGCGGAGAGACAAGTATTTCGAAGCAAAAACTTTCCCTCGATATCCTACGTTGCCGCCCAACATGTGATAAATCCGTCCTTAAGTTCGAAAATACCAAATTCATGGTACGTGTTCGGAATCGTGATCGCGTTTTCATAAAGTAACTGCGAAGCTCCACTTCTATTTGCATAAGTTATTTGGATTAGTTACTGTTGAGCAGGATTTAAGTCCTTTGAATTATTTCAAGTTAAATTCTTCCCGCCAAAACCCTACTATTTATGTTTTTATTATTATAAATTTACTAGCTCTTGCCTGCGGGATCGCACGTAATTGCTTGTAGACTCCCTCCTCGAAATTTTTTGTAGTTTGATTTCGCGTATAATAATTGTATTTAAATGTCAAGTAGTTGTTATTTTCGTGTCAGCCCAATGGCAACCTACATTAGGTTTAATTTCTCCATCCGAGATGTCTTATTTACAAAATAAAGAGAAGAGTACCCTATATTATTATCTGTACCCCTGACAATTGCAATGATCGGTTGAGACATTAAGAAGTTAAAGCGTCACAAATAAACAAACAATCAAACTCACATTTACATTTATAATGTTAGTTAGGATTACATCGTAAAAATGGTGAAAGTTACTTGGATACGCTATGACATTGCGATAATGACGCTGACAAAACTCCGTTCAACATCGCATATATTTACCGAGATATGAAATGGTACTTTTTAACAACCTTTTAATTTTAGTTGCTGCAGTTTTTAGCATCGTCGGCTCCCGTGCCGTAACGGTAAGAGAAATAGATACTCATTTTGACCTTACCTACCGTTCTCAAATTCAAATGCGTGCAGGTAGCCGTATTTCTTTTCGCTTAGGATAATATAAGCCAGCCCTAAAAATTAATGTGGAGGTGAGACATGAGCATGACTATATGCATGTGCTATAGAAATCCGTAATGCTATATTTCCCATGGGCCTTAGAGCTTTTCTTAAAGGCTAGTCTAAAGCAAATGGGGGGCGCTATGACAATCAAGTCAGTACACATCATTATTAACCGAGACCCTCTGCCCCGACCACGAGGAGCACGACTAGACTGGGAGAGAGAAAATTAATTTTTGATTATTAATAGATAGAAAGTCGCATAAAATTGGTTTAATTAACTATTATGTTAAAGGGGGCAATAGTTTTTTTTTGTTGTGGTTGTCCATAAAAGGTTGAGAAACTATGGTCTAGATCATGGCCGTTAGTGTAGTCATTGTGAAGCCTGCAGTCAGAATGGAAAGCTTTCAAATTTTAATAAAGTTAAGCGTAAATGCGTTAAATGACGAGCGCGTATGTAGATAACAATGGCCTTTAAAAATTCATATTCGCATATGTTGCACATTGTTTAAAAGTAGGTACTGCTGCTTTTATACGTCAAAACGACACAAAGCTCGCTTCAACGTACAAGCCCGTTTTCATTGACCTTTTTTCTTGGAACAAAAACGTTTATTCGTGGAACATTATGAGTTCGTGAATGATTTCATATTTTCCAACTATAAAAATTCCATATGAATCTACGCCAAAACAGGTATATAATATTTAATATTTACATATTTTTTTTGTTACTTGTCCATCACTGTCTGTAGCATCTCAGAAGAACTTTCAATAAAGATTGCATGCATCATCAGCAAACTTTTGTTGCGAAATTGCAACAAGCTAGAGTTGCAGATGCCGCAATGACGCCTATGGCTGTCGGTTGCTTGAAGTCGGATGAACGGCTTGCTCGTTGGCCACCATCTATTAATAAAAAAATACAGGCCCTCTATGCTGACAGTATCAAATGCTTCATTACAATTCATAAAAGCAACAATTTAAGAAGTTTTCTGTTCTTTACGTTTTTCTTGTATCTGCCGCAGCGTGAAATACTTCACAAAAGCATACAGGATTATAGAAAATTTACCGTTCAGTGTAAGACGTTAAAACGTGATTGATGTAAGCCCTAATAAGCAGCTTTAAGACGCCACGTAACCACTTCTGTAAAATACGTCATAACGTAAAGTTGTATCGCTTTAAATTTATCACTAGCAGTTTAAAATGTATGTCGTGTAAATGAGATTTCACAAAGCAATGAGTATATCTCAAAGAACAGTACTATTTCATAAACCAAACTCCGAGTGACTTACCTATCATCGCACACCAGACACTACTAAACGCGGAAACGTGAATTTGACATGAAGAAAGCATTTTGGAGGTGATAAAGACAAAATACTGTAAAATACTGAGGAGGAGCCGAACAGGACTTTTAATATTGTGGGGGAGATATAAAAATATTTCCACCACGAGTAAATTCTAAAGAAAATGTAATATTTATAGTCTATTGAAGTCTCAAATACAGAAAATATTGTAAGCATTCCTAATCCTATCAAAAATATAACTGACCCAGAACGTCACGGCTTAAGATGTGACCCTGTATTAAATATTCATCAGAATTTCCACGACCCAAAACAAGTAATACGTTTTCAAACAAATAAGGGATTTGGAATCCGATAAGGGTGATCTAGTAAACTCGATCTTGCTTAGCAAAACCTGCAGTTTATATATACTTACCGTGTTTTATTTTACCGTCATAACCTTAGTTTACCGTCTACACATTATTTGAAACAATTCTCGCGGCGAAGTATCAAAACACGTCCGAGTCCAAAACTCAACTTTCTGCATTGCACAACGGCCTAGTGGAGTCATCTGGAAACTAAGAGTCTTTCAAGAATAGAGCATAATCGTTCATTAAATGCTATAGCCCCTGTGGCCTTATGGCGTCTTTCCGAAGGTGATCACTGTCTAGTTATTACTCGTTTACGCTCATACATCCTTGTTAATATTAAAATACTCATTTGCGTTTGTTAGTAATGCTTTAACTCCTTTAACTCCTTAACGACTCAACCAACCATCATGAAAATTTGCAAGCACAGTGTCAAAGCTATAGAAAATAGCCTTTCAACCCGAAAAAAAGACTTCCCGGGGGATAGGAAAGTAAAACCTCGCCAAAAAGTGAACGTTGCCATGGCAATGCCATAATGATACGGGAATAACATCTTTTTGACAATTTGTTATTTCCATGACATAAATTATGGCATGGCAATTATTGATCGACTTTTTAATGTTTACATATATTACCAAGTTACTATACGCGGAATCTAGTTCCAAAAATTTTCGACGAAGAAAAAATGAGTGCAGAGCCTGGGACATTAGCTAGTATAGAATGAATAATGAAAGTATAACACATCGTCTAAAACTATCATATTTCTATATTCCGGGTTACTAACATTTCTTTTTACGTGCAGGACACTGTAAGCATTTCGAAACGACTACCCACAAACGTAAAGTTTTCCTTTATCACACATTACCATTCATAATGCGGTAAAACCTTTGTTAATATAGGAAATATGAAATTTATGACACGAGTTTGGGATACAGTTCGTATTTATAGATGGCGTTATGTTTCTCCGATACTTTGATAAAGTCATTTACATAGTTTCTTTGCGGAAAAGGAACGTGGGATGATTTAATTTCGTGTTTTCAACATTCATTGCAACATTGGCTTTCTATTTAAATTTTCAGACGAGTCTGACTTTGTATTACATATTAAAGACTCATTTCATTTGAAATTTTTCGATAGAGTTAATAATTATTTACATAGATATTGATTCTGTGTACAGGAATGCTTATTACAATACTGTATCTAAAGATTTCTTTTAAAATATACGATAAAACTACTTGTGAGCGCGTTTGAAAGTGTGGAGAAGTTTTAAATTTACATAATCTTTTTCTTCAACATACGGATTATTTGCACTATATATGGGTATGCGAATTGTCTTGTTATTATTTCACTGCCAATATTTTTTATATTGTAGCATTTTTTATTTCTATAAAATATCGTTATCACTCAACCAAGGCTACGTATATACGTACCAAATTTTTGTATCTAACGTAGAAGCCAAGAAGAATCGGTCCTGGAAAATATAGGTTTAATAATGTGATACGTCTAAATAACGTCGTGAATAGATTAAAAAGCGAGTTTTCTTAAGCGATCAACATGATTATATTAATTGCCATACTAAGGAGGATAATGTTTTTCGTAAGTATTTATGTATGTATATGTACTCGTATACTATATACTATACTAAGAGTGATAGAGCCCGCAACAGCAACATCTGTTGCGCGAATGGGCCGACCTGACCGGCGAAATACCACGACCTCCCAGAAGACCAGTGCCAGAGGCCCGATAGGATGAGAAGGGGAAGAGGATTGGACGCTGGAGGGAATGAATAGGAGAAAGGAATATTATATTCCCTGTCTATCCCTTCCTCTGTCCACTGAAGGTAGGTAACGCATCTGCAACTTATTTGTTTATTTATTTTATGAGCTGACACGCGTGCTCGTTTCTTCGACTATAAAAAAATCCATTTGAACCTCCTGAGTGGCTTGGCCGATTTTGAGGCACTCTTCAAGGAAGATGTTAAATTTGATTAACATTTTCGATTAAGATATATAAACACTCATACCATAAATAAATTACCTAACAGGGGTAGGCAGGGATTACGGATATCCATTTGGAACATAAAGCTCTCTTGCTTCTTCGACATTCATACATCTACGCAAACACATCGTCGGTTACGTGTACTCCTTATATCGCCTTTCTTTAGTATATCACTAATTTGATCGATATATATATATAAGTTTTTCCGGGAAGTCCCCTGCCAACGTGACCACTCACTTTTACAAAATAGGTTTGTCTCGTAGCTCTCTCTTCGTTCATCCATTCGATTAAGGTTTCAACTATAATCACACATTTCACTAGATCACACGATTTTAACTCTGTTATGATTTGACAAAGTACGAGAGGCGTTTTTGATTATGAATTTTAATAAAGGCTTATCTATATAAACTTATCAAAATAATTTATTTAATAAAGAAGAACCATTTAATTATAAAACGTAACAGCATAATACAACAATACAATTCGGGCCTAAAACAAGTCATTCATGCAAAACAACCATCGATCAAATCGAGTAAATGAAAAAGGGACACAACCCTTTAGGGACCCGGCGAAAGGACAGTTCATTTTTATTCTACACATCAATAAATCAAATTCAAAAACCAGTAAACGTTAAAGGAAAGTTTTTAAAATACATTTGCAAATTTAATTATTTTTTCATTATTTTACTCCAATACAGACAGATAGTATTTTTCGCATAAAAGAAAAAAGAAATAAGGCAAAAAGCAAGCGGAAACAAACTAAAATACAAAAAGTATAAAATTACTCAAGACTTATAAAATAAAATACTATACTGCTGACGGCACTGTCGCCAAAATGTATGTTAGCTAATAACATTGAAGCGACAATAGCCCATAGTTAAGGATATGCAATCCGAGACAGAAGATCGTGAGTTCAAATTCGTCATTCGACTATTATCGTGGACGTTCAAGCTTACTTGGAGTGTTTAAGAGAAATGTTAGTAAATTATTACTTTATACAATGTTAAAAAAAACAGATTCGATGTAATTATTTCAATCGAACGAAGTCGCGGATTAAGGCAGCTTGTCTTCAAATAAATGCCATATATTAAAATACACTATAACTTATCTAAATGTACTAAATAATTTCAAAAAAAATTAAGGGCACCGCTGTTCCAAAAACCCCTCTTTTAAATTCCATTAGACCGCCAGAAATTTTAAGCAAAAAATCATATTCTAAAATCAGTTTTCTTAAGCTCAAAGTAAAATTAGCATATTTTATTAATTATATAACTTCTGCTGACACAAAATGCAAATGAAGACGTGTCGTAAGAGAGCCTGGCTACAGCGTTTTCCTAATAGTTTGTAAAATATTACATTTATTTTCCTTTATAGCATCTACCTTGCAACCGCTTGCATACAAATGTTATAACTGTATTCAAAAATTGTATAAAAGTATCTTAACTCCATATAAATATTCAGTACTGCGTAATTTTAAACATATTTACTTTTACATATTGCATCTCGTCGCAATCTCTTTGTACCTAGATAAACAAAACATTATGTTTTTGTTTTTGAAGCGTCACATTTCTTAGTCATTTATTGTTATAAACATATTATTCACAAGTGTATTATGCACCACTTCTAGGTTTAAGCCATCTTTTTAGTAAAACAAACTGTAAATACTAAAATTATTTTATGTTTTGATTTACATTTTTTTAGCAGCAATGCAGTGCGCATTGATATACAATTAGGAGAAATGTTCTGTTTCTTCTATCTGCTCCTTTATTTGCTTCGTCTTAGGAGGAGCTAGGACGGTAGTTTGGTTGTGCTCGCATTTTTTAAGGAAGATGTTAACAAACAAGCAAGCAGTTCTTCTGATATTAACTGACCACTACATAAAGGCATCCACAACAAGCAAATGACTCGCAGATGCGTTGTCCGCCTTTATAGGACAGAGGACGGGGTAGACGGGAGACAGAATATTTTCCTATTCATCTCCTTCACGTCCAATCCAACACGGCAACAGGGAGATGGGAACACTCCTTCCCATGGTAGCCTTATTAGGATAGAAAAGGAAAGGACGGAAAGAAATATTATACTTGTAGAAGACCTATCAAATAAAACTTTCGTGTTTTGATTTTAAAATGTGAACAATTTACGAATAATACCATGATAAATAAAATAACCTGGTACAAGCGAAATAAAAAGAGAATGGACCAATTGTTAGTTCATGAAAGAGTTTAAGGAGCGTTCACGAGCTCATGCAAATATGCGGCAGATTTATGTGAGTTAAAGTTACGGTACGGTGCGATCGCTACGGCCATGCACCTGCTTTCAAAGCACGCTTCAGCGAATCAGTCCTTAAGTACATAGTCTATAAGCTATTTAATTCGTCCAAAATATATTGCGAATATTATTGGATCCAGAGACCTCAATTTTCTTATTAATAGTAAGCTCATGAGACCAGAACCCTGTAGGCTTAGAGAACAAAAATAAACAACCTAAGCTCTGGCGGTCGTTTCACTCAACTGGCACAGCAATCAAAATTGAAACAAATCCAGTTCTATGTGTACACGTTTCATCAATCAATATAAATTCATTCATTAGTTCAACATTTCGATATTTATTGTATTGATTAAAATATAATTAAAATAAGAAACTAAGGTTTCTGGTGGTGGTGGTTCGCTTGTGAATTATATAAAAATCAATGTTATATAGGAAAAATAATTAGATTTTAATAAATGAATGACGGCCACATACAGGACGACGTAGCGTACTTACTCCTCCCACAATATGGATCAACTGGTATGGGCCTGTGGGTGGCGGTCACTTAACATTAGGTTAACCTTATATATTATAAACAAAAAAATATATAAATGGTAACAAATGTAAGACCAAACTTTCACCACATCAATTCTAAGTTGGTGCTCCATGTGAATACGATAGATTAATTCAAGTTGAATAGAGTAGTCGCGATTCCACACCTGTGCACTGCAACCGAATGGACCATTCAGAAAGTTGGAAAGCTATAATTCAATGGTTTTGACAAATCACTGATATTTATTCTTCCATATGCGAATACTTGTAAGAAATATGAGCCGATAGAAAACTGCGATCTTGAAACAGACTTACAAAAACTCATTTCATAATGATTTCTTATATTTACGCGAATACTGCACATTGGAATAAAACTAATGTTACGGAATTTATCGCGTTTATTTTACGTTTCTCGATTCCCGACGTTTCGAGTACTTTACAGCGCTCATGGTCACGGGGGGACTGAGGTGTCAGGCGTCCCAATGTCAAAAGTTGCTGGCGAAGTACCCACTTATTTTGAATTAATTTATTGATTTTTTTTTTACCGCTGCTATACAATCTAGCTTAGAATTAGAAGTATGACTCCTGATGAGACTAAGTTAAACCACTATTCAGGAATATATACAATGCTATTCAGATACAATTATAAATCCCAATCCAGTTATAATAATTAAGTAACAGCCCGAGCCGAGGCTCCCTCTACGGAGGGAGCCCTCGAGCTTAGTTACTCTTAAAGAGGCTTAGGCTAAACGCCCTCTGCGCCCTGCCGCCTCGTGCCCGGTGTAGCTGTAAATGCCTCGTCTTGGCAAAAAGCGACTTTTCAGTCACAAAAAAAACAATAATAAAAAATATACAATGGAAGATTTAACTGATAGCGAATCGGACATGGCATCGCGTGTTGATCCCCGCTCGTTATCGTCCATGAGTAACGATTGTTGAAGTTTATGTTGGCAGCTGAACGAAGTGCATTTAACAGCTAACCACAAAACACGATACCACCTCACTGAAGCGAAACACGTGCTCAACGTTTGGCGGCATTATACTCGTACTTCACTAGCCATTGCCTGCGGCATCATGGCCACTTTTTTCCCACGTTTCTTATTTTCCTTTTTAGTAACTTTAGAATAACTCGCATCTCTCGGGATTTTATTTTTGGGCTATATCCTTCCATTTCCAATGTGTGCTTAAAATTTAATTTAAAACATCTTAAATTTACATTTATTTAGTTAGGAAGTAAGGACAACCTTTTGGGTAGTTCCCATTAGATCTATGTAACATGACGACATAGGAAAAAAAAGACATCTTTATGGAACATGATGGAAAACAAGCTAGTGGGTCTTCTGATATTAAGAGACCGCTGCCCATAGGCATCCGCAATAAGCAAATGAGTCGCAAATGCGTTGCTTGCCTTTACTGAGGATAGACGGATGATAGACGGGTAAACTGATATTCTTTTTCTCTATATTCCGTCCCCGTCCAATCCTCTTCAACTTCCCATCCTATCTTTATTAGGAAAGGATGGGAAGAAAAAGTGGACTAAAATTAGGCCTCCTTTAGCCCATTCATCAGACTAAACGCAGAACACTTCAACGTCACCCCTGTCTTCTGTGAGTTCGTTGTATTTCACCGGTTGAGCCAGCCAATCATCGTGAAAAATTGCACACACATTGTAGGGGATACAGAAAATGACACGGGTTACCTTTTATCCCCGAAAATAAAACTGTTCCTGAGGGATAGAAAAATACATAAAACTTGGCATTGGTACATGTTTTTTGAACCAATGTTACCTATAAATAAAATATAATAAAATTCAAATATTTTACTTATCATTTTAATATTGTAATGAGTTATATTTACAGAATATGCTTATTTATAAATAGAAAATAGCATGGGCGCGGTAGTACGATATAGTCTATGTTACTTCTATATAATGTAGCTTTACTTCTCAACTTTATTAAAATTCATCAACATAACCTGATAAAACAATCAAATAGTAAAATAAATAAGCAATTTTTAAATGAACAAGCTCAGAAGTAACACAATCAATTAATATAACGTATAGCCTTACAAAACCATGTCAACCAAATAATAAATTGTTTTAACAATTCAAATTTTGATTTCAAACAAAGTTACGTACAAACGTTACAAGTAAAAAAATAGATTTCAAATGTTGAAGCTCGCATAGAATCGCAGTGGAGAAGCTTTTTCGTGAAAAATGTTTTTATCAGTACATTTATCGGCTTTTGCGTCTAGACATGAATTGAAATCACATAAGCTTTTAAGATCGTATTACTCTAATGGGGTCGTCAGAGGAACTAGAGTCGTCTGATACTACTTACGTCAGAACTTATTTGAGGCCACGTCACGAATGATGTGAAATCATCACGTTAGTGCTCAAAACAGAAATATTTTGTCATAAGATAAAGTTAGGTCAATTGAATCAATGAATCAAATCAGCATACCTTTCACTCATTAACCATGGCAACTTCGATTTAGATGATTTCTTAAATGTAACTTAGAAATATTGTTTTTTTCAAGTTAAAACTTTTGTAGCCGCGTTAGATATTTGTTAGGAGAAAACTGTATAGATTCGGAAGATCGAGTGATCTCGACATGTATCGTGGTTATTCGAATTTGGACGAACCTTTTTCATTTATTTTCCTTTTATTCAATTTTGAATTTTACTGTTAAGATTTAAGAGTTTATTTTTGTTTGTTTTTTTCAAATGTTGTTGACCTGTTTTGAGTTTTCACTTTTGTGCGTAAAGGGCACAGAAGTAACTTTTCATTGCAAATGTGAATATCCACTGTGTAATTTGTAACGGCCTTTTTTTTCTTATTCTTGCTCAACTTATAAACTGATAAAATATTTTGAGTAATGATCGACGTCAACAAGAAATATTATCAACGTCTCAGGTGGCGGGGAAGAGTTTTTCTTCTTTTAATATCTTGCATAACCGAGCTAGACCTATTAATTTCTTAATATAAATTTATTAAAAACAAATTATGTCCATTTAAAATAAATTATCCTAAAACGGATTTGACGGAAATCAGTAAAATCAGAAGTAAGGTAACTTTTTCCAAAGAAAAAAAGAAAACATAATTCCTTCCATCACACTACATACTACACTACATATTACATTTCGCTGGATTGATTAAAAAATTGAGTAAGTTTGACCTAAGTATTTGGCCTCCTATCAACCATAGAACTTTAGTCTTTAAACGACAATAGTTTTGGCCATTTATCCATCTCGTATCACGGTGTATAGTCGAAAATAAATAACAGTTGTTACTCTCCCTCTGATAGTAAGGTGCTCCCGTTTGAAGGACGCTGTATATAGTAAAATTACTTAGAGCTAACAGAACATTAAACGGTCACTGGCTCCTCAAAATGTTGTTGTGGCTCAAAATGTGTTAAAGTCAAAATAGAAAACATCGCGTTAGTAGTAAACGTCAAATATGTATCTGTGACTGTGTATTAAAACCACTTTTTTTTCATTTTCTACTACTACCACTACAAGGTACGCTACCTTACCTTACCCTATTCAATGAATTATTAATTAAACAATGAATTTGAATAAAACTAATTTTACGGATTTTATCGGTAACGTAAAATAAAAGCGATAAATCTGTATTATTATTTTATTCCAATGTGGAGTAGTAGTCACGTAAATATACGAAATTATTGTAAAAATGTATTGTCAACGATTCTGTATATCTCCTCTATATCCTTTACAAGTTAGTGAAAATTACACGGTAAGATTCAGTTCATAGATACATAGATACAGAACAAGCTAATAACAGCGTGTCAAAAATATAAGAGCTTGCATAAAGATTCACAGACACTTTATACTGCTAAAGACGCCGTTGAATTTTCCATTAACGTTTGGAGAAAATTAAATTAATGTAATATGCACGGGTCGGAGCAAAGGGATTGCACTCCGAGAGAGAAATCATTTTCACGTGGCAGTTTTTACGTGCGCCAAATATTGATTGAATATTTTTATACGGATTTTCGTATAATCATTTAATTTGAAAGCACCCACGCCCTGAGGGATTGGCAGAGATTAACATTTAGAACGATTCTGGCTCACCTCTCTCACTTCTTCTATATACTACAATTATGTACCGTATCAGTTACGAATTTTTTAATAGGTATGCCGCCTTTTTAAAATAATTCCAATCCAGTCGGTATAAGTTCATTCAGTAGTACCGCAGCATACCTATTTCTATTTAAGTCACAAGTGCGTTCGTAGCGTCTTTTTAATCTTTAAATTGAAATAAATAAGTGAAAATGGCCACTCTTTACAATATACTAGTATCTAACTGAATTCAGTTGTAAATAATTTCAGCAGTCTTAAGTCAGTATTTGAAATCGTCGATGACAATGAAGCAGGTGGCAAACGAGCAAGCGGTGTTTTTGTGTACATATATTATTTTACTTTTCTTCGCAGTATTCGATTAAGATATTGGAACAAAATGGAATAATGTGTAAATATGACTGACTTCTCACACTGTTTACATAAATACAAACACGCTATATTAATAAATTATTCTCTGTCTAAGGATCTAAGAACGTAAAATAGTAGTCATTTACAATATCTATAAGTTACGAGGTCTTCCTTAGACCTTATTGTATTCTTTATACATACAAAAAAAAACGGAATTGAGGAAAACATGTAACATAGTAAATATAGTAAAAGTAAATAACATAGTCAGAATGCTAGCCTCATGGCACTTGTACCGCTACACCTCAAAGAGAACTCAACAGCGCTTCAGAACCCTCAGCTCCGGTCAGCGGTAAGTATTTGTGGAGCCACAATTAGCGAGTTCATATTAAAAATCCTTATACCATTATATGCTAATCTTACATTGTAATATAAATTTAACCTCACGAAGAGATAGTCATAATGATTTAACGCGATTTCATTAGCTTCGCGTTTTTCTCATCAGTCCATGAAATCTTTTAATGCAATTTTCAATACTTGTAAAATTTCGATTGACTTGAAAATTTGCGCTCTATTAAGGTTAACACATTTAAAATATCTTTTAAAATTAAGAACAACAACCCTTAGAACGGAAATAACAAAAATCGAAAAAACTTTACGTGTTTTTTACCGTTATTTACAATATTTTTAATTAAATATTGTACACCTTTTGCGACCGCATTCCTCATAAATTGATGGGAAGAAAATATTAGAAGCAGCTATGAGAAGGATTGCTCATGTATCTAAGATAAAGAAATGTTGGCGATTGAATTACTCTGTTATTTCATTTTCAAATAGATTTCAATTCTACCACGGCACTACACTTTATAAAGATGTTTATTTAAATACAGTCCATGAAAATTCAAAAGTGACCGAAAATTTTAGATATTACCATTCGAGAGACGCGACACAACGAAGGCAATTTGTACTTCGTTTCTATTGCATTTACATGTCAATAAATCAGTTTCGCATCTGGCTTTTGTGGTCCATTCGCTTGGGTACTCACTCTATAGGAGCGAATTATATTTGTGATCTAAATCGAATGGTAGTGTCAATAACTAAGAAAAAACGATTTTACTTATAACTAGCGACCCTGCTCCGATATCATACGTCGACATGAATATAATGACGAGGGAATATAGTGATATAGGTGATTCTTCTAATCCTGTATGCGAATCTAGTGTTAATGGTGCAACATCCAAGTCACACAAAGATACTTGTGTGATCTTTTTATAGTTAACTCAAAAATACTTTCATATACTATTTTTCCGCAGCTGGGAACCGAACCCAAGTATAACATATCGGTTCAGTTCTTATTGCTACGGTACTGGCTACTGCTTTAATAGTTCGTTCGTTATTCCACGCACGGTATAATGTGATATACAAGCTAGCGATAGGTAGTGAGCATACGAACATTTGTGCGGATCTGATCGAAACCATGCGATCCGAACTGCGGATTGTTTCAAATCTATCAAATATAGGATCGTGAACCAAACATTGTGGTTTCTAAAATAAATAAATAAATATGCGCTCACGCGGTAACGCAGAAGGGTAGGCCGGGATTATGGACCTCTCTTGCTTCTGCTACATCCATACATCTACAAGTACATGCTCGTCGGTTATAAGTTCTCCTGGGACGTGCCCTGCCAGCATTAACACTCATTATTTTGTTTATACAACATTTAGACAATTTTAAATAAACAATAAAACTAAAATATTCGCAACGGCGTGTAACCACATTGAACGTAACTTGTCTACCGTCAGTATAATTAATGCTATATGTCGAGATGGATAGATATACAAAGGGTTGGCACAGAGGACTTGCGGTCGTCGTCTCTACGATACAGTCTGGAAACATCTGCCCGTGGAAAGGTTAATTTATAGTCTCTATTTAATTTACTATTTTCATGCTCCATCTAAAAAGTAACTTACATTTTAATTTTCTTTAATATATAGTACGTAACGTTGTATAAGACGCAATTATAAACGATTTTTTTTAATAAAAGACCCCTTTCAAAGAAGGCTCAAGGACGAATGGAACGCAATTGAGAAGGCAATTTTCATTGCAAAATTGTATCAAGGATTATGTTATCAACAACAGAACCAAGGTAAACCCGACCCGAAGAATTCGGTGCCTAAAACGTGGCAATGGGCCGGACACATTGTGCGCAGGACGGACGGCTGATAGAGCCAACTAGTTCTGGAATATGTCCGGCCTCGTGTACATTGGTTTTGGCCTCTTATAAATTAGTCAAGGTTGAGACTCAGCTGGATGAGAGCGGTAGGGGACCGATCTTTGCGACCATTAATGGAAGTCGTCTACGTCCAGCAAAAGGCGTATAAAAGGCAGTAATTATTACTTTTACTCTTATATTCTTTGGGAAAATTTTCTGTGATGTATTTAGGTTTAAAGTTCAAAAAAAGTACAGGAAATGAATTACATATTTATTGTTTGGTATGTTATATAAATATCAATGGAAAATTATAGTTTTTGATTGAATTCGTTATATATCTGACCACGTATATTAGTTCTCCGATCTGCTGAGAGTTTCTTTCTTAAACAGTGCATTAATGAACGTGTCGCTAGTTTGTTCTGGGTGCGTCATGTGAGTGTTTCGTTTAAATGATGATTTCTGATTTTAAATTTTAATAACTGTACTTCGCTGCAGTTGGTTTGTCTCTATTCAATCGAGCGAAAGTCAAATAATTTCGAACAGACCAATAATAAAACTATGCTTATATAAACTGCGACACCGAAATTGTTCTGAATCCAAATTCAATCTTTTCTCTTATTATTTCCCTTTCGCTATTCTCAAGACCATTGTAACACTGGGAATGTGTGGGTTCCGATCAAAATTTTTTCGACGAAGTTGCGAAATATATTCAACGCTACATCGAAATAGTTATCTATGCTATTTCTGTCGATTGAAATAAATAAATCAACGTAAATTAAAAAAAAACAATATATTATGGAATTACAATGAATACACATGATATGATGATAAATAATAAGCCCCATTGTAATATGAGTCTCGTTCACTGTATTAAAAAAATACAATGAAAAAAAACATGCATCTTAATTAACTTGTACATATTTCAAACTTTTCAATTATACAAATGCACACTATGCACTATACTACAGTACGGCAGTAGTTTAAATAAATAAATAAGCATGCGCTCATGCCCATAACCTAAAGGGGTAGGCAGAGATCATGGATTTCCATTTGGCGCAATCATACCACACCTCTCTCGCTTCTTCTATATTACACGCATACTACATGCTCGGCGGTTGTGCTCCTTAATCGCACTTTTTTAATAAGCCACTAATTAGATCGATATAAGTTCGGGCGTCCCCTACCAATACTACCGCTCACTTTTGCAATATAAATCAGTTTCGTTATTCTCCCTTCATTCATCCTTTCAACATGCCCCAACCGCCGAAGCATACCTTTCTTAATGCTAGTCACAACATCCACTTTTAAGACACACTTTTCCCTTATAACCTATTTTTAGTGTTATTATTCAACGTCACGCCTAACATACTTCTTAAGAATCGCATCACAACGGCATTAACACTACTAGCATGCTTCTAGCAGTAGAAGTGGAAAAGAAATTGCAATAACATACAAGTTTCCGTTCCGTAAAACACACGTAAAAGAAACTTGTGAGTTTTTATAAATACAGATAAATCGATTATTATATTACTTGTTGAGCATAATAATAGCATGTTTAGAAACGAACTACAATTACTTTAATGACGCTAGATTAATACGTTAATATTATAGAATATTTTATGCGCTGTAAATTCAGGAATCACAAATCACAAATCTGTGTTAAAGGTTACAAAAACCTACTATCAAACTCATACACCCGATACTGTTGTGCAAGTGATGCATTATCTCCCTACAAAGGCTATATCGGATGACAAGTTAACTCAAAGAACCGACGTACTATGGTTTAACTGTATTATCCGTATCCAAAAGGGTTCTACAAAATGGACTTTGTCAATATTTAATAAGAATTCTACATAGTAAGGTGTCATCATCATCTCCCTTCCTTAGATACACACGAGTGGGGTCGGCACAGTGTGACCGTACTATACTGCTTAGGTTTTTGGTTACAGTTTTTAAGGCAGGTTTTTTAATTACAGATCGAGTAATCAGTGACAAGTGTATTAATTATTATCACTGTCTACCCCACTAAAGACAAAAGCCCCTACACTTGATATTGAAACAACCAAATAAAAATATATCAATTACAAAATATTATTTGCGTTCATACAATTGCCTATTTAGAAAAAAATTGACTTTTTTTATAAAAACCAGTGGATGTGGACCGATTAGAAAACCATTTTATTAAGGTTAATGGTTAACAAATGTAGCAGGATAAACCAGTCATTTTTGACTGGACATTAGGTACAAAATAAATAGATTTGATTTTCAAAACCAATTTTTATTAAACCTTTACTTTGTAAAATATTTCGTTCTCCATATAAGTTGTGTGTCGTAAACCCGATATAATATCATGAAAGCTTACCAAAAGTAATTTTGTTTTTTAATAAAATAACTCATTTTGTTTTTTATAAAGCGGCAATCATAAAATACTGAACATAAGCTCGGTTTTCTAAATAAAATACATTGAAATGTTATAAATTAACCTTTTCACTCGCAGATGTTACGAGACTAAAATATATATGATATGTGTAGACGGCCACGAAGCCTTTATTTCTGACCTGCTCTTACATTTTGTAATTTTATTATTATTTAATCACGTTCCCTTTGATAATATATGTATTTTATTTACCCGTACTCCAAAAATTCGCATGCATGCATATCAATATTTTTAAATGTACTTAAATATTTTTTTACTAAATATTAGCCCCCATCTTTCTTACAGTACTTTTGGATTTTTGACATCAATAAGACATCGTGACATGGTTAAATACGAAAAGTGAGGTGGCCTATGTCCAGTAGTGATGCAAGTGCAAGTGATGCATTATCTCAGAAACAGGCAGATGATAATGATGGAGAAAATTAATTTCGTGGTTTTAGTTTAGTTTCGTGGTTTCGTTTAGTTTCATGGTTTTAGTTTATTTTCGTGGTTTCGTTTAGTTTCATGGTTTTAGTTTTACGCTATCTTATTTACCAGGCGAAACGCAGATGAATAAATATACTTTACATCTATATTCTGTGACGTTGTGGTGCTTGCTATAGGTACAGGAAAGATTTGCTTATGTTGAGCTACAAAAAGGACAGTAGTTTGCATATTAAATATCTATGTATGCGATCTTTAATTATTCAGTTCGTTGACTTTCACAGACGATCCCGAGAGGACACTCGTTAGAACTGCGTCATATTTATTGAGGCCCACATCAACGATCACAAAGCTTAAAGCTACTTACGCATCACTGACTGACAATTCTCAAAGGATAAATTTAACTAATACAGTTACTAACCAAAGCTTGTCCAATAAACATTTGTGAAAATACTAGAGCATTGGCTATTTACCAATCAAACATTTCTGTTCGTTATATTGTTACACAATATGCGTACGTAAAGGCATAGATTACGCTCACACATCATCACATCCTTTCAACGTGCCCAAAGCTTTTATCATATTTTATACTTAGTTTGTTTTTTAACATGCGACATCCACCAACCCGCACTGGGCCAGCGTGGTGGGTTACGGCTCATTCCCTCTCTCAGAGGTGAGGCCTGTGGCCCTGCAGTGGCAACATTCTAAAAAAGGCTGATTTATTGTTTATTTTTTTTAAATTTACATACTATTTACGTATTTCAGTAATTAACAAATATAAATTAACTAGACTATCCTAGTCAATTAAATGTTTCAATCTTTTTTTTCTTTCAGGTCTCTCTGTTTGTTTACTAATAGTGAACAAACTTCTTCTATTTCCATTTTAAAAATCAAAATGAAAATAATATAATCAAAGTTAACCCTATAAAAGTTTCTTTAAAGCGTTTGAGTTTAATTTTACCCTAGACGAACGAGTGTCCTAAATTTGCCCTTTGATATAGAGAGGTTGTTGAAGCTAAGCGAAGTGGGTTTCGATACTCGACATTTTTATCACACTTTTAAAACGTGATCTGTTATTTGATACCGAGCGTTCGGCTTGATTTCTGAGTATTGCGTATAAGTTCTTGTGATTTAAAATAAATTAAATTTATCCCAAAACCCATTGACAAAAAGCAATGCAAAAGCTCATGGCTAGAAATAAAAGATATAAGAATTTCGTGTACGTTAGTGTAGTTAGTGTAAGCCTTATAGAAGCGAACCTTCTTAGAAAATGGATTATTATTGTGAGAGAGCTAAAAATCACCTAAAAACGGTTTTCAACATTCACAATTAATAGTTTTTCTTTTACTAATCTGAATTCAAAAAGATATGAAATAGACAAGAATTTAAGAAACATCGCTCCCTTATCCACTTAGCAATCGCAAACATGGATATATATATATATATATATATATATATATATATATCCATGTATAACAATCCGTATATCTGTCTGTTCTCATTAGCTTATAACAAACGAATGCTTGCATGAAGTTACTTTAAGATACTTTTATTTATTTTTCATTGTACTGCTATTTGCGACGCTAGTGACTATTCTGCTTGTCCAATAAACGTAGCGTAAAATTGTAGTGTGCTGCGTAGTAAATTAAATTCTACAACCTTGCAGTAACTCCGAGACAGCCAGTCACTGACTCCAAGATACCCCTACGGAATAATAAGGAAAACAATAAATCTTGTACAGTCGTATTGAAACACAAAAATACCACTGAAGTTTTTATACGAAAACTACAGTTTCGGTGAAAAATTGATAAATATTTATTTCATTATTTGACTTTGCATTCTTGAAAAGTATTTTTGAAATAATGAATAAGCTAGCGTTTGCACTGCCAAGAACTTTCACATAAAACATATTGTCACCTCAGTTTTTTTAGAGAGAGAGCTTGTATCGTGGCACGATTTTACGCCAGTTGAAACCCACGATTAACTGTTGGTAATGAGTAAATTTAAGTCCTGTTGGATTTTAATACAAAATCGTCAGGCTGCGAGTCAGTTAGTTACCTTCTAATCACTAGCTTATGACTATTTTTATGTATTCTAAGCCAATCTTTCTAAATCAGAAAGCTAAAATCCTAAATTAGATAAAAGTCTGAAGTTAATCTCCATAAAACACGCTTTAAATATTTTTTTATCTTATTTAAAAGCTGTTAAAAAGGGGTTAAATTTCCCAACGTCAAATCTCGACGACCTTTCTGATTTTGTGCCATGATTTGAAATATTTTCTGTACAAAAATTTTCAATGTTAATTTACCGTTGGAGCCATTTAAATCTTAATTAATGTTTAAATCGTATTTTAGAAGATATTTTTTTAGTTGGTTGTTTTAAATGAATAGCTTACATCTTTTAATACATTTATTTAACAGAATCCACTGTATTATTCAATATAATTAAACTAAATACTAAAACTGACTAAACAATATACTAAAACTGAGGATGCCATTCTATATAGCAAAAAATGTAGCTTTGAAAGTTTACATGCGAGTCTGTTAAAACGCTGTACCGAAATTTCTATAGATTCTATAGATTCTAGGAAAAAGTTCCTAGCACGAATTGTTCTACTAAAACTCGTCATTAATCTTCATACAAATAGCTTGTAATAACATCAGCTACTCTCAAATGTATTAAGTATGGCATAAATAGCGTTTGAATTATATGGTTTAAAATTTTAACTTATTTACAATCTGACAGTAGTGTAAAGTTTGTACAGGACGTTGTTTTGCTAGACCGAAAAAACAATGAAGAACGAAACCAAAAACCATCAACCACCACGATAAGTAATTTATAATTTCAAAGCTTAAATACCTTATGTTCTATATAGTCAAATTACTTAATACAAACACAGAAACGATAAAGGGAAATTAACTCCGTTCCAGTATCCTTAAGATATCTCTCTTACTTTTATAAATGTCCTCGACCCAAGGCAGCGCCATCTAACAGATCGTAAATAGAAACTATCCCGGGGCATTCATTTAAATGCACACACCAAATTTCATCAAAATAGTACCAAAGCTAAGTCACATGTGCTCTCGCAGACACATAATGTTCCCGGAATAAATAGATACATTTTACTTATCTACAAACTGTTTAAATATTAACAGCAAAATAAACTGAAGTTTGTTTGCACAGGGGAAGATTCCGAGTAGCGTGAAACCTGACACAGCGATTTGTTTTCTAAGCAACTGAAAACAATATGCCCTCTTAGATTGTAATGGATCTTGGAAACGTAAATGTAAATATAAATAAAGGAAGTTGCTTTAATATTCCTGATATACAACACTAATTGAGAAGGAAGATAAAATATCAGCAATAATTTCAACTTGTACGATTTAAAATTGTTTCATTACGATATGAATAAGAATGAATTTTGAATAACGATAATAATGTAGCAGAGCATGTACAGAGCATGTACAGAATGGTATTTTTGTAGTTGTTTTTCAGATTTTAACTCGTTTGATCTGTGGGTCTGGTAAGCGTAATTATTTTTTTTAAATAAAGGAATATTTCTTTTGAGTAAAATTGACTATTTCCAATATTTAGAGAACCTTTTCTCCAGGAGAGGTCAAAAAGTTCCAACCTGTATACGCCAACATTGTATCGCTGTCGTAATATAGTACCAGTCTGTTACATTTTCGTTTTCGTTGGCTGAAATGTAGCCATTTTAGACAAAGCGTTAATAAAATATACACTTTCCTCACGAATCACTCCGTTTTTTTTTTGTGAAAACCATAGGACGGTCTGTAGTGTAGTTTTTAAGTAAATCGCGTTGAACCTCCAAGAGAACCTTTTCATAAAATGTATGGATAAATAATTTACCTCTTTTTTACTTTATTGCTCGAGTAAAGCTAGGGTAATGTTTCTCGCGGGTATACACACCCGAGTATGTGGGTATGTAAATACATAAATACATACACGATGTATATCTGTGCCATTGCGACCTCCTGTAGCCTAAGCTGTTGTGAAGAGTGAGGTTTCATTCGATTCGTGTTCTTCCCCGGAGTGTCATAGTAGTAAGTTGGGCTAATTTCTTTTAAATTAACTATTGCTTGTTACATAACAGAAAGTTTTAAGAATTCCGTATGTGGTTTCGTGATGAATGACGTGCGAAGCAACGCTTAGCTACGGCTATAACACACAAATGGCCCGGTTCGGCTCGGCTCGGTAAGGGATAAGAACCTCTGTGAGAACGTGAAAAGTGTCGCCGAACTACTGCTGCGGTCTTTATTGTGAATGAATACGAGACCCAATTATTAACAACGTACCATTCAAACGAAGCGCTCTCGAATGGCCATCTGTTTTACTGCAAAGCATGAACTACTCGTAAAATCTTTAATTTTGGTTAATAACGGACGAAATCCTAATACCACTAATTTTATTGTGCTTCATACCAAAGAAGTGCCCCTGTAAAACAACATTTAAGTAAATTGAAGGGGTGGCTAAATGGTACATTCATTGATAATAGATTGTAGTAAATAAAAAAAAATATGGCCTTTTAATATTGACAGTAACAGAACCTAGTTAAAAAATTTAAGAACTTAAATTTACTCATCCGATTTCGTTATTATATATATATATATATATATCCCTATTTGCTTTATTTTTCTAATTTTGAAATATTTTGCACACAAAGATGTTATACAGCCATCTTAGGTCGCCAATTGGCGAATTCGTAAAATCCAGGTTCGCTTCCAGGACACAGGAATACAAAATTACCGCGTTTATTTTTAACAAATTTATGTTTGTGCTATTTGATATTAATTAATTAAATATAAACATGCCACACCCGCAACCCAGAGGGGTAGGCAGAGATAACGGATTTCCATTTGGCGCAATCCTGGCACACCTCCTCTCTCGCTTCTTCTACATCGATAAATCTACGCTTACATGCGTGTCAGTTACGGGTACACCTTATATCGCTCTTCTTTAGTATGTCACTAATCTGGTCCATATTAGTTCTCCTTGGGCGTTACCCCTGCTTACGCTACCACTAACTTTTGCAACATTAATTATTTTCATGATTTTACATTTGTACACAACTAAATATAAAATTTACAAAACATGCGACGCCATAACATGTTATAAGTGTTGTCAACTACATTACAAATATATAATGACCCTAAAAAGACAACATATAAAAGACCGTAGATTTAAAGCGTTGTTAAGATTTGTTTTGTTATTTAATTTGTTATTAAATAAATGATTTGTATATATAAGCTGATAAAAATTCGCAGCTAAAAACGAGCTTTACTATTGAATGTTGAATTGTATGGAACGTGGTATCTGAAGGTACATACATACAGACATCTCCGGTCGTACAATTATTTTCTCGACTCGAATTAAATAATTTAATACTCTCTATATAGTTGAATTAAAACTAAAAACAAAACTAAAATTTAAACCAAAAATTAACCTAGTATCGAGATATATAAGCGACGCTCTATCTGGTTAACATTCGCTGTAAACATACGACACCTCTCTCACCTAAAGGAGGTATTCTCGAGCGTAAATACTTCGCCTCATTTTGACGTGAAATTTGTGTCGCGCGTTTTTAGCCGGAGAGGGCGGTACTCGGCGACGGAAAATACCATGATTTATTTTATAAGTAAGGTTTGTTATTATCTTGACGACGAAAAAGAAAATTTATAGTCCAGAAGAAAGTAGTGGCGTTGACAGACAGCGCGTCAGAAGAATTATTAGATATAGATTTATTAAATTGTTAGCAGTTTTTTTTTGTTAAGTATTGATCCGTCTCGACTTCACCCGGGTAGCACTAATTATGTTTATCCGATCGTTACCAAACTACACAGGAACACCCGCTAGGCCAATCTGAACGTTTCCTGACAATTTAATTGAAATCAGTCGAGCCGTGTCGGAGGTCTATAGGTAACGAACATACACACAGCCTTTATGTGTATAGAATAGACTACAAGAATTTTATTCTTCTCAGATCCATACAAAGTTTCTAATTAGTATATTATACTCCCATTGTATGGACTAGCAAACCTTCTGTACTAAAAAACTTTTTGTGTAACAAGTTTTCAGCGACATTTCCCATGTTTAACGTGTTTTAATTTCATACCAAAATGTGACAATTGTCCCTGAATTGCAAATTCAACCGTCATTTAACAAAATAACTTCCCACCTAAAGTAGGGTGAACCATAATTTTGAGACAAACCCGTGAAAATACTTACATCCCCTCATTGGACACTCAGGAAAATATATGTTCGCAGGTGAGTAATTTAGCGAAATTATTAAAATTTGTATATGTGTGTGTGTGTGTCTACAAAGTATTTAGTTTCAATGTGTGTGTTAGAAGACGTGTTAGCACGTTTTACCTTGCTAAAGAGCTTTCGGATTAAAATGAATTATAATATGACGCTTATCGTAAAAGCTTTTTGTCTTTGACTGCTTTATGCGGCACTAGCGACCCGCCCCAGCTTTGTACGTGTTGTTTTCTTATTACAAACGAACTCTCTACAAAACGTACATTTATCAGACCAAACAGAAACTGTAAAATGCTCAATTTAACTACTGAATAAATTATGTTTAAATGTCTTACATTAAATTTCAATAGACATTTCTAAAAGTGCTTCACATTTTTTTAATGATAAACTAATTTGTACGTGATTATGATTGCGCTTGATGTTTTAGAAGTCCTTCTTCTATATCCATACATCAACACATCATCATACAAGCTCGTCGGTTTCGGGTACTCCTTATAACGCCCTTCTTTAGTATGTCACTAATCTGATCGATATAAGTACCCCTTGAACGTCTCCTGCCAACGCTGCCACTAACTTTTGCAAGATAAATTTGTTTCGTTACTCTCTCTTCATTCATCCTTTCTACATATATATGCCCGAACCACTGAAGCATAGTTTTCTCAATTCTAGTGACAACATCCACTTTTAAGCCACACTTTTAATTTATAACGCTATTTTGAATCCTATTATTTAACGTCGCGCGTAAAATACTTCTTAAAGATCGCATTTCAACGGCATTAACTCTACTTACAAGCCTTTCCCACCAAACCCAGCTCTCATTTTTTTTAAAGTTTAAGGTGCGGACTAGTACAGCATTGTGAATTACTAGTGTTTTTATATAAACATGCTGACGCCTCACTTTGGTACATATGGCCCCATTCATTTTATTTCCTGTATTCTATACACTACATACTATCTCTACTAAACATACATCCCAAATACACAAACTCTTACACTGTTCCACTTCATTGATTAAAATACATTGTTTTATTATATAAAATAATATGGCCCATTAAAGCATATTTGAAAATTCTTTTCTATGAAACAGTGACTGTTTGCCTTGAGGGAACGTTTTCGGTTGACTTGAGGAGGCAAAGAGCAGAAGGTAAGTAGACCACAAACTTTTTCGAGTGTGTTTTAAGGTTTATTAAATAAATAAATATGTTCCAATAACTTAAGCCGTTTGTTTCTAATTAAGATAACATAGTAACCAAATTGCGTTTAATTCAAAACTAAGACGTACAGATAAGTATGTTTTCCAGGCAATTTACACTAAATTTTACGTTAAACTCGAAATTAGATTTTGTTTGCAATAGTAATGACCTTATTATTTTCGACGTTGTTTTTAACCGATGTTTACAAAAAAAACTTTAAAATATGAGTATAATATATATGTTCAGTTAAGTTATATTGTTAGTTAAAGTAAGAAACTCAGAAACACCATGCTTAAAAATTAAGTATTAAAGAGCTGCGTATGTATTATCTCGACGTTCTCTTGGCATTCAGGCATTCTCATACTAGTGTATTCTACGAATAACTTTACTGTCATATTTTATACACAAAAAAGTACATTGAATTAATTTGCTTTAACCATTTTTGCAAGCAGTATGACAAATGCTAGACTTAAAGCCTATACGTATTGTCCAACAGTCAACCATGCATTTAAAAATAGATTTAAATAGTTGCACTAAATTGTAAATTAGCATTTCGGATAGTTTAATTACCGAATTAAACTAAAGGAGGTTTAACTACCTCAAACCTCCTCGAAGTTTAACATACATATCTGTTCAATTTGTCCTGGGTAGACATACTCGTCAAAAACTTCGAGAGTACGGCCTCCAATCGTTATAGGAATGGATGGAACAGGGTTGTACAATATCTTTCGTCTTATCCATGTTCATTACCCATACGTTTGTAGACTCTATTGGAGTCGTCCAGCAGTGTACCGAGCTCCACCGTAGACTTTTCTGCTCATTAAATTAAAGTCAAGAACAAATTCTACAGCAAAGAACTAAGTCTTTACACACAGATTACCGAATCTTTTCATTCGACCTTCGTCCCTTGACACAAAACACGATCCGTGAAGTATGAAATTCAGTAATACCCGTAAGACCGCCGCGAGTAAATATACCAAAGTAGGTAGCGAACTAAAGGACATATCAAGGTTAAAAATGTTAGCCAATATCTTTTATTTTTATGCGAATTACTTCACACGACATTGTTAATACGAAACCAAAACATTATAAAATTAAAACAAGCAATAAAAATTAGGTAATCGATCGAGGGAAGAAGATTTATTGAGATTTTTAAGCTAACGCCTAATCCTAATACACGCATTTAGAAATACAAATACTTGTATTGCTGTGGTATGCTGTAATTCAGATCATGTTACATCAAATAAGCGGATTTGTTGTTACAGCCTAGTAGCGATGTTATATAATTCTGGAAGAAGTGTGCTTTATTACCATTTTGAATTAATGACTGATTATTTTTCTCACCAACAAGGCTATTAAATGAAGTTTTATTTCGCTTTTGTCGAATATCATCGGACACGGAGTGTCAGAAAAGCGTAGTCTGAATACTGATAGAATTCATCAATTAAGTCCGTGGTCACACATTTAATTACATTAATGACTGTAACTGATTAGTATTGCATCTTTGGTACGGAGACAATATTGTCTCCATACTAAAGACGCTTGCCCATGTTGTAGCATAAGCAAGGTAAGTGAATAATCTAGCAAGCAAATAGCATCTAATAAAGAGAAAGAAGGCCTAAACTATCCGCTGGTATAAACGAAGTCAACACCGTTTCCAATGTCTTTTGACTGCCCGTTTAATTTGTCTATCTTAGACAGAGCGAATCCAAAGCGGGTTACTAATTTTGAATATAGTTTGTACGAATGTTACATATATTCTCACCCTGTGAAAAAAACATACACGCAACAACGGGCACAGCCATACGCTGCGACTAATCACTTCCGACATTAGAAATACGTTAGCTGAAACACTATACGAGTGTAAAAGTTATATAAAAAACATTGTTTCTTGTTTTTTTTATGTTAGGAAGGGAACAAACAAACGAATCAACCCCCGTGTTAAATGACCATTGCTTCTCATCAGGAGTGTTACGTTACGTTACTTTTTCTATGGAAACAAAGAACAAGAATATAAAATGGATAGGGTTTGGATTCTGTGGCTTAGCCACCTTCACTCATCGGATGAACCGCAGGCGTCTTATATCGACACATAGTAGATGTTTGGTCATTTTTATGTCGTACTCTTCGTTACCCTCATCTAGTATATACTCTGGTCAATCTTTTTTACTGACAGTCAAATCTTATGCCTGGCTAATTTCCTTCGGTTCTCAATCCTCTTTCGTCTCACTTATCCAATTACAATTCCAACTCCAAACCTAAAGTACCCTTTATGTTATCGTAACAATATTATAATGACCTCAATTCCTCCTAGCCTACAACAATAATGAAATAAAAGAGATATGTCAGAAAATTTTACAAGCATCCCAAAGGTCTTAATTCGAAAACGGCGGTGTTGTATACAACAAAGAAATTAGAGAATTATCACGTCCCCGAGGACTATAATTTCGTGAATTATTAACGAACTTTCTCACTCAAATGCCTCCCCAGCTTCCACAGGTAGAATGCCGCAACGCAAACTGGGAATAAGTAATTCAATTAGGCACTTCGATTCGATACCCGATACGATTTACGAAGACAGCCCTTCGTTAGCGCTAGCGAGGGGGAAATTTCCGATATTTTTACGTGGATTGAAATCGACGTTGTTATTTCAGACGATAAAATATGAAATATTAGTCGTAGTACGTTTTACTTCCTTGTGCAGCGGCGGTACATTTAAACTTTCAGTTTTATCCGATATTAAATTAGATTCAGTTGCATTGTGAAACGCTATTAGTAATATACGCATACCTAAAACGCATAAAGTAAATAAATAAAAAAAACATAACCCTAGTGACATAAAAGGGTAGGCAGACCCATTTGAAATTGTCTTGGCATACCTCTCTCGCTTTACTCAAATATAGTAGTCAGTCAGGTTCAGTCCTTTATGTAGTAAAAGTATGTAACCAGTGTGGGTCGATATTGATGATATTACGGGTTATTATCAGTATTTGACATGAGAATACAACCCAAAAGATCTTTTCCATGTATCGGTAACCAGAATCAACATCGGTAAGCGCAAACCGATACATCGAATGAAATCACCCTCAACAATACCAGACTTTTCGATATGGATTTACTCCCGTTGAAACCAACTTAATGAAATGGTTTTGTAAACAGGAAACCTCTCCGCAGCTCCCTTCTGCTTCACATTTTACTGACGCACCTTTGAGTTGATCGCGAGATATTTTGTCGTTATAAAAAGACTGGTGTTGCAGTCCCACATTTTGTCTACTTGTTATTTTACAAAGAACAAACAGTTCTTTGAGATACTTCGAGAGAAAATAATTTTTGTAATGTAAATTTTAAAAAAAATTGGACTTTCAATATAAAACATCAAAGTGAAATACATACTAACATATTTATAGTTGTACACCAGTTTTTTTAGTTTGTTAATTTTGACTATACAGCGCATTACCTAAATTGTATTACACACGAAGCTTCTAAAACTTAAACTATAAAACTTGGAGAATACTTGTTTATTTTACATGAGCAAGCGTTTGAAATAAATGACTGGTGAAATTTCTATGCGGTTATAAGGCTTTGCTTATCTTGAAAACTATCGATTGCGCTAAGAACAAAAATTCGATTCTGATTCGATTTATTAGCTTGGTGTGTATGTATGTTTGTTTGTACGTATGTAACGAAATCTTTGAACGTTATTTAGAACCACTTCACAACGTCATTTACATAATTATAAATGTCACACTTATCAAAGACTGATGACATTGCAATAATTTAAATAGTTTGTCCCATTCTTGTTACCAGGATTTTTAAGGATTGAGTAAAACGCCATCTTGATTTTAAATTTAAACACAATGTTTTTTGGTTTTTAAAACTATTAATTTATTATTTATATCATCAATAATAAGACGAAATGGACTTTTATCTGATGGTACTCATACGCTCACGTTTTTTTACAGCTTAATAAAATATTAACTTATTGTATAATAAAAGATAAGTATTTTACATATTGTATTTAGCTCTGTACGCTCGTATGGAATATTTAATTGTCATATATTTTACGATCTCCAGACCAGCAGCGATAGCAAAAGCAGTTCGCAACATATGTTACACGGGAAGCCACACAGCGCTAACGGACTTCGCTAACAAAAAAACATATAAACTTCAATAACTTCTGTAATATTAGGGGCGCATGTATCGTTAAGCATATTTCGGCTTTATCTTCAAGCTTGCTGGGTTCAGTCCAGCGAACCAATGCCAATGAACATTTTAATTGTTAATTTATTATCCGATGAGGAATAACACCAGTAACGGAAACTTCTTATGGTAGAATATGGCGTCACGAGACCAATCATCATCCGTAACAATAAAAATATGCATTCCCACCTTCCAGTTAAAGAATGCAATTTGGTAGAAAAAAACTTTCTGCCTCGTACGTCTGCTTTGTGGTATCTGTCACCTGAGGTATTTTTCGAACCAATACGACTAAGGCTCTATAAGAGAGCGTACCGGCAGCGCGTCACGGGTTCCTCTGGTGTTGGTGATGTCCATGGGCTGCGGTGATCACATTACCTTAGCCGATGCATATCTCGTTCGCTGCCTAGTCATATATTAAAGAGCCCGTCACCTCACTTATGAGACAACGCAGCAGTATTAAATGATTTCATTTAATTCACGAAAAAGTTGATGGCTTAACGCTGTTTTGGTCGAAGATTTAAATAACGTAGCCCAGGTGAGTATCCGAGACATAGGAAGATTATGTATACGGACTCACAAGCAGCAAACTTATTTCCGAATTGTGTTGTCACAATATATTTTGTTCTTACTTATAAGTGCTTAGTGTGCATTGTACAGGTAGAAAATAAATAAAAAGTATTATGTAATTTATAATTAAATATATAATATGTTGATTTTATTGTGTAACAATTTCTGTCACAAATACGAATAAGCAATACAAATTTCATTACATCGGATTCCCTCCTTAAGTCCTTTTATTTCACCTTAAAAATTTAACAAGAATTCTGGGGCGAGATCAGAGGTAGTCGGCTTATTAGGCGCCGTAATACCATTCCGGGAATTTATAAATTCTATTTGTATTTGCCGTTATACTAAAAGAAAATGCTTGTTTTCTTATCACTATCCGCTTGAACTTACAGTTATTAAACAACAGAAAATACGTACACTTCTAAATTGTTCATTTCAAAATTACAACGCCACCGGCTTTCTACGACTTCTGTACAATACTAGCATTGGATAGTGAAATTAACTATCTCTGTCTCACAGTCGTCAACTATAGATAGTGTAACTAAAATTTGCGCGTATAAAAATTGATCGGATGTGGCACAAAGCACTTCTTTAGAAGTTGCTTTCCTACGGTCTGTCCGTCCAAATATATTGAATTACTTACGTAGTTATTACATTTACTTTCTAAAAATCGCGATCACCAAACTTCTTAGCTTCATAAACAAAGAATTGCTAAACTTCAATGACAATGGAGTTGAAACATTGCTCATAGAAATGACGCCTGGGTGGAAGAGCTAGTCTAGCATGGCGGCCACGTGAATCCACTTCATACGGAGTACAAGTATCCGATTTTAATGGCGATTCATGGAGGACATCCGTTAAGCAATGGACCTCTTGAGTCATAACGTCGATTAAATATGACAAGGGGTTATCACCGTATACCAAATACTTCAAGTGTAACAGAAAAATAGAAATCGAATTGACGATATACAGATTGTATGTCGAATGCATAGCCTTTGAGCTCAAGTATGCTCGTTATAACTACCAGAGACCTTCAAATGGAATATTCTATTTGTTATTCTTTATTCATGAATCGTTATTCGTACATAGTCGCTGTAGTTAATTAAGCTAACGAGAACTTGCTGTATTGTTACGTAAAATTGTGTCGATGATTCTCGATACTGTGATTGTTTGCTACGTTTTGTAAAACGTTTTTGAAATAATATAAATAAATGAACAAACATAATAATCATACCAAAAAGCGATTAACAAGCATCGGTCAGTCCATTGCCATCATCGCCCATTGGATACCCGTAGCCATAGTATTAGTTTATCAGGTTATTATCGGACGGAAAAACTGACTCTCTCTCTCTCTCTCTCTCTGACTAGTTACGACTTTAATTTTTTTTTATTACAATATCGAATTATACTCATAATTACTTTGAATAAAATACAATACGAAATGTACCCACACATAGTTATAAAAAATAACAAAGTTTAGGTTGTCATTCCCAAAGCACGTAGGCTGTCAGTTTCATAAAAACCCGACACGCGTATGTAAACCATAAAATAAATCATGGCCGACGTTTCACGGCATGTCGCGTTACCTAATAAAATTATAACGAGTCCTTACCTACGCTCAAAACGCGAACGGCAAATACACATTTTGAGTCCTCACGTACTTTATACCAGTTCGTATAAATAGTTTTACAAAGGCTATCGACTCTTCAAAAACTTTAAAACACAATATACTCGAACCGGAATGTATCGAAACAAAGGCCGCATATATAAATTGACTACATATTTTAACATCAGATATTCTTGTATATGAAATTCGAAAACTGCTAGTCATTGCCATTTATGCGTTTTAAATTATCAGTGACAATCAGGAGTCATTGGTTCAAGCTGGTTGACAATCGGACCCTTGAACGTTACACAGTAAATAAGGAACGCCTATCATTAATCTATCACCGCTCTAAACACTAATAACCTGAAAATAGATCGCTTTGATCATAAAATTATCTGAAGGTAGATTTTAATATAAAATAATAAGGCGCCTGAAGTTTATTTGTTTAACGAGTGGAAATAATAAAGTAATATCGACTGAATCGTTGCTCTATAACCGTGGGTTTCCACTGCCTAAAACACTCATAATAAACAAACATAATTTAATATTTCTTATTTGTGATTCAAAATGGTATATTACAATAACTTCGAAACTCTATTTTGGAATTTTTAGATTCGAAAAATCCAAGTACCTAAGTGTTTCATACAAATAGAAATTAAATAACAATTTGTAGTTGGTAATTTAAAATACAAAACAATTCCATGAATCAAAAATTGAAATAAATACAATACTATAATATAATTTGTACATAACAATTGAATTTTATGTTTCTTTTAGATAGCGTGGATTTCTTAAAGAATTATCCAAGAAGTTTAAATTGTTTTAGAGTTCAACACAAACTAATATTTCCCCTATAACATTAGTATGGATGGATGAGCAAATAAGTAATGAAAGATTAGAAATCCATTGAAAATAAATGATCGTTTCGTTTTAGTTTCTATACCATACTTCTTGTTGTTATATTTTGCCCTTACTGACTAAAACTACGGTTCCACAGAAGTAGAACCTGAGAGTGAAACAGTAAAAGATTTAAGTCATCTTAACTCAATTTTACATAAAACCTTCTTGAAACAAACTACTAATGAATAATGGATGACGTCTACCACTGTAATAATAGTCAAGTCAACAATTGACGATGAAGTTGATATAGTAGATAGAAAGGCAATATGCTCATATTAAAATAATTCCATCTCATTTTCTTCCATTTAATCCTGTATCCTTAATAATTCCTTAATCCAAAACTTAAGCCTCTCCAATTAAGTTTTAGGTTCTTTTTGACATATTCTTTTTCAAGATACTAACATGTCAAAAATATTGGCAGTAATCGATCGAAATTATCGATTAAATAATTTTATTTTTAATAAACAGTTAAATCACGGTATAAATTAATATGACTGTGTAAATGTATACATTTTTAGATCATTTGACTTGCGGTTAATTAATGACTTACCCCTCTCTGTAATTACTGGGAGCAACACAAGTCTTTAACACACAAACACTTAATTGCGAAACTTCACGTTTTGTTGTCAAAGATTAATTACTATAACTAAATGTTAATTCGAGTAAATATTCCCCTTAATTACCACGAATTATATTTTACAATTGACATGTAATATTGTAAAAAAATCCATATTTAAATATAGTTTACAATCACATACACAAACACTTGAGTAAAGAATTACGAAAACGTTTTAGGTTATTTTTTTCAGAGTGTCGACACACGTCACTCCTCTGGATCGCCGCGCGCCATACTGCCTAGCCCGCCAAACCCTACCGACGGCAACTGACAATACTACGCATGCTGTCCCTTTCCTTCGCTATGAAAACTCTGACGATAACAAGTGTGAAATTGTAAAAAGCTCCGGCGTTCTTAAGAAATTCTTAAAATGAGTGTCCTTTACTATGATACCGTTCGGTTTGCTTGACGTTTAAATTACTGTATAGAATTTACCAAATTCACAACTAATACAAGCAACATACTTTGTGTACCTACAATGAATTTTGGTTCTCTACGGTGTTCAGAAAATTAGGTGCTCACACGTAAGACCTTGCAGGACCTTCCTACACGTTATTTTACTCGTGCCACTTCCTGTCACGTATCCTTGCTGATGAACGAATTAACTACACTGCCTAGGTCACTACTATTCGTTTGACTTCAAAATCCATTAGAGATAATGTTTGTTAGTCTATTTTATGGAACGTTGTTAAATTAATGATTATAAATTTTATTTTTTACGCCTTACGCCTGCTCTTTCGCTTCTACATTCATACATCTATACATGCTTGACCGTAGCAGGTACTCAAAGTTATACTTCTAGTAGCTTCCACCTGTATATATAAACCATTAAAATATTAATTTAACAGTTGCATATAATAATAAGGACGATAGATAAATATTTCTCTATGATCTCGGCGAAACAAACATTTACAAAATGAAGTCGCTAACAATATTAATTTCAGTAGCTGCGTTGCTACGATATGATGATGTAGACTTGTTACACTCGAATAGATGGCAGTGGAATGTCGGTGAGGTACGACTACACACGAAAACAGTTGTAGATCCTTTCAAAGGAGTAAAAAATATTATACCTGTTTTATTACTTTACTAACTTAGTGTCCTTTTTGACCTCTTTAGAATCTATTGAGGGAAATTCCATTCGTAATATAAAAGTAAAAAGACTGAAAAAAGATCAAAAGCTATAAGAATTAAATAAATCTTTACAACATTTTCTTTGAGGAAAAACCCGTTCCAGGAAACGTTAGTTTCACTACAGTTTCAAAATGCTACTCATAACGCCATCTACCGTCGCTTTAAGTTATCTTCGAAGCACTTTATAATTATATATTAATTAGTAACTTATTATATGAAAATCGATTTACATTTGATTAAAGACAAAAATCCGACCAAGATGAGCCTTAGCTGCAGCTAACCCCATCACTTTGCTTGGAGACGGAATCTTTTAAGGCTAAAGAGAGCCTTATTGTCTTTAAAATAATTACAAGAAATCAACTGATAATTTAATAACCTGAAATAATCTAAGTACATGTACAAGTTGAGTACCGAAAAGAGAAATGCTAATTAAACTGCTTAACAGTTTAATTAGCATCACAGATATAAAGACAGACAGTGAGCAATGTAAAGTTTTCTTAACATAATTATTTTAAATTTTGAAAATGAAACATTATAAAATTAGTATAGTGTATTATTTCCAGAAGATATTACATTTTACGACCGAAATAATGACAAAAATTTAACAAAATAAACGCCACTGATATTAATACTGTTTATGCTATGTGTATACGGATCCCTGGAACCTAAATTCAATGTATCAGTTTCTAGTTACGTGGGATTATATATGTCCAAAGTAAATATACAATACCGTTGTGAATAAGCAAGATATATTGTACGCATAGATATATGTCAACAAATAAAAAATATTTTATTAGTTTCATCGTAGAAAGAATGCGCTCTCACAAATTTATTTACAAACTGAAAAAGACCAGATATCACGTCAACTTGTCATTATTAGTATAGTAGTAATCCGCTCCAGCTTCACCCGGGTAGCACTAATAATGTTGGTCCGATCGCCACCAAATAGAATCAGCCGCTAGGCCAATCAGAACATCTCCTGAAAATTTTATCGATATCACATCGCGTTTTATATATATAAATGTCAACATAAATTTTCTTCACACTATTTATAAGCCTGAAATCAACACCTGCCATTTTGATGACTTGTTGCAATTTGATTTACCATTTTCGATCTTTTAAAAAATCTGGTTTTTCTGTGCTGTATATCTAAATTTTGGTTTACCAGTTTTCTGTGATATTTAATCAATAACAAATTCGGTTAAATTTAAACATTGTTCAGTGTTGTATTTCATTAAAAGTATAATATGTAGCATTTCACAATAGCTCGCCTGTTAAACAATTACGTAACCTTTTCATTAAAGAAGAGCATAATTTAAACAGGCCTCGCAATGTACCGTTTTAGAATTTTAAAAGTGGTTTAAGCAAAGAGTAGTTACAGTGCTTAATTATAGGTCGCAGCAAATAAAATACGATTCACGCATCCTTTTTTATTTGAGGTTAGACGACCAAACTTGTGACTGTATTTTAAACAAAACATTGTTATACTCTATCATCATCATTATCTCACATCTTATTCAAATAGAAATAAACGATACAATAAGGTAATAAGAAGAAAAACATTTAGTCTACTCACATATACCCTCTAGAATTTATGCAAACATTTATGAGCGTGATTAAAAAAACAGCGCTACTTTTACGAATGTATTTTGTCTATTTTTTTTTAAACGAAGACTTAGTGTCTTTTTTTTTATATTACAAAGTGGCAAACGAGCAAGCGGCCCCTGGAAATAAGTACCGCTACCCATAGGCATCCGCAACAAGCTAATGAGTTGCAGATGCGTTGCCTACCTATCTTCATGGAAGGAGGGGACAAACAGAAAAAAGGATAATTCCATTCCCTGTCCATCCCCTACTCATCTGTCAAATTCTCTTCCTCTTCCCATCCTTTCCTTATTAGAAAAGCGGAGGAGGGGGAAGAGGACTACAATTAGGCCTCGGGCACGTCACTCATCAGACGAAACGCAGAATACTTCTACTTCACGCCTGTCTTCTGTGACGTCGTGGTATTTCACCGGTCGAGCCGGCCCATTCGTGCAAAAGCTGTTGTTATTGCGGGCTCTACTACTTTGTTTTTTCTGTTATTGAAACCTTATCCAGGTTTACTTGGATCCTTTTCTAATTGTAACAAATACAAAGTGAGAACAACCTAAGATAACACCTATGTTTATTCAAGTATCAAAGTACTAACTATAAATTATCCAAGATAATAGAATATAATTTATCTAATTGTAAAAACAGGCGATATCAAAAGCTTTGAAATATTATACATCTACATCTCTCGACTATTTTACCTTATTTTTACACTAGTATTCCCTAGCAGTTTATAATTAGCGACTTTACGCCTTTACTATTAATTGGTAAGCGTAGCGGTGACATCTCTGTGGAATCTGAAGTAAAGACGCGGTAGGACGTCGTTCGGTGGGCGTGCAGCAACCTCTGTATTTTTCCGATCGAGATCAGCCTGGCTCTGGGAGTATGTTCGGTATTAACTGAAGCGCCTGCGGGACAAGCATGTGGGAGTCGCCTTCAACTCACCCAACCTCCCCGCGCGCAGTTCAGGCAATCCCCAAGCAGTAGCATCAGGTAGCTGATTGTTAATAACATCACAGTTTTATAATATTTAAATAAGATTACTACAAATTATCTTTTGTATCATGTTGGGAATAATAAAATTGCCAACAATGTCTATTCAGCGTCATCACTGGCATACACTCTCGGAGACTATTTTTATCGGACCGGCCATAAACAATTTATGTGATGTCGTAACAGCAGCGGTAAAGAGCCTTACGGTCTACTATATATCATTAGATTATCTGCACTTGAATATTATTACATACAAACACTCACGCCACAACGTTGGACAGCGATAATGCAATTTGTTCGTACTAGACATTTTCATCTAATCCACACACTGTATTCTATAGGTTGACTGATAAATGAACGCAATGTTATGATATAAAAACTACTGGAATTAGAGACTTATAATTTTCCGCAAATATGTATGCGTAATTACTCAGGCGATCACTATGAAAGGATTGTTCTATTTCTGATTCATCGCCTAGGTCCAAAGTAGGGGTTGATAGGTTGGTAAGTTTGTAAGGAAAAATAATTTAAATCCCATGTAAGTTGATATCAGATCTATTCCATCAATCATAAAAGGTGTTTAGATAGTTTCTTCGCATTTTGTACTAAAACTCAAGAATTCTTTTAAAGTTTATTTACATTCGATCGTTCCGGCCAGTACAATTCCGGCATAAACACAGCATTACCTTTGTACGTATTAACCTGGGATTCGACACAGTCTGTGGAACCTTACTGACCTTTGACCACGACCTTATTCACGCGTTCTTGTCGTACATTATCCACTTTTTATCACCAGTTATCAATCACTTTAAATAATTTCATTATTCCTCAACAAAGAACCGAAATTAGAATACGCTTCATTAGGTTTCTTTCCGTGAGCTTGTGCGTGTAATATATTATAAATAATAAAGGTAATTAGGTTTGAAGAACCTACCGTATTTAAATATAATCAGTCCTAATTAACATCCATTTCATTAACCAGGCTACAATATAGCTGATCCCATCCTCGTCGCCCCAATATCGAGCTTTTCTGTGTACCCAGCTTATTTCAAATGGGTAAAAACCGTGTTTTGATCAATTCCCAGTTCTTTAGCTGCGTCATAACAACTCATATGCCACTTGCGCCACTTTTTCGAAAATGATGTACACTTTATCCGTAACAGGACAACCAGAGCGCGGGGGGCATCTTTGATATCAAAATTCCCGGATTGAAAACGCTTAAAGAAACTTTGCGCTACTCTTGACATTCCATTGAGTCAATAACTTTTAAAATGTATCTAATTTCTTCATTAGATTCTTTCATTTCGATAGAAAGAAAAACAAATGAAAAACAACTAGAAACACAGACATATTGTCATCATGTCAACATATTGTTATATTTTTCAAATGGTCTCCTGATTAGGCGTCTGAAAAACCTTTCCTATGTATTTTAGGTCTATCAACTATATTTCGAAAAGCAGACGTATTGCTATGATACAGGTCTGTAATTTTTTGACATTTTTTGAACATACTATATGCCAGGGTAAATGCTTCGCGCGCATTGTCTGTTTTCTTTTGTAATAAATGATAAAAGCTATTTACATTTTTAATATCAACCGTATTAGAATAAAACCGACTTTCTTGATATAGCAGAAATGCCAGTAAAAATTACGTTGTTATATTTTTGACCGTTATTGTAATGGGGATTAGAATCAAATAATCTAACGATTTCATACGGCTTAGGCCGTATAACGATGATACATGATCTTGATCGTGAACTCTCGTACTTTTAATAAATTATGTTGTTAATACAGGAGATTGCGTCGGAACCTAAACGACTTGCATAGTTCGTAGTAACATCTTTAATTTTCTAATCGATACCATATTTATGTATACTTTATTATTTATGTATAGGCTAATTAAAAAGAAAAAATGTCAGATCAATAGTTTTATTCCTTAAATCACCAGGGTTTTGCTTCAATATATATATATATATATATATATATATATATATATATATATATATATATATATATATTATACACCAATCCCATTCTACGAATAAAATAAATATGTTTTAAAGTTTTATTCAAATACACAGACAGAACACATTGCATACAAACGACTACGATTTCTATGCATCTATTTGGGAGTTGCGCTTATTTTTCTTTTCTCCAACCAGTCGAGTCATGAAATAAAAACAGATATACACTACACAGCGTTTGTCTGGTGTTTGTCTTCAAGCAATATGTTAAGATAATGACGTGTGAAATCGCCCGAAGCTGTGAAACACAGAGCGGGAATAATACGTGACTCTCATAAATACGTATAAAGCGATAATAAAAACACAATGTAAGATTTTAGATACTTCGTTGTTTAAGGAATTTATTTCAATTAATTTGGTTTCTAAAATAAAAATATATTATTAGACATAAGTGAATCGCTATTAATTCCTAAACCTCCACAACTCTTACAGAGACAAAGTTAAGGGTTGCAGAGTAGATAGATAAAACATTGCAGTGAAGCCAGTGGCAGCAGTTGGCACACAAATGGCCGACTCGAACGGAAAGAACCACGACCTCAAAGGATGAGGTTCAGGGCACCCGTATGAGGTTTGAGTATTACTACTGCAGCGTTTGGTCTTATCAGTGAGATTACGCATGCTCTATCCGTTTCTCTTGTTCCTATCCATATTAACGCACCCACAGCCAGTCATTTCTACACGTCGTTTACGTAAGTACCTCAAAGGATACTGGTGCGTGGTTCGGGCACTAATACTGCAGCGTTTCGTTTAATTAATCAAGTATCGCATGCTCCCACTGTTTATCCTATTCCTATCCATATTTACTAGCCAACAAAATAACTTAAAATTATCACTTAAAATCAGTTGAATGCACTTGCTCATTTGTAACTTAACATATAAAAGAATTGGCATCTAAAATACCTGGTTATTTTTTTACCTTGTAGCGAATAGGTCCACTATTTGAATTTATTCATGAAAACATTTTACTCCAGCTAAACTGAGCTCAACAAAATGAATCAAATGGGAAAACAGATTGAGGCGTATACAATACGCTCCTATATAAATAAATTAAAGAAAGATTTATGACAAAGAGGATCGCTTGAATCAGACCGCCTTAGTTCGAAATAAACATTACTTAGGACTTATGTAAAAGTCTTTGCGATGATTTTGATAATAGTATAATAATAACATAGTAGTCATCGCTTCAGTCTTCTTGAGTTTTCTGTTGGAACCTAAGATTGTTAGTATGGTCTAAATAACACGGACGCGGAGCTTTTATTTTATTTGTTTTAATTGAAATCACAACCCCACTTAATGTTAAAAGGCAATGCGGTCGTAAGATAATACGGACTTGCTTAACATCAGCCTATTGGCTCTTCTTTTGAAGATACAATATATATACGTCATCGTAGAACCCAAAATCAGATGCTGGCAACTTGTTCCAATCCTTTATAGTATGCTCAAGATATGAATACTAAAATCGATTCGATCGAACACGAGCTAAGCGTTCGTTCACACTGCCGAAAACATTCACGTGTAACATATTGCCATCTCAGTTTTTTCAAAGAGAAGGAGTTAGATAACAACATTCTAATTGTGAATATTTCTGACATTGTGAACACGGTACCGTGTTGATATTATATATATATATATATATATATATATATATATATATATATATATATATATATATATATATAAACAAGAGAATACTGGGACAGTATGTTGTATTATGTATTATGTTGTTTAGTAAACATGAAGTATAGGAACCATACACGTCAAGTTTAAAATCCTTTAAGCTTAGTTGAAATGTGAATTTTACTCATTGTAAGTGCTTTTTAAATACTTTGAAACAAAATGTAAAGCACATAAATGCAATCGTGAAAAATTCCTGTGGTTTTATATGTGTTACATTGTTTTTAATGTCAAGTGAATTTAGTACGAGACGATAACACTACTCGTAAGTGTTGACAAGATATACAGAGTCCTAAAACTGAAATAGCAGTTAAAATGTGATTTTGTAGACCCCAACCAGACCAATACGGGTCATGAAATACTTTTCTTTCTTTAATTCAGCTATTGCTTTTTTAATGCAAAATTATTTTTTACCTAGTTGTGATTTATTCACTCGAACAAGACATATTCGCCAAACTTACATTTGAATTGAACGCCAAGCGATTGCACAATGAACGCCAGGTATTGTATATTTATTAGGTGCTTCTTTCTGCAAAAAAAAAGCAATTAAATATCAGTATTGTAATTTTTGTCGTAAACTCCATTAAATAGGCTAACCTTGTCCTAGGGGCGCGACGCACCGCGAAAATATCAAGCAACTGTTGTATCGTTTTTAGGGCCTACGTCGCCATCATAATTTTATGTCACGCATTATTTGTCGACCAAATTATGTCGCATAGTATCGCATCGCGTCGCTACGCGTTTATCGTATAGAAATATATCGGGACGGCAATCTTCTAAACTTATCCTGTGCTCTGGGGGAGAGACAGGATTATGTGGATTTTGCCCACTTATACCCCCTCGGTTACCATGCGATATGAAAAGGGATCTCCAAAGGAACAAACCGGCACACTCTGCGCTGAGCTTCTGAACGATCCAGACACTAATTCCTTTTATACTTTCGCAGCGCAACAGTTAGAGGACCACTTCGTGTTGCCATCCTCCCCTGTCTAATCTTGATCAACGGGTTCAATTCATGTTTTAGGATCGTCAAATAGTATATATTAAACTTTTCCTAAAATATATTGAATATTTTCAATCCGATCTTACTGGCAATTTGAATACAAGTTTTTCACTTCAACCCATAACCGGTACAGTTAACTATATCAATTCGGCGCAATGGAATTAAATTAACAAGCTTCAGCTCATATACGCTAGTAGTCGCGTATCGAGGGCAAAGTTGCATATGCACCGGGAGCTAGGCACAAACCACGGCAAATTATAATTCTACACGACATACCATTACTACACATACAAGAAAACATATAAAAAATTCAAAAAGTTGTGCTAGGTAAAGTTGTTGACTGAGTCAGGCACGTCGTTCAAAGATCTCTGTCAAATAAAATTTATTACACGTTGTTAAAGAAAAGACGAAGATAAAAATCGTCCTAAAAAGGGCCGTATCCTCCAATCAGTTGAAAAACTTGTAAACACCAAATGTAGCTAACCGTGTTCGTACAAACCGCCTTACCTTTGAAACCTAATTAATTTTAATGAAGGTTTGTAATTGGTCAAAAGATAAGGTAATTTTATCTCGATAGGAATGTGTGGACAAGATTTAAAAGATTTTTTTTCAAGTTTCCCTGACCTTTACGGTTTTGTAACGTCATTTTAAATATTTTTTTAAAAACAATTATTTACGGATAGCAACGGTTACTTCCCTGATCCATTATAAATAAAAGTGCTTGATTGAGATTAGGACGTAAAAGCAGAGTTGATAATTGTCATATCATATTTACAAAGTTTGGCAAATGACATCATTCGGTATGTTTTTAGTAACACTTAAGCCTTGTTTAACTTCTAAACTTATTTATAGGCAAAGTTTTTATGAAGCATCAATTTATTGTTCTACGAAGTTCAAAGCTACAAGATTTAAACTGAGCGCTTAAACAAAATTTTGTAACGATCTACGGTGGATAATATTATAATAAATCGGGTATGTTGAATGAAGAGAGTAACGAAAAAAATTTATGTCACAAAAGTGGCCGTTGGCAGGGGAGGCCCAAGAACTTATATCGATCAGATTAGTGACATATTAAAGAAGGGCCATATAAGAAGTACCCGTAACCAACTAAAATTAATGCTAAAATTTCAGGGCATACAATTACGCTTCGTATGCGGGCAAAGCAGCATGAACATAATATTTTATCGACACAGCAGTAATAATTGAAAAAACTCTTGCTAGAGTAAATCAATAAGTAATAAATGAGTTGGGAACTTAACATTCTCTTCGATCTTTCTCACCGTAGGTTTCCACTGGCGTAAAATCGTGTATCGAAACAAGCTTTCTCTTTGAAAAAACTTAAAGACAATATATTTAATGTTAATGTTATTGGCAGTGGAAACCCACGGTTACTTTGCCCGTGTTATAGGTACGTTTTGCAATTTTATAAATACTGCAAAATAGCTACATACATACGAGATAAAACTACAGTCAAAAGCGTTCTGTCTCGTTAAAATGCCTGTTTCACTAGAACAAAAAGTCACAAACGTTTTATAAAAGCATTTTTCAAAACAGCCGCCTAGCAAAACTTTTGTCTGTCACATTTCACAAAACAATGACCAAAAATGGAGAATGGAATGGAAACGTTATGGAGAATCGGTTTCTCCATAAGTATTTATTTAACAGTGGTAGAGCCCGCAACAATAAAATCCCGTATCCTCCAATCAGTTGAAAAACTTGTCATAAGAGGTTACATGTAGGGCCAATGTATCCGTCGAACGTGTTTTTCTAGTCACCGCCTATTGACGTCCCTACGATCAGTCTAAGGTCTACAGATTTCTGTACCTCATAACTACCACTTTATGAAGTTGAAATGATATAAAACAAGAATAAAAACTGTGCAAACACACGAGCTTGTTTATTATTTAAGAGTCCCGGCCTCTCATCTCAACGACATGACAGAAGGCTCTCCGGGCCGCAAAATTAAATTTACAAACAACCACTCTGCACACGTAAATCCGTGCGGGCCGGTGACACAGACATTAACTGTGCCCACAAACTAGAAATAAACAACACGGTAACCTTAGAGGCCAGAAAAATAAAACTACATACCTATGTAATATTAAGGTCTAGTTTTAATAATTTAAAAAAGTTTATATAGGTATTTAATCCTAATCCTATAAATTAACTAATATAAATGCGAATGTGAGTTTGTTTGTTACGCTTTAACTCCTTAACGATTCATCACGGAATCAACCATGACATTGTCAAGGGTATAGAAAAGATATAGAATAACACTTTTTATCTGAAAAATAAAACTGTACCTTTGGGATAGGAAAATACATAAAACCTTAATTTACCATTGCCAATGGTAACGTTACATATTTTCACAATAAAACTTACACACATGTAACCTCCGATTAGAGTTTATTTATAGCAGTGGTAGAGCCCGCATCACATCTTTTGCACGAATGGGCCGGCTCGAGCGGTGAAATACCACGACGTCACAGACGACAGGCGTGAAGTAGAAGTATTCTGCGTTTCGTGATGACGCGCCGGAGGCCTAATTGTAGTCCTATTCCCCTACCTACCCTTTTCTCATAAATAAGAAAAGGATGAGAAGGGGAATAGGATTTCAATCAACGCAGAGTACTTCTACTTCACGCCTGTTTTCTGTGAGGTCGTGGTATTTCACCGGTCGAGCCAGCCCATTCGTGCAACAGATGTTGTTGTTGCAGACACTACCACTGTTAAACTACCATTGTTGCATGCGCCATAGTAACGGGCTGACTGGGGTTATGCGGTAGTGCGAAAAAATATTATAGGTAGCCGTATCGACCCATCTTTTTTCTAATTCTGCGACCACTATATCAGGAGCACAAAAAGGCTAATCGTGGTAAGAATCCCGTCTCTTGCAAACCTTATATTATTTCATCTCGTTCATAAGCAATTCTCTTCTTTCGAAAATTCGGAAAATTACGATCGACACTTATAATTTTTAAATAATCAATGCTTAAACTAATTCTTATTCTCAAAGAGTCATTTACCCCCCTTTCCCTGTTGATAAAAGCACTCTGTTTCTCGGGCTAGTTCCCAAGGTATTTCGAGTTGAGTGCACTTGTGATCTATAGAGTCTTAAGATCTAGACCTCACTGGCGATAATATGATACAACAAGAACACCAATCAACGAAATATTTGCCACTTTTGTACACAACCACAGCTACAGTGATAGTGAACACTCTTTGGTTATCAATTGTACACTTTATTTTATTTATTAAAGAGTATAAAAAACTAACCTCAAAAGCTTTTTTAACGAGAAAGGATGATTTTGTATTAATTTCCGTGTAACAAAAGTGAACCAGCATTAAGCTCTTTGACGTAAAAGACCACGTATACATTCCGCAGATGCCTTCCCCGTCTTTAACTTTTAATTTCCGCTTCTTTTTAGGTCACCTCCTTTATGATTTTAACATTTATTCATTTTTTAACTCCTTTTCATTAACACTCTACAAAATTTAAAATTATGAACATTTGTTCATTCAGAATATTCTACTTCACGCCTGTCTTCCGTGAGGTCGTGGTATTTCACCGGTCGAGCTGGCCAATTCGTGCAACAGATGTTGTTGCGGACTCTACCACTGTTAAAAATTAATAAACAAAAAAATTCCACAACCATACGGTTTTGCGCAACTTGTTGCCTCACAAGACACGAAAGATTTTTCTTTAATGCCGGAAATGCACCTGAGGTCCTGCTCCTGTAGGACTTTGGTGTCGTGTATGTCCATGAGCTCGTTTATCCCTTTTCACGATTAAAAAGCGTGGCTACCATATTTTTTCGTTACTGATTCTGTATTGCGAGCAATGGTTCAAGTCTAACAGATTATACTTTTATTACTTGATAGTATAATGGCCAAAAAAGGGGTTCAGTGGCGATTGGAGCTCAATTAACCCAAAACTTGCGCTTGAGCTCAATTAAAACAATCGAAGACTAAGTAGAATGATCTGAATAGATTATGTACGACTACAATTACAGTATTTTGTGTAGTAATTACACCCGAATACAACAATATTTATGTAAACTGTACGCTTGCAGTATGCACATACTTTAACTGATTTAATTATTTCTCTTGAATAGGGCTAAGTTGTTGCTTGATATATTTGCGTAATAAAACATGTGGACGGTACTTGTATGTACAAAAGCTAACCTGCACTCGGCCTTTCATAATACTCCTGCGCTATACGTTAAATCAAAGTAGATCTCAAGACGCTAGAGCACGCGAGTGTACTTCAACCTCCTTGACGTGCCCTCGGGGCGGGCTGGGCGACTTCAGGCACTCGCACAAATCTTGCTTTTAATTGATTGCTTTAGATAGAACAAAACATATCAAACTATAAAGTAATCTATATCCAAGAAAGATATGCAGAGATTACTGATTTGCACTCTCAAAACTAACCTACTTATCAAATTTCAACTACCCTAAGCGGCTAACGCAAATTGGGCTGAGACGTGCAGTCTGCGTAAACCACTTCTCAGTGTTTAGCACTCGGCATAGAGAAAACAGCCGAACGAGCTTGATGGTAAATGGTTCATCCATGTTGAAGGTTACGTAAATGAACTTATAAAGCAAAAGCCGACGACGATCTGATTTTCGTCATTGTATAAAATCTGAGAGTTTCTCTGAGTATGTGGTTTTAATCTGTATATACATATCAAATCGTCGCAGGCTCCTTGGGATATGATTTACATCCGTTCATTTCTATAAGTAACTTGAATCATCCGAAACTTTATCGTATGTTTTTAATATGCTGATCAAATCTGAAGAGTAAACGAAATAAATTAAACCGGAAAACAGATTGCGGCCTGGACTATGATCCCTCATAAATACATTAAAGAAAGATTCATGGCTTAAGAGGGTCGTTAGAAACGGACGCCCTCTGTCCGAACGAAGGGATGCGTACTCATAACGGCGATTAAGGGATTATAAAATCTTAATAAATTTCAAAAGCTCCAAAATATTCGAAAACCCATACGGCATTCAGTTAAATCACATTATTAATAACTGACATTTTAATAAGTCCATTGAGCATATTTTCGTTTCTATACAATTTTAATTACGCCATAATGCAAATCTTAATAGGTTTATGTAAACACCAAATGTAGCTAACCGTGTTCGTACAAACCGCCTTACCTTTGAAACCTAATTAATTTTAATGAAGGTTTGTAATTGGTCAAAAGATAAGGTAATTTTATCTCGATAGGAATGTGTGGACAAGATTTAAAAGATTTTTTTTCAAGTTTCCCTGACCTTTACGGTTTTGTAACGTCATTTTAAATATTTTTTTAAAAACAATTATTTACGGATAGCAACGGTTACTTCCCTGATCCATTATAAATAAAAGTGCTTGATTGAGATTAGGACGTAAAAGCAGAGTTGATAATTGTCATATCATATTTACAAAGTTTGGCAAATGACATCATTCGGTATGTTTTTAGTAACACTTAAGCCTTGTTTAACTTCTAAACTTATTTATAGGCAAAGTTTTTATGAAGCATCAATTTATTGTTCTACGAAGTTCAAAGCTACAAGATTTAAACTGAGCGCTTAAACAAAATTTTGTAACGATCTACGGTGGATAATATTATAATAAATCGGGTATGTTGAATGAAGAGAGTAACGAAAAAAATTTATGTCACAAAAGTGGCCGTTGGCAGGGGAGGCCCAAGAACTTATATCGATCAGATTAGTGACATATTAAAGAAGGGCCATATAAGAAGTACCCGTAACCAACTAAAATTAATGCTAAAATTTCAGGGCATACAATTACGCTTCGTATGCGGGCAAAGCAGCATGAACATAATATTTTATCGACACAGCAGTAATAATTGAAAAAACTCTTGCTAGAGTAAATCAATAAGTAATAAATGAGTTGGGAACTTAACATTCCCTTCGATCTTTCTCACCGTAGGTTTCCACTGGCGTAAAATCGTGTATCGAAACAAGCTTTCTCTTTGAAAAAACTTAAAGACAATATATTTAATGTTAATGTTATTGGCAGTGGAAACCCACGGTTACTTTGCCCGTGTTATAGGTACGTTTTGCAATTTTATAAATACTGCAAAATAGCTACATACATACGAGATAAAACTACAGTCAAAAGCGTTCTGTCTCGTTAAAATGCCTGTTTCACTAGAACAAAAAGTCACAAACGTTTTATAAAAGCATTTTTCAAAACAGCCGCCTAGCAAAACTTTTGTCTGTCACATTTCACAAAACAATGACCAAAAATGGAGAATGGAATGGAAACGTTATGGAGAATCGGTTTCTCCATAAGTATTTATTTAACAGTGGTAGAGCCCGCAACAATAAAATCTGTTTGCACGGTTCGACAGGCTCGACTGGTAAAATACCACAACTTCAGAAGACAGGCGTGAAAGAGAAGTGGCGTGAAAGAAGAATACTTCTGCGTTTCGTCTGATGAGTGAGGTGTCTGAGGTCCTCGTATCGCCCCTTAATAAGGCTAGGAAGGAAAGAGGAAGAGGATTGGACGGGAAAGGAATGGATAGGAAAAGGAAACATCCTTTATCCTGTCACCATCACCTCCTCCGTACATGAAAAGTAGGCAATGCATCTGCGACTCATTTGCTTGTTGCAGATATCTATTCTCACTTAACATCAGGTGACCCACTTGCTCTTTTGTCACCTAATACCATAAAAAATGTTTAAAACGTTAATATTCTGACGGATTACATTAAAAAAGCAGTGACAGCAATGAAGAGTTTCTTTCGTCCTCTCTTGTTCCACATTTATAACTTTAGGTCTTCCTAGCTGTTTGTAGTTTGCATGAGTAATTCTCACCTGTATAACCAGTTCTTCCAAAAACAGAAAATACTTGGTTTCCTTTTGAAAGACATAAGTGAAGAAAGAATTATTAGGGGTATGTGAACCTGTTGGTACATATTTGGTGAAGACATAAAATAAATTAGCAATATACGTCCACAATTTTTTTGTTTTGTAAGAGATGAAGTCAATGTCATAAACAGATCTCAAAACATATATATTTTTACTGACATACTTTTATTAACTCAGTCGTATTTATGTAATAGAATCCTTACCTACTTTATAATTTACACTTAACTTAGACATTGACTTACTAGCGAAAATTTGCCATCATATTACATGGAACAGCTTTTGTGAATAAAAAAATAATCAAAGAATTAGGAATAAGCCCTCCTTGTGGTAGGAGTAGAAAATGAAATAAAAATAAGTGTAACAGTAATTTCGCAAGTTTTTTTAAAGGTAGATTAATTGTTTTTTCAAACAGGACCAGATATCTTAATAAAAATACAATTTATTGACATTGTAATCTGTTTTTAAAGAAACAACAACAAATGTTGAATGAATGGGATGATTCAACCAGGGAAGTACAGCAACCATGATTAACAACCTCACAGTCAGCTTCATGTAGATATATTTAAGACTGCTGCATTACTTCTGATGAGTAATGTGCCAAAAAGTCTTTCCCTTTCTCATCTAGTGGCGTCTCTTGTTTTCCATATCTAACTCCATCTGCTGTCCTAAAGGTTGGCAGTACATCCGTAAGTCATCTGATTTTTCAGGTTAGGACTGGCGAGCACTTGCCTGTTTTTGTTACAATTAGATTGCAAGATATCGAACAGGTAAGTCTAAGCTCATATTCCTATAAAACAATCCATTCATACCTGTTCTTGGATTAAAATATCGTCTTAGGACTTCTCTTACTTCTGCTACAGTGATTGCGGGAACTCCTTCATACCCTGACTTTATATATACCGCATTATTTAAGCTAACAGGATTACAGAAATTACCTCCTTCAAATTTGCTAAATGGATCTCCAATTTTCTTTTTAGCATCTTGCCTTATTAAAAATACTGCATCCACAATCTCCGCTACAGTTTCATATGCTAAGAAGCATAATACTTCAAGCGCAGATAGTGTAACCTTTAATTCTTTAGTTGGATTGAGCCACTTTTCTAATTTTCCAAAACCTTTACCTATTGAATAACCAGATCTGAAGGAAGTGCAGCGTGCTTTATGATAAGCTTCATACTTGTCAAAGGTCATTGATTCGGTTATCTTAGCAGCTCTTACTTTCCTTAAATAATCGATAGCATCAAACTTAATTTGACTTACTTCATCAGTTTCGTCAAATTCTTTTATGCAGTCAATATGCGTTCTTTTCCTTTTCATGGATGGATCTTTCTCATCATCAAGTATAATACCCGGAATCATTGCCTCTGATGTCCCCTGACGGCTTTTGTCTATTTGATCCAATTTTTTTTGATAGTCATGCAAGCGTTTCATTTTTAATTTATTTTTACGCATCAAATATATGATATCGTAGTTTGTTATTGCTTTCGCTCCACGATAAATAGAAAAATTTAAAGCCTCTTGAAGCATTGAGCGTAGCTGTTGTAAAACTATGCTTTCTACTAACACTACAGTTGCAGCGTTCGGGTTTGGATTGTCGCCTAAACCGTGCATCATATTTGATATTTCTTTTTGAAAGTTTGTGACTTCGCCGGTGGAGTCAATCGTAAAGTATGATACCATTTCTGATGAAATAAAATCTAATTAGTAAACCAAATTCTTTTGGTACAAAGACTATTTTACTAAAAGGACGAAAAACTTAAAAGTTTTGGAGAAATTATTAATTATTTGTAAAACTATCGTGTTTCATGTCTTAACGTCAAAGAAAATGTGACATTTAATTTAGTAGCACAAGGCAAAAGCTTCTTCTTTACAATACAGATGTTTAACTATTACCTGCAAAGAGTTTGTAAAATATTCCTATATAATAGGAAAACACCAAAGCTTATTAAATTTAAGGTAGTGTACTAAAAAATTATTTAAATAATAAAAATACTATCACTGATACAAAAAAACACTTCTTACTACGATATTTCGAGGAATCCTGGTAATATGCAAGATCAGCTGATTTCTTTCAATGTGACAGTGACATCCTGGTTATCAGAGGAATTCAACAATGGAAGAATTAGAAAATATTGAGATTGACAGAAAGCTAAAGTAATAACTGACCTTGCCTTTGGCTTAACGAACTTTTAAAGCTAAATATTATTATAAAGATTAAATTAGGGAAGGATGCTATTCTAAGTTATATTTCTATAGTTATTATGTAATTGTTACCGAAAGTAAAACTAAGAAGATTACAGAAGTGTTAAAATATTGTATTGTCTGAATTGTATTGCAGTTATTCCAATGTTAATTTTTAGAAATATGGCTCTTCGTAATATTGTTAGAAATATAAGCTTCAAATCAAATATAATAAATCACTATCGGTATATCTCATGTTGGTCATGTGGTACAAATGTCAAGGACTTGGTAGTGAATTTGTTTTGTTCAAAATGCAATGCTTTACAACAGCCTGACACGAATGTAAACTATTTCAAGATTATGGGTGTAAATGAAACATATGAATTAGATGAAAGTGAACTCTCTAAAAAGTTTAAAGAACTTCAGAAATATCTTCATCCTGATAAATATGCTAACAAGTAAGTTAACTGTTTGATGGTACAGTGTGATATATAATTCAAAATTCATAAGTAATCGTGCTCTTCTGTTGACTCTATGTTTTACCAAATCTTTCTTAAATTTAATATGGAACAGTAAGAGGGTTTTTCTTCATTACACAATCCATCCCATCTTTTCTTAGGCTTATCCCTAGCAACATATCTCTCCACATTCATCATCTGCAACTCTCTTTGTCACATGTCATTCTTCTCTCCTCATAATATATTAAACAATACCACATGGGATTAGATTCTTCTGGCATATATAGCATATATGGCATTCAGTTATGCATCATTGATACAAAAAATAAATAACAACCCTTAATATTGTTAAAATACTTTTTTTCTAAAATTCAAATAATGATATAATTTTTTATGATTATTTTAAATCAATTTATTGTTCTTAAATATAGGATAATAAATAAAAAAATAGTAAGAAATGATTATTAACTATTACATTGAATTTTATTTTAAATTGCAAGAATTAGTTTACTCAATGAATTAAACTTATCATTTATAAAAATACCCATCAATAAATCATGTCAATCAGTTTATTTATCCAAATCTGACTTAGACCAATGTGTGTTTCTAAATGGGAGAATTCTTACTGTTTATATGCAAGTTTCTAAAATCAAAAACTACTGAACTATCACTATCTCCCTGCAATTTACCCACTTATGTGGGGTTGGCACAGTATGACCAAAGTACATACTGTATACTTTTTTTTTAGAAAAAGGGAGAAAAACGTGAGGCTGATGCCAGATACCAAACCTTCTTGGGAATAAAAATCGCAAAAACTTCAGGACCACTTTTGATAATTCTTTCACAAGTAGAAAGCTATTCTATCAGCAAGTAACCTTGGCTATATTTTACTTGTCTATCTAACTACCGGAGCAAGCCAGAGTGGGTTGCTAGTAAATGAGTAAAGTAGTATGTATGTTTTATATTTTAATTTCAGAGGAGAGCGAGAACAGGAAATCTCAGCAAAGTATTCATCTTTAGTAAATGAAGCATATAAAACATTATTGGAGCCCTTATCTAGAGGTAAAATAAAATGTTCATAATGCAGCATAGCCTAATGGTTCACATTATTAGATTCATTGTGCAAAAACATCTATCCCATCCTTAACTCAAAGATATCATCTATGAATTCTATTCTTAATCTAAATCTAAATTCTTATGACACTGTTATACTCTGGTCAGTGTAGGGCATATAATAAGAAACATTACATTAATATTTACATTAACCAGTTACCAAATATGTAAGAGATGTAAATATCTTATTTTATGGAAGGTGACAGACAAGGAAGTGGTTCATGTTATCAAGTGAACAGAGCGGAGTACTAAGGGTCATCCGCAATCCAATGAATTTGAGGTGTTCTGGCAACCACCATACAGAGCAGAGGTAGGATGTGGTTAAGGGTATTACATGGCTCCTTTATATAAGCATATGCTTATGCATATAGTGAGCAATTCTTACACGCATATCTTTCAGCTATCTTGAAAACGGTTCTAATAATTTAGATAAAATGTTGTACTTAAATTCGGTATTGAATTTTTAAAAAGCATCTATGTAGGTATATTTCCAGGAAATTTGTGAATATCTAAAAGATTTTAGAGTGCCATCTATGGTGACATGCGATATCTCTTCATTGTTGTTATGGTACTGGTACTTGATATTCTTTGAAATCTCACTAGATGTCATACTACACATACGAAAACTAAATATCATCGAAACGAATCAAAACACGAGTTTACACGGACACACGGTCCACAGATAGTAGAAATAAATGGAACAATTTAATTAAAATTCAAAATATTTACAAACATTTCATAATATGACAAATGTGACTGAATGTTGGTCTAATGGTATTGCAGTATGCAAGTAACCTATAGACACATGTTCATAACTAATCTAGTTGCAGTGTAAGGCGGATATTAAATTAAATGAATGGTGTTTGAGATCATCAGTATTTTATTTATATTTTAGGTATATACATGCTAAAATTAAGGGATAAAGAAATCTCAGAAAATACAGAAGTTGACCAAGAATTTCTCATAACGATCATGGAGAAAAACGAAGAAGTAGAAAGTGCAGATACAGAGGAAGAAATCATGAAATTAAACAAAGAGAATAAAGCGATAATAAAAGATTTACAGAAAAAGTTGTCTCAAGCCTTTTTTGACGGTGATTTCAACAGAGTTACAAAGTTATTGGGACAAATGAAGTACTACACAAGTATTGACAACCAAATACAAGGTGTAATTCGTAATAAAGGCATTATTAGATAAATCTTCAAGGTTTTTGTGTGACATTGTTATTTGTTATTAATTTTATTAAACGTTTACCATAATATCAGGTGTTTCTACGTATAATCTTGATTCCTAAAAAACTCAAATCCATATAGAGTATGAAACGAATCCTCATTTATTGATAGGAGTTGCAGAATCTATACGGCCTTTTATGTACGCAGATATGAGCCGGTAAAAAATAAAGGAAATCTCACTTGTATCGTACATTTTTTCGGGATAAAAAGTATGTGCCTATGTGCCATTCAAGGCTATAATTATATTTGTGCCAAATTTCATGCTGATCCGTTCGGTCGTTTTTGTGTGAAAGAGTAACAATCATCCATTTGAACATTAATAAATAATATACGTACATATAGAAGGTTTCATTTATCGTTTTTGTTGATAGTTCTTAGGGTACAGAATGCCTAATGCTGAAAAAATTTGGTCAAATACTGGTTTTTTCATTACAAAAAAAACTTTTAAAAAAGAACTGCAGGTGAGATTTAATTAATATGTTGTGTTATAGATTAATTTTACCAGAAATGTAATAGGATCATGTGCGGACACGTAGTCACGCGAACTAACGGCACTTTAATAGAGTTTATATTATGATCTCATAACATTTTAATACATTTAAAATTATTTTACGAATGATTGATGATCCAGTATTCTCTAAATTACTGCCTAGCTATTTGCATTTTACTACCAATATACTTCGATTGTGATTACTTGATACTTTTTACTAAGAATTATAGGAAATTGATACTTTTAGAAATAGTAAGGCATGTTATGTGATCAATCCGCCTGCGGATCGCTTCAGACATTAACAAACCATTCGAACAAACTCGTCATATCATTTTTTTTTAACAAAAACAAAGCCGACTACAAAAAAACTATATTCAAAAACAAATAACGCACTAAAAGTGTAAAACAATTTTACGCGAGTAAACATAAGAATCAATTCTTAATCATATTTACTTTTTGGAGTCAGAGTCAGGCAAGGAAATACCAATATACGAAGAATCCTCGAAATCGGTTCACCAGGAGCGGAGTTTTGAGTTATCAAACATAAAAAAAACATACAGACGAATTGATAACCTCCGGCTTTTTGAAGTCGGTTAAAACTGAGTAACTACTGCGAATATAGGTATGTAAAAGCTGTAGATAAACAATTCCCAAATAGTCGTCTTTTTTCTTTATATTTATATTAATTTCATTGTAACAATATGGGCTTATCAAATCCCAAAAGCGTCACATGGTAAAATAGCAAGATGGCATTATCAGGCCCTAACGTTTTCTTATAATGTTATATTTTAGAATCATTGAGTTTTTATCGTAGATGTTAAAGTCGCAATCGTTGTATTCGATTAAAAATACGAAAGCTAAACAATTATTTTAACAGATCAAGACATTTGCGTCGAGCTACATAATAAGATGCTTTAGTACCTTATAACTAACGTTAGGTCTAAGAAAGTAACAGACGCGTACGGTTCTTTGAGTGCGCTGTGTGTTCAAACATATGAAGAGTACAAACATCGCTGTGAATTATTTAGACTTTATTTAGTTGTAATGTGTGCTCAAGGCGTGTTATTTATTTGCTTATGTACAATAATTCTGCTAAATTCAGGTAAGTCTGTAATAATATTATTGTAAACCCACAGTGGTGGGTCTAGGATTGCGATTTAGAGGGTTTAACCTCATATTGGAGGCGGAGGGGGAGGGGACTTGACTCTCCTTGCTAATCCGGTAATAATATTAAAGTAACGGTTCGAGCCGACATTTTCGAGGTAACCCCCCAGTTTAGTTAGTTTTAGACGAGGCTTAGGCTAAGCGCCCTCTGCGCTCTGCCACCTCAAACCCGGTAACACTATATATGCAACAACATGTTTATCACAAAAAATCTGATATATATATTGGTTTGTGCGAAAGTTTCAAGACAGCGATTGTCACCTAACATCAGGTGACCCGCTTGCTCATTTTCCTCATTTCCTTCTCCCATAAAAACGCCCAACCCAGTCCTACTCCATGAAATCAGGACTACAGTTCCATATGATTTATTCGCTTGTATAACAATTTATTTATTTTATTTTAGCTCAACCACGACTTCCCATCGCACTCACTCGCGTATTAGGTGGCGCGCCAACAACAATTAGTCAATACCCAATATTGGCTCAATTGCTCTTAGACCCCTGGGCTACTAATCAGTATAGCCAACATTGCGCAGGAGTTATTCTGACATCTCGGCACGTAATTTCAACTGCTCATTGCTTCCAACATAACGAAAATACTGGTAGAAAGTAAGTAACATTTAATTTAAACTTCAAATTAAGTGATCCTTAGCGAAGTGCCTCTGGCACCTCACTTATCAGACGTATTGCAGAATACTTCTACGTCACACCTTCTTCTTCTCCTGTCTTCTGTGAGGTTGTGGTATTTTACCGGTCAACCCGGCCCATTCCCATATTTTTGTATTAAGTTAAAAAAGTTTACATTTTCTTATATTCACCCCTTGCCTGCCTTACTTACTTATCTTAATTTCAGTTACACAAAGCCCTACTATTGGAAGGTGCGCATTGGCTCATCATACCGCACTACAGGCGGGGTGGTGCACAGGGTAAAGAATATAATACCTCATCCCTCATTTGACAAGTATTATTACAAGAATGACGTAGCGGTATTAGTTGTGGCAACACCTTTCACGATGACCAAATTTGCTAGACAAGGCACTATAACAAAACCCGGGACTGAAATTGCTGTTAATTCTTTGTGCACATTAGTGGGATGGGGTACTACGCAGGTAATTTTTTTCAAATAGTTGTACTGGAAACTAGATTTGTAATTATTTAATAATTGTTACGTATGAATAAAATATAGAAAGAAGAAGACACAAGGGTGAACGTACGATCTCTGACACCGAGGTGAAGTCATGGCGTGAGAGGATTTACGGTATAGTCCTGTCACCACTTTCTTTACATCACGCAACTTGATAGTGGATATTGAAAAATGTCAATTGAAATTATTTTTGCAATTTATCTCAACGTCAATCCAACGAGTTGAAGACTAACCATTCCTTTCCAGAGTAATTGGACATTTTGTAGGAATGAAGAAAGCGAAGGAACGGTGAGGAATAATTAATGCTTGATTGAGCAAAACGCAGAATGAATTCTACACTTCGTGGAATTTCAAGGGTTCGATACTTACCGTTTTGATCCAGCCACATTTTATAATATAGTAATGCAATATGGATGCGAATGTGAGGATATCACTCTTTAGACTCTCTTTCTTGAGTATTATGTACTTATAAGATAGTTAAAGTTATGTTTTAAGTCCATCATGCGGCTCCTAAAAATCCCTCGATGTGCTTGTATACATAATAGCTTATCCTTCTTTTTTTTCAGCGAGGTAGGCCACAGCCTGATCAACTCCAATACACGGTGATGGTAACAATAGGTCAACAAGAATGCATAATGCGGTACAATACCATTGGAGCCGTTATAGCTGATTCTATGTTCTGCGCTGGTAATCTAGAAATGGATGGCATAGATGGATGTTATGGGGATTCTGGAGGACCTCTGATATACAAAGGAGTTGTTGTAGGTCTTGTGTCTTTCGGGTACGGCTGCGGACTGCGCTACTATCCCGGAGTTTACACTAAACTATCCCATTTCACTGATTGGATTATTAAAACAATTGCTATTAATAAATAAAAGAAAAACAGTTTGTCTCGTTATTTCCGTTGAACTATCCTACTATACTACCAATGATAATTTTACTTTAGGATAGGGATAGGATTTAGGAGCTGAGGATGATTTATTTGTGACATTTTTCTTCATTATTGAATTTAAAAAGGTCGATAATTATTTTCATCGCTAGCAACCTTTTTTTAATGAAATTAAAGAAGTAAAATATAAATTCCTTAACCCGAGTACGTTGCACAAGGGCAAGTATTTTCTATTTGCTTTCTATTCCACTATGCTTTATGAAATAGTGATGGATAAATGTACATTTAAATTATCCATTTTTGTGCGAATGAGATAAACAAAAAGGATATCTAGTTATCTTAACTGACAAATTTTAACACATCTGATAATTTAGGCAATTCTATCAAAATAGCGTTCTTCTTCAGACACTTGTTTTTATAAAAGCTGCATAATATTATTATAATTAAAGTACTTACTGTATAGCTCCTATACGAGCCTTACTTTAAACTAATTAAGATTTGACTAAAATCGATAGGGCTTGTAAAAATGAAAAAAAAACACTTATTATCACATTTTACTTTTTCTATATCTAGTGATTTATATTATTACCGTGTTATATTTTTCAACGTCCAGGAAATCTACATCACTAGTAACAATAACAGTCAATATAATCAAGTGCAAGAGTCAACTTTAACTGTCAAACTGTCAAGTCCCGAGAAACGAGATATAGATACCGTATCTACCATTATAAATGAATCAAGATTTCTTTACCAATTTATGCAATAGACAACAATTCTCTGCAATTTCCATTAAATTATAAATATAAAAATACGTAAATTATTGTAGAACCGAAATATAATAGACAAAAATGTCGAGGCAAACATCTAGGCTCGATGCTAAGAAAGTTGTAAGTAGATTAATTTGACATTTTATATTATTTCATTTTCGTAAATATTAATAATAGTATTTTAAAATTTCTAGAATTCGGAATTACTAACACTAACATATGGCGCCTTAGTGTCACAAATGTTAAAGGAAACGGAGAATAATGATGAAGTAAATAAACATTTGGAACGCATCGGATATAATATGGGCGTACGTTTGATTGAAGACTTCCTCGCTCGAACTTCGTCGAATCGTTGTTTGGAGATGAGAGAGACCGCCGATAAAATCCAGCAGGCTTTTAGGTATTACCTTGTATTTACTAAAACATATCCTTAACAATTAAATATTTTGTTTTGGATCTTCATATGTTTTAATCCTTGTCTTCTACAAACTAGCCAGCAATACATCTGCAACATATCTCGATCGTTGGGGATATTGATAGTGGTGGTGATGATGTTATAACTTGTGCGTTGTGGTAAATATTGCCAGATATCAACATTTAAGTATCATTGCTCAATAAAAAGTATGTAAGAAGGAAAAATATAATTGGATATTTACCATTATGTTAAGGTGTAATGGGGTAGCAAGATTAAAAAATGATAAAGCATGACAGTAGCAGTAGTTGGAAAATCTAACCTTTACACTTAAAGTTATTCTAATTCATCTAGTATAATTTTTCTAATACTTAAATTTATGATTTAGTCATTTAAGTTTTTGCGGCAATCATGTAATGCCAAACCCATATTTTTTTATCACCTTTTGACTCCGGATTTAAAGATATTTGTTATTAGTTATTATAAATGTGGTACAATCAAGAGCTCTTATGTACTTTTGCCTTAGGATAGGTAGCTCACACTAAAAACTAGCCGAAACTTATACAGTATTGACATTTATACTGTGCCGGCTCTACATAATTGGGAAAAGGGCATGGAGTTGATAACTTGATAGTTGTAAACACTGAAGCTAAGCATTTTAAATACTTTGCTAGCATAGCAAGCACAGTGGGTCTTGCATCCTACTAAATAGGAATGGTATGTTAAATGTGTTACTATAATATTTCCAGGTTATATCTCAATATGCAGCCAACAGTAACCAGCTGGAGCAGTGCGGGTGATGAGTTCTCTCTGGTTTGGGACCAGTGCCCCCTCAGCGAGTGGGTGGAGATACCCAATACAGGTCTTAAGTACTGTGCTTTGATACCCGGTGCTATACGCGGCGCCTTACAAATGGTACAATTAGATGTGCAATGCTGGTTTGTCCAGGTATGTATCAGTTTTAATTGATATTTTATCTTCACACACTATAAAACAAAGTCACTTCTGCTTCATGATTTGACATGAGCATAACCAAAAAAAAACCTGCATCTCTGTAGGTTTAGATATAGGCCTATTATAAATTTAAAAGAGGTAGGAGAACCTATATTGTTCAGATTAGTCGCTTACTATAAAAATTAGATATAAGGAGCACCCGTAACCAACAAGCTTGTATGGATAGACTAGTAGTGTATGGATATGAGAGAGGTGTGCCAGGACGAGTCAAATGGAAATGCATGATTTCTGCCTACCCTTCTAGGTTGCGGGCGTGAGCGCTTATTTTATTTAAATTCATGTCTTATACATAATGTATATTTTCTTACAGAATTTTATGCATTCATTGTTCAACTAACTAACTTAATATACATTTCAGGATCAGTTACGAGGTGATGCAGTGACTGAATTACGGGTGAAATATATCAAGAGATTAGAAGACGCCATTCCCGCAGGAGAAGATTAAATTATCTTATGCTATTCCTTTAAAATTATATATCATTATTATTATTCTTTATATAGTTACTACATAATATGTTACATAGTTGAATGTAGTCAAACTATAGCACTTGCAATCATTTTTAGATGCTTATACAAGTTTTGTTGGTGTTTTGAAGAAGGTGGCAAAAAAGCAAGTTGTGTACCTGATGTTAAGCGACTACCCATAGGCAACCACGACAAACAAATGAGTTGCAGATGCGTTGACTACCTTATTTTGAACAGGGGAGGGAGAAGGTTTGAAATTGAATAGAGGTAAGGATGAAATGGGAAAGTGGATTAGAATTGGCCTCCCGCACCTCATTTACCACATGAAATGAGGAATCATAAAATATACATTAATTAAGATATATGTTTCATTGTCTGATTGTCAACTTCGTCAGCTTATAATTTAACTAACCATCTTATAAAAAACTGGCAAATTGTGAATTATTGACAATTTGGCATGCCATTTCTTGAAGCTTTATAAACTCTTGAAGTCAAATTGTGAAGCGATTTTTACTTATATCTATTTTGCTTGCGTTATTACGTTAAAGTTACAATAAGAGATATTTGATTGGAATATAGATAGTAGATTTTAAAACAATGTAATCTTAAATATATCTTAAAAATACGTTTGTCAGAGCAAAAATAAGCTTGCAGAGATTGCCATGATATATCAAATTGTCAATGATTCGTTCAGTTCATAATGTGCGTCAGTTTAAAATAAGATCAGATTACAAACTGACAATGTTTCCAATCTAACGGTAACATATATGCAATCCTACTAATATTGCAAATGCGAAAGTTTGTAAGTAGTAGGAATAGTATATAATAAAGTAAGAATGCGTTTTAATGAAACTACACTATTATAGCTTATACATCAGAGTAACATATAGGCAATAATTTTCGTGAATCATCCAAAATGTAACGATGGTGTCAAGTAAGGAAGAAAAATTCCGCCATATGCGAGCTATTCTGGTCTGCTCTGCAAAAACCGTTAGAGTTACACGTAAAATTATTAAAACTATCGTGAGACATTATCAATAAACTTTTTATGAAACGGCTTTACTCACGTTCGCGTTTTTCTCGGTGTCGGTCGGTAAACACCGATAAAACACGAACGTGAATAAAGTCGTATTTAATGTATAATGGAGATGTTTACCTTAAATATTCCTACAAAAAAGCCCGCGACAGCATTTATCTATATTTTATATGGAAGCCATTATCGCCAAAATAGTAAATCATTTAATAATAAGGCGGAGCGAAGTTTGCCGGGCCAGCTAGTATGTCATGACATTGTCTAATTTTAATGCTGCCGATAAATTAAAAAGGTTTTAAACTAAATTTGAACTTATGACTGTGAATTACAGTGAAATTTCCTAATGTTTTTGCTCGATGTATTTAAATAAAATAATCTTTTGATATTTGGACCGAATAATCCGATAAAAAGTATTCAAACAGACAAACACTTCACTGTTTTAAACTTGACGTGAGAGTTGTGTTATACATGTTGTAATCAAAATAATAAACACAAGAACTTTATAATTTGTACATTATTGAAACAGATATTTTTGCTTGATCACTACATACGTGTATTTTTTACATTTACTTATATTTGATCGATGTGTTGGCGTAAATTAAATTCAATTTTCACCCAAAACTTCATTATTATATAAAATTAACTTCAAATTATGTATGAAGAAAAGATGAAATCATTTTATAGCAATTCCATTAAAAAACAATCAGTACGGCATTGAAGACTGGTCACATAAAACTATTAATTTATTCGCGGTTGTGCGAGGCAGGAGATCATGCGAAAGTCTCGCGGTAGTGGAACGCCAACCTAATGATTAAACACCTTAATAGGTGTGGATAGTTTTAGGTGTTGTGCGATGACGGAACTCAGCGGCAGGAATTGTTCCAAACAGTTCTTCGGACCACTCCCTATGGAACATCCGATAAAAAATAAGAGACGCGACGTCTTCCTGCTGTTGTTTAGGATAAGGAATATAATATGGTTCTATTCCTATTCCTAATAGATTATGAAGCAAAATCCACAGAGAAACTACGGGATGGAAGATACAATTTGCTCTTTAAAACCCAAGTCATATTCACTCACTTACACTATCTCCTAAATGTTGCGGCTTACAGGCGACAGTATATTTAAAGCTCAATTGCGGTTAGAAAACATACTAAGTACAAGATCGTCAGATGATCCGCTGGAAATGATCAACTGTAATCTGTGGCTAGATCAATGAATAGGTTATTCATGTTAGGCTCTACCATAGTTAAAGCCGTAACTGACAGTTGTGAAAAATGTTTTTTAAACAATTTCTTCTTTCTAAATAAGGTTTATCAATGGAAGAGCCCACAACAAACAACAGTGGTAGAGCCCGCAACAACATCTGTTGCACGAGTGGGCCGGCTCAACCGTGAAATGCCACGACCTGATAGAAGACAGGCGTAAAGTAGAGTACTCTGCGTTTCGTCTGACGAGTGAGGTGCCGGAGGCCTAATTATAGTTCTCTCCCCCTTCCCACCCTTTTCTTATAAGGAACTTGACGGTGGAGGGGATGTATAGGAATTGGAAGTAACCATTTTCTGTTTGTCCCCTCCCCTGTCCGTTAAAGGTGGGTCATTAGTTACTTGTAGATATCTGTGGGTAGCGGCAGTTAACATCAGGTAAGCAGATTGTTCATTTGCCACCTTATTCCATAAAATGAAAATGAATAAATTCGCTGTCTTGAAGCAGGTTACGTTTAGTGATAGCGTTACCTTGATGTATACGTACAGTTGGAGAACCAATACTATAACTATACTATACACTATTGACAAGACCATTTCTACCCCTTTCCATCATTAAGATATGTGAAGGGGATGGGGATTGTGACACATTTTCAGCAATCTTATTTTTTTAGAAACTAGCTTCTGCCGCGATTTGTAGCCATGACTTTTATATTGGGGATAAAAGGTACGTTATTTTCCTTTTCTGTGTACTTGATAAAATGCAACACACCGTGACGAGCGCCATATATTTTTTAATGAATTATAATATGAAAAGCTAGCATGCAATTTATTTAGTCGTAACAATGTCACGTGTCATTTTTAGGTTCCTATATTTTACTCGTCACTAACGTTCGTGTACACACAATAACACAACATACGTTGTCACATGTAGATGTGATCGGGTATCCTCTTGTCAACAAAACTTCCGTTAATTAGAGACTGGAGTCTTTCCGTGTTATGAACAATGCCGGGGTACAATATCATTGCTACGAATCCAATCCAATTCATTTTCATTGATGCCGTTATGAGTACGATAGGAAAATGAAATACTGTAACAATTAGGGATAAAAATAGCACGATCTTTATTGATACACTAGCTGTGCCACGCGGTTTCACCCGCCGCATAATTTAATTTAACCGACATACATCCAGCTTAAGTTTAACCCTATTTAATAAGATTGTACACATATGATCCAAATGATGTAATATAAAATACATATAATTTTACGAAATATTAAAAGAATTCTTATAAAACTTTAGGGCTCATCAATCGGTCTTTTGTTCCTTGAGGAAAGAAGAAGATAGGAATGGAAGTCCAGTATCGCATAACTTACCTTTCGTTACATCGTTCGTCGAAAGCAACCTGAACCTTCCCAACCCTTTACTATTATAAGATTTAGATATTCATTCAGTATTATATATCTGCTACAAATAAGATCAGGTTCCTAACAGATGTTATATGCTCTTACGGTCGTGTTAGTAATTTAAGAACGTAATATGTCACTGTCGAATTCTTTCACGACAGGGTGGTATGACCAAAAGGAAATCGTTTTTAGAATTTTTATGTAAAATAAATATACTTATCACTTTCTATATTTGGCACATTGTGCTTATAATAATTGGAATAAAGGAAGAATTATGTTACATTATAGCGGACAGTTCGTTGAAATTCGAGAGTTATATAATTTCCAATTCAAAGAATACTCAGTGGTGCAGAGCATGCTCTAGGTATTACATGGAAAATACGGATCCCAACAAGCGTGAAGCATCGCAGACAATGACTTCGTTAGTCTAGAGAACACTTCTCTCGAGGGTGTCGCTTCACGGACTTCACTGCACTCCATAGATACATCTAGTCCATTTTCCTCGGCTGTATGAAATATGGCCTTTGCCTCCCTGAGTATAAAGAACAAAGTCGAATGCCAACTTTATATCTCCACACGTATGAACTACGAACTTCAACGCTTTCATACTTGAGATTGCAAATGACAGATACGAATCCCGCGCTTTTTGTCAGTTTCGAAAACCGAAAATATCATATTTTTCCAACTACACTGTATTTATCATTTATAAACAACCTTGGATTGGTGTACAGTTTACGTATGAACTTTTTATCTGGCGTGTTTCGCTTAAGTTTTAGATTGTTTAAGTGATGTAGAACCGATTTCCAAACACTTTCGACAGGATATGATCATGGTTTAATTTCAGGATCTACGCGAATTTATGAGAATTTTATTCTACTTGTGTTGACTTTTAATATAAGCAGATATTTCGCCGTAACTCCGTATGAACTAGTGAATGGCACAATATGTTTACATAACAATAACTGCATATCTGTGCGACAAACATCATTTGACCGCGTCCGACCGGATGGTCTAATTTTGTAACTCTATCTGCGGTCACTTTATATAACACCACAGATAAGAAACTTAAGAACATGCACGAGAAATTATTACTATAATATAATACCTGTAGAATGTAATAAAAACATTGTAAAAGGACTAGGAAAGGAACCTCTAAGTTGATTGTATGCATTCATAAACAATTTATTTGAAATAAAAATGTCAACAACTGAAGCTTGTGTGAAATGGTTCTCGATTATAGTCGAATGGTGAATTCGAACCTGCGACACTTTCCTAGTCCGTACCCAAAACCATTACAATTACAGTGTTCATATCTACTAGTTTAAACTTCCCCCCACCAATCGTTCCGTTTGCTCTGTCTCTTTTGGTAATCTTTTTTATTAAGCCTTTATTGATTTAATATGCTTTGCACTAGTTACCATGTTGTTGTGTAAAAACCATAAGCCGAATGCTTTAGCTATAGATATAGCTTTAAAGTATTGCAAGTAAATAACTTTCTTTTCCTACTGAGATATTGTAGAAAGCTAATCTCGTAAAGGTGAGAGGCTGCGTACGTTCACCTGCATATTTGATTAGATATATCTTCATTTGTGCTCTCCACTGGCGATGAATAGAATTCATTTTTTGAATAGCAACCATTGTTTGTTGTGTTACATTTTTTTATTTAGTTATGAAATATTAAATAAAAATAAAAACAAATATTTCAACAATATTGAATTAAAAATGCGGCACCAGATTTAATTAAATAAACAAAAGTTTTATAAATCACTCATTTTAATGCTACCATAGTTTATTTTAATACTTAGAACAATTAAAATTATTAATAAATTGATTCCATTTAAAGTTGAACTGTCGTAACGCATCGACCTTTGCGATGGAATCTATAGCACTGTATTTCAATGAGTTTATAGCTAGCTGTTTAAGCAGTCTTAGATCGGACAGTCTACTGGCTACAGCCACGAATGCGACATAGAAGTCCTCGGACAGAGGGTCCGCCTCCCACACTCCCGGGTCGTCACTGGACAGTACAACTGGCATACCGTGCGCAAGGAACGCACTCAACGGATGATTCCTTATATCACGAACTAAAGACAAAACGGCATTCGATATCACATTTACCTCCAAGCCAATATCCTTCTTGATAACTTCGTTCAGTACCTGAGGATGTTTTGGAAGCGCATACGCATGTCCCAAACGTCTAGCCCCGAGCAGCACTGCATCGACAAGATTTTCGTCGGTCAGCGTACCATACCAATCTGTTTCTCCGGCATGAAAGAAGTAATTCAATTCCGATGCGGCCTCCAATAATTGTGGAACGAACTCTATGAGTGGACTTCCCAAATCCTCTTGTCCTACTAAGTCGAACCCAGCGAATGTGTCAGGCATATCCTTCTTTATCCTCTTTGCTAATTCTATGTATTCTTCTAACTTCGGACGGTCTACCTTCCTAGATGGAGCATATATAAGTTTTGCACCTAAAAAGTCACGGTGATCTTTCATGAAGTTTTTAATCACCTTCTTGTAAGATTTCGCTGTGATTAAAGCATCGTAAACTGAGCCATCTAATTCGTATAGATTCGGTAGAATGCTTCGTACTTCTAAGTACATGATGTTGTCTTCTCTAAATTTCTTTAGAGCGTCGTAAAAGTACTGCTCCCAAACAGGTCTATAGGAAAGCATCGGCGTGACTGTACTAAAGAACTTCATAAACGCTTTCCAAGTTTCTCTTATGCTCGGATAAACTATATCGGGATTTTTCACAAGCAACGTAAAATGTTTCCTCAAATCGGCGTCAAATTTTGTGACGTTGTTGGACGCACTTCGCGCTTTGCTCATGAGTTGCCACTGCCCATCGCAAGGAGATTTCGGTGGTGCATTGGCGAAAATTAAATGTAAATTATTCGAGAAACAAACATATAGATTATCAAGATAGGTTACATTCATCAAATAGTCGGGGCCCAATAGCCCCATATCGTGGACATGCAGCGCAGCACCTTTTGGAATGTCTTTTATTATCTTGTAGACCTTAGAGGACTTGATGTATTGCTTGTAAGTAAAATAATGACGTGAGCAATTGAAATACCTCGGGTTATCGAACCAGAAATCGACTTCCTTGAACTTGTATCGCATCAGGCAGACGTTGACCGCGGCTTCTTTATCGCTGAGAGTGACATTTCCACCGAGAGAAGAACGAGTTTCACTTCTTAGGATCTTGTATCGTTTATCAAAGTACTCATCGATATCCGACGCGTATACACTGTGAACGTACAAAAGAAACAATATTACTGCACGCATGTTGACACAAACGTACGGACGTGACAAACGTTCAATATAAACTGGTGGCCGCTTAGCGCAATGACCTTTGCCGGTCAGCAAATTATACCTACTAATGTGCTTATTGTTTTTAAACGGGTTGAATCACGATTTGGTTACAATCTACGTTTTTGCGAATTATTATTAATGTTAGTTTTGTTGTTAATATCACATATTTAGTTAATTTATGCTAAATGAGTTTGTTTTTTAAGTATGGTTAAAGATAACATGATTACTTAGACATAAATATGTTTATGATATTCAATAATTGGGTACGTTAATTATCCTTGCTATTGTAAAATTTTATTATATTTGTAGAAAACCTATTTAAATTGATGATTATTACCTACCATTGATAATATCAGTATTTGTTGAGCTTTGGATTGGCATTGTCAACTGCATTTACATTTTTGGATTAAACGACTAGTTGAATTAACGAGTGGTTTAATATCGCCCTACTAAAATCAGATCCAGGATAGTGGTCGCGACACCTCATGGATTCGCTGATGTGTCTATCTCAAAGGGAAGAAACACAATACAAATGGTTAGATATTAAAGTATTTATTTTTAAAATAAAACGAAAGAACATTTTGTTTTGTAGAGCTATGTAGGAATTATTTTGATGGAACAAGTTGGGAGCCATTTTAATTCATACTGGAGATCATTATGGGCATTGGGGTGCATCCTTTGTTATGAAGACGGGCTCGCTCAGTGTCATCCATAAACTTTGAGGGACTTGTAATTAGAAGATTAAAGAGAAAGGCGAGTGTGACTACATGCGGGACGTCGATGGCATACGTGAATTCGCGTCGCCGCCATATTTCTTCTTTTTTTAAACGAATGCGTAGCGCGGGGCGGTACAGTTAAGTACCACTTAATCCTACCCCCAACCCTTTCGTTGCATAAAATCAAACATGGCGGATGAGGCGCGGCCTTATTATTTCTTTTAGGTTTTTTTTTATTATTTTTAGTTTCTTTAGAGCGTCTCTTTGAAACCGAAACCCCCTTTGGTTAGACGCCGCTTGCTGTAATTTACACCGTTTAAAGAATAAGTATTTTTTATCGCTCAATATCGCGCTACAGCCCTTTGAAAAATCAGTTAGTGACGTGCCTACACTTCGTATGCTATGTTTTAGTGAAGTGAACATTATACATTTTTGAGAATTATTTTATTTGCATAATAATGCACGTGTAAATTTCATTACTGCTTGTATACATGATCGATTGGTAACTTCATCAGTTTATGGCCGGACTGGGCATATTATAAACTGTCAGCAAATTGTAAACTAAGCGATTCATTGACAATCTATATACATACATAAAAGAAGAAACTGACTGACTGTTGTATCAAAATAACTAAATAAACTACTGGCCCTAGAGACGTAAAATTTTGGACAGTGATTATTACGTAGGCTACCTCTTAAAAAGGATTTTTCTAAATTCATCCGCACGCGTACGAAGCCGAAGCGGTCGCTAGTGTCAATAAATTCGTATGTAGTATGTATGTCGATATTGTACAAATTAAGGATGTACATTGGATTATTTTTGTTGCAATACGTGTAGCAACTTATATAGAAAATAAAGGGGACGGAGAATACGTCGTCTTATCGCGTCTAATTGTATTTATATAATTACCTACCGGGTCTAACCAGACCCAGACCAACATTTTACCACATTGGGTACCTCCCTTTCCGGAAAGGAAAATTTGGACAAACACATGAACAGAATCAAAAGCTTATAACTCTTGACAATGATGATGAATAGGAGACTGAAATATCCTATTCCCGTCTATTCCTCCTCTGTCCATTATTCAACGCATCTGCAGCTATATTTTTTTTTGGATCCACTTGCTCGTTGCCACCTTGTTCCATAAAAAAAAATTTATCACAAGATATTTAAAAAAAATTGTGCACAAACAAACTATAAAGATTTATATAGTAGTATAGTAGACATATGTTATGTTCACAATAGTATGTTATTATAAATAAAAAAAGATAAATACTACATTTATGTTATATCTTTAGTATTTCTAGAAAAGCATAATTCCTAACAATACACCCAAGATGGTTATTTACTAACTCAGTTCCTATGACAATGCTCAGGTTATGGTTTTACGAGTCTCGTATTACCTAAGCATTGCTGTATAGTAAAAACTTATTTTGTCTAACTTACCTAACTTAGAAGTTAGTTCATCTGTCTGTTTGTAATAATAAAGTTATATTCTTATCTGATGCGTTTTTTAGATTCCGAAATAGAGTAGCAGTTGTTATTGCAATTACCATTATAAATACATAGAAATATGTTGATGATGATAAAGTCATCATGTCATGTTCACAAGCAACAAGCCAATGCCTTCAATTGTCTTGCTTTATGTCTTAAAATAATTGAATAATATTCCATGTTAGTCGTGACTCTGTAGTAAATATTTTAAATGGTAAGTAAGGTGGAAAAGTGGCTTTAAAAGAGGGGGTTTTGTTTAAAATCGAGGAAGACACAATTCCTTGTATACGTTGAAAGGATGAATGAAAATAGAGTGAGAAGGCAAACTTCAACGAGTTGACTGGACTGGCAGGGTAATTAACTGGTAAATCGCTCGTTAGAGATATAGGTATGCCATCGTCAGCGTCTACATATTTCATATTACTTTAAAGTAATCTTTTTAATAAAATCAGTTGATCTAATTTTTTTCATTAATTGTATTGCATACAGAGTAAGGGCATTTTACTAGTGTATCGCTAACAACTAACTTTGTTTATTTTACGTGAGAATGCGGTCGGCGTCGTTATCTAAAACATGATCGAGACATCGGCTGTCGATCGAAGTTGATAAAGTGTGACATGATACAAAAACATTTTTACTTTACTCGGAAATAGTTTTTATCAAGTGACAGTCACTAATATCGATAATTCAACACGGTGAACACGTGTAGCTATGCACATGTCAATTATTTTTTATTAATTGATTTTATTCTACGAATAACTAATAATCGACCTTTGTTCCGTACGTGAGGTAGTTCTTTTTTTCTTATTACCGTCCGGTCTCTAACTAAGCAACCTCGCTCTGAATAAAATCATTTAAGTAGTTCTTTTTTACATAGTTCATTTAGTAATGGCCGCAAAGTGGACCGTGTTTTTTGGTACTTTAATAGGAAGTGTAATAATAGTTTTATCGGAAAATGCTGCTGAAACTGCTCTCAAAAGAAGACAGATTCTTCTACAGAAAGAACAAGATTTGATGGTAGGTAATGGTATAGTGTTGAGTGATAGTGAACAAAAGGTTAACGAAATTATAATGGACTTAAAATTAAAAGAATTGAACTTTGGTTTTGAGAATCCACAGTACTTTAATTGTTCGAAGCATTTTTTCGAATATAAGAAAGATGTTATGAAGTCCGAATTGTTCAAATTGATTCAGAAGATGCCGAAGGGCGCGATACTGCACGCGCATGATACTGCAATGCTCAATGCAGATTACGTTCTGAAATTAACATACTGGGATAACTTATACGTTTGTTTCGAACGTGACAACGTCAACTTCTTATTTTCGGAAAATCAACCAAACACTACGTGCGGAACCAAATGGGAGTTAATGAGAAGAGCTAGGTATGCTTCGGAAAACGTTGAAAAGTTTGATATCAAGTTAAAGAAACTCTTCACTCTCGTGATCGATAATCCTTCTGATGTATATTCCGATATAAATGCAGTGTGGAGTAAATTTCAAAACTATTTTAAAAGTACCAGCGGCCTGTTCACTTACAAACCTGTGTGGGAGCAATATTTCTATGATACATTAAAAGCCGCAAGGGACGATAACATAATGTATCTTGAAATACGTAGTGTTTTACCATCACTTTATGATCTGCGAGGAAAAGTTTTCCATTCGATAGCAACAGCTGATTCTTACAAGTCTGTATTAGATAAGTTTATGTCCGACTATCCAGATTTCTTTGGCGCTAAATTGATTTACGCACCTTTGAGATTTGTTAATAGAAAAACTTTGAAGGAGTACCTCAATATTGCGATTGAAATCAAAGAGAAATTGCCAAATTTTCTCGCTGGTTTTGATTTAGTCGGACAAGAAGATTTGGGAGGACCTTTAAAGGATTTTCTGCCTGAACTGTTAGAAGCATCCGATGAAATTAATTATTTCTTCCACGCGGGAGAGACCAATTGGTACGGCACCAGTTCTGATGAGAACTTAGCAGATGCTATAGTGCTTGGTGCTCGGCGTATTGGTCACGGGTATGCTATAATTAAGCACCCTGTACTGATGGAGGAAGTAAAGAAGAGCAACATAGCTTTAGAAGTAAACGTTATTTCTAATAAAGTTCTCAAACTTGTTGATGACGTAAGAAACCATCCTCTAGCTTCGTTCTTAGCTCATGGGCTACCTGTTGTCATATCCAGTGACGACCCGGGCCTCTGGGACGCGGAACCATTGTCTCACGATTTTTATGTCACTTTCGTTGGGGTTTCCAGTAAACATGCAGATTTGAGACTCTTAAAGAAGTTAGCTTTGAATTCTTTGTATTACAGCAGTATTTCCAACAAAGATAGGGTTGTACATGAGTTTAACATACGCTGGACTAAATTCATAGATAGCATTGTCAGGGACAAATGGTAGTCATAAATTTTACGCTTAAGATACTGAAATATAATCTCATTTTAATTTGATTGTTATCAATTTAACTTTGCGATATGAATACGAAATATTATACGAGTGCGATAATCAAGATTAACATTGCGAAGTATTTGACTGATTGCCTCGTTAATAACAAAAAGATATGGAAGGAATTTCTCTGTTACTAATAAGCAACAACGTTTGCATTACAGACTATAGATAACAATAAGATTAATACGATAAGATATGGGTCAATGATAATTTATACGTACGATTTAATATTTTTTTTAACGTGAGCATGAAGTCACTCTTGTTTATACAACAGAAGAGATTCTTAATCTGTACTTATATGTTAAAGTCATTTTCATTGGTGTATTACCCAGCAGTTTTAATATTACATACATGACATTATGCTAATTTTAATTGTAAAGTATGTTTATCTTATGTGTAAATTCTACTACCTAAAACTGTTTATATTTATTTGAAGTTATACATTAACCAGCTACATGTTTGTACGATGTTTATGTGTTAGTGGAGTTCAGGGAAATAATTATAGGTGGACAGAGAGTAGCTAAGTGTGTAGGTATATATATATATATATATATATATATATATATATATATATACATATTTAAATACATATGCGAATTGTAATTAAAAGAATAAATTTGAATTAAGAAATTTTAATTTAAATACCTGAAACTTTAATTTACACAGATATTTCTGTAAAACCATGAAAAAAGATATTTCCTTTTCCTATTTCTCCTATCCCCTTCCCATAATTTCCTTATTAGAAGTGAATGGGAAGGGGAAGAGGACTCCAGGACCTCTCATCGTAATAGGTATTGGCTTTGTCCACTGTTAATCTACAAAAGTGTACTTTGACACCAAGCTAGGTGGTCTAATGCTTACGTCACATTCAACATCACTAGTCCACTTATTGCCATTGTAACAACGAAAGTATGACACTTTGTTTACAATCTTGACGTATTTGAGTAATGTCTGCTAGATATATGAACAATAAAATTTAAATTTATTTTAAGCGGACATTACGTACACGGTATAATTCAGGTCTTCGAACTTTTAATTTTACGTCATTGATCGACCGTAGGACCTTTACTTGATACTGAGTGATGGGTTCCATACATATAATACAAGGGAGGTAATACACATGTTCAACAGCAGCCAGCAAAAGCAAGTTTTGCACGAATGATTCGGCTCGACCGGCACAGAGGTTCGAAGTCAAGTAAATGTAAACTTAACTGTTTCTTATGAACCACTTCTCTTCCTCGCCTCTTTTTAATTATCTTCCCACTCCTCTTGTCCACACAAAACGTAGAAACCTAGTACCTAGAAAATGCCTCCTACTGATATCTATTACTGGTTATAGCACAATATTCTCACTTCACGTTACAATCTATGTATTAGACTTATAATAATCAATCAAAATAATTCCTTAAAGATCTGCTCTTAGATGTTGTCACGATAATTGACTGGAGCTGAAGTGAGTCCTCTCCTTTGATAAACTTAAATAGATTGTGTTGTCCGAAGTCATCGAGGCAACTTCATGTTTTCCTATTCTATTAATAAACAGGAAGTAGTCTACTGTTTTTAAACATGTCGAAATTTAGAGAAGTGGCATGAATGAATAAACTACACCAACAACTGAGTTACCTGCTACTGTAGGTACATACTTATCTTACTTAGATGATAATTAAATAAATATGTGCTAGGGGTAGGATTCATCATGAATTTCTATTTGGCGCGATCCTGGCACACCTCTCTCACTTCGAAAGACGTCAACAATTTTACCCGTGGCTTGATCCTGGCGACCAAGGGCAATAGTAAAACTCGACGCGCCCCCTCAGTAACCACACTGAATTGCTCCTTGTAAAGGTTTTGTGCTAGTGCTTGAAGAGCTTTAAATCGGTGACACTGCATAAGTCCTTATGACAATAAAATCGCAGCCATTCTTATGTTTTAGGTTTGCTTCATATTTATACTCTGTACATTAATTACTGATATAAAACAAGCTTTATCGATATATTTTTAGTGTGTTCTTAATATAAATAACATGAGTGAGTAAATGTAAATATTAAAATGTCGACAAATGATCAATCGGCGATCTGGTCAAGGTTATTTATTGAATTTTCAGGTTTATCTAACCTTATATTCTTGTTTTTTTATATATATGCTCACGCCCGTACCCCACAGAAATCCCCTGATCTCTGGAAACAAGGATTTCCATTTGGCGCGATCCTGGAACACTTATCCATCTATACATCTACGTATGCATGCCTGTCGCTTACTACTCCTTATATGTATAAGAAGGGTATATGTATACCCTTCTGTAGTATGCCACCCACTAATCTAATCGATAAATGTTCTCGTGGTACGCGTCCTGTCAACACTACCTTTGAAATATGATTTTTCAATTTTTGTTACAAAAATAAATATGGTTATATTATTATTTTATTATATATTATTTTTACATCTTTGAAATTAACAGAATTTAATTAAGATGTCCATGATCCAAAGTGTGAACGTATCACACTCGATTTCATCTCCTTCAACCTCAGAATGTTTCCACTAATTATAGTAGCACACCCACGCACCGTTTACTTCGGTTTCGCTTTAAAACGTTTGTCGACGTGTTCCATATTCGGAATGTATTCATGTGTAGACTAGCAGCTTAAACGCGTCGTTGCCGGATTTATAATTAAATAAATTTTCTATGTCGCTTCGGGATAACGTAGGTTTCAAAGGGTATCTTATATAGATGTATCATTTCAGTAGTTTCGAACTTTACAACATTTTTTTTAAATGATAGTAATTACAGATAACTTAATAAGTACCTACGATAAATAATTATTTCTATTAATTAAGGCCAAACATTATTTCTTTTGTATATTTTTATATTATCTTTATTAAAAAGAACCAATATCAAAAAATATAAAATAAAACATTTAAGACTGAAAACCGACGAAACGACAATAACAGGTGAACCGCTTGCTCGTTTGCCACCTCCTTCTATAAAAAAAATATTAATCTAAATTCCATAGGTATATTAATTTATTATAGATAAACAGACATTTTCTATAGTAAGTATACAAGTTAAATCAGACATTCTATTTACATTGTTTAAATTTAAAATAAGTTTATTTTCTTACTTAGGGTATGTTCACACGTCGCGCATCGCTTGTCTGCGTTGTCGTTAGGTGTCGCTTCACACTAATTGGTGTCAGCCGTGGAGCTTAGAGATTTATTGCTCACACATATACTAAATAGGGGCATAGTAAGGGAGTATGTAGATACAGTGAAGGTAATTAAAAGCTTTTTTAGTTGTACATACCTTATATATTTTTAAATTTAATTAATACTGATGATTTCTTAACACTGTATAACAGGACAACGTATGAAGAAAATGTTTATTTTTCCAAAGTTTTACAATAACTGAAAGCTGTCAAAACCGTCCTGTTATATTGTGAGGACTCCTAACATCATTATTTCGTGATAAGTAAGTGTTACATTGCAACACTAATTGTGCCATGTCAACTTTTATATATCATATCTTATTTGAACGTACAAAATCTTTTTATTAGGCAACACAGTAAATAAATGGCAACATTAAATTTGTGATTGCATCACATAACTAGTAAGTGGTGCAAGTTACAAAACATTACGTGTGCTCTAGCAATCTCTACGAGAGAGTTAAAATATTGATAAGATTTTATTACACGCTGGTTTGGTGCCTACTGCGGCTTGAATGTGGTAACAATCTATTGCACCACTATTGTTGTTGAAGTGTTTGACAAATTTTTAATGAACCGAATCAATAATGAAAATTACATATAAATACATATGAAGAGCTTATTTTACAATTTATTCTTATCTAAATGATTTTCTTTCATACAACTTTTTCAGTAGGCAACAAGTCTGTTTGAAGGTTGCTTGATACCACTCATGGGGAAATCAATTACTTGGTTTCCTCTTTTTTCCTGCCGCGAGACAGTAGCCATCGGAGAACACTAAAGGAGATTTAATTTTATATCTAAGGGATTAAAGTATAAAATTAAATGTCAATGCAATTCAGTAGTACATGTAACGTAAGGTTACCATATATTTGTTTGCTTACTTAATATGTCCTGAGGTAGGTTTCCTATTTGGTTGGGACCTTTTGGATACAAAGTAAGTCATTTAAACATCCATTATTCATATGGCAAGATGTTAATGAAATGAGTAAGAAAAATAACATTAATTTATCAATAAATTTCTATTTCGTAAATTTAATATGTCATATAATTTAAAAATTAATCTAATGACTGGAAATCTATACAGTAAGTTTAATAGTAATATTTGAATGTACAAACATTTAATTTTTTCCTATATTAAATATTTATACCCGTAGTAATTATTTGTTTAATAAAGACATCCCATTTGGTACTAAACAGTTTGAACAATGTCGTTTTACTATTTGTATCCAACGTACTGTACCTTATCGAGTTAATCGCTAGCTGTTTAAGGAGGCGCATATCGGCGCGCTTGCTCGCGACGCCGACGAAAGCAATGTAGAAATCGTGAGACAATGGATCTGCGCCCCACGCTCCCGGATCGTCACTCGACAGCACAACTGGTAGACCTAGCGCTAAATATGTTGCTAACGGATGATTCCTAACATCGTGCAGTAAACCTAGCACCACGTTAGATACAACATTCACTTCCAACGCTATGTTCTTCTGTTTGACAGCTACCAGCAAAGAGGGATGCTTGATCAATCCGTACGCGTGGCCTATTCGCTTCGATCCCAAGAGAATAGCATCGAAGAGATTCTCATCCGTCGAAGTCCCATACCAGTTCGTCTCGCCACCATGGAAGTAATACTGCAAATCATTCTTCGCTTCAGATAGGAAGGGAAGTATATCAGACAACGGCCGACCTAAGTCCTCCTGCCCTACCAGGTCGAAACCGGCGAAAAATGCTGGCATTTCTCGCTTGACCTGCCTTGCCATATTAATGGTCTTGCGTATCTCTTCGTCCGTCTGTAGTCTGTGTCTGGTGACGATCAATTTAACGCCCACAAAGTCCGGATGATCTCTTTTAAAACGCTCCGTCACTTGGCGGTACAATCTCGGCATGAACAATTTATCATGCACCGTACCGTTCAATTCGTATAAACTTTTCAAACCGCTTCTTATTTCAATGTACTGTATATTATCTTTGTAAAATTCATTTAAAGCTTCGTAAAAGAACTTTTCAGTGACCGGTCTATATGTGATTAGTTGAGATATGGCGTTTGATACTTTTTCGAATGTGCCCCACATCGAGTTAATATCGTTTGTTTTGTCGCAAACTAGCTCCGAAAATAGAGTGAAATGTTTCTTTAACGCATCATCGAATGATGTGACATTATCTGTGGCATTTCTCAGTTCGCTCAGAAGCGTCCAGTCTGCGGGACAAGGCCGTTGGGGAGTGTCGTCCGAGAATCTCAATTGTAATTCATCGTCCGTATAGCAAGCGTACAAATGATCTTCGTACGTCAAATCCAGCATGCGATCGGCGCTGAGCATTAGTGAGCTATGAACATGTAGGACCGCGCCTTTAGGCATTTTTCTTATAATCTGATACACTTTAGACTTATATATATCATTCTTGTAAGCAAAGTAATGTTTCGAAAAGTTAAAGTGTTCCGGATGGCGAAATGATTCTTCGATTTCCTTTTGTTTCCAGTGCATCAGTATATTGTTAGCCAATCTCTCGTTATCGTCCAAGATCACTTCACTTCCTAATTGCATGTCCGCTTCACTTTCGATCAATTTCATTCGATTTTCATCATAACTATTTGGAATCGATTTGGATGAAATCGATACGATTAATATAAACAAAACACTTGTAGTCGTAAAATATGTCATTATGGATTAGTTTGATTTATATCGCGCCAGCCGGGTCGCTCGGCGCTCGGTGGCATGCCCAGTTAAACCGCCACACAACTGACTACTGTATAATGTTGTTCATGGATATATATAGCTTTGTGTTCACAGCTTAAATAAATTCATCTGTTGATCGCTTTGTTTGCTGCGTAAACTAGGTTAGTTAAGATTCCATACAACGAGTAGAGTACAAATTTGACAGATTAGGTTTTCTTTCGTCATTATATTACAGTTAAAAATTTAGTTTTATCTAAAAGTTTGCTGATCAATTTAATTTTATGATCATTAGCGGTGATTACTTTAAAAATATACTGCAAATCCCAAGTTCATATCCAGTATTATAATTGCAAATGAGAGTTTGTTGTTTGTTTGTTTGTTATGCTTTCACGCCTTGACAACTCAACCGACGATCGTGTAATGCACACACGTTATCAGGGGTGCAGAAAAGGATATAAATAAATCTGAAGTTACGGACATCAATGCGAGCCAAGATACATACAATTGCTTTAGTTATTGTGTATAAAGTATATATATATTTCCTGGTAGGTAAAACTATTCACGATTTGGCGTATCGTCTTTGATCAACATCTTTTTAAAATATTATTTTCATAACTCCCATGTCCAATCTAACCTATTTTCTTCCGTTATAAGTTAAGCTTTGACGTACTATAATACTCAAAATTCACATTTTGACGATTTGACCGTGGGAACAGGACAAGAAAATATTGCATACATTTTAAACTGTCAAAATCTATTAAATTTTATTTATAATATTGAAAATGTCCTTGCATTTATAAAGCTCCATACTTAACTATTTTGTTTGCTAGTCCCTAAAGCAATTATTCCAATAATTACTACTTGTGTAAGGAAATATAAACAATGTCTGTAATTAACAAATTGATTATATAAATAAACGATTAATGTGAAACAATTGGAACTTGTTAATGTAATACATTCCACTACAAATAATCATACTATACCTAGTTTCACAGCAATATGGGGTTTTTTACGCCAAAATATTTTCGAAACGCAACTTTTTCTCATATTACTTCCATGAAATAAAATACCTGCATGCTTAGATTATAGTAAAATATCTATAGTAAAATAATTTTAAATCATTTTATGAGATGTCCTTGGATCTTCAGGTAGGAATTTCCCGTCCCTTGATCGAACTCCCCATTCGTATCATATTCTATATATTATGTGTTGGTGTTACACAGATAAAAGATTTAATCCTTTGTAATACACAAAGTCTGAATCTTATTTAGTATTTTCGTCATGCAATGTTGAATTTATACGAGAAACACCGGATCTTCAACGTCTTTAGTCATCTGCCAGTGCCACGAATGCCTCATGTTTATATACATACGGGAATGCTACATCGAACTTTACTAGTGAGGCTCCTTTATTGATAACTTTATGAAAGGAATACTCATTCAATTCAGCAGAACCACAGTTAGTACAAGCGACAAAGTTTAATCTTTCTAGAAATTACAAATCATAAATGCTACTTTACCTCAAGAAAAATTTGAGAGAAACTTCAAGGTTTCGATCCGGTACAACGTTACGTAAAATATTGTGATGCAATTTTACGGTATACATTTTATGATTTGTTTTGTACTCTGGTTTATTCATTCACTTTATTTGAATTAGAGTTCCCCTTCCTTAATATTTTGAGACTTATTCTCATATTAATAAGAACTTATATTATAAATGCGAAACTTTGTACGTATGGATGTCTGGATGTTTGTTAGTCTTTTGCGCAAAAACTACTGAATGGATATTGAATTAAACTATAGCTCATACATCATAATAGCATATAGGCTATAATTTATAAAGATATTGTGTGAATGGTTCAAAATATAACGATAAGTATCAGCTAAGCATAAAAATTGTGGTGTGCGCTGCAAAAACCGTTAGAGTTACACGTATAAAATGTAGAATGGAAATGTGTAAATTAGTTTATATAGTCCTACAAAAAAGCCAGCGACGGCATATGTCTATATATCTTTAATGTGTAAGCCAATATCTCCAGAATAGTGAACCATCTATTAATTAGTAGTTCCGCATTACTGCATGGAAGTCGTCAGTACTATCTACGAAAAATATGCACGGCTGTAAAATAAATTCTGGTAAACGATTATTGAAAAATATGCAAGCTATGTCTGACATGATAAGCAACAGCGTCATGAAGGAAAAAAGTGTAGCTTGAAACTAATGTGCCTAAAATAAAAAAAGTACATTATAGTATACTTGACATCAGTGTTTGGCCCTAATTAATAAATCAGTGCGATAAAAACAGAAAAACAAAATTCTTCATGATTTTTTTTATGTAAATGTGAACGTTCAAAGTGTTAATAGTTTCGGCTGCGTCTTGATAGGACAACCAGACAGCTTCCTCTTTTATATCTTATACGAGGAGATACTGTTGTCCGCCGCTCCTTATCTTCCCCGCTGGAGACATTTGTATCCTCATAAGGCTTAAATTATCTTGGAGTTATAGGTAGGTGAATGTCAAAATGTTGTTACTGGTTGCAATGGTAATCATGTCATGTGACAAAATTTTACTGTCGTTTCGTAAATTACCATGGCAACAGCAAATAGATAAACACTTTATTGCTCACTTTAAAGCAGTTAAAATCAATTGAATAAACTAAACTTATAATCTAAAATTTGGGGCGGTCTTATCGCTATAAGCGATCTCCTTCTAGCAACCCCTGGACAAGAGAGGTAAAAAAATTAATAAATATCAGGGTAACAAGAAAAGTCAAGCATAATATTATATTGGGTCTTATTTTTCAATCACGTGGGAATTACAGGTCCTTTGCTGTATCCCATTTATGTTGCATATTGTCAATGCATAATTACATGATGATCCCTTGAGCAATAAGTTAGTTCGCAGTACGCGGGAAAGCGCAAAAAAAACGAAATTCACAATCACATTCACAATATAATATTAGGACAGTTCGGAAAAGCAGAATCAATTGATCCGAGTTAATTAATTAACTTAAAGTTGTCCGTACTATCGTCGGCATGAGCAATGTTGCTTGTTATTTCAATGTAATGACGCAACAGCATCTTATACATACGAATACATTCACGGAATAGAGAAATAAATAAAATAATACATCACATTATATCTAATTCCAGTTAATCAGTGCTTATATAACTAGACAATATACAGCTTTAGTATATAATAAACATGCGAAGATTTTGTCTACATTATTTAATAAGATTTTTATATATATTAAAGATATTTAAACAAAGCCGTAATTTAATTTGGGCCATTACAAAAAGGTAATAAGTTAGTAATAAAAAAATAAAATAAATATGCGTTCATGCCTGTTACCCAGAGGGGTCGGCAGAGATAATGGATTTCCATTTGGCGCGATCCTGGCACACCTCTCTCGCTTCTTCTACATTCATACATTTACGCATACATGCTCGTCGGTTATGGGTGCTCCTTATAGCGCCCTTTTTTAATAAGCCACTAATTTGATCGATATAAGTTCTCCTAGGGCGCCCCCTACCAACACTTCTACTCACTTTTGCAACATAAATCTGTTTCGTTATTCTCTCTTCATTCATCCTTTCGACATGCCCAAAGCACCGAAGCATACCTTTCTCAATTCTAGTCACAACATCCACGTTTAAGCCACACTTTTCCCTTATAACGCTATTTTTAATCCTATCATTCTACGTCACTCCTAACATACTTCTCAAGGATCGCATCTCAACGGCATTAACTCAAGCATGGGAAAGCATGCTAGTCCATGCTTTCCCTACCAAGCCCAGGTCTGACTTCCATACATTACAGTGGGGACTAGAACAGCATTGTGTATTGCCAGACGAGCCTTCATAGACACATTATGACTGATACAAACGCAAATGTAACCGTGGGTGTATACTGCCGAAAACATTCTCATAAAACATATTGCTATCTCAGTTTTGTCAGAAAGAAAGATTTTACACCAGTGGAAACCCAAGGTTACGCGCTTCAAGCGCGCCTATGCCTCAATAATAAACAAAACGCACTTGGAACGCGCTTCATACAGATCAGCCGTGGCAGCGGCGAGAGGGTGTGGTGGAGGGCTGGTGACACACACCGACCGCGTTCGCGTTATCTGTGCGTTTGTAGCGATACAACCGCGAAGATCGTCTGCAACAACAATAGTCGTATTCAGTATTTGTTTACTATGTGTAATGAAGATAAGCGACATCTATTAATAACCTCTGAAATTAGTTACACTTGCAATGTTCAATTAAGTGCGAAGATAAATTCTAGTCGTATGCGCAATGAAGATTGCATTTTATCATTTCATACAGATGCCGCTAGGGCTTGCAAAATAATCACGAGATACAAATCATTTTTACGCATACATTTAGTTAACGAATTTTAACTGAAATTTATCATTTATTGTCTTCAAGTAGTTTTTAATTCTGAAGGTCACAATTCAGTGTCTTAGGATGAAGAAACGTTGTAAAATTTCTTACAGTAATCTGTAAAATTCATGTAATTAATAATATCCATGTCAAAATATTGAACAAGGTATTTTTTCGTTATGTTGACAACTATGATTGACTTTAAAGAATCAATTTTAATACCATTGGCAAATAGATGTCACGAGTTTTAGGCTGGTTTAACGATTAGCGCCATCTATGAGCTAATAGTAAAAAATAAGTGTTCTAAGAAATACATTCGTTTTGCATAATTTATTTTTGTGAATTATCGTTTATTCGGCGTTAATAATTGACTTGATATTTATGAAAACATCAGTAGTTTCTCTTCAACCGAATTAACTAGTAAATGAGATCTAATGTACAACGAATAAGACGTTAATATCAAATGAGAACATCTATGAAGTCTGAAGTTGTCTCCCAACAACGGCCTGTCACGAATTTACCTACGGTATCTTCTCACCTATCTGACCACCACCTTAATACATTGTAATACGAACTAAAATGACATAAATGCAAGAGGTAACCTTAGGGCAAATCGTGATGATGACGTGCGATTGCGCAGCGAATTGTGTCACATTACAAATACATTATATCCTTCAATCACTCGATTACAAACTTTATTTTTAAGAAGATAAGGTGGCGTTTAAATGTATTTACGGTTGGTATAATTATAATGATCGTGCCGATGATGGGGTGCCGTTATGGTGATAGCATAACGCACGATGCGGCTGCAGATGTTATTGTAAAATCTGATATCTTCGGTGCTTATGTCGACGTGGGATTGTTCTCGATCCGATAGCCAAAGAAATGCTTTTGAAATTTACATTTCTGTTTTATTTAAACACTCGACGTTTAAAGAGACTTGCGTGTACATTTTTATTCGGCGACTGATTCTATCTGATAGTCTGTGAGTATGAATTTATAAAATAAAATAATATGAATTACGTGTTTCTCTAAACATCAACACCTAAAAAATCGTGCGTATTGGTGATTGTAATGTAGTATCCTATGAACATGAAAGAGGGCGTTACTTTACATGTAGCTAAGCTAATTGTAATATTGTACAAAGTTAGTAATTAGGTCACAATAATAACGTTATTATTATTCCTCATATTATTTGTGTTGTGACCAAATCATCAAAGTGATAACTTATTATTAAATTCTAGAACTTTTTGTTCTGACGGACATTGGCAACCGCCATTCGAAACTTATTTTGTTTTATATATATAATGTCTATTTTTAACAAATATAACTAACATTAACAAGATAACTTTCCAAATAAGATGGATTTAAACCTACGACCTTGTGTTTTGCAATCCGTACCTTAAATCATTTAGGCTACTGGCGTTTCTAATTAGTTTTATTACTTACGTATTACGTATCGTATGTAGTTATTATAATTTAATACTAGATACCTACCTGCAGCGACCATTTCCCTCGCATGTAATTACTTTAAACATAAAATATTTGAATGGTTCACAGTGCAAGGATCCCATTCCGGCATTCGTTCCCCTTCACAATCATTCGGTCAATTTGACAATCGCCGTCGAGTGGCCCCCTGTTTTGAAAATATTTATCCGCTGCGGACCAAACAATTCCATCTAAGTGGGCCTCCTCTCCCCCGAAAATATTATCAATTGAATAATGCATCCTGTTACCGGCCTATTATTTTTAACGTTTCACGTTTCATCTGCTTTGTTAACAAAGGATCCGTTTAAATTCGGGATAATTAAAACTTTTATATAATTTATGATAATAATAGAAGAAATCGAAAGCAAAACTAAAGAACTTTTACAAAGTAATAAAGTATCATACCAAAGCTGCTACGTGTGCAGCATAACATGAGATTCGCGTAAAATGCGCCTCGCCAATTCTCGCCGCACCTTCCCGCGAGCGCATTACTGTACCGTGCGCGACGAAGTTATACTAGATATGTTTGGTCTATAGATTTATTCACGAAATTAACTTTTTGAATGCATTGCACAAGCATACAACTGCTACGTCATACAATGCAGATTTTATATCAATGTGAACGATTCGTGTATTAAAAAAAGGGCCGGATGACGAATGTTCTAGAAATTCTTCGTGAAAATTAGTGTATCGGCGGTATATTAACTAATAACGATATTAGGTTCTTTGGAGATAACGGAAAAAGACTAAAAGAAGTAGAGCAGATAAAACAGTGAAGTATTATAAATTTATTATAATATTAAAATTAGTGTTAAGTGGCATTTGATTGTTTCACAGAAGGACGCTCAATTAATTAGTGGCTATTTTGAATTGCTGATCCTGAATTATATTAACACCACTACTGGCATAACGAGCATAACTTTCGAGATCACTGAATTATATAGATACGGGTTGTTCCTTAAGTTTTCCAGACCCAGACAACTCTTACAGATTAATTGGGACGTTCTAACTCATTCTCCGTTTTTGCTTGACCTTTAACAACAACTAGGTATATCTGTTGTCTGCTGACTTCGCATAGTTTATAGGCATACTTTATGCTTCTCTTATCAAATCACAGTCGATACCCAAAGCCTACTTCACCGCGGGTATTTTACAAATACGATGCGGCAATGTCCTTAACACATCACCCCCATATTCGAGCTAATAATATTTTTTTAAAACGCAATGTATTGAATATACTCAGCGTAAAGACATTTTTTAAATGCAGCCATTGCACGTAATGAACTAACCAGATCAAAAGAAAGATACCCCAGTTCCCTTCATCTGTATACCGAGTTATCCCCCCCACCTTCTGCAACAGTAGGTTGACGTCATCTTGAGACAATACAAGTGGTGAAGCGGCCGTAAATCTATCGCGGGCACAGGTGGCGGTGTCAGGACAGATCAAAGCGAGCCGCGGCTTACACCCCCCTTGGTCTCCGCCCCTCAAGTGCACCCCGTCACCCCGCAGTGGTCTGATATTTGCATACTTAAGAGCAAACCCGGCTAAATGGATTCAAATAGTGATTGAGTTGTTGAAAGCGAGTTCTCGACCAGTGTAAGAGGTTTAGCTTTTAAAAATATAGTTTTCTTTTTGTTTTTAATTGACAAAGTAAAAAAATAACAAATTTTTATAATTTAATATTACGTTTTTTATATTATTATCATTTTGTTTTTGAACATTATAAAACGTTGCGCTTAAATTAATTGGTTATTAACACAGTGAATGTATGAAAGTGGGAGGGTTCAACTCATGACGCACGCATTCATATGCTGTGTGTGAAGAATAACAAGCAATACTGTTTTTGATTTATAGATGTATAAAAGTTTTCTAGGCCCTTGTAACCCGCAACCTCTACCTACACCTCTGGGTTACAGGCATGACCATGCTTCGCTAGTTCTTGCATGAAAGGATGAATAAGAAGTGACAGGGCAAGATAAATGAGTGAGTGTAGGAAGAGCTAGAGAATCGTGACAAATTGAATTTGTATTCTCTGCCTAAACCGTTTTGCAAGTTATTATTTATTTACTGATTTATATACAGAATATACAATTACGATTCTCATCGAACGACAATCACAAAGCGATTGCACGGCATTGTATTCCGTTAGGCGGCATATGGCCGCTATTTCACTAATGCCAGTTGAAAACCGCAATTTGAATGGGATCGCGCCCGACGAGCAAGCTTGACCGCAACCGACGTGCCAATTCATAATTATACACTTATTATTAAAAAAAAACACCTCCCTTAATGCTGGCAGGTTTTTTGAGATGTTTTTGTCATAATTCGACATCGCGTGATACATGCATTCTTTTTTTAAATCATCCAACGTAGGTTAAACTACGTTTTATGAAACAAAAACGCTTGTTGAAGAATCAGATAGTCACTTGCTTGTTGCGCATGGCTATTGGGTATGAACGTGAAGAAATTTATTGGACGATGGCCTGATGATGATCAGCCTCCTTGCCGCATCATCTATAAGTTGATATAAAGATAAATAAATTTGGCAAGGGTTTTTATCATAGTGGTTCATGGGGAAGGTAGGTTGTTATATAATTCATTTAGATTGTGGGTAAATTGCCTTAAATATATATTGAAGAATCTGTAATATTATATGATGGGTACAAATTCTGACAGCTACGAAATATTTGATTCGATGTTTAAAAAAAACGTATATAGGTGGGTGTCATTGGAATACGGACAGGATTTAGATATCGGATTTTGAAATTTTTACAATCTTATGTATAAACACCTAAATGAGTTCTTTATGATTGCAAAATTTACATTAAATAATTTAATTATTGTGGTTTTATTGTAAAATGTTTTCACAGAACAATAGTTCTTTATCCAAGGATTACAAACTTAAATTTACAGAAAGAACACGTACAACCGGCACCTTTCTATTGTTCCCTGCGACATGTGATCGGGAACAGTTGCGAAAACAATTATCATTGTCTTCCAGAGACACACAGGATAGTAATTTGTGGGCTATTAATATCGCCGATAGCAAATTGTTGCGGGCGTTGTTACACAAATGTCACTCGAGCGAATTAAATAATTCGCTTAGATGTCATGATACATTTTTAATGAACAATAAATGAACAAGCTCTATAAATATATAATAATAAGTTATTGCGCTTGCTAAAAAAGTTTCTTCGACGACATTGTCATTCATACCTTCCGCTTCTTGATTCTAATCAAGAAGCGGAAGGTATGAACACACTCTCTAGTGTAGAATTGAGGTATCGGGAGGAGAAATCAATTATTCTAGTTAGTACTCGTTATTATTCAGTTCAGTTAAATAATTATAGTAATTTATATTCCCTGTAGATTCTTAAATGAGTCCATTGATTTCGATGAAATTTTCAGGAAACGTTCCAGATTGGTAGGTGGTGGTTCAGAACGTCCTGCGGGTGATCCGTTGAAGTATGGTAGCGTCCGGATCAACATAATGATTGCTATAAGATATAAAAATAATAACTTGTATATTTTGCATTTAGAAAAGCATTTGTTAGCTAGCTAAAAATTATGTATTAAATTCTATAAGGTGTTATTCACCATGTCGATAATAAAGAAAGTTAACAAGTTCTTAAAAATGAAATAACAAATGAATTATTGTAAGGTTATAATTAAACATGCTAATTTTAGGTTACTGTTTTTAAAATATATTAAATGTTTTTTATGCTAATTTTAAATTAAATAGTTCGATATTGACTTCCGACAAATGTAAAATAAAGTCATTCTCTGTGGAGTGAATGAAGGAATGATTGGTAGACTTCACTACTCGATGTTCATTCTCTGTGGAGTGAACGTATTGTCTAAATATCTGTATCTTAATAAGGACAATACTAGTTGTGACTTTGACAGTTTGTGCTTAAACTGTATTCCTGTTTAAATATAAAATAATTACTGTTGGAACTAGAACTGTGAACAGTGTGCTTATTTAAACTTATGGACTCCGTTAACACATTAGATCTGTGCCTAATCTAAATGTATCTTGTTGCAAAGGACTTGATTTCGGTTTGTAGTTGAATGAAATTGCGCACCATAAGAGCCTTTAATATGAATGTGAAACGTGTATACCGTAATTAATCAATAAATTATAAAATAACTAGTTGTTGACCGTCGAATCGCACGCATCCGTTTCTCGTTTTACACGCCGGAAACTTTTGTAAGATGATTCCACGTATAATAATATCGAGTTATAGGCAAAGTGTTTCAAAAAGTTGTTATCGTAAAAACATGAAACATTACCATGGCATCCAATATTGTTAAATAATGTTTAAATTTGTGTACCTCGACAACAGTGTTTTTTTCAACATGAAAGGTAAGTACCCTATGTTATTTTTGTGTGCATAATTTCATGATGACCGGTTGGATCGTTAAGGAGTTAAAGCGTAACAAACAAACTCACATTCGCATTTATAATATTAAATTGGGATAGTTCATTTGATTGACATTGATACGTACTGATCGTAGATTAAAGACACAATAAATTAGTGAAGTATAAAAGAAGTTAAGTGACAGCGATGTGATAAAACTTGTTCCCAAGCTTACAGGTTTAAGAAGTCAAAAATCAAAACCACAGAGTATCGTAATTACCGGCATACATCGACATATTGCAAACGGGAGCAATAACAGATTAATTTCTTATAATGTTACCAATTTATATTTGCGTATAAAAAACTAATGAAGCTTCTTTAACTCTACTTTAACGTTCGGTAAGGCTGAGATTTATATGAGGGTTAGTTTTTCGAACGCAAATGATAACTTGTTAGTAAGTAAAGTGCGGTTACAAATAATCGTATGATGGTTTTTTTTTCGTTGGACTTACGTACGCTGCTTACGGTGTGTCATTAGTGGGCATTTTGTTGAGGAAGTGGTGGAGTTTCGTGATCATTGTATCGTCACTTTTAGGACGGCCGGTCTCCGCGGCCCTTTTGATCCGTGACATTTTGTTGTTAAATCTTAGCACGCAATGCTGCCGATGCCGTTTACTACATTTCATCAGATTCTATGCAATGTAAAGATAGCTAGAACCACTTAGGCTGAGATTAATTGTCGTTGCTAAGTATTAGTCGGACAATTGCTTCTGAAAGTACTTTGGTTTGATTAAAGTACCCGTTACCAACTAAAATAAACGCTAGCACAAGCTAAGCAAGACCTATCTATTGGGGATTCGGAAGCGTTCACAAATGATCAGTTTGTTTTTATTTCATAATTAAGTGAATTAGCCTATTTTTCTTGTCCAACTTAATTTTATATTAATTTGAATAAAAAAAATAGCCACATAAATAATTATGTACATTATTTTTGATTTTTTTAACTCCTTTGCCAAATATAAATTCGCAAAAAAAACATAAATTAAAATATGAAGAACGCTTTCAATTTACTCTGGAAAGACATTGTCAAGACGAGGCTTCAAATTCATACTTAGCAAATTCTCGAAAATTGATAAGGGAAATAATTGCCAAATCTTAGGTATAGTTTATTCGAAAGTATTTTTTTTGTGACTGAAAGGTCACTGTTTGCCTTGAGGAGGCATTTACAGCTACACCGGGCACGTGGCGGCAGGGCGCAGAGGGCGCCTAGCCTAAGCCTCTTTAAGAGTAACTAAGCTCGAGGGCTCCCTCCGAAGAGGGAACCTCGGCTCGGGCCGTTACTTTAATATTATTACTGAAAGTAAATGTTAAAGCGCTGTCTATTTATATGAATGTCATGCTTAAGCGTCGCTAAGCACTTGCTTAGGCTAAGTAACATCTATTTATCTCGGCCTTTGTGTTATTACGTCAACTAAATTATGAAATTAGTCTTTGGTTTTGAGTGCTTTAGTCGACACAATTTTTGAAGCGGTAGAAACTAATGTGTATACTACGTATGATTATACTTGTTATGTAAACAATATTAATGACGTAGTAAAAATAATAATAGTTGTATTAGTAGTCCATATTATTAACTTTATATTAATAATCTCCCTTTTTAATATGTATACATAATAACCTCATTATACTGTTAATATATAAAGTTGCGGATTTTGATGGCTGACGAAGTGACATGACCCGCGTGCTCGTTTGACATATTCTGTCAGAAGATAATCTTAAATACTAATATAGTAGAGGAATAGCGAATTCGGAAGTACTATTTACGCTTTTGTTGTTTAAATTGTACAAAGAAAAAAAACAACAAAATAAATAAACAGAATAAGAACTACTTATAATAGACAATATGGTGCTGTGTTTGCGATATATCGGTAGCTCCATTCCGACTCACATAAGATATTATTAATGAATACAATTCGATAAACACAAGCAATAGAAGAAAACAAGCGATGTACTAATAAATATAAATGTAGGAATGATGTTAATGCACCAATGAATATGGAACGTAACGAGATCCCATACAATCCCGGGATTAAATTCCTGTTCGCAAATCTTTTTTCCCAGTAATGAAGATGAATCAAGCTGATGAATCGAACGGTGGTCGAATGCCGACCGCCGAAAGTACGTTTGCACAATTATTTATTGCAAGCAGTGTAAGCCTTATCGTCGTAAAAATAAGAGTCAGAGTTGTTTCTTATATTGAATTATATTAAATTTGTATCGATCATTGAATCGACACTAATTTTAGTGCAAATTGTTGTTTATATGCTTGTGATGATATGATTTGCATTCGGATTATTTGTTTTAATTCAACTCCGGAAAAATGGGAGGTTTGAGCTCAAATAATGACATATGACCAGAGTTAACATTTGAGTTATAGACCACGGCTGATTCAATAAGTATATACTTATAATGAAATAAAAGATGAGATTGTTAAAATTGTAGGTTATAGACACCACGGCCTGACCGACCGGATGCACACATACTTATGTGTTCAGAAAGTATATGTCTGGAACAGTTCATAGCTGTGAATAAGGGACTCTTACAGAAGTGACATTCCTCGTTCAATACACACATGCAGCCACAGATTTAATTTTCACTTCTTTGAAACGTGATTTTCTATAGGACAATAAATTTACAGTTAATTGTTAAAATATATTAATGAAACTGAAGGCGGCTTGAAACTGGATAGCATCTTCCTACGGCCTAAACGGTATAAAATATTCATCAAACAGAACTTTGCCAAAGAAAAATGTTCTATAAAACAAACAATAACACTCAAAACAAATATAAAATTAATGATAGATAAATAAAATATAGAATATTAGGACATATGGTTAATAAAAGTGTCTCTTTATACAACTTGTTACAGCAATTGCCTAACAAATGGTTTATTGTGCATAATGTTACACTGCCTGAGACGTTACAGTCTGTATAAAAATTGATAAATCGTCTGATAAAGATAATATAGATCCGCGCAACGCGTGTATGAGGTTTCAATAGATATGCACAGACACTAGAAGCGATACAACGAATTTTCTACAATAATTTACATTTAATAATCTCCATCAAGTATAACGCAATCCGTAAAACTTGATACAATTAGTAATTGATGAGTGGTTCCGTGGGGGTGTAAGCAAGCCAAGAAGAGGGGTTTTTTAGTCGGTTCGGGCCTTATTGTTAACCTAAGTTAGATTAGCAAAGAGTAAAATATACAAGTAAATGCAACTGGCCGTCAGGTAGAAGGAAAATTTTTGAGGCAAGTCATATTATGACTAACAAGAATATGATATTCCCACGATTTGGTATTAAAACAAACATTAAAAATTGTTGAAATACAAATGCAAACTTTGTAAGCAAATTACTAAGATTATTTTTAAAAAAACATGGCCAAGCTTAAGTTGTGCTTGGAGATAGTTCACAGTAGTCGTAGTAATGCATTCGATTGTGAGATTTTATTTTTTCCGTCAGGCTATTTTTAGTTCATTTTTAACTTCACTTCTCGTTAAGTTTTATATCCTTGTAGAGCGAGATAATAGTCGAAGCAAACAGTTCGGTTAGGGCGCAAACAAATACAATGCTCGCGTCCCGGATTCATTCGCCAAACTCAATAAGGGTTGATTCGACTGATTGCAATCAGAACCGCTCCGGCGTACCGTGAGATGTACGTGATATGAAAGTATGTATTGATTCTGTACTCGATAGAGATATGCGCGGATCAGTTTTAAATAAGCGAATATTTGAATAACCATTTGCATACAAAAGTTGAATTGGTTCGCGCACACGTATTAATTGGGTGTTTCGCGTATGAATTGACTTTAGTTAAGTTTTTATGTTTATGATTGTGTTAAGTTGCAGTTTGATGAGGATTTTCTTTATGATCATCATTCCTCTGCCTTTTTGGATACAGTTTTTACGGGTAGCCTTTCTGACGACAGCCCTCCTCGGGAATAATTGGTTGTACTTAAGTCTTGTTTTATGAGTGTAATCAAAGACAAATCTGTTGCCGAGATAGTCAAATGCCGCGAAGAATGTTATTAGTCGGGCGCATCCCTTCTCATCAGGATCGTCAGTAGCCGATCGGCATTCATCTCTTCTGTGATAATAATCCCACGCTAATGTTCATTCCTGTAGAACCAGCGTCCTCTACTGTCTTCATGGAATTCCGTCAGTATTCTGTGTAATATTCACATCACGTGTTTACTCTTGGTGATTTCGAAACAATCGAATTCAGGATGAGATCTATAATCACCCTCTTTGTGTAAATGTCCTTCCTTGCACCAGATAGTTGTTCACTTCTGAACGAAGGCCTCACAAACTCTTTGGTTTGATTGGTCAACGTTGCGGGAGTCCCCTGACCTCATCCAGCGGACTCTTACGTGGCCGCCATTCCAGTAAATTTAAAGAGACAGATTCAATGTATAACGAAATTTAAGAGTTTTCTACAAGGACAGCTTTCTATAAGAAACTTGTGTAAATTTAGCCGAGTAGTAAATTAATTGGAGAAATTTATTAGCAGTCCATGCCGAATTAGTCAAAATGTAAATATGGTATTAATACTTAAAAGTAATCGATATGACGGTTTACAAGACCATCTGCGAATTCCTTATAAGTATATTTTTACTTAAGTCACGACCTGAATTGCGCCAAAACGAAAATGGAAAATACAGTTATATAGATTTATTGCCGTTTTTAATCGATGCAATTTCATAAGGCGATCGTGTGAGACGGGGGTGTCGGCCAAACCCCACCCATTGCAGCACCACCGCTGCTGCCGGTAAAACCACGTTCCACTTTCGCGAACGGAAAGAAGCAAAAACTCTCCCGTTCTGGAAACCTGATGTGGGCGTAGACTTGGACTTAAATTATGTCAAATAGTCTTTATTCCTCTTGTAATAAGACAGATGTGTTTTGCATTTTTTTCGACCATTAAACATTATGTAAGGTGCTATGTAGTGATTAACTCGGTGGTTAAGGTTAGTCAACGTATGCTCGTAATGCCTTTAAAATAACGTTAACTGGCAGTTAGCACGGTTGAACATGGAATGTTCTCTTGTTTAATCATTGTCACCGTGCAACTTTTTTGACAACTGCGCGTATACCTGGTAATTCTGATAGCTTGTAATATTTCCTGCGTTTTGTATAGCAGTGCTTACAATTACAAGTAAAGCTTGAATTACTTTCTTAATAACTATTTGCGTAAATCTACGTATTGAGTGTACGGATGTTGTAAAAAATGTATTTTCCATGTGAAGAAATTGCTACAATACATTTGTAGTAAATATTTGTCACAATAGTACTCATGTAAAGGGTTAAAGTCCCTCAAAGTGCAAAAGTTCTGGTAAAATCGAATCAGCAATGATGGGATTCACGGTAAGATTATGAAATCCGAAAAACTTATTGGTCGTTGTGTATGTTAATGCAGTGGTCGCTTAACATCAAATGAGCCTATTTGACTGGCGCATCCGGCATACAATAAACATACAATTGGAAAATATATTCTCAAACAATTTCCTTTCAGACAGCAATTTTATTTTTATTCCTCATATAGACGTTACAGTAAAACAAGCTAATAAAATCTTGGGTGTTATCTGAAATATTCAAAAATTTAGAAACCTTAAAGCTAAAATAGCTCTATATATTTTTAGTACGAAGCAATATAGAATACTTCGGTATGCCGTCCACATTATTCGATACTCAGCTTGAGACTAGGGGATTCAAAAAAGGATTCTATGGCATGTAGCATTTTCATTACGGATTTGTAAGAGCGTAAAATCGTAAAAAGAACGACCTCTTGGCATAATTACTTAGATCCAATTTTTGCTAATAAAATCATAAACAACTAGCATCTCGACCCAGCTTCACTTGCGATGGATCCTATGTTACTCGCTGACAGAAGAGCTTTCTATATTAGTGAAAGAATTTTTGAAAGTGGTCCAGTAGTTTTTGTGTTTGTTACTTATAAACATACTAAAATACAAAGCTTTCCTATAATGTTCGCCTAGTTAGGCGACATATTTACATCCAATTGACTTAGCTATAAAAGTGATAGAGGTAAAAAAAATCTGTGAGCAAATTTAAGGGATTTGCTTAAAGACAAGGCAAACGATTGTGATATTAAGAGATCATCGTTACGCCTTAACATCCACAATATCAGAGCAGAAGCCACGTTGCCGGCCTCTATGGAAGGATTACTTTCTTCCCTTCCCTAAGTAGTGTGGGAAATACCGCTAGAGATAGATCGTTCCACAAGGTCCAACGTTAAATATTGAATAGTTCATCAGCGAGGTGTTAAGAATTAAGGTTACCTTTGACCTTTAATTTGTTAATTCTACGATATTCTATCGAAATGAGTGAAGAGATTGAGTTCACCAAGTTTTTAGGTGTGTTCACTAAATCCTTTTTATTCGTGTCTTAGGAAGTTGTATTTTAAAAATTATTTCTCCGTCATATTTAAAACACAACAATACTACACACTTTAACATTAGTGTATGTGTAAAACAATCTTCATCAATCGAATTCGTGCAAAACTGGATATAAAAGCGACGTCTGCGCACGTCTTTAACATTCTTTTGTCCTATTAAGGGTTTAATTTTGATTTAAGGATTCCGTCTGGATAGTGATTAAATGACCGTAAAAACAGCTGAGCGAAAAAATTACGTCTAATGTCTTCCAGGAGGCCGTGCTTTTGTAGACATGGGGAGCGCGTGTCTCAATTATATACTTGTCATTGCTTTAAATTTATTTTTAAAGTTTTATTTATTCCATATTGTCTATATAGTTCATATCTTACTTATATAAATGTCAAAATTTGTAAAAACGGGTGAATAGAATAGTTGTTACTCTTTCACCCATAAACCATTTCACCGAGTTTGAGTAAACTTATATAGAAATAGATATAGTTTATATATAAAACATAGCATAAGCTATACTTACAAGTATATGGAATACAAAATATAACCGATAGATGTCATGTGTTTTCGATTTTTTTGCCATCGTAACATTTATGTAGTCGACGATACTTTCATAGTACCTATTATTTTATTATTTTATCCTGTGTCCCTGTTGTATTATACAAAAAATAATTGCTTTAGTTACTTCATCTAATTATTTTTCATTCATTATTTTTTATCACTGAACATCGGGGGGCCGCGGCACGTTTCCTTCATACTACAATGGCTCACAGTTTATTTTTAAGCATCGCTAGTGTTAATATATATGTGGCTAACAAAAGGATATGCTTCTAATATATCCCATAGTTAAACAATTATGTCAGCGAGTAATTTCTATCAAGAAGCCGAATTAATATTAAGCGCGAACGAGGCGACTTTAAATTAAATTTAATTTAGCGCGTTATGGCAGTATTAAATGAATTGTCTGTTAATATGGCCGTCAGTAAATGCAATCAACATAGTTGAAAATGATTAACTGCATAACTGTAGCGCAACAGTCATTTGCGCCTTTTCTAATTTTTGTGTGAACGCACCAAGTACATGGTATGTATGTTTTGTGCTTTTTAGCTCTGTAACACAATTTAAAAACTTCTACACACCATAAATCGCCTTTTCAATCAACCTCCAGAATATCTAATTCAGAAATGCAGATTTAATAATAACAATAATAAAATTTATGTAGCGAAAGTGAGTGGCAGTGTTTGTAGGGGACGCCCTATGAGAACTTACATATATCGATCAGATTAGTGATTTTCTAAAAAGGGCGATATAAGGAGTACCCATAACCGACGAGCATGTATACGTAGATGTATGGATGTAGAAGAAGCGAGAGAGGTGTGCCAAGATCGTGCAAAATGGAAATCCATGATCTCTGCCTACCCCTCTGGGTTATACGGGCGTGAGCGCATATTTCTTTATTTAATTTTTTTTTTAATTGCACGACACTATAAGAAAGCGTTCTGGATAAGACAAGACTTTAATTTAATTTGCATATCTTAAAGGCTAGAGCTGACTGTGGTCTGGAATCCATAGATGGAGAGCGCCACTGTTATCGTCTAAAATATTAAATGAATGTCTATGACATTGGAGGTGGCGGTTATGCCGCACACACCTGCAGATAGTTGCAGTACGTTCTCTGTACCCTGACTGCGTTGAATAATTCAATAGAAACAAGCGAAGACACTCGGGGTGAAGTGGACAGGGCGCGCGCTGGGGCGGGGGCGTCTAGACCGGTGTTTTTATTGGAAACGATCCGCGACATTATTTACTTTGGCATTTGGACAATCACCGTTGTAACGGATATCATTTTGAAAATCTTCAAGCGTCGTGTATTGATTGAATAAAGTTGTAAAGCTAATAAATGACAAGGTAATGTTTGATAAGTGTTTAGAGCTACGTTTTTTTAAAGTGAAAACTTAAAGATATAAGTATGACTGTTCGAATTGGCCCATTCAAGCAACAACTATTGTTGCTGCAAGCTCTGCCACCCAAGTCGCTATTAATCATCTTTTGAATGTAAACACATAAAATAAATGTAATTTCATACGCTAAAAATATTTTTCTTAATATGACCGCATACGGAATAAAGTTGACATTCCTAAAGCTATAAAAGTGTTGATAATGTCGGACGCGTTGAAACTCATTAAATAAATACGAGGCAACCAGACAGCAGCGTTGCGTGTTTGCCGCACTCGAGCTCCGGCTGCCCCTCGCGGATGAATAATCAAAACTCATAAACACTCTAGCCGCGACTCCGGGCACTCTTGCTATTGCCTAGACAAATTGTGTTTTTCAACAAGCTTACACTTATAGGTACACAATAGGTCTCTAGACTCTACACGCTTACGCGACGAAATCCCATTATACGACAAATATATAATGGCGGACTGAAAAGATGATCGTATTAAATAAAGAAAATGCGCTGCGCCCGTAACCCAGACCATTACGATTTCTGTTTGGCATAGTATAGGCTCACCTATCGCGCTTCTTCTACACACATTCACTTCCTATCCACAGTGTATCGATATAAGTTTAACTGTATTATTATTATTATTATTATTTGTATGACTATATATTAGTATTTGTAGGTATACTATACAGTACAGTACTAAATACCTACAAATTTCGATACAATAAAACTACACTGTCATTTGTAGGTACATATTCACTTATCACGGGCTGAATGTTCTGCAAAATCCTATCCATCCCCTACGCGTCCAATCCTTTTCCCTTTTCCATTCTATCCTTATTAGAAAACGATGGAAAAGACACGAGGACTGAAATTAGGCCTCCGGCACCTTACTCATCGGGCGAAACTCAGAAGTATACTCCTACTTCACGCCTGTCTATGTGAGGTCGTGCTATTTTACCAGTTGAGCGGGCCCATTCGTGTAAACAGGTGTTGTTGTTGCGGGCTCTAACACTGGTAAATTTAATGACTAAGCTCGCTGGCAAGTCTAAGACCTCGGGTTAAATTCAATATCAAACATTAGGTGGTTAACAAGAAGTCTCCTTTTTGGTCTGAATTATTAGACCTTTTATGTATGCATATTCCCAACACTTTTTGCTTAAAAATATTCCACTAGCGTAAAATCGTGTCGCGATACAAGCTTTCTGTCTATCTCCCTGAAAAAACTGAGATGACAATATGTTTTATGTGAATGTTCTTGGGAGCGAAAACCCACGGTCAGTATACTTGTTACATGCAGAGTTTCTTTCGATGTGTTCCGACACTATGACAGTATAATCATTTATACACCCTGTAGTTCAAATAGACAGTGATTTTATTCTGAGTGAGAACAGATTAAATGATATGAATCTTGAGTTCAGGTCCAAACTTCACAGTTCACAGTAATTGTCTAGTGGAGTGTTTACATGACGAAATAAATAAGCTAAAGACAATGAATAGGTTTTTAAATGGCGGCCAGGTATAAAACGGCGCAGCGTTAGTCAGCTTCCCACAGGATAGACCCGATCAAGGTAGTGAGATACAAGGTAACTAGATAATGGTAGAGCAGCGATGGCCCAGTGGCTTAGGCTCCGACTACGTACGTGCAGGTCGCGGGTTCGCAACCAAGCAGGCGCTTTACTTTGTTAAAAACGTTGAAGGAAAACATCGTGAGGAAATTGGCATGTCTTAGAACCACCAAATTCGAGGCATGTGACATCCAGCAACCCGCACTGGGCCAGTGTGGTGGATTGCGGCCCCTTTCCTCCCACGGAGAGGATGCCTGTGTCCCGGAATGGGGAAACATACTAAAAAGGCTGATTATTATTATTTATTAGATAATGGCAGCAAGGAGGCCTAGGTCTTGCCAAGTGGATGATATGTCGTGACAGAATTTTAATTCTAGTCCATTTTAATAGAAAAGGGCGATATACATATAAAATAAAACGTTTTTTAAACGACAGAACTTGTAATTTATAAATGCAATCAAAGTGTTCAAATAAATCTGAGAAGAGTTTTTAAGACAGCACAACCGCATTTGAAAATAGACCGGCAGCACTTAAAACCGCGAAAACTTAGAAAATGGCGGACGTCAGTTGGCGCCAATTTAAAACGGGCCGTGTATCCTATCGCGCTTTGATCTCGGTCCCGCAGGAGTGTGTGCACAGCGCCGCGTCTGAATGTTTGTCTTCGCAGTGAAAGAAACCCGAGTGAATGGCGGAGTCTTTCAATAGAAGATTTATATCGGCGGAGGAGACCGTCAACTATAGCGTGGCAATTTGTTAGTAGATACCGTGATAAACTGCGCCCGGCGTGGGGAATGCTTCTTTGTGCTCCGCTCATCGTTCTGTTGATAGTCTGTGCAGAAAGCGAACAGCAAATAGGCTGAAGACAAACATCGATTCAGGATTCTACGGACTGTTTTAAGACGTACACCTTTTGTAGCAACGTTTGTACGCAAAGTTTGTAATTTACAATTGTTAGTAATTAGGGGTAAATTTTTTACATTACATAATTTTGAAAAAAGAAACGAACTTGTCTAGTAATCTATCCGAGGACCCGTAGCATACGAGTTAAATTAGTTTAACTTCTGGCATATAATATAAAGTAATTCAAATAACTGTAAGAAAAGACTGCTCTTACGAAATGTCTTGTGTCTCAAAAAGCTTAATAGAATGAATTATCTATCTAAAATAAAATATATATTTTCAATAAGACTTTATCAGTATTTATAATGGGATACGTTTTTCAACATAGTACTTTAAGTTTCCGACTGAAAAGTATAACTAGTTGGTACAATTATTACCTTTATTTTTATTTAATGTTTAAATTGAAATAGCAATAGTTTAAAAGTCTTTACTTTTCCACAATCTGTAATAACTCATTAAGCTAATGTTTTTTAATGTTTCCAACTTAGTTTTGATTTTCCTATAATGACAAGCTTACAATACAACCTGACGGGACGTATTAACAAAGCTCTAAATCACGTATACAGTGCTTATCAACGGCGGCATGAAGCGCCAAGATATATTCCTGAAATATCCCTGATTTTTTGTGAAAGCGCTAAAAAAAATAAATAGTTTTATTAGTATTAGAATCTTTTATATACGCGGGTACACACATATTGGACATTTAGATATTGTCCGTCTGTCACATTTTTGCATTATATCAACATTGACAACCAGTATGCTTTTCTGCTGGTTTTGGTACGTACTGCTTCGAGTTTGAACCTTTCAGTTCCTCCGTTACTACTGCTAATCAATTAAAATGAACATATTACAAAGATGCTCAAAATCCAAACTTGGTTGGACTTGGTGAGCTAGCCACTAGTAACCAGTCACCTGACATAGCTAAACTGCTACAGATTTTACACAAATGTACTTAAAAAAACTTGGAACAAAGATAACTCGTAAATCCAATTCCTTTCAAATGTGGTCAAACGTAGCCTGAAAATGGTAATTAAATTTTTTGTAAATATTTCGGAGATGTCGTAGTAGTTTGTGTTGAATTTTGAGGAAGGTTTTAGACATGTCATCGAGTATTTTTAAGATGATTTGATAAAGACACAACAATGTTGAACAATGACAAATGTACTTTGTCCATAGTGCTGTGGCCAATCTCTTTTGTGTGTGACGGTGCAGGAATATTTACGTACTTGTCCGCATGTTTAGTCTGTTTTAGTGTAATACGCGACAGGAAGTTTTTGTAATCCTCTTTAAGGTTAACCTGACAGTACCTAAAGAAATCTGAAGAGATCAAAACAGGTGGAAATCTGTAGTTGCAAAGGTCCAGGGCATCAAAAAGTTCCAGCCTAGCTCTCTTAAGTTTTCCTTTGAAATCAATAAATTATTTATTGAAGAAAGGACATGTGGTATTATATGTTATATATTACTATGGTGTACGTAACACCCCCCCCCCTCCCCTTCTACTAAACCACAAACAAATTTATCATAAAGCTTACATATTAAACGCTAGTATAAAATTATAATTTCTTCGAGTGTTTTCTATTTTTTTCTGATATTACATATAAAATTCGATACAAGTTTAATTCAACCGCCTCATTTTTTCTATTAATAGATTAATCGCTTAAGCGAGGAAACTCAATTTGTCCAGTAATCGGATACAGCAGCCAACGTTAAGTCGGCTGTTGGACATGGAATTGATGGGGTCGCCTCGTCCCGGCCACGTCAATCTTCATAATAATGCACAAACTTATTGACTACTAATAAATCATTAATTACACCCAAATGTTGTTCAGGAAATCTCATTTAGGTATAGTTAAGAGAGCTTCTGAAGCAATACTCTTGATGGATGTCGGGCACGACCGGCTTATGAAAAACAGTACTCGGACATTATCTTATGGCGCCCTTGATTTCCATTTTACTTGCTTAAGTTGTTGATTAAAGATATTTGATTAATAATGTCATAAATGGTTTAGGTACAGTAAAAGGAGAGAAAAAATGACAGAGGATGATGTCGATATCACTAGTGAGATCACAAATTAAGAAAATAAGGGAAGCGTAAACTTCTTCATCTTGGATACGATCTGAGAACTGCTGCAAACCTGAAGGTTTGTAAATAAATTATTTTGTAAGCAATTATTTATTTTAAGATGTGTAGTAGAAAATATTTGGATAGATCTAAAAAGTCTTTTATTCAGGTCAGGTTAGGTTTCAGGATGTTACAATGTTTACTATAAAATCATTGGCGAATCAGAACGCGACTGGCAAAGGCATTTTCAATACTGTGAACAAACGTGAGAATCGTTCTTCGCGGACGATGATTGTGCAAGCTCGAACAATACTGCAGCATCCCTATAATTTATATCTTTGCAAAGTCAAGCGGCACCCTCTAGCGATAACTTCCTAGCGGAAACTAGCGGCCGCCATTTTGGCTCGCACGCGACAGGAAGTGCGGCGCACGCGCATCGCCGCCGTCACTTCCGCTTTGCTAACGTCATTTTGGCAGTTTAGAGAAAATATTTTGTGAAATTTTATGGTGACGAATTTATAGTTTACGTTTATAGGGAAGGACTTTGTCAAATGACAATAACGTGGAAGTCCTTTAGGTGATAATGATAACAGAATAGTTTTCCTTCATAAGTAAATTGTAAAAATTATACTTGTATACAGAATGGTCTTTATAAGCAAAATATTATAAGAAAATCGACCCAGATTACACTTAATGCTTAGAAAACGTGGTAAAGTCAGAAAAAGATGAAAATATGAACGATTCGTAACAAGTCCACTGAATCATCATACGGAATACAATTAGCATCGGTATTAGTTCCGAGCGAGAGAACAAGCCGGTTGGAACAGTTTATCGCAGCAAAAAAGCGCTTTAAATTACTCTTAATTGTGTTATAATGCCACATCTGATAGGCGCTGTTCACGCTAATTTGTAGATAATAACGGCCCACGTCAAGTTCTATTGACTGTAATGCTACACGTTGGTGTGGTCATGGATTGTTTGTTTTTATTTTTGTTCCCCGCTAAACAGCGTGTTAACTATTAACACGCGTTAAATTAAAATGCGTGTCTTAAAATACATAAAATACATTGAATCTAAAAAATAAAGTCGTGTAGACAGAGATCACCATTGCTTTCTATGAGCTGCAGTCCTAATAAAACTTCTGTATTATCGAACCGAAAACTTCTTTAGTCGCCTTAGGCAAAACTGTGGTAGGAGAACCTATAATATTTTTATAGGATCGCGTGAACAACATGCGCAGCATGCAACATGCTTATTTGAGTTTAGAACATCTTCGACTAACTTTTTTTCCATTTATTTTTCTTATATAGTGTGCTTATTTTTATTTCTTTTTGAACTATGTTCCCGCCTGTTTAGAGTTTTCAATTTTGTCGTCAGTCCTTATGATACTGTTCGTAAATTAAAAGACACTTAAAGAGCTTATGTGAACTGCGGATATGACTATCACAGTTACTTCAGTAAACTGCATTAAATATTATAGACAGTCTTCCAATTCAAAGCCGGCTAAAATACACAGACCCTTGTTGTAAAACAACCATGAGAATATGTAGGTACAGCTTTTATGAACTGGTTAAAAAGTTTTATTACGCAGATGAATCCAATAACAAAAAAAACTAGTTTACAATCCTATCGTAATGAACGAACCTCCGACCGACCTCTTCTCAGAATAGATTTAAATCAAACAATATCAGCTCGTACACAAATTACACAACAAAAGGTCTAACTCTAAAGAGACGATGGAAAAAAGGACATCCTGATTACCATAATTAAAATCCACTAAACTGATTTACGAGTCCTCGAGACCCCCATCACTTAAGCCTTTCTCTTGCCTTTAATTGGAACGATCTCAAAACTTCAATTTCCCTCTTTTTGTCCGAGTTGAATTCAGACAGGATATACGTCGTCGAATCAATGGAATGTTTTTAGCTCGGTTGCATGCGGAATTAAATGGGGGCCATATAATATGACATATTTTATCGCTCGTCCCATGAATATAGGCAAATTAGGCGGATATATCAATCTCCCTTTTGGGTAAAGGTTTTTGCGTTCGCGAATAAACCCTTTCTGGTGAACCGCACCAATGAATAGTTAATAACATCCCTTTAGGTTTTTTTTGGCAGATCTCTCTGTGCTTAATTTTACAATCGGATGTTTGCGTCACTTTTTACCATTGGCGGCGTTTGTCTTGTGTTTCCTTTGATGTGCAACTTATGTTTTCATAAAGGGATCAATTTGCATGTACTAAAAGTCGTAAAAACTATTCCTTAAAATTTAAATTATATTCAAAATATTTAGTCCTTGAAATTATTGTACGTTCTTTTATTTTGAGATATAACTTTAAAATTACTATGTATGGATACTACGAGTAGTAGGTACTGGATTGGTGTTCAAAGCGTTGACACCACATAAGATGAAGGGACTGTATTCCGGAATGGACTGGTAGGTTTGTAGGCTGAGGCACATTATGAAATAGGTGGAGAAACAAACCCAACTCAACCCCAACAACAATAGTGCAAATCTCTTCCAGATTAGTCAATAAATAAATCTCCTTACGAATAACATTACATGAAGCCACATGGGCTAAACGCCGTAACTTCTAACACGCCTCTTTATTGACCTCTAATTCACGTGTAACTCTCGTCCCAGCAATCAAACTTCCATCAATTAGAATCGAGTTTGGTGTATTTACTTTTTTCAAGTTTTTTGGCGAGTTGTAACGTTGTTATAAGCCCGCATGACCACTATTATCCGCAAATATAGAACACACACAAACAAAATAAGTTCACACAAACAAGATGTTTACGTGTCCGGGCGGGGTTGCCCGTGGCATGTTTGCACACGAAATAGATCTGTTAGCACAGTTGATTGCCGATCGAAACTTTAGAGAACTGACCACTTGGAATCGGATTACTGGTTCGTTACCGACTCACAACATTTTTGCCATTCCCCTGACCGCTAACAATGCAAACAAATACTGTGTCAATTTGCTCCCGGGTAGCATTCCGTTACGAGTATACGTTCGTTGGTTACCCCAGTCTCTGACGTTTAGCGTTGTTTGCAGCTAAATTAGAAGATAAACTTTTACTGTTACAGATTGGGGCAAATGAAGCTTTAGCAAATCATAGATTATATTTCTTATCTTCTAAATAGAAGGCTGTAAATAAGGTTACTGTATCTATGTAATTTAAGACTCTTAATATAAATGGAAACTGATAAAAAATGAAACAAACAATAGGAGGAATAAAAGACACTCTAAGTCTACCGTCATTTAATTTATACGCCGTGAACTAACGAAGACCGTTATTTAAGAGGGAAGCATTTGTCTCCTTTACCGGCCTCATTACCACTTTTCGATTGAAAGATTCCTTAGCGGCTCCTTTCCGACGCCCATCAATCTACACTTCCAATTACGGCACGGACAGGGGCTCAGGGCTGGCAATTGTACATACCGCTAGCATTTTACTAACTCGATGTCGCCACGTTTGTCTGAAACTGGATTGTTTATTAAAATCTGGTCAGATTACTCAGAGGTAATGAAGTTAAGTCTCTTTCTGTACTATTTGTTAGTACCTATTAACGTTAGAGTTCCGTTAAAGTTTCGCCTATAATCTTTATCTATCATTATGATCTAATAACTCTACTGGCCATTAGTTCACCAAAACATTGGGCCCATTGCCACGTAAGAAAAGCAATTCTAAGGGCAATGCCTTTGTTTGCTTGTTTCTGCTGCCAATTATGCATATCTTAGCTTCAAAGAGCGAGTGACCGAGCGAGTAATCTGCAACGTGTTAATGAGTTGCAGATGCGTTGCCTACCTTTAATGGACAAACAGAAAAAAGTATATTTCCATTCCCTATCCATCCCCTCCTCATCCGTCAAATCCTCTTCAACTTTCCATCCTTTCCTTATTAGAAAAGGATGGGGAGTGGAAGCGGACTACAATTAGGCCTCGGGCACGTCACTCATCACGAAACGACGACAACGAAACGCAGATTACTTCTATTTCCCGCCTGTCTTCTGTGACATTGTAGCATTTCACCGGTCGAGCCGGCCCATTTGTGCAGTAGATGTTGCAGAATCTACCACTATTGAATGGTTTATGAAGCCGTTTGTAAGATGAAGGCTATGTTAATTGAAGTTATATTAAAAGTAACATGTTAGAGATAGAATAAAGTATTCAGAGACAGTGCGTTTCTGTTAGGCACGTTGCCATATCCACGACGTTTCTCTCACGTTCATACATTTTGAGTCGCACTATTACTTTTACGATTGTTATGCTAATCTTATAATATATATCGTATAAAAATTGTGTAAGATATGCTTAGTTCGATCAGACATGTTAAAAGGATGAATGTTGCCAAAGTGAGTGGCAGTAGTACAGGTCGTCATACGCGAATAATTACTGACTAAATCGATGACATACTAAAGAAAGGTATGAAGAGTACCCGTTACCAGGGACCATATATGCGTAGATGTACGAATGTGAAGGTGTGCTATGTAGGGCTGTGCCAAATGCAAACCTGTAATCTCTATCTCTTAATCACGGGCGTGAGTGCTTATTTATTCATTTATATATTAACATTTATGTACAGAACCCAACGCACTTTTAAATAATGAAAGTATAGGGCGTAATTGTCTTATGTTTACGACTATTCTTGATAGTTTATTCTTGATCCTCGAATGTAGAGTAAAATATAACTTTTCATAGTGCTATTAATAAATATTTTAATGTAATCTACATAAATTGACGAACTTTGCAAATTACAACCAATCTCATATTATTGGGTTAATCGATTCTACTATATAAATAAGAGTACACCCACAAAGACAGTTTTCGTACAAAGTCTTCCTAATACTACTCCTTACTGTTACTAATCACGAATAGAGTGCCTTTAGTAAACTAACTTCGACCTGTTCTATTCTTCTATAGCTTGAGGTAGGACTTGAAGCCCCCAAGTGCTGCACCTGGTGTCTCCACCGGTCTACCATTGTCCTGTGGTTGTACTTTAAAACAAAGTCAGCCTCGAAGATGCTTTATATCTTAAAAACGATATTGTTTATACAAAGATTTGTAACGACTAAAGTCAACAAGAACTTCGAATTTCGAGTCGTACCGGCCTGTACTTGTATTCACAAAATCTTTTATTAGGATCTCGATGAGCACGCGCCGGTGGGCTCGCGGAGTCGGCTGTCTGACCGTGTGCGGTGCCACCATAAATCCAGAACATACGAACCGCCCGCCAGATAAATTCCTCTCTCATGATATCGAAGCTCGCGAATGCAAAACGCACGTTATTTGTGTGTATTATGTCGCTATGGTAACTTAAACAGTAGACACGGTAATACTAAGGTACTTATTGATTTATTGACGGCAGTGGACCTTCTCAGAGGCAGTTTTAAAACTGGAATCCTAAATTCAGCTTATTCGTACGACCGGAAGCTTAAGACATTTCTAGGTGATAATATTATTATTATATTAACTGATTGAAGAATGAGTTATTAAATCGAATTATTCTTGAAATATTTAAGTATGGTTGTGCTTAATTCTATGGATATTGAAAAAGAAATAGGTTCTTCAAGGCAATAGTTAAAGGCCAAAGTAAAATAATTGAATGCTTTATATGACACTTACAAAGAAGATGTTAGAGTCACAGTTTGAATACATTAATGATTTATTATTAAAAGATATTGCTATGTCTTCTTATAAACGAGAAAGAAACAAAGGTATAGCCGTTTCTTACGAGACACAGGTTTCATTTTAAGATAATGGTGTGATGATGACGTGGCTATTCCCTATTTGTTTTTATCTCGCTATCTATCGACTGTACGAACAGTATTCGACGGAAGTATGTTATTAATATATCATTAGACATCAAGCCAATATGGTCTTAGCCAATATTTTGAATTTAAAGTGACCATTAATATACCTATAACTGTAAGTACATTTTAAAGTGGATCATTTAAAATACAATATAGTGTCGCCTATTAGGTACATGGGTTTGCATTTTGGGATAGTTCGAATATAGCGCTTCCTAAGTCCTACGAACTAGGGATACGCTACAGGCTTTTTAAAAGGTTTTGTAATCTTCTTAAATCTGACCTCGGTAACATTTTGAACAATAGTGTCAAGAGCTGTGTGTGCGTGTTTAACTGACAGTGACACTAACGTTATACACTGCATATTGTGTCCAGCCCCCTGATTTTGTTAACGGAATCGAGTCACAATGGATTGAAAATAAATAAATATGCGCTCAAGCTCGAACCCAGTCGGGTAGCCAGAGTTTAAGTATTTCCATGTGGCGTGATCCTGGCACTCTCTCGTTCAAGTGTTGATTTTGGAATTTTTCTAAACAAGCAATAGTGCGCCATTACGAAATCATTGTGTAAGCTTTAAAATATCAGAATTGAGGGTCACGAGAAACGTGTAAAAAGTTGCCTTTCAAGCTATTCCTCAGGAAGGTGTTCTATTACTTAAACTTGCTTTAATTTCCACAACTTAATGGCAACAATTAAAACTAGTAGTTAAGCCGGACGGACGATTAAAGCTAGCGTCATCTGCTCAACGCATTAAAGGCTCGCAAGTGTAATTAAATGGAGAGAGAAATTTAACCAAACAGGGCATAAAAGTAAAAGCTTGCTCCGATATCGACAATAAAACCGAGAGGGTGTGCTAAAGAGGGGAGCGTGGAGAATGGGCTACAGATACGCAAGACATTTTAACCGAAACTCCAGCGTCTATACGTCATTATGACGGCTTGCGGAAGTACCGTCAGGCGCCGCGGCGCGTGCGTTACAAATCACTACTTTACAACTTCCGGACTGCTCAGTTTATCCCCGAACGTCGACCGATTCGGACGTGTATAAAAAAACACCCGAAATGTGAGTCTAATAATTTTAGGTCACGCGCCGCCGACTGCTGGTAATGGTCGTGTGATGATATTAAGGAATATAATAATTTGTATCTTCTCCCCTATTTTGATTTACGCGGGGTGGATGAAAGCGCCCCTTAATAGTTTTTATTTTGTATTTTTTGCAAAGTTGTTGTTGGATTTATTGACTCTCGAAGCAATTTACAAATATTTTGTTTGCTGAACTTCTTGGTATATACGAATAAAGCATGATACGCTCTGTACTGAACCTTGTATAAATTACCGTATGTTACGTCAACGAATTAAAAACTTCAATTGTTTTATAGTTTCCTAAGAATACGCTAAATAATAACAGTAAATATAGGAAATAAACCTGACAAACATATATCTCTTATCATTAAACGTCTACAAAAACTTACAAAGCTTATAAAAATTTAAATGGGACAATGGTGTAGGCCTTATCGCACCAGCAAACTCAAAACTGACAAGTAATTTCTTGGAATATTAAGGGCAAGAACTTCCTTGCAAGATGACAGAGTACTAGCGAAAACCAGGATCATCACGAGTATTACGTTTATTATGGTACAACGGATGAAGAACCCTTCTCCAGCTTCAGCACTTTTCTTTTCCTCCGCCATCTTTTCACAAAGGCTGGGAACACACCTAACATTTTCTAGTTATTACGGATATCTATAATGAACGTTTGTTCACTTAACGTGAAGCAATTGCTTTCTTTTTTTTATCAAATGGTTCCCTTAAATTGACAAGAGTGAATCACTTTCGAAGATGTAATCAAATGGGAACAAAAAAGACTAATTCAATTATCTTCAAATTCAATTAGCATAAAGGCAATTTATAAAAGATATTAAAAAAAACAACCATCTGAAATGGATTTTGCGTGTTCACAACTAACTATATCAACACCAAGCAGATTACTCAAATTTATGACCATTATACCAAAGTAATAAAGTTTATTGGAGACGCCGCCGTCATAAAGACCACTTCATAATATCCGAAATCAAATTTGACCCACAGACAAACAGCCACAGGGTGATAAATTTTAAACGAATTAAATCGAATCTTTTGTTACGACCGGACCAATTTATTAGAACCGTAGAAACCGCGTACGAAACCTACATTTATTCTTATCTTTTGTACCTAGTTTGGGGTTGAAGAGATCTACACAATTTGGAATTTTAACTTCCCCTACACAGGCGGCACGTGTCTTACCACCCTTTCTATAGACAGCGGGTATCATGGGATACAATAAATATTTGGACGAGTTGTAACGAATTCTATTTAAATTGCAATTCTTGTCACGTTTTCCCCTGATCTATTGCGAACATTAAAAATCTACAGCATTGTATGTCAGAGCTTGCTAGCAGTGCAATATAGACGTTGGTAGATAGATGAATGGTAAAACAAGAGAAATACGATTGATTTTCGCACATAAGAACAATTGAATTAAATTGTAATTTAAAAAAATATATTCTTGTACTATTTTTATACAGTTGTACTGAACAATAATGTTATACGCATCTGTATTTCAATTCTTAGCGGTTACTTATTTAAACATTACATGAATTAGTTGTAAGAATAAATAAATATGCGCTCATGCCCGTAACCCAGAGGGGTACGCAGAGATCATAGATTTCTATTTAGCGCGATCCCGGCATACCGCTCTCGCTTCTTCTATATCCATACATCTACGCATACTTGCTCAGATTACGTCAGTTACGGGTACTCCTTATATCGCCTTTCTTTAGCATGTCATTAATCTGATCGATATAAGTTGTCATTGGACGTGCTCCGCCAACACTGCCACTCACTTTCGCAGCATAAATTTGTCTTGTTACTCTCTCTTCAATCATCCTTTCAAAATGCCCGAACCAACGAAGCATACCTTTCTCAATACTAGTGACAAAATCTACTTTTAAGCCACACTTTCCCTTATAACATAAACGGTATAAAATTTACTAATATGCTTTTTCTGGCAAACTCTAGTACGGCACTGACATACATGACATACATCGCTAACTGTTTTTCAATACTGGAATATTATCATTTAAAAAAATGAGTAAAAACATAAAATGCATACATTTAATATCAGGCGACAGTGAATGACGTCCGTAATGAGGAGAACTGAAATATACAATACAACATTTTTGATATAGAAGTGGAAAAAATTTACTCACATATTTTTTTATTATTTTCGACATCAAAGCAAGCGTGCACAAGATTTATTTAAAAAAAATCCAATCGCCTAAGTGGGAGGAGGGAGAGTTAGGGGAAGGGATAGGTTCCCTTCTTACGTCAAAAGGGATGGAGACATCACGCGAACACCACACATATTTCATTGATGCCGTCCTTCACTAAACTAATGTAAGTGAAAATAAGCGATGATCGTGGTACGGTCGGCATATGAAGGGACATATTGATTGAAAAATATTCAGTATTTTTAGGGACACATTAATATCACGCCCAAATGTAGTTTAAGAAATTATAAAGATCTGGTTAGCTTCATTTTAAATCTGATTTCGGATTTTTTTACTAGATGGCGTTATTCTCAATATCAACATAAAGAATAAACTTAGGTTTTACACATTATTTGGACATATTTTAGTCGGTAAAAATGATGTCGAAAGATTACCCGTTACATTGAGAAAAAAAACGTACAGAGTTTGTTTTAACAAACATATTCGTTGTGAATTACTGAAATTACTAGTTTCACCTACCTGTACAATTATAATCTGTCCGTCCGTTTGTCATATATTTTTTGTAGAAAGATACTTTTGCAATAGGAACTATAAACAAATGTTGAAAGTTCATCTGGTGTCGGTACTTACCATAACTAATGGCCCGGTCACGGTGCGTGGCCGACAAACAAAGCGGTCACCCCAGCCCGCGCCACCGCTGCTGCTGACTCTCCGTAGCGAACTTGCTCGTATAGTTTTTGTTACGTATCAGTAGTGTTTACTGAAGTTAAAGGTAGTCTAGGGAATGAAATTTAGACGTGCGTAGTAAGTATCTATGCATAAATAATGTAAGGTCTTATAAGTATAAAAAAAAATAACCAGACAAATAGTCATAGTTCGCTCTTGTTAAATTTAAACATCATAAGACCAATTAAATATGGACGTCAAGTATAAATATGGCCTTAACACATTTGCAGGCTGACAATAGCATCAGAAACTCTTCGGGGTTTCGGATGTGTATTAACAGCTTAAGATTTACCCCTTTACATGTGTTATTAAATTTTATTTGTGTCAAGTGATTAAGGCAAGTTATTCTCCAAACCTTTTATAGTATTAAAGTCGTTTCACAGGCTCTGTCTGTATATTGTATTGAACGGATTTTCATGCGGCTTGCACTAGAAAACGAATGCTTCGAGAGGAAGGCTTAGCAACATAATTAAAAAAAATAAAAAATTACGTAAACAGGCTTGATATACAACAAGTATTGTTAAAAAAATCAACAAACGTATAGGTTAGGTTTCAAGTCTTTTTTGACGAAGAGAAAAAAGACAAATCCAATCTGCAGACAGAAATTTATCTTATATCAATGTATCTCTAATCCTAAGTCAACGAGTAATCTTATAACAAAAAACACTGGCAGTCATAGGACAGCCCAAGGAAATGAAAACTCAAAACAGGTGTTAAGGTGTGACAATAGTCCCAAAATAAATAAATTATCAACAAAGAAAATCCTAGTATCTTGACGCGTGTTGCTGACGTGACGTATGTTGTTCACGCAAGCATGTAAGATTATCTCCTGCATAATAGTCTAGCGCGGCTTAAAAATTTTTCACTTCGAAAATAATTCCGACACCCGGTCCCATCTGTAATGATCCACGATGTCGGTCGTACGACGAGACGGTAAGACGTCATCAGCCCCGTCACCGACCGCGTGGATGTCGCCAACCATGGCGCTCTCTCGCTGTATAATATCTATATTTACCTCTAATCTGCGTAAAGTTATGATTACACGTCAATTTATTCGATACCAAGATTTATTTATATTATGAACGCGCACCCAACATAATGAGCCAGGGTTGGACTCACGAACGCCGAGCTTGTTTCAAATGGAACAGAGTGGCGTGGAGTAGATATTTGCTAGTATTAATTTAGCGGACGTACGTACGTACATGTTGGGCTTAATATTAAAACATGATATAGGATATTTCATGGATTTTTAATTTGTTTTGGCAAATTGCATTGTCAATTTTCCTAGCGCAATTTTAAAGGAGTTTTAAGTCGTTCAAATAAAAATTAGTTTAATAAATCAAAATTAATTCATTGAGTCAAAGTAGATTTAATTTAAAAAAATATATAATATTTAAAAAAAAAATATTCAATTAGTTATTTGGAGTAAGTTAGTATTCAACGGCACTTAAACTATGTGGTTTATTAATGATTGTGAACGTCTAATTTATGATAATAATTAAAACAACGTTACTTCTCCACCCAGGGCAGAGCCTTTTTAAGAATCCTCTTCATAATATTAGACAAAAATGTACGTCGAGTCCTCGGTGTTGCAATAGTCAAGTCTGATGATAACGTGTCGAGTGGTTTGCCGCCGCGGGCGACGACGTCAGAGCGCGTCGGCTTAGGTTGCACTTGAAGTTTAAATTACATACACTTATTGCTAGTAATGAAAGTTCATTATTGTACTTCACTTATGGTGTTTAGCCCAATGATATACTAATGTGTTCTAAGTGAAGCATTGAAGCAGCCAGGAAGCATCACACTACCCACTTATTATGCGTCATATCTTATAAAATGTCGACTTTTCAGTTTTTGCCTTGTCAACCCTCAGATAGTTCCGTCCCCCTCGAAACCCTGCATCCACCAGAAGTCATACCTTCGTTTTGTTAATCAATCAAGGACTATACTTTTTTTCGTTTTATTTCATTTTAAGAAGAGAATACCGCCGCTTGGCTAAAATTGAAAAAGTTTACCTACCTAACTTGAGCTATGCAAGTCATAAATTAATTTAAGTTAATCCATGTCCATTAATATGTGACACTACCATTTAAGCGGAGATATACGACAACACCAATAGATCGAACTTTGAACTAGTGCTATCTTCTACGACAGTTAAACTTTTTTTCTTGAATGCATTAATCCTGTGAGTGTTAGGATGATAACTGCGTTTCATCGACGTCTTAATTTGGGAGGAAAGTATAGAAACTCAATCCTGTAAAAGCGAATTGCCCCGTCACGAGGTATGAACCCTATTGCCATCGTCGGACACCAATCGCGACTTACATAAAGAGAGACATTACCCGAACCGTGGCCGAGTCACGAGCGGCCAATTTGATAGCAATCGACATTGCCGCATCGATGGCTCTCGATCGCCACCCACGGACTTATGATCTCCCGGTGCTCTAGGTGGAGATCTAAATACGTAATTATCACCGACCGTGCGCCGTAAATTATGGGAATGGAACGATTCGTGGTGACTGCCAAATTTGTAGCCTCACCTCTTTGGATATATTGTTGTGGATAAGCCTATTGATAAATTGTTGCTTCAACTAATACTAATTGAATTTTACTTACATTTTCTATTATATTTTCTCTTTTATGTACGAAATTCATCTTAAATACGAATATCATCATAACTATATGCATTTTTATAGCAGGCGGTGACAAACAAGCTAGCGGTTCACGCAATATCGAGTGATCGCAATCCATAGGCATCTGCAATAAGCTAATGAGTTTATTTTGCGAGTGACGGTCACTGTTTGCCTAGAGAGGCATTTACAGCTACACCGGGCTCGGCTAGGATGGGCCTTTCCTTAATTAGCAAAGGTTAAGGAGAGGAAGAGGACTAGAATTAGGCCTCCGGTACCACACTCATCAGACGAAACGCGTAATACTCTACTTCTCGCCTGTCTTCTGTGAGGTCGAGGTATTTCACAGGTTGAGCCGAGCCCATTCTGGCAACAAGTTTTTGTTACAGGCTCTACCACTGTTAAATAATTATATATTATATCTACATATTTTCCTAAAATATTCTAATCCTCACCTAATCTTCCAACAAGGAATAGTAAAATTTCAAATAGATTTAAGTTAAGGTAAACTAAAGTTGAAAAGCAACTAAGCTTCGGAATATTACCATACTATACAGAAACATTTGAAAAACGTAACTGTGAGATATCTTGTTCGAAATGGTATTCATACTGAGTTACTAAGAGTAAAAGACGAAAACAAATAAAATATTTAATAGGTTAATTTTCCCAAATAATTACAAACTATAGTAAAACTTAAATAAAACTTCTTAATGAATCGCTATAACTACGGTCGACATCAATTTGGGTTTATTATTATTGCCTATCCACATTAAGATAACGTAGTTACACGTCATCTGGAATTGGGCGGGAAAAAAACAAAGGTTGAAAAACCAACAAACTGAATATCACGGCACCTACCGCCCCGAGGAGCCAAAACTTAATCATACACATTATCCAGTTATGACAGCCAGTCTCAACGGCAAACAAAGCATGTTCTGTCTCATATAAGATAATCATTTTTATTTAAGATTACGGTATCCACTAGATTTGTTAATGAAATTAATTTTATCATCAAATTAAATCTAACGTTGACAAAAATTAATGACATAATGTTTTCAATTAATTTAAAATATTACCAATAAACATCAATTGTGTCATAAAATATTTAATCATGATAAAATATTTTGTTTTATTTTGTTAATTAATATTTTGTATGTTATTAAATAACTAAATTGATAATATACTAATATACACATTAATCAATTTTCTCATAGATAGTACATTTGTAGCGTTAATTGTGTACTTCATACGTTACTTGATTGGCGTACATACATGCATTTTATATCAGGAAATCGACAACGAGGCAATTCGATTTTGGAGCAATCTGTATCTTTGGTATAAGGTAATTTATAACGTAAGCTCGCCCTGTATAATTAGGTCCAGCTTGGGCCACGTTGATTGCTTATTATATTGATGTTTCAATTTTATACTCATTTTTATGGCCATCCACCAACTGTGGGGGGTGGCCACCCAGAACGTCGCGCCTCCCTTTTGCACCTACCAACGGCTCGTTAAGTCTATCTTCGTCTACTTCTGCTCGACTGAATAGTGATATTTCTGTCTCCTTTACTCGTTTGTATATTATTATAGGTTCTCCCTCTAACTGGTTACTGATTATGGTAGGAAAGTTGCTCTTTGTCGTGATGAGTTGTAGAGGTCCAGTGTACCTCGAAAGCGATGGCACATCGGTTAATGAAGGCACCGACAGATGTTTACCTTATTAGCTCTTATAATGGTAGTGATTCGCTGTTCGATTGCGTCATTTCGTTTCACCTGCGAACTAGCAAACAAACAAACAGATATTAAAACATTCTTTCTTATCCACGATATTTATTCAATACTTTTAAAGATTTAATTAAAATTACCTACTTATCTAAAGCTTTTAGCGATATTTTAAGTAAAATCATAAGATAGTACAAATGTACTTGTGTATTAAAATAAAATAAAATACATTTCTTAGAACAAAACTAAAAAGACCTACAATATTTAACACAAAGTAATTACAACACACAATTAATTTCTATAACTCTAATTATTAATTCTGTAAATTCTTAAAATCTTCGACGGGGAGATGCAAGTAACACAAAAAAATGTTTTAGGAATACTAATTAAGATGAGCCTTTAAGATTTTATTCAGAATCAATTAGTGACAGGTTTGAGGAATTTGGGACGGTTCTTAACCAATAAAAAGTGTCGCGGACATCAAAAGGCCGCGCCTAATTAATAGTCTTCGGAATACCACAATCACTCGAGTCACCAAGAAAAGACTAATACAGTGCATTTCAAGGTACAAAATTGTTGGTGTTTTTAATGAATTAAATCACAGTAAAAAAAAACAAAAAAAAATGACGAATGCGGTCTTTATAAATTTCAAGAATATCAAAAGAACTGCTCCTAAGATGGAGTGGAGGACAGTGCAGTGTACATTAGTATTCAGTTTGTTAAAGTAATTCTGCCTTTAATCCCAGTACACAGTCATGTTTACCACCTAATTCTTGAGTACAAATTAGCATTGCGATCATATTATACGAATAATATGGTTGTATTGCAGCAAGTGATGAATAAATGGGCCGACTCGACCGGGATAGTTCCACAATATCTAAAATTACAGACATACAGTGATGTAAAGGTTTCGTCTTTTGAAGAAATTTTTCCATTTTATCTCAAGGACACAGAAAAAGTCCACTTCTCTCTCATAATCAATTATTAGTTGTGATGGAAAATATTTCGCACTATGTGCCATAGAGACGATAATTATGGACAAAGGATAAACAAAACAAAAAATATTTTTTTTTCTTGTCACTCCCTTCTCCATCAAATCCTATTCCCCTCTCCATATTTTCCTTATCAGTAGGGAAGAGGATTAGAATTCGGTCTCTTTTTAAAATCTTATAACTTCAACTTTGTTTCCCATACTTTCCAACAAAAATTCACTCAATATTTTGTGTCTCCAGAATATTTTCAACATTCTCCTGTGAACTCACATTACGAATGTTTCATGAATATTGTTACTTATTAATTAATAGTCATTGTTACTTACCTGTAAGTAACAATTACTAAAAGTATATTTACTTGACAATAATGTTAACAGTGTAAGTAAGGTTCAATAAAGGTCATTAAAATTTTGTGTCTTGTTAAAATGAAATCACGCGTCGTGGAAGTTGAACCGACGACATTGTCGTCCCGAGCGCGCATAATCGATGCTATTAACTTATTTATCGTTTCCTATTGAGATCAAAAGTTCCTGTTAGCCTGTTCTTTAGGGGTGTGAAGGTGCTAATTTACGATACAAGGATTAATCAGCACTCGTGAACTATCAACTCAATACGCGAAGTGTTATACCTCACAGCGGACTCGCAGACAACTAGCGTGTTGTAAAAGCGATAAGTGCGAAGTACAGAGACAAGATCTCCTTTCGGATGGAAAATGCCAGAAATGCAATTGTTTTTCTCTGATGAGTTTAGGAATGAAACGACTAAAATTCAGATGATCAGTTTAATCTACGCTGCATGTCTAAATATTGTGTATTTTATAATAAAGCAAGCCAATCGTTTCCTTACCACTTGTCCTACTACATTTGAGACATCTCAAAATAATGTCGACTGCTATTTTCCTATTTCTATTTGCCAATTCCATCAAAGTTCAAAGACGGATTGATAAAAAGACATGTTCTATTAATTAGTCCGTAATTATGGTTAAAACTTTGTATCGCCGTTATCACAAATTGGTCTCTCCGGTAGTCTGTAAGACCGGTCCCTCGCCTCACTATTTAACATTGGAGCTCGTTAAATTTTATTTGGAAAGTTCCAGAAACAAAAAAACATCGTAAGGAGTGCCGGCCGACAAGCGGCGCCTGAGCTTCATTTATAAATCACGGCCCGCCATCTTGTAGATCAAGCGATTAATAAGTCAACTGTTAACAAACATAGATCCCTTTTCCCTTCATCCGTGTTCTTGGCTACCATTACGTTTACGCTGTATGATTTTTGTAACAAATCGTGACATTTTTTTCTCTTTACCCTCGCTTAAATGATTATAAGCCTTATGCTATTCGTTTTAATAGTCAATTATGGATGTTTCTGGAAGAGTCGGCGTTGTTTTGAAGACATATCATAAACCGTTGTGTATCTTTTCGTCACAGGTACAAAGTGAAACGGCCCTTTTTGAAATTGATACATCTGTTTATTACTAGAGCCGACAATAATTTGATTCTTGTCGTATTTGGTTAGATAATTTTGGACAGTCGATCGTTTTGAGTGACATCTATTTCGTTGATGTGAAATTAATTTAGTTATTTTATTCCATAGCGGTTGGATGGTCTAACTGTGTAATGTTTTCGTTTATCAAAGGTAAGATTAATTCAAATTGCTTGTGATATGTTGCCATTGGGTAGGTTCGTGTCTTAACTCAAAAACTTGTTGATTTTATGATGAGAGATTAATGAATAAATTAATATACATAAATAGCATTTGCTATTTTTAACAATGATGTTGGTGTGAAGGTCGTTGCAAAACCAGCTTTTATCGTCCTCAGCTTAGAATGGTCCGGCGCGTAAAGTTATTTATTCTTCTCTCAAGTCTGCGACGCGCGTGAGGTGCAGAACTATCAATCTGATTCCCTTATAACTGACATGTGGCGGTGATGACTGATGAATGATGATCTTGTCAACCCTATCCTACTACCCTTAATACTACATACAATATGTAAAATAAACATGTTGCTGACGATACGCTACCAATTGTCGTCTAACGCGACTAAAGAACTTTTCACTTTAAAACAAAAATAAATACTATTCGAGACCACGCCATTAAAAGCCGAAGCCATGAAAACAGCCTCCATCGAAATGTACTTAATTAATAAAGCGGCCATAACGCAAACCAAGTACGTGCAAGCTGTGTGCTTACAAGGCGCTGATGGTTCAACCGCGCGATGGCCACCGACTCGCCGCCAGTAATTAACACAAAAAAGGATGCGGCTCCGAACGCGGGTGGTCCGATAAGTAGGAAGCGATCCGGTCAATTACTAGTTGACAGCGACAATTAAGGGGTCAAGCGTTGGACCTCTGCGAGAAGCGAACAACCATTCTAAACACGTTGCCACTTCCAATAGATCTTGTAATATAAAAATGACTAGCGGCCCTCCGTTCATTCAACTAGGTTGTATGCAGCACGGATAACGCCAATTTTTTTTTATCGTAATGTGCCTTTTATAATACAATATTTTCATCAAGAGTCATCGTAATGTATCATTTAATTAACACAAAATCTAACTTTTCACACAACATTTTAACTTTCCTTTTGGTTACATAGTCTATTTGTGAAAATTGTATAAAAACCCATTCATTACTATTTGAGTTTATCGCAAAACCTGGCGAGGGAGATTTGTTTTATTATATGTAGGTACTGAATACCTAGAGAACAAGAGGTTAAATAATAAAAAATAAAACCGTCCATGACTTTCATAATAAATTCAGATACATCCAATCGAATCGGAACGTACTACAAATATATCCTACATGCTTATGGTACGTATTTATATACATAGTATTTAAATAAGTATTTTAGTATTATCATGAGGTCAAACTGTAAGCTTGGGGTTTTCTAAACAATTAATACCCTTTTTGATACGGCAGAGAACGAGTAGTGCGTTATGTAATGACTGACGTCCGTGAACTTAGGAGAATAACATAAAAGAATAGAGAACACAGAAACAGAAGAGTTGTTGACGAGTTCCATGTCTTTGGGTAGAGTTATGTCACTACTATGTTTGACTTAAATTCCGCTACGTACAAGACTACAAAATATATTTCGTATCGTTTCCTTTTCATCAGCTTCTTTAATGGTGTTCATTGGTTCTTTTAAAATTCCTATAAAAACGTTGGCTTGGTCGCCATCTGATGCCATCAAAATCAGCTTTAAAGTTTTACCTATTCTAGTTTTTAGTATTTGTCTTCGAGGCTCTTAAATCTTACCATTTTTTTAAGAAACTCGTATTTTATTTGATTTAATAGTTTTATCTAACTATTCCTTTTTAAGTTTCTAAAACAGAGCGAGCGTGTGTAACAAGAATTGGTATCACTCTCGTCGAGTTTAAGTAGAAATGACAGCTTAATACGGCTTGTGCCTGGGGACGATGTTACTTTGATGCCATAACGTATTCAAAAAAAATAGATACCAAAAGAAACTGATACTCTCAAATGTACATTGAAATTGTTTTACTTCAACGCATGAGTTGTGGATTTATGGCCAAGTTAGGCTTGTTTTTTTATTTATTGAGGGGGAACCATTCAGAACTTCTACTTAATGGTTTAATTATATTTGTTTAACCATTCAAATGGTCAAGGTTAAGTCGTTGTTACACTTTTTTTTTATTAATTTGTCTTGAATTGAAAAGAAGTATGTCTTTAAGCTCTTGTATTTTGTTTGATAAGGTTCTCACTTAACACGAGGTCAACCGCTGACTTGTTTTCTTTCTTCTTCCAATAATAGGCGTAGATAACTAATTATGTACAAGTTTCTGTTTTCAACCATCTAACCACATCTCGTACTACACTAAAACACTTATACATACATTATCGTACAATCAAAGCTGATACCATAATATTAAATGAGAATTTGTATTTTTGCTGACCTTATCTTGTACCATAAGCGGCCGTCTGTTTTCCGTATCCAGCCATTCCCAACCGTCCTTACTTATACACACCATACTGAATTCACTTTGGGGTAGACGTTATACAATTCTTAGCATAGCATGTGGTATTCATTCCAATACTACGTAAATAATAAAAAAACGTTACTAAGTATTAATCTTTGGACACGTAAACAACATTCTACTCGTGAATGAAATAGTTGTTAAAGGACAAATAGCTTACAATCGCATGGAATGATATACCGCATGCATATTCCACGCTTATAAGGGCCGAATAGTAGACGACCGATGCATGGAATCCACACAGAGCATTCGGCATCTACGTAACGGCATATCAACTTCAATAACACAATGCGTTGAACTTTCAGAACTCTTCAAGTCTTATTCATAACAATGTTATTCGACCCACCACGCTTCCGCAATAGGAGAACATATCAAGCTTCGGTTTCTACTCTTAGCTCGATCCTTTTTTGACCCTACAAAGGTACGTACAAAAAAAGAGGTATGCAAGATAAAGAATCATTCATCAAACAGTATTCTTCTTTAAAGGATAGAAATGCACTTTTAGTTTCTATGGATACCTTAAGGTTCTTCTTGTTAAATCTAAATATTCGTTAAAATAATGGAAAGCTATCATAAGAGTATGAAAAGTGTCACTTTGTATTATAATCAATAATTTGATACGTCCTACCCTCTAGCATTTGAAGTACGACAAAGAGACTTTGTTCGATAATCCATTTGGAATGGCACTAGAAGTTAGAACTGTAAAGTTTCGCACACTACAGCAATGCGGACTGTCAAAAGCCGGTGCCGGCGCTCGGCCTCCACCCCCGGTGTCCGCGCCCCCGCCCTGTCCGCTGACACTCACACCAGCGCCTGCCCCCGGCTGACCCTTACCACCGCGCCCTACTATGAAATCTCGAAATTGATAAGTGATAAGTGAGTTTTGATTTTTCGATTCTACTCTTATTAAAAACTTGTATAATAACATCAATCAAGGTACACGGGCGATAGTTCTATTGTCTCATATATTCCGATAAGGTGTCTAAAGAAACTTTTGGTATTTAAAAATAATTGTATAATATTTATCCTTTACATTATTAAAATTAGGCCGAATGGTAACAATTACCACAATAACGGGCGATTATTTTGTCAAATTGAAAACGCGTTTACAGAGTTAAACGCCAAAAACCGGCCGTTCAGAATTTAAGCTCAGTTAGAGCATAATTGTTCAGTTTATGTTGATAAATGCAGTTTTGAGCACTAAACTACATTAAATGCGTAAATCGAGTTTAGGTCGAACTACTCTTGCTTATTTTCAACGGTGAAATCTCCCCTTAGATTTAGATTTCGATACCGATGGTCATTATCATTTTATTTTATCATTGTATCTTGTCAGGTCATGTTATGACAATTTTTCTTAAATGTTCTTGTGATATTAAAACCGTATGATTCTGAAATTATTTTATTATGTACATTAACACGAAATAGACATGGGCTCAGACGGAATATTTAAAGCTAATAAACTAACTTAAAAATAATGAGATCAAGATAGTAATTTAACTATAATAGACGCTTCTGTGACATTGTGGTGGGACTTTCATTAAATCTTACAAAATAATAAGAGGACGCAATAAAAGGATACACGAGGAAACTCGGCACATATTCCACAATAAAAAAAAATTAGATTTTCACAAGCTCATGGTAGGGGTATCCGCCGGACATCCAAAGGTGTCATGGAGACGGCTCACTCGAGCGGAGCGGAGGTGGGCTCGAGTCTAACGCAGCCTAATATAGCTCTGAGGGCGGTCGATTGCTCACCAAGTGCCTGCCCCGCTTGAGAGCTCGAAATTAGCACTCGAAAGCGTCTTGAGGCTTACGTCAATATGAAATCCCCGCTTCAATTTCTATTGTACAAGTAACAATTGTTTGAAAAACGCTTCTAACGATTTTGTTTGCCAACTGTAAGTATTGTTGGTTTAAAAGACGTAGGTTTATTTTATGTTTTGTTTTTAAAACGTTGCCGTTATGTTGGTTGTATAATCTTTATCAAAATTATAACAAATCCATCATTCATATCTTAACCCTTGGTTTGGAGACCAAACGAAACCCTGCTGCTTTTCTTGTGCTATGTCCTACTTACAAAATGCTATAACGACTGTGAATAAAATATGGGTCAAGTAGCCGATATAAATAACGTTCCTTGGAAAAAACAGCGTAAACGTATTTAGGCGAGGTGGTCGAAATTCAAAGATATTTCTTTCCCAACGTTTACTTGAGTTTATAATCCAATTAAAATGTTCACAAAGTATCAGATAACTAGGAGTCCGTCAAGAAGAGAATGAACTCTTCCCTTAATGGTCTGCAAAGAATCTCTTTGACGTTCCTATGGTGTTGCAGATGCTCATGGGCATCGGTGGTCACTTACTATTAGGCGGCCCGGTCCTCCTTTTCCCCCGAATCCGATATAAGAAATATATAATAATAGTCCCGGTTATATCTCAAAACCGCAACAAGAATAATGGTAGAGCGATGCCGCTAATCTCACGTTCGTTGAACCAATGAATGAAATACCAGCATCTATGGTTTTGCGTTTTAATAATAATGATATCGTATTTTATCTCCGTCTATCTCTCTATATCTATCTTCTTCTAGTTCAGAATAAGTTGCTGCTTATCAGGTCTCAAATATGACAGGGTCTGCTATCAGGGTTTATGCTTAAAAAATTGATAGCTTTTAAATAAAAAAAAAATGTTTTAACTTTTCTGAATACGTTTTAACATTAAATAATTAGAAGCCGCATAAGAATTTCAAATTCCGTGATTTCTTTTTCGATAGTGCGTGTAAGAAAATTTTGTTGAATATATTTTGTTTCCAAGTTATTAACACTTAAAAACCTATATTTATTTTAAATTATTAATAAAAGTTAATGTCATATTATGTCTTCATTTGAATGTTTGTATGACACCATGTTGTTACGTATTTATCAGTACAGTTTATAACTCGCACATAAAAAGTAAAAAATCAATAACAAGCTTTCACACAATCCCTTCATCTATGAAACCAACGGGTCTTTAATAATCCAAGTAATATCGATTTGTTAAACGTGAAATTTTCGTAGCCCTGTACCAATTAAAATAGTATAAACCTCTTATTAGACACCCCATAGTTTGTTCGCCCCCACCATCACCCCACAGAACCAACATGGCGTCACTATTGTCACCTACGATTTAGCAATGTCTAAAATACCATTTAAACATTTGAAAATAAGCCCTATCACCATGCAGTTAAGATTATTTGAGATGTAAATAAAACATGGCAACTTGCACCTGAAGACTCATTCTTTTAACGCGTGTACAATATTACCCTATTCAAGTCAAAATTCAACTTAAAGTTTATCTGGAATAAAATGTATTTTACAGTTTCCTCGTTAATAGTTCATAACATGTATTGAAGGCGTGACATTAACGCCCGCAGGGTTTTTAGAATTATAGATGAAGGGTTGTCGCGGAAGGGTTAAGTACAGTTTTTTAAAGAAAACCTGGAACGTTGGGGTTCATTAAAGATTGACGAAAAATGGCCGGCTTAGAACGGATCAAGCTCCCTTGTTTAGAACTTGTAAACAACTTCAACTATGACAATACGAAAACGACAGGTGTTCGAGAAACTTTCTACATTGATATTTATTATTTAGTCGCTTTCGAACAACGCGATTTGTGCCTTTATTTGTACTGTTTATAGCAAAAGATTTAAACAAGTGTCCGTCTAATTATGCCATGGGTATCTTCAAGAGCAGAATGAGTAGGCTAATACTAAGGCCGAGATAAATAGACGTTACGTCTAAGCAAGTGCTTAGCGATACGTTTATATAAATGGGCAGTACTGTAGCATTTACTGTCGAAGAAAGTTAACCTATGGCTTAGCTATATAGTTGCTAAGGGTACTTTGCTAAGCCAAGCCAAACCGTTTTCAGAAGTAATACTTTTGACCCATGCTTAGCAACGACTATTTATTTTGGCCTAAGTATAAAAGTGTACCTGCATACTATCTTTGGACTAAATTGCTACATCAGACAAACAGCAGATAATTTGAACAGATCCTTTGGCCATGCCCATAATAAACAAGGGCGCAAATCGCTTCTTACATTTGCGACATATATCCAAAAAATATATAAAACAAAAAGACAGACACTAGAAAAACAGCAGAATGTTAATTATTTTATTAACAGGGTTACAGTGTGGTTAATGTTTGGCAACATAGTTAAATATTAACAATAGAAAGGTTGCAGTTAAGGCCCCAACTTTTTGGCGAGTGTGGCGAAGAGTCGGAAAAATAAAGCAAATCGTGGCCGTCTACACGACTCACAACCAATAATAAGGCCATTGTTTTTATACAAATACAATATTGCGTTTATAAATCCGATAACCCTACAGAGACAGGGAAATCTTTAGAGTAGCTCATACATTTTTACTGTAAATATCATTTACAAGCTTGCAAATCAACCTAATAAAATAAAAAAAATAATCAACCAAAGTTTAAATAAGCAAGATAAGATTTTTAATATATTACAATGAAGTGGGAATTCCAAGTAGGTAGGTAGGGATAGGTCAAACCAAAACGTGAAGTGAATCTTTCCCTACCAGAAAATAGTTAGACCGTACTCAAAGCAGGAGTGAAATAAAGCTTTAATTATTAACTTATTGCATTTCGCTTGATGAATTAGATGATCAGAAACCAAATTGCCTATCCATCCTCTCCCTCTATCCATTTTATTATCTATCTCTCACATAAAGGTTGGCAACACAATTCCACAAGTACTTCCACCGGTTGTGGCTCGTCTTCGTTTAGTCGCTAAAGCCCATTCCCATAGATTTCTGAAAAATGTAGAAGTCTCTTGGCATTTCCATGTCCACGCACAAAGCAACAAGAAGAGCGCGCACGCCGGCGAGCGTGGCGCCAGTAGCCTCCATTTGTATTTATTTATTTATACCTTGTCTGTCCTTATTTATGTATTTATTCATCTCGGAACCACCAAACATCACTAAACTGGTGCCGGCCCGGTTACAATTTCAACATTTTTTAGGCGATGAAATTTTTGACATTTTTCCGTTTCAAGAATTCGCTTGTTTGATAAAGAACCTAATCAATGCTAGAATTCGAGCTATGTCTGAAGAAGCCGCTCCCAGGGGAGCTGTAAAAGAACCGTTCATAATTTTACCATGGCCAAAATTGAAAAATCAAAATCCTAGATAAATAATAACATTTTTTTGTAACAGGCCTTATACAATTAGTTAACGTAAGTGAAGATAAGTCTCTATTTTTTTCTGATCATGATATCATCGTAACCAGTTCAGATTGTTGAGAAGATTAAATCTGTATTAGTTAAATTCAAGAAACAAGTTAATTTCAAAGTTGGATACTTTGGATTATTTAATCATAAGTCAAATCAAGTTATATGCATTTGACATTATTTCCGAATGTTTAAAGTACATTTTAAATTATTCTGATGACGAAAAAATATTTTTTATTTGCTTGAATCTGGTCATGAAGTTTGCTCCATGTATCGTCCTAGTCCAGGTCAAGTTATCGAAACCTATTATAATATTATAGAGGTTTTTCTACTTCTGATCTGAGTTTCTGCTGGAGAGAGAAGTTGAGCAGAGTGGCCCTTCCCATTCCCATCTCTTCTTGTACTCTTGTTTCCTTTACAATGAATTGAGTGTGATGGCCACTTGAAATCAGGTGACTTGCTTGCTATTTTACCGCCTTACCGCCACGATATGGACAAATCGATGGCAACAGAACACATTTTGTGTTAATTGCGTAGACAAAAAAGTCTATTGGGAAAGGTTGTACTCTTACCGCAGCTTCTACCGTAGTTACAAGGCTTTATACATTTTATGTACGTAAGCCTGCTATATCGGATCATATCTGCGTGAGCTACAAATAGGCGCAATGCACGCTGGCGGGAACGTGTTCAATAAGCAATTACTACGCCGTATCGCTACGCCATCGCATCGCATCGACTCGCATCGCGGACATGCCACGCATTCAACGCGCATGCAACGTAGCAAAACATGCGTTGTTACAAGACGTGTTTTGTAACATAGACCGTGTACTGTAACATAGTTTTCATTAGCAAAATAAACCTTGATAATAAGAAATCTGTTTTTCTTAATTAGATAATAATTTATTGAAAGTTACTGTCGTCCAAGTTTTATTTTCTATACAATACACTGTTCAGAATATTTACATTATAAGTGTGGTGTTAATTTCTTGTTAAGCAAAGTCGACTACTGTCACTTTATACTTTCCGTTTTGTGTATTCTTTTTTTGTTACTGTTAATTGCTTTGTAAGATTTGTACCCAGTAGACATATAGTTGGCTCACTCCCGGTTACGCTAAAACTGATGGTAAAGAAATGGGTTGCCTACTTAGGAATCACATCGTATCATAAGTGGGTGTAGAAGAATAAGATAGGAAAACTTAAGATTTCATGACATTTTGGACAGGTTGATATATAAATATATGTCAAATTTTATTGTGGCCATGTGGATAACATCGTCCTTCTGTCTATGGCACATGCAGTTACCGATCTATTTTAGGTAACAACGTAGTTGCCACGACGAATAGTTTAAAGTTTCGCGCCCATTGTCTCAGCGTCGTGTAACAACGAGAATGGTTGATGACCATTCCGCTATTCACATGGGCGCTTTGTGAGAGCACATCGTGTTCACGGACCAAGAAAACTAACTTAACGAGTGTAAAATGTCTTCACTGAGCTGAAAACATGCGACGTCCAATTTCCCTTGTTTTCTTTGAGCTCTCTTAAAAGCGGCCGAGTGCTGAGTGCAGATGTATACTAGAAATGTACCATTGTCTCTAAAGCGCACAAGCTCCTTGCGTAGCTTGCTCCTCCGGTAATGACTTGAGGCGATAAAAAATTCAAATGTAACGACGCTTAACTTTAAACTGCAGCCCTCCGGCGACCTGGATGCAACGTGTTCGCAATTAAATGATGAAAGAAAAATAAATACTGCAACTCTTCTTGTGCACTTTAGTGAACACTACTTCTAATTAATGACGTTATTTAGATCTTTTTAAAGTCAACATTCTTAATAGCTTTTCATTACCAACACATTCAGCACTCACTGAAGTATAGTTAAACATTGGCTCATGACAACCGTCGAAAGCGGAAATAAAATGATTTTCTTTCAGACGACATAGTCATATCGATTTAATTAATTGAGTCAGGCATATTTTCGGTTCATTTCTTTATCGCTTTAATCAAAATTAGTGTCTGATGTAAAGATAAGCTATCAAACACGTATCTAATATTTTATTCATCCCGAAATATTGTACGCGCCGCTCAGAATCGTGTCTTATCGCATCAATAACATAAATGAATGCGGATAACGTTGAAGAATTAATTAGGAATCGACTTTATCCCACAACATTCTGGCTTATCAGCGATGTGTATGTGTTAATTATGGACGCTCGATAGGACTTTTGTTAAGTAGGTACGTACGTACCTCCCTATACAACCTGGTCGCTTTCTGTTCTTTCATATAATTATGTGACACGACTTATACTTAGGCCACTACGCCTAAGAAATCATCACAAATCATCGAATTAGAAGCTTTGTTATGTATCGTAACACACAGACTCCTAATACCACATTTCACATCATGAAACGTAAAAGTTAAAGACATACCTTGGAGTGTGGGAGTTAAACGCCGAAAAAGAGAATACGAATCGTTATATCCATGAATAGGAACAATAAACTTATAAATGAATAATGTACGCTCAGACCCTTAATTCACAGGGGTAGACGGAGATCATGGATTTCCATTTGGCGCGATCCTGACACACCTCTCTCGCTTCTACTACATCCATACATGCTCGTCGGTTGCGGGTACTCTTTATATCGCTCTCCCTTAGTAGGCCACTAATTTCGATATAAGTTCTCCTAGGGCATCCCCTACCAACACTGCAACATACATTTGTGCCGTCACTCTTCATTCGTCCTTTCAAGATGCCCGAACCACCGAAGCATACGTTTTTCAATCCTTGTCACAACATCCACTGTAAAGCAACACTTTTCCATTATAACGATATTTTTAAGCCTATTATTCAAAGTCACGCCTAACATACTTCTTAGGATCGCATCTAAACTTTTATGTACCATTTGTAAACTAAAGTTATTAGACCTGCTGCTAGATTGATTAATCTATTAATGAACCTTCGCATATATGTTTATTAATTCGGTTGCACTTCGCTGGTGTTTCTATAAACTTGATTGGTAATGGTGCATTAAAACTGTTCGATATATCCGAAGCCTTTATAAGCGATTTCTAAAAGTATAATTAAATTTTAAGTGATGTCAGTTGTGTTGATGTAACTGAAAATTCGTTACAACCGAGTTCGGTACAAGTAAAATCAATGTACTTAGTATTTTTTTATCGTTTAAATTTTCCTTTTTGTCACGAAATACAAACTAAAAAAAAAACATAATGGACCGATTTAGCTACGGACTTTTATCTCATATTAATAGGTTTAACTCACGGTTGCCGGTTGGTTTTTAAAGAAGGCTTTACAAGTCGCGAAGTTTGGTATTTGTGTCGAAAGATATCGTATATCAAAAATAATTTTACGATGTTGATGTTTTGTTTGTTACTTTATATAAGCCTAGTTTTACCCCGAAATTAACAAACGGGGATCGTCCAATCTAAGCTGAATCCTATTTAGTATAATTGATCATGAAGATCTGAGGTTATACTTCATTGGGTGACAAATGTCTCTCCATATAAAGTTTCATCTCCATACTTTAGACCTCTAGAAGAATCTAGAAATATCCTTTTTTAGTGTTCGCCTACGTAATAATCTCAGCGTAAATTATCAATACTAGGCCAAGTGGTTTAGGCTGTGTACTTGATATATCAATCAGTTTCTTAGATTATTCGTAGATTTTTCATGTATTTTTGTGTAGTATTTTTGATGCTATAAATACAAAAAAATATCAACGATTGTTTACGTTTAATTTCAACATCGTTAGGGGTAGAGACAGCAGTTTGCAGAATAGCAGCAATGCGTAAAATGAGTAATTAAGAAAGAAAAAATCAGAACACACAAAATTCACAGAACAATTTGCAGCATCCGTTGTCGCCATCGATCCGAAAATTCTCGGTACGCACCGGAGTTAGTGAATCTGTTGGCGGCTTCGCGGGCGCTGGCGGCGCGGGCGCGTGGCGTTTGATGCGCCGACAAAGGCGCCGCGGACCACGTGCTGGACAGATTAAGCAGGTCAATTAATGATGAAACTTTAGGTTATACGGCAAATGGTTAGCTTACAAGTCGATTATGACTATAGACATTTAATGAAAATATGAATTAGGTATATGGTGTTCTTATACTGATATTAACGATCCTCTGGGAAAAATCGTAGGCAAAACTTATATCTGTAAAATAAATTGATATATGTGCAAATTTACCTCTTTAAAACGTTTGGTGACAATGATAATTTTAGACGAAAGTTAGAATTTAAATCCAAACGTAAATAACGTCCTCTACCAACGACAATACACATTTGCCCAGCATATATTCTGTCTTATATATATTCGAACTCATATTCGTTGCTTCATGTCTTTTTTATTAATTTTAGTCCATGAAATATCAGTAAAATTTGAATTTACAGAAAAGAAAGAAATTATTTCATCAAGTTCTGGGAGTGAAGACAAAGGTTCATTCGATTAAAGCAATCAAATAGACGTGTCCCGCGTCGATATAATTTTTGTTAATTACCTCAACGGATAGAATCAGATCATGAGAATGCCCCAATTAGTGATGGGAAGGGCGCTCGAAATTGTCATTCGTTTGGTCTTATTGCTCCCAGTCACCGAATTTTGTGAATACAAAAAAAATATGCACTCAAAACAAACCTACTTCGAAAATTACAATAACAAATATCTCGGAATTCAATTTATAATTTCGTCTATCCCAAATAACAAGCTTTTTAAGAGAGAGTTCGAGTAACCATACAATATTGAACTCTACACTAAATTTCTTTAGTTTTTTTTATGAGCCTCTTCCCATACGTAACTTAATTATTATTTACCTAATTTTAAATCATCAACACAATAACATACAAACGATGGACGTGAAACTTGTAAAATATTTTTTTACAATTTTCACCTTCATCACAATAAGAAATGCTGAGTATCTGAGACATCAAAAGCCTGCTTTCTTATTATCAAACCTATTACTCTCACATGTAATGTGTTAAAATGTGTTGCGTTCATATTATATTTCCGTTTCTCTAGCTCAATTATCGATTCAACGCCTAAAATATTTCATTTTGAAATACTTTTCTATCACTAACAAGTACGTATAGAACACTGGAATATATTTACTCTCATTTTACCGGGTGTACCATATACACTAACTTTCTCGGGATGAAGGGAACATCCCCTGGCGGTTGATTAGTAACCGCATAAGTTGAAGCCTTCGTCTTTCGTTTTTAATGGTGCGGGCAGGTAGTCGTAGCAGCAATTGAATCGCACAGACTGGGTGTAATATAATTTACCTTTAATATTAATTGTTCCACATGTATTATTCGTTAAATTAATGATGGCTTTATTATATAAAAGTGTTACTGTTGTAAATGACACCAAATTAAGTTCTATATTTTTACATAGCAGTCATTCATCATTGTCAAAAGAAAAATAAGACTTAAAATGTGTGGCGTACATGGCGCATCACTATAGTTAAAGAAATAAACTTCTCCGATTCGGTGTCGAGACCTACTCCGCATCAGAAGCGGGTGGTCTTCCTGCGGCGCCCCCGCTGCGACCGACTGTCCGACTCATACCGACCTGTCCTACGATAACATACGAACTCATAGCTATCTACAGTGCACAAGGAATGTGATTTAACCACCACTTAGAATATTTAAAAGACTATTATTTTTACATGTAGATAGGTAGGTACTGTTTGAATTATACCATGGTCCATTGTAAGATATGATTGTTGTAAACAAACCCACGTCACTTATCATACATGGCGGCCATTACACTTTTTATGCTTTCATCGCAAATTTTGTAATTTTCTTGGAAATCGTGAGATAAACTGAAGTGAAATACACTGGTTAAGGGCAGATTCAGAACATACATAAAAAATAAACAACGAATAAACATTAAATAGTTAAGGAAATGATTTGCTGTACTTAACTATAATTGTCGGCATTACGACGCGTTACTGAACCTTTAGCTTAATAATTAACTGAGCACTTTTTAAAATCTATAGTAAGGGACTGCTTAAGTAATCATTAAACGACTCTGAGGGCGGCACTTGTTTAGTAAAAAAACTCGAGTGTTTAACTTGATTATGGCAGTCAGGTGTATCGGTTAACAGTGGTAGAGCCCGCAATAACATCTATAGCACGAATGGGCCGGCTCGACCGGTGAAATACCACGATATCACAGAAGACAGGCGTGAAGTAGAAGTTTTCTGCGTTTCGTCAGATGACTGACCTGCCGGAAGCCTAATTGTGGTCCTCTTCCCCCTCCTACCTTTTTCTAATAAGGAAAGAATGGGAAGGGGAAGAGGATTTGACGGACGTGGAGGGGATGGACAGGGAATGGAAATATCCCTTTTTCTGTCAGCTTTGTCCATAAAGGTAGGCAACGCATCTGCAACTCATTAGCTTGTTGCGAATGCTTATGGGTAGCGGTTCCTATTTCCAGGTGCTGCTTGCTCGCTTGCCACTTTATAATATAAAACAAATCAATTGCTCTGTGTTATATACCAGGATATGTAAGTTATAACTGTGTGTGGATGAACCTATACCAGCTAGATCACAACATTGTCGCGTTTTTGAGAATAAGGCGCAAGCAGGCACAGATAATGTTATAAAACATTGATAATATCAAAGAACACGGAGGGACAATACAGGTCTTTCAGATAATGCTACAGGTATACTACTTTCTCGAAAGACCTGACTGAAAGACGCTTTATTGATAAGGAAATACCGATGGCGACTTTTGTCGTGACGCGTGAATACTGTTGGGGAGTTCGGAACATAGATGTGAGAGGATGAGCACTAGACAGTGAGGACAGAATTTGATGTACAGCTTGTACAGTCGCGATTGCGGAACACGGCGGTTGGAATTGTTTCAAACAAACCTCCATTTTTATTGCAACTTAACGATCTATTAAAAATATTTCTTCAAGCGTTTTTTCCTAATGTATAATAATAGTAATCTGCCTTTATTTCTTAATAGATGAATTAGAGTACACGGTCGACAATCTCACTCAAATATGGTTAAATTAAACTGATTGTTGATAATAATGCTTAATATTATTTAATAGATTCGGTACTTAATGGCGTCATAGTCGGTTTTGAATTGATGTATCCGATTTCACTGAAGGAAAAAAATAACAATGTTTTTCTCGTTATTATGTATCGTAAATTTACCAATTAACTAAATTCGCCTCGATTTATATTCCCTTCAATTAACGGATATCGTAAATCTAACTAACAGCGTGTTAGATCAGTTAACTATCTCGTGCTTGGCTGTTAAAGGAAACAGCTTGAGAAAAATTACATGGTGTTTTTTTTTAAATCCTTTATGAAGGCAAACGGCGTTTGGCCAACTATAGTGATCACCACTGCCCAAATGTCTAGGAAGGAGTGCATTCTTTTCTTAAAGGTTCTTATTGATTTAGTAAACGATACTTACTGAGATCATTCCACGATGCTGTTGTATGAGGCTTGAACTTTCGAGTAAGCTTTAGCTAAATTGTATGCTATCTTCCTAATACAAATACGATTAAAGTCAATTAAATATTTTAAGTGTCTCGTTTAACATCGATATTATGAATATTTAAATCGATTTCAAGAAAAAAAAAGACAGTCTCAATTTTATTCTATTTTCAAATTTCGACGTCTTCGAGCTATAGTGGAACATTAAAAAAAAGAAAACATTTAGGAATGCCAGCAGACATTCAAATAAAGAGGCTCGCGGGCGCGTTGGCGCCAACGTTCCAACCATACGTTTTTTTTCCAAACGGAGCACGATTCAATTCGCCGCGGATTGGCCGCTGAAGCCACGGACGACCGAGCGATTCAAGTCAATCTGTGATAGTTGTCTCTGCCCGCTAAATTAGCTATTCCGAACGCTTCTGATTTTCGAAGTGAAAACTTCTTTAGCTGCTTATAGATTCGCGTGAACCACATGCAACATGCATCAACAGCGTGCGTCAGCAACATATCCTAATTTAAACTGGGACGTCGATTTTTTTATTTATTTTTCTTGTAATAATTATTGAATTGTATTGTTAAGATGCAAGGGTTTCTTATTTTTTTTAAGTTTTCCCTTCTCTCGGCAGTCTTTACAACTGTGTCTTTTTTCATATAGGTAAATCATCTAGTTATAAAAACGTCTAATGTTTATTGATTCGTTATTGAATGCTAAATTGATTGACAAGAGCTATTTCAGCAAAGATTATGAATGGTTTTTCAAGCACGGCTGTAGTGCTTCTGTCATTGTCATTTAATCTATCCCTCCCACTCCAAGTTATACTGTAATGTTAGTATTACCGTAATAAAGAAACAATTGAGGAGTAAGGACTTACGCAGAGTGTACAACATTTGGCCACACACATTTACCTAGAGGCGATTGTTTCGAGCGACACAGCTATATATTTATTAGTCTTTTTTATTGAAGCAGGCGGCAAGCGTTTTTTTTATAAATACTAGGCTGGCGCACAACGTGGGGTGGGGTTTAGATTTTTATCACGTAGTCAATGTCCTCCAAGGATTTTTTTGGTTTTTCCAGTATTATTCAAACCTACGCTACCTACGCTGTCTTAATATAGACAAATATGAGCCAATTTATTACTAGCAGTAAAATTTTTTTTTCAAGATTTTTTCCCTTTCATCTGATGTCGTTAGAAACACACTTTTTCAGCCTTGCATTCTTGAGCTATAGCTAAGTACTATATTATTTAACATATAATGGTAACTAGACTATGCTAATGGAGAAATACAAAAAGATATTACTTTCGTTATTCATCAAAGCCATAGTTTCTACCTGGTGAAAAGTACAATTTCTTCAAGTTTTTTTACCTTCTAACGTTTGTCGTATCCCTGTCCCTTAAATGTGTAACTACCGTCTAATTGTAATCCACCGCGCGCCTCTTGGAGAATTTGCTCCTTTCGTAAACTGTCACAGAACTCATGATTGGATTAGCTAAACCGTGCGTAAGAAGCGCAACGCTTTGTCCCCCGTACACCGGATCCTTTCATGTCGGATTGGATTGTAGTAATTCCGACAAAAAACGTAAATACGAGAGACGACATTCGCCCGGGTCCCAATCTGCACTAAACGTTTCTGCACCGATTGTTTGTCCGGTAACCGTTTGAAAATCAAACATGGAACCCGATATTAATGCACGGTTGCGTTTTGGGTACATTTTGAATTGCAAGTCTATCTATCTATATAATTATATATGTTCTTTCTTCTATACTACACTTAGGCTCGCAATGCATTACTAACTCACTGTGGCGGATGCTGATGAATACATGTAAATCATTTAATATCGGCTCCACCACAATTAAATTGCTTTTTTTAGTCTTTCTGGTATTCTTAAATGTTCTTTTCGCTAGTAGATATGCCACCAACCTAATTATGTGGTCTTAGGGTGTAACTCTCACAGCCTTTTATTTTGCAAGACAAAAAAAGAGTATAAAATTAATGTTTGAAAACCAAGTTGCGAGAGCTTATAAAACTTGATACCCTGTCCAGACTCGAATAAATAAGATAACAACATAGTTATCCCCGCGGCGGACGCACCTTTATACCAACAACCGAAATGTCTCTCTAATTCGACACGGCTCGTTGCCACCGAAACGATTCAAAGAAGAATAAAAAAATACCGAACAACTTTCGAGAGATTAATTTGTCATTTGGAAGGACTAGTTTCGCTTTGAGATGGAATTAATGAAAAAAATCGCCAAAGCTCTGCTTGGGTTTTATTTTCCAATGTTACGAGTGAAGTGCTTTAGAATGAATTAAATGCTTTTTCACTAAAATACATCACTAATATGTGGGTGGGATCTATTACAATAAACTTCGTAAAAATAATCGAAATGTCATAGACAAGTAGTATAATACTTAAACAATGGTTGTAGGAAATTAAACGAAAATAATAAGCAAGAAGACTACGTTTTTGTGATACAAAGAAGCAGATGCGATTTGCAGTATAGAACGCTTATTCCGGTGATCCCCTCCCTGTCCAATCCTAACCTTATGAGAAAACGGTGGGAAGGGGAAGAGAACAAAAATTAGGCCGCCGGCACCTCACTCATCAGACGAAACGCAGAGTACTTCTAATTCACGCCTGTTTTTTGTGAGGTCATGGTATCACCGGTCTAGCCGGCCAATTCGTGCAATAGATGCTGTTGTTGCGGGTTCCATCTCTCTTACCTGACGAAGTGGAAAAATATAACACGGTTTTGCAATAAATGGGATAGACGGTTCCTTCATACTTCTGTCAACAAAACCTTAGCAATGTTTCTAGTCTATATCTTGTACAATGTCTCATTCCATTGTATTGCCAAAATTTAAATAATCTATCTATCACTTAATGGTTCTCATTATTACAATGTTCGCTAAATCATTTCAATTCAGAAATGTGGTTAGCGACTGATGGAAACTTTGTCAGTGTTTTTGAAATTGTACTTGGACTTTATAAAAATAGCCCGTCCACTACTACTATAAAAAGTCTATTTTACTTGTCTTCTTCCACTCTGCTAAGCTCCATTACCGTTTATTAGATTATTTAGCCATTTAGCCGCGATACCAACTCGAAAGAAATCCAATTCATGTTGTCATCGACACTAAAACAAGTAAAAGAATGGCTCTCTTTACACAATTATCAAGAATTTTTTCTTTTGTGAATTAAATTTATCTTCGTTTTATCTTTCTGTGATGCGCCCGGCCCACTTACGTTCCATTTTTATCAATGTTTTTACGATTAGGGTTTATTAAATTATCGAAATAAACAGTTTCGATTGATACACGACATAATTTGATTGTTCCCGTAACGTATGATAATTAGGTACATAATAAACTAAATGTTACGTCAGTTTATGACATTTAAATTAGATATATTTAGGGGTGCATAAATACTTCGGCAATTAATATGATATGTATTTACTTTGTACATAGATAGGCACTCATGACCATATATATGATAATCTTTATGGACAAAATATATGAACATAATTTAAGCTTTGTTATTTCAATAAATGACTAAAACAGGTCATATACACTTAACAACTACGATGCTGTCTTGAATTTTTTGTGATGGTATATCTATATGGTATCTATCTAGCTAGTTCATTTATTTTATTTAGCTTAGCCCAGCAAGTACTCCAGTCTAGCCCTCACCCTTCTACTAGCATACTAGCTCAGCAGAAAAAAAGTTGGGCGTCACTGAAAACCCGGCAGATGTAAAACATTACCATAAATATTCAAATTTTAATTAAATAAAAACAAATAAAAAAGACAGAGTCGAGTGAGGCCGCGTAGTGGGGGTATCACGGAATGAGAGAGCGTCATGCCCTGTGCCGTCACAGCATACTGCTCGATTATTGTTATATGGGGAAAATTTCAGTTAAAGAACTGCAAAGTTACAAAGGTCTGAACACCCTGACAGTTTTATGGTAGTAAGGATAAAACTATTTACAATCGGCAAAATAGTATCAGGTTTTATATAAGAATATTAAGTAACATAAGAGCTGACTTCTCTTTAAGACGGTATGTAATGACGTAACACAGAGCTCGCGTAACGGGCCTGTCTTTAGCACGCTCTCTTGACCCCACAGGCCGCGGCGTAATTGTTTGGAAAATGGCCGACCACACGTTTGTTATAGGGATGTTACATTCTACAGAAATTCATGCCAGTTTGCTGAACGATATAATAAACATTTTATTACTTTTTTAACTATACTCAACACATTATCATCATATACAATAGGGAATTATAACAGAAGATATTCCCTACTCACTACATCACTAGGCTATATATTCACATTCATAATTTAAGTTACACTACAAAATGATTATTGCTTATTACTGTTGTATAAATTCCAAGTGTCAGGCAAATACTTGTAAAATGTTTAAACAATGAACATCTAATTTGGAAAGTTCACCGTCCGCGGTAACCGGCAGCGTTTTCCCGGGCTATCCGTAAATGCCGTCAGTTAGGCGGAATTGCTTTATCTCTTCACCTTCGTCCGCTTCACGCCCCTCCCGCCACCATTATCACTTCATCCACTGCGCCCCCCACTCGGCCGCGTTAATAAATCGCTTCCATTCGGACCGTTTCGACTTCATCTGTGAAAATGTAAGACAATTACATTTTGAGTTGTTAATTAGATTTTTAAACAGAAGAAAGTTAACTTTAAGTTGTTTTGCTTTAGGTCGTCTTGAGGCTGAGGATCTCTAGTACTCTGGCGGTAAGGGCATTCCGGTCAAGTCTAAGACAAAATATAATTGCATATCTATATAATAAAAAGCAACTGATCGCTGTCTGTACATGGAAGATACTTGAGAAAAACTATTATTTTGGGGCCTCTATAAACGCAATACAACCCAAAACGCACGTATTTCGGAGACGCACGGCTCACCCCGGTAATGGTACCAGATAACAGCTTTATATTATATCTGGTAACAAAGTATTCACACGTATATACACCATTTTAGAAATAATGTATGTATTTCGTAGGAATTATATATAAGCTACTCACCTAAACATACATGTTTAGGTGAGTAGCTTATATTCCCGAGGAAGGTTGGCGTTAGGCAGGCGACCGGCCGTAAAAACTATAGTCAGACAATATACAACCATTTATGTGATTGTTAATCTGTGCTACGGTCATACTGTATCGGTCCCATATACGCGGGAAAAGGGCAGGGAGGTATGATGAGGTTAGGATAGTATTAAGTAGGTAATATAATTTCGTTTAGGTAAAATTGCAAGGTGGGTGAAACCGTGGGGCACAGCTAGTAATGGAATAAGTGTGTAACATCCTACTAATATTATAAGCATTTGTGCACAATGGATGGATGTTTATTTATTTAATGACACTTTGTGCATGAAATCCGACTTACAAATATATTAGCTTTTGAAACTAACTCTAAAAGAGTTCTTGTACAGCTTACCATGCGACAGAGAGAGGTTTACTGGGTAATAATTATTGTTTATGTGTTATGTTTGTTACTAGGCCACGCATACCACGGAACGAATTTTATAAAACTTTCTGTAATCTGAATGTACTCGAATATGAGACATGAAGAAATAGTTTCATACCTTAATATACTTATTTGAAATTCATTGAATTAATTGGGACAGAATGGTAGTCAAACAAAGAAAATTCTATCTTTAGAACATGAAAAAATCTCCCTTATAAAAAAACGAAATAAAAGCTTCCAATGTCGCAGAATTCAACTTTCAGTCCTGTGAATATCTTACTTCCTTCCGCCTACATTTCAATGGCCAGGGGGCTGTACTTTTCAAGTATCCCTCTCTGCATTATCAGAAACAGTTAAAGTTGTTATTCGGGAGCCGACCCTCTTAATTACCCGTTTCCTTCTTACCGAGTTAACATTTTGGCACTTTCGGTGTTTTCCGGCGGGTACACTCTTTGCCTTTCACTAACAGTTTGTTACCTTTTAGGTTGGGAAATTTCCGACCAAAATATTCACGCTCGTAATTGCGTACACATTTTGTTATTTTAGATATAACTTTTTTTGTGTTATACGATGTTATGTAACAATCAGGGAGGCAAAACATCTGACCAACCAAGAAGTTCCCGGTGAACATTATAATACATTAAAAAAACAAAAAAGTTTCTGGGGCATCGTCAGCCGTTATGTAGGAAGGAAAAAGGGGTGGCAAGTGGTAAGGCTAAGAGATGAAAGTAGAGTATGGAAGAGAAAGATTGGATTAGAAAAATAATATATCAGAACTATACGCGTTGAGAAAACCCCACTTTTCATAAATTAGGCAAATATTTCTTAATTCATTTTAATCGAAAACACTTTTGAGCAGTGTAAATGTGCTTATCTGTGTTTTTTTCTTTCGTACAGTCGCCATCGAACAAGAACTATGGCGGTATTAGCAATAAATAGACGGTTGCCACAATATCGTGCGCAGACCTCATAACCGTAAAATGTAACAACCAAAGAAGTAGAAATCGGACTTTTTGCGATGTCTACTTACATTAATGAAAATAGACAAATGATAAAACGCCGGGTTTGCTGATATTAACAAAACCTTACATCCACTAGTGTCCGTACTATAATAATATACTTTTACTACAACCACTAGATATAGACAGAAAAATACGTAGTTCAGCAACTATCATAATTTTTTAAGGAAAACAAGTTTTACAGTGGAAGAGCCCGCAACAATATCGGTTGCACGAATTGGGCGGCTCGACCCGTGAAATACCACGACACAGAATACAAGCGTGAAGTAGAAGTACTCTGCGTTTCGACCGACGAGTGAGGTGCCGGAGGCTTAATTTCAGTCCTCCTCCACTTCCCACCCTTTCCTCATAAGGATAGGATGGGAACGGGAAGAGGATTGGACGGGTAAGGGGTTCATGGAAAATATCCTTTTTCCTGTCTATGCCCTCGTCTGTCCATTAAAGATAGGCAACGCATCTGCAACACATTTGCTTGTTGCGGATGGCTATGGGTAGCGTTTGCCACCTACTTACATAAAAAAAAACTTCTTTCGTCAAAGTCGCCTGTTCATGCAATAACTTTATCCGCTACGGACCTCTACATCTGTTCCGGCCCGCAAATAAAAAATATACTTGAGATATAATTTAATTTTTATCACATTATAGTTTATCATATCATCTTCCTGTAACGGGCGGTTTTTGAAATAATTCACTAGCGAGCTGTCAATATTTTTTCTTTTTATTTCAAAATTGAAATGGATTTGACATTACATGTACCTTGAAAAGTGTTAGTTGAATAAAAATTTGACAAAACTTTATGATCTAGGTCTACAAATCTCAGCGTTGTTCGTTCTGTGTGTATTTCGCCAAGTAGCAAGCGGAAGTGTTTGTGCACTCATACCGTGTAAGTTTTTCAGTCACCAACTCGATCATCACAAAGCGCTGATGCAAAACGACCATAGTATGGGCACTTCAATAAAAACCCGCTCGTGTCTAGCCTGCGTTATAAAAATACGCTATCGGATAAATAAAAGTATAAAATAAAATATGAAATGAAAGTGGCGCGGGACGCAAGAAACTCGCGATCCTTTTGAATGTGTCTGTGCGCGAACAGCGATGCAGTGGAGCGGTCTTGATTGATTTTTGTCAAATTAATTTTAATATTAATACTATTTTATTTTTATGCATTAGATCTTTAAACGTATGTACCAAAATAAAATAGCTAAACTTTATATTTGCCATAACAACTACAAAAAACTTGCTTTCAATTTTACAATGAATCTTTTAAGAAAAAAAAACAGGAACGTTTCTAAAAATAAATAGTGTTGACAAATAAGTTTTCTTCTCACTAAGTAATGGAGGTAGGTACTAAATCCTTTAAGAGACAATTTGTTTGTCACTGGTAAAACCGCAGGACGCATTTAGTACAAGCTAATCACCAAAATAATATAATATAAAATAATCATCTTTAGAAGAAGCCTTTCCATGTATTTCCCTGTCCTTTCGGAGTGTTTCTTTGGCCGTAACAATCTGAAGGCGGCGCCGCGGGTCAGCAGAGCCCCCCCGCCCCCACTCGACGACACGACACACGCGAGGTACACTCACGCGCGCACGTGTGTGTGTGATGAAAATATCTGTAGAGAGCTTGCTTTTGGCTAGAAATTTTCAATAACTGTGTTCAATTCTTTAAGTATTTTATTACATTTGTAATTGGAAAACGATTCCGAAGATAATTTTATGTTCTCTAATCTTTAAGGCGTCAGCAGTACTTAGATATTTTATTTGGATTTCAGGCTTAAAATCTTTTTACTAAGGTATTATTATGCTTAAAGAGATTTTTTCTATTAAAATTTTAATTATGTAAAATATAATTCAGTTTGACGGGGGCGTGACTCTGGTCCTCATCTCGTTATGGTAGGGGGCCGACTCAAAGTCGGTAAAGTATTTCAAAAATATGAATGAAAAAAGGTCACATGAAAAAAGTCTTATAAAGCTTGCTTTTAAGTTTGGTATGTAGGAATAAAATAAATTGCGTGTCTGTTTTATAATCTGTGACGTATATAATAATAGAGGCTTTGTTGAGGTCCGCTTAGGCATATCGTGAGGGTGGTCAACGCATCGGCGACGGCAGCCTTCGCGGATCCCGGGCCTTGCAACACATTTAGCGCGGGATTTATGACCACTGCCCAATGCAAATATGTTCGCCTTACTGAATACTGGTCGTCCTGACTTATGTCCTATGATTTGAACCATTTTCGTTATAATATAAACAAAATATGACGCATATACCTACGGCAAGGGTTATTAAATATTAGTGAAACGTTTTTATTTGTCGTTAGTATTTTGAATAGAAGGTAAACTTAAAATAAAAAGGACAACTTATAGAAAAGTCAGCTCGACCATGCAAGGACAAGAAAGGTCACTTTTATCACCTTGTTGTTGTTGCTCTCGAATGCCTAATATTAACTTGGACTCATTTGTATTAAGTAGGTATAATATAAATTATGCCATCAAAGGCTCCAGCAGTTTCGATTTGCCATGCAAAAGTATTTCGCTTTTTTATCCCCCTAAGGCCTTACATTTCCAAAAGTTATTTTTTAAAATAATACTCATTTGTTAAATTTCGCATTCTTTACGCCTTTGTGCCTCCAAACATAGGCATAATATTTGGAATTGTACCTTGATAAGGATGATACTACGAGTTACTTATGGTCTTTAAAAGTTAGCAGTCTGTCTGTCTGTCGCTAGCAGAAGCTCGGTGTTGTCGGCTCAATTAATAATTGTTTTGATCACTATTCAAAATGTTACAATTATCATGTTTATCATATATTTCATGACGTCAATGTTTTATTTCCAATAATACACATTTGTCCGACAAATCTACGCAACACAGAAAGTATTAATCGGTCAATGTCGCATTTTACGCACGTAGCACGCCGCATTAGTCAGTGTCACGCGCAATGCCTGGTACTGTCGCACACGAATTACCTTAGAAAATAGAAGAAAAGAACACAAACCGTATTATACTTTGTTATTTGAGAAACTCAAGGTAGATACTACAGCATTTTGTCTGATGTTCGAAATATATACCAATGACTTTCTTCCTACGACCTGCTGCTACTGCTCTTTCTACACAAGGGCGAAGTTATATTGTACAACTGTCTTGATTTAGGAGGATCTTTTGCTACCTTACTTCAAAAAGGTTTTTGTTCATAAGGTACTGTACGTGTAGACAGTCGTGTCCCGTGTTTGACCCAAATATACTATATATACCCCAAAATACTTTGTGTACCTAACCCAATTCCGAACTTATAGTTTATTTTATTCTTTATTAGTTTATCAGTCAAGCTCAGTCAGCAGTGGGAACTACCTATTTTTTTCCATAAACTAACTAACTTATTAAGTTTTTTTTTATATATAACTAAATTGTATGATGTCAATCTTACGAACCTAACCTATACCTAATTATGTTCCATTCTAATGAAAAAACTCCATCCAAAGATCACTTCACAATTTGATGATTTGACTTCGACAGTACACTGACGAAAATTGTCGCGTCAAAATATAAATGATTCGATCAGTTACATTTGCAGACTTACGGTTATAACATGGCCTAGTATGATTATAAACTGACGAGGTTCACAATCGCTCGGTAATATATCTCCATACACTTACACCCTATAAATCCTGTACAATTTAAGAAATAATATCCAGTTAATTCTTCACCTACTTACCTTAGCTTTGTCATTTTCTTCTAGACAAGAATTAATAGCATACCGAGTCTCGAGTATGTGGATATCGAAAATTTTCAATATCTGAAGTACATTCGGGCACAGAAGCGTCGCCGTGCGGTGGCTTGTAGGGAGGGTGGGGGTGGTCTGGTGTGAGCTGGGGGGAGCCGAGGCGATGCTCGCGGCGCCTGCAGCCAGCGCCCAGATAAGCGACGCCCGACGCCCGTCCTATGAAATTATAGCACCCTCCGATACGGCTGCTCGCACACTGCGCCCGCAGATATATTTTATACTTGCTTCTGCCCGTGACTTCGTCCACGTAAATTAATTACTTAGATTAATTTGTCGACTTTGTACTGATGAACTAGGGAAACATACGACTTACGTACGATACTGATATATGAAATTCCTTTAAGGAAACAACGTGTTTTTTTATGGAAGAATTTAGCAAACGTGCAAGTGGATCGCCTGATGTTAAGTGACCACTACCCATAGACATTCGCAACAAGCAAATGTGTTGCAGATGCGTTGCCTACCTTTAATGGACAGAGGAGTCATAGACAGGAGAAAGGATATTTCCTTTTCCCCGGTAACTCCCTCCCCTTCTAGTCCTTTTCCCGTTCCCATCCTATCCTATATTATGAAGAAAGGGTGGAAAGAGGAATAGGATTGAAATTACCTCCGGCACCTCACTCATCAGACGAAACGCACTACTACTTCACGCCTGTCTGTGAGGTCGTGGTATTTCACTGGTCGAGCCGGCCCATTCGTCCAACAGAATTTGTTGTCTCTACCACTGTTAGAAGTGTTCCTTGAATGCCAAAGCAGTATACAGTTTCTCTGTGGTTTGGATGCTTATTGTGATAATTTCGTATATAATATAATATTAAAAAGAAACGAAGAAATCGATGAATTCACATTACCTTTGCTTTATTTCTTTTTAAACTCTCATCTGCATAAGATTTAATTCCTGTACTTTTATTTTCTATAGAAATATATAATGTGTTTATGGATACATGGCTATTATGTTATTTTCACATGAAGTAATTTTAGTATTAGTACAAAATCATATATCTAACGTCATTTATGTTAAGTGTCAAACAAATTAGAAGATTGTACATCTCTGTATTACTCATTTAATTACTATGTGGTTAATGAAATAAGATGTTTGGCATAATTTGAAAATGAATTTCTAAGATAACAACAAATTTTTAAGCTCATCCTTATATCTAAGAACAAATTTATGAAACATACGTATATAAAATGAAATCCGTAGTGCTCGGAGAACAATACCGGAGTACGGTCGCATTATCTTAGAAAACAGAGCAACTACACGGCGAGGCTGAGAGGGTGCGGGGTCGAGCTCCTCCGGGCCATTTGTCAGTGACAGGACGCTCGGGAAGAGACGGGAAGAGGGGGGAACCACCCACGGATTGCTCGGCACGTTTGCGCCTTGTGTGCGCGACTGTACCTATGGACGTGTTGGTACTGAATAACTGTGGACCTCCGAACATCGAGCCTCGGACAGTTTCGCAAATCATGAAGTTCGAAGCGACTCGGTGACTTTTTGTTTTTGGGTAAATTGTTGTTCCAATTGTCAAATTGTAAATCGTGATAGTTCAGGTATTGAACTATATTTTGGTATTTTTTATTAAAAGTGGCATAAAATTGTAATTTAGTTATAACAATGCAAATAATAAACATTTATAATGATGTGTGGGTGTAAATGAGTTACCTATTACATTCGGCTCAATACTTCCATATTTTTTATATATATTCCATATTTCGTGCCCCCTAAGTAAAGGATTTTTTCCTATATGAAATGTGTTACATAACACGCAGATCAAAGTTAAGAAGTACCTTTTTACTCCAATTCTGTAAATAAAAAATAAAATTTTCAGTTTTTAAAATGCTTGACTGTTACGAGTAGTTACCTGACCTGAACACTTAATTAAAGCCCTTTTAGTAGGTCACCATTACAGTCTAAATGTTTATCTAGGATGTCCCTAATGAACACTGCCACCCGCTTTTGCGACATAAATGCCTTGTCCATCCTTTCTTCCTTGAGTCCGACGTCCGAACGATCGAAGCATAACATGAAAAGGGAAAAACATCTAATTAAACCATTTTTTTTTTTTTTTTTTTGTGACTGAAAGGTCACTGTTTGCCTTGAGGAGGCATTTACAGCTACACCGGGCTCGAGGCGGCAGGGCGCAGAGGGCGCCTAGCCTAAGCCTCTTTAAGAGTAACTAAGCTCGAGGGCTCCCTCCGTAGAGGGAACCTCGGCTCGGGCCGTTACTTTAATATTATTACCGGATTGGGATATTATTACCGGATTGGGGTTAAACCATTATTAACCTGTATTATATAAATATCTGAAAGACAACACAGAACAAAGCAGCATGCGGCACGAAAAAGCCTAACCGATTTAAACAAGGTCGCTTAAAAACAAAAGATAGATACATAATAAACAAGAGATAGATGTTAGAGTAGACTAAAACCGAAGAAGTTTTGAAGTAGGTTTTAATGCCAGAATGACGCTTATTGGTATAAAAATCTGACCCCTTTTAACTTTTATTGCATCGTCCAATGATTGTAGGAGTGGAACCACACAGGACATGCACACACGCATATAGTCTCTTAGTGAGTAAAGTACAAGGACGAAAGTTAAAAAAAAACTTTAAGCATATCTAAAAGCTTGTGATTAGAATAAATCTATATAAATATTATCATCAATGAAGTAATAATATAATATAATTAAGTTAATATTATGCGTTAAGTTTTACCAACTTCGAGTTACTTAAGTATATAGTAGTTCGTTCTTGCAAAAAAATATATGCTTTAACTATAAATAGTTAATAGGCTAATATCCTAGCGATAGCCTACATCTTTCTCTCGTCATTTTAATTTTTTTAAATTCTTTTTGTTAAACGCATCTGTATGATTGTTTCGTATTGGAAGCAATTCGTTACCATCTTATAAACGAAACAAAAGCGTTTTTATGCAACGTAATATTTCAAACGTCAAACTAAACCGACCACCGCCGCGTCTGCTTCACCGTGTTTTTATACGAGAATAATATACACATATCTGCACGCCTAACCCCAAACATCGAGCGCAAAACTGGCCACATAACGACACTAAGGTCCGGTCTAAGGCGATTACTTCACCACGCGAGCCGAGAAGGCGCTCCCGCTGAAATTGATCCCCCGAGGGGGCTCACCCCACCTTAGTCACGGGTGGGCTTGGGAGGGGGGAGGCGATCGCCGTTTTCCTTTGTGCCGCTGGCCCTTTATCCAGGACTATCGGCGTGACTTACGGCTGGGATCTCGTAAGGACTGGGGAATTTTAGAAATTCACCCACGTGCATATTACGACATTGGGAGAGATCCGAGGGAAGCTTACGCCGAGCGACCGCCGACAAACCGACTGCGATTGTACTTATCTTGTGTGACAAAGAAATCTTGTCCATCTTTACAAATTATAACTAATAAACAAGCACTTCATCTAGCTCAAATTGATTGAGAGAGATACCGGATTTCCATTTGGCTCTATCCTGGTATTCTTCTTCTCCTTTTATGCATATACTCTTTCTTTCATCTTCATCTTGCCCTTTTCCCACTGTGATGGGCTCGGCACAGTACGAACGTAGTCCATACTGTTATCAGTTTTGGCTACAGTTCTTACGGCCGTCATGCCATTGACATGTTATAAAGAGGGAAGAATGGCATGTTACAAACAGATTTTTAAATATGAATGTGGAAGGATATGTTGGTACGGGTAGACTTAAGCAAAGATGCATTGATTGCGTCAAAGATGAGATGAGCATGAAAGGGGTAACTCATACAGGCGTGGATGAGGAAAACGTGCCGTATAGTCTATACATCGAAGTTCTCTTCTCGTTTCAACGATTGGAACTACTTTGAAATGGAAAAAATATTTCACACTCTGATTTCTTTTGTATTCGTAAGGCATCGCCTGGCTTCAAATTGGCAAGATATCTTTAATATTATAGTACCATTTACGTAGGCAGTATTAAAGATATAATGGTTCTTACCACGTTTCTAATAAAGTTCAAAATAAAATAAGACCCGCATGCGTAGACAGCAGCCGTGAACGTCAATATTAGCACGACAGAGGCGAACTAAACGGCTCGCTTCGATATACGCAAGAAAATATAAGGCTATATCAAATTATACCTTGTGCCATAGCTAATAAGTTACAAATATGGTTGTACGCGTGGTGGCAATATTTGTTCTTCGATGTAGATATCGTAATAGCTAGTTGTAGAAAAAAGGCCCAACGACTTTTTTCTTCTCTCGCTGTGTTGAAATCACAAACACATACAGGAGTTAGACTTTAATGGTGATATTAAATACTCTAATATACTAAAAAAACTTAAGACTAGCTGCAGCTATTCCCTAAAAAAACACAAGATGTTCTACTTTTCTCTAGGACCAATACACATGCTATTGTCGATTGCTTGACGTAAGCCTGCCCATGCGACCGACATAGAGATCATTCTGAAAGCACTCATCCTGTTGCCTCTCGCAATCTTTACCAGTGATCCGGAGGGACATGATCGTTTTGTCTGGAAAGAGACTCAATACGTACGTGGATACGCTGAGTCGTCCTGTCCGTGGACGTCACAAATATTTTGCCGACATAATGAATGATTCAGAAGTCAGCGATTCCATGTTGTTCAGTGATAAAAATTATAAAGGTACATGTCATTATATAAATAAATATACTTGAAAAAAAAAACCTCGTTAATAGTTAATTGTTTATTCTTTTTGAAACGGATAAATACTAAAAAGGTTAAGCACAAAATAGGTTACGCACCTTTTAGCATCTTTAGAGCGAGCTTATGCAATAAAGCGGCTCTCGTTACGCCCAGACTAGTTTAGAATGGAGGTGAAAAGTGGGCCGCTTAAGCTTGCTTGCCAAGCTGAATAGATGCGGTCCACGGAGAACTCGCAATTAAAACAATCTTCTGTGTAAAGATCAAATTTCGTATTATAATTTCTTAAGTTACATTCAAACCATGATCGCAAGATAGAAAAACTTAAAGATAATTAACTATTGCCTGTTACTGAGGAATTTTATATTACTGTAATATTGGAGTTTGACATCTATTTATATTTGATAACCGCGAGTTCGTACGAATACGAAGCGATTTGAATCTTCGTTCATCGTGCGCACGACAAACGATTGGGACATGTCGCCAGCGTCAGTGTTAGGTGCAACTATGACGTGGTACCTTCAAGAGAAGAGTGTATTGAATTAGCTGTTACTCCAAACTAGCATGTACCATCTTTCGACATCCAACATCAGGTGGGTCGTGGTCAAGTGCTAGTTTATTCAATTAAAAAAAACTTCCAGTTTTAGCTATCTATCTATACGTGACGGCGCATATCCTACATATTTATGAGTAATAAAGAACGTCGATCGACTTTAAATCACGATAATGGCTCTGCTCTTGGATAGGCTTCCTGTCCTATTTAAATTAAAAAAGCGTCACCCTATATTTTAATAACCAACGACCATATCTACACAAAGAGAATTTTATAGTTCTTTTGTTCATCTCAAAAACTAACTCTTGCGGGAGTTGGTTTAATAAATACCACTCACTGACTTTTCTAACAAATTCAACTTGCTTAGTATATTTTTGAAAACTGTATCAAAAGCTTAAAGTATACCCTACGCAGTGTTAGAATATATATCTAAACTAAACTTTAAGCTATAGCTTCTTTTATCCTTAATACAAAACAATGGCTGTATATAATAAATTCCATAAACTTTATTCTCTAAACGTTTTAAAAAAATAATGCAGAGGCAAAAGTAACTGCCTGAAAATGTCATCGCGTCGGGCCTATTTCGAGCGCGCGCGTGTATCAACGCGGACACCGCGCGTGACGCGCCGGCTCGTGCAAGATGGACGATACGGCTTAGATTAATCGCTCTTATGGCTTCTAGGAAGTGCTATTTAAAGTACTACGCCTCTAGCTCTGCATGTTCAAACGACTTTTAAACTATCTTAAACAAACACCAAAGTCTAATATTAGTCACGTTATTTCAATAAAGAAATGATGTACCGTTGTATGTAAGAAAACAGAAAGACGATGAAAAATATTGATGGAATTGTCTGTGTGTATGTCGTACTATGCTTAACGTAAGAACAGATCACAAAGATATATCAAATAAATTGATTACAGTGAGTATTTATTAAAGTCTTGGGGTGTGAAATGCGTATGTATATGTATATGTAGCTATATTATATGACACACAACTGCGTACGAGGTAGGAAGTCGTCTATCTATTCTCTTATCTTAATAATCAACACCATTCAGGAGGACCACGGGACCTCCAACCAATCACGATACTTACATTCGACCCTTCACACCAGAGGCGAGAAATCCGACACCTTTTTATGATTCAAATACAAACTAGCCTATCATTGACAGCAACCATTGATACTTTCCACTCTAATGTAAGGGCCATAAAGTTTAATTTTCTATGTTCTATGTTAGGTGTGAAAATTGACGCCTATAACTGAACAGTTATAGACATCAGCGAATAGAATAATATCCTTATGTTAAAGGAATAAGATTCTATCTTGTATGTAGCATTAATGTCTATTGTTTGTAAAGAGGACTCTCGTGTCAAACTAAAACATGCTTTATTGTATTAAGTTATGGTTGGATATACGGTGTAATGTGAGGGTGTTAAATTTAACACCTAGCCAGTGTTCTTTGTATATCTACGCCACGTTGCTATTGGCTGGGTTCGATACAAGCTGGGATAGGAATACGAAATAGTCGCATCGATCATATGGCGGTGTAGCCAGATGTATATAATCTATCTTACGAACTCCTTGTTTTCAAATAATAACTGGCTTATTAGAAATTAGCAGTAAAGAATACTAAATTCGTTGGTCGAAAAGATGGCATTGATTTCACCAGTACAACAACACATAAGTAAATTCATAGAATTTCAAGAAATTTATTTAATCATCACAATTGAATTAACTTCGGATCGATATAATAAAAGATTTCATAATAATTTAATTATTTTTAAGAATTTCGATTTAAAAAAATCTACTAAAAATTATTATCGGGGCCGCAAAAGTCAAAGTTTGATGTTTTATTGGTTTTATAATACGTTTCAATTTCTTTTTTACCGCCACCGCGCTGTCACATTCACGCGCCATCGAGCACAATGCGACCATCTTTAATTTTCTCATCCAACCTCTTTCGTAAGTATCTAATGTCTATTTCTAATTTGTTCTCGTGTTTCAACGTTGTTCGGCGGCTGTAGAACATGATTATGACATGACGCGGCTGTCTCTACTCTATGGCTGTCGTTCTACTGATTTCGTTTCCTTTATGGCATAAAAAAATAATGTTTTTTGTTTATGTTTGGCGGCTTCGAGCCTATCGTTCACCTTAACATGTTACTAATCTTGATCGGTCGCCTTTGTATCGTGTCGATTACAATTTGTTATTGATCTTTTGATAATATCCGCTTTAGTTGTGGCTGAATGTGTTGTGTTGCCTTCGCCTTTTCAATCAACTTAACCTAATACACAACGAAAGGGAATGGTGACGAAATAAGCCCTAATCTTATATCGTTTTTCTTAATCACATTTAAGGCATAATGCAAAACAGGTAAGTTATTTTATATTGCAAATCTAAATACATATCAAATGAAAATTATTTAATACATTTTAATTCTTAATTTAAATAAATTTTTAAGAGAAAGAAACTAGTAATTCATCTAGAAAAATATAATACATACTAAAATATTTTAATGATGTGTTTTAAACTATGTTATTACAAACATTAAGGCCTTGTTTCTTCTTAAATTTCTACCGCATTAGATAATCGCGACATAGTTTGTGTGGTAACACAAAATTACAGTTTGCGGGAATATTATATCAATGGTATAACCAGACATCCTCGAGCGTCATTTTCATTTTGAAGATTAGACAGTAAAAAGAGAAAGTTATATGACATTTTTATTTTATCAGTGGGGAAAGTGTCTACAGTTTTCATTTACTTTATTTATCTGACCACGCTACAAGATGTCCAGGTGGCGTTTTTTTCCACAAGTTTGTGATCCCCGCACTCCTTTGCGATGTGATGACTACGCAACACATAGCGGACGGTATCATATAAAATATTCCATCCGAAAGTTAGGTAGGCACTCTGTCGTCGCTATAAATTAAGTTTTAAATATTTTTTTATCGTTGAACGTGGCAAACGAGAAAGCGGTTCACCCGATATAAAGTGACCGATACCCTTAGGCATTTGCAACAAGCTAATGTAAGTTGCAGAAGATGCGTTGCCTACGTTAAACGGACAGAGGAGGACGGGGGACGAATACTTCCTTTCCTACCCATCCCCTCCCCCGTCAAACCGCCTTACCCTTCCCATCCCTTTCCTAATAGAAATGGATAAGAAGAGAAAAAGGACTATGATTAGGTCTCCCCGGAACTACACTCGTCAGATGAAACGCAGCAATATTTCTACTTCACGCCTGTCTTCTGTGAGGTCATGGTGTTTCACGGGTCGACTGCTTGACCTAAAGACCTCGCAGAATATGGTTGTGGGGAGAAAATATCTATATTATAAATACTTCTTCGTATCTCATACCATCTATTTACCAAATCACGTATATATTTCACGTGTGTAATTAAGAATTGTACATTATCGGAGGAGTCATAGATGTTTCTTAGTTTTAAATATACATCAATTCTTGCAACTACATTGGTATCCACGTACAACACACACCAGTATCTGTTCTGTTGTGTTTATTGAAGTTTATTAGTGTAATGAGCACGAAGTGGCGACGCGACAGCGCCCAATCAAAGTCGCGGCCACACGGAGCGGCGCGTACTTTATGTTATGTTATATGCTTTATATTATGTTGGCCGTGTTTTAATGTTTGTGTGTTGCGCGCGCTGTTATGTTGGTGAGAGGCTCGCGTATAAATAATGGAGCATGGCCGGCATAACGCGCCGCTCGCTGCGGCCTAGGCGCCGCGCCTGGCACGGCGGCCCGGTGGAGTCGACCTCTGCAATATTTCTTTAACTTCTATGATCAAAGACAAAAATGTCCTCAAAGCAGGTTCTTTGATGGTTCCGCGGGAAGCAAAATACACCTACGTTTCATATTTGTGTCACATGGTTAGGTATATGATAATAGCTTTGTATTTGTTATGTCCTCTCTTTTTTTAAATACCAATTGTACGAAAGGAATAATCTGCCATAGATGCAACGGTGGATCAAACTCATATAGGTACATGTTTTGTAAATTTATGAAGTTGTATGTTAATGAATTTCAAATATATAACTAACAGAAACATTTTACCCTTGCGTAGATAGAAACGTGTTTTGCTTAGAATATCGTTAAGGCTTCTGCCTTCCTTAAAGTATGTGTGCAGTTACAAAAAAGAATACTTGTGAAAGCGAATTTACTTGAGACTTTGTTACAGTTTTTAATTAACGCGTGTCGTTGTCCTGGTCCAGGTGTGCAATGAAAGAGGGCTGGTGAAGGAAGTCTTCCACTTTTATCTTTGTCATCGACGCAATGGCTGTCCTGCAGGTAATTCATTTAAATCGGTGCTATTTCACTTAATCATTTGCGAACGGCCAATCCTTGCACCGATGACAATAAGTTTATGTCAGGGTGGAGGTCCAAGGGTCGTGCGTGCGCATGTTACGGCCGCATCAAGTACCGCACGGTCTTTTTAGTCTTGTTTCCTTGATGACAGCTTGGAACTTAGAAGGCTCGTCCCTACTTAGTAATGATTGGGGAGAATGATGAAAATAGTAGCACTTTTGTATATTAAAGAACAATGCTCAAGTGTCAACGGACCTATCACAGGATATATATCTCTTAGCATTTGCATAGCAAGTGGCCTTATCGCAGGAATCGTTATAATACTTTAATTAATAAATTAATTTCAACAACTACCTACTCCACGTACAGCGTTGTGCCGCGGCCTGGGTGGCGCCCGCCGCTATAAAATTCGGACAGCGGCGCGGAATCCCACAGATTCCAACTTAATATTAATTGACGATCGACTAACTCGGCACCGAACCCCTCCCTCCCCTCGCCCCCTCGCGACGCCCCTACACTCCGCAATCCCATCCGCCGACATGATAAATATTTCGTTTTAAAATTACTTTTTTCTTTCCCATCGTCGGTGATTTCGGCGCCTACACCAAAGCGGCGATACCTTGCGACATTGACTTGTATTTTTATTATTTATCGATATCCTAAGAGATGTATTAACTGAGCAGACCTACACATAGTTAATTTAGTAAAGGTATATATGTATCGGACTAGATTTAGTGTAAATACGAAAAAGTGTACAAATGCGTATATACTCTTTCTTTAAAGGCCGGCGAAGCTATCGCTGTTCCTCTTCTTCACTTGACGCCATTGTTCGGAGCAGCACTCGCCTAAGAAATATTTATGATTAAAAAGTTGATTATTTCAGAAATAACAAATACCTTATTACCTACTCTAAAGAGCTCAAAGGAAAACAGTTTCTTTTAAATTTAGTATTAAAATCCAAAAACAATGTATAATTATTTGTAACGCGAAAAGACTCGCCCTATTTTTCATTGTAACTAAAACACATCCTGTCAAAAAGTCACCGCACCGTTATCGAAACATTTCCATGATAATTTACGACTTTTTAATTTGATCGTATTACCGAAAGAGACCGTTTTTAACGAGACCCCATCGTATGCACAAAGGCCGTAAGTAGGCTGTTAATATTGTTTGATTTGTAGTTCCTCCACGCTACAATGAGGTGGTGATTCCGGACGAACGGCCGCGGGCAGCGACGCTCGCCGCAAAATTATAGTAAAATCGTATAATTAGGGATGTGCCACAGCAATTTCGACGTCTTGCGGTTCCAACTTCCTTCCCCATTGTTCGTTTGTTTTTTTTTCGTATTTCCGACAATAGTACGGACGGATGGAAAGTCTAGCGAGTTCCGCCGTGTTAGCTAATCGATTTTGTATATTTTTGACAGTTGCGGTTGGCATGCACGAGTTTTTCGGTTCGCCATGTGAAATTGTTTTTCGTATGATTCCCGGGGGTGAGTTTTTTATATCATTATACACTATCAGGCACATAGTTCAATCAGGAAGTTCATAGGGAGTAAAACGATATATACAATGCGCAAGCAAATGTTTTTTTTTTAAATATAGTAATTTCAATTTTCCCACACTTTAGACCTTTATGGACTTAGAAATATTAAACGTACGCCATATATGATTAGTTTATTTTATTTCATTTAGTCTATTCGTAAAATATGGTACAGAAACAGTTTGGGCTTTTTGTAAAACAACTTTAACTATGTTAAGCCTCACACTACCATGTGCCCAATATTCTTAAGATTTTCTCGAACCTTTGTCTTCACGAATGAATGTACGAATTACACATAAAGATGAAGGTGCTTACTATAAATACTATACCCACATTTATTTACAATGCAATAGATTACATTTGTGTATTCTCATTATTAGGGTACGCTGTGCACACGGAGAAAAAGTAGCATAAGACCTTTTACCTTCCAAGTTTTACACTTTGAATAAAAACAAAACATGTTTAAAATATTTGTTGGTAGTTTAATTATCAGTAGATATATCAATTAATGTAAGGAACATGATGAGAGTGCTTATAGAATACGCGCGCACACGTTTTTTAGAACAATGTTGAACTAACCCAAGTTAGTTATTTGATCTGAAATCACGATCAGAGACAATAAGTAATATTTCTCTTATTTTTATAAAATGTTTAAAAGCCTTAAATTGTACTTTTCTTTGTAAACTTAATTAAGCTATCATAGATTCGTTTAAACAAAATGACTGATGAAAAATCTCGTTATGCACATAAGTGCTCATGGTCACGGCCCTTCGTGTGGTGGTGATGACTGAGGTCAGACGTCCCAATGTCGAAAGTTGCTGGCGAAGTACCCACTTATTTTCAATTACTTCCTTCTGCTCCGAACTATGCAGGATGAGCTCTCTGTATCTTGCGGTCTTGCAGTTGTATGCTTGGTTTGAGATTTAATTAAGAGAAAGCTGTAAAGTACTCGAAACGTCGGGAATCAAAAAACGTAAAATAAACGCGATAAAATGCGTAAAATTAGTTTTATTTCAATTGTATTTTTTTGTCAAAAAAGTTGTGCAAAAAGTTTGTTTACAATCGCAAAACATTATTATTTATTTTAGGGATTTTTTGGCCGCAAACATTCGCGAGTACCTCGGACACCCTACCAAAATGTCATCACCATCTTATCAGCGGTGTAGGAATGCATAAGATAATATAATGGACAAACAAACAAATAAACATACAAACATTGATTTTCATTTATATACATCAATTTAATGAAAGGGACTGGCATGTAGTAGTATACATGTAAGGATGTGTGTGTAAAGCGTAAAATCTGTAACAAATGTATGGTATTCTTCGTACCTACTAAGAACACCTTATTTTCGATACTGACTAACAGTCATCGCATGGTATAACGCAACGCCATACATTGTAAGGATTCTAACTGCCTATAGTTGTGGCGGGGGCGGCCAGGCCGCGTGTCTACAATGGCCTCCGGCTAACTAGGTCTTTAATCTAGACGATGACGTCATCGCTCATTACTACTAATGCTATACGACATTCGTTCTTAGTTACAACTTGTCAATATTTAGTTCTCTTGCCTTGTCTTCAGTTTAAAGAGAGGTCTTATAAAATCATGTACATGTATTAAATGGACGTATCTTAAAGTTGATGAAATATAGTTTTAGCACATTTTCCTCAAGAAGGATTAACAAAAGTATGCAGTAAGGAAAAAATCTTGTTGGAGAAAAAGTTTGGAAAACGCACGACTTTGTATGTATGTAACAAAACTATGTGAAAAAAGATTATGAATAAAAATGATTGTGATAGCGTGTGTAGTTCCATCTGATTAATCAGTAAGAATTTATTTCTGACGCTCGGTCACTAGATGGCGCTTTGCGGTGAGCATCTCATACTCCTTTGAAATGCAAAAGTTTTTATATTAGAGATTTAGCGTAAAGGCAATTTTTTATGCTGCCTTAAATTACAGCGACCAAAAAAATTTCACGCAAACCAAGTCGAGGGCAACAGCTAGTTATGTAAAAAATAAATAATCAACCAAAATAAATACAAGAAGTTTAAATGAAATAAGGTCGTGTGAAATGTTCCAAATGCATGTTGCTGAAGCATATTGCACGTTGTGCTTTTTGTTCACGCGAATATATAAGATATTCCCCTACCCAAGTAGAAAATATAAGGTTTCATATCAAAAATAAACAAAAAATAGGTTATAAATAAAAGAAGTCAACAAACCATATCAAGACATTTTAGCTATAAATTATTTGGAATCAAGAAACAATTTGTAACTATTATTTCTCTTATCATAATTGGCTTACTTATCGCTCGTAGAATGCATAAATCGTGTAGAATTATAAAGAAAAAATATTTACCTTCATCATTGTTATTTTTACTGTGGCCTACAGATGTTTAGTGTCGCAAGTTGAAAACCAGCAAAAAAGCGTTGTCTATGGTCGGCTAACGTATAATTTGTGTCATCTATTGACAAGTTTAAAGAGTATGCGATGACCATGGAGGGAAATAATAAGCAGTCTGTACCCCTCTACTTGTCTATGTCTCGATGTCATTTATTGACATCTGTAATTAAAGCCTAACGAGAACCGATTAAAGGCAAGCGGAAAAATGGCCGATGTTCCGTCAAGTGGTATGATTAATTTAAAAATTGTAGTAGGCGAAATTAATTAACCGCTAATGAACAAAAAATTTACGTTCCGAAATTTATGAGTGTAGTATTTGTACGAAAATTGTTTTATAATTAAGTTAATTAATTACAAAGATCACATTAGTACGGATAAAAAACTTACAAATTTCGTACTTTCTCTGTACTATTTTCACAATTAACTAATTGAATAAAATGTAAAGCAGTATTAATTAAGAGGAAGAAAGACAAACCTTAAAAATTATCCTAATTATAAAGAGGATGAGATTTGTATCTATTCGTTAAATAATATAATTGTTGAATCGACTTTAAAACATTGTTGCCTTTGAAAAGTTACATGATTAAATAACATCCGGACGATACCGCGCTCTGGCCATAGACTGGTACGCTCTTGAAAACGACCACGTCAATATCACTGGCACAGGCGTGTACTGTTCAATATATTTAAGATATGTATGATATTAAAAAAATAACTTTGTTGACGAACTTTGCTTTGGTCTGTGTGTTGTGAGTCTAGAGGTCCAGCAGTCCAACCACCCTTATTTTCTTTTCTTTCACCATTCCAACCTTTTTACTACTTAAAGTCTGGCAAAGTAATGACAACTCTACCGAACTAGTTCCTCTTTTGTCGTCCTCGCCCATAAAAGTAGATTTTTTTTTAACTATGAAACTAATATTCCATTTCTTTATACATATTTAGTACCAGCTGGCTCGGCAAACTTCGTTCCGCCCTATAATTCAATGATGATCCACTATTTTAGCGATAATGGCTTACACGTTAAAGATAGATATACTGTCGCGGGTTTTTATCAGACTATTTAAGGTAAAAATTACCATTACACATAAACGTGTAACTCTAACGGTTTTCGCACACGCGAATAGCTCTCATATATCGGAACTTTTTCCTTCTTACGTGACACTTATTGTTATATTTTGGACGATTCACACAATATATTTATAATTATAGCATTTATGTTATTCTGCTGTATAAGCTATATTATTGTAAAGTTTAATTAAAATACATTAGTACAGCAGTTTTTGCAAGAAAGAACCCCAAATATCCATACATCCATGCATACAAGTATTAATAGGATTAGTAGGATTAACATAAATACATTTTGGGGCTATGTTTCTTTAAAAATTTACCTTAGGAAATAAAGACATTTAACTTATAAGTGTGGGGTGAGGTATGTGTCGATGTGTAAAACCGCGGAAAGCGAACGAATAATAAATCCACACCGATTTAAACGACTTGATACATGATACGTTTTAAAAATTGCCCACTCCACACCAACACGAACCTCCGAAATTTAACACTGGATTACAAACGCCGCCCCACACCCGACGAAGCCGTAAAACACGAATAATCCAACTACGCGGACGTCAAATATAAATTTACCATTCAAAAATATAGAATCAATTGCTAGTTGCGCGATTATAAAGTTCAAAATTGTATGAACGTCAAATATCTAGTTGCATTTTCTTAATCTGTAATCCCCCTGCAATATAAATGGGGAAATTTGAAAAAGGAACGGTGACAATGCGCGACTATTGAGTGTCGGCAGATGTTGGATTTGAATTTGGAAATCATTGTTGCCAGACGAGAAAAAAAAACGTTTGTAGGAAGTGTCGAGGGATGTCGATCTATACGGCTCGTGTGGGTAGTAGGGCTACTCACTCATTGAAGACTTTTTATTGCTGCTGCATTTTTATACCTAGGTATTGAAACAACACGGGTAATTTTTAATATCAAAGACGTTACGTCATGGTGTCCTACACTGTATAGGTTATCCTCTAACGAACAGTTGCATTATATGTACTTATGAAGGGCTATTAGAACATATATGAAGGCATAGCTGTTACGCTATTTTAATATTTTCATTCAACGTCAGGACCTGTCGATTCCTGGTATGGCGGCAGTCATATCTTCAGAGATTCTTAGATCCTACAAGCTTTGTGATAAGCGGACATCTATCAATACTTTTATTCCTATTAGGTTACAAGAGGCTTAAAAATTACTATTATAAATGTACATTACGATCACCATACGCTTGGACATATTTTCACTTCCATTATTCCAATTATTGGCACTTCAAGAGTCCAAAATGAGGTTTTATTCCACTGAAATACGCTTTTTTATCCGCAACAATGTTTCCTATATCTAATTCGTCTTTCTCGTCTCATGTTAGCCTACTGTAAATTAAAATGCTTTAGTGGACTTGTGCAGCCAGCGAATGACTATAATTATAATTCAGAATGCGGAAAAAGTATTTCTTTATTTAAATTTCTTATCTTGACCACGTGCCTTCAGTCATTCTAGAACACAACACTTTACACGAAATGTAAACTATAATTGCCACAAAAAAGAAACTTATCTAATAATTAATCAAAAGCACGGCGCCTTAATACAATTTAATTTCGCCGCGTACTGTAACCCTTTGCTATAGATCTGTCACGATAGTAACTAGCGGCTAACTATATTATATTGCATTTTTATTATACATTATACCGGTGGTAAGTGTTGCTACCTACCTCTACAACAGATATACCTATATATATCTATTAAGTATACAGGTAGTGATTGTTATCTTTTTTTATAGTAGAAGCAAACCAGCAAGCGGCTGCCTTCATATTTTTTGATCATTTGATATTACGTGATCACACAAGACATTACATCCGCAATAATGAGGCTCGTTGCAGATGCATTGCCAACTACATGAAGAACAAAAATTAGTTAACTTGGAAAACCAAAAATCCCCACTGATAGTACTACCTATGACACTCCGGACAAGAATACGAATCTAATGATACCTCATTCTTCGAAATCGTTTCTGATATTTATTTAGGCTACAGGAGGTCACAATGGCGCGGACATACTTGCATATATGGTCAGTAGGGTTTTTTAATTGACTATCGCTAAGGTAAAACCCATGAGGTCTCATAATTTCAATCATCTTGATATTAACTAGTACAAATATCATTGAACTTATGACGCCTCATAGTTTATAGTTTAATTACGAGGCTTTTTCTTAGAATATGTCAATTGACAACAATTTTAAGATACTTAAAATATATAATTGGGTATGTCTACACCAACAAAACTAAAAACGTGGCATAGAATATTGTATAAGTATAGAGTTACAAATAATTAAGAGCAGGAAGCGGGAGCGAGTGCGTTCGCGTAACTCCACACAATACGGGCGCGGTCCTATTGAAGTGCTCGCCTATTAAATTATAGATCTAGCGCACTCTAGTGACGTGCCTCTACAATCGGATGCAGTTGTTTTGTTTTTTGTTTTTTGTCGTATCCGATCCAATCGAAACTGCCAGTCACTCATTAGTTTCACTCTTGATTATATTCGACTCCACAAGTGCGGTTTTAGTTCTGATGCGATTGCGGATTTAGAAACAATTGACAATTAGCTCATTCATTGTCTATTTAATGATTGTATAGTTCTTGTGCCTGGTATAAGTAGTCGCCCCGAAGAGGCATTATAATTGTTCTTCATCGAGTTCCCAGTTCCAAGTGCACTTTGTCTGAACGAGAAAAGAGTAACTTAATTTAGGGTTACTCTAATTCTCAGCACTTGTTAAGGATTCAGCCTTTAATCCAATACAAACTGTAGACATGTTAAAGGTAATCTGTAAATTTTTCACCATTAGAAAGCAACATTTTTTATTAGAAAAAAAAAGGTTTGTATAAGACTACAAACATTTAACACAAGAAATTTAATTGACACAAAAATATGTAGGGATACATTTTATACATTTTAATTCGTCTCGTATGTCGTCTTGCACATACTTCGTTATCGTTTGATTTTTTTTTAAAACTAAATAAAAAAACTCGAGGTGCCTACCTATTAATAGGTATCTGTGGGTATCGCGTGTATAGAAAGGTAAATAAGTCAATTCCACGAGACAAAAGTTATTTTTTAATTAAGTTTTGACTTAGTAAATCTCGAAATAAATGGATAGATAAAGTTACTTATTCAAAATTAAAATAATTCATAAGTATATTAATCAACACATAATATTTATCAGACGTGTCTGTTCTCTAAGATTTAAGACAGAGGACAGGTAGTGTTGCCAGTAAATCCTAAAAAACAGTTCAACCTTCGGCACCGGACTTAGACCTAAAATCGTAAAGGCAACATTTTAAATTCATAAAATCCTCATATACGATATATATTCAGCCATCAAATGTAAATATAAAATAAATAATCCACAGTATTGACGATAACAATACACTGAGCGCCGCGCCGGAGCGATCTATAGATCATTTCGGCTCGATCGCTATTAGCTTGGATCCTATAGATCCCGCCCACTTCAAAGCCCACTGAGCTTTAATTGGGCATGGGATATGAAGCCGGCACGCCTACAATTCGGCGGTTTCTTTCTTTCACACCATTTTTGGCCGATACGTCCGTCCCTTTCGCTTGGCGCTTGCGCATACCAGTTTTGTTCGTTTTATGCGCCGGCGCATCGAAGTTACAATGCGCGCGCTGGCTCCTTTCAGAGAAAAATAAAATGTGAGTCGGTTTGTTTATTTTTTTCTTCTTCATCTTCTCCGAGCAGTGCACCGCCGCCGTTGTGTGCAATATTTGTATCGAATAGATCGTTTTTTAGCCGCAGTTTTAGACATCCAATTTGAAAGTAAGTCGGCGTCGCTCGCCGGGCTTGGGTCGCCCCGTGAACCTTTTTGGACACGTATGATTTTTGTTGAGTCATACTTTTTCAGCGTTTTGGAGTAGATGCAGTTGGCATGGTATTGTGAAATTAAAAAAAAACACAAAACACTTTCGCCTTCTTATTACATATTATACGTATTTTGTTTTTAATATATAAATCTATATCTTACTAAAACAACAATACAAACAAAATAAAATTTTACTTGGTATATAAGAAAGTACCTACGTATAAGCAATTTAAACTTTTTAATATAAACATCGCTTTCTTGTATCTACTAAATGAAATGATTAATTAAATTATTATGATGTTTGTATTAATTTATTATGACCTACGAAAAATGTATAACATATAATTAGAAGGTAAAGTGGATTTAAAACAAGTTATCTTTTAGTTTCGTTCTGCTCTACAACAGATGGCGCTGACTTACGTCGTACTTTGACATAACTTCACTTTAACTAAGTTCTCTTCAAAAAGAAAGAACCGGGTCTAAATAATTATTCCTTTTAAATGCCATGATCAGGTGAATTAACATTTTTGATAAATTTGATTTAATGACTTGTATATCAATCAATGAACAATTTAATTAATTTAATATTCTAAACAAATGGGTTTAAATATAATTGTCATTAAATATCATATATCCACCTTCTTAGGTATAATATCTTTATTAAGACGACACTTTTAAGATAAATAAGATAAAAATAAAACTTTGACAGACTAGACATCTTTAATATACAAAACAGTAGGCTGTTTTTTTTATTATTTTATCTATTTACGAAGATATATGTTAGAAAAACGAAACGAAATAAAAATATTGCAAAAGTGAGTGGAAGTGTTGGTAGGGGACGCCCTAGGAGAACTTATATCGATCAGATTAGTGCCTTACTCAAAAAGGCGATAAAAGGGGCACCCGTACCGTACTAGCAAGTATGCGTAGATGTATGAATGTAGAAGAAGCGACAAAAGTGTCCCAGGATCACGCCAAATGGAAATCCATGATCTCTGCCTAACTCCCCTATAGGTTAAAAAAAATATCCGCTCGATATTTTTTTTTTATTTTTTAATTTAATTGTAAAAGCATTGCGTGAGACGTAGAGCATTGATCTTTCTATGTCCATTTGAGTGACCTAATGGAGCTCACAGTGAGGCGCCACGTCTGTGTATAGTCATCACTGGCGACGCACACTGGTCAGACTCATATGTACATGTATATATATATATCCACACACTTAATAACTCAAAATACTATACAGCTGAAACATTACATTTAGATTCTGCCTATTATGACGTAATATAACTAATTACTATCTAAAATCGTTTTAAAAATATTGACTTCAAGAAATCTAAGGAGAGCGTATCATACCGCAAGAAAAAAGGCACGCCGGAAGGACTTTACCTTTAATATTCCTAATTTAGAATCATATTTAAAACACTATTTCCGCATTTTATAAGGATGTTAAGATATTACATAAATGAATATGCCTACATATGCCTACGTATACTGACTGTTACTGAGGTCGTTACTGAGCTATATCGACCAGATTACTGACATGCTAGAGAGGTGTGAAGGAACCGTTACAAACTTATGTCTGTGATCTCTGCCTACACCTTTCGGGATAACGGCTAATTTTTCTATTTTTATTTATTCAACATCTTATTATTTTAGCCATTTTTATTCAATTATATTATGTATGACGAAACAAGCAAAATATCTACAGGTGTTTGAGAACAAACATTACATTGCCTCTATAGATTATGTTCATGTCTGCGTCATAGCAATTCACTTAGAAGTTAGGTCCCCTTTCAGATCCCCTAGGTCTCAAGAGGGTCGCGCGCGGGCCGAGCGATGCGTGACGCGCGGGGAAGGCTTTATGCATTTAAAAATGTGTATAGTTATACGTAAGAAATAGCAAGGATGTTTGTTAATGTCTAATATTCTTCTGTCTGTTTGAATAGCTAAGTTTACGAACAATTTTAATATTTATTTTATACTATTATAAATGCGAAACGTAGGATGTATGAATATTTGTTGCTCCCTCGCGCCAGAACGGTTAAACGGATCTGGAAGAAAATTTGGCGCAGAGAGAGATTATAGTAGGGTGTAGGGTTTTATAGTCATCGTCCTCATCGATAACATTTTAATTAAACTATCAGTTCTGATACATGAAGCGCTCGTTGATGATTTACGGCGCGTTCGGCGTAAATCGGTCAACAATATATTCATCGTAAACCATACATCACCGTAAATCCGGCAAAAAAACACGGTCCGACGTCCGGCGAAAATACGGACGCCTACAAACGCTTGGCGGTAACGAAGTCACGGGTTACACCTGCTGATTAAATAAACGATAGTGAAAGAATCATATCGTATGTACTTCAATATGGAGTTAGACTCAGACGAAGCAACAGTACTATACAAGTGATAGAAATGATAATTACTGATCCATAGAGCATTTTATGGGTCTGTGGTGATCGCATAGCATTTTATGGGTAACGTTGATCGCATACATTTGTACCTGTATGTACTACATACTTACAAACATAACATAAAATAAATTGGTCCATTACCGAGTAACTTCCCAATTCTACATACGTTAACAGCTTAAACTAAATTTACAAAAAAAGGATTAGCCTCGATTAACGAATGCAACATGATGCACTGATCTGTGACTCATCAAGTCCAAACCTGTCGCCGGCGAGTTTATTAGCCGGCGCACAGATGTTTCTTTTTTTTTACTTACAAAGTAACAACACTGAATACATTAATACCTATATTAAGACACATCTGTATCTGGACTAATTTAGGCATCTTTAACAAGAAATGATGTGATATTGTTTAATCTAAACTTCCAATAGTAAATCTATTTTTGCAATTTATTTGTGACCTTAAATTTCTTTCTCCTTCTACTTTGTAAAGATAAGAGAAATTTTTAGATTGTAATAGATTAATTTTAAGCCAATGAATTAATTTTACCTATTAGAAAGCTGCATCATCCAGAAGTGACATTATTTATATTTTTATTATTATCTATTGCACAGTATTGAAGCCGAGAGAGGACGGGCACAAGCTAGCGCGTAGTTAACATAGTATTAAAGCAGACTTAGCGCGTACCGATCACACGGATTGCTATATTGAAAGCAATTAGATATCAATAGGCAATTACTTCAGTAGGGAAGCGCACAAGTAATTCCCTTAATTTTAAGAGATGCCTAAAATAGAAATCAATCAGAACAGTCACAGTTGTCCAATTCCAGTTCCCTTCCCATTTTTTCCCTATTAGAAAATGATGGAGGGGATAGATAGATGAAGAAATATCCTTTTCCCTGTCTATCCCTTCCTGTGTCCATTAAAGTTAAACAAAGCAACGCATCTGCAAGTCATTAGCTTTATACAAATGCCTACGGAGACCTGAAGTCACTTAACACCAGGTGAGCCGCTTATTCGTATTCCAGCTTCTTCTATAAAATAGATATTTCATTAGTGTTTGTATAGGAAAGCGGATAATAGACAAAGAAAATAAATATCAGATTAAGCGCGCGTTGATTGATAATTTTTGAGCTATCTCGCAAGCAGCAGGCAATGTTAACTGATGCTACTACCTACCGTATTACTAATGTTTATAGGTAAATCTGAACCTGAAAGCGCATTGAGACAAGACAAACTCGGACTACGCGGTAGTAGGTGTTTAGTGCCTAAGTGTGAGAAACCGTTTCTCCGCCACGCTGCTGACGCATTAGCGGCGTGACGTCACACATATACATCGTTTGAAGACTTTGTAAAACCCATATTTATCTACTTATACTAAACAGGTACTTAAAGCTTTTGCTTCTTTTCGTTTTTGTCTTAAAACATTTGCAATTATTGACATTTAATTTAAATTATGTAAAGGAGAAATTTGTTAATTTTGAACTCATCACTATTATAATTATTAGGCATTTGTTTTGTAATACTATAAAAGAATGTTTAAAAAATATTTTCTTAGAACTATTTAGCCACACAATAGACTGAATGTGGTAATGGCGCCCAAAGACATCACAGATGTGGCACTGGCAGAGCACACTGGCAGAGCCGCGGCAGCTGTTTCACGAAGACGAATAAACGTCGTCCAGCTGAAGGACGTGAGATCTTCTGAAACGCGCGTAAATATAATTTATTGCAAATAAAATGAGCTAATTGTATGTTCCACAATAAAAGTAATGATGCTGTATTAATGATCGCAATGCCGACGTAACGAGCGCCCAAAACTTTATATTAAGGTTATTAAATCTGAAATCATAATTTAAAGTAAGTCGCAAGAAACACTGGGAAGGCATCTGTCCACCCGAACGCGGCCGGCGTCCCTCCACACGACCGAACGAACTGGCCGTACAAACAAACATACGGCCTTATAAAAATTTCTCATAACAAACTACTGGTAGGAAAAAACCTTTTATCCTACCAATAAAATGCTGACGGTTCCAAACGAGCTATCTTGCTCGAAACACCGATCCAAACTTACGAATTGCGATCGGAACAAGCGAATAACACCTTTATTTGTAATGTACATAAAGTTGTTATCTATAATGTGTTGTAATTGTAAGTTTTCGAGGCCCACCCAAGCGGTTTTCTTCGAAAATGCCCCATAAAAATGACTCGCCGGTTATAATGCCGTTTCGAGCCGCTGCCCCTCAATAACAGTAATTTGATTACCGGCTAATATAATGATTATTATCGTCTGTCTGTTGTTCGTATGTGTGAAATGCACTCGCGCCGCGGCGGCCGCGCGGCTCGTTACCCCCTGCTCTTAAGACTCCGAATCGACCGACACTAAAGCACGCGTATTTATAATCCACTTAGTATATGTTATTTTATCTATTTTGTCATTTAATTAGCCCGTAATATTTTAAGAGGAAACATTTGTTTGATTGAAATTGATAGATTGAAACGTACCTACGCTATGCAGAATAAATATTAGCTTTAGATATTTTCTTTACATTTATCGCGCAATACTTCAGCCGGTCGACACCTGGCTACTATGTTACCTACAATTTCTCTCTGTACACGTATTGAAATAAAAATGGAGTAAAATACGTCGGAATATTAAACTATTGATTGATTCAGAAGTACACTAAGCTTAATAAAGTCAAATGTCAAAAGATTTCATACATATTTGTTTGAGTTACTTTACCACCGTCAAGTGTTGCGGGTGGTGTGTGGAGCTCTCTCGTGTGACTCGAATGGCAAACAAACGAAACTCAGCGGCAGCATGGTATATTTTCCGTAAAAAATACAAATAGATGCGACGCACTTCGCAAGGCCAGAGCATCAAGCCGATCAGTAAGAGCTAAGTCGTTGACGATTCGTAACCGTTGTAATTAACTCATACTCAGATATCTATAGAACGTTTTTTTATAAGGAGCTGTAGTAGTACTACATAGGCAACCAGTGTGAGATATTGTATTGAGAGTTCAAGAGATTAGCGTAACTGCGGCTACGCAAGAATAGCTACCAAGAACAAACGTATCCGCTTAAGCCTTAGACCGATCCGTTATTGCCAGTTAAACATATATTGGTTAAGAAATTAATGAAAACCATACTTTGATAGTGTCGATGTCTAAGGATGAAGAAGGAAGGCGAAAAACCGAACACTTGTGTGGAAAAATTGAGAATAGATTTATATTGACCGAAACCGTACCAGTAATCCGTAAGCAAACCAATTTATGTAACCTAAGACCAACAGAGATATGCTCTGAGCTTTTCAAGATGTCTGGTCAATTGTACCCGGGTGCCTTTACAGAGTCCTTTAGCTTGTCCAGATTAGAGCATAACATAAGAACTGAGATGAACTACATTGCGCATCCTGTGATATGATCGCTTCGTCCAACATTGTAATAGCAACTTACGAATTTCGAAATTCAAGCGAATATTGAAAATGGAATCTTAGAATGTTACATTACTGCCGAATGCCCGTCAGATAGTGAGGCAGTTCTGTAACGTACTCAAAAACGAATCTGAATTTCAATCATCATTTAGATTTAGAGATTATAAGCTATGCTATCTTTTAAGTTGGATGAAATTACACACAGTGGCCAAAATTCATTATTCATCGTGACACGACACATTTTTATGTGAGATATTCCATAGCACTAGGGGGGTATTATACGTTTCTAACAGTGAAAGAATTTTTAAAATCGGTTTAGTAGATCCAGAGATTACCCCTACATCTTCACAAATTTTACCTCTATAATATTAGCATAGATTATTATTTGCTTCTGCTGTCCCTAGATTAGCAATCCCTTGTATCTGTGCTGTAACTGGCTGGCAACTAAATGAAATCCGAATGAAATCCAAAGGAATATTATTCAATTCTCAGCCGAGGCAATACTTGTGTGTCTCCAATAATCAATAATGTTTGTTAAGTCTGGTCCGTTCCTGATGAATAATGATAGGTACAGCCCATGTCCTATTTATGACCTAATATGCGAAAGTATAATTCAATAGCATTTAGTGATTTTTATTTTTATTTAATGTTTATTTGAAATTAATTTGAATTCTGGTTTAAATGTTTGAATTAATGATTTCCTATGAAATCATATCGAATTCAGACCGCTCGAAGTACCGGATCATTTCTCCCTCCGCAAGAACCCAATCTCGGGATAACCGAATTTTCTCGATTACACCCTCTCGACCACTTATTATCCATCTTCACTTTGCCACCCCTCGCTCGTGGTACAACCCTGTCGCATTAAGACGCTCAGCGATCTCAATTGAGCAGAGAATTCGATGCGTATTACTGTAATTCGACAGGGTACGTCGTAGATAGACGCCGTAAGGAGATTTCTTATTAATATCGACGCCGACGCGAATCGTGTTCGAGAGCCTTCAATAATTGAATGTTTTCATATTTCGAGGCGGACATAGAATTTTGCATTATTTTTATTATGCTTTTAAATTGAGAATGGCGTTTGTTAAACCTTTTCTGTCCCTATTATAATATTGTGTGTTTAATTGTTTGTATTTTTATTACACTGTTAGTACCTACACAATGCTTATGAAATAACAACTTCTAATTTTTAATAAGAAACACCCAAGAATCCTAAATTAGCCTATATATGTAGTGTAAACATGTTATTAAACAAATGCACTTTCAGCAAATACTTTCAGGAGACGAACCACGACAATGGTGACTGTTAAAACCAGATCAAGCAAACTGTTCGGTTACTAAGCAATTAAATTGCTACTTGCCTCTAGATGGCGCTCTTCATCCTTCAAAGCAGGTTGATAATAAAAAAGTTATTTTGTATTTCATCGATAATACATTCATCAATTATTCCAAAATCTACTCTAACTACAGCCCTCAAACACTGTAGTCGGAGGATCTAGCCACCTAATTCTTATTCTTATCAACGATTTTTAGAATTTAATTAACTCTGCTGAAAACTCTTAACTATCGCGTCAGTTGTACAGTTTTGTTATACCATTAGAAAATATTTACCATGACATTGTTTAATACTTTTTGAAGTACCTCGTAAGTTGAATAGGAGTAAGCGCACCCTTAAAAGCGGAATGTATGCTTCCTTGGTGCAGGACAAAACGACCCAAGAACTCGGACATTGTCGATTCTACACACTGAAGTGGTTAGACTTTCCACAAACTTGGTAAATCTCTGAAGATCTCTATTCCGCTGACAAGAGTGATAATTAATTAGTTACCATAGTTTGTTATATACAAGTGTTTCAAATTAAAATCGCAGGCAGAAAAAAGAGGTTGTACATAAGTAATTCAATTAAGGTAGGCTTCGTTCCAAGGCTTCACGGCTGGCTTCGTTTGCTAAACGATGCGTATTTCAATGCAAACGATTAATATATGCAATGTTCCTGTCTATTTATGGATAGTACAATATGTTTATTCTGAACTTAAGTCTTCTGTGACGCAACAATAGTGCCCATGTCGGGGCTTGTAGTCCCCAACCCACCTCCAATGGGATCTAGCTCAAATCACAATTCTGTATTGCTGGTCACTTAGCATCACTGAACTGACTTTTTGTTTGTCTAACATCTGGAGTGTAGCGCCAACCATGTCAACGGTAAAGGAAAAATTTTGCTACCAGGGAACTAAAATAGAGAAGAACTAAATGATGGTATTAAAAGCATTAAAAACCATACGGTAAATATAAAACTGTTAAGACTCTGCCGCCTGATGACTTGCGATGTGTTTTACACTTATTTATACATTAGATGCATTCCTGTCTCCCGGTATGACTTAACCAGTCGTCGACAGATAGTCTATAAAAGTTTTTACACCAGCAGTCTCAGCTGTTAAAGGCGTTACTTACGTATGAAATGCTCGTTATAGAACGAAAGTCTTTAAATTGTTATTGAATCATAATTGAAAAGTTAAAAGCTGCTTGAACCTACTACTGACCGTTAGATTGCAGTGCATACCTTGGCTATAACATACCTCAGGTCATTGATACGCAGCCCTGAAACATATTGGTGTTTTTATTAAATCAATAAATTGGGGAAGGTTTGATTCTAAGTATCGTTTTATTTTTATTCTCTTTTCCTATCACACTTCGGTCCTAATAAACAGTAATAAGCGAAGCGGATAGCGGTTGCTCTCCCCCTACCGCAGTAATGTTGAATAACCGACAGTACCACAGAAGCTTAAACTGAAGACGGAACTGCACTGACTGATGTATTAGCGAACTGTCAAAACTATTGGACCTAGAAACGTGAAATTTGTATTTCGTATGTTTGATTTTCTTTTATAATTTGTAAGAGAACTAGGAATGTTTGGTAATCCAACCGCCAACTGTAAATAGATTAATTATAATATTATTATATGGAAAATCGAAACTGTTGAAGCTATTGACGTGGAAATTTTAAAAAGATAATTTATAAATATTTCATTCAAACTAAGCTTCAAAGCTTCCGCTGGGATATGTTTCACGGCGATAGTGGATCGTCCCTGCCCTTACCCATTAAGCTTCGCCAGGTTAATGGCTTCGAATTAAACAAATACTATACCTCCTGCTCAAAATTCATATTTAAGGTTCTTAATACAAATGAAACGAAATAATTCGGTACCTATTATCTGAAGACAAGACAGTTGTAAATTTAAAACCATTTTAAATTCATCGTATTTACTATAGTATCATCGAAATGAAACTAGCTGTCGTTTCATTTTGTTTCGCTATTAAGAAGACTTTCATCTCGACGTAGGTGCCGACTTCCTTCGCGGTGAAACAGTGAGACAGCTAACATCGCTTATTTGCCAACATGTTCTAAATATGGCTCTGACTTGTGAAAATATTTCTATGTTCCTTTCAATCACAAGCGGGACTTTTGAAAGTTTTACTAAACTGGCACAATTATAATGTATAAAATTTTATTATTATTTTCTAGTATTAAATACGGTAATCTTTACACTACAAAATAACTAAGCTACATTATAAGCTATCATTATTTAGCTTACGTTTCTCTTAATATGAAATTACCGCATTTCCCTTCATATTCCAATAAATTTCGATGTTTCAAGAATTAAAGAAATAATGAAACTGGTATGACGATAAACGTCATACATTTCTAGCCGTTATCAGAGATTACCGAACTTAATTGTTCCGCAATTTATTCATGCAAAACACAATAATTTATCTTGTTTTTTTTGGTGTCGTAATATTTCAAGTTTTATCAAGTCAAGTTTTATCTAAGTAATTAATAATTTATATTTGTCACATTTGTTATACTGTGGCTACTTACCCAACAAACTTTACTTCACACTTCATGGAGAATTTATTGATTTATCAATTTTTAAGGCGTGTAAATAAAAGTGGATACATTCATGTAGTTTTTTTTATAGCAGAAGGTAGCAAAGGATCAAGCGGTTCAATTGATATTAAATAACAACTACCCACAGCAACAAGCGAATGATTTGCAGATACAGATGCAGACCTCCAATGGACAGAGGAAAACATTACAAGACAAAGCAATTTTCGTTTCCTTCCCAACCCCGTCACATCTTCTTTCCCTTCCTATATTTTCTATATTAGAAAGCGATTTTTGGATTATGCGTCCGGCACCTCACTCAGCAGACGAAACGCAGAATACTTTTACTTAACGAAGAAGACCTTGGTTCGTTGTATTTCACCGGTCGGGCCAGTCCATTTGTGCAGCAGGTGCTGTTGGCGCGGGCTGGAAACATAGACATGTAAAGTTTGGCACATCCGCAATGTGTCTGGTTGTTGCTGTGGGTAGCGTCTGTCTGTTACTATCCAGTGAACTACTTGTTTGTTCGTTTTCCTCCTTCTTGACTCAGAATAAGATTTTAATGTCATTAAATAAAATACGCATTACATTTGGATGCAACGAGCACAATATAAGCAGATTGATAATCAAACTAGCTGTTTCCCGAGGGTTCGCCCGCATTCGTTTCTCATTTTACATGCAGGAAAACGTCGTTTTATTAACACCCTACGAAAGTGTAAACGCAACGATTAAATCAATTTCGCAATCTTAATGAAGTAATTAATGTTTTGTATATTTTTTTAAGCGTCCGTTAGTATACCGATAGCATAAATGATTTCTCCGGACATAACTGTATTAACACTAATTATATTAAGTAGTTTAATTACAGGTAATTTTGAGATGCGATCCTTAACAAGTATGTTAGGCGTGACATTGAATGATAAGGTTAAAAATAGCGTTATAAGGGAAAAGTGTGTGGTGTGACTGTTGTGAAAGGTATGCTTCGGGGGTTCGGGCATGTTGAAATGATGAATGAAGAGAGAATAATGAAACAAATTTATGTTGCAAAATTGAAGGGCAGTTGGTAGGCGACGCCCTAGGGAAACTGATGTCGATCAGATTAACAGCTTACTAAAAAAAGGGCGATATAAGGAGCACCCATAACCGACGAGCATGTATGCGTAGATGTATGAATGTAGAAGAAGCGAGAGAAGAAAGCAGGAATCCATGATCTCTGCTAGCCCCTCTGGGTTACGGGTATGAGCGATTATTTATTTATTTAATACAAGCATGCATGTTTGTGTTGTGTATATCACGGACTGAATGTAAAGTTCGACAGTTTATAATCGGACTAGACACAAAATAAACTATCAGCGAATTGTGAACCGGCAGTTTATCTTTATCTTACGGTGTTACGGTAAACCTTAAGTTAAAATGGACGATAATCACTAGGTTAGGGATGCTGCACCGGTATATTCTACAGGAGATCCTGGAGCCTCTCCTATCGCACTCGAGGATGGCCGAGAGGGTTTTGAGTGGGAAAAATCTTGGGTAAGATTTCCCCTAAACAAAAAAAGGTTTGGACATGGAATATATACAAAAATTATACCTTAAAAAGATGTTCATAAAAAAAGGGTTGTTGCTTTTGACATGAAACGTCAAATTGTGATGATTGCTTAGTCCGATTAAAAACTAACAAAGATCACAGTCTGTCGGTATCATCGACACATCGAGTGAGATCAGGAAAATAACACGAAGTATGTTCTATTCAAAGACTAGTTCTTTTTATAAATGATACCATTTCTTGTATGTAACTTATCGTTGTTAGGAAAACCGTAACTATATTTTTAATGCTAATATTTCCCATAAAATATAAACATTGCGATAATAATACGGGATGTGTGCAATCTCTGGAAGAGGCGCGCACACGCTGTCGGCGGGAAGAGTGACCGGCAGTCGGCTGGCACAGGATGTTCCCACCTACTTTTAAACTCGACCCGGAGTCGCGAGGCCCGAGCCAGTTGTTTCTCTCCGCGTCGAGTGGGTGACGACATACTGAATCGATTATTTGAATCGATATACAACAATTCTTAATAGAGTTAATTCGATTGCTTATGAGACCACATCCAACATAATTTTTTTTAAATAAAATAAATAAATTTACACAACATCACTCTTTTGCTATCTAATTACTATGTTTATTTTTGAATAAATATTAGTTCGTAAGAACTTTTTGAATCATTATCACATTCGTTGTGGTCCACCAATAGATCTAAGACAGCAGGTCTTTAGATGTTACTTTGTTATAACAAAAAGAAACTAAGCTTCACTTCTCTCTACATATCTCTCTCTTCAGCCAACAGTCCTCCGCTGCTGGACTTAGGCCTACCATCGAGCATACCACTGAGAGCCACCCTCATCCAGTGTATACTCTCGCAACCTTGACTTTTCTGATTTCTTTTCATATATTGGCTGGCTGGAAGTATTAGTCATCAGTCTAGCGGTTTGTTCTTTTGTCTTCTCTTACCATTAATAAAATATGTACTTATATATCGTTCGTCGCAATAATATTTACGTTCCTAGAGATTACAAATATTTTATATTCGCCGGTCCGGGAAAGGGCTCCTCTCTGACACAAGCCATTCATAAATTATGAGCATTCTGCGCACGTATTCAAATTTGTGTACTCGTCGACAGATGGCGTAATTTGATACATTTCATGTGTATCAGACAAAATTTAACTAAGAAAGTGTATTATTAAAGACGTGAACCTAACCTAACTCCTAGTTTAATGACGACGACTCAACGGGTAGATATACATAGATGTACATTTTATTAAATTCAATAAGGACTAAGTAGGTACTAGTTGTGTTGTATCAATACAAAATATTAAAATAACTAAACATTAACTAACGCCTATAGCCAAGACGGTTGGCCAGAAATTACATTTTATTGAGTCAGGTCCTGGCAACGTATAAATTGTACGTAAAAAATTACTAACCCGTAGTAACACATGCCATACAAATGGCTCGAGACAAATAAACATAGCAGTGGGTAGGTAATATCGTTGATATCCTTACAGGATAAGATAGAATAGCGCTATTCCCGTAGCAAATTGATTGCCGGTATGGTGTAAAATCATTTATTTGCAAAAATACTGTTATTGGTGTCATGTAGCCAATTATTATACTACTACTTATAAGTAAAGTTTCTAATTGGCTTTGTTATAGCGAGATCGTTAAATAAAAATAAATTTAAATTGCGGCATGGTCGTGGTTCCCGTTGATTTGGTACCTCATGCTACACGGGTAGTTAGGCATCGATGTAACTATTACGGGTAAGATACTCGGTTTGACCAAAGAGCTTCAACTAAAACTCAGCGGAAAATAGTGAAAAGCCCCCGTTTCCGCTTCGGCTTCGCACTGGTAGCAAAAAATAAGGCAAAAAAACTATTTCTTTAAAATCGGACGAAATTACACACAATGAATAAATTTCAACGTAAATAATATCTTAGGTAATTTTGTACATCTTGGGTTACATTATTTCAGTTTAATTAAGGATCCCATTTTTTTTTAGAAAATATAATATAGGCTTTTACCCGGGGATAGTATAGCTTACCAACAGTGAAAGAAGTTTTAAATCGGTTCATTAGTTTCAGAGCCTATTCAATGCAAACAAACACACAATCAAATCTTTTCTCTTTATAGTATAGATGACTCCTATTAGAAATGATGAAAATAATATGTTAAAAGTAATTAGGGATTGTTTATCCTTACATTTGATAGACCTTTGCAATAACAGTTGTGTGGATCGATCGGAAAAGTAAAAACTCGAAGAATATCGGCGTGTGGTAACTTTCGCTGTACAGTTTCAAAAAAACTATCAAAAAAGTTTGGTTATCTTTGTTAATTCTTTAAAGATACACTAAATTTAGCTCATTTTAATATATGTTCAGTGTCGGAAAAAATGAGAGGCGAAACACCCGATAAGAAATTGTTTTTTTTTCTTTTCAATGTTAAAAGTTTTAAAGTTACAATGTCTCATGTTGAAAAACAAGTTCGGCCTTTACATTTTAAGACGAACAAGTAAAAAACAACGTCGTCAAATGACTGCGGCGTCGCCGTCGCAATTGCCCATCGAGAATATCAAAATTTGCGCGGTAGGTAATAAACTTTATAAAAATGTAAATTGCTCTCGGCTTTTAAATCGATTGAGGTGGAGATAGCATTCGCTACCTGAGTTACGCTACAGTTATGTAGTGTTGATGCCGTACGCATAGTTCAGTGAGTATTTTTGATACATAACATTTTAAATATGGATGTACATATTTTACGAACTATTACCACTCTATATAAAGTATTTATGAGTATTCTATAAATCTTTACTGTAACAAAAAATGCACTAAATGTTTCACAATCTATATCATATCGATCAAAAATATCTAAACGGTGTGCGGACGTGTACCTTTGTATATCAAATAAATGCGGGAAAGTGCATTGAACTATTCTCTTGAAATAAATGAAACATCTAACAATTGAAATAAAATATTTTCAACTGAATCCAAAGGTTGAAAAAAATAGTTTTAAATGAAAAAATAAGTGGACTTTTACAAACGCCTAAACAACCACACGCGTCGTGTCCTCGCACGCAGCAAACATTGGAAGTGAAGCGCGCCGCGACGTTGCACGCAGCGAACCTATGAAGTCAACAAGAAGTTGCAGCAGAGCGCCTCCTCGATCGGAACAAACTATCGACGCCGGCAAGAGGCAGCAGTGGAGACCCGGCGGCAGGAATCAGACGACGGCGGCGTTGAGGGCGCAGCGACACAAAAGATATCGCGAGACCTAACGAGCTCAATTGATGAACGAACGGAAACGTGTCCAATTAGAAGGAGGCGGCGAGCGTCGCCCCACACCCCGCGCCCGCGCCGCGCCGCTCGCCGCATTAACCAGATTAGCGGAGCGCGGCGCGAGGTGTGGCGCGGCGGACACCTCGCGCGCGGCGACACTACGCGCGCGGCCCCGCCCCCCCGGCCGCGCCCGCCGCGCCGCCGCCCGGCGCCATTGGCGGCGGAGGGTGTCGCGCGCGGCGCCGGCCGCCAGTCGCCTGACGCCCGCCGCGCGAGCGGCCGCACCGATAGACGCGTCGCGCATTGAGCGCTCCGCCGCGCGCGCCCGTGTATGAACGGCGCCCGCGCGACCGCTGAAGCCGCCGCGCACGCCGCGCTCGCCGGCCGTGGAGCGCGCGCCGTGGGCCCCGGGCGGCGCGGGCATGCGCTTCGAGGGCGCCGAGCGGCGCGACGCCGTGGCCTTCCACCCGCTGCTGGCGCCGCGCCCCAGCGACTTCTCGGTGTCTGCCCTGCTGACGGCGGGTGCGCTGCCGCCGCCGCCGTACCTGCCCGCGGCGCTAGCGGCCGCCGCCGCACTGTCCGCGCCTTGCCCGCTGCTCAAGCCACCGCCGCCGCCGTACGCGCCGCTGCCGCCGGACGACGACGGCGTCCTCGACGACCCCAAGGTCACGCTCGAGGGCAAGGACCTCTGGGAGAAGTTCCACAAGCTGGGCACCGAGATGGTGATCACCAAGAGTGGCAGGTCAGTACGGCCGAGTACAACGCCACGTGATAAGTGCTGTGTGTGATATTATGTAGGGACTCCGCGTTAACGATGTAACCCTCGAGGCGCGCGATGCGGTAAGTAAAGCTAGAATTAGGTTTGGCCGCGTACGGCCATGTTCCGTCAGTTACGAAGGTAGCTCTTGTTTACATCACAACGCACACTCTGCATCGAGCACGAAACGTTTCTGTCCGTCTGTCTGCTACAGATCTGATAACATTTCAATGTAGATAGATGAGAGATGTGACGTGAATCACCGGCTGGACCGGTTCGTATTGTGAGCTGCCGCGGCAACACATTATGCGTGTAAACGGTTATAAATCTAGTTCGCATCGACCATTAAAAAGTTGGTTCGTGTAAACATGTCTATTTTTTTATTCCGCATAAAGCAATCAAACTTTTAAATTTTTCTGAACTTGGTTTAAACATTAATCTAGAAATTTACTCGATTATTTATAGTTTTTGATTTAAATTTATAATTTCTTGATATAAACAAAGACATTTATAAAACAACAACAAATTAAAAGTTTTCTCTATTGTTTAGTGAGTTTTATTGTAATAGTAGACAGAAGGGATCGCGGCGCGCGACACATAGGCACATTTTTCATCAAAACATCGCACCCGTCGGCAAATGCAAACCTATTCATTCTGCCAAACGCGTTTACCTCGTTTATCGCTTTTAAAAAGTAACATACATACAAAGTATTTTTGACAATAAAAATGAAATAATCATTTAAACTATAAGCTCTACTTGTAAGCAGCAAACTTCCAAAAGTAAAGCTAAAGTTATCTTAAGTAGAAATAAAAACCTTACAAAACATTCTGAGCAATTACTTATCTAATCAATATCAAGTGAATCTTGTGTATCCACAGTTTATTCATTTGTTTTTATAGAAACATTAATATCTTCGTTGCTAACACTATTGTTACGAACATAAACATCATTCTCTATAATTTGTGGTCCAGCTTATCGCGATAGGCTCGTCTTGTTATTCTTGTAACCCAAGAAAACTGAGAAAATACCCTTACTAAATTGTTATTGGTACATATTTTGGCAGATTAGATTAAAAGTTAATTTTTAAATTATCACGTATAAACGTTTTTTTGTACAAAAAAATTGCTAATTTTTTCCATATCGCTTATTTATTTCAATAAAAAACCACCGTTTATAATTTTATTTCAGATTTCATAAGTTCGAAATAATTATACCTCTGTTATATATTTAGCTTTCAAGTTTATATAAAACACGCTTCTTTTTTCATTTCATCATTCATTTGAAAAATGTCTTACTGGAAAATTATTAAATATCTAATTTACAAACTAACTGTGACCTGCAACACCGGGGTGAATTTCAATGGTGCTTTTTAAATAAGAAAAAAAAACCTTTGTATAAATGTTATTTGCTTTCAAATGGTCACATAATTATTGAAATCGGTTCAGAGGTTTAATAGTTTACTTGCATTTGAAAAAAGTTCTCACGTATATATATATATATATATATCCGTTTATTTTACAAAGCAACGTTGTTGCGGTATTGAAGTTTTTACGATAGGAAAGGTACTACTCTATTTGTGCGGAACATGTAGTAAAATTCTGGCACAAACACGCACGTACTCAACAAATTTATGGACAAGCATATAAATAAATGTAAACCTGTGAAATGTATGAGAAAGGAATAGCTTATTGTATGTATCAATACAGACGCATCGTCACTATTAAACCAACAAGAGTGAATAGAGGTAGGTACATATAAGCGTATCCACTATTTAACGAAATTAGTGCGACAAGGGTTAATTTATATCTTAATACCATCTTTATATCTTTGTAGCAAGGGACAGATCTCAAAATTGCAATCTTAACCATTATTTATATATTGCTACGACTATTATAGTCGTAGTTAAAAATGCTGATTCCTTATTTTAATATCAAAATCTATTTCGAACAAGGCAAAAGACTAACGCAAGTGGCAAGGAAGCAACTGGTCATATGATGGTATTTGACTACCGTTAGTCATTAACCGCAAGAATCTAAATAGCTAAGAAACTTGATGAAAGAGGAAAGGATGAGAAGGTATTCTGTTAAGTCGCGTTACTTTCGCGGTGACGGGTCTATGTGAATTTGTTACTGGACTGATAGGTAGAAGTCATTTGTAGATCTAGGATATACAGGGGTCCGAAAACAATAATGTAATGTAAACTCATTATGCAATGTGCAAATCTTCTTTTGTATCTGTATGGTATCTATGATGTTTCCTCACTGAACAAAATTAACTTTAACTTGCATCTGTCGATATACTCAAGGGGCCACCAAGGGCAAATTTTCGAGAGTACCCTTAAAGATCAAAGCGCGGGATTTTTTTTATAGGCAAGAAAACGGCGAAGTGTAGAAGGAAATCTGCTAGAAGGGTTTTGTGAGAGGCGCCAGCTGATTTTTCCCGAAACCTTTGTAAATGTTTTCGTTTTTGTTTTCTTTGCCCGTTTCGAAACTTTTGTCCTCAAACGTTCACGTTTTGTTCTTTTCGAGATACAGAAATTGTGTGTGTAATTTGAATTTAATCTCAGATCGCGTGCACAAGTTTTAATGTTAAATTATTTATGTACAACAACAGTTCAATTTTATTAAAAGCCATAGTAAAATACGAAATTATTTACCAAAAGAGTATTAATATAATTACACTACCTATAAATATTCAAAATTTTAAAAAATATTATATTTCCCATACTTTTTTGTATTGATACCTACTATAAGTATAATTAGATGTATACACAAAAATTATACAATTTTAAATAACAATTTATTGCGAATTTTAGTAGATACGTTTAATCAAGATGAATCTTTTTTAAATATGTTATCTATTACACAGGGTCAGTAGATTGGTGTTACTTAAAGGAACCAACAATTATAATAAAAAGCATTAAACAATAACTGACATTACACATGTTTAAATACAAATAGACTTCAAATAAATATTTATTTAGAAATCTTTAATTAAATCTTTAAGATTTCTTATTAATTTCCTTACGAATAGAAAATCTTGATTATGCATTATTGTTGACTTTAGAATTAATGATATTATTAAATCGCATACAACAAGTTATTTGTGCTTGGTCAACAGGTTTATAAATCACATTTAGTTTAGTAAGGGGTCTACAGACAATTGCTAGGGTAGGATAAAAATAAATAAGAAACGAGTACACCAAACTATTTATTATAAAAATACGCTAGTTGTCTTATTAGAATAGTTTTAATAAGCGGATATCAGACAGTTCGGGATATGTATCACAGCAGAAAATTAAACCAGCCATTTTTCCTTTATAATTTGCAACCTCTGTTTAAAAGTTTACGCATTAAATCCTTCATTCTTACGTCGAGCACATCCGCATAATTTAAAAATATATTGTTATCTGTAATTCAGTATGCAGACAATGTTAAGTTTGTTTAATGTGTGAGAAGCTAAGTCAATCACTTCATCGTTATTTTACTAACACAGTGAGTTTAAAAACAAGATTGTATATTATTTGTTATATGTAATTCTGCATGTAGTGTGTATTTTACTCACGATATTTAAGATTTTGTCAAGATTAATCACAGGTATGAGATCAACCTTCCTTACTTTAGAACATCTCTTTTAGGGAAATAGTAAGAAGGGTTCCAAACGTTATTAGGATTTAAGCCTCTGTTTCAAATAAGACATTAACGAGTATATTTATTTGTTTAATGTTTTTATTTTTTATTTGTGCCTATATGAAAAAAATATTTGCTGTATCTGTCTGTCAACCTGTATAAAACTTTTTTAAATAATTATTCGCCTCATAATACTCAATGAAAATGTTAGGAATCATTCGTGGGTGTCCATAACTACTGATAAACATAGAGGAGTCTAATGGTAGGTAGTAATCACTATTCTATCATTACACAATAAATTAGAATACAAAACGTTAAGTAAAGCTAATTATTCTAATGACGTTATATTAAAAAAATAACTTTTACCATGTTTTTTTTCGCAAAATAGCGATAGATTTCTACAACAATTAGGTAGGTACGAATTACATTTTGGCCAGCGTCAGTGTTTCCCTCCAACTATGACGTGGGTACCTTGAAGAGAAGAGTGAATAGGCCGGGTACTAAACTAGTGCCTAATATCTTTCGACCACATCACCAGTTAATATCAGGTGGGATCGATGAATAAAAAATCTGTAGTTTTATTTTAATTCAGCCACTTCCCTGGATAACGGGGGTAAATGATCACCTTAAAATTGTAAAAACACATTTTTTTTCAAATTTCCGTCAAACAGTGGTAGAGTCCGCAACAGCAACAACTGTTGCACGAATGGGCCGGCTCGACCGGTGAAATACCAGGACCTCACAGAAAACAGGCGTGAAGTAGAAGTATTCTGCGTTTTGGCTGAAGAGTGAGGTGCCGGAGGCCTAATTTGAGTCCTCTTCCCCTTCGCACCCTTTCCTTATAAGGATAGGATGGGAATGAGAGGAGGATTGGTCTGGGACGGGGTTAACGGGGAAAAGGAAATAACCTTTTTCCTGTCTATGTCCATTTAAAGTAGGCAACGCATCTGCAACACATTTTCTTGTTGTGGATGTCTATGGGTAGCGTTCACTTAAAGTGATCTGCTTGCTCTTTTGCCACATTATTCCATTTTTTTTGATAAATATCTATTAACAATATTACCTACTTTTTATATTACTATAAAGTCCAATCCAACAAATCTTACCTTAGATTAACTTTTATTTAAATTCTTCACTATTTGTACTATACCGTAATAACGCTAGGCAAGATATTAATTGACAATTTGACGTTAAATTGTAAATGTTTTATTCAGTTTATTATGTATAAGTGTCTGTAAGATTATAAACTATCGATGCTTACAATTTTACGGCCACATAACTATATCCACTAGTATGTACATGTCGATCTAGTATACGACTATCTGTTCATGTCCGGCGTCGTCTGCCAGAATTTCAAAATGGCACGATAATAAATAACCCCAAATAATGCAGATTATTTACTATTCTAGTAGAGGGTACCTTTCTCTGTTAATTATTTAAATCAATTAAAAAAGTAGTTCGTTAGTAAAGTTGAAGTTGTTTACAAATTTAACTCATTACAAACGTATTAGTACGTAGTATTACTGGGATTTTTTAATCTAGGCCTTTAGTAGAAGTCGCTCTGTGCGGTACCCGCATCTTGCTTTAGTGTCGCCTGTCTTAGTTCTCTATCTAGGCCCGTGATCCAAAGTGCCAAATGTATGCGGGTAGCCCATTCAGTTTCATCCATAACTATGCTCATCGAACCCCGGATATATCTCTTTGAAAGGTTGAAATTTAAAATAAAAGAATCGCGATATTATCTGTATTTAAGTGCGTAGGCGTTAGTCCATTTGATTAAGCATAATTTAAGGTCTTTTTCAAGCTAATGGTTATGCGCGATGTACCAGTTTTATGATTTTTAATTTAAAAAAACCTTTGAAATAAAGTAAATGTCCTCTTAACTTATTTTAAAAGTTGTTCACTTTAGGAACGTGCCCGGCATCGTGCGGGTCAACTTTATTATTGCTTGATACCTACAAAATATAACCTAAGTTACGTTTGGAACCTTCTAATGCTAAAAGAATCATTATAATAATTTCACTGAGAGTAGGTACATTGTTCGGAGTATATGTACCTATTTTAACTACAACCAAATTGTATTCTTCGTTCCTCACAATACAGGCGTGTGATGATCTATCCCTAACGGTATTTCCAATCCACTACGACTTCAAGAAGAGGATCCTTCAAGAATAGAGTGTACTCCTTTCTTATCGGTATAGCAGTGGGTCTGCAGTTCCTCTGGTATTGTGGATTTTCCTGGCCGCCTGTGATTACTGAACATAACGCAACCTGCTGCTCCTTTCCCTCCTCATTTTATAAAAAGGAAGTAATGACACTTTCGCGTTTAGGTTCATGGATGAGGTTACGCAGGCCCATCGCATCGTTCGTCCCATCTTTTCCTCCGCTCTTTTTCTTTGTATAAACTTTTTTTATGGAAGAAGGTGGCCAACGAGCAAGCGGGTAAGCTATTAATCCGCTCCCCCGTCAAATCCTCTTCCCTCTCCAAATCTTTTCTTTTTAGAAGAGGATAGGCTGTCTTCTGTGAAGTTGTTGGAGAAACAGAACTTTTTGCGAACTATTCCTCTTGCCTTGTTTTCACAAAGGCTGGGGACGCATCCCTTATTCTCATTGTATCTGAATCCATTGATGGGTATCACATTACAGCTGGAGAGAATTATTATTCATATCCAGATGTCATAGGGTTATATTTTTATAAAAAGGTTTCAGTGGCCAAAATAAAATCTAATTCTAATTAATTAAACAACTACGTTTGAGTTATTAGAAAATATAACTTAACTTTTATTAGTACTAAGTTATATAATTGATTAAATTAAATAAATATTAAATTATTAACTAGGTTGTTGTCTGTAATAACTTAATTTGGTCTAAGACCTGTCACATTTAATTTAGAAATAGAAAATAGTTGGTGCCTCGCTGCTATACGTGATATTTATCGGCCTTCTGCGTGCAATGGACGCATTAAACTAATTCATAATTTAAACTAAAGACTAAACAAGACATGTGTATCTTGCAGTCGTGTTAACGGTTTGAAAATTACAGACTCATAATGTTGCAAAAGTGCCGTTTCAATAGAATTATGTCATTAAAATAATGACATTGCCGATACACAGCGCCCATTAATCGACAAAATCCTTTGATATTCATTACGTATTCGATTTTTTAAGCACTTCAAATGATCGCATTGTGTCGATTATTCAATTTTTACATATGTATCGATATTTTGTACGGATAACAAGCGTGTCATTCTTATTGAATTTGTCGACTTAAATAAATATTGGACGATTTTCATTACATTAATGTCAATTGTTTTGTACGTAAGATATTTTCATTATGCGTCACATATTAAATAATATTTAAAGTAATAACTTATGTGGATCGTAATTTATATCGATTTCATTGAATAAATAAATCAATTAATACATAAAATTCCGATTCGTTAATTGTTTTCTATTACAAAAAAATACATCTAAAGTACTAGGTCACATTCGAAATGGCCAATAAGTCCGACCTCGGTGCGGCGGTTCATTGAATGCCAACCTATTGCAGTCTTGCCCTCATAGTTAACTTAATGTTATTCTTTCCTCTTTTTAATTTACCTCCAATAATATAAGTATTATTCTTAAATCCGCGTAGTTCGCTCCGCGTAGCTAGCTCGTCTGAGAAGACAAGCTCCGATCTTCAAGAAAGGTTTCTTGTTTCCATAACATATCCATATTCCACGTTTCAATATTCCAATATGTAAAGGGTCTGAACAAGTGCGTACCATCTTTAGAATGCATCGACATTTAACATGGGAGCGTAGGAAATAGTTGCACTAGTTGTTCATTATAACAAAATCATATTTAAGACTCGTTAGGATACTTTTCGGATTGAAAGAAGTAAGGAGTTGCTTGAAGCCGCTTATGGCGAGCTATATCACAGTCTTTACCGACCTCTTGATTAGATGGTCGTGAGTATTTATGTAACGCGAGTAAGGTGCCGGCAGAGCACTCCTGTGGCTATATGTAGAACTAATCGGTGCGCTCAGATGTCTCAGTCGACTAGAACTAATTCGCTCGGACTGTGACGGTCGGCCATTTTGTGGGCGCGGCCTGTAACACGATATGTAAACAGACTCGATAATGTCTTTAGCACTGCGATTGTCAATTTGATGGCTAGCTAGGCTTTTGCACCCGGATCTGGTCCTCAATTCTGCTATTGCCAAATCATCATATAATAAACGATTGACTATCAAAATGACAATCAAGAATTGTTTAACGATACCTTACATAAATTTGTTATTATTTACTAAAAACTCTGATATTCTGTTTTTTGCTGTTGACTGGGTTCCTCGGTACGTTCACTACATTTAGATACAACATGGATACAGCCAAAAATCATGTGATATTTTTGGACATCCTGTGAATGCGGAAATATCGATCTTATACTCTCTGATAATAGCGACTACGACGTGGATATCATATTGATGTGTCAAATGAGTGAAGGAACTAGTGGGTACGGTTCAACATTGAATCTGATTCAAGTCTAGTCCTACTCTTTTTTATGTTATAAGGTGACAAACGAGCAAGCAGATCACCTGATGTTAAGTGAACGCTCGCCCAGAGACATCCGCAACAAGCAAATGTGTTGCAGATGCGTTGCCTACCTTTAATGGATAGAGGAGGGCATAGAAAGGAAGGATATTTCCTTTTCCCCGTTAAACCCGATGTAGTGTCTGTCCAATCCTATTCCTATTCCCATCCTATCCTTGCAAGGAAAGGGTGGGAAGGGGAAGAGAACTGAAATTAGGCCTTCGGACCTCACTCATAAGACGAAACGCAGAGTAATTCTACATCACGCCTGTTTTCTGTGAGGCCGTGGTAGTTCACCGGTCGAGCCGGCCTATTCGTGCAAACAGATGTTGTTGTTGCGGGCTTTACCACTGTTAAAACTCTTTTGCGTCAACATAAACTAGTCCCATCAAATGACGTAGCCAAATAAAAGGGAGATATTATCTTGCCTTTAGGTTCCACAGCGATATAATGGTCATAAATAAACAAATAACTATAATAAATAAAATAATAATAAATCAGCCTTTTTTAGAATGTTCCCACTACAGGGTCACAGGCCTCCTCTCTAAGATAGGGAATGAGCCATAATCCACCACGCTGGCCCAGTGCGGGTTGCTAAATGTCATACATATGTCTTCGAATTTGGTGGATCTAAGAACATGCCGGTTTCCTCACGATGTTTTCCTTCACCGTTTTTGAGCAGTGTGGTTGAAATAAATTTCACAAAGTAAAGCGCCTGCCTGGGTTCGAACCTGCGACCTACAGTAAGTAAGTCGTGGCCTAAACCGCTGAGCCACCATTGCTCAAACAAACAAATAACTATATTACTTTGGAAATCATAAATTTTATACCTATAATACTTAAGTTAGTTGCATTTGATGTATCAAATTTTTTTTTCATATCTTACGCAGGTGAACGAGACAGTCCTGCACTTTTTTTCTAATATACGTTTTCTATATATGTAATAAATCGTGGCTTAAACGTTGTACATAGAACCGTTCACAAGACGTTAATACTACAAGATAATGTTCACGAACTAATCTTTATAATAAGCGAATATACTTTAAAATCGAACACTAAAACTCGAAAGTGCAGGACAGCGCCGTGTGAACCCAGCCTTACGCATTACATTTCACAAATTGTCGGCTAGTGTCATACGATGATTTTTTGTATTTTTTAGCAGTCAAATCCGGCCTGTTGTATTATGACGCAATATCTTCAAAATAGTCATAGTTGCGCAGGTTTAATGTGAACAAATAAGATTACACAGAGTATTGAGAGTAAACTGTGGGCGGAATGCTCGGCGCGTGTCCGTGCATGAAATGTGCGCCACCGATCCGTCGGGCGCGGTGTTGCCCGTTAATTAATTGCGTCTCAACATGCCAGCATCTTGTACGAATTTAATGTTGAGATTACAGAGCGGGGGCAATGATTAAGACCACCGTCACACATTAGTTTAATTATTATTAATCTTTTTCTAGATATATCTACAGATAGAGATATCTACATCAAAACTAAGAAGTCATAAAAGTCGAAATAAAAAGTTTTTTATGTCTAAAGTTTTAGATTTCCTACCTAGTTTAGTTTCCTTTACCCAGAGTCTTCGGAGGTATGAACAAAGTAATAATTCGCTAGTTATTTATGAACCCACTTTTTTATTGCACTACTGGGCCCTCATAAGGTAAGGGTCACATCTAGACAACAGCTATTAATCTAGATTTAGATTAAAATATTGTGGCTTAGTTGGTATCTAACAAGGGTTTGAGTACCCGACAAATTGTTTTGCATAGCATCAGATGGATGTTCCACTCGCCCATTTTGATTTCATATCAATTCATCTCATATTGCGGTTATTAAATTATTTTTTTTATATTAAATTAAAAAATGTTATTAATATGTTACTTTTTATTTAAGACAATCCCTTTTTGATTGAATAAGTAATCATATTAAACAACTTAACTTACGTTCGCGGAGGTACCGACAAGTTCCGGATCTGTCGGAGGTCCTTGTACAGGTTGCGTGGTCTTGCCTCGCGGCTGGCCCCTCCTTGCACTCTTGAGAGGTGAAAAAGTGATTTGAAGTTTAAAAATTTGGTCATTACAAGCAGACGAATCATTCCAATTTATAAATTAGTATCTAAATATTACGAGTAAGTAGATACAGGCTTATACATAAATATGTACCTACTTCGTTGTACGGACATGTTTAATTTTGTAGTTTCCAGGAACTGTCATAATTAAGTATTCGTATGTCCTTAAAAGCGATGATATATGTTGGCAAGTGTTTCTTTGATCACTTTCTAAACGGTTTCATTAGCGGCGCTACGCACGCGATGCTCGTAAATCAGTGCAGTTTTAGTCAGTTTACACTTCGAAGCCGCTTCCAGTTTTTCCTTCCCGCTTAGTGTACGGCAAAAACTACCGCCAGCGTCGGTGCTTCGGTCCTTATTATATTCAGTTGATAAATCATTCATCCTTTGCCTATAATCCGATTAGCTATTAAATTACAAGAAATATAATGATATATGTTACTTAAGGAGGTAATAAGAGAACGTTTTTTCAGCAGCACTAGTCCTCTGCTAGGAACAGGTGAAAATTCCAATCATCATCCATAAAATTAAATGTATATTTCTACTAGAATAATGGCAGTATAAGTACTAACAGCTGTCAAAACGTAATACTAACTTGGCGTATGATAATTTTTTGGAAGACACTGTTTTTCAATTGACGATTCCAATGATTGATTTAAATTATTCCATCACTTCTAGAACGTTGGATAGCATTTGCAATGTTCCAGCTGTCATTCTTGACGTATACATTGTCAAACAAGACGATATGTGTATAACAAAATAAAACAACAAAAACTGAGCATTCTGTAGTCGCTCGAACAAACATGATAAGATAAAAGCCAAAATTGTAAACGAGCTTGTTATAGTCTAGTCAAGGGGAATAGGTGAGCGACACGTCTGTGTCTCAGTAGCGACACCTAGCGGCGGCGCGGCGGAAATTTTACAAAAGCTACTTAAGCTCAAGCGTTACGTGCGAAAAGCTCCAGCAAAAAAGTTCTTATGCTCTTTGCTGAGAGTTCTGACATTTCATTTGTTGAACACGTTTTTTACAGGGGAAAATAAACAACTGTCGAACCTTTAAGGCCATGAAACAACATCCCAACAATGCATTTATTAAATACACTTTAATACGATCGATAAAGTTCTATTGAGCCGTCTCTTTCTAACTCTGTTGCTTTATCCTGCATCGTAAATATATTTACTAGCCTAATAAACTTTTGTTTTGACCGTGATATTTTACGTATATATATTTATATATATACGTAAAATATCATAGGTATGTATGTCCATTCCATTGTGGCCTCCGGTAGCCTGAAGTACTTGATCGTTTTGAAGATCGAGGAATCATTCGATTGTATTCTTCCCTTTACCCAAAGTCGGGTTCTTTGGTTTGTTAAATTAATCATTGCTTGTTGCTTCTGAATTTCTTTCGATGAATTTAGTTCCATAGGTAGTATTTAAATATATTTAGAAATCGTCCTTTTCTTTGGCGCCTTTATTTTTCTTTTCGTAAAGATACGCACTTGTTATTGTTACGAATGTTGATGGGTTGCGACAGGTGCTCGTTTGCCTCTTTTTATCATATCCGCTGCTGGACATAGGCCTTTCCCAATACCTTCCACGGTATGCGTTTCGGAGGTCAACGGTCCATCTGAAAGAAGGACTCCCCCAGACTTCAAGATTCAGTAAAATGATTTAAGGTATTTATTGTTATTTACTACATTATGTCAACCAAACATTTTACGGAAATTAATAACAGATAAGAGATAATACTCATTTTATTATTTTAAAAATAATAAGTCACAGAAACATGTGTGTGAATTCAGTTGCGATAGCAGTGAACTGGAAAACGAACTAACGTACCACTTGACAGTTATAGCTCGTCATAATAACGCAGTTTCGATCACTTACTACTCGGTGTACGCTTATTGCTATATATGGCAACGCGTTACTTTTACAATGAATTACAAAACTAGATGGCAAAAAACGTAAAACGCTATCAACTTGCCATGAATACGCTGTACTCGGAATACAATGAATATTCATCATTTTACTGTAGCGTTTGTTAAAAGAGAAACGGCTGACGCGTTGTGAAACTATACGCTATAATTAACATCAATTATAATTAGCACCGCTATGGCGCGAAAACTGTAATATCGAGGTGTTTTAGTAAGTACGCTTTGGCACATTAAATTCAGAATATTTCCTTACTTTTCGATATTATGTTTTTATCTCTCGCAGTCTCATCGCGTTAAAGAAGCTAAGTTTAAACCAACAAAAATTGTGTTCCACTTGAAGAAAGATAAAGTCTTTACGAAGCGCTCTTCATAAGTTGACTTCCAAGTTATTCAGCGAAGCGATTTTACTCCAAGTTGTTTTTCATTATAAGAGTTAAAATAGCTTGTGAATTATTTGAATGGAATAAACTCTGTCTCTCATTAAATATCATCATTATAAGTGCATGGGGTTTTTAAGACACGTGTCACTACCTCTAACTAATTACTATTAAATATTATAATCTGCTCCTTGAATTACATACATATAATAAATAATGTTTTAACTGTGAGGCTTGACAATCAAAATATGTAGAGAAAAATATTCCATTAAAAATATGTCTTATAAACTTGCCTGTATCATAACATCCCAAGAATGACTAACGGAGGTAGACAGATATTACCTATTTGTTATGTTAATGGACATACTTCACAGTGATAGCGACATAAATAACGTCAGATATTAAAACGACTTCAATAGCAGCAAACCTTTAAGCAACTGCTATTGTAGGAATAGGCCATCACAATTGAGAAAATACCACGAACTGACAAGAAATCGATGTGACGTGGTATATATGAACATTGTAATTTGTTAATTAAATGTAAAAAACACATTTAAACCATATTCTTTGCCAAAATGACTTCAGTAATTGACTTTAGTATTAATAGTAGAGATGTCTCGCAAACTATATCATAAAAATATTTATTGTGCAGCCAGCGTGTTTTGAACTAGCCTTGCGCAAATAGGCTTGCCCTGCCTGAATGTCCGTTAACGTTAAATACCAAGAGTTGCTGCAGCTTGGCCTTTGAAACCAACAGACTCTTTAAAACGCTTTTCATGATATTCTGACACATTATTGGGATCGGTTGTTCAATTTTTTGCATATTTGACTCCTTTTTGACTCCTTTTGACTCCTATTGGACTCCTTGGGAAGAATTCCTTACCAAGGAGTCCAGCATGAGCCACACAAGATGCCTGGCGATGGCATCGTGCAAAATTCGACCTCTCCAATATTTTCCAGAACTGCGCCCTCTTTTCATTTCTTTGTAATAAGGAAAGGATGGGAACGGATGACGACTTAACGGGGTATGAATAGGTATAAGAAATGATTTTTTTTCCTGTCGAACCCCCTCTGTATATAAAAGTAAGACAACACATCTGTAACTAATTTGATAATTGCGGACGCCTATGGGTAGCGGTCACTTAACGTGAGGTAAACCTTTGGTCTTTTGCCACCTTCCATAAAAATAGTAACCTCTTATAATACTACACCACATACTTATTTTAAGTACGACAATGTATTCCTTTTCTAAAACGATCATAAAACTATAGGTAGATGAGGGCTGTAACAACATTAGTTCAAGGTCATTTTTTGTTCTTTTATCTATCAACTCCCTTAATTTTGACGGCAGGTTATTAATTAAAAACTGAAATGCACGATAATTAAGTGAGATGGGGGGATGTTATCACGTTTTCGAATAAATAAAACAGGAATGGAGGCGTCGTTGCGGAGTAGCAGTTAGTATTGAAGTGCTTAAAATATTTTTTAGTCATACCTTCTGCGCGATTTTATGTTTTTATCTTTTTTTCGGGATAGGCTAACGAATGCAGCGGCGATTTTTTTTCTCTAGCACTCGAGGTTCGCTCAGAACCATCAGCGTCAGATACTCGTAAACTGTTAAGGCATGAAATTTAATTTCGAAGTGAAAACTGTCTCTTAACAGCCACTCGAGTGGAAAGCGGGACCCCATTAGCCCACAGATAAATGAGATTCACAGTTTCAATTCCAAATCCCGAATTCCCCCGCGAAGGTAACGGAGCCCCAAATTAGGGGAAACCGGGCTATAAGTGCAAAGAGCCCGCGATTAAGTAATTGCGAAATTTGCCGGAGTGTATTTTTAATTTGTACGAGTTTCGGCGTTTTGTAACTTGTCGAACTTGAGTATTGCTAATTAAATCAACTAGTTTTATTTGGAAGGTGTTGCGTAAGTGAATCATGAGAAATCAAATTTTTTCCCCTTTCTTTCACAAGTTATTGTTTTATTGTGTTAATAATAGCGATCAGGGGAGAACATTCTCAATTAAGCAATCGTGTCGATGCTCAAAATCAACATTAACTAAGGCCCAATATAATAATGAAAAGAAAAATAATGGAGTATAGGCAGAAAAACTTGAAACTAAGTCACGGGGAGCTCATCCGAGTTATATTTGTTACCTTTTGTTTGTCTTAACTAACCCAATGTTATATCATAGTATACATATACTCGTAAGGGCATACAACATCAGCGGTCAAATCAAAAGTGTTCCAAAGATAGTAACAGCAACATTCACACATGTCAAATCGTGTAGAATAGAAAGTGAATAGCGTAATTTAAATAATAGGAAAGAAGAGGACAGACAGGACAGTGTTACGCGTTAATGTAATCACAATGCCGTAAATAGATTTTAAAAAAAACATTCCAATTGGGACGTTTTCGAGTCTTCATTTTATGCCTGCTAATAACATATCTAATAAAGTTTTGTATTATCTCATTAAAGTAACCGCAACTGTATTCTATGATTGTCTCGATGAAGTTCATAGTTTAGACAACTTGCGAACGCAAGTGCTTCTCCCAACTTCATTGCAACCACTCTTAAGCCTAATTATTGGCTTTCCAACTCGATCATCTTATGTAGTCGTTATACCGAGACGTCACCAAACGATGACCCTTCTTCCCTTAGGAAGGACTGATAACTTTTAAATTGAACTATGTTGCCCGCCCATTACGACTTGAGCGAGCTAATTCTGTGAGCTACAGCAAATAGCAATAAACTAGATAGTGGTTTATTTACAAGTTGCATTCGCTACAATGTTATTCAAATTAATTTGCGAGCATTATCGCCACATTTGAACTTGACTGACCCTGCGCTAGCGTGACGGACGCCTCACAAATTAACTTTATTAATAACACGTAAATAAGGTTTGGTTGCGTGTCATTGCTTTCTGGTATCTAATTGTAATCATTATTAGAAACTTATTCCTTACATTAAAATAACGGTGTTTATACTATAATAAACGATATGTGGTAAACTGATACTAACGAGCACGGGCATGTACGGTCGGTATGTATGTGTCAGAAGAAGAAACAGTACGTGTTTCGAGGGACCTGGTACCGCGGTACACTATTAGCGTATTTTTATTAGCTTGTTTTAAAGTGAGTGTTTTTTACTGTTGATATTGTTGTTATAAAACCACTGTACTAGTGTCTTAAGACAATGCACATACGCCTGAGATCTATACTGTATTCAGAATGCGTCGCAGCGAGTCAATATTGATTGGAGGTTGCCTATACGAGCACGTGTGTTTGTGGGTTTACGTCGTACGCCTTTGTACTGCAGTGTGTAGGTGCTCTTACAGCGACGTAGGAATCGAAGAAACTGTTATTTATATATATTTGATATAACATGGTGTTATGCGGATGAATGAAGGGCTTATAACGAAGAAGGTAATGAGAATGACAGTGAATGGTTACAAGAGTAGAGGTAGACTACGAAGGAACGAAAAAAATATGTATGGAGGATTGTGTGAAAATTATATGTTTGTGTAATAAGAGCCTGAATTGATATGACGGCTGATAGAGGGTTATGGAAGAGAAGTAGATACAAACTGTGCTGACCCCAGATAGGAGGGAAAACGGTATTTAGGTACGCTGGCAAACATTATAGATCCATGTTCGATTGACATTTAAGGTATTAAATAATTAGTCCTCGAACCAAACAAGGTGTTGTTTTTGTTTGGTTTACATTACCATTATTTACGGAACCATATAGTACTTGCATGCATATGGCAAAAATATTATGCCAAGACATGTATAAATTAATTATAAAGTCTTGATTCCAATTTCAGAAATAATACAAATGACAAATATATGCTTAAACTATAAATTCACATCCATAGCCTTAGCCAACTTCCATTATGTGCATGGTGTATGACAGCTGCGGGGTGAGTATGTCACGCTGCCAAGTTGTTATTTTCAATAATGGTTTCCTAGTCATCTATAACTTTAATTCAATTCATATATAATGTATTACGCCTACTCTCTATATTGCAATTCACGAATAGAGTGTACGCATGTGATAGTGTCGTCGGTCCAGGTCTAGCCAGTTTTTGTCAGTCTATTCCTATGTATCTATTAATAGTCAGAATTGCACTTTAAACGTTCAATTCGCGGCTACGACGAGCAAATAAATTCGTCAGCATCGCCCTTGCGCGGCCGCGGGAATTGTCCTCAACTCTTCAATCTGCGTGCACATTGAAGACACGACAATTCATTTAACCTGCGGACCTTGGCCGATGACGTCATAGCGGACGTGCAGCACGGTCGTGTTTCTGCCAGATTGTATTTTATAAACACCCCTCCTTCTTGTCTCGGTGCCAATGTGCATAAAGAGATCGGGTTTTGGATGCGGCATCTATATTATTTAATAAGAATTATTTTGCGTTTTCGGTTTCTTTATATTGCAGTTTTTAATGAGAATCTTTAATAGAAATAAAGAAGACTTTAGTTGTAATATCCAAATAGTTAAAGCTCTCTTCGAAAATAAGGATATTTCTTCAAATACTTACGTCATCGTAGGTTCAATTTTTTTTGGTAACGTAGGTAATATATTTACAAAAACTCTAATTGAGATTGTTAGTTTAATTTAACATAATGTAATACCTAAAGTCAATATAGCAGCCACGTCAATGATATACGAAGGAAGAGAAAACGGATGTGGTATGTACTACAGTAGTAGTATTTTCTGAATAGTTATTTTCGCTTGTTATATTTTCTACAAAAATTCTAAAAACCGTTATACTTTTAGAATGTCGGTATTTCAATTTAAAATTTAAGCAACACTTTCAAAATAAAATTTTAAACACGGAATGTCCGGAACTGGAGTGCTCCTTTGACGAGTTCGTGATAATTTAAATCAACTCATTTGTACAAATTTGCTTTAGGAAAGATTTTTTCTAAACAAGTCCGAAAATAATGGACTTTATTATATCAGTAGGTAAATTACAACCTTTTGTGGAAGAAACCCTAATTAATAAAACAGAAGGGTGCTTCATAACTTACTTAACCATGTATTGTGCACATATAGTCGCAGTACGTCACATTGGCAACACGGCGAGTGCTTTGCACATTTCGATATATTTTCGTCTAAATTACCACAACCGTGCACTCCGCTCCCCACACTCGCCTCTTTACAACGGTTGACGCCGCCGATAACTCATCGCTGCCCTTAAGCATTGATTGACGAGGGACCCTCGCGTTTTACGAGTGCCTTAATTAGTACGAACAGGGCCGCCTTGTCTCCATAAAACGCGACTCGGATGAGCCCCGCCGACGCGACACCTGATTTGTGACAGTGTGAACAACTTAAATGCATAAAAACGCAGCCAATGTCCCCGCAACTCATAAAGGCCTCGTCTTATTTATGGTTCTATCGTTTTGTTTATTAAACGGATTCGGACGGAGCTAAAGGACTGCGTCGATTCGCTTTATGTGCCCGTATAAATCTTTTATAACAAAATGATAATCAAATTTTGATTGTAATTAATTTTACTGTAGCGTCATTCAATAAGTTATGGCTATGTGTGCGGGATTTGTCATTTATCGCATATACAGGAATATATGTTCTTTGTATGTATGTTCTTGAATGAGTGGCATGATACACTTTAAAATGAACTATCCACTATAAATTGCTTCGAATTGAAGTCCAAGAACGTAATAATATTAGTTTTAATTAGTAAGTTGATTTTAAACATACCATGTTTTTTTGTCACTTGAAAATTTCCTTAATATTCGGTATGCATGCAACACATTGTTTGCTTTTAAATACCATAGATAATCATTCCTTCATTATAACCTACAACGTAAATCAACTTATCAATAGCTGCCTATTAGACTCCTATCTGACGACCTCAAGGGTCACTCTGAAAGGAGCTCTCTTTGAGGATCACAGCAGGTTCTTTGTTCGAAGCTAATCAGTTGAGATAATGTCCTCTTTAAATGCTGTAAAAATTTATGATTTATATGTGTGATAACAAGTTTTGAGTTATAATTGTGCGGTGCGTTTGTTTGGCTTGGTCATTCCTTTTGATATTTATGAAGCTTCTTATGACTGCCGGCGTTTATACAATGATTGCCAGAAAAAAATTCTCTATACAATGAACTTAAGATATCTTACATAGACAGCTTATCACCCAGTCAACTGGGTTCCAACTATTACTTAAGCCTTTGGAACAAACTTTAATTAAAATCTGTAATATGGATACTAAATGAGTGGAAATCAAACCCCAACTTTATTTATGTATTTTGTTTCATGTCTGTCTGGTAGAGACCATACAATAAATTTGACTTTTTAAAACATATTGCTTTTGTAGAACTACAGAACAAGTTTTAAATTATACAAATTGTTCAATTTACTCCATAATGTCAAGTGCATGTAACTGCAAAGTCTTGCCGTCAACAGATTGCGATGCACAAGCAGTAACCACAGACAATACAAAACGGGTTGTGAAGCGGCCGAGGCGTTACATCCGTCAGCTGAAACGTGATCAAGAGCTGTGTTCAGTCTATGCTGCGATGTCTCTCAGTGTTTCACTTTCGCAGATTTATATATTTTAGTTTTTGATTAGATTTACACCCAACTATCAATAGGAAATGTAACAATTTACTTCCTATATGAAGTATAAATTGAAACATCTTTCACAAGAGTTAAAGTATTACAAGTGTTAACTATTTAAAAAAAAATCTTTAATTCAAGCTTTAATTTTTAAACTAAAAAGAAGCCTTTTCCAACATTTTTATGTGGAGTCGGTACAGTAAGATCGCAGTCCATACTATAATAGGTTTTAACGTATTGTTTTTGTACGGCCAGCCGCCTGCCTGACGCCAACCCCTCGGGTATGTATATCGAAATAATTTACTGATATTTCTTTTAACTATTCCGTGGAAATGATCACGACATTAGTCAAATGGTGGATTCGAACCCACCAGCATGTTGCACATGTTTCTCAGTCCGTACCCTAAACCACTACGCTATAGGGGTTTTACCTAGCGTAGCTCACAAAACTATTTAATCTAATTAAAAGGGATTTCTCGTTTTTTGGGTCTAGAACTTCAAAAAGTATTTTATATTTATTCAAATACGAGTAGCGGGTCGCCTGATGATAATTCATTGCCGCCACAATCCACGATAGCAGTTGGTGCAGATATGTTAAGTAAAACAAATGTTTTAAGTATAGAGTAGATATATTAGCGAATACGGAGATCTGACTACATTTTCTTCAATAAATAATCCGCGTCATAATTTAGTCAATATACATACAATCAGTTATATATCAAATATGACTATTAATCGTATATTTTTTCCGAGTTTTTCGCGTTTAGATAGACACTTTATAAGTATAGATTATGTACAGTAATGTTTGTCAGTACTCCATTGAAGTAGGTCTATTTAGCGCACTGTAGTGTGACCTTACGTGATCTGCTTGCCTAGTGGCGCAGAGACCCGCTCGATATGGTCCAGCCGTCATACTTGCATCCTGTTGAAGCTCGTTATGAATCACCCCGCGAAAGACAAACTACTCACCTCGACTGAATACAAATTCGGAATATCCAATTATAAAGAAAAGTCCCCGAGCAGCCTCTTTGAGATTGAGATTTGAATATCTGCGCTGTTTTAAGATGTGCATAACATGTATATAACGTTGATGAAATTTTAAGTAGAATTTAAAACCAACTGGGATTAAATTTGAGAAAGAATTACTATTTAGTATCCCAGCCACCGTGCTAACATCGCTGATAATTAATTTGTGAAATACTTTTTGATTGTAATCAAATAAGTTTTGATTACGATTACGATCGGTGAAATACCACGACTTCACAGGAGATAGGCGTCAAGTAGTATAATTCTGCGTTTCATTGGATGAGTGAGGTGCTGGAGGCCTTAATTCCTAGGCCTAAACAAGAATAGGATAGGTTGTAGAAAAAGATTGGATAGAGACAGAACAGATGGGAAACGGAAATCCTTTACCTCTATTCCCTACTCTTCCCTTTAAAGGTAGGCAACGCATCTGCGACTCATTTATTTGTTGCGGATGCGGATTGCTCATTTGTTAACTGCTTCTAATAAAAAAAAATATTCCTACTCATTCGTTTTATCTCTTACTTCTTGTTGAACTGTTTGCTCTTTCCATTATTACTCACGGATACCGTTTACTTTATACCTTTAATTTTAACTTGTTATAATGGGTAACGGTTGAGTTAAATAATTGAAAAGAAATGGCTGAAATTTTACTGAAAATAGAAGGATAAAATAAGGAATTACACCTTGTCGTAATTCCTTGAGGCTTTATAAACGAGACCTGTGTTCAGTTCCTGTAGCGAAGTAATGATAAGCTAAGAACTAACGGATGCTCGCTTAGTTTCCTCTAGTCATAGACAACATTATAAAGAATATTTTGTCATATAAAAAGTTAATATACCTTGTTTCACAGCAAGATGGAATTTTCGTGAACAATTGTTTTTACGCTAATATACGTAAATTCCAAAATATTTTCGAAAAACAAACTTTTCTCATATTACCTTATAATATTAGCCATTCATCCGTATGATACAATTTCACGTCACTTTATATTACGATTTCCACAAAATTACAGCATTTCTGATAAAAGGATAATGAACACCATGTATAGTAAGTGACGTTAGTTTGTTTACAAAAAATATGTCTAGTTGTAAAACAATGTATAAAATGTTCCACGTTAGTAATTTAACGTCTGACATTTACAGTAGTCGGCGTTCAAAATAAAATATATAGATACTTTACTAAGTCATACATTACTCTCGTAGTTTTACAACAAAACAAAACACATAGCAGACTCAGAGACTCCTAGAACTAATAACAATTGCAAATACACAAGGAAGCACAATTTTTTTAGATGTTTTATTTTAAATATTCAGTTAGCGTATCCAACGTTTGGAAGCAGATTAACGCACCGACCGAAATCGGGCAAGACGTACGAGGCGTCGATATAGTAACATAACACGATTCGTGACCGGAATGCACCGCGGAACAATCACACCGACCCGGACATGGATTGATAGGCGGTTCGCTCTCTGATTAGACAATCAGCTATATACAATACTGGCCGACGGCACGGACGGTAAACATCAAAGCGGTCTTTTATCCAGACTAATGAAAAGGCGATGGCTATGTTTTAGATCTAGTGTTTTACTTACAATGGGTGCAGCTAAACGCTCCGTATGACTTAAATTGTCGATGATAGATGGAAGCGAGAGATAAAATAGAGCTATTCCAATATTTTTTTATCTCCTATCGAAAACAATTCATTGTAAACGTCAATAAGAACATAACTTTCTGTGAATCTAGGAACAGCAGGGGAGTTGTATTATACTGATACTATTATTTAGTATTATTTTTTATACAAAAGAAAATTTTATAGAGTCGTTAAAAGGATAAATTGGTCAATGACCTACCACGCTCAAGAGTATAGTAACTTTATCTACGAAAGCGTATAAGGCAGTAAGGAATTAACATTTCATTTCTAACTGTTATAATCTCGACACAGAGAGAAGTATCCCGTGCTTACAGAATTGACACGTGAAGTAGAGGGAGTAGATAACTTCTGTTTCGTCAGATAAGTGCTTGGGATCTTACCGTCCTCTTTAATTTATCTATCCCCCTCCTATTTCCTACACAAAGGCTAGTCTATCTGTAACATCTCTGTTTCTGGTATTGCCCGGAGGTGTTCACCCCATTCTTTCGGTTGATTATTCGGTTGTCTCCTATGATAAAACCTAGTCCACTCCTGTCATATTTACTAAATAAAAATAAATAACTGTATAAGAAGTTTTAACGCACCACTTTAACAATCACTACGTTCAAAGTATTCATTGTAAACCGTAGGATCTTAATATTTACACGACGCGAACGAACGAACATTTCCTAATTATGTACTTGGTATTGAAATATATAAGCATTTGATTTATTTTACCTATTTTGTAACTCAAATACATAATTAGCTTTTCTTGTGATATTTCCTTTGTAAGATATTAAGATAATTTTTATGTACTTTTTCAATACTAGTCTTAATTCATACCTAAGGTATAAAAATAATATTTGTAACGTCGCCTAATTGTTTTTATCAAATTTTGAAATGATTTTTATATAAAATGTAAGAAAATGTAAGATAAATTTTGTGTAACATAGTAAAGCCAACACCAGCAATGTTTATGAATGGACCGGTTGAACCGGTGAACTACCACAACCTCACAGAATAGAGCTGGCAACTAGAGGTATACGAGTAATTTTATTTCTCTGTTGTCTTATAAATTCTTTCTCCCATTAATAAATATTTTTATTCAACTTTGATTCTCGTCCGAATCATAACAGAATGTTCACTTCAATAATGTGTGGAAATTAAACTAAATTTAAACGCATTTATGCAGTTCTTATGTTCACGACGGTCTGTCGGACGGAGTAAGAGTATTCTGTTACCATGAGTTCTGAGAAATAGTCGAAACTTTGGGAACATTGAAGATAAATAACCGCACCAAAATCCGTACAATAAATTTATTTACTTTTTTTAATAACGTTTTCTTTCTATGGTCTTGAATAACGCAACATGCGACATTCTACACCGAGTTACATTTAAAATGTAATTGCTGGCGACGAGTGTTTAAAAAATAAGAAAAACCCGGTTTAAATATGTTGGGCGATTGTTTTTTCATCATTTTAAAACCTCAAATGAAACAAATGATTTCATATCGCGTGCGCATAAATTCAACCACAAATAAACCGTGCACAAATGATCGTGCCAATTGTAATGTGCCGACCTGTTCAGTTTCAGTTCGTAACATTAATATCTTATTCATAATATTATTGTAGTGAATTTTGTTATAAATGTCGTTTAACATTTTACACATGAGTGTAACAAACGAAAATATTGTCTCGAAAACCTGTCATAATTTATATTTATAGCATTTTTCAAAAACTACAACACCGTCGAAGTGGATCCAATTTGGGGTTCAATTTTCATGCAAGCAATAACACAAAATGTATACTTTTAGATACAATGTTAGGATATACTCTCTCTTGGCAGCTTATGATCTAAACTGAGTAAAGTGTTCAAAAGAATACAGACATGAATTATTTAGGAGCACACATAACCGACAAGCATGTATGCGTAGATGTATAGATGTAGAAGCGAGAGGGATTGCGAAAAATGTAAATCCTTTATCTTTTCCTACCCTCCTGGGTTACGGGCGTGAGTGTATATTTATTGTAGTATAAACTTCTTTAACCGTATTATATTTATTAGGGAAAAATCTTAGAAATTTGGTAATTCGACATGCTCGACCATGCAACATGGTTAATTGAGTTTTGAAGTTTTGAAGAATTTACTTCATTTATTTTTATTACAATAATGTAAATATCATGCTTTTTAAGAATATTCTAAAATCATTAAAAAAAAGGAACAGTAATGTGCAATAATCATAAAATTATTATACGTTAATGGCCTGCTAATTTTCACTATCGCTGGCAGCGGTCGGCGAGCGCGCGCGATCAGCATACGCTATTAGCTTTTTTTCGGGTTTTTCTCACACACTACCTGGTCACTTGGCATGCAAGAAGCCGCTCCTCAGTTCCCCATCTCGGCTTCATACGTGGAATGATTCGTTTACAAAATTTCGAGAAACGGAACCGGGATTTAAAAACAAATTAGTCGTAAATGACGCGATGTTTCAAGGCCTAATTCTATTTAGTACGCAAATGGAATCGTTTAATTGTGTTTTTTTCTTAAAAATTTATGGGCCCATCACTGACGTATCCGTTCCGCGAACAGATCTGAGCTACTTGATGAGATTTAATAATAGTTGTCTTCATAGAACATCTATTTTAATCCTCGAGATTAAGATAAAAAAAATTGTTATCTTATCACCACTTTTTTAATGAATTGGCTGATAAATTCAATTACTATTTTCATCCTTGCACCATGACTTATATACACTATTTGTATATTTTATTTTTTATTTATCCTGCCAGCATTACTATTATAATAAATTAAAGTAGTAAGATATATAACTTTAAAGTTTCGTGGTTTATACGAGTATAAGATTTGTAAGAGACATCTTTTACAGACTTTATAAAGTAATAAGGGTGAGTTATATTGATTTTATTAACGAAACTCTATTCTTTTTTATTACTTTACTACGTATTTCAGTTGTTAATAATTAGGAATTAAAAACTTTGTGATGAGATACCTTATAGGGTCCAACGTGGCCACCATATGTCTGACACGTTCGAGTAAATCCTGAAATCCCGGCTTTTAACTGTAATAGTTATGTATATAGTATGGATGGGACATGCTGTTGCGATTGACAGTTGTGTTACTTTATAGCTTAAATAATTATTAAGACCTCAAATCAGAACAATTTAAAATATAATTTGCAATAGAATCAGAAATGTCCGTATCCTTTAAAAATTTGTTTAATTTAATTGTTTCTCTCATCTTGTTTTGAGATCTGTAAAGGTAATTCTGTCGACCGCTATTTCTTCGTCCTTCACAAAAAATCTCGTCGTTGTAACTCATAAGTTCATGTCGCGACGCATTCCTCTGAACTCAGGCCGATTCGGGAATCGTTTGACGATATACAGGAGGTTATCAGAGTTCTCACCATTTTATATCTTACGAACAGATAAAAACAAAAAAAAAACATCTTGCATTAATTTAGCATATCAATACTAATTGATATTTAAGAATTTATTGGTTTGTACCGTTCAAAGATTGTTTAAGTTTCGATTTTTAAACGAAATGAGGCCTTAAACTTTAGCTAGAGAGTCCTTTTTAATATGTTATCCAGGCGTATTCGTTTTAAAATTTTAAAAACGGGATCAGCCTGTATGAGCGGCTGGGTCCGGTGGCGCCGTCTCTAAATTCTCTGTCGGTCGCGATGCCGCGATAGGGGCCCGTACATGTATTATGTATAACAAATGGGAGACATCGAAAATAAAGCACGGGGACCGGGAGCCAGCGCCCGCTTGGCCCTGAATTCGTGGGGCCACGCCACGTGGATGCATTCTCGACATTTCGCTACTGTCGTATCGGCCGGGCGACGCCATTTTGTTACTCTTGTTTCATTTATGCCGCGCGACGTTACAAATTTTGGCATGGTTTGTAAGTTTCGTATTTAGCGGAAGGCGGGAACTTTGCCTTTATTTCGATATTTACTCTTATAACATTGACTCAGCCTATAATAAGTTTAATTGCCCGTATGGGGTATGATTTATGAATTTCATAATTATATGTTAACAATAAAATGTAGCCTGTTATTTTTTATAGTAGAAGGTGTAAAACGAGCAAGCAAAGGTTCCCCATGAACATCCCCGTCAACCAGTAAAGCTACGTAATGCATTGCCAGCCAGCCAGGAAAGGAAGAAGAGAAAGAGAAAGCAAAGAATTATTGAAATCGTTTCATTCATTCCGGAATTTACCTATTACAAAGAAAGAAATCCCCTTCTTACTGCTTAGTGGTAACTTCATCTTACTTTTACCGAAGTCTCACTATTGTGTCTTAACGAAGGTTTTAATGATGGTGTAAAACTATCCAATGGTGCAACTATTGCACGTTGTGAAATCGGCTTAAACATCCGATAATTGCTTGTGTGTCGACGTTGCTCAGTCGATCACGTACTGCCGAGATTCACATGCCCTAATAAGAAAGCGGCGCACGTATATGGAGCGGTAGCTCAGTGAATGTGTATCACCGTATTTTGGCTAATTGTTTGCTTTCCACTTGTAATTAATCGTTGCTTAATTGCCTTCAATCTAAAGTCGATTTCTAGTGTATACCATCACTGTGTCAATTTGATTTCTTTACGTGTAATAGATTTTAAATAGCTTTGCTTGTTTTGTGACAATATTTAAGCGTGTCATGCGATCTAGAGATGTATTTATAAAATCGTTTATATTTCAGACGGTGCGTGTATTGTACAGAAAAGATTTTTACCTAGTGTCTACATAGTTTTAATAAAAAATACTTTCTTAGTGTTTCACAGCCTGGAAATGTAGAAAATATCTTTGTGGTTATACCTATACCGTTTGTCATATCAAAAGATTCTAAATTAAAGAAGCTAGGCAGAAATAAGTTGGCTATGATTATACAGGCGGTTACAAAAATATGGATTGTATAAATATGGGGAAGTTGTAAGCATGTTTTTGAGCAACCATTTATTTTATAATTAAAGATTCTTTCTATTAAAGACTTGAAAAAAATCTTTACCTTTAAAGCTTTTTAGGGCTAAAACTAAGCAAATTTATGTATAATAAATTCAGCTATATTTCCAGTTAATTTATTTAACGAATCCGAACAACCTGTATATTTCTTTAAAGTACTTTTGTGAGTATTTTAAATTTAAAACTTACAATATATGCAAATTAATTGATGTTATGATGCAGATTGGTTTCTAGTGATGTGTGGATGGAGGAATTATAAATGGCGTGGCATCAATTGTTCCGACATGCATGGCTTCTTGTATGCAGATTGTTTACCATGTATTAGGTAAAATGCTAACGTCTTGGTGGCCAGTGTATTGATTGTGGTTAATAATTTCCTGAATTCAAATGCGACGCAGATTGTAATAGATAATATTTAAATAATATTACATATTTCTGCTTAGTTATGTACCATCAGCTGGAATTGTGGCCAAGCGCTCGTTTCTTATTTATTATAATACAGCACCAAATCAGGGCTATGTATCAAAGTAGGTAAATTATTTCTAAGAATATAGATAATAAAATAAAATAAAAGTCTTGCATGAACTTTGTTTATAGCTGCTAATTAATGTGTAATCGGTTAAGCTGATATTAAGTTAAACATCTACAAAAGCCGTAGGAATTACAGACGCGTTGGTAACCCTTATGTAGAAGTTAGCAAGCAAGTAAGGAAGAGGGGAGGGGGTGGGCGAAGAACAGGGGTACTGTAAGAATGTTAGAATATAATGGAATAATCGAATGAATTCGAAAGTATGCTAATAATCGATTGCCAATTGCTCTGATATCGATTTCTAACCATTTTTCAATTACATCTTTCAATTTAAGATTTGAATAAAATTAATAATTATTTATCAACACCAAATCTATTCCCGAATACGAATGCTTAAATCTTCCACGTGTTGTGACATACAACGAGACACTGACATCTTGTCTTGTGACGAGTTTTGTTTTTTTTTTCTCAACCGACTAATCGACACTTGTCCAAACGACAGGCTGCCGGTATGTTCGCTCGATCAAACGTCCCGCGATTTATTTATTTTTATCTTTTTAATAATCGTCAAGGATGACTGATGACAGTGCCAAGTTATTGATTGCAGTTTGAACGGAGTTTTTATTTAAAAACTAACAATGTAGATTTTTTAAAAATATTGGCTGTTTAAAAATGTAACATTTTTTATATTGTGGATAATCTTCCTTACGGGTAGTATAAATATATTGGTGAGAACATAATAGTTAAGTGATCAATTTACAAGTTGGTAATCGTTGCATTCGTTGCGATGGACCGATGATCTGGTCAAAGTTGCGGGAGCCCACTGGATGAGGATGGCAGAGGATCGATATTTGTGGCGATCAATGGGGAAGGCCTACGTCCAGCAGTGGACAAATATAGGCTGAGACGACGACGACGACGACGACGAATCGTTGCAATATTTGCACCCACGTGCAATAAACAAGCAAAGTTCATTAGTCAGAGTTCAAAACCGTTGTGAGCCTTTGTTATGTCACATGACAAAAATTATAAATTTTGTTTACACAATAATTAAAATTCTGAAGTTACAAGAACATATGCAATCGAACTTTTCCTCCACACCGGTTCCTTAGAAGGCATACTTTAACTATAAATAATAATAAAGGTACGCTAGAATCGATTAAATAGTCCGTAGTACTTGAGTCTTTTCAGGTAGCTTTCAATAGAGCGTACCCAATTGAACGCATGCTGCAGGTCTCCGGCTGCCTAGTCAGGCAAAATAAAATACCATTGATTCTAACCTATTCCTCTTGTAACGTAGCATTTCCAAGTCAATTCTCAACGTTGTAAATTTGAATATAATCACCACAGGGATATGCTACAGCCCGCTATTGAGTATCCCTTTATTGTGTTATGGCGTTGTTCAAGAAAGACGGTTTTATTAGCTTGACGTGTACGTATATATCTTTGCTTATTGTTCAAGTTCATTAGGATAAAAAATAATTATTAAATTTAAGAATTGCGCTAAGTGTTTATAGGAACGTTTACTATTCGAATCAATGTCATTTTTATTATGGTATTTATAAGAGCAAAGAAGTGATACAAAAAGAGGCAAATTACAAAGCCCTACTGCACTATGCCATGAGTCACACACGAAATGACGTCAATAGAAACTTTTCTAAATCTAAATATTATTTACTTCCTTACAAAGTATGGTAAAGATTACGTTCCATTTAATGCTGCATTAAAGCGATTAGGATACCTCTAGCGGGCATAATGCGGTGTGAAGGAAGGTTTGTTAGGAGCCCACCCCGGGGAGGTGGCGCCGCACTGCAAGGTTACATCACGCCCGTATCTACATCTACTAACGACGTCTGTAGAGACGCGTTGAGCTTTTATTTTATTTTAATCAGCTGTTGTCATAAATGTGTAGATTTAATTAAGGCATTGAAAGTGTAAGAGTGGTCAGGAAGATAATATTTTTTACCACAAATAATACTAAAAATAATGATACAATTGTTAATTACCTTATAATTTAAATTCGTTTTACACATTGCACTTATGCAATGATGTTTAAAATTTGAGATCCATTTTAATAACTTGTTTTGATAATAGATCATATTATGACAATATTCTTTTATATTATCAAAATCTATTTTTATGACGGTACTGGACATAATGGTTGTCATAAATGTTTGTATCTATCAACCTATTTTAGCTTTTCATACACTTAGGGATGTGTTCTATTTTACTAATGACATTTTAATACGGTTATATAATTTGTTCGCTTTGTTTTTAACATTAAAAAGTTTTGAAGTAATAATTTTTGGGGCAAGTGCAAGTAGCTAGGATTTTTTATTTGCTCTAGTTTCATATATTTCATAAAATGAAATTGCGAAAATGAATCTATTTACTTTGTTAAAACAAAAAATCATAGGTTAACTCGGAGTTAAATCAGATTACGTTTATGTGACTTGTGAGTTACTTCAAGCCCATATAGGTATTAATAAATTTAATTTAAATAATACTAAGTAAATTGTTTGAAAAACTTCTTATGCAGCGACTCTATGGTATGTCCTGTTGATTACGCGTGCTACTGTCGTCGGGCGCTGTTCTCCCTGCTCCGATAAGAGAGACGAGATGACACCGCTTTTTGTTAATCGTTATTTATAGCTTTTTTTCCCGTTTTCGAATCTTTTAAACGGACCGACCCAACTTTTGTTTCAAATCAAATCGCCCATAAACCGGGCGGCAGGTTTCAATTAAACAAAAATGCTACTTTTGTTTTGAGTTTTTTCTTCTTAAATAACTTACTAAAAATAAATTGTATACTTTGTTATTATTTTTTATCTATTTTATAAACGAATGCAATAGCAAAATTTTATGTTTACTGGATTTATACGCCTTTATCATACCTAATTACCCGATTAAAAATAAATATTAGCGAATATTATAGTAAAGATTTGTGTATAAATTTTATCAGTGGCCAGCATGATTTATTTTAAACTTTAATTTTAAACATGTAAAAAAGCGAATAACAAAGGCGAGTGCTCACTCACTCGATAGCATTAAGTGTAAACTGCGATGCGGCACGCCATTATGGACTGACTTTGTTGTAAACCGGTTCATATTACATACCTAAAGCATATAGTTATTTATATCACACAATTAAAGTTGAATACTGAATAATTAATATTAAGTTAAAGTATTTTTCATTTGTCCTCGACAAATGTTCCCTCATAAACGTACTATTACCGTAACAGTAATAATAAGAGTATTTTTACATTAATCTTTTCTCGTTTTATTGGAATTTCAAAATTAAATAACTTTACATCAAGGGTTTTTTATTAATTTAAACGATGTTCACTGTTTGTATAGTTTTGATGAAGATTAGATAAGAATAAAATTTATAAAGAATTTAGAAAAAAATAAAGTAATTATTTATGAATTGTTAATAAACTAATATTTTAAAATCGCGAAATGTCTGTTAATGAAAAAAATTGAAACTTAATATTTTTATTAATTACGACGATGGTGTTCGGTGGCACAATTTGTTTATCTTTACGGTCGATCGTGGCTGTACATCACGCTAGCATGCGCCCCTCGAGATTTGCTCAACAACGCACACAATTCGATGGAAGCGACAGTTCTTTGTTTAGTCATTCGTTAGACGAAATTTGAAGAGCTCTGGTATAATCTAGAAATGTCAAATCGAACCTCGAACCAAGCATATTTCTGAACAAAAATATTTGCTAAAAACGTTGGTAGGTTTTTAATAGTAGTAGCACTTTAATTATGGACTTAGTTATTACCTGAAGAAACCATTTAGTATCAAATATGGTTCAGTTGCTTTTTATTCGATTTCGAGTAGTTCTTTGGAGTTAAATGTGGATTGTTACTATATCAAAACAGCTTTTAAAAGCATATTTTAAGTCACACTCAATCTATTTATAACTATACTATTATGTATTCTGTTTTATTAATATACGCCCGGCTACCGAAACGGTTGTCAGGGTTGTTTTATACAAAAAAAATACTCCTGTGAAGTTAACCGCCATATAAAATCAATTTCAGTTTCTAGAATAAAAAAGAAAAGTTGATGATGATGCTTCTAGCAACTCAAATGACATTTGATCGGAATTTGACAGCTTCCTAGCTACTTCTTCCGTTCATCAGTTTTTCAGAAACCTGCCCGGCTTATAGTCTTTACTCATGTTTGTATTCATAGTAGTCACTTCGAGTTGTTACAAACACTTTCGTTTTACCGAGAAGAGAAATCGCTCACGGTATACGTCCAATAATATCTGGTTCACGTTTAAATTCGACTGAATTCCGTTTTGGCTTAGTTAAATTCATTCTTTTATAGACATTTTTATGAATACAATTATGATTAATCTACGAAAAATATTTTATACCTTAAATATACATTAGTATTAGTGTATATGTTTACAACTCTCTTTACTCCCCCCCCCCCACTATTTCTTCCTAACCTACCTTTCTATATTTTTTAATGAGTTACCATAAAATATAGCTTTATACATCAACTACATCTGCATTACTAACTAACCTTCTAGTATAAAAAATGTGTTTGTTGTATCGTATTCATAATTTCGCACCAGAACCAAGGATACGGCCTGACAGACGGCCCGCAGGGAACACTAACCTATACCGGTACGTTGTTAAAACAATACTTAGTAAACCTCCTTAAACACTCATTTGTTCTAAAATCGACCGAGACTAATTTTTAATAAGGTCTTTAATACAATATCAGTAAATTTTAGCTTCGGTATAGTAGAGAGGGCGATCAAAATGTGATTAGCTAATTATTAAGTAATGCAATCAGTCATGCGTCGGTATGTTCGGAGGTTGAATGAAATGCGCCACAATTTCCTTGTCTGCGAAGCTTATAAAGCAACGTACACACTAGTAATTCGCTCTAAGCAACACAAAAACTACGTAATAGGGACGTGCTTACAGGTATAACGGTCTCTGATATCGATAGATTAATTGTAATACTAACAAATATAGAACAAAACTTTGTAACAAATGCTATGTAATACGGCAAGAGTACACTTCAAGAAATTATCAACTCCTCTCCAAGAGCTCTTCTGATATCGTGGATATTCATAGGCGGTGATTATTACTTCAGGGAATCCGGTGCTTACAAAACTCGTTGTGTAGATACATACATATATAAAAGAAGTTTACACTACTAAATACTGATTATTTGCTATTAGTTTGGCCGAAATTATATTATCGCATTTATTCTCATATAAGTGTGATTGATATATCTTTTTGTAGTTATTTTTTGAGTAAATGCTATACGTTTATGTTGTTCATACATTTTTTACTCTTAATCTAATCTTCCTTATTATCTTCTTAATTTTGATGCATAAATACATGCATAAAGGTCAAGTTCAATGCGATTCAGTCAAGGTTGTTAAATGTAGATGAATCATCGACTATATGAACATAATATTATCCAATCACTACTGTGACGCTCTATAGTGCTGCTGTCAGCTGATTCGCGTGAAAGCCGAGCTGCGTCGATGACTGGAGCCCGACGACACCATTGTTTTAACTTTAGTTTAACCCATTAATCAACACCTGTCTATAATTACAAAAAAACGATGATAAAAAATCAACATTGTCACGCTAGAATACAGATAAATAACAATTTTATGTAATTAATGCGAAAAAGGTAATGTTAATCAATTTTTAAAATGAGGTCTTTTAATGATTATATTAAAATGGTGTCAAAAGATCTTCGATTAAATGCCTCAGTAAAACGGGATCAGAAAAGATATATATTATGTTGTTTATTAATTAAGAACTGTTTAGTGAATAATTAATTAATGTTGAATCGTGCGTCAAAGATAAACATCACAAAATATCTAAAGTAGGAATTTAAGCAGGTGTTTTGGTTTGGTTCTACGATAGATGTTGATCTTTAATTAATTAGAAAGTTACTTATAAAGCTTAAAACCGTTTTTGTCTTCAAAAGTGATTTAAAATGGCAGAGGTAATTAATGCATTGAAACAATATGCGTTAACGGGTTAATTAAGATTGTAGCGTGCCACCGGCGGCACTCGGCCGAAGCCGCAAGAATGCGTCACCGTGTGAGCAGATGCCTCTCCCCACCCTTAGCGAATGCCTCCTTCATCCCCTTCTTTTGTCGCAACGACACTTTTAAAACGAATTCTTCATGATGACCTACAGTATTGAAGTATTCGTTTTTAACGTACGCATAAACTTTCGATCTAAAATAAAAAATGATTGTTATTTTAGATGTCTTGTTATTTAACCCCTTAAAAAGTATAAAGTCAATATTCTATATTAAAAGTGAACTAAAAACACTGGTCCCATAAGGACTGCCGACAGAAGAGAAAACACAAAACAGGTGGGGGAAGCCGCGATAAAAGTTCAAAAATATACATATGTTCAACAAAAATTAAATCCTTACAAAAATGTATCTTGACAATAAAATTCAAAATTAAATACATGAAAAATTGATCAAAAAAAGTTCGTCGAAACAAATTCAAATAAGGACGTTGATGACGCATGTTCACAGATGCATTACATTTGAAAATCAACTAAAAAATCTGACATATTTTAATCGAACCTTAATTATAATTCATTCTGTGGTAATTAATATAAATATTTTTTTAAATAAAATACTCAATAAAATATATTGTACCTCTTGGTTTGCGAGGACAACGTCATGACTACATAATAAAGAATAAATATATAAACTTCTAATTGTCTACATTAATTTGTTTTGTTAAATTGAAAATACATTCATAGCCTTGATTCACCAGATATATGTATACAAGTGACCAAATGCGGGGTTAATTAAACTCCACTTCATCTACAAAGGAGTAACATTTGAAAATCATTCATTCATAGATCAGAAACACTGATAACGGATCAGTGTTTCTGATCTATGTATGTGTGTTAAGTGAGCGCTACCCATGGATATCCACAGCAAGCAAATATGTTGCAGATGCGTTGCCTACCTTTATTGGACAGACGAGGGCAGAAACAGGAAAAATGATATTTCATTTTCCCCGTTAACCCCCTCCCCGTCCAATCTTTTTCCCGTTCCCATCCTATCCTTATCAGTAAAGGGTGGGAAGGGGAGGAGGACTGAAAATAGGCCTCCACCACCTCACTCATCCGATGAAACGCAGAGTACTTCTACTTCACGCCTGTTTTCTGTAATGTGCAATATAGTTAACAGAGTTTTGTTTACTACGAGTTATTCTATGGCGTCGTCTATGGCCGGCATGCTGCGTTGCCTGGCCTACCAATTACAACTGTCACTGGAAAATACATAATGTCGCAAATCGTTCAAATTCCTGATAAGATGTTAAGAATGATCAATCATTCAGCAAATAATAAACACTTGTTTGTCCAGTTTATCGTTTACGGACTCCACTGGAATTATTCGTCCAACTAACAAGGGAACGCTTTAAGGTGTTGACGGAGGCTCTGTTTGATATATGTGATTGACAATCGAAGCTTATCGCATATACTTAACTCAACATACCAATATAACTAGAACCTTACGTATATGGAAAGAACCTGTAGTTGGATGTCTTTATACATGGGGTAAACAACCAGCGAACCTTGACCTCCCGCCACTCGCCAAGATAAAGCTGAATGCACAACAGTAGCGATCGGTAGTAGCGTGTCATAGGTCATGTTATTCTGGTAAACGTTTGTTGTAAGTTTGAGTTGGTATTGGATTACTCAGCGGCGACATCGTGCGGTTTGCGGAGGGAAAATCAGTATTTTGTCACGTAAGGCATCCTTATGGGCCTGTACACATTTGTATTAAATGCGCTTTGTTCTATTTTAAAATATAAATGAGTACTGTAAGTACATTTATAACTTCTTATTAGTTAGTAAAGTTGGAAGTCATTAGAAAATATAAGTGGCTTGATACAATTTTCTGAAATTACATTGGTCAAATGGTACATAACGATCTTACTAAGTTATGTGTTATGTAATGGCCAAGTTTCTAGATCCAGTAGTTTCGGCTGTGCGTTTATAATTATTAATTCTAAGTTTCTACTTTTTGTAAACAGGTGAGTTTTCGGTGTAGACAATGCTTAAAAAATTAAAATTCTTACCTGTATTTCACCACAAGGCTAGAAGAACCTTTTCTCCGAACTCATAACAAACATGGATGGGTCGTTTTCGAGTTCCTTATCTTATCAGAGCAGGTGACGTAACCCATTTAACTCTACTTGCATATATTATACTTTCATTTAAATAACTGACCGTTCGTATCTAGCTTCCGTTAATCGAGCGAAGCGATATACCGAGTGGGAAATAGCTAATGAGCGTCTGAGAATATTTTATCATTCCAAAGTGGTCTATTAGTCGTAAATTCGGCTACCGAATAATCCAATTTGCCTTAGAAAAGTTTCAATTGAATTGTAAATTAAGAGAGAATGTATTTTATGTTAAAGAGAACTAGAATGCTGCGGTCAATTTTTGAAATTACTTTTTTGAACTTGAAACCTAACTAAGTGAAGTAGGCATTTTGATAAAACGCTTCGACTTCAACTGTCGTGTTAGATAAATGTTCAAAGTTATATGTCTACTAATAAATTATGTACTAAATATATACATTACTATAAAACAAAGTGTATGTGTGTAATGATTTAACTTAGATAAAGCAATTCATGTCATACCGGAAGCCTATAAACAATATTGTTTGAAGATATTAGTTTTATGATATATTTTTATTAGCTAAGTAGTTAGGTAAGAACGGGGTTTCTGTCTAGAATACACAAATTCATAATCTTTGCTGTTTACGGATGTTTTGGTAAAACATCGCAGAAGCGCATCTCGTATCGTTCAGATGGACACTTCGCGGAATAGCAAGTACTGTGAGGACATAAAGTGTTGTATACAGTCAGCTCGACTTTGTATGCGCGGTCGCGCTCTGCACGGCACGACACGACATCCATCACCTTGTCGGCAAAGCGGTCCGCGTGTCCATCACGTAACGCCGATAAATCAACGCTCTAATGAGCCTAAGACTGCGTTCACATTGCCACTAAACGAACGATTGCCGTTTAATTGCCGCTGCCTGAGAACCAATGGAAGTGTACGTTTCCATGGATACGGCTGGTACATCTTGATAGTTTCGAATCGGTTTATGTAACTATGTAGGTGTAACAAACGAACCATATTTTAATGGTAGATGCAAGCCAGCGAGCAAGCGGCTCAAGTGACTACAGCTGCCCGTTAACATGTACATTAATCAAATAATTTAATCTGTTAACTTTATTGTGACTTTAACATTTTTTATTGACGGAACATTATAAGAGGTTACTGTGGAATGAGCCTAAATTAAATAATCGGTTTCACTTTTGACCTCATCCCTGTTTACTCCTAAATTATAGTGAAGGTTCAGTGTTAACTAAAATTTAGCTGTATTACTAGCTAATCCACGTAATTAGGATTTCAATTTCAAAATCTGATGAGTTTCGCGCGTTGATCAGTTATCGATTTCACATAAATGTAAAGGTATGGGCTCTCTCCTAGTTACAGACATAAGATGCGTATTTGCCTATCAACTCCCTAAATTATAGATACCTAAACCTATGAGTATTTGTCGCTAGTCCACTATTTTACTCGGCTAAACTACGGAGACCTCTTCTGTGTTGATACGATGACGAAAGATCGCCTTCGAATGAACCAAACCAGTTTTAAAAATCTACTTATTAACTACTGCTGATTGGTTGCAGTTTCTTCTCTCTTTACCTTTGTGTTGTACAGGAAATTATCAGGACCATTCTTAGTTTATTTTTGACAATTATAAACTAAGTAGGGTCTGATCATAAATTCGCCTCTCGTCTAAAGTGCCCATCGACAACTAACGTATCTCAAAAGAAACAAACTTGTTTAGTTGTCACAAAAAGTAATGTTTCTATCTGTAGTGCGAAAGAACAGTGTAATAACATTCACCTACGCATATTTTACTTCATGAATTATTCGTTTTTTTTTAAATATAAACAAGAACTGTAGTGTTATAGCAGTCTATCTACATAATTATCACACACAAGCACTTGTTCAGGTGGGTAGCAGCCAGCGAAGCGCTGTGATTTCTTTTTTTTTACCTTCATGTTAAAACATTCATAATGCCTTTGTTCAAGTTTCTCTTTATTTATTTAATTATTTAATTTAATGTATAACTACTAATAAATTATGAAGGTTTCAACATTTAAACTTTATTTAGATAAGTACTTTTTATACGTTTTTAATTTTATTTTTTTATGTAAATGCCTAGATTTTAAGTGTCCCGTTCGCATAATCGACGATGCGACTTCCGATTTCCAGACAAATGTTCCCACAAATGAAGTTTCGCGTGTCCGGACTGGACGCGAAAGCAAAATACATCCTCCTGCTGGACATCGTCGCAGCTGACGACTATCGATATAAGTTCCACAACAGGTAGAACATTCATCTATCGCCCTGGACCCATCAGTATCGCCACCTAACCTCCACATACATATCTTAAGAGCGAGAATTTGGCCTCGCACCGCCAGATTGTCGCTCGCTAGCTCGCAGCGATAGCGCACCGACGATTGGCGACACTCCCACGGATTCCGAGCGGAACCGTTACTTTCGCTTAGCTTGTGATGCCGCCCACACGTCGCTCTAATCTTCAATTTCGATTGTTTTAATTGCACTTACGATCTGTTCGATACACGCTCAATTTAAGGGCAACGACATTGTAACACACCTCGTCTGAAATCGACCGATTAAGGATTCAACACGCATCCATCGAGTAATATCATTAAAATATCTTTGTCTCAAACACCGCTGCGGTGACGTAAAAAAAGCGGTCTCCTGCAGCCGAGGTGAGAAATACCAACGCGATTCTCTGCATTTTAGTTGATTAAACGAACTCGACTAAGACTGATTTAGACGAAGAAAAACTATACACGACTATTTGAACAGATCCATCGAGTAAATATCGATCGCCGATGAAACGACGGGATAAGACGAACACAGATTCAAATCCAACTGACACTGCGGCGGAGACGATGCAGGTTTGGCAACATAGAGATTTAACCGATAAACTTCGATTTAATATTCGTTAATTAATACGATCCGAGCATTCCGAGCCGAAGATCTGTCCGTGAGTCAGCGATGCGGCCGACAAAGACGGCCCGCCGCCTAGCGCCGTTAATATGGTAATTAATTATTACAAATCATTCGTACATAAATTATTTCGGCAATTACACGATCGGTGATTTCGAAATTCGCTTCAGTTATTACTTAAAGCTTAGCTCGGTTCGTGTTTTGTGCGGCGCCGAATTCTATTGCGTGTGTCAGCATTGGCTCACGTGCGTCCGTCACGATCTCTCACGAGAACTGCACAATGGCAGCGCTGAGCGCCCGCCGACGTTTTTACCACTAAACGACGGAAACGACTTCTTTTTGTTTTGACCGAATACTTTGTAACACCTCCTCGGACACGTTAGTCCTAACAAGCGACTGTTTAGTTACCCATGGAAATTGCTTAGATTCAATTTGTCAGTATTAGATCAACTTAGATTAAAATCAAGAGAAGGTAAATAAAATATGATTTGATATGTATGTATAGTTAGAAGCGAGATCACAAGCTAAAGTGTTAGTTGACGGAAGTCGTATTCTTGTTAAAAGTGAAACCCGTCTGACAATCGTTGTAAGGTCCGTGCGTTGCCGCAGAGCCCCAACCCATGTTTTCTCTCCTGTTGCTTACAGACGTATGTTTCCTGCCTACAAAGTTCGCGTTTCTGGTCTTGATAAAAAAGCAAAATACATTTTGCTAATGGACATCGTAGCTGCCGACGATTGCAGATACAAATTCCACAACAGGTATAAACAAAATAACTGGAAAAAAATTAAATTTTAAATAATACATCCGTAGTGACAGTGTCATTGGCAATGTCATATTTAAAGAAAAAAACAATTTGAGGCAAGAAGCATGCGTATTTGTGTGAAGACGATTGGGATCTGCGTGTTTTAATTGTGAACTCGATCCTTGAACTTAGCTGAGAAATATTAATCCATTCCAAAAAGTTATGTTTATCACTTTAAGTTATTCACCAAGTCCAAAAATACCTTTGGTTCTATAGACATTTTCGATTTTGAACCTTATGTCTTTCGTGTTACCGCTGTTTTATTCTTTGTCGTTGTACGAAACGCATTTAAATATTTGTCGTTTCAATTTTGTTCCGCTCAACGCAGATCTCTTTTCATTCACATCATTCTTGTTATGCATTGTTAATCTCAGTAATATTATGTTGGATTGCTTTATCGTCGCCATTGCATGATTTTTCGTGAGCATTTTAACAATTATGTGCTTATTAACTAGCTGTTGACGCCTAATTGTTGCCATGCATGCATTTAACCACTCCCGTACTGTGTTGGGACATTTCCAATCAGTTATTAAATAAATATGTTCACGCTTTAGCATCGTTATAAACATTATTATTTATGTCGTCATAATTTACCTTATATATGCGCGCACCTGTCGCGGTCCCGTGTTCTTTTAATTACAATCTTTCTTGATTAATAATTAATTTTGATAAATAATGACTTGGCTATTATAGATACGGTTAGATAAGCATTCTGGTTTAACAGTGGCGTTACCTGATGAATGTTGAAGGTTCGCAAAACTCAGCCGCGTCTCGCTATCATTCTGAACCTAATTATTACAAACAGCTGACTTGATATGAGTCGCGGTGGGAGATATTTTATATGCAAATTTGTATATTCGCACTTTTTTATCGTAAACGTTTACTCGTAACGCAGCTTAACCAAGCGAGCATTTCAAATTAATAGAGCTCATTTTATTCTAGTTTTTGTACCGTTACAGAAACTGATACGCTCATTACTAGAACATAATTTTATTTTAATTTAATAGCAAGAGATACGATTTTTTGCCATTCTATAAAAAAGCAAATAATTTGGGAATAAAATGACGACGCCTTTAAAAAGACGCTTAGGAACATATTTGTTTAGTTAAAATAATAATAGTAGAAAATATGACATTTTGTAAATATTTACATGTTTTTTTTCTAAAAAGATATGTATACATCGCAGCGTAGTTGTCAAATTATATGACACAAAGTATGCATGTCTTTACCAGTTCCGTGTAAAATTTAAATAAACTAATGTAAACATTGACAATTGATGCCCGCATTTCGAACATGTTATATGGCGTATTATTTACCAGACATGAGGTTATATGAATCTTAATATGGGACTGTCGACATCTCAGATCTAGTGTGGTCAAATCTACCGTTACACATTATATATTTCTTAATTTCATTCGTTTAATGTATATAAATATGTGCTATTGCTTTGGTTTGGTGTTGAGATAGCGTTTGCCTTTTTGTAAATAGTAAAGTAACTGCTGTTTTATCGAAGATTTATAAACACTTTTAAATCTAGCTTTTGCAATTTAATCAAGTAATTTTTCATTAAATTAAATATTGCTCTATAAATTCATTGATTTTCGTAATCTTGATGAAATGTGTTGTCTTCTTTTTAATGATTGTTGATGATTAATCAGTGCAAATGAGTAATCTTAACCTCTGTTTCCGGAGTCGATGGATGGTCGCTGGCAAGGCGGACCCGGAGATGCCGAAGAGAATGTACATCCACCCCGACTCCCCCTCCACCGGTGAGCAGTGGATGCAGAAGGTGGTGTCCTTCCACAAGCTCAAGCTGACCAACAACATCAGCGACAAACACGGATTCGTGAGTACCTGTTTATTTAATGCCTCTACTTTCCTACTATCAAGCTTATTTGATTTATTCTTCTGTTATTTGATTCTGAACAGAATAATTACATATCTAAGCTATAGGCTTAGTGTATTGTCTGCGAAGGACAATGTGTGATGTGAAACCGACATTCGTGAATTGCAGTGAACCGTCTCCTACCAGATTAAACCTAATTGGAATAGTCAATAAATTACGCAGGAAATCATCTGTTAAATGATATATATAGAAGGTTTTAGAATTGATTCTAAGTATATAAGTACAACTACAGCGTTTTACCTAAGCAATAAATAGCTACCAAATCTTCCAGGTCACCGAGGATAGGCTTAATTTATTTTATTCTTTATAGAATAGGAATGTGATTGTACTGTTTTGTCTTACCATCGCCGAGCTTGGATATAGTTTAACAATACTTATATAATGCTTACATATTTAGTTAGGTGAAGGGACTATGGAATATTGAATATTTTTTAACTTATACTTGTTATTTTCTGTTTATAGATTTTTGTTCACGTTCATCTAGTAACTGTTTTTAAAATAAATGAGAATATGAATCGTATATTCCCAATTATATTCCCCAATTATTCTTATACTCAATACAATTGGATTATATTAATAGATACAAAGTTTTTGGTATTCTTTGTATACTCTCTACCAATGTTTGTGTTATTAACATAACTCCGAACAAATATCTGTCGCTTTCGTTTAGCCAGCCCACTATGATCTTACAAACACAAAATCATATTTAAATTTAGTTAATGTGAAACAGAACTTGAGACGCGGAAATTCTTTTGTCGGTAATAAAAACTCTAAGGCCAATCGCGGGTCAACCAATCATCGTTAACGCTAGCCAGTTGTAGTCAAATACCTTACTTATATTACTCTCCTAGCGTCATTGTCATGCAAGAAATCTCACGTGACAGGTTTATTTGTTATTATTTGACCTTCACTAGCTATTCCAGTATCTATTCAGACAATAACCATAAGAGTTTTAAATGGATTGCCAGCCTTCATGTCGGAAAAGTAGAGACTAAGTCAGATAGGTGATAAGATCTCTGTGAACCCGCCTGACAATACACGTGTAGAAAGTATTTAACCAAGTTCAACTGAGTTAAATCACGGTTTATGCCTCATATTTCTTTCTTCTTTTTTGCGACATAATCATAATTAAAATATTATCGTATCAATTAATTATATATTTTTTATTTATTCGCTAAATCAGTTGATTCAATATAAAACTAAGCGTATATTTTTCTAATTTAAATTATCTGAAGACAAATTATTCCAATGAGCAGCCAAGGCGATACGAAAGGGACTCGAAGAGTAGCGGTGGGCGCGTAACGTTTTTTGTCGCAAAGCAAAAAGTTTATAATGTGGGTGATATTGTAATTAAAAAGCGGTCCGCGGGTTGGAACCCCTGTCGGCGAGCAGCGGGGGCGCATTGTGCCCGCCACGGATATTACGGTTATTTACTTTGGGTAACCATCGGCGTTTAGGACCTCTATGGAGCCACCTTTTCACCGGTTCAATTATTTTAAAAAAAGCTATTGTCAAAACTCTTCTTTATGCTTAGTTTTTTCTTAGACAAGAAAGACCTGTAAAAAGAGAGCCACATGCCATTAAAATCAATTCATAAAAGTTCATGACTTATCTGTTACAGTGTAGACAGGAATAGAATAGATATTGATGTTAGTTATGATGTAAGTTTTAGATAAAAATTATCTAATCTAAAATAGTAGATTCACTTATAGAAATCGCGAATACCTCAAAGAATACCAGCAGGATGCGATAGCTGTAGATCCAATCCTTTCTGTGTTATTTATTATTATCACTTAAAAGCTTACAATAGATCCTCATTTCTATCGATGTTGCAATTTTTTTTCACTTATGTAATATATAAATTTATAGCCAACAATTGTTCACTGCTAGACGTAGACCATCGATAATAATATATCTTATAACATGTGTCGATGCTTCATTGTCTACCGCTTTTCGGTTTTTGTACGCGCGGTGATATTGTATACTAAAGATAGCTACTACAAATCCCTCGGATTCCCAAGAATCTGGACACAATGTGGGATTAATTGCTTCTGGTCTTAAAACAAATAATTTTATTATCTTGCCTAAGTAAAAGGCCGGCAGCGCATCTACAGTTCCACTGATATTGTGGATGTTCACGGGCGGCTCGTTTGCCCTCTTCTTCTATAAAAAAGTAACGATGACATGTATTAAAACAAGTTAGAGCGGATAATGTATTCAAAAAATTGATGTCCATATGAGCCGATGGATTAAAATCTTAAAGGCAAAAGAAACCAGTCTACGCGTTATCGGTCAAGTCTCAGACGTGCCGCATTAGTTTAGACGTCGAAACATTTGATTTTGAACCAATTCACTACTAGAAAGTCGAGATTTCCTTATTTCCACTACGAGGCGACTCTTTAATTTAATTTTGATAGTTCCTGATAAGAATTATTGCGATAAGAACAAGGGACCACAGTGTTGCTAGATGTGTTTATAAAAAAATTGTACTAGTTTCAATTTAAAAAAACGCTACCGAAAACGAAAGCCGGCTCTTCAAGGTAACATAATACACTTGAGTGCGTTTACACCACCGCGATCCAATCATAGATAAGACGATTGTTTTTTTTTAATTCCGGCGATGAGCTGTTGTTTCTTTTTTTCGTTTTTCGAATGTTTTTTTTCTCGTGTCGTCGTTTTTTCCCCGTGTCAGGTCTTTTGTCTTTGACGAGGGACCCGGGTAATTGAAATAACGAACGGTCCCGAGCTTGGTATGCGTAGAATTTTCGTGAACAGCTGACTGGATGCGACGCGATGCATACTTTATTCTTTGAACGCTTCCAGTGTTAGTGCGATCTTTGGTCGCCTTTTCTTTGAATGCATTTTATTGCGATGTTTTATAAAGAATATCGTATAATGTCTTTAATTATTCGGTATAAAGTATTTAACAGTAAAAATTGTACGACTGGTTATAAAATTGTGATAAAAAAATTAACACACACAACTATTTAATTAAAGATTTTTTATGTACATCAATAAATTAGTGCCTTAATTTAAGAGCATTCTTGCATAACACTTAGTCAATTTTGGAGAAAAAAAAAATTATACTTTCCTTTCTACATTTTTCGTCTAGATTCACAAACCAACAATACTAAACACAACGCTATCTCATCTAATGACATGACGCATATACTCTGCAGTTTTTCGAGTCATTTCTTCTGCAAAACCAGATTTTAAACGGAAAGGGGATAGCTAAGTTATCAGAAACGGCTAGCCTTTATCCTTTTATCAACAATTTATAATTAAGAGTACTGGACCATTTTCCTTTAAATGACAACATCACTGCTTGACCATGACCCCGCTTATGTGATGTGATCAGAAGATAGTACGAATTACTTAAGCATTGGCCTATTCACTTAGCTTTCTAAGTTGTCCATGTCACATTTGTAGGGAACACTGATACTGGTGATGTTCAAATGCGTTGCTATGCACACGCACGATAAATGAAGATTCGAACTCCTTTCTTCGTACGTGTGATCTAAGACAATTACTAAAAGGAAATTAGCCTAGTATTGTTCATAAGATATATTATACGTTGTTAAACAACATATTGTACTCGAGCTAAACGTTGACGTCTGTTGTAGTAACAGGTATACGTAGATAGGAGCGGAGATAGCGGCTTCGTGTCTGTTTTGTTGTTTTTTGTCCCGCGCCATTCCGTCCGACACGACATGCCGATTTTCGAATGACCGACCATTCCTCATACAAGATATTATCGAACGCTTGTTAACATCGATTAGTTTTGTTTGATCGGTTAAAAGAATAGCTCTTTATTGTTTTAAAATTTGACTTTCATTGATAATAATAACAAAAAATTGTTGACTCTAGCCGGAACAATAATAGCCACCTTCGTTCACATAAGATCATAACCTGAGAATGACTGAACACAATGTAGAATTTAAAAGTAAGATTCAGGTTTTAGGGGAGTGATCTCCAAAAGATTTGCTTCTTAAAGAAAGTTTATGTTATTGTATTGTATTGTACTAACCCATAGCAATTAATCCTTCTCAGTGGCTCGGAGATCACCTAAGGAACATTCTGTCCTCTTAATCGGTTTGCTGCAGCAAATAGCAAAAGCTCTCCTCTCCATACTTATTGCTTAACATTAGGAGCCATTTCTTCTGGGTTAGAATCCACCGTTTGACTATTGTCATGAACCATGTCCCAATTTACGCTTAAGCTTAGCTAGAAATAGTCATGTTAATTATAAAACGCGAATGGTCTATCTGACCAAAAACCTTCGAGAGACTTGTACGGTGTAAAATGTTATGGCAGGTGGAACGGGTAAACGTGTCGCTTCTAGTTATTAACAGTCGCCTTGTTAATAAGGTGTTCGTGCGAAACAAAGAACTAAGAAAAAAATAACATGCCACTTCAAAAATTGATATTCGTTTGTTTTCGTTTTACAAATGTAGTTGTTTTTGATTTTATATTCGCGCAACTTCTTAGATATTTGTTTTAGTTTTTAAAAGGAAAAATATATAATTAAGAAATATTTTCATAAAAATCTAATTATGTTATATATATATATATATATATATATATATATATATAATATAGATTTTTTATCTGAAATTTACATGTTACGGTCATTTATTATCAACCTTTTGCACGTAGCTTTTGTTGCAGCAATATTTCAAGCTCAGTTGCTCCCACAACAGAAATTACAGACAAGAGAAACATTAGATCGATCTCATGTAGATTAAATACTATTCACAATAATTAAAAATAGAAAACAATATAAAATCTTTTGTTCGTTTCAATGACAACCTACCTACAATAACTAAGTCGCTTTAAATTAACCAGCTTCTTTAAGCCCTAAACCGCCTTTGCGTGTCACTTGCACGCCACAACTATCAACAGCTTATCATCAGATTTTGAAAACGTGTAATGTATTCAATATCAATTGACATAAGATGTTGACAAAGCTTCCGGTTAGGAGGGACTCTAACCCGGGCGGCGCCGGATGAGGTTGTGCATCCTAAACCAGTAACAAGAATATTAAATTACGCTTAAAATAATTGACGCATATTGGACAAAAGTTTCGCAAACGTAACATCAAAGTCCGCTGTGTCTTATTATTTAAAATGAGCAATTTTTCGATCCAAACTAATATTATAAATGCGAATGTCAGTTTGTTTGTCTGTCACGATCGATGTTTGTTTCACGTTTCCACAATAACAACTTTTTGACACATGTTGTCTATAGTTCGAAGCTGTCATACGCGGAATCATCTCGCAAACATATTGGTGGAGAATGAGAAACAAATGCGTGCAAAGTCAGCAGTCGGGGAACAGCTATTAAAAATATAAATTTATTTCTTGTACCTCGGGCACGGCTTTAACGATTTATCTACATAGGCATCTAGACAGTTAGTTGCTCAAACTGGTACAAAATGTATTATACTTATACGTAGGGTATCGTTTACCTTTCTATTTTCCCTTAAATGCCTTTACTTTTTTACCTTTTACATAAAAACAAAAATATTTGTTAGTCTCGCTTTCGCAACTCATCGGTTATCTTAACGCCGGTAATAAAATTTGAAATCGTCACTCATCAAGCGCTCTGCTGAGGATATGTTGGCTCCGATCGGTTATTTACAACGCCAGCTCGAGACAGAAACGTTTATAGTGACGCTAACGGCCAAGGATCGACGCGTAGTCAATTATGACGACAACTCGGACTCTTTAACTGGCCGGCGAAAGCGTTTAATAATTATCATTGGACCCCCTTTATCCGAGTTTATTGCAGGTAACTAATAAACGTGAGATTAAAAAGCGCCGAACTAAGAAAACCTTTTGGTCATTTCGTAATGGTAGCCGATGATGTTGAAAGTGTGGGAATGGATTTATTTACATTAACTTATCTTCTGGGGTTTTTCTATTATATATGTGTTACACAAGGTCGAAGTGTGCATAATGGGTGTTCAAAAATAACAAGAAATACCTGATGTCAATAAAAGTTAAAAGTGCATTGTTGATACTTTATATATTGTCTGCGTTGAACGGATAAACAAGTAGCAAACTATTATAGAAAGATTGAATAAGTTTCATAAATTATTATGTTTGTTGTACCATAATTAAAACAAAATAAATTAATCCAGAGAGGTAGAAAAGGCTTACACATTTCGGCGCGATCCCGGCACACCATCTTCTTCTACATCTATACATCTACGCACACTTGATCGTACACGGATATTACTTATGTCGCATTTTCTCTAACACTAATCTAGTCGACATAAGTTCTCCTGGGACGCCCCCTACCAACACTGCAACTCACTTTCGCAGCATAAATTTGTCTTTTTACTTCCTCCTCATTCATCGTTTCAACATTCCCGAACCACCGAAGCATACCTTTCTCAATTCCGGTGACAACATTCTATTTGTAATCTTATCATTCCAAGACACGTTATGTTAGTTATAGGTACATCTCGCATCTTAACAATTATTAATATTGTTAAAAATAAAATAATACTTTATAAATAAAAATTAAAGTATCTGTTTGTCCTCTAATCGCACATCCTGTTGTGATAAAACTTTGATAAGCTATAGTCCATATTCTCTACACATCCGTCGCAACATTGGACTAAGAAAATATTTCTGAGACAATAAAATCAAAATTCTTTTCTATACTTGGCATTGCAATGCAAGTCAGCTGTAGCTATGTAGATATAAAATATACAAAGAATTTGTTAGAGCGGAAAGTTTTTGACATACATAATTAATACAGTTTGTAGTCGATCGTCCTATCCGAGTGAAATACCTTCACAATGTAATTCGTGGCACCGCTCTTAAGGAGCTTCCGTGGAAACCGGTCTAATTTATAAACACCTACTCACGTCAAAGAGACAGTTACCTGCATAATATGGATCGCGGCGCGGTATGCAATCGGACATGGACCGCAGCATTAGGTAAGCAGGGACACGCTCGCCTGCCACGACTAGGAATTGGTCTCTTGACAGGCCGTGCCGTCTCCCACCGATAACATCTGATACATAGTCCAGACCACGTTCTTACATTATTTATATGAGATACGAGTGCTTTTACGTCTACATTAATTGTGAACGACGCGACGACAGGCATAAAATCTTTCCTCGATTGAATATAGTGGTAGAATCGCACCCGTTTCGCTATAAAAACATCTCGACAGTCCATAATAATGCCATTCTCCGCCGGGGGCATATTATTACACCGATAGCAAAAAGCGCCGTCTGTTTTAATTGTAAACGGCTAATCTCTGCAAAGTCTTTCGAGCGGCTAATTCGTTTCAAGTAAGGTATTGTGGGCGAGGTGCGGATTCGGTGGCAGCTGCGAATGGACACGAAAAAAAAGGTTATAGGTCGGTTTATAGCTTCCTACGCTCCTATAGTCTCAGTCTTTACAAAATTCCCGTGTTGTATTGAATATAGTTTGTGTATTACTTGCGTAAGACGTGAATTTCGCACGGGGTCCGCCGAATAAATAAATGGCTACAAACAGAGAGACACAAAGGCCGGCAAACCGGTGCGCTTCCTCGAGCAGCAAAGGACATATGCTTAATTTATATTACAGTTATTGATCAAAAGGTGATGCCCTTTGGGAGGCACCGGGGCGTTGTTATGATCGGTGAGCCCCACACAAATTGTTCTCTGGCAAGCGAAGGGTGGTGAAATCATTCTGCTAGGCGAGAGGCTATCGTAGTCTTCCGTCCGTCGTACATCGGCAACGATTTGATTATGGATTGTTATGGTTACGTCATTTTTTAAATTTGAAGCTATGCCGCAAATAATTATTGAATAATTTGTCGTTTCTTTGGGTTATCAGAGTAATAAAGGAAATGTCTAGGTTGTAAGAGATAAAACGAATGGAGAGAGATATAGAGTTCCGTGAACACGTTTTGAGCTTACAAGATGATTGCAATTTAGTGTAGTGTAGTGTAGCATAGACATAGACTTTTCAATGAAGTAACATCTAAAGTGAATTGATTGCAATATTTATGTACTTGCATATGTTAAAATAATAGCATTTCGATCACCTATAACTTATCATCTAAATGAATGAACGATGCATTTGATGTTTGTTTCCAGTATAATGCCATATTGTGGGAAGAATTGAAGAAGTAAAACAGTAATAGAATCACACCGCGATTTGACAATGAAGCTAGCAAGTCCTGTTCTGCGGATAGTGAAAATTTTATCATTCCTTCAGCTTTCTCTTCTTTTCTTTTTCTCTCCTTCGTAACGCATCTGTTAGTTTTAAAAAGATTACGTACTTTGTCCGCCGTAAATAACGCGTTAAAAGATATTTATCGTCTAAATATAGACATTATTCATAGATTAAAAAGAACTTTTAACGGTTACTATAAAATGCAGATTGTAAATACGGAATTCTAATATATAATTATGAACAATATTGAAGTTTTTATAAGGGACTCTTGTATCTACTTCCAGAATAAAATACGGCTCGTTACAAAGTATTTAAACTGTTGAAAGGAATCTTTTGTCAATTACGTAAGCCAAATGGCCATTGTTGGCGGGCGAGGTGTAAATTTTAATCCTCTTTGCACTCTTGACTGCTACATTGTTAAATTAAAGTCCCTTTTTTGTCGATACTTAATTGCGACTTGGCGCCAATACTTGTTGCCTATAGTATTATACGACATTACTCGAATAAGTTGTCGCGTCTTTTTGTTTTCAATCGGCGTAGAAAAACGTAGCTATAGCTGTATGCTGCTTAGGTTGTGATGTGAATATCCTGTAGAGATCCTACATTTTAACATAATTGTTTTTAAAATACCTCAGCCTGTTTAAAAAATATTTTGTATATTTTTATAAATACGTTTGAGACATTTTTGTTTAGAGGAACACAAAGCTAGTAATTGATATAGGTAAATGATACGCGCGTGTTCCGTTACAATAAAACCATCCATTTGTCACTGGACGCGGCGACAACGTAACCAACAAAGTGACGGCAAACATTGGGGTTTGTGGCCAAATAGGTACATAATATGACCAACGTTTTCCTCCAACATCAATGGGAACTAGAGCTACTGAAAATGTTGGTGATATCAATTTATAACTTCGGAATGATATTAAAACACAAATATCACACACGTGTAAATGTTTTAAACGTGTCATTCTTTACGTCACTATGTTTGTCCAGGATAAACTCTGAAACTCCTAAACCAATCCTGTAATTTTATGCAACTTACAAACTAGGATAGTTTAGTATCTTAATTATTGACCTCAATATCTTTGTTGAAAAATAAATGTTATAATTATTTATAAGTTCAATAATATTCCGCAGACTCGTCTCTCATCATCATCTCATCTCTTGTCATCTAGGCGTTCGACACACGTCACTCGTGTTTTCCTAGCTACAGGTAATAGTTAGAGCTATCCGTGCGAAGCCGGGGCGGTCGCTAGTATAACTATATTTTAGACCATATAACCACAACAGCTTGAGATAATTTTCACTTTGCAGATTTACATAAGATGGTTTAACCATTCAAGGTTAAATTTTAAGTTATTTTAATTGTTCCTAATTCTTTGCTACGCTTCTTTACTACGTTTTTTTATATAAGAAGGCAGCAAACGAATAAGCGGTTCACCTGATATTAAGTGACCGGTACCCGCAGGCATCCGCAACAAGCTAATATGTTGCTGATGCGAAGCCTACCTTTAATGGACAGAGGACGTGATAAAAACCTTATAAACATATATGTATATCCACCTTAAGACTTTTGTACAAAGATCAGTATCACAGCTATCAAAATTCTTGTCTGCGACGAGAATTGGCGTAAGAACAAATCTTTTCGATGTGACAGTTCTCACAGAACCTCAGAACATTAATACAATATGTCATTAATATATTGACAGGTGAGCAATTGACAAACGAAACGCGTAAGCACTTTGTCTTAAAGAAAAGAAATGACTGTGACGTGTATTGAACTCCAAATTACGTCTCACACTTTGATAAAAACAAAAAAATAACAAGCAAAAATTGCGGTGCGCTACCGAATTTTTATTATCTGCCTTAATAAAACTCTGCTAACTTTATTATTATACGTACCGATAAATTTCTTGTTATTCCTTATAAGTTAGTATTAAAGATTCGAAGTAATATTATAAATACAATTCCATATATCGGTGGGGACACATTACAGAATATTGCAGGAGTGTAATGTGTGAGGGGGGGAAGGAGCAAGAATCGATCTGTATTCTCTATATTTCTTCTTGGGCCTTCTTACTTCGTTCCTTAAACCCATGTGTCTGTTTACGTGTATCATCTGCCTTCTATCGTCGAAAATAAATATATTTGGACGTTTCTCGCATTCGCATGGGTGACGTAAAGACGTTTATTACATTACTGGATGTGCCTCGTGGTTTTAACTGCTGTACTATTAGACCCTTCTCGTTTAGCGTTTTTTCAGTCTGCTGGCGTCTGCTCAGTTTCTACGAGTTTTAGTCTGATGTTAAATAGCCTCTGATCCTTTGATTTCTTGTCAGACTTTTAAAAATTTGAAACCTTGTTTTGTAATTGATTTAAAAATTACTTCAATATCTATTCACTCTATAAAAGATATGCTTAAAAAAAATAAAATTTATAATTAGTTTATAATTAATATATACATGATTAAAAACTTTTACCTTGATTAGAAACACTTTTAATATTAAAAATAAGAAAGAATACGAACTTATTTAGAGAGTGGGTTCGTAGTTATGTCACTCAAAATATTCCTGAAAATAGGTTTTAATTTAGTGTATGATTTTTTCTCAAAAAATATTTTCACATAAGGCTCTAGGTAAAAATCCGAAAACGAAATGCTTGTTTTCCCACGGGAGGCCAACGAGCAAATATTTGCAACGCATCAAGTTGGGATCAAATGCATTTGTTGTAGCACATCACAACCCCTAACATCGAAACTCGAAACAATTTTGCACCAACGTCAAACATTATCATAACCGCGCTTCATGAGAAAGCTATTAAAATATTGTTTATCTGAGAACCTTTACAATTTTTTTAAAATAGATTTGTAAAAAGGTTAATTGTGTCATTTATTCCTCACATCTATTTATACACAAGGTGAATAAAATATTGCCTATGAAAATCATAGGCATACATATACATGTAAAATGCCATTTTCAGGTCAGTGTAATAAGGCTAATAAAGTACATAAACTTGTCTTTAGTTCATACATGTAGAATTGAACTTATATTAGCACTTTAGAAAAAACCTCTCTTGCTTCATCTACGTTCGTAATCTATTAATGCATAGAGAGTGACTACTTAACTACCGAACTTAACACTTTTTTATCATTAGCATTAGTAAACAAACATGAGTAATAAATGCTACTGAGGTTTTCCAGACCAAATCCATGTAACCCTAATTAAGTGACCAAAGGTATAAGAACGTAGATTATTTGAAGACACTATTGATTAGGTTTGGATCAACGTCACCGATGAACTACTGCTAAAAAAGTAATAGCAATGTGTACGAATGTTGGTTTATTAAAATAGGTATAGTAAATATTGTCTTCTTGTAAAGTTTTTTTACCTTTGCCAGCTCGATTTTTATCCACCGTTCGACTTACAATAGTAGGGTTACTCTAATCTATTTGTTTGGTAATATTTGCGATAGGCCCTTCTCATGTTGCGGAAAGTGTCTGGCGATAGTCGCACTGTCCCGAAGCGATGACAAATATTTGACATTCGCACTTGACACATGTTTGTAGACCCCGACTGAGCTCATTACAGCGAGTATTTGTAATGATTCTGTTTCAGCGTTAATATGCATTAATATGGTTGTAGTACTTCTATAGATGTTGTACCTATACATCAGCACAGTCTCCAATCCAAATAAATAAGCACTTTCGCCCATAACTCAAAGGGGAAGGCAGAAATTACGGATTTCCATTTGGCGATCCTGGCAGAGTTCTTTCGCTTCCTTTACATACATCAGCGCATACACATTCATCGTTTACGGATACTTTTTATACGGCTTTCTATGCTATTTCATTAATCTGATCGATATAAATGTCTCTGATGCGTCTCCTGCCAACACTGCCACCTTTGTAACATATATTTGACTTGTTACTCTCTCTCCTTTCATCTTTTCAACATGCCCAAACCACTAAAGAGCACTACCTTTCACACTTCTTGCAGTGGACGCCTACTATCTGATAAAAACATAATTGTATTCAAGTCAAAGAAAGCATACAAATAATAATGTTAAAAAGAAATATGGTGTAATTGGCGATTATAAGCATCTTACATCCTGTATTTTATATTTCACCTAAAACTCAGAATATCTTTTCTTAGTAACATTTGCGGAAACCGACTGTACATCGCGTGTTCCCACTTGCGTGTCAGTGTGTGCCTGAGAAGCGGCCATTTTGTAGACCACGAAATTGGCGGGAAAATTGAGAGAACAACACTTCCACAAGTTTCACCCTACTAAACGCCAAATTTCATTCGGTGCGTCGACTCCAACGCCTTGTCGGCATTAAAAATGAAGACAAGCAAATATGCCAAATATTTTCAGCGCCGAACGATCTCTGGTTTATTTTTCGTAGAGGTTTCTATTTTGACGTGTCTATCGCATTCCTTGCGGTTGTGACGCGGAGCCTTAAACGCCGGCGTTATATTAAATTTCTTAGAAACGTTTATTTGTCATTATGACTTCGATTTCAATATAGTATATCTTCCATTGTTCTTACAATAAATTTTTGTATTACACATGTAGGTATTTTATATATTTTTTTATTTCGACTATGCCATATTTTCAAATAAATATGGCATTGTGAGCTTATACTTATGTAAAGTTGCATACCTACCTTGTTCCACAGCAAGATGGGATTTTTGTAAACAAACATTTTCACGTTAAAATGTGTAATTTTCACAATATTTTCGAAAAACAACTTTCTCTCACATTGCCTTATAACATTAGCTATCCATATTACACAATTTTACTTCACTTTAATTCATGAATTCCACAAAATTACAAGATTTCCGATGAAAGTATTAAAAGAGTAATGGCCGCCATATATGGTGAATGACGTTTGTTTATTTACAACAATCATATCTTGCAATGAAACAAGGTATAGGTGATTTTACAGCTCTAATTTTACCACCAAATACTAAGTTGCAGTCAATGTTATATTCTGGTTAGTAGAGTATTGGTGCAAGTCAACCTAGGCGCCTATGAAGCAGTATTTTCTAGTGTTTTCTCGTTTTTTGCGTTTTCACTATCAATATAAAACACTTTAATTACACTATTACGTAACAAGTAACTAAATATTTGAGCTAAAGTACTAAAATCATAGAATTTTGATTCTGACTTCTATGTTATAACATTTTATAAATACATACAAACCTGTTTCTGCTTTCGTCGCTTTTATTAGACCATTTACCGCCCGCATTGTAAAACTTAAGAAACTTGACGAAATTACACCGCAAATTTAGAAACACTCCAAGTTTACTCCTATCCAGTCTTTTAGGGCCAATAAAAACGTCACCGGCAACATACTTTCTAAAATTCAAGCGTCACAACTCACGAAAAACTACTAGCGTGTGACAATAAAATGTCCGATACAAGTGGCATTAGGCTGGGACCGCTGAGATGGTCTGAAGACACGCATGCTCACCACCAACAACATGAGAACTGTGTCGATCCATTGTGTTTACACTTTTCCACGTCTATAACACGTACAACGTGGAAAATTACAGCTCAACTTAATTTGGTTACTATGAATAGGCTTATAGGTAGGCGTAAGGAGAAGGGGAGGGTAAATCAAATGTTATTAAGGGGGTGCCAAACTAACGTTTTCATGTGTTGCTCCTTTTAACGTAAATTATTTAAGCGGTACGCCTAATGGTGTATTTTAGGTGTCGAATACGTCAGCTCCAAACATATGGACGTCATTATTTTCTGAAAGAGTTACTATGTTCACACTACACGCTGCTTAAGAAAGAATGCCATAAAATAACAGAATAATTCGGGCTACATGACACAACGTAACTCGCTAAATTTTTAACGTCTTAATAACAATACAAAACACTTCAATTCGTAATAATTAGAACAACATTTATCAGCAATTTACCCATTCTTTCAAGTTATACAGATGAGTCTATGGATAATATTATCTCAACTCGAATTGAAATCGAGTCTTGATAATAAAACGACATTTATAAAGATAGGCGTATTCGGATCAGTCGGTGATGACTGTATAATCTGATCTGCTCGTACAATCTCGTAGGTGACGCAGCCGATATATAATAGCGCAATAAGGTTATAATTGTGCGATACATCGTAAAAAATGTACTAATTTGATTGTTTTGATATGTTAAACGAGCGACGATTACCCATTGACATATGTCACAAACAGAAGAATTGCAAATGCGTTGCAAGTCTTTACATACAGGAAACAAGAGGCGGAGGCGGAGGCTGGGAGTGGTAGTAGACTCTAAAACTACTCCCAGCTTGTCTCTCTCTCTCTCTCTATCTTCCCCGAGAGAGAGAGAAAAGGATGTGATACAACCATATAAGGCCGGCAACGAATCTACAGTTCCTCTGGTGTTGCGGATGTTCATGGGCGGCGGTGATCACTTAGTATTAAGGCGACCCGTGGCTCGTTTGCCCCATTATGCTATAAAAAAATATATCATGAAAATGGTATTTAGCAAGAACACTTGATAGCGCAAATGATAGGTCATATAAAATATAGGTTTAACAAAAATAAACCGTTCCCGAGGGATTGGAAAAAGCATAAAGCATCATTGGCAATATCGGTTACCATGGTAATTTATAGTTATAATGTTATAACTTTGTGACACATGTTACCTATCATATAAGTCCATAATCATTCTCATAGAAGAAAATAAAAAACAAACGCTTGGAAAGCCGCGGGCCAAGTCGGGTCTTTCGGATAACTATATTAAACTCTATAACACAAAACCAGAATCTTTAAATTTCAACTATACACCTTTTTATTTACCGTTATATTTACTACTAACTGATTTTTACGTTTATCTTTTATTACATTTTTCATTGTTAGCTTAAAAAATGTTATATTTTACTATACCATTCATTGTAATGACGTAGTGTACTAATTACGATAGTATTGAACAAGTGAAATGGTTTTGTAACATAATCATTGTTAACGCGTGGGTAATTGAATTTATATTACAGCAATTATCTCATTAATTATGCTTTTTTAATCCGTAATTTACAACCGCTTGTGTCAAAGACGATGCAAAGACGTGCTAAATCAAACAAGTTCCGAATTGCGTTGCGTTGCGCGTTAATGTATTTCGCGCGCATTTATGTACATATGTATGTATATGTATGTATGGCCGTTCCATTGAGACCTCGCCTGTAGCCATTAGATTCCTATTCTTATATTCTACTATTTGCACATATCTTGTGCCATCGTGACCCGTAGTAAAACATCCTCGTAAGCAACTGACAAACGGTTGTATAGCGTGAGATGTGCCGTAAGATAGACATGGAAATTTTTGACAAGCATGTTGTTTCCATCAGAATGGCTGAGTTCACGCCATTCGAGGCCCCATTGGCGAAGTCGATTCAACCGATATTTTCCACCACTCCAAGACATTTATAACCCATATGACAGCTTGTATAGCGATCATATACAGATTCCTGTATTTTTTTATTTTCCTTTGTATCTATAATTATGTTTTTATCAATTTTATTTCCTTTCAATAAACTTGTATTGACGGGACACGCAGCTCGTAAAAGATGAGGTTACTTAAAGGCAAACACGGAATTGTATGAACTGCTAACCCATGCTAGTTGTAATGTTTCTCACAAGTCACTTGCCTTTGACTTCACTTGACTGGAAAAACTGCAGATGAATGTGGTTCAGAATCATGGTTCGTGGCCGTGTGTGCGAGTGGTTTTTATTTAATATTTCACTGGAGAGATATCTGAATATCATGACGTTACTAAATGAAGTTCTAAACCGTAATTTGGACTTTCCAAATGTTGTTATGTTATATCACATTTATAAAACAATATCTACGAAGATAAAAAAGTTCTTGTGTTACTCTACGACTCCGATCGAAAGCAGCATGAGTCAATATTTTCTGTTAAACGACTGGTAATAGAATAGCATGTACGTAACAGCCATTTTCTTAGAGTGATAGTTGTTTCTAAACCTTGTTTTTCTATATTTTCTCCAACACTCAAAGACATAAATCTCAAAATATGATTTGTTTAAATTCAGTTGTTCCACCCTTACCTGATGTGTAATTAAAAACCTTATAATTCTTAATGTTCACTATGGATTAGGCACAATGATCTATTTACTGTGAACGTCCGGATGACGTCATCAAGATGGCCGAATTATAAAGTGCATTCGGTCGGTCAATTTGCATACGGACACTGTCAAGCTGTCAGACCTGACGCGCGGCGGTTGCATCGATGTGACACCTCGCATATTTCTTATCTGTGTCTTGTTGAATTTGAACTTAACTCGTTTGTTTCGAGTGTTGTGTTTATTGATATGTTATGATGCTTTTTTGTTTTTTAATGTCGTAAGTTTGTGTTGCCATGTTGATGGGAACTGACTCAATCTTTTATTGAGTATTAGGTCAAGTAATATCAGGTTTTGTTGTTTTATAATGCCTACGTTGATGACTTTTGTTATAGGTTTAAACAGAAAAGCGTTAGGCTTATACCGAATATTATGACTATAATTGTTGTAGTAATTTGTTATAATACAGATAGATAGATAATTCGGATATCTGCATTCTTACAAATTACTCTTTTGGATATACGTAGAGCAATGACAGCTCGGTTATGAAATACAACTGCTGTTTGACAGCTTAAAATACATTGCAGAACAAAATACAAATGAACTTCTCACAAAGTTTTAAATAACTTAACAATTATATTAAAACTTTTATTTGACTTCAAAGTGGCATGCGACACGGCATTCGTATCATTTCAAGGTATTTCAATTTCGACCTACCCATACCGTAAATCAAATCTTTCTCGACGGTACGTTTTCAATTTTGTCAACTAGAAATATAACGATGTATTGCCATCGTACGAACATGCTACCATTATTTCATTTGAATGTTGGCGCTTAAAACATCAAAAAATTATTGTGTACCTTATCCAAGCGATGCCGTATTTTATTACTTTAGCAGTAAAGACTATTTTACCTTGGTGAAGATGGTAGTTACGTTATGGAGTAGGTATTCGGGAGTTCGTGTGAGGAATTCATCTCGTTTCTTTCAATATTTTTATTATATCGTCACGGGCTCCCTTACACCTGTTTTATCAGTCGTGAAAACGACAATTTTACATGTTTCGCATTTCCCACAAGTTTCTTTCATATTTTTAGGATGATCTGGGTGTAAGGGACCTACGTAAATACTTTTTAAAATGGAATCATCATCTCCTTGACCTTTTCTCACTTACATATTTGGGTTCGGAACAGTATGACCGAAATCTGTATTGTGTAGGTTTTTGTAAGATAATTCCGAAGCGGAAATAGTCAAATATCGCGAGGACTGTTATTGGTCGGGCACATCCCTTCTCGTCAGTAATGGAATAACGATGGTACTTGTTGTTGTTTTATTGTCGACTTGCTTTTTAAATATCTGCAAGTAGTAGATTATGTTAACAGTGGTAGAGTCCGCAACAACAGCATATGTTGCACGAATTGGCCGGCTCGACCGGTGAAATACCACGACCTCACAGAAAACAGGCGTGGAGTAGAGTATTCTGCGTTTCGTCTGATGTGTGACGTGCCGGAGGCCTAATTCTAGTTCTCTCCCCCTTCCCACTCTTTTCTTATTACGAAAGGATGGGAAGTGGAAGAAAACTTGACGGTGGAGGGGATGTGTAGGACTTGAAAATAACCATTTTCTGTTTGTCCCCTCCTCTGTCCATTAAAGGTGGGCAACGCATCTGCAGCTCATTAGTTAGTTGCAGATGTCTATGGGTAGCGATCACTTGACATCGGGTGAACCGCTTGCTCCTTTGCCACCTAGTACATATAGTAATACTACTAGTATAAAAAAAAGTTATCATGACACATGAGGCAACGAATACTGATTTTCTTTTGCTTACCACATCCATACGTTAATTCTACCAATCAATGCTGATGCTTCTCATGTGTCAAGCCTTGCCAAGTGTGAAGATTTGTAAATGTCAGCATAAGTTCGTAGAGTTAAATGTATTTGCTAATGATAAAAGTACCATGTCAAACTTAGTGTCATTATGGAGTGATTTGATTCTTAATAGTATAAATTAATTTTAGTAATTGTTTTAAATTTGATTCGAATAGCGTCGTCGTCTTCTCCTCAGCCGATCGTCCACTTCATACGTAGGCCTTCCGAATTGATCGCCACAGAGATCGGTCCCCTGACCTCCTCATCGTAGTAGGCTTCAGCACCTTTGACCAGATCGTGAATTGAATTGACTCAGTGAAATCCAATTGTCAGTCAATTATATACATATATAACAATACAAAGATTGCACAATTTTTTTTTCACTTCTGTCTATCTGCCAAATAAAAAATAAATAAACCAGAACGAGAAAATTTAGGTATAACCTTGACCGAAATTAGTAATTTTAGGTTCCGACTAAAAATATATTCGTACATTTCTGAGATTGAAAGCCTAGAATAACCTATAGGGACATTTCGTTAGTATTCATGTATCAAAAAGGCAGGCCGGGGGTTGGGCGGCGCCTTGTCAAATTGTATGGAGCCGTGGGCGGGCGTCTGGAGGCTGCTCCTTTTATGTCACATTGCCCACACAGCCAGAGGTTGAAGGTCCTTTTTATTCGGGTTAAAATAACAGTTGTAGGTTATGTTAAGCTTTGCCGAATCTGTATTTTTGTTATCCCATTTTTTTAAGCGTATCGTATAAAGGTATATCATTCATAAGTACTCCAACTATCTTATCTTATTACCTACAAGCTGTTTTCGATTAGTGTTATTTTCCTCATGCTTGGCTCCTCAAGATCGTAGCGTGATGTTAAACAGCCTAGTCTTCCGTATTTATTGGGTTGTCAAATGTAAAACCAATTTTTCAAATCCGATCGGTAGATCATGAGATTAGCGCATTCAAACAAACAAACTCTTCAAATGTATTATATTCAAATACATGTTCAATGTGATACCAAATTTTTACTTTAAGAACGAATGCATCAGAACCATCGACATCCTGTCATTCTCATATCTATTCAAACAACTTCAAAGATGCTTCTGGATTCGCCTGTATTTTAATTATGTTTGTCACCTCAGAACTTCGATGCTTATGTATTTTTTAAAACTTCTACAATCGATAGTTTTTGATTTCAGATGACGGGACCGCCGTTTAAATTTCATCCCGATACGATAAGTGGTTCACGAGTGAGTCAGAATTTTTGCGAATTGAAGTACCTCTCTTGTAGTTTTACTGCGTTTAAATTATTCTTCATGCATTCCAACAACAAATGCAAATCATCCATAATGGTTATGAATGTTACGAATTTTGATAGAGAGTGGTAGTCTCAAACTTTTGGCTCGAGGGCTCGGTTGTCGCCTCCGCCGCCGTCGCCTGCTTATCAATGAAGATATTGATCGGACAAGTAGCAAATTTATATTGATTTAACGCAAATAACAGTCTTATAAGCCGTATACGATTATTCGGACCACCTCGAAGTCGTAGGCTCGTTCGTATCTTCGAAAGTTTCAGAGCGCGGCCGAAACACGGAATGCTACTCGCATTATTACCGACCGGGGCTGTTAATGTTATCTTGCTCGGTTCCATCTTAACGGTGTTGGGCTACCTGTCTTGTGTCGGCGGCGTCGCTTACCGATCGATTGAATTATCTGTACTCCTTTCGTGTCGATGATATACCTAATAGCTGCAATTTCGACACTAAATAAAAACACCAGTTATGCTTCTGTGTTTATAGATGTCTCAATCAATATAAATATATTTGAATGATTAAAATGCATAATATTTCCTGTATCGTAAAAGAAGGAAAAAGAGTAACAACGAACTTTCAAACAAAGAAATATAATAAAAAAAGATTTCTTGATATCTTCTAAACTATCTATCGGAACGTTACAATGTAAAGAGCAATTATATTTAATACTATAGCTTACAAACATATTTAATAGGATAAGAATTAATATTGAATACGAAAAAAATAGCGTCTTTAATAGCGTATTTTATTTAATTGATTTTTCTAAAGGAAAAATTAGTTATTGTGAGATAACCGCACAAGATAGAGATATGCCATCGCTGACTCGTATTTATAATTTTTAATAACCCATTTTTAATATTCATTATTTCATAGCTCATTTTCATGTACGTCCTATAGATTAGCGTACGTAAGCCAATCAATTTAAACTCAACTTTGACATGTTGTGCATTATCAAGAATAACTCAAACACTGGTCGGATTTTATTTAAAAAAAAAGAGTCATCGAAGTCGGTTCACCATGAGCGGAGTTCTGAGGTAAAAAAAGAGCAAACAGAAAAATTAAGAAGGAGGAGGTCCTTCTTGAAGTCGGTAAAATACTCTAAAAGTTTCTGATACAAATTCACTGTTAACGTTAAGTCAGACGGAGAAGGCGGTAAGGGCAAACTAAGTTCGTCATTATTACGAACCGAAACCTTTCATAGAAATGAAACTGTTAGTCGATTTATAACCGATTACGAGAAGGCGTAAAGAATAAAAGCAATTCGGAAATTGAATAGTAGGTTGATCACCTTATCGAACATTTAGAATGATCACCAGGCAAAATTGTTACAAAAAATCGGTCTCATGACGGTCCCTCATTCAGTGCACTCCCGCCTCCTTGACCAGATCATCGGTCCGTCTTGTGGGTGTGTATAAAGTACACGTAATGTTAAAATAAAATTGCAACGAAGCGAGACTAAAAATAAAAGATCAAACGAAATTCTTATCGCCTTGGCTATCTAAATTGCATCTAAAATTTATAGTCGATACCGCACCACATTCTTTGCAACTCACAACGCATTAAACTGATAAAGAATCAGCAAATACTCTGGGTTCAATAATTTTGTGAAACCTCAAGATGGAACATTTTCTAAGCGCTCAACAAAATCGCTTAAACCTAAGCCACTCCATTAACTATCTTATTTCATCGCTTTAGAACCATCATTCGTACAACAAGCAATAAACAACTGCAAAAGTAATATTGTCAATTAAATGCTTGTGTGGGCGCACGTACAAATAGTTCTGAGTACAATTAAAAGGTACGTATGTGTGAGTATTAAAGCTTTAAACCGTTGATAAGGCTCAATAAAAAGTTGAATTTAAACACCTTATCGCCGTATCGGAGTAGCGATTGGTGGTCGGACCTTTTGGCGCATAGCATCCGTAGAGTAGGCGTTCGCACTAAAATTTTTTTTCCACCAAATAGGTTTTACAACAAACCTTTTTAATCCCACGTTATTAAATACATCTTTTGCTACAAAAAGGTAGTCTTTACGGCAACGATGCGTTGTCTTTCAAGTTAAAACAACAGTTATTTATAACATAACTCATTATGCGGCGCTTTTATAGTTGAATTGTTGGGTTTGTTTTATTAATAGACGTAACTTGCAGCTTTCAATGATATTTAAACAATTTTAATGTCATTAAAATTACAGTGGTGGTTGCGTTGGCATATATTTTCATGTTTTTTTATCCCATCCATGGTACGCAGAGACAGCAATCGTTGTACGCTCATAACTATGAGTAAAGGACAGAACACAGCGGCAAATCAAGTATTGAACATAATATCCTATTAAAGAATTGAAATCCACAAGCATAAGCTAGGATCTGAATTCTTGATTTTTAGTTTGACCCCCCACCAATAAGTACCTACAAAAATAATGATTAACAAGCAAATAATTCTAAATAATATTAATTGAATTAAAATCTGTAAAATGTAACTAGTAGCAACTGACTCGACGTCTTTACTCGAACTGGGTAAATAGATACGAATCAGAAGCAACTAATATCCAAGTTTATTAGGTGCCGAACAGACTGGGGAGTAGCCTTCTCGATCTGTATCAACATATTTTAGAAAGTGATACTTTGACGTTAATTTTTTTAACAGCTTGATCGGATATAGAGTTATTGTCTTTTGGATTGTGAGTTACAGTTAGCACGCGCTATCAGTGCTAGATTGTTTCTTGTATTAGCAAATACACTGAAATAAGGGCCGATATATTAACAATCGAATGTAGTTAGATTGATGTAGACAGTTGTTATATAGATAATTACTGGTACATCCCAATTTGAAGCTTCGAACTTTTCTTACCACCAGATACCAGATAATTGACTCGCAATTCGATGTACTCTCCGGCGGTCGTGGCTAAGAGCAATGCACAATAAAGTCTATCAGTATAGCATTGACTGATTAACGTGTCTAAAATACAATACCCGTAACTTTAACGTTTTAGGCGGCTAAGAACTAATTACTTGACAAAATGGCGATAAAAGCGGCAGGAAGAGGGTATTTATTTACATTTAATAGAATCCAATCATATGAGTAATCGCTTTGATTGAAAAATATTTTATCCTAAAGAAATTAAACATATTAAACCAGCCACCATTGTACAATATGCTAATGAAGTTGAGAATCTCGCTGACTTTAACATACATTGAATTAAAATTACCAGCTCGAACGCGTTTAAACGAAGCCCACCGCAGTGTACGTCAAATGGTCTTTAATGTCGGACAGGAGCGTAATACAAATACAGGAGATAATGCTGAGAGGTCCGTATCTACCGGCTACCGCAGCGGCGAGATGAAAGCGCGCTCAGATAGCGCTAAAACACTCATTTGTTTTGTCACTCGACCACCGACTAATGCGCCCGCCGCCTTACCACGATAGCACGCGGCAGGCTGAGCGTGGATAAGGTATTATACTTAGAACTAAACTAAAAATCTTTATAGATTTTGATATATACTCGTACACAGGTAAATGTAGGCACTATTAGAAAATAACTTTTTTAGCGCAGTTAAATCCATTCAATTTTCTCACGCCTAAAATATCCGGGACTCTCTCTCGGACTGTTAATGAGTAGAAAAAAAAGAAACGTACCTACGGGTATAAGAAATTACTAAATATTCTTATTCATATTAGCAGATCTAACTTTTTAATGTGGCATTATAAAATTACCCTTAGAGCAGGCGGAAAAATAAAAAATTTGAAGTCCACAGTTTTTAAAATGCCTTATCCAAAAGGACGCGTTAACAATTACGAGATCGTTGGTGGGCAGTCGTCCAAACACCCGCCGCCTCCTGTGGAATCTTGAACATTGTACACACGTACATACATACCGACAATGTCTTCAATTAATCCGTCGTTTTTTATTTTATTAATTTATAGGCGATACTTGTAAGGCGATAGTGAGCCTCCGCTTTTTATTCGCACTTGCATAACAATGTACATTGTAATGTTTATCGTACGTTCTCTTCGCATGTTAATTAAAGTTAACGTTTAACATACGCCGTATATGGATTTTATTCCTTTATATTCACTTTCACTTTTATTTTTAACTAACGGCCAACCTCGGCTTCCTATGAGCATCCAGTGTGTATCTACATATATTTACCTTAAACATTAATCAATCTGTCTATTGGTAAAAACCGGATGAGACACAATTCAGTTACATTCAGACAGATGGATGTGGCTATAGAAGCTTGTGTTGTCATTTGTATATAATATGGGACGTGAAAATGTACGATTAGTCTATCTACCACATATATACGTTGAGAGACTTTATCAAAACTTCTAATAATGGTTCAGTATTTCTCAGCCTCGATGCTTTGGGGCGGATGAAGAGATAAACTTATGGCTTGTTGAGTGTTTTTTTATGTAAAGAGCCGATTAAAGCTGATCCTTTATTAACGGGTTATTTGCGTCAAATACCGGTAGCCGTTTGACGGGGCCGAGAACTTCGGCGATTTGAAAGGAGGTTTTAATACCTTCTGTATGTGCCAACCCTTTGATAGTTTGCGTTTGTGCGGCACCGCTAGGGACCCATGCATCTCATTGTTGTTCAAGCAACCGATAATCTATAGAAGATCAACAGTTTGATGTGTTTTTTTAGAAAAAGTGAGGCAAACAAGAAGATAGTGTTTACGATGTAAGCTCGGAAACTGGTAATTGAATGAAACCGATTTTAATAGTCCAAAAGTAACATTTATTATTATTATTATTATCGCGTAAATCTTAAATAAACCTGAGCAACGCCGGACATGAATGTCTAGGCTTGATTGAAGAAGATTATAAGAAAGAAAATTGTAAATCGAAATTGGTATTAAAGGTTTTATCACGGTACGTTCATCCTGGCCGTGATATTTAAAAGCCTTAGCTTTTTGTAATTTCGCACAAAGTTTCAAATACATCCAGAGCCCTTTGCATTTATTTAAAACAAAAAACAATCATGATTCGCGACGCGTAATTCGCTGAGAGCATAAAATAAGCATCTTTATGACAATCCGCGTCGTGGCGACGTAAAACGAAACGAAATTTCCCCAAACGGTGATCCGCGCAGCACTAAAGCGGCGAAACCTGACCGATCATTGTACTCCCATTAATTGAATTGCAATAATAACAGCGAGAATAAATTCTCATGAGGCCGATATAAACGGACCTCTAAAGAGCTCTTTATGCCAAACAAATCGGCCTCCTTTGAGAGCTTCAAACGAGCCGCCCCTACGAGAGACCGCGTTTTATTTGTCGTTATTTTGTTTATCGTTGTGATTACGCGCCGGTGCAGATGTGGCACAACGCGCCCTGTCTCTGAGAGGCAATGCTCGACTTCAGACTTCAAACGTTGATTTTCTTGTTCTCTCAATCTGTATATTGAAAGATTAAACGCATTCCCCATTTTAATCTAATGAATTTACTTAAGATAACGAAAATGCTAGGAATTTAAGTGAAATTTTAGCTTAATGTTCGTGTATTTAATGTATTAAAAATAAATATGAGAATGGTACTCAAACAAATATTTAAGATAAGGTTATACTGTTAATAATAGTGAATCAGAATACCAAGTATATGTAACTTAATTTTATCTTCATTACAAATTTAGACGAAAAGAGGAAGTAACATTTGTTTACCATTTTACCATAGTTGAAAAATATAATTTACTCGTTTTAGTATACAATTGAAATGCTGCATATTAAATTGTTTCTGTATAAATCACATTATATTATGATTAGGTGGAAAACGAACAGCCTGTGAATTGGTGAAACGTAACTGTTCAAAATTTAAGTAACACTGATATTTTAATCAATCAATAGTCTGGTCTGTCATCTTGATAATCTTTGGTAATCTTTTACACAATAGTTGTGTGTAAATCAAAACGATTAACAGACTCGTTGTAAGCTAAGTACGCAATTAGCAACGAACTGATTTTATATAGTACTTTATGATAAATTAAGCTCTGTACACTCGGATACGTACTTATTATACTTACTTCGATAATATTTTTTTAAGTCAGATTTTTTTTATATAACTCGACTCAAAATTCTTATTTTTATGATATTGGGTATTAGATATTTGGGCTACCGGACATAGAAGAATACATAAAATGACAGGATATCTCTGTACCTACATCGTTTATGAATTCCAATAAATTATTTTTATAGCTATATTTAAGAGTTAAGCTGCCTAATAGTAGGAAGGTTAGGTTTCTGCACCTCGAAATAGTGTATAAGCCCTATCACGTGTTTCTTTTTAATTATCTATGTGTGTTAAATCGACAAATCTAGGCTTCTAAGTGTTGGTGCCTAGAAAAAGCGGTACATGCATATTGAATATGGTTGAACATAAAACTTAATACAACAAAAATAAAGCCTTATGAATATGTTAACGTGCATCAATCCATCAATACAAGCATAAATGCGTAGGCGCGTAGTTGATAAAACAAATTGGCCGGTCGGAGTACCCACGGGACCACCAGAAGCGTGCCTTTATCTATTTAATTGTAGAGGTCTGAACACGGCACAGTTAATTGAGGCTCCCGCGGCCGCGCACCAGATTACCGCCCGATAGACGATTTACGACCAATACAGCCTGATAACGCTCTATCCACTTTAAGACTCTTGCATGCTTATGTTTATGTCTTTTTTACTATCCGACAAACACGTGGTTCGGTGAACAGGCGTGCGAGCACCGCTACACAGTTGGAATACATTCATCTAAAGAAAACTTCAAAATATTATCTCTTCTTTAAAATGGTCGTTTAATCATCACTATTATAATCGATTAACAATTCTCTAAATCAAATCATATCTCACTTGTATTACGCAGATCATCTACTGCGGCGCATTTATTCAAACATTTCAGTTCAGGTTCAGGCGGAATTGGCAAGCGCTGTTCACTTCGTTACAAATGTACGAGCGGCGTAAAGTAAATCATACGTTAGGGATATGTATTATTACATTTCACTACAACCCCAGCCACTGCAAACTATCCAATTCACTTGCAGCTCAACGACTTGCAGCCAAACCAAAATATTCCTTATATGTATAGCAAAAAGAGTCACGTTTTCTTATTCAGAATGTTGAGCAGATAGGACTATAGTTGGGGTGACAGGACTGGGGTGCTTTTACAAAAGAATAGGATTAGTTGCAACGCCACGGTGGGCTCAAGTTATTACGTCACATCCGTAATGGCCGCTAGGCCTAAGTTCTTGTAACACATACAATTGGCTATAAATATTTTATACCTATTTAGGGTTATTCTTCACTTTTATAAATTTAAACCAACGAATGAATCACTTTTCTCAAGTCGTTTTCTTGTATAATGTAATATAACAATTATAATTTGGCTCAATATTATTTATACTAAACGTTTATAGGAGGTTGGAATTGGATTATGGTGTTTCCTAGTAAGTGATTATTTTGTATGGGCACCTTGTTTCACAACAAGATGCGATTATTGTAAACAAAGGTTGTAACGTTAAAATTCGTGAATTTAAAAATATTTTTGAAAAACAATTAATTGTTTTTCAAAAATATTTATAATTAATTATTAATTTATAACATTAGCTCGCTATTTTCACAAAATTTCATCAGCGTAAATCACGTGTGTTTGTTTACAACAATCATATCTTGCAATGGAACAAGGTATAGTTATAGTTCTCCGCTTACCTTCTACATATCGTCTGTGTCATATTTGAAACGTAAGAAAAATGTTAAATTAAATACTAAGTTTTTTTTATTTTAACCATAAAAATAGTAATATACAAGTAATATTTAATTATCAATATCTCATTATGGTAAGCATTCGTGTCACGGCGACCAGTCCATTGAGCGTGGTCTGTCTACTGTCGATAGTATCAATCGAGGGCGACAATGTGCGTGCCCGGCGCCCATTGGCCTGACGTCACGGGGCCCCGGCAGGGTCACGCCCCGCTCGTACCGGATTACTATGTCCGGTACACAATGTACATACAATACGAATCCATGCCCTGACGCCAATAGCTCTAGGTCAATTGTCAAAGTTTGCCCAATGTTTTACGTATTTGACGACGTTCTGTCAAATAGTAAGTAGCCAAGCTTGCTTGACTTGTTTAGGGGTTGTTATTTTCTCGAGCTTAAGTTATAATGTGCAGTAGTGATAGCTGTAGAGCAGTGGTGGCTCAGGGGTATAGGCCCCAACTTACGTACTGTATGGCGCGAGTTCGAACCCAGGCGGGCACTTCACTTTGTGTAATTTATTTCATCACCACTGCTCCAAAAGCGGGGAAGTAAAACATCGTGAGGAAACCGGCATGTTCTTAGAACCATCAAATTCAAAGACATGTCACATCCACCAACCCGCACTGGGCCAGCGTGGTGGATTACGGCTCATTCCCTCTCTCGGAGAGAAGGCCTGTGTCCCTGCAGCGGGGGACATAAAAAGGCTGATTTAATATTATATCTATTATTATTATAAGTTATAAAATTACGCAATATTGTCAGATATACTTTACTAGTTTTGAGTTGTTGGCGAATCCTCTTACGAATTTGAGGGTTCAATGACTCGCCGTTCTTGCTTGGTCTTGGTCCTACGATACATTTGTACACTACATATAATAAATACCGTCGATTCAAAACGGGTAGTGATTGCAAAGTGAGTTCTTATACGATATATGAGATGTCCAACCACAATTAAGACATCGTTCAGTCGAAGTTCACTGGCACACTGATGAATGAATTCTACCATCGCTATGAAACGAATAGGTTTATGGATTTGATAATGTCGATACAATACGTACGGACCCCGCCGACAACGTCGGACCAGTTTTCTCGTTCTCAGAATTCCAGTTGCGCTGCACCATGTAGGCCTCCTAAAAAATCGGCTACTAGAAAGTGGCCCGAATTCCCGATATAGCAGGTGCGTGTCCTGGGCCTTTCACATATATCTCCATATAGAAATGCTATTATTATAACTTATTACATCTTAAAATACAGCCTTTCTACATAAATAAAAATATTAGTCATTACTTCTCTTTTTAAATAAATTAGCTACAAAATAATAATTGACTTTTAAGTTTATTTATTCAATAAATGTTTGTATGTTTATATATTTTGTATTTCTCTCGTCTTTAAATAATATTCCATTAAAAGTAATTTACCTTTCTTGTTCTTCTCTTCTAGTTCTTATGTTATATTTTTGATTAAAAATCATAATTATTAAAAAAAATTATGAAACGAAATTATAAAAAAAATAATTGAGGGAGAAATAAAAAGAAAACACTGCTATGTTTCAGTAACGTGCTATAAATATTAAGTTAACGCTATATAGCTCTGCTAGCCGGGCAGCTATATTTTGTGTGTCGATCGGGCGCAGCTTGTAATTGCCCCGTGGCGCCGGTCTGCATCTCTTGTTCGTTTTGTTGTTCACCGGCCGCTGTTTTGTTCCTCGCTTGTTGGTTTTGGGAATTAGCATGTCTTATTAGCATAACTGTCTGATAAGACTTGATTGCTGTTTTAACAGCTTCACGTGACTCGATTTTGTTGAGTGCAATAAATCGAATTTAATTTTATAATTGTAGATTTTATATTACAATATTATAGATTGATATTTCGATAGAATCCGTTTACCATTTGTTCTTTAACGTTAACTTGTGCTACGGCAATATTTTTGCCTCTTGTCTTTCTTCCTTGAAGGTCGGCAGCCATTCTGCAGTTCCTCTGACGTTGCGGATATTTATGGGCGTCGGTGACTACTAACTGACCTACATCTCGTTTGCCCCTTCTCCTATTAAAAAACTCATATAACAGCTCATTGACAAACGGCACTCGCTATTTAAAATAAACTACCTACAATGAATCAACTAGGCATTAGGTTAGGGCAAAAAAATCGAACGTTCATGATCGCTACGAAATGGCCAGCATACAGATATTGTATAGATAAAAAACGCATCTCTTAAGACTCATGTAATCAACGTCGTATTAATGTCTTAAAGTAAATAAATAATAATTTCAACGAAGCGACGACGCTCATAATATATGGCCGGTCGCCGAAATGGTAATATTGTTAACGGGGAGTAAAATAACTATACAGAGGAAAGCAAAAGGAGAATACATCATGTTGGGAATTTCTCAATAAGCTGAGCGCGTGGGGCCGACGCGGGCGCCGCCCCGGCGAGCCACCGGCGCCGCGCACGATTATTCATCCGTCTCAGTCGCACGCGCGCGGGTGGCGGCCACATCGCGGCCACCTTGGCCACAGCGGCCAAATAGTTCCACATTGCGGATATATAGCACACACCTTTGTTGCATTTTTGATTATTTATTTAATAATTCAATCCTCAATGCGCACAAATAAGCAATCTTACGCTACGTAAATCGAGCAGCGTTCATCGAAACATTAACAGTCAGAGTAGAAACAGTAGCTCTATAAGCAAGCACTACGATTGAACTAGGGAAGACCGGTGCCTAAATATTGTACTATAATATTTTTCTGTGAAATATAAATATAGTATATGACGTGTGGGAGCCCTACCTCGCGGCCACCGGGGCCACCTCGCGCGCGCCGCGACCTCTGAGCGTTTTCGTTAAAGAGCAGAGCTCGCAGGCTATATCATTAATCTATTACGGGCGTGCGGTGGGCTCGTGCGTGAAGGTGGTTTTCCTTTTGTTTTTTTTTATTCATCTTCGTCGAAACCTCAGTGAAACGTAACGAGTGCTGAGAACGATTTTCAGTTTTATGGCTCTTAATTAGAATGATTCGGCTCCACTGGCGACTAGCTGCCGCAGTATAATGATGCTAGCTTATAAACTGTAACAAGGAATATCGGGAATGGTTTATGTTTGTTGTTATGGAAAAGAGGCGAAAGACTCGCTACATCCCACTGGATGTTAAGTGGTTTAAGTCTCTACAACATAAGATAGTTAGAAGAAACAATATTGTTAAGAAACTTGCAGTTTAGAACACAATCATAGTAATAATACAACCGCACTTGACTAATAATAATTCCATAACCCATATTTAACATTACAAATGACTTAAAACTTTTAGGTAAAAGTTAGAGTAAGTACATTTTTTTCTTTTTAAATTTAATCTGATTCATTTGCATATGGACCCCTTCTTGGGTATAGGCCTTTTTTTTGGGTGTGCAAAATGCGAACTTATGTACGCCCCCTGTTCGGGGCAACAGGGGCTCTCCCACCGACGTGGTCCTACCCACTAAAACCCACACGCGTTCCCTCATGACCATTGGGTGGGCGCCACGGGATCATGACAATCACGTGATACCGCGACGCCCACTGGTCGCCCCGGGATGGGGCCTTGCTCTGCACCCTTGAAAGGGCGCTGCGCCCCAAGATGGTCTGGGATGCACCTAGCAGACTGCACCGTGCACTGCAGGTTCCTCTCCCGCTGGCGCCGACTTGAGTTTTTTATACACATATATAAATAGGTTCACTCCTCGTGGCCTCCGTCTTGAAAAAAAGAGGCCCGCGGTCTCAGCGTCGCCACGGATTATGCGAAATGCAGCTGCAAAATGAAGGGTAACCTCCCCCTCGCAGCCACATCGCCGCCGCATCAGCGGTGCGACCCCGCTGAATCGCGGAAGGTAGGGCGAGTGGCACACCGCATTACCAGTACTCCTCTCCCTCCGCGACTCATCCTCACTGCGAGGACGAGTTCCCGCAGCCCTCCGGCGCGCTCGATGGTGGGCTCCAACAAGCCCACCCCGAGCGGCCCTCTCTGGTCTTGGGTGTCTCTTAGCTTCACCGTGTGAGGTTCTTCACATAAAAAACTTAGAATATTCATTTCCAATCATGGCAACATTAACAAAATATTGTTACTCCTAAACTGACTGCATAGGAACCCGCCCCCGGCGTCCGCTGGCCCACTCGTATTTGTACAACTGCCGGCTAATTACATACTTTGAACGGACTTCAACTGGCGATACAAATGATTAAACTCTTCAAATTACCTTTCTTAAGTTCTATCAAGTTCAGTTTTATTTCATTTTATTTATAACATATTTATATTTTCTAAGTAAAAGGATTTGTTTATCGTGTTAATTTAACAATTACGTGATCCAGTCCAGGATCTAGATTTTTCTTTTCCTCGGCACCTGTGACATCTATCTTTCGTCTTATTACCTCGTCGCAGTAGGTAACTATCATATCCAATTATAATCTAGCCTATAAACTAAAATAAGTTATTTTCCATTCTAAATTAAGCTTAAACGTAATAAAGCAAGCAAAATATCAGTTCACAATTGGATGATTTGTTGAGAAAGTTTATGGATGATTTGACTTCGAAAGTTTATACAATGTCGAGAAAAAACATGTCAATTTTTGGATCAGTCGTTCAGTTCACAGTCGATCGGCGACATATCCACTAAACGATTGGTGATATGAGATAGATGATATTTCTGGTTATTTCTGGGGAGGCCTATGCTCAGCAGTGAATTGGTAATGATCAAGGCACCAGGTAGATTAGTACCATTGCTAAGACATTAGACCCTTCTTCGCCAATGCCCAGCACTGGGTATACAATTATACTTCTATCTATAGAAGGAACTATATATATATGTTATTGCACCCATGAACACAAATGTGTTCATGGGTGCAATAACATAGAAAAAATCATCATTGCATTATCGATAAAAAAGCCATCGTGTATGGTATTATTACACACTGTACCTTACATTAACATGAATGAAGGCTTATAACTTGGCCGTAACTATTTCGTTAAACACACGGCGAGCGACTTCCCCGGTTATTAATGGAGCCTGTCGATGATTCGAAACCGGTCCGAAAAAGACATAACCGACGGCTATAATTCTGACAGCTGTATTATGCAAGATAAATATCATTTATTGGTATAATTTTACACATGGTCCTACATGCCCCACTTCCCTCGCTTGTGCCACAGATAAATAAAATTATAAAACAGTAATAACGAAACATGTACTAATGCTGCTTTGATGATTTATGCATACTGCATACTGTTTGTAGCATGTGTTTGTAAAATATGTCAGTTACATTTTAAATCGAAATTCTTCAAAATTCAATTATGATTTTTGTTAATATTGTTGATGACATCTGTCAAGTGTCAAAAAAAGGGTTAGAATTAAACGTTCCAAATTACTATCTAGCAGTTCAATTAAAAAAAAACATCTTGTTCATTACGTGTGTAAATTATGTCAGTAAAATAATAAATCAGAAATCAACAAAAATCATAAATTATAAACAAATTGTTAACAAGAGCTCAGAAAACATGGCAAGCTGTCCACGGGCGAGCCAGCGCCATTATTAAAGTAATTTAGCACTCTCTGGGCGCTCGGCTGCTCTGTCGACTGTGTTTGTTTTGCGGGCGAGAAGTTGGCTCAACCTATTATTACCGTCTCGTTATACTTTTTTACCGCCAGGAGTGGTCAACACTCGGCTATTCAAAATCTGAAATACGCTTTTACACATTATGAAAGTAAGTATTCGAGTGTCCATTTTGCTTTACGTAAGCATAAGATTAACATACGCTTCTTTGTTGAAATATTCCTTTGAACACGCCCACCATATGTTGTACAGCTTATGTTTGAATATGTTTTATTTATGATTAATGTGTTAATGTACTTGATGTATGTGTCGTATGTTTTGGGCGTACGAACAAATTCAAATCGGTATGTATGCTCCAACGATATTTGGAAGTGAAGGCGTCATTAAAATTAGTTACGTTTTCGTTCCTCTAACGTAATCTTGAATGAAATATATCGTGTGTAGTTAATTAATTATTAATTAAGTATTCAGTGTTGTTTACAAAAGGATACCTATTGTGGCTAAGATATTATTTTTTCTCGTTAACAAGCTTTTATTGTCTTTATCTGTACGTTTCCTTGTAACTGAACCTTTCGCTATGATTTCCATTTACTTATATACCTACGTCCGATTAACTTGAAATTTGCACTCGTCTTAATTTTACTTCTATTCACGATTTTGAGGGAAAAATATTTTTTATTTTAAGATTGAGAAACACACCAGCTGCAAATCTAAGTTGAAACAACACCATCCAAGCTTTAACAAAAATATAAACTTAATGTAAACTTTATTATTATTATTATTAGCAATCTCATGCTTACAAAAACACTGTAAACCTTCGGTTTTACAAATAAGATAAACCGTTTGCTAATAATAGGATATTAATGAAATAAAATGATCGATTGTATCTGATTTCTTTCTTACTTGTTTATACTTCTGTTCACCATTATTGTATTCATTGATATTGTTTGTTTTTTTTTAAGATCCAAATGTTCACAATATTCTCAGGCAGTGGTAACTGAGCCCGCGCCGGAGGTGCGGACGCGGCGGTGCAAACATGTTATTATTAACAATAATCTCACTTATTCAACTTATTTCAATGCGAGAGTATAAGTTTATCGGGAGATCGATTCTAAGAAATATTTGTCTTGACTTAACTTGCGTTCTGGGTAAGGTGTAAATTAAAATTGATCGCCACCCACGTTGTTAACGATCGTTTTCAATAACCTATACATATATCCAAATGTTGTAGTAACTAATGATGGACGAATCCATCCTTTTGCTGATAGCTGCTTGTTCGTTTGTTTGTTACCGACAGATTATGAACTTCGTCGGTTCGTAAACGGACTAGACATATTAAAAAACTGACAGCAAACTGTGATCTGAACGAATCACTCACAATTTGACATGTGATCATGTTCTACACAACAAACCTATTGTTTTACTGCATTTATAATTTAACTCTTATAGCTTTCTTTAAATAATTTAGCTTATAATTATCCTAAGTTCTAACTTAACGTTTAACATAATAACGCAAGCTTAATAACAATTTACAATTTGACTATTTGACTTCGACAGCGTATAAACTGTCCACAAAGACGTTATATTATCAATAACTCGTTCATTTCATTTCATGTACATTCATTCATTTCAGCATTTGCTGACAGATGATGAGATGAGACTGAAATCTGTCGGAGACATGCATATCGTAATCTATGTAATGCTCTAAGAGGGTCTTTCATTAGATATAGGGCATTCTAAGAAGCTAAGCTAGTGAAAAAAGCAATGTAATGAATTTTAATAATTTTATTGCAATGAATTTTGTTTAGGATAAGTAAGTGAATGGATGTAGATGAAGCGAGAGAAGGCGGGCTGTGTATTGTACTAATAATATTATGTTGGTAATAATATGTTTAACATTTCAAGAAGAATATTGATTAAACGTAACAGATTACTATTTAACTATGCGTTATTAGATGTTGGTGAATTTGAATTAACCTTCGCCGTGTGGATTCTGAGCTGCAGTTTGTTACAAATCATTGATGATTTCTACGTCTTCATACACCATCCAACATCTAATACATGATCCATAGCGACATGGACATCCTTTCCGCATCCTCACAACGTCAGGCTAATTCGGCCTTAATTCATATCATACTAAAGTTCATTTTTCTCACCTTCGTAGGAGCTCATCTATAACCAAAGTCAACGGATGTTGTCAAAGTTGCTGTGGCCCAATCCAGTGCCTAGTGCGCCAAGAGATCCCCACTCAGACCATTTGGTTAGTAGACTTTTTGATTTTTAACCTCGAATATAAGACGATTTTTATTTTATTTATCACAAACCCCCAAAAGTATAGTATACTTAATTTATAATGATTTTCATTTGCTAACAACTTTAACCTTAACTTAATTAACAATGTAATGTTAACAATCTTCACGGTCAGAACTCGTAAGTTGTTTAAATGAACTATGGGGTTATATCCAGCGAAATACATCTTATTGAGATTATCTTATTACGTAATGTACATATATCCCGAGTTTAAAGATATGTTATATGTATCTATGGTATATATTTATATATCCTTACTAATATTATAAATGTGAATGTAAGTTTGTTTGTTACGCTTTCACGCAAAAACTACTCAACCGATCATCATGTAACTGTGTACACATATTCTTGGAGGTATTAGAAGTAACATGGAATACTTTTTATGAAAAAAAAAATAGAATATAAAAAGCGAAGTAGACCTATAGACGCCGAAACGGCTGGACCGATTTCGATGAAATTTAAGGGGATTGTCCAGATTGGCACGGCACATACCCGTGTTTTGGTAGCGATCGGATCAACATAATAAGTGGTACCCGGGCGAAGCCGGGGTGGGTCACTAGTCTATATATAATTAATACAGAACATTAAATGTCCCAATACCAACATTCTGTATGTAAGAATGTAACGAGTAAGAACGTGGCAACGTGTGAGTGTTTATAGCAGTGTAGGTCGGGGACGGCCTAGGTGTAGGTACTTATACTGACCAGATTAGTGATATACTAAAGAAAACCTTTATTAAGAGTACCTGTAACCGACTAGCGTGTATGCGTATTCCGTGTTCGATTTAAACTTTAACGCGTAATTTTAAATGATAGCAGACAGTTGGCAACCATTGGCATTTTAACAAACACCATTAGACATCAAATTAAAAAAAAAGTGTAGTAACGAATCAACCGTCAAAATAACTCATGTTCCAATGACGCCCCTAACTAGGCCTCTTAAGCATCGTTTGAATAACTTTTTTTGGGCGCCAAAAAACCGATGTTCGAAATCATAGCGGCAGATGTTAATGATTCTATTATTTATGGTTGAGTCTTGTCTATTATAATTTTTTTCATCGGTTGCCTACCGGTAACTGGATGCCTTTAAACGGGAGATCGTTCGTCCGTGTAATTCTCTGTATTGTGGGTAATGATTAATAAATAAACACGAATATTTTTTCGCTGAAGCATGGTGAAGTTTATATTATCTATAGATAGGATAGCGAGTCTTCGTTTTGAAGGTACTCATAATTTCAAAAGTGGTAATGCATTGAAATAATGTCTGAAATCATAGTATTTCAAAGTTCTGATTGGATCCTATACTCAAATAAAATAGTAATGAATGTGCATCGCGAAAATCAGACATCTGATTTGTTAGAGAATAAAAAATCAATATATCAATATCAATCAATAATCAATAATCAATCATAAAAAAAGTTTTGCGATGTTTAACTTAATGTTTTTTTTTCTATTAATAATAAAGCATTAACATTTGTAACCCAGAGTGGTAAGGAGAGATTACGGGTTTTCTTTTAATACAATCCTGGCAAACATCTCGGGCATCTTCAAATCTAAGAACCAATTCACACATTATACTCGTCGGTTCGGGTATATTTCTAACATGGCCTATGCGGTTTCTTAATTCTGCATTATACGCGTATCTATACTAATATTATAAGGAGAAAATATTTGTCTGTACCGGATGAACTGAATGAGTACTGATTTAAAAAAGCTAATAAAGCTTCAATAAGTGAGTTCCTTGTTGTACTAGTATCTATTTAATATTTTAAACATCTTTACATCAATGTCTACTGTGAGATAAAACATCCAAGTAAGCATCTTCAGGGGTAGTAGGACATAGATTTAGCATAAGCTCCCATTCCCAATGGGACTCATACTGTGTTCCATCGAACGGAGGAAGGGTTGGATATAAATTATTATTACAGGAAACTAGTTAAGATGCAAACATCAATATACAATGGTAGATCTTAGATAAATAAAAGCGCCATTAGTTCATTCGTTAAGGTACTGCCTGGCGGACATGAGGGCGTGGGTGACATGACACACGCTTTTAATCTTATTTGGAATGGTTAAAAGTATTATTAGTGAACTATTGCTCTAATTTATTTATGTTTTTAATTATGTAAATATATCTAATAATGTGATCTTTTAGATAAAGACGTAATTCTTAATGTAATAGTAGTTAGTAGTAACGTGTGTGCGATTTTCTTCAATCTTTGAAGTGTTTTTTGTCTATATTTACAAAGCTTGACTCGACTCGAATCCCAATCGAACATCAGTTTCTTTATGTAGACATAGAAATATATGGTTATCATCATGTAAATTGGAAAAATAGGCCTTTTCCTTCAATAGTATGGAATATTTCAAAGCATTTCTGACAGCCCTGCGTATGAATCGAGCGTGTTAATTACTATAAACGGATAGGAATAATCAGAGTTAGAATTCTGATCGCTAGCCGAGGTGCTCGGCTAATTCATTAGCAATATCACTAATGGGCAAATACCTAACACATGTTCCAACAACTCTCAGCCTGTGATTTATGCGTTAGTTCACAAATAAGGCAGTCGACCAGCACTCCCGTCGCTTGGTGCGAATCGAATCATTTCATTTGATGGATTTGGTGCAAATTATTTAAAAAAATAATCTAATATGAAATTATAATTCTATGCGGCCATTTACAAATGCATGTTGGTTTTTATTCAATTATAAAACTGTGCGTGTTCGTGTTGATTTATTTGTACCGTTCCAAATAATGTTTATTTATTATTTATGGTGGTTAAATTTGTCTTTGATTTGTAACGTTAATTAATGAATGATTTGTACACGCCAGTGCCCTACACTTGAATTTCAAATATCAATATGAAACAGATATCTGTTCAATGCAAGTTTTCTGACGTCGAATCTTGTCACGTACGACGTGTCTTGTTTAATTATTTTGTATACTTTACTATAAGACAATCATACATTTCGGCAAGATATATTTATGATATTTTTATAGAAGCCATTTCCTGCAGATAGCAATCTAACAATTTACAAAAATATAATAAATATGTTATTTCTAATTAATATGTTTGTAGACTATTATGTATCGATGCAAACTTTTTCGTAGGCTTTACAAGCAGACAGCTTTGTCGACATTACACTCGGCTTTCAGGACTTATTTTGCACGAGGAGTACGTTGTTATGAAGACCACAAAACTAGTACGTAATACTAAGTTATAGGATCTTGATTGTTATTGATAGAAGTAGCTATGTATTCATATGTTAATCTGATATCTTAATAACAACAATACACATACTTGCGTTTGTTGAATTATGATTAAATTGAAGCTTTCAGTACATACAGTGTACAGTTGCATGAACTTTGAACAATACCGCGTTTATAAAGGTTATTGATGCCTCATTTACATCCGAACTGACGGTGCAAATAGAAGGCGTCCGCAATTCCTAAGCTCAACATCGTATTCACTTTTAACTTATGCGTGTGATTTTTAAGTATACACGCCAGTTACGATAGTTTTAATATTAATAGCTATGTACTATGTTACTAATATGTACAAGTATATCAATTTATTTAACACGCAGTTTCTCCTTTTTAAGTAAAGGAACACTCAGCAATGCCGTATTATTACTCATTTCTTAAAATATGTTCAGAACAATTTTTACCGTGTGGTACGTACCGAGATTGACGACTGAATTCTTTCTACCTATATGTTAACCTGTAGGTTTCATCTCATCACATTATTGTATTATCTTAAAACAATATTCTTAACTATAAAACATTTAAAAGCTGAATTGATCAAACGTATCAATGGTTCTCAAGGAAATAATACTTTTATAAGCACTTCAATGTTAAATCTAGTACAAATAATTGACATAACTCATTGAATAATTAGTTCTTGTGAAGGCCTTATTGCTATAATAAAAGGTTTATATTTACAGCCGGTCATAGAATTTTATGCGAGCTAATGATACTTTGTAAGCTTAATGTTTTATGAATTCTTTTTTATTTCCCGAGTCTAAATATTTCGTCTTTTTGTAACTTTTTAAATTTAATTTATCATCCTTTTCGTGTCTCGTCAACCACACAGCCATTCGACCATTGATTCAATCTTTGGCCGGAGTATACAGTAGGTCAGTAGTAACAAATCCATAGCTTATCATGCTCTGTGAGGTGATTTTATAGATAAAATATTGACTCATGTATAAGACGCTTTTCTCAGTATTTTTTTATTTTTAATCTGTTTTAAAAAATATCCGAGGCCCTCTTAAGCCGTAGCAGCCCGAGGCGCCAGCAGTCATCACATCAAGGTGTCTGCAGCATAATTATATAGGAGAAAAACACCTCACCAGCCCAAATATTTGTTCGTTTCCCCGTGCATCTATATTAACACCTAATTACGATAGAAATAAGTATAATTTTCCAATAGCACAAACAAACTCGTTATGGAGATGACCCGGCTAGAAAAAAAACCGGCCTCTCAGAATTGGCGTAAAAGCGACTTAATTACGATATGATTACGGGTTCGTTCCCAAAAAAACAACAACAAAACTAACAAGCGTTTGTGTTTGATAATTAAGGTAATAAATAGTTATATTGTCGTTAGACAGCTGGCGAGCCTGTATGTTTGTTTATTGCGCCCCTATTTTGACATATGCCGTTTGTGTTGATTGGAGGTATCGCTGGAAATTGTTGGTTATTTGGAAATTAGGTGGTCAAAAACTGGAAAATTCCTGCCTTTATCCCAGTTAAAATAAAAATATGTAGATACTTTTTTGAAAATACGTAACACTCAGATAAATGAAATAAGATTCCATGTAGGATTTCTATCTTTACAGTACACACATTGACAAGGGATATCTCTTGACCGTGTGTAAACCCGGTATACTATACAAACAAACAAATCTTTCTATCTTATACTAGTAATAGTATATAGATGCAGTAGGTAATCTACTAAGCCTTTGCTAAAAACCGATATGTATAAGTGAATCCTATACATATCGGTTTTTACAGCAGGCAATCTTCCTATATTATTAATATGGGCATAGCGCAATCCCATTAATACGGTCTATCAGTTACCAAGAAAAAGTACGTCATTACTGGCAAGGGAAAAATAAGGTCGTGCTACCCTCAGCCACTAACCCATCAATATCCAGGCCAATCAATTACTGGGACATCGTAAGTCTATTGCGCTCACCCCTAGCGAGCGACCCCCGTGCCATAGACAGCCCCAGGGATTTGTCTATGTTATGTTATACCTTTAAAACCTTCTTGCTTATAGCTTTAGTGGCCAGAGTCAATATTTATTTTTTATTCTGTAAGATATATGTAATTGAGTCTATCGTCAATAAAAAGGAAATGTTTTGATCGGATTTTCGATTCTTAGTTTAAATTTTGACAAATTGATGAGATTATTCCTTAATACAATGGTATTAAGGAAATATAATATCAACTGTATAACTTAAATGCATTCAATTGTCAATTCTATTAAGACAATTTCTTTTTATTAATGACTCCATAGATTCTTCATAGTGTTTAGTTTTTACAAATAGATGTATTGATCGATTCAATTTTTCCATTTTGAGTCTCGACAAACGTTCACTATCCATCGCCGCATTCCATTGAATGCTACATAACGTGAGAAACATCCCGCGACCAACAACCGGTGACCGTAAAAAGGTAAAGATCGCGGTAATGGCGTTCGCGGCGCTGTTACGTACTAACATGGTGTTGCCAGCGTTGAATCCTTAGAATCCCAATTCACTTAGACTATTCTACAATTCACACCGGCTTTGGCCAAGTTTACGTGCTTGCTTGAATGTTGCGCTAATGCTAAGAATAGATGATTGTGCAATATAATCTTCCGTTCGTTTTTATCTATGACGTCAGTTAATGTTCAAGTCGATGCCATTTAAACGTTTAATTCTAATATAAAAGCCCCAAAACTATACTTATTAGTAGCTAAGTAAGGTTGTATATCTTAAGGTAATATTTAAGGTCAGAATATTATTTAAATAACTCAAATATTTGTATGACGTCTTTGCTGTTAGTAATCGATCGCTGTGATAACTGTTGTAAAGTCAATAGTTATTTAAATTCGTTTAGTGATTTTTCATCTATTAACAACTTTATATAGCAGGCTGTATAAAGAATGTTACCCTACTTTCGGTACCCTTATTTGGAGATCCTTTTAACTTTTCCACTGCGCAAATAATTTTCCAACTGTCACCGCGGCACAGAACTGTGTTGTGTCTGCATATGCCATCAGCGTCGAGTGCGCAGTCTACTCCCGAAGCTTTTCAGCCGACAACAGCGTAAAATGCATTAAAATGTGGACCAGAAAATCTATTCATAATGACGTAGCAATTACAACTGCCATAAAAACTATCAAACGTCCAAGCCATCAGAGCCCCACCGGGGAATTGAGCCTTCCACACCGCGGCTCTTCACGAATCGGTTAATATAATGCCCCGGTGATTTTCTACTTCAGAGATGATGTTTAAGAACTTAGCGGCTCCGTATAAAAGGTTTTTATAGTTTTATACCTTCATTCTGTATCAATGCTCGGTCGCCCGCTTACCTTTGTATATCTCTATTAATAAACTTGATGAGTTTCGTTGTGGTGTTTAAATATATTCCTTTAATCAATCGGAGACCGGTTTCGATGCGTGTCAGATTCGAATCCGAGGATTCTGGAATCAAGCCGTGAACTAGAAATTAGATAGTTTTTCTAGCATTTGGTTACGAAGGTTAATAAATCAATCAATATATTACATAACTTTGAATAAGTTTATGAGAAACGAGATTATTCTTTTTACAAGGCTTATTATCACTTTCGGAAACAGAACAACGTTATAAAGCCGGTGAATTGGCGAAAGGCTGAAATAAACTACACTCTTTATGCATGGATGGCATTTTGAGTGAGGTGCAGGTCGCCCTGTGTCAGTCCTCTTCCCCTTCGATTCCTACAAAGGATAGGATGAGAAGGGGAAGAGAATTGGACGGGATGAGTAGGAGAAGGAAATATCCGTTTTCCTGTCTATCTCCCCTCTGTCCATTAGAGGTAGGCAACACATCTGCAACTCAAACTCATGAACAACAGATGAACCGCTGGCGGTTTGCCACTTTCTTCCTTAAAAAAGGGTTTCGGCGGATAAGTATATATCCGAATTTGGACTAACAGATTTAAAATCTTAACGACTCTACCAGACACTACAAGTTTTGTCTTGAGTTTAGATTTGTTTAAAATGTCAAAACTTGAGTTATAATGTGATTTCTTTCGTAACTGGCGACGCCGAAGCCAACGGTCCCTTACTGTTCATAACAAGACGTCAGTTTGTAAGTAATAGAGTATCCTATACGATACTCCTTTAATCCAATATTAAGTATAAACTTATTATTATTATGAATAAAAACAACTTAAACGCAAACGAAAACAATAGCAATAGCTTATAATCTGTGCCGTGACAGCCGTGCGTTCTCGCGCATTCCGTCAGGGTGGCAGCGCTGTTTGCGTCACACAAATAAATATTTTTCGAGCGAGCAATCGACAATAGAGTTGTGAAATTTTCCTTCGGACCCCAGCCACCGACTGGCGTATCGATTTCATACGGCGCGGTGGTAAAAGGATCCTAGAGCACACACCACTGTTTGTCTTGCGCACGACAAACATTAACACTTCTGTTTGTCGCGCGGCTTAAAGATCCGTTACGTACAACCCGCGTTCCGTCCAGTTAATTTTATTATATACTTTTCAAGCGCTATTCCAGCTTAGAAAAACTGTTTGAGTAAAAAAAAACTTTTTTTTTATAATGTTGGCAATAGACTTTACCTGTCAAGTGTTGTGACGTGTTGTGCGGCAGTGCGTGTATTTCCTACAACTAGCCACGGGACAGTTTTATTATCAAACTAAACTTATCCAGATTGAATCTGTAGACATACTAATATTTGTCCTTAATGTAACATAGTGCTAAACCATCTATACAAATATTGATCTATTACTGATTATTAACAAAAGAGGGTCTTAATACCGCCTGGGTGAATTTCAATATTGAACTACATAAATAATGAAAAAAATATAATTATGTTACATCTAGACATTGGGGCATTAACGGGTGGGGGCACTAAGATGCTTAAGCCTACCTCAGGAGGGTAGAGCCCCTCTAAATTAATTCCTGGACCGCCATTGCTTCTGAATAATATAACTTTCTAGTAATAAAAATATTATTCAATTCGTTTCATTACTTCTAAGGTTGGTCCATTACACACAAACAAATCTTTTTCCTTTATAATATTAGTACAGATAAAATTGATTCTTAATTACAAACTATTCCAGATAAAGCTATAAAACCGTTTCAATAATTAATAATGTTTTGTAATAACAATTATTGAATAATGGAATAGAAATTATTACGAAGTGAAACTGCTCTATTTATGGTTATATGTATAAATATCTAACGCGATGTATGAAGTCTCGTAAGGTGTATTTTGAACTATTAGAACCCCTTTAGGTACTCGCTCCCCTTTTTAAAGCGGCAAAGATACAAAGCAAAGAGCCGCACTCTACTTAACCACCAGGCAGCGAAAATAACGAATTAAGTTTAATTTTTGTTGCATTCTCTTTAAAAATTTCTGAGACACAAGCGTTGCCTAGTTTACCATCTAGATAGTCTGATGAAACAGTGTTTGTCTTTTACATTGTATTAGTAAAATATAAAGTAAAAACTTGTTTTATGTTAAAAGTATACGTATCAAAATTGCATTAACATCCTTGTCAAAAAGTGAAAGTTATTTATAAATGTATATGGCGATAATTAGAACACCATTCATCCACGTACGGCGACATGTCGCTACGACTACAAGTATTACTTATGTTGATTTCTCTTATCACTCACACGCATCTTTAGTTTAGTCAATTTCAGTTTTGTATTTGCAATTTTAAGCCTTCATTTAAAACTGCCAACATAAATGCCTTTTCTTTTTCTAAAACCAAAAAACCTTCTCGAACCTTTAGAAATTCTAATTCGTTATTCCAATTTCAAAAATACTGAAATGTGTATTTAAAATTAAAAAGAGGTGTGATATATTTCGTATGTCCAAAGATTATGTAGTTTTTTAAAAATGCTATGTAGCAACACCTGAGGGTACTTATAAAGATGAGTACAGTCGAGCTGTTTCAGATATATAACACGGGGCTTCGAGCTATCGGATGTCAGCGATCGCTGTGATTGTCGACAGAAAAAAAAACAAAACGCTTTAAATGGGCACCCTCTATTTGCCCACCGGTATTGTTTCCGTTTAAGGCATCGTTAGCCTAGCTAAGGCTTCCCATTTTGATTCCATTTATCGTACTATGTATTAAAGTAAATAGTATGTATTAAAATACTTAATAATAACCCCCGCTAGTTAATAATGTGCTGGGACCTTGTCAAATATCTTTAAAATATAAAACCCAATACTAACAACACAATTCTGTTAGTTAAATTGGTGTTTTTTCATCGTTTGATGTTGATTGCTATGATGAAGAATGTATACTAACTGTGACTGTGACACAAGTAATATTTTTGGTATCAGCATGTCCTCGTCAATGTTTTATATAATCTGAAAATGATCAAACGTGACAGTGACAGATTTTTCATATTTACATAATGGTTTCAGGAGCACGACTTAAGTATTTTCTTATAATAAAAATAACGTATACAATTACTATTATATTACTTACTTAAACGATAACCACAATGGCAGTCGCCACTGTTGCTGAAGGTATTGGCAGCCAGGCGCATTAGCAATTTGCGGGGGCTTAATCACGGTCACATTTTTTTTTTAAATTTGGCGCGAATAAGATTTTTTTTATATCCTCTTACTATTGAAGTTGGTTGGAGTACGACTGTAAATGCCTACGCGCTGTTTGGCAAATCAAAATATATTTGACTAGTTTGTCGACAAGCTAGTATACATGCTGAAATGTTGTACGCCTGTCTGTAAGTAAGAGGTCACTTGAAAATTGAAAAATTCCCTTTTGAAATACCATAGATTAGGTTTTAGGGACCTCTAAGATTAAATATTTCATGAGGAATTTAATTTATGTTTTATCACTCTAACTAAAGTATATGCTTTGCTTTTAAGATTATTATAAGATGTAGATAAAAAGTAAAAACCTTTTGTGTATTATCTGGTATTATCACGCCATATCACAAAGTGGGTGTGCAGCGATTGTAAATGTTAGAATTGACGAAAGGCATAGCTATTAATATGGAGAAGCCTTAACAAATGCCTGTACCGCATTTGATTTATGTTAAAGGGCGTCCTTTATGCATTTGGCACATACTTAAGAAGGTAATGCGATAACATCGATATACGCAAGCACGTTATTCATTTTCCGGTACACTCGCCGATAGAAGTGCTTGCATGTTAAATATGGCGCTACAGGCATCCTACAATATGGCCGCCGTGGCTTCATCGAAAAATTTAAATCAAAAGCAAATTGTAAATATTTTGTCAATAAATAAGATAAGCATAGACATGATAAATCTTCCTTAAGGGGCTTTTTTGGGATAATGTAGATAATAAGGCTGTTAAGCATAATGTATAAGATTCCTTGGTAAATTCCTACGATACTGAGGACTGACCCACAAGGGTTAGCCTTACGTATTTATGACTCCACCCTATCTAATTTAAATTAAAATAAATTTAAAATGATAACAGTTTTTTTATTGTAATAGGCTGTAACATTCGATAATAGATCTATAATGTCTGATTATTCAAACCTTTTTTTCGTCATTACTCAACTAGACAGAGCTCCAAGTACGTTCCACTCCATCTTGATGGTTAGCATTCCACTACCGAGCGGCTTTCGCGTAACTTCCTGCCTAGCAGAACCGCGCTGTGCAACTATTGTGGTATTTCCAAATCGATACGACTAAGGGACCTCTTACAAAAAAAGCAAACTCCTCCCTCTGGTGTTGTAGATATTCACCGTCGTCGGTGATAGCTTAATGTTTCTCGTTTTCCCCCGTAACAAAAAACATGCTTGGGCCAATTTAAAACACACGGTGCAATGTGTAACCATATTAATGTTAATATTTACTTTAATCCAGATACCAAAATTAACTTACTTGAATCTTTTTAATTAAAATGCCGTGTGGATTTCATAACATTATGCTATTAACGTTGGAACTGCTAGCGCCATCTCTTGGCAAAACTGTGAGCATTAGGCGGTAAGAAAGGTAACAAAAATATAATGATAAAAAGCTTTTACCCTTGTTTTGTCCGTATTCTTTAATTATGCTCGTTTTATCTCGTATTTGAAATTTAATTCAATCAAATTCTGAAAGAAGCTATTTAGGAGAAATTAAAAACGTTAGAGTCGAGAGATGTCACATTCGAAAAGAAAATTAGAATAAACATACTTTATACACTTAGGTACCTTAGGGACGGGGATGGGGGATGAACAGGAGAAGGAAATATCCTTTTTCCTGTTTGTCTCTATTGTTGTTTGTTTCCTCTGTCTATTAAAGATAGGTAACACATATGCAAAACATTGCTTGTTGCGGATGCTTATGGGTTGGTCACTGACATCAGGTGATCCGCTTGCTCGCTTGCCATTTTCTTTAAAAAAAAAACAATAAGTTATCAAAATATCTAGACAGAATAAATGTCTACATTCATCTTTAAACTTCTTCCTGCCAATGAATCATTATATTACATTCAGCATAAATTGTAATTCCTCGCCGATGACGTAAACGCGAACTGGTCATCGGCGTAGAAAAGACATTTTACAAGTAGCACACCCATATTTATTCCACAATTTTCGTCTTTCAAAGCTTTGTAGTGTATTCTATAATTATTATTTTACGTGCAATTATCAAATGCTTAATTGAAGATCTTCAATTCTGTCAAATATAAATCTATAGATGAATTTATCTCATAATTCGACGAACTGCTGCGGGATTTTAAATATGAAAAAAGTCCTTGTGACTTAAGTCCACTATGTTCGAATGATATAGCAAATCTTATCCAGATCTAACGTTACGTCTTGTATCGGTTACTCACCACACTCATATGCATATACTTAAATTTAATTATTATTTTCATGTTATTTTGCGTCTACTAGGAACAGAATCAAGGACGCTTAAAGTTAACCTTAAATTTGTAGCTTACAATGAATACTTCATTCAATATACATGTATGCAAACGTTTACAAATTCACGCTAACACGTCAAGGATATGCAATTGGACTTTTTGCAAAACAAAATAATTTTAAAATGCAATTAATGCGTAACAGAGTATATAGTGCAATTTAATCTTAATACGGGTACAGCGCGACTGTACCGGCGCGGGCGGCACCTCTGTCGGCTCAGATGAAAGCGTCTCCGCGCGCCGCGCGCCGCTGCCGCAAATATTTATTTTAATTTAGTGGCCGCGGCGATCGCTCGTTAATCGCTAATGGATCCGCTCCCGAAGCTCCATACAGTGGTCTTCGCAAATCGATTGTTTTCAATTTAAAATTTGGTACGAGCGCTGGGACTCGCGGGTTTTTAACTCCGATACTGTGGCGGTAGCTTTGGCATACGGAAATGCCTTATTTCAGCCCGTTATCGCCTTGTTTAATTTTTATTTTGTAGGAGAAAGTGGCAAACGATCAATCAGTGCACCAGATATTACCGATATTGCGGGGCGATCATCCACTGGTAGAAAATAAATAGTCCCTTACAGTGCACCACAAAGCCCACCTAGTATCATTGTGGATGCCTATCCTATAGCCAACGATGCAATAACTTTATAATAGTATTATTACAAATTGTACTCGTCGCACTTTTAGGCCTGAATGCGATAAACTTATTAATTTTCATGCGATTGTCACCAATAGACGGAGTAATTCTTGCAGTAGCCAACGTAACAAAAGATAGGAGTTATCAAGATTTTGTGGTAATTACTTGAAACATGAAGATAATTGTTGCATGACACATAATGAACTGGCTTGACCCGTGCGAAGCCGGGGGGTTTGCTAGTATCAATTGAGATAAGTGCCTCCGTCGGCCGCTGCGAGCGCTGGCGCTGACTGCGCGTGTTTATATCAATATTTGCGAACGCTTTTTGTGGTAAAAAGGGCATTAGTGAACCCTTTTGTTGACGCACAACTAAGACGGTTTGCGTGTCAACATCGAAGGCAAATATTGGCCCTCGTCGGCTCCTCTGACTAACATAATCTGGTTTGACTTAAACGCTTCGGAGATATTTTTTTTAATTCCTTTACACTTTAGTAGGCTAACGGATCCACTTCCATGAGAAGCTGTTGCCGTGTTTTTAAAAGCGATTTATATGTCTATAGTCAATAATATTTGTATTTTAATTTCGAATATTTACCAACTCAACTCAATCACGTCTTTCAATCTCGCTCAAGAGTGTTGTGATCTCAAAACACTCTTGAGCGAGATTAGCGATTATCTAATCGCTTTTATTCGGTACTCCTACATCTAGATAGTACGTGAAGTAGAACGCTTGACCATGTAGTTTAAACAATGAATATTTGTACAAAAGCCTCAGACGGATCAGGATACCGAATTGTTATTGAATCTTGGAAATAATGGTTTTCATACACCTATTATATCCTATAATAACATATAATAAGCCTAATCTATTTTAAAAATATATAAATCTTTCAAAAGTGTTTCATTTTCAGATACAAAATTAACCACACGAGGGCTTCAGTCGATATATCGTCTGTTCCATTGTGAGCTCCTGTAACCAAAATAGCTTGAGCGATTATGAAGAGTGAGGTGTCATTCGATTCATGTTCTTAGCGTAGTGTCATAGGGCTGCAGTCCGCCGGCTTTATTGATTGTTTAAATTAACTATTACATTTCTTAAGTCGAATATCTCTGTGTCAAGTATATAGCATCTATTTTAGACAAACCACAATATGCTTTCCTAAAGAACTGGCATTTTACCGACTCGATCAACATTCAATTGGTTATTTTGTGCTCATATAACTTTTTACAATAGCTTTAAATAACAACTAACCTGAATGCGTTTCCTGGGCCCTTAACAAATACAAAATTTCACATATTGCTATGTCAATAAACTCCTTTCCTCTTATCTAAGTAGATAATTAATGTCCGGCGCGATATAACAATACGGCTTGGCGATAGAATTTTCACGTTGACATTAAATTTACAGGCCCTCTCGGAATTTTAGGAGAACTGCAGCCATTAGCGTTACATCAGACTTTAGGTACTACTTTTTATCGAAAAGTAAATGATCATCAGACCAGGCTCAGTCAGCTTGTATCTTTTGTAAAATAATTTTCCTGATCACAATAACACCTATTCTTGTGCTGTAGAATAGGTATGCTTGTACATTATAACGACGGCAATAAAAACCTAACTAAACAGATAGATCATAGTGGTGGCTAATGAGATAATATGAAAACTTCGGAAAATATCGAATTAATCATAAAATAATAATAATAAATCGGCCTTTTCTAGAATGTTTCCCACTGCAGGAACACAGGCCTCCTCAGCGAGAGAGGGAATGAGCCGTAATCCACCACGCTGGCCCAGTGCGGGTTGGTGGATGTCACATGTCTTCGAATTTGATGGTTCTAAGAACATGCCGGTTTCCTCACGATGTTTTCCTTCACCGTTTTTGGAGCAGTGGTGATGAAATAAATTTACACAAAGTAAAGCGCTTGCCTGGGTTCGAACCCGTGACCTACAGTACGTAAGTCGGGGTCTAAACCGCTGAGCCACCACTGCTCCATTATTAATCATACCTATATTATTATTTCATATATTATACATTTTTTGTTATTGCTTCTTATATTATTGCCTCTTATCTTAGTTAGTTTATTTTATTCACCAACAGTGTTCTCTGAGTTTACATGATTCTAATTTGCAACCGATGATTGTACGAAATTGCTCCTAAATAATAAAGCATGTATCGCAGCAGTCAAGACTTAATTATGTCTTTGTTTAGAAAAAATAATGAAGTTGACAGTTTCGTAGCTTGTCGCCAAAAGTATTGCGACCTCCATGTTTAATCGATCGAGACGTGCAATGTTCGGCCGCCGGTGCGGAACATCCGAGATATCGGATCGACGATATTCGAATTCAATCGATACTGCATAATCGCCGGTCGCTTTGCCGAAATCCCGTCCGACTGATCGACCGTCCGCGCTCCGGCGAATTCCGAACGTTCGTAATAAAATAAAATCGACGTTCTATAGACTCGAATCACGTTCCGATGCCGTTCTGCGAATTAAAATCACAAAAAGCGAGACAGGGACGGCCGCCGTGCCGTACGAGTGAACGAGCAACATAATATGCTACATAGCATCCACGCCCTCTATACGAATAAAATTCAAAATAAGATTTCAAAGGAAGCAAAAAAGGAAAAATGACGCCGCTTTGGGTTTCTCTAGTTCGTTAGAGCGGGAGCGGTATACTTAAGTCGCTCTGTCTTTGAGGTTAGTTGATATGAGTTATGGCGCGTGTGTTTGCCGCGCGAATTAGCCATTTGGCGCGAACGCGCGGGGCGACGCCCGACGGCGACGCATTGCCTGCGTTCGAAAACGTGCCACTGCAATCGAATGAGCTCCGGGCCCTTAATTATGTTAAATTTTCAATGTAAAAACTATTTATCATTTTCTTTCGAAACCCTTCAGCCAAACCTTCTGTAATATGTAATATGTACAACAATGTTTTAAAATCACTACACCTTAAGACATATGTACTGGAAATATATATATAGTTATATGCTAAGTTACCAAGTGCTCTGCTTACTATTTATAAATTAGGAACGTGTTATAACTACTTGTTTCGTTCTAGTTTCGAAATTATGCAATTTTACAGCGACATCTAGGGGCCAATAGCATACAACTTCGAGTGTTTCTAAGCAATCTTTATTACTCTACGCAATTATATTTTTTTATTGTACTGTTATATTCTATTTGCATAGGTATTTAAAGCAAATAAAAAATCAATTATTTGTTCTTCTTAACATATTTCTTCTAATAATCAAAACCTAACACTATATTTACTAAAAATTACTGAAAAATGTTTATGGATTGATAAGCACATGTTGTATTTATTTTATATAATGTATTCAAATCACTTTATTTCAAATTACAAAGTCAGCTTTAATAACAGTAGATAACGAAACTCGCATGAAAGATACATTTTAACACCATGAACAATATGAATCGCCTCTAATATCTCAATTAATTTCATAGAAATAAAACTCGAACGTTTTGTTTATTGCCTGTGACCGTGTCGAAGCGATTCTATCGCGCAGACCCGTGGCGCCATCTACCGACAGTTATACGCACTGGAGCTTGGATAAAGATAAACCGGCGCCATAAACTCGATTCGTGTCCGTGCCGTCGACTGCGAGCTTTGAACGATTAATGTCATAATTATTTATACGAACGATAGAATTTCTTAATACCACAGACAACAATTAAATTAAATTTTAAAGAGTTTGATATGACTTTATAAATTGTACACATCAACTAAGAGACAGACTTTTTTATATTTCGTAATTGGTTAAACGTCTATTTTTGGAAAGCTGATTATTTGTTTTTTTTTCGACTTAATAGAAAGATGGTAATATTCAAGCGCAGGTATTGTACGTTTGTATGTATGTCTGCTCCATTGTGATCAGTGGCCTAAATGTCTTGACCGATTTCAGTTCGTATCTCTCTCTTATTCTCCGGAGTAACAGCGCATAAGACGTCAGCATATAAACCATATAATGGAAGCAAAGCATTATTACTGTCAATGATAGTGATACAATCAGGAGCGTATTTTCTTAACTATTACTTGTTTATTGTTTGGATATACTTTTCTGGTAATCCGCCGAGGCTTCGCCGGGGCTGCACTACTAACATTGATCCGATAGATACCAAATTTCACAGGATTGGCTAGACCCATCTGAACCCTTACTGAAAAATTCATCGAAATCGGTCCATCCGTTACGGAGTCTATAGGGAACATACATACAGAGATCGCATTTTAAATATATAGATAGATTTTACAACTTTTAACTAAATTAAGTTTCGATAATTCACGATTTTTTCAAAATACTCACGTAGTTCTTATATTCAATATATGCTTTTATTATTTAGGAGCGATTTCGTACAATCATCGGATCCAAATTAGAATCATGTAAACTCAGAGAACACTGTTGGTGAATAAAATAAACTAACTAAGAAGATAAGAGGGAATAATATAAGAAGTAATAACATGAAATGTATAATATATGAAATAATTATATAGGTAAACTTGTATCGGCTTATCACGGGCGTTAAGCTTGGATCACAAAACTCCATCCAGGTAGTATTGATAGACACCTAAGTATTGTGCAATGATTGACAGTCTATATGCAACTGTAGCCTGTTTTGTATTTCATAGTTATTGTTAGCCACCTTTTCAGTATAAGGAAGAAATCTTTGGACGATATCGTGCCCTCTGAGATAGGCAGAGGATTATGTCAGATTGTACCCACTAACACCTCCTACATCCACTAGTACAAGCGTACTCTGAAGGCGCTACAACAACTATACTTTGAGAAAATCTTTAATAATAAGGAACACGCAAGTGCTCCTTTGCACTAACACACGAATGACAGCACTCCCCTAAGCAAGTCTATCCCTTCAAGTTAAGTAAAGTCCAGAATCATTATAAAGGCCACAAGCCACAAACACATATCAGCTCGGATTAATGTTTTTATCAACCCGGCAACGTGAAGAGTATAATCCTGAGCGATACGTCTCAAATAATTATTTTAATCGACAAGCTAAATTATCGATATAGCGGAGACCACCGCGAGTTCCGATTTACATATTAATACCGCTGCCAGCTCGTAAAATAAAGAAATTGGACGGACGGATAAAAGTGCCACAGTTAAAGCCGACGCCATACCACTATAATTTAATTTTAATGTCATCGCTTCGAAAACGAGACGGCCTGATTGCGCCGGTTCGGTAAAAAAAACGAAATTAAAAAGTTCTATGAAGCCACTCGCACGTCGGTCTATATCTACGATACGATTATGTGATGTGTGCTTGTCAAAACAGATTATTTCTCTTTAAAATCGTGTCAATTCCGACCGTATTATACGAACTATAAACTATGTTTTTACTTTCTTTACAATTTTTTTTAGTAATCATGAAAGATATTAAAGGTGTGCATATTTTACTATAGTTGCTTGATATAATTTACTTTGTAAAAGGATAACAAATGTAAATCAATTAAAAATAGTAGGTCTAACAGCTCTGAGTCGGCCTGTAGTACTCTGCTGCACAGTATCTCGAGCTTTTTGATGTCTACTGCTGGTCACAATAACTTGATATTGATTCACTAGATGGCGCTAGCATTTTAGCTTAGCTTTTTCTGCTTTTCAGTAAACAGATACATAACACAAATCTCTCACGCCTTTATGCTCGCAATATTAAGAATATTATATAATATATAAAATGATCCCGAAGTATTCGCTTCACATACTTATTCATTATATAGATTTGAATCGCATTGTAAATATTTAAGGCTATAAAACAAATTTTATTAACACGAACCTCGCGACCGCCGCCGCCGCTGCTGTTACGATTAGTTCAAATTGCGTTTAATTTGATTGAATGGGTTGATGACGCCAACATCCGCCGGGACCTTGATTTGTTGTCGCGGAATGCTTTGCGCTGCTGGCCATTCTCATAAAATAATTCAATTTGGTATTTTTTGCATGTAAACGCTTTAGTCCTTTCAATGGGAAATCGTAAATTGACTTGACAGTTAGTGCCAAATACCTGGATTTATTAAATACTATATAAAGAAGATTTTTTTTGTAAATGTTTAATGTTACGAGTGTGAAGAGCTTCTTTTGTGGAAGATGTTGGCAAACGAGCAAGCGAGTCTTCCGATATAAGGAGACCGCTATCCATAGGCAGCAACAAGTGAATGAGTCCCAGATGCGCTGACCTAGGATATTCCTTTTCCCAATACATCCCATCCGCATCCAATCATCACCTTCCCATGATATCCTTAGTTGGAAAGGATAGGAAGAGGAAGAGGAAGATGACTGAAATCGGGCCTACGGCGTCGTCGCTCATCAGACGAAATGCATAATACTTCTACTTCTACCGGTCGAGCCGGCCATTTCGTGCAATAGATGTTGTCGTTGCGGGCTCTACCACTGTTAATTATTAAATATTTTTCTTCTTCTGTCTTCCGCTTCCCGGTTAAAATTAGACTATTCTTTAATTCTTGTAAGTGCTACGTCACTACGAAACTAACGCTAGTTTAATAACAAAATATAGTAACAATTTTTTTTTGAAAGTACACCAGAGTGCGACTCTCGGAAAATCTAACAACAATTGTCACTTTGTAAAGGAATAATAATTATAATATTATTATTGCTTATTATTATCCGGGGGTCAGCTATTGAGAAAGAGCGCCCGACTTGTTTACTCGGAAGCAAGTAACGATTAAATCAGTTTAGAAATGCTATTATTGAGATCGAGCGACCACTGGTTTTTGGGATTTTATGTAATAAAGTGTGTTTCGCACGCGTGTACAGTAGTACACAATATCTACTTTTTGGAAAACCAAAAGAATTGATTTGTTTGACCTAAAGATTTAGCGCAGCCTAAATTGTTTTATTCTAGTTTAACTTGTATAAACATAATTTAGTTATGAATAAATTATTTCTTTACGAGTTAATTAAAAAAACAAACAATGCAAAAAGAACACAGTTCCTCAGACTTACCGACGTACGAGCATTAACATGCAAATATAATGTATCACATGTTATGTATCCGTTTCCATTGTACCGTCCGTTACGAGGCTCGCGGCTCGCGGCTCGACTTATTTACACCAGAACAGCCGACGTCTGCTCATTTAGAATAAACAGGCACCGCTTTGAATATTGATATACGAAGCGCGGTCGGCCCACTCGACGGCGGCCGAGGAATTCTAATAGAGGTCTTTGCATACAAACAGATTATTTTTGCAACACAAAACCCACCGGCAACAATGGACACACATATCTAGATTACGTCCATACGCGCGCGTCATTTTAATAGCGTCCCCTTGGCGCTTATCTTCTTTAGCTTCCAGGCATCGACAAGACGCACTAGACGATACTCAGCTGGGATTCGAAAGACTCTTCTAGAATACAATTGTTTAATATAAACAAACATGTTCTCCCAAATATATGTTTATCTATACTATGGATTCATTTGGTTCTTACATATCTTAATTTAATTTTTAATTAAAAAAGAGGTTTCTTTGTCTGTAATTGGTAAACTACTGAATGGACTAAATGAATACTTCACCATTAGAATATATTATCCAGAAGAATCATAGGCTGCAATTTGATTTTACAATTTTGAAATTGATCCGGGCGATGCCGGGCATTGAAGCTAGTGTACACGTGAATACAAGAGATTATTTTAATAAATCATTGCATGAGGTAACTTGATATTAAACTTTCGGACGACCACTGCTAGGGGAGCGAGTATCTGGAGAAAAGCTACAAAAAAAACTTGCATCGTAAACGATTTAAATTGAATGGCTAATACTATAATTTGGGTGACGGAGGGGTCACGGCAACGTGTCATTATGTGTCGCAAACTGTCTGCTAACGCGCGCCTCGTCCAGTAATATTTAACGTGTAATAACAGCTTATTGTGTTACTGATCAGTTTATTTGAAAAAAAAAATCAACCCAACAGATAACGTAATCTATCCGAGTTATTTTAATCTTGTCTATGGTTAGCAGTCATTTGATATCGGGTGTACCTCTTGCATGTTTGTCACCTCCTTCCATAAAAAAATATGTCTACTTGACCATAGTGCTCGGCGAGATCGTGGTACTTTATCGACTAATCTAGTAAGAGTCGCTGTATACGTGGCTGTGGCTGCCATTCCAGAAACATTGTCCTCATCGACCGACGTTACAGCCAGTTTATCAATACTTTTTCATTTGTCCCCAACAAAAAACCGTTGTGTTAACTGCGGGAGCCTTGTTTAATAGACAATGAAGAATTAATAATTCAATAATCAACGATCAATGTCATTTATCCACCTGTACGGTTCAATCTTCGTAGAATGCGCCCAGTTGAGTCGGGTTGGTTACAATTATAGCTTCAAGTAGGCATTGATTTCTTTAACTGCCGCCTTTGAAAGAGATCGTGATCAGCTCATGTATGATTCATCGACACACGCAATAATGATCCTTAATGACACGTGGGGTGAGAACGGCCACAAGACGCCGCGGCGAGCCATTACACTTCCTTATCGATGTAACTCTATTATTGACGCACAAGTTTTTACTGATCATTCCTTCTAGTACTTATGTTAGCTTCGATACCTTCTTACATTCACTGATATATTAGTTACTTTACACAGAAGTTATGATACCAGGCCTTGCAGTAATTCCTTCAAATCTGAAGACAGCGAATGGATTAGGTAGTCTCGAAGTCTAAAACGAATTCATTTTCATAAGCCACGTGCAATGGGTAAAGGGTACGAACGAGCAAGCCACTCACCGGATATTAAGTGAATACCTCCACCTATCGACATACGCAACAACCCGAAATTGTGGTCCCACTTGGGGTCCCGTGTTGTCTTGCAGTTGTATGCTTAATTTTATTAATAAACTAGTGACCGCCCTTACATTTACATTCATAATATTAGTAGGGATTAAGCATGCTAATTCTTAATTCACATCGCTATTCTTGTGTGGTACACGTCCCGAAGAAACTGAAGCCAACAGCTACTGATGCCTGTACCCGTTTCTAATATATTAGGGAGACTATATTGTCACTTTGGAGACATTAGCGGTCTAAAACCATTCGTTATATACCTGGATTCGCTTTAACCACTAAAGATTTCGACCCCTCATCATACAATGTAAACTTAATTTACCAGAATAACAAATATAACGTAAATAATTCTATACCGCGCGTAATCCAAGGAAAGAATGTCTGAACAAATTTGCAACGATCAATAAAATCTATTTAAAGAAGTTCTGTATGAGGAAGGAACTAAGAGTTTCCAGCTAGGGCATGTACAGTACACCTATTGTAGCTACAAGTATCAAGTGAACTCAGTGCCTAGAAAGTACCTAGATCAAATAGAACGCTCACTTGAAAACTACTTGCCATTTGCGCAAAATTGACGGAAAACGGTCTTGGTATTGTGGGTAGCCGGTGGGGTAGTCGACGATTATGTATCGCTTGCGGAGGAAAACATTCACCTTTTGTTACGGTTAAAAGAAAATAGTCTTTAAATATTTAAAGCAAGATTATAGTTTGTATGTTTATCTATTTATTTAATTAGTTTATAAATATCAAAGCTATGGTATTCAACAGTTTCTACAGCCTCCGTCTACACTGATCAGACGATTGAATTTTGTAAATCTGAAATGTTCGTTATCCGACCAGTAATTAAGCAATGACATTTGTTTTTAACGAACGCTACAGATGCAAAATATCGAAGTGGGCCTGCAGTATCATAACAAAAGAGACGAGAATGCCGAGTGGTACTGATGAATCGCAACTATTGTGGGCTGGCGATTCGATGAATTGCGACCAATTACGATTGCTCCCAATAAAGCAAGTCGCACAGCGAGCGGAGCGTCACCGAGTTACCTTCGCAATCAATTGCATTCAAAGGCAACTGACTGATGACGTCTTTGCATTGTCAAGCAATATCTAGTAGAAATAAATTAACAAATCATCATTTCTTCATTATTTTAGTGTCAATGTGTTAATATGTAACGCTCTCCACAATTATAAGAATTTCTATACTAAGCTCTACTTTATCAGCAATAATTTTATGCTTACAATTTCGTTCGCGTTTTATATTTTATTTAAATGAAATAGCAAATTAGTAAGTAATTTATTAATATTACTTTTAACTAGGCTTATTTATGCTCGGGTCAGAAATTGGTATACAATGACAATAGTCGAATGATGGTTTCGAACACATAAGTTAATGTTTCGCAGTTAACCTTTATAAAACAATTTTTTGCCCCCTTGGGGGTTGAATTTCCGATAATTCTTTATGATTGCTCGCCTAGATCATAATCGAAGCTTTCTTTAAAAGTTCAGTAAGCTCAATACTGTCGGGTGTTCGTTGTCCAATCTTTTATTTAACATGGACACTCTTAATATAGTCGGAGTCTATATTATCGACATTTAAATTTTATTTAAAATATTATTTTTAAGGTCATTCGCCTTTGTGTGAATAAGTCAAAATGAAATTATAAAAAACATTTGCATAATCTCTTGATTGCAATTTTCGTATGTTAATAATTTCTTTCAAATCTGTAAATATTTTACCTCGATATGGACAAGAAGCTAACAGATCAAGTTCCTAAGCTGTTTGAAGTGTGTCACGCAGACGATCCTGAACTCGATGCACAAGTACCAGCCGCGCTTCCACCTCGTGCGCGCCAACGACATCCTCAAGCTGCCCTACTCCACCTTCCGGACGTACGTCTTCAAGGAGACGGAGTTCATCGCCGTCACCGCGTACCAGAACGAAAAGGTTTCATAAATTATATTTACTTTCTCTCATATTCATGATTATGATGATTATGATGATTTGACACATGATTATTTAAAAAAAAGGACTTGAGTTTGAATAAGTAAAGGAAAGGGGAAGGTCATCTTAAGTATTTTATAATTTTGTTTGTATTCATGAATGACTTAAAGCAAACAATTGTCGTAACTTAGAAATTGCTTTTATAGTCTTTAAGAGTAACAATGCATCTACAACTTTTGCTTATGTCATGGGGTTCCATGTTACGTGTGTGTTGTTCTAAGGTGGTTACGGGGAATCTTAAACTTGGCGACAGGTAAGGTCCAGAATTGACTGGCCCTTTAAGTTGATTTAAGTGTGTATAGTATGGAGGTACATCGATATATATGTCCGCATCTTACCTAACTAGGAAAACATCATCGTAATATGAATTGTAAGTAACAGAATGATCACAGTTTCAAAAACTAATAAAAGCATGAAAGTTATACCAATGGATGAAGTTTGTTACTGTACGGCGATGGTTTTATCATTTCATGTTGTTCAGATAACGCAGTTGAAGATAGACAACAATCCTTTCGCCAAAGGCTTTCGGGACACGGGCGCAGGGAAGAGAGAAAAGAAGTAAGTATTTAATCTTATATATAAATATATCACAGCCCACATATTATCACACAAATTTATATTATTAATTTCTAATAACACAACGATACATTCGTGGCTTGCTTCGAGCTTCCTGGCGATTGAATAAAAGAGCCTTGGTCTATGAATACCATTGCTGAATTTAGGAAATTATAGTTAGTACCTTGACTTAATAATACAGCAATGGACTTAACACCTTTTATTTTTATCTTCTTACTTTATTTTAAGAAAGGTCTTGAGAAAAGTGGAATTAGACCACGCGAGTTACGTCTATCTAATAAATGCCCAGTTTGTTTTGTTACTTATTAGTTAAAAATTATATATTCCGAGACACATTTTTGTTTTGATTTTGGGAGCGAAATTAATTTAATTAAGCTTGTGGAAGGAAAACAAGGTTAAGTGGGGTTATAGTCACTAAAGCCCCTAGGTGGCGATCCTCGAGTGAGATAGGCCCCGTATCCAGGATCTCCAGCGTTTACATTTCTATCTAGATTTGTGAGAAATCTAAATACCTAAGCCTTATCGTCAATCGGAGCCATTTAAATTATCCGATATGATAGCGTTTCGCTTCAAGTAAAAGGCGAAAGATTAACGACAACGCGAACGGGGCAGCGTTTAAAGCGAAGTGAGCGGCTGACGAAATTAGCCCGCTATCTGCGAATCGCTCCAAATTAATTAGGGCACGAGCACCGACGCTATAAATGTACCCGCCCGAAGTAGGACCACCATTGACGCGCCCACAACGTCGGACATTTTTTGGACTATTTTGTTTACGATTAAATTTATCTTCGACATTCGATTTTTAAAACTAAATTATTAGTAGGTATAATATTTAACAAGAACTTTCTAATTGAAAAGAGCTATAGGATAATATAGCAGCACTTAATGGAAGCAAAAGCAGTCGAAATAGCTATTAAAGTCGACTCGTAATGTGATACATGTATCGAGTTAGCGAAAACAAATGGGGTCGAAAGATCTGGATTAGAGGTCAAGTGTGAGAAGAAGTGAGGGGTGCTCTTGTTCCAGATGTACCGATAACCTTAAAATGACGGTGATAAATGAATTTATGGTATTCCGTAAAGCGCTATCGCCGTACATTTGAATACGTTTTTTAAAATCGTGGCAATATATAACTGCAGTTTATGTCATTGCCAACGTTTCAAATAAGCAAGCGACCATGTATGTAAAGCATAATCAAACCGACCTTTAATATAGATACCTGCCAAGACCCAACATTAATTATCCGAAATGTCTGACACAGTAATGGTTACCCCGGCCGACACCCAACACGACCGAGCGCCGTTGGAAATTCAAATTAAGCCAATCCGGCGCCTCCTTATTCGTGTTCGGTTAAAACATAGCGGCAGCGCCCGGAATGGTGGAGTCATTCCAGTCGCTTTTTCCTTCGTCTTTAGCATGCCGGGGAGAAAATTGGATTTCCACGATAAAATCGACTTCGGGTTTTTTTCCTGCCGCGTAATTTGCTCGCGCCGCGGGGAATAGCTCGCGGTTCTAATGTCTAATTCGAATGAGAACTCAATTAGCATCTATTAAGCTGAAGAAAATAAATTTTACAGTTTTTGTATGGTCAAAAGACGCGAACACCAAGTAGGTAATCTGCTAATGTATGTTTTAAATATAATATAAGCGCTTTCAGACTCATTTGTAGTTAAAAAAAAGCCCTTTCTCTTAGTAGAAAGCGATAAAAAATTATGAATCTATTGTTCGTATTTGCTACTATTTGTGATACATAGTCAATTAATAAAATAAACAGATAGTTCATGCTATCCGTATATAAGGAGTTTCTATGTATTAATGTGTATAAATATACGACGGGACCGAATCCTAATCAACGACCAACTAACATATCCAACATGTTTTTTTACCTATGCCAGTTTTTATATATTTTGTACGATTTTTTCAGGATCAATTAAACGATTATCTTAGTAGTAGTAGTATCTTAAATAACATGCCAGTGGATACATCTTCATACATAAATGCCCACGTTTTAGTATGTACCGCACAGGGTTCAGAAGTTCCCTAATTTAAAAGCGGACCACTCACTACACGGCTGTCGGCGCTAATTGAAAAATTATCGTGACTTTACCTGATAAAGAGTTGAGATATAACGCTTAAAAGCTTCGTGTGTGGTTTTCAATAATGCATTATGGTTATAAAAATGTCTTAAAATATGGTCTCACTGTTTCCCCAGTTATTGATGTATGTATTTCTGTTCAGTCGTGGTATGTATATCTATGTATGTACACACATAAAGAACTGAGTGATTATAACAACGCACAGGCCTTACTACTGAGCCTAGCGACTCTGCACAGACATTTCTTTTATTACGTAGGAGAGCACTATGAAAAGGTTTTCTAAATTCATCCCCTAAAGGTCTAACATCTCCTACGTTAGATCTTTAAAGTATCTTTCTGCTATAAAAAGCAGAGGGCAATTCACCTAACTTATTGTTTTGGTAGATACGCGTTTAGTAAAGAACAAGGTGCTTGTTGAGTGTGCCTGTTGAACGACTGTTCTTGGATTGATACGGCATTAATAACTTCAAAGGGGCAGTTCTTCATTAGATCAAAGGGCGACGACGGTCGAATGATTTCATTAGTGACCAAGTCGTCACGCTCGCTTCTCTCTTTTATATTAATGGAGACTCAATATCGTACCTGTTTATCATAGATTCTATTACGTGAAACAAAAACTTCGGCAACATTTTTAACAATATTGCGTGTGCGGACGTGAAGCCAGAATCTCGTGTAAACAAACCACCACGCTGAAGGCAATTTGAAAAATCACACGTCCGAGAGAGAATTTAATGCGCTTACTTAACATTTTGCGCCGGAACCGCGCGCGCCGCAGCTTCCGAATTAGAGGCAACACGGCCGCGGCCGGACGGCGGAAGCTCATCTTTTCAAAATGGCCGGCGACCGGAAGCGCGGGAAACGTGAGCGTTTTGACAAACGCGGCGCTCGTGAAAAGCGGGGACACATGCCGCATAACTCATCGTTTCCCTTTGTGTTGTAGTGATGCCATGAAGTTGTTGAAACATGGATATTTGTCAGTATTATTTGTATTTAAGTAAGTCTAATACCTACGTCTTACTGTCGATAACACGTTTTCGCTCAACATTACCTTTCCGAATATTATAGCTTAAATAACTTCATGAAAGTTATTCATCTCAGCAATTACTTTAGCAATTATTTTTTTATTATTTTAGGGTGAAAAACTTCGTGGTAACGAAATTAATTTTAAGCTATTGCGAATAAAATATATAATTGAAATGATGTCGTTAGAGTAATAGCTGAAATTAGAGTGTAATTATTCAAAAGCGCCTGGACAGATTCATCGAATTAAAAGTATATTTTAAAGCAGCATCTTATTACTAATTTTATCTTTTCGTTCCCGACGTTTCAAGCACTTTCGGTCACAACACCTTCTTGACAGTAATTTATTTAAACAAATGATATGAAACATTGAACTATTATAGATAAATACTAAGAAAAATCCTAGTAAACCGAATCGTGTGGTTGGCCTACTACGATGGTGAGTTTTGCAGGACGATTGTTCGCATGCCCGCCGCGTCTGAACGAACGGCGCATAGCGCTTTTGAGACCGCACATTGTAACGTGTGTTTACATGAATTTTCGACTACATTTAAGTACACAATTTTAATTGTATTCACACTTGTTAACACACACCCATGTATCTATACGGGAACATTAAATAAAGCCACTTGACATTAATTGTTTGTGACAATGCATTTTGTTTAAATTTCAGTGATATTAATACAAAGTTTTCAACTAATTTGTATTTTAATGGCGCAAAATAAAACCTCAGAGCGTTTTATATCAAATTGCTTATGATTTACTTTTTTTTCTTTTATAATGCTTGGCACGCCCGTTTTATGTCAACCTACTTTCTAGAACTTTATTTTAAAATAGAAAATCAAATAAATGCAAATTTAATTTTTTTGCGAGATTCTCTAGTTGTTTGTTTGTTACAAAATTGTCACTTAACTTCATAATCCGTGTTTTGTTTATTATTTGTACTCGCGTTTTACGATATTACTTTGGTGCAACATAATGGCGAATAAGATTCAAAATTCTTACTTTAAAAATTACATTTACAAATAAGGTCAGTAACAAATGAGAGTAGTTCCCATTTGCTCCTTATAACCTGATGTAACAGTATAAAATGAGACACTTTTTCCTCTTTTTGTTCCATAGAACTATACATAGATACTAACTTCAAAAGTCTAGAGCCATAAATCAAACTGGAAATTATATATGTTGCGATAATCTTCCAAGCCATAATTATGTAACATTGTTTGTAATGTTCCTTTTTGTGAAAATGTAAGGCTGTGCTACGACAATGTTGTAAATATTATTATATCCTTAAAGGAAAGGATTTTTGTAAATATTTATGCAAGCGAGTCAAAGAAAGCACTCTCTTAGCCGACAGTAGTGATTTCAAACATTAATGACACTAAAAAAAATAATTCTACTGACCAGTTTCATAAGAGAGAGGTCTTTCCTTGTTCCATGGAACAACTTGGAAAATAAAAGTGCCTATTACATGTTCTATGGTACAAAATGGGAAAAAGACTTATTTTGTGCTATGACGTCATGTTCCATAAAACTAACAATAAATTCTCAACAATGAAATAGGATTTATTCGGTCACTGATCGTGGTTACAGATTTACAAAACAAAACTCGCTTTTAGAACGTATTATAAAACTACAAAAAGATGTTACCAACACTCAAATTTAAAACAACCGAATTAATGGCACAAATTGAATTCGTTACGCGGTTACCGTGTGGGTACAATAGACAATGCGGAGGGAGTCCAGGACACCTCTTTAATATACCGTCCTTGTCTTCCCGACGACAATGGATTCAATAAAAAGCTTCCCATCCGAGGGGTCGCGAACTAACTGCAGCGTTTTAGGGATAAAAATTTGGCAAAATTACAAGGCGGCCCACCCTGGCGTCGCCCGTTTACATTGTAACGCGAACACCCTAATGCGAGCTTATCCTAGGGTTGCAAGACTTGTTTTTTTTTGCTCTTAAAATGTGAAATTTATTTTTGATTTAAATCCTAGTCGATTGAAAAACACGACCGTATATTTCTAGGTAGAGTAGAAAAGGCAGAGAGAAGAACTGGCGGAGAATGGCTTGCGTACGTCACTCATGAGACGAAATATACATATATACAAGTAAAACTTATGAATTTAGCTGGCATTGCTGACCGATTCATGCGATGGCTTCTCTTCTCTCTACATCTAAATGCATTAGAAAATATTGATATAAATTCACTTTTTCTTAACACTCTACAAAATTAGTGAAAAGGTTCTACACACACATAAAAGACTAATTGATTTTCCTAATTTTGTATCCGTTTAAAGTCTCTAATAAAACATTATTTCTTTATCTTTGTGATGTTTTTTTTATCTCAATTAATTTGTGGCAGCCCTGTATTGAGGGTAAGGGAAAATTAAATTCTATCAAGCGGTGATGAGACGAGTTAATAAAATGAATTTAGCGGGTCCCGCAATCAGGAGCCGGGGAAGACGCGTCGGTGGCCAGGGGCCCGTAAAACAATGCCCGCTATAAACAGTTGTTTGTTTTTGTTGCCGCGGCGACAGAAGGCAAATAATTGCCGCAGCTTCGTGGCTTTTGGGGTCACGTTTTTAAATCTTTTTAAACGTTTATCTTTTCATATATAGGTAGTTCTTTTTTTACACGTCTGTAATGTAACGTGATATGAAACATTAACGCTTGCAGCGGTTATTATTGCGTTTAAATGCGCACTTATGTTTTGTCCTAACTAATGATATTGAAGAATCTGGCTGAATAATAGATATTTAAGTTTCGAATGTGTGTAAACTTCCCGAAAATATATTTATTTATACTCAAGTGAGTAATGAAAAATATTTGAGTTCATTTCTAATGATGTAAAAATAAATGAAAATCCCCTTCCTGATAACTTGATCAAAGGATGAGTCCGGACCATTGATCCGATACTATAAAGTCAGATGTCCTTTGAAGAGGACTTATTTTTCGCATTTTACGTTTAAAAGTGCACACCTCCGTGAAAGGGCGGCGGTTTAGGGATTCGGCACTATCATTAGGAGATGATTAACCTTTCGTCGGCCGGGGGTCGCGGCGGCCCATTACACAAAATGTCAAACGTGTGACACCCTTGTTTCGTTTTCGACGACCATCCAAGGTTAAAAAAAAGTGCAAGGTGTCGTTTTGACACTAAAGCATTTAATTGACGAAGTGGTATTTTACCTCACAGAAGACAGGCGTGAAGTAGAAGTATGTTCTTTGTTTTGTCAATTACAATTAATAGTTCTGTTCCCTTTCCCATTCTTTGCTTACAAGGATGAGATGAGAGCGGAAAAAGGATTGGATGGTGAGATGATGGATGGGGAAAAGGGAAAAATCCTTTAACCCGTCTTTCGCCTCCTCTGTCTATTAGAGGGGGCCAGCGTTTCTGCAAATCGTTTGCTTGTTGTGGGGATGTCAAAAGGTAGCTAGCGGTCACTTAACATCGGGTGACTCGATGGCTCGTTTGCCTCCTTCTACCATAAAAAACATAAATTATAAATAATAATCTACCCACGCCTCTCACCGTATTGGATTTATGTTCCAATATGATGAGTACTTTTATGTCGCCAATCCGTGTTATGTCACCAATCTAGTTGAGATACGTTGGACTAACAGGTTTCACTTTAAAAACATAATTTTGTTTGTCTTTTACTTCATTTAATAATTCCATATACCCGAAGCATACCTTTCCCGGTACTAGCTCTGTACCTCGTTGTTGTATTACATAAACGGACCAGCGTCAACTGGTACAGCTGTACTGTCTCACGATTGCATTTGAATAATTAACGGCTTCTGCTAAAGACACGACATTTAAATGTTATTTAGTCCCCGGACATGACATTGCATTAATGTTTTCAGTCCTATACGAATTACGCCACTTTTCTAAGGTTAATTATAAATATCAAAGGGAAGAATCTGGAAATTTTAGCAATATTTTCTTAAAACCACATATAATATGTGTACATATAATCTATAGATATAGTTTTATCTGTTCCCACATTGAATACTACATAACAAAATTGAGTAAATTTTGTATTAAAATTTACTCAAATTTGTTATATAGTTAGGGTGGATCTTACCAACTAGCATAAGCTACCATTTGTCGCAAATACAAAATTTCATAGGGGTGAGAACCCATCAATTATCAAGTTAGGGTTATAAAACGTTCGTAAATAAATTGTTGCCTTCGGTTAGAAACTGGAAATTTCACACTAGAAGGTAATATAAGGATCGGAGGAGGAATCTTTGATGTCAATGGTACTTAAAGTAATTATTCTACGCAAAGAAACCGCGGGAGCCAACTAGTAAGCAATATACAGAATACCTTATGTCCTACGCTGCGATAATTACCCGGGCTAGCTATTTGCTGACATATCTCAAGCCAATACATGCGTCCACCGCGCACTGCTGGGGATTCCGAAGCCGCGACTCTTTGAATAATCACAAGTGATGCTATTAGCAATCTATTCTCGCATTGTGTGGTGCTGAGAATGATCGAATGAAACTTGTCATTACCTCAATGTTCATTATTGATGGTTTGCTTATAATACGGCCGGCGTATCTTGGCGAATGTGAACATAGGCTCTGCAAACCTTAGCGCATGTACACTCGTAAAGAAAACTGTTACCGATGGTCAATCTCTAGCCTAGACCACCGACCCCCGTACATCGCCTCATGCCACCATATTGTTCCTAAAAAAAGTCATTGCGCAACCATCTGCGCGAAGTTCAGACTCGCCGTCGACGTCGACGTCGGCCGTATACGTAAACTTCACTTGATGATGTTGCTCATTTAAAAAATAAAATAAACAATAATGTTTAATAAGCCCCATAATAAGTCCAAAGTAACTCGGCTGAAATCATTTTCTTTCGGGCTCTTTTCGTCATCTACGGTCAAAAAAAAGATTACTTCAATAAGTTTACAATTGTAGAATGCTTGGCGTCTTCTCATTTGAATAGTATTCATGCATCAAGTAGCTGTTGCCCGTGGCTCGGCCCGCATTTCATCATCATTTTCCACGCTCGAAAATTTTGTCAGATGATTCAGCATATAATAACTTCGAATTATAGGCGATATTTTGTTTATGACCGTTTTATGTACCTCGGGAACAGTTTTATTTCGAAGAGCTAATTAAGTACCCCATGTCATTTTCTGCAACAATGTGTGTACGAAATTTCATGGTAATCGGTTGATTTGTTAAGGAGTTAAGCGTAACAAACAAACAAAGTCACATACATTCGCATTTATAATATTAGTTAAGATCTGTCTATCAGCCGTCTAATAATTTGCTTATGATTTATTTTATTAAAAAGTTGCTGTTTAAATAAATAAATAAAGACCAATATAATTTCGTAGAATATGCCTTAATGCCAACCCGCTGGTTATATATAAAGGTAACTTAGTAAATAATTAATACAAATGTATTATTGCAGGCATGGCCTTAAAACGAATGAGATTACAGAACCGTGTGAAGTTGTGACAGTTCTTGTTGGCTTATGGCCGACGGTTTTAGTGCAAGCTGTTATTTGTTACACGTCGCTATTGGAAAACATCTGTGTTAGCTCTTATTGTGTCCCTGAACAAAAGGAATTCCTATTATCCATTAAGTATTCACTACACTTTTCTTGCCACCAATAAAGTTTACTCCCGTTACATATAAGTGACTTTATGGAAGTCGTTTGTCCTTCTGTATATTTAAAGTATCCACCACACCACAGCACAAAGTCCAGTAGCCACTAGCCCACACTATAGGAAACATGTATGAGCTACAAAATATTTGAGATCGAACATACATTTAAATGTAACTGTCCTAATTCTTGTCTTTCATGGCCCAATTGTAAGTCTTAACTTTGACTAAGGAGAGTTCTGCGAAGGGCGGCTACTCGTAGCTGTTCCTGGAAATAGATCGTACAGTCACAGATCTTGAATAATAGATTATGCAGCGTACGTGTAGCTGCTCACAATGATTTCTTTCGAGAAATAAGAAATAGAAACTTAATTTAGAGGTCTATTTAAAAATCAATTGTCAAATACGACAAGTAAAAAGGACAGAGTTTGTACTCCTACGACGTAAGCACACAAAAAGGAACTGTACATTTTTTTGTGACTGAAAGGTCACTGTTTGCCTTGAGGAGGCATTTACAGCTACACCGGGTTCGAGGCGGTAGGGCGCAGAGGGCGCCTAGCCTAAGCCTCTTTAAGAGTAACTTAGCTCGAGGGCTCCCTCCTCGCCTGGCCTTCCTCGCCGGCTAGGACGGTGTGATCGAAATTTCGAAATCGCTAAACCGAAGATTAAACACCTTCGCAAACAATTCATTTTCGTCATCAGGGAAATCCAGGACGTGCCTAGGTCTTCGATGGTTCCGGTGCAACTTACCGAGTGCGATTGGTTTATTGGTGGCGGCACCAACAACTAAGGAATTAGGGCGATCGCCGACGGAGTCCTACAGTGGTAGAGCCCGCAATAACAACATCTTTTGCACGAATGGGCCGGCTCGACCGGTGAAATACCACGACGTCACAGAAGACAGGCGTGAAGTAGAAGTATTCTGCGTTTCGTCTGATGAGTGACGTGCCGGAGGCCTAATAGTAGTCCTCTTCCCCCTCCTACCCTTTTCTAATAAGGAAAGGATGGGAAGAGGAAGAGGATTTGACGGATGAGGAGGGGATGGACAGGGAATGGAATTATCCTTTTTTCTGTTTGTCCCCTCCTTCGTCCATGAAGGTCGGCAACGCATCTGCAACTCATTAGCTTGTTGCGGATGCCTATGGGTAGCGGTACTTATTTCCAGGGGCCGCTTGCTCGTTTGCCACTTTATAATATAAAAAAAAAAAAAAAAAAAAAAATAGCGGCGCGACGCCAACTTCAGATGTTGGGCTATGGTAGACAGCTCTAAGTCAACGTGTAAATCGATGTTGCGCACGAACCATGGAGCCCGATGGTCCTGCTCAAAAATCTGTTCTGAATCACCTGAAGTCGGTGTATTTGTTTCGGGGAAATGTACGCGAATACCGGACTAGCTTACGTCATAACGGGACGTACTACAGCTTCATAGAGTGTCACCTTCTTCCGGAGGGACATTTTGCTCTTTTTGTAAATTAATGGAAATAGGCGGCCTAATACGAAGGCCGCCCGGTTCCTAATCCGGGTAACAGCGTGTGCAGCGAAATTAAGGTTATGGTCAAGGATGACAATATACAATGTACAATAGCTGGCATTGGCTTATGACACCTTCCCACTACTGGCTGGCGTTTGCCATGGCGAGTGGGGCGAGTCAATGTTGCGGGGCTATGGTGGACATTTCCGGCGGGCGCATAGGCGGCATGTTGACTTCCGCTACACAATATATCGACAACTAAAACACTAAAAGTAAAACTCTACCATCCAAGAGACTTGATATACCAGATAGTTTTAAGTGAGGTCCAGACACAGTTGAATTTTTTTTATCGAGATCCAGAAAAAAGCATGAGACTGTCATACATATGAAAATATTACTTAAATTAATATGTAGGTCGATGTCTTTACACAATTTTATTGCCTTTAGCCATTGAGTTTCATTTTAAAACAATTGCTCAAAACTCGAAAAAATATACATTGTTTATGGAGATTTGTTACTCCTCTGTCCTTAACCTGATGTTATATGACCACCATTGCAACCAATCACATCCGCAATAACAAAGAGCGGCGTGGGTGACTTATTACATAAGTATATTCTTTACCAACACTTATCATGTTAAATACAAAATGTATAGGTAGAAGTAAAGTATTGTGCATAAGGTAACACGAGTAGTTTGTCGGTGTACCGCAGGCAGGCGCTGCTGACGGCGCGAGCGGACGCGCGGGAGGAGGACGACGAGCGGCCGCTGGACGTTGGTGGCCCCTCCAGCCCTCCCCCCCCGCCGCCCTCTTCCACGCAACACACCAACAGCTGTGAGTAATAAACGTTTCTAAGATGTCCATTGTTGGTCTTCCTTATGAATCGCCATAACTATCGATCTCTCATTGCCATTCAATGCATCTCTCGCAAGAGTAACTAATAATAAAGGACTCTGCCGGAAATTTGATAAAATTCTTCTTCAACTCTTTTCAAAATTCTGTTCAACAAATGTTTACTTCCCTTTTTTAACTGTGAAATTTCCGGACAAACCAACTGACTCTATATCGAAATTTAAAATGAAGGATTCTTATCAAAATAGTCTTTAGTTTTTATATATTAACTCATCTTAGCAATTTACATTGACAATTGAAATAAATTCAACTAAAAAAATCCTTTCTTCCGCAGCATGGTTCAGCTCAGGTGGTGGTGGGGACTCCGGCGCCGAGGAAGCTGGCTCTGACTCGTCGTGTTCGGGCGGAGCCCGCGCATCCTCCCCTCCTGCGGGGCCCTCCCGGCCCTCCCCCGCGCCCGACGTCTCCCTTGGCCCTCCGGTCCAGCCACCGTTACTCCCTTACCTATATCCCCCCTCGTTATACCCGCCTCCGTTCTTCCCGCCGCATCAAATGCCGCCGGGATTACTCTTCAACCTTCACCCGCTGCTGCAGCAGTACTCGCTGCCGCCGCCACCCGCTCCCCCCGCCCCCGCCCCGGCCCCGTCTCTCAGCAAGACGCATAGGTTCGCCCCGTACGCGTTGCCCGGGCTGGGCTCCGCATTCGAGCAGGTGGCGCCGCGAGCGAGGAGCCTCAGCTCGTCGCCCGCGCGACCGAGGGCGGGCTCGCCCTTGGCCCGCGCGGCCTCCGCAGACCCGCCTCCCGACCCGCCGACGTCCACGACGACGTCGACGGCAGCGACCCCCCCGGCCTCCGACCTCAAGAGCATCGAGCGCATGGTCAACGGCCTGGACGTCGAGACTCAGGACTGACTCGCGAGCTAGCCTGTAAATAGTATTTATACTCTCCCCCTCCCCTCCGCACCAAAACACCGGAGTGTTGGCGTCGTTTTGTATCGTTCCTATTTTGTTTTTTTTTGTCTGTCGAGTTCTAATCGGGTCGATGTATTTGATTGTAAATAGTTAAGCTTTACCCCTAGGTAGATACATAGCTGCTCACGGCACTCCCCGAGTGCACTGGCCGTGCTTCTATATCAACCATACAAATTACATTGGCGACACAATACCATTACAATTGGAGACTTTATAGATGTAAACCTAAAAATATGAACATTTTGCTTAAAACAAGTATACACCAGTTATTTTAACTTCTAACAATTACACATGTAGTCAACATTGAATTATCTAGATCAGGGGTCGGCAAGTAGTTTTAAGTAAGGTCTGGATACAGTTGAAAAAATATCAAGGTACATAAAACAAAACATAATATATATCAAGATAGGCTGGTTATATGAAAATATTGTTTAAATTAATATGACGGTATATAAAATAATATTTGGCGGTTCGAGTTACTTGATCCGCCTGTTGAAGACCCCTGATCTAGATTTAACTGTGCGAAAACTTATTTTTTAAATTATTTAACCTATTATGTTGATAACCTAATTAATCGATTTAAAATGTAATAAAAACTGAACAGTACAGTAGGCACTTACTTACCCATTTCACCAACCACGTTATCAAAAAGTGTATTTGTTTGAAAACAAGAAAATTTATTTTCGATTAAATTTTTGACAAACGTCGCTTTTGTTTATAAAAGCGCATGCCATTACGGCTTAAACATTCATTTAAATTTCTTCATAAATGGATGATATAGAAACACTACAAATCGCCCCTCCACTGCAAAATGTTCATTATGCCACTGCAATAAGGTAGTATTTGAATCTACAACAAATGGTGAGGGCAGTGATAACATGACAGTGGACGGCCTGCATTGACAGTCCTCGTGACTTACACTTAGAATTGAATGACACAATAGTAATCACCTTAGGTTCTCCACAATAGCAATAGGAATTAGTGTACGGCGGAATCGGAATGTTGAATGACGCCATATTTGATTTATCACAGAACTTTATGATTCATCTACATTTTTTAGTTAGTTCTGGGAGCAACTTCGGCCAGGCTCGAGACATTTTAAAATGGGATATTATAATTCTATGTTCATAAGTCATGGTATCAAACTCAAATTTCCCAAGACCCTTTTCACCCCAATCTATATTTTGCAGATATCTGTCGTAATCGCTTTATAGACTAGTGACAAGTCCTTGGGAACCCTAAATTAAAGATAATTCTCAGTTAAAATGTTAAAATCCTGTTGCACACACTTGCACAAACCTCTCACAGTGATTTAAAAACATTAACATCGTTTCACTGCAAAATCTAGGTCCATATATGCTTTATAATTTTTGTTCTAAAACTATCTAACCTTCCGTGCAAACATTTTAGGTTATAATTATGATTTAAATTAATTTTATATTATTTAATTCCTAAATTCCAAAGGGCATTATAAATTTTAAGATTATAAGAAGCATGGTGTCGTCGTGATGTTGATGACGTCACTTGATAAATATGGCGTCAGCATACCCATTCCGCGTGAAGAAATTATTTAATTTCCCACTTTCATAGAATAATATTAAATAATAATCGCTTTCTTTGTAAATACAATTTATAAGGTTTATATATTTACGTGTTTACTAATAGACATATTTTGAAAATATGTTTTGTCAATTGTGAGGTGAGATATGGGTGCGTTTAATTCCTGCATTCGACAATTTATTTAAGAGAATCATTTATTTTGAATTTTAAAAAAGAATAATGGTTATAAAACCATAAATTGTTAAATTATTTAAAAAAAACAATTTTTTTTTGTATTGCGAACGCAACCAATAAACACACCCAATAAAAGCGATTGATAAAAAAATCTAACTTTAAGTTAAAAGTTTGTAATATATAGTTGATAAAGATGTAGTTAAAATACAAAATATATAATTACAAATGAATATAATTTTCCATGGAATTCATTAAACTTAAGCACATTAAAAACTTTAACTCGAAATAGATTTAAATAAAACTGCATAATAATATTTGTTACTTTTAGAAAATATCAAATACTTTTTTTTATCGTCGTAGAGCGAAATCGTTCAAAAATTTGTTACACACGGCAATCTCACAAAATTGTTGCTTCTATTCGAAAGAGAGACTGTATATTTGACAGCTGTAATTGAGAATTATTCATTAAAATATATAGATAAATCTATTGAAGAAATTGTTTCATTTCAACTATCAACATATGTACAAAAAGTCGATGTGTGTATGTATTTCGACGAAATTTTCAGGAACTGTTCCAATAGTGGGTGTTCCTATGAAGTGTGGTAGCGATCGGATCTATATAATTAGTGCTAGACGAGCGAAGCCGGGGCGGATCGCTACTTATTTATAAATCTACATATATTATATATTTTTGTCCTTTGAAACAGCATCTTTAAACTCATCATCATCCTCCTGACCTTTTCCTACCCATGTGGTAGGCTCAGTATGACGTAGTCTACAATGGTTATGGTAACGGCCGACTGACGCCAACCAGAGTTACTCCACCGAAGTAAAATAAAATTTAAAAACCTAATGTCCTTTGATCAAAAACCTATGTCGAAGTTATCGAGCAATTTACCATAGATTAACAATTATTAGTTGAAGTTATTTGTAACATTTTCATAGTCTGTGCAAATAATCTAACACGATTTTAAATAAAAAGTAAATATAAGGTTTATTTTTATTCTATAGTCGGCATACGAATTGTTACTTCAACACTTTGCCTTAGAGTTAGTACCCTGCAGCCTGCAAGCGGTGGGGTATCGAGACCATAAATTATACGAACTACCGTTTAGCTTGAAATACATAGCAGCACAAATTGTAGAAATCTGATAAACATAGTCTTTTTAAATGTATATTAAACTTCTGCAAGGCACGCTGTTTTCAAATCTTTGAGAATTTGAGAATCTGTATAAGTTACGTGTTGCAACATTTTCACAATCTAATAAAAGTTTATTTTACGACAAATTTAATAACAGAGGTGTTTCTTGAAGATGGGCCGCACAAGACACAGCCCGCACAATCTAGCCTATTTAATCAGAGCCGTGACGAGAGTAAAGATCATAAAAGTCTATTTTTTAGTACAATCGCGGTATAACGAGGCTTATGAAGGTAAGGCAACAATAATTGGAGGCGCTCCCAACACTAAGGCCGAGGATGTGGAGATGTAATCTGTGCGCGCGTTGCCGAGGTGTCACGTACGTAATTGCGTCCCCTATCAGATCACAAGCGCGCTATTCGCCCACTTACAGTATTTGTATGCTAAACTAGTTTTTCGTTTGCGACTGGGCGAGCGATAACTTTGAATAAGGTGCAACGCGAAACCACGCAGATGGTCGATAAGAAGGTCCGGCGTAAGAAAGGTCCAGCGCCGTCGCGATGCTAGATTGATTAACTACGAAGATTGGGAACGGGTTTCGAGTTCATTCATACGACGACGAGTTTTGGGTGTGTAATGGATGTTTTACATCAGCGATGTGTATCTAACCCGCCCGGTTTATCAACGCGGCGGTGTTATCGCACCGTGGTAAGATAATAAGCGAACGAATGTTTAAGAATCGAGGAGATGAAAGTAGACGTCGGAAATTATTTCTAAGTTAAAACTTAAATCTATTTAGTAATCTTCTTAAGCTGATGCCCGGAATGCGATTCTATTGATATTTTTAGATGCTGAGATTCTGTACGTCTTGATCTAAGTTCTGATTTTGTTCCTACGCGCGTATACGTGGTGCATCATTGAATACACAATTTTTTTTCATATACGTACAATTTCTATGGTACATAAAACCCAAGAAGCTTGTTGGGAAGAGAAAAGCCATTACTATCTCGATCGTCAGCCCCTAACGGATTAAATGGTGTTAAACTTGTAGTGGGTATAGTGAAGAAACAGAATGTGTTTACGAAGGCCCGTTTTGTCAGTACAATGCCAAATTAGTTGCCTAATTCAATGTACAGAAGCGAGTTTTGGGTTTGGCAACAACAAGCACATTAATAATATTACGTGCAGAAATAAAGGAGTGACAATGGAAATATATATGTTGTGGAAGTTAGTGGCGACGTTAGTTAGCCACCAAGTATGTTTGCTTATTATGTGCTACTTGTTATGTATATTTGGATGGAGAAGAGTGACACAAGGGTCATCCGTCATTATCTTACTTCCCCTTTTTCCATCTATCTGTGGTTGGCAAAGTATGTTCTTCTCTTCAATATCCCTCTAACAGACGTCATATCTCATCTATTCACACCCTTCATCCATACTTCTTCGATCTTCCTCTACGATTGTAACCATCCACTTCCATTCTCATTACTTTCTTCGCTATATGTCCTTCCTACCTCGACATACATAACATGCCCATACCACGTCAGACGTCCTAATGTCAAAAGTTATTTATTTTATCCATCCTCGTAAGACAAGAACCGTGTCGAAATGATATGCAAAATCTTCACTGTCAAAAAGAAGTTAAGAGTGTGAGTCTCTAGTCTACAGAGATATGAAGAAGGATGGAAGAAGGGCAGTAAAGAGTTTTTGTTACATGGGGAAGGCTTCTTTATTAGTCTTTCAATCTCGCTTACTTGTATGCAAATAATAAAGATAAAGATGAAGCAGCTTTACAACAAACAATCTTTTTAATTAACTTTACATTTACTCAGACCCATTAAAGAAATATAAAAAGTCAACGGTAAGTCAGATGTTCGTTACGGATTCGGCGTGAAATGTTATTTCAAGAATTCCGAATCCGTGTGAGAATAAAAATGGAAAAAGCAATCCTACATCCCGTAGGCGATGTGGTCCATTATAATTAATTGTTAGGATCAACACTGGCTCTGTTATCTTTGTCTAACTAATGGGGTGGATTATCTTCGTCCTTGTCTCACAGAAGGTGCCGCGTAGTCACAAATCACTCGAGACAATGAGAAGACAGATGCTCGGTAGCGGTTCAAGTGAGCTTTTGTAACTTAACTGAGAAATAAGATAAAGCTTAACGATTAAGTTTTCCCTTACGTATTTTTTTCTACAAATCACTATATATAATATTATATTGGCAAAAAATACTACGAGCCTGGAAACCCGAGCTATTGGAAGAAGTTATGAATTAGCCATTCTCGTAGACCTAGCTCGATACGTCAACGCCTATACAACGTTTGTACAGTTGTAATACCACTCGTCTTTAATCAACCTGCTAACGTTGGCCTTTGTTATCCCATTAAGAAAACTACTCGTTCATCTATACTGTAAATCCGATTACTAAAACACACAACATTCTCATTACCGAATAACTATCGAGTAATTAATTGCAGTGTGCAACGTGAGATTTGTAATCAATCTTATCGAAATCACAAAAAAATGTTTGAAATGTGATGTTCGTACTTATGCTAGGTTATGCTATTTACATGAGATTTCATAGCACAGTCATTTTTTTAAATTAAAATCTTCGTGGATTTTGTATTCGCGTGGCAGGAAACGAACGACTTACGAAGCGGAATTTTACGAAGTCGGATTATCCATTTTGTGGTTCGTAAAATCTTTTGATGATACTTATGATGTACACTCGTATATCTCTGCTTTGATTATCGTTATTTATTTTATTCTATCTCTTATGTAAGCCAATGAATCAAACCGAACATACATAGTACAAAATTTTAAGAACTACTGATTGTCTTTAAAACTGGGCTAGAGAAGGTATAGGTAATTGTAAAATACCATTTATAGAATAATCTTAGTAAATTTCACGCGTGTTTGCCTGAGTTGATAAAGCCACGTCTTACGCCAACGGCATCCGTAATAAGACATTTGCATGATTAATTAATACCAGTGGGCAATTAGTTTCGCCACCTATCTTAAGAATCTAGGCTACGAGTAATTTACAACGTAATAAGGTAAAGACAACAGAAATACCAGACGGGAGGCCAACAGATACAGATTGTCCTGTCAATCGTTGAAATCAATTGAGCGTAAACCGAATTACCGTACTCCTCATCTTCTATTCATCTTTGGATCTGTGTACAACAGCTAGCGCAGTGCAGTGTGCGAGCAGTGAGTAATGAACGGCTTAATAGAATTAGCGAGAGGTCAATGAAAGGTCGCTGAATATGTCAGAAAGGCGATCTTAGTTACGCTTTTACTGATTTCGTACACAGAAGCGATCCAATTGTGCAGGTGGGACGAAAAAATATGAAAAATATTCCTGCATATTCGCAACAGGGATGAAAACTCATGAATTTCGGACCGCTGAATTAAGAGCGTGGCCTGACATAGAATTTTAATGGTAACATCGAGTAAAGCGCATTGTTTACGTTGAGCTTTTGTCATTTGTCGTGAAAGCTCCCTTGCTGCGACTTTACGTCGACCTCGAGGGGTGGTGCCTCGCGGCCAGGCCTAACGACACGTAAAATTAAAGATCGGTCGCCAGGCGCGCCCACGAGATGCTAACATGACGTCTATTACTCACGACTTGCAGTTAACTATGCACCCACATTCTTATAATACAAACTCGTCAGTATAGAATATATATACACAAATACCAGGATCGTGCAAATTCGAAATCTGTAATCTTTGCCTACTCCCTCTACGTGTGTGTTTTTTTTTCAGAAATTAATAGCCATAATGTTTGTCAGCGACGCGATTATGTCACCACATTAGCAGAAATAAACGTTCTTCATTTGTCTGTTATTCTGCTCTCTCGTAACTCATTAGCATTCTATTCTATAAAAGATCACATTTAAGATTTATATAATTATAAATGCTTGTATAGCGATATTTTTATTGTATATTGATTATTAAATAAAATTTTAATTGAACCCAAGAACTGGACCCAAGCTAGAAGACTGCCGTCCTTTTTTTTGCTTATTGCCTCCTCTGACCATTAAAGGTTGGCACCGCGTCTGCAACTCGTTAGCCTGTTGCCTATGGTTAGCACTCATTTAATATCAGATGCCTCTTCCTTCAATAAAAAAAGATTTTAACTACACACTAAAGATTTAGAAGTCAGACTAAGATAAATTAGTAGGCACACAACATGAGAAAAGCCAGTCGCGGTCTCGACATAGATCAAAGTGTTCTAGTAAATGTTACGTTTATAAAAATATATTTAATGGACGTATCTACATTCCAAATGTATAGACACGAACGCAACACCCTAATTACATCTGAGGTATTAGGATCTGTAGGTATTTCACTAGATCTTTGAATAACTCGAAATTCCAAGACACACAAAAAAAAACTAACATATCGGATAATGTAAAATTGCAATCACGATACGATCTAACAAATTGCATCCGCTATTTTTTTCGCTCTTTCGTTTCTGTTCCATCCCAATTGTTCTCGCGAAGGAATTCGGTGTTACATTGCATACGAATCCGTTTTACTCGGAAACTAATCGGCCGGTAATTTCGTGAGACATCCTGTCCGAATGTCGACACACAATAGATGCCATGCATTATGCATCTTACGTCTTTGGGAATATTTGACACGCAATTAGAGTTAAAGCGTATCACGTAGTAAGGTTTTGCATAAGACATATTTCATGGAATAATTTGGTAATTTACAAAACACACAAGGATACTCTCCAGCCATCAGAAATATGTTGCCGGATATAGGTCATAGTCATAATTTCCGGACCCGATATATTCTAATTTCATTTATCGCAGAACCTTTCTATATACTAAATGTTGTGTTCTTTTTAGTCTTTACCTGCCCTTTGGAGGGTTAATCATCTCACCCCACCCAAAATGAGGCTCAAAGTCTAACCGACGACAAAATGTCATTTTTTCTGTCTATATTCTAATACTTGCTGATCTATGTTAGCATTGATGTATATTATGTTTCGAAACTTGTTTAAAAATGTGTTTTTCTTGTTCACGGAGCTGCGTGCAAAACGTGTACGTGTGTGACGTGTGACGATGATGTTAAATGTTATAACACCTCATTGTATGTGTATGTGTACACCGTACTAAGCATAAAAAGTTTTAAAGATGTTTTTAAACTTCTCAGAAACGTCAGGTGAACTTTCTGTTCGTTTCGTCGCTTTTGAATATAAAAATAAGTTTTTAAAGAAGTCTGTCTATAATAGCAGTTAACAGTAGTAGAGTCCGCAACAACAACATGTTGCACGAATGGGCCGACTCGACTGGTAAAATACCACGACCTTACAGAAACCAGGCGTCAAGTAGAAAGTACTCCGCGTTTCGTCTGCGGAGTAAGGTGCCGGAGGCTTATTCTGGTCTTCTCCCCCTTCCCATCAAATCATCAAATAATCAAAGGATGGGAACGGGAAGAGGACTTGACGGTAGAGGGGATGAATAGGAAAGGGAAATAAATAACTATTTTCTGGTTATCCTCTCCTCTGTCTTTTAAATCTAATCAACATCTGCAACTCTTGTTGCAGATTGTTTATGGGTAGCGATCACTTGATATCGGATGAACCATGTGCTCGTTTGTTATCTTCTAGAATATTTTTCTAAAATGTAAATCTTTTTGTCGAACCCTGTATATTTGTAGTAAAATAAAATATAGAACAAAAAAGCAGATCAAAAAATCGAGTTCCTCTTTTCCAATAAAAACTGGTTACAATGTGATACTTTAAAACGCTTATCTATAACAAATTAATGTCAATATCTTAAAGGGTATAGAGTAATTAAGAGAATAAATACTCTGTTCGAACCAAGCTACTCTGTACGACAGTTAGATAAGTAGTTATTAACAGATCGTCGGAACGGGTGGGCCGATCTATTTCCGACTGTTCCCGAGAACCGAGTGCAACCGAAGTGCACCAGATTACCAGACATGATATACATAAAATTAATGACACCGAAAGCTGAGGACGTTCCATGTCGTATGTTAATACGATAACGATTTATCTTATCTTCGAATTTAAAAAATCAATCCGTCCTAACTCAATCCCTCCCGGCGTCGGAGTGAATCTATCGACGCGACGTCACCGTCTGTCACAAAAACGGAAAGTAATTTTTACTCCAATCGATCACCCGAAAGAAAAAAAAGTCGGCCGACTTTCGTCGGATAATTCGCTAGAATTCCGAGGGAGATTTAGTATCGGGTCGCGTGCTAAACCAGTGGCGATATAATGAGCCCCGAGCGGCAACCTCATTGTCTGTGAAGAAAAAAGACGAGATAAATAACCAAATGAGAATGGTATAAAAACGGCAAAAACGGCGAAATAAAGGAAGCTTCAATTGGACAAAGGCGCCGAAGGGGGATAATTCGTCGGGGATATGCACCAATTGTCACTGTTTTGTTCGATTTCTTTTCGCTACGCGACTGACGGCCGACGTCGACGCGGTCGAAGCGATAAAATTGTCACTCACTCACTGCACTGGACACCTACGATTGAACGTTATAATAGCTTTGCTTTTCTCTTTACATTTTTACGGCAGACCCTTGCCACAGTTTAAAACTAACGACTACTAAGGTATAAATACTGTCGCAATTAAAATAAATAAATAAATATGCGCTCACGCCCGTGACCACGTTACGGGCGAGAGGTAAGCAGAGAATGTGGATTTCCAATTGGCGCGGCCCTGGCACACCTCTTTCGCTTCTTCTACATCTATACATCAACGCATAAATGCTACTCGGTTACGAGTACTCCTTATATCGCCCTTCCTTTAATATGTCATTAATTTGCTCTGGATCGGAAGGAAGGATCGCATCTTATCTTACTAGTTTATTGATGCTAAACCAGTCTGAGTATGGTAATCCTAATAAAAAGAATTTTTATAAACAACTTTTAAGGCTTGTAGTAAATCACTGTTCAATCAAAAACTTTACAGCCACAAGAAAATATCTGATATATGCAGCCCATTCCTTTCCTAAAACCTACTTGCGCATTCCACGTTATTTCTTCAGTTTTTTTCGTGACTCTTTCAATCAGTACTTTAACATAAAGTTTTCCAACAATGCTGAGAAGCCTAAATGTCTTATTTATAATATATGATGACAGGCCCGTAGCAATAGCGTGTCATTACTTTTTTGTACAATTAACTTTTTCTAGATGATTCTTCTACGATTAGTTGGTGATATTATTAAATCAGTAGAATAGCATGTTTTATTTTACACAATTTTACACTTGGCAGTGTCGAAGGATTGCGTAATGGTGGCCAGTTACAGTATGGCACGGTGTAGGGCAATCCCCCAATCCACAATCTGGTTGTGGGAGTCGATTAAGTTGACAGAGAAGCGTTATGACATCCATGTTTGAATTGAATCGACGATTACAAGGAGGATATCACAGTCTACCCAAGTTACACAAAAGTACAGGCACAATACAAAAATATACAAAAAACAAAGAAAAAAAATTGAAATAACTTAAGGATATCAATCCAATCTCGTAGTTTATGCTACCCCATTGGCGGCGGCGCGTCTCAAGTCGTTTGTATGAAGCCACACGTCGGCCATGTCGAATCCTCTCCTCTATTCTGTAACCGAATGTTTATTATTCGACACCAGAGCTCGATGCAATAAATGTCCAAATATTTGTCGCGGCAAATTCTGGCGAATTCAAATAAAACCGTGACTAAATACCCCATACGAATCCCTGGAGATCGGTCAAGCTTCTTCCGAAACTTTTTACCTGCGAAAATACACTCTAACACATTGTAATAAAGATAAAATTGCACTCTATAGTGATGGATGAATTCTTTATTTCGTACATTACAAGAAATGTTCGAATAACATGCTCAAATTCGACAGCAGTAAGATATAAATTTCCTTATCGTGTTCGGTAAAAACAATTTATATATACAGAGAAATAAGAACTCTAGTGCAATCGTAATATGGTGCATTATCTAATATTGTTGGTGAGTTTTGATAAAGTGGACATGTCCTTATTGTCCGAATTCGCCATAGCTAATATTTCGCGGTGATATTGGCTAGCTGATGCCGGATAAGATTTATTCGACCGCCGACCGCCGACCCCGTCACGGCGCTTTACGTATCAAAATTAAATATCTAGAGGAGGGAGAGCGATAGGTTACACTGAAATCACCCTGTCTACTTTCATATCATTATGTTTACTTACTCTTAGACTTTTTTTAACGAAATAAAAAAAAATCACGTCCATAAACCAGAGCGAGCTAACGGATTTTGTTTAGCCGCTTTTTTATTGAGTGAAACGGAAGGGAATATTAAAATATTTTATTCCTGTTCTAGCAATGGTAGAGCCCGCAACAACATCTGTTGCATGAATGGGCCGGCTCGACCGATGAAATACCACGACCTCACAGAGGAAATGCGTGAAGTAGAGTATTCTGCGTTTCGTCTGATGAGTGAGGTGCCGAAGGCCTAATTCTACTTCTCCCCCCTTCCCACCATTCTCTTATAAGGAAAGGATGGGAAGGGGAAGAAAACTTGACGGTGGAAGGGATGTATAGGAATTGGAAATAACCATTCAACCATCTGTTTGTCCCCTCTCCTGTCCATTAAAGGTGGGCAACACATCTGCAACTCATTAGTTAGTTGGAGATGTCTATGGGTAGCGATCACTAGCATCGGGTGAACCGCTTCCTCATTTGCCACCTAGTACTATAAAAAGCACTTTTTTATTTTATATAACTGGGCTAAGCATAGCTTTTGTTCACTTTCAATATTATAATGCGTCAATTGTAAATTTTACATCATCAAATGTCACAATGTGACAATTATATATATGGAATTACGACTATGGCTATTTATAGCCTAAACTTTACATACAGCTTAGTTTACAATATTGACGACAACGGCGCTACTGTAGAATCGGCTCTGGCGTGGCGTGGCATGACTGGCTGGGTCTGGCATGGCCGACTTGGCTGGGCCTAGCATAGCTGGCTTAGCTAGGCCTTGTATGGTCGGCTTGGATTGGCATGGCATACACGTAATAATGGATGGATTGCGTGAAGGTTCTTACGAGCAAGAAAGGCCTGAGAGACGACGGTTGATAGAAAGGCGTGGAAAAAGGAAACATCCCATCCCACTGTAAGTGGGAACAGGGCAGGAGAATGATGGTCAAAGATGATTTCTAGTTTCTATTTTTATCTATCAATTCAAAACTTCGTAACTGCTTAGAAATACTCAAAATTAGATTGTTTTCCTTTTAATTTACTTCACAAAATTGTTAACTGAAATAGTCTTTCACAATTTGTCGTTAGGCTTATTACCTGTCGAAGTCAAATAGTCTGATTACCGAGAACAAATAAACTGTGTTCGTATTTGTGTGTGAATCAATAGACAAGCGAGGCGACGTGTGCAAGGCGCGGCGTCAGGGACCACCGACTGTGGGACTTGTTCAAGCGTCGCCTGCGCTCTGCCCTGCCTACTAGTGCTCCCAATCCCAAGGACGTCTGATGCACTTGACAGGAATGATACACTAAATGTTCTAAATAAATCCTCGTCCGCACTTCTCCTGTCTGGAATCGCATAGATTTTAAGTAAAATATAACCTATAAATTAATACTTGCAACGAAAATTTCGGGAACTTTTTAAGAATACTGGGCGCGCGACTTTTAGGATTTGGGTTTTGGGTACACGCCATCTAGTAGCTTAAAATTAAATAACAATGGATACTAAAACAATTTGTAAGATTTTTTAGTAATACGTTAGCCAATTTATAATAATGTCATACGCCAAGTGTCAGTTCGGTGACATCGGGTGTTGCGGGGTGCAGCGTCGGATGTTAAATTATACGAGCATTAGGCACAGGAAGCGATTTCGAGTGATATTTATTTATTGGCGTTTGATTTATGCATCGGCCATCAATGGGCCCGAGGGCGCGGTCATATGGCCGGGTCGCGCTTCGCCGATTGCAACCGGTATAAAAATGTTAACCTGGATGTGGTAAAGTAATTTAATTATAATTTGGCTCGTCTTCTATGTTCATCTACACATACTTGTATGAATCCTCGGTTATAAATACGGTTTTCCTCAACCTACTTCTGACCCTGTCATAGTTCCTTCTGTTACATCGACATTTGGGCATTGAGAGTCTGTCTAGTGCTGCAAAATGGACTTTTGAATTGAATCATATGTGTAGGTGTAAGAACGTAGCTTTTGAATTTCTTGATGAATTTGTTCACCTAGGATAAATAGTTTACGATATTACTTTTACTTGTCTTGCTTCCGTAACTAAGTCGAAGCTTTACTTCAAAAGCTATATAATAATTTACATATTGTAATCAGTTGTATGAAGAGGTGGGCATCAATTCTGCTATTTTAATGCTGCTGTAATGGTTCCCTAAGTTGCCATTCCACGAGCGAGAGAATCGCAGTATCGTCGTCATTGCCATGTATTTTTATTCCACACACACTTATACTCTAATATTATAGCGGCGATAATGTAATATCATGGATTCTCTCGCTCGTAGAGGATTTAATTTAAAGGCGACTGATTAAAAATGTCAAATCAACAGTTGCTAAACCATTCTAAGTAAGTATTACTTATTTTTAACTTTATCTGAGCGGCCACTTCCAGTCGTACCATCCACGACATCATCGTGACGCCACAGCGTCAGTTTTCACGCGCCGCTGCCGCTATTAATATTCAAATTGGTGCGATCTGTCGCCGCTCCATAGCTCCACGAGCACCATGGCCAGTGTGCAATCGCCACTATAATTTATTTGTGAACAGACCAACAACGGAACGGAACCGACGCGGATACTGTTTCGTAATTGATGTACGTAGAGACTGCTCTTGCGTAAACTCAACATTTTAAAATGTTTATTACACAGAAAATCGTGAGGGGTGAAATAGGTTTTGAGTGTAATGAGATATAAAGAATGTGATCAGCCAAAATAATTCTGTACCCTGTCCTGAATGACATTAAGATCGTATAATAAACTAGACCCCATGACCATATCATCATAATGTATAGTAGAAACAATTGAAGATGTGTAAAGCCTCTTCATTTATGTTACAATATTAATTTGTTCTTCACGACTTTTTTGAATCAACTTGATAGATATTACATAGCTTTTATTAAGTATTATGCGCTAAAAAATGAATATCAGTAATCTCAGAGTTCTCTTTTGAGTGAAAAGTATTTGTGCTTTTATTTCTGTACTAAACAAAGAATTATTCTAAAAAATATCTGTAACAAATGTACCTCCATATACTATTTATACGATAAGATATCATTACGTTTGTAATTCCAACTAATACACGTAACAAATGTAACAAATATATTATGTATTTATGGTGAGCAGAGTTAGCGCTTTGTTCCACGTAGCTTTTTGTCGATCTCCATTTAACGCTAACCGACAACGGAGAACGTTTTATAACCTCTAATTGTACTGTATTTATTACAGTTGCTGCGCACAGAAAGTGTGATAGAGTGGCCGTTGTTGCTAAAAGTTTAAAAAACTTTTCAATTATAATACTTAAACCTGATAACGTTATGGTTCAAATGTGACTTTTTGTTATAAGATTAGCCTGTTTGCCTTGTAAAACAATAGCCAATATCGAAAACTGGATATAACACTTTTGTTTTATTATTTTATATTTTAAAAATTTTTTTTTTTAAATAAAGCATTTTTTATATTAAAAATGAAGGGCGTATAGAATTACGGTTAACAAAAACGGGCTTAGTCCATGTAACGCTGGTGCAAATCACACTAAAAAGTATACATATACTAGTGACCCGCCCCGGCTTCGCCCGGGTACCACTGTTACCCTGTTATTGTGTTGATCTGATCGCTACCAAACACAGGAACACCCGGTAATCTGGACAATCCCTGTAAATTTCATCACAATCGGTACAGCCGTTTCAGAGTTTATAGGGAGCATACATACTTCGCATTTTATATATTTTTTTTCATAAAAAAGTATTCTATGTAACTTCTAATACCTCCAAGAATATGTGTAAAAAGTTTCATGATGATCGGTTGAGTAGCTTTCGCGTGAAAGCGTAACAAACAAACTTACATTCACATTTATAATATTATAGATAGATATATAGATATAGATAGATAGATTAAAACCTATTCTCAGACCTATCGAATGTATATGCAAAATTTCATTGAAATCAGTTAAGCCGTTTCGGAGGAGTATCGCAAATAACACTGTGACAGGAGAATTTTATATATATATATATATATATAGATATATATATATATATATATAGATATATGTATATTAAACTGAAATTAAAGTCATATTTGTTAATATCGATCCGCTCCAACGATTCCGTATCCCGGGCACCTTCCACCAGGATAATATATTTGAGTGTAAGGCCGACAGAACCGCAACTGTGAAAAAAATAACCAATAAACTCGACTTTATTCCGAAGATTTTCCTTAATTTACTCAATTATCGGCATCTAACGCTTCCTTAATTACTTAGTCGCGTTATTTTAATTAGAGCATTCGAGAAGACTGCGAATGTACGTTTTTTTTTTAAGTTAAAAGGTGTGGAATGATCTCTTTGTTACTTCACATTGCGGCTCAAGGATTTTAAAGTGTTGACAAAACACGTTGAAGCACCATCAAAATTCTTCGATTCTCTTCCAAAATCAAAAAATATCCCTAAGAGTGAACACGAATCTCGTTAAAAGGTTTTTAGACACATTCTCATGAGTTATTTATTGCTATAGCGACAGTATTAAATGCCTTTTTTAGCTGTATACGGTCTTGAACAGAAAAGTACCACCACTTCAATTTAGCTGCGTAAAATGAGGTTATATGGTATTTTGGGTTTCGGCATGCGTGGGGTCCTCTCCGTTTCTCTCCTTAAAGTTATTTGAATTAATTATAAGCGGTATACCCGTTTTAATTACTTCTTACTAGTTTAACTAGTACGTACCTATTTAAAAATATTGTCCACTAGATGGCTTAAATGGCCTTGAGAAATACATTGTTAACTTTTAAATCTGTAGCGTTACAAAACCTCATAGATTTTCCTATGCCGGATTAACATAATCACATAAGAAGTGTGTTGTGTAGGTTCACTGGCAAAACCATGTGAAGATGGCATCGATTGTGTGGCAAATTGCCATCGCACATCACACATCGTGCACATCGACATTACTTGGAAATTACGTTTATCACGCCGGAAAAAAGCGTGTCTGAACACCGCCCTGCTTTGTTAAGATTGTTAATTAATTGGTGTTACTGGAATTACGAAGCATGAGAAGGTACTCGTACTTGCGCTATTATTAACGCTATTGTTAGCAACGTGTCGAAGTCTATTTAAGTTATGAGCGACAACTTTATTAATACTGTGCGGTGTGCACTGTGATGTAAGAAATAGCAATCAATGTGCAACATATATATATATATAAACCAAACGCCAAGGCTCACGGGAGCTCACTAGATGAGGGCAGGGCCCCGATCTTTGTGACGATCAATGGCCTAAGTAATCCAGCGCTGGTCGAATATCGAAGCGAATCTGCACCATGTGTATAGAGTAAATAAAAATAGGTGCCGCTTGTTCGTTTGTCACTTTATTATATAAAAAAATTGTGACGGAGGTTAGATTACCTATTCATGTTTTATCAATATTTGAATCTACTTTTAAATCACAAAAATACAGACAGGTAAATAAATAAGTATGGAGCAGTGGCCCCTTCCCTCTCTCAGTGAAGAGGCCTGTGTCCCTGCAGTGGGGAAACATATTAAAAAACGCTAATTTATTATTAAATAAATATGGTTAACAAACACGTAAAAATTTTAAAAAGTCGACAAAATGAACTTTAAGCAACAACAAAATGATAACGCAAATTAAAAAAAGCCTTTAAAAAAACTACGTCTTACCTCCAACTACATATGAGGTTATTATATATTGTCCAATAGTGGAAAGTGATTGTTTTTTTGTGTATCAGAAATGAAACAATACTGGGAGGGGGGGGGGGGGGTTTCGTTTGCACTCCACTGACCCAGAAGGCACGATTGTTTTCTTCCCCGGAGCCTGATAGCTTATATAATGATGTGATAGATGATGACAATCGTCCAGTAAGTCACTTCTTACTAACTGTTACTTGTTACATTTCAAGTTGTTCGAGTTCGGGACAAGACAACAAGACGACGTTCGAAGGAATTTCAGTATTGCACAATACGAAAATAAATATTATTATTTTCATTACTACAAATTGAACAATTTTAAAGTGGTAACAATTTTAAAGTGGTAACAATTTTAATGTGGATGTGAACTTAATTTTCACACGGGAAGGTCATTGACCTCTGCATCAAAACACTTCCGTCGTTAAACGCCTGACTGATATAATTGTAAAATCACACACACCCACCGCTCGAACGTAACCGCCGTGACGTGACATCGCCTCGCTTATTATTCGCCTGCATTAACCACTTAAACACTAGCTACGGACCACACAATTGATTTTGTTCTGTATAAGGGAGCCAAGCTTCCTTTTACTTGTAAGTAGAAAAAAGCAAGTAGTTACCCGTGTTAATCAACCACACCTAATCATAAACATTTGACACAAATAAAGCATTAAGGAGAAGAAGAAAAGGAGTTAGAAAAAGAAGAATGGGAAAAGGTAAGAAAACAGGGATAAGGGCTGTGAAAATCGCACGAAATAAAGGATAAAGCAGAATTATAAGTTACGCCGATGGGAGGTGGCAAATGAGCAATCGGTCCATCCGATATCAAATGACCGCTCACCATAGACATCAGCAACAAGGTAACGAGTTGCAGATGCATTGTTTACTCTAAATGGACAGAAGAGAGGATAAACACAATACTCTCCACTCCTTCCCAGTCAAACCCTCTTTACCTTCCTTATTCGAAAACGATGGTAAAGGGAAGAGGAGTACAAATACTTAGGCCTGCGGCACCTCACTCATCAGATGGAATGCAGAATACTTCTACTTGCGCTTGCCTTCTGTGAAGGCGTGGTACTGTACCGGTCGGCGGTTAGCCGGACCATTCAATAGACAATGTATGAATGTCGGATTCGAATCCACCTCTTTCTTGACTTCTCTAATTTATTACCTATAACCTAAACCTATAATTGTATTTTTGTTGCATATCGAAGACTTCCAATATTATAAATATGTATACATTTTGGCGCTATATATAAATAAAATGTAAGTTTACGATCTAAGTTTACAATCAGTAGAAGTATTTTCTTCTCCCTGCTCGAGATATCGAATATAACTTTAACCGCAAACCAACTTTACAGCTATACAAATCCTACAGGACAGGAATAACAAAGCATTTGCTATAATGATAAGATCTGGCGGGAGTCGCGCCGCTGATCCCGGAATCAATATTGGGGATCAAACGCTCGGACTTTGTCGGGAACATTTACAGAGATAATAAAACTCCGTGTACAAATAACTGGAAATTAATTGGAGATAAAAATCATTTGCGGTTTAAACGGTGTGCTTAAAACGTGGTTTGGCAACAAGACTGTGATTCGGGCACACATTGTATAATTTGTCGAAATGGGTATAAATTCATTCCATAACAACATCCCTGAATGACATTGTTGCACTTGTTATTTTATCCACTAGCGGTTCATGCGTCACTCGATTAAAGTTTTATACATGATAATAAAAAATAGCCTACATTAATACCGCTATAGAGTTCATAGTCTTGCATTGGTATTTCTAATGGTGTACGCGCGGGTTTCCACTGGAGTAAAACCCTGTCGCGGTACCAACCTTTACGACGATATTTTTTATGTGACTTTTTCGGCAATGTAAACTCAATGTAAGAAATATTTAAGTCGGTTTTTACCTCTTTAAAATATTAAAGTAGACAGGAAAGGAGATACAAGATTACAGCTTTATATCCGAGTAGTTAATAATAGATTGTTTGTTATAATATTTTTTTGCTGACGTTCTTTGTTATTCTTAAATCTCACGAATTATATTTAATTATAATATATTTATTGTGTTGTTGTAAGTACACATATATAGTGAAACAAGTCTCTTAATGTTTTTCAATCGTAAATTTAGCAATTTACTAATTCTACAACTAGATTCAACATTATGAATTAAGACATCGCATATGCCACTATCAAAATAGCAGAATCGAAGGTCTGACATACAACCTCGCGGTGTAGATTTGTAAACTATAATTACAAATCAAATCAATTCAAAAAATATGTATGACAAAACAACGCAAAACAAGTCGTGTAACAACTCTAGAATGATCCGATCTCGGTGGAACCCCTATAAGAAAAGCGTCCATCTCAGGAGATAAATATGTAATCTTAATATAATTGAGCGGGCGAACGGATCTCGACAAACAACCCCCGTTCATTCGCAGCCCTTATTGACTCTTGCGCCTCGATGCCTCGGACAGTGGTGGAACGAATGGGTCGGCGTCTGTGATGGAATGCCCTAAGCGTGCAACAGACGGCGCGAACCGATCACTCTATTTGTAATTGCCGTGGTCATGTCACCATGTGATTTCGTTTAAGTTTTACTTTTGTTAGTTTTTATACTTTTTCCACTACGTCGTACGCCTTATCAATATGTAATATGTAAAACATCAAGTAAATATTATAAAAAAAATGTTACAAAAGTCATTATAGGCGATGATACACCGTAACAAATAATCTTAAACAACCACATGAAAATTGTCTGTAATTTGCTTCTACAGTATTTATAGAACCAATCTATGCAATGAAATATTCATTGCAATAACAAGACAATTCAAAGAAAAGAAACGAAGACTAAAAACATGACTCGGTCGAAATCACATCAATCTTAACGCAAAGGAAAGTACCTTATAAAATATTTGGTTCCCGAGTAAACCAGAACTATAACCTTTTATAGAATTTCCCCCGTACGTCTGATATAAGTAAAGGTTGAGGGGGAGTGATGTGTCCAGTTATATTGGTCGTACGAGTGGCGAACGGTCAATGTTCAATTGATATTAATGACATTACAACACCTGGTCGCAGTTGCCAGTGTTATGTTACGTTTGGATTACATGCACTACTACACTCTGATAATTTTTAAATAAAAATATATTCTTAATGATTTTCTCTTCCCTTTCATTCAGTATTCTCCTCCTTGACACCTATTTTATCTATTGACCTTCTCTAAAATACCGAGGTTGGCAAAGATGCGGGTTTTGATGGACAGCGATGGTCCCTTAGGTTGCTCGCTGGTTTTCCGCCTTCAACCATAAACAAATCTATTTCATTGATCTCCAAAAATATCAGAAAGCTTATAAAGTCTATGGTTCAATAATCTTTTACTTCTCTTATTATCTGCGTTTTATTATTACGTTCCTACACAGTGGTATGTAAGCCAAGGCTAGGAACGATTAAAGTAAAACCTGCAATAACAGCGTGTTAACATCTCCATTGGCAGCTGATGCCGACGCGACGTCGATCCCCAATACACAAAACTGTCTTCGACTCGCATACGACACTTTTTGTGACACCACCAGCTCAAATTAATAAATACACGGTTTATCTTAAACATGAACTCACTTTTTAATTATTAAACAATGGATCCATTGATAATAAGGCATGTGAATTAAAATGCTCAAAAATACTACATACATACAGAACATATGACGTGTCAATAGTGATAATACAAAACACAACACCTCATATGCTTTGCCAATGGATAAAAATTAAAAAAAAAGTGATTACAAAATGAATGAAATGCTTAAATACATATAGATAGTAAATGTATACCGTATTATACCAATCGTTTCTACAAAAATCGGCTCAGGCGTATCCATTAGATACATGTTTAATCAACACACCCCATACAAGAAAAACAAAGCGAGAAGTTTCCGTGACTTGTGGCAATAAAGGCGTAGCGATACTGAACAGTCGTAGTAATGGCTTTCCGATTGCGACCCGACACTGCTGGGGCGTTAGACCCGGACAACTGTGGGACCTTAAAATATTGCAAACATTTAAACCATTGAAGTAACAGTTAAGGGTCGTAGTATTTCCGGTACCTCCTCATTGTCATACGATTTTTTGTATTATAAAGTATCTGTATAAATATATGTGGATAGTACTATTGTACATTACTATTTGTATCCAAAGCACTTTTAAGGTAAGTCTTAAATGATTGCCACCTCAAGAACTTCGATGAACAGTTAGCTAGTTCCTCTTTTGGGGACGCAATATTAACTAATAATGATGACACAGTCATTGTAATACGCAGGCTACCATGTAAAGTTAAGGAAATGAAAAACTTTTTTAATAAATGATCACATAAACGAGACATTTAGTCGGCCTTTAAAAATGTACACAACAGTATCACAACATAAAAATTGTCAAAAATGACGGAGCGTATCGCGTGAGCCGGCGGGGCCTCGCGTAATGAGCTTGTGATTGTCTTCGGCTGTTTTTCCAACGGGGGTGGGCTTGTTTTTCCGAGATTTATTTCCCTAAAAAAATGACAACCATCATTCAAACGGAGGGAAAGTTGGTAAGTGAAAAATGGGTCGGTTGAAACATTCGTGAGTACGTGGGGCTAATGAGCCGTGCGCCTGTGTTGCTACCAAATAAGGCGACAATGCATTGGTTACTGCGAGCAATACGCATTCTCAATGACTATGTGTAATTAACAACCTTGTGATATACCAAAACCAATGATAAATTACGAATCTTAGACATGATCACTACTCATTAACATTCCCAACAAGACCTACGAATATGTTTCCAGCCTATTTCTACAAAGAGATGTACAACATACCTCTAATTCATGACAGTTTTATGAGAAGTCGTGGTATTTTCGAGTAGAGTCGAGCAGCTGTAGCCGCTGAGACGTCCAACTTATATCGCCCTTCTTTAGTATGTCACTAATCTGATTAATATAAGTTTTATTTGGACGTCCCCCGCCAACACTGGCACTCACTTTAGCAACATAAATTTGTCTTGTTACTCTCTCTTCATTCACCCTTTTAACATGCCTGTACCACCGAAGCATACCTTTCTTAATTCTAGCCACAACATCTACGCCACTTTAAGCCCTTATTGCTATTGTTAATTCTACCATTCAAAGTCACACCTTTCATATTTCATAGTATTTTTATATGGCAATAAGCAATTAAAGCCAATGCAATATAAATTGTCATACATTTTTTTTAACCTCACGGAATAGGGACAGGTGCGAATGCTGTCAGACTTCACATAAATATATCCGGTACAGCATATTTCAAAGCTCGATTGGCATTCCGCCTTCACATTAACACTACCGAGAACTGTTAGTACAAGTTTTTGCTGATAGAACGCTACCATGCTTGCCAATTTACAATTAATGGTGTTCCAATATTAATATATGTTTTTCGTAATTTTAATTTTGATGTTCCTAACTAATTAGGACATGAAATGGTAAAAAAAAGACTCTATTTTGCTTAATACTACTAAGTTTTTTAAGATTCTTATCGATAGTTAAAAATATCGATACAGTATGACACAAGGCATCAATTATTAGGAGTATGACAAGAGATACTATAGAAAAAGATAAGATACTAAGCGAAACGAACATAAGCACCATGAATTTAAAAAATAGTATCCGCTCAACTCAGGTTTTAAAATAAATAAATATAAGCATATCATGTTACTAAATTTGTATCTATTAAGCTACCAATAAATATCGACAACAGAAATCGATCCTGTTTGAGACATTTGTCACGAACAGGCGCCTAATGAAAAGGGGAGCGAACGCGTCCTACTCAACCGGAAAATAATATCTATCTTGACAACGTTGACTGTTCTAACATGATATTTTTCCTATAGATATGTTATACAAAGTCACCGGTCGTAATTAAAATAATAAGAAAAAAGGGGACAGCTAGTGTTTGTCACTTAAGCGTGAAGGTAAACACATGACTATAGAAAAAGCGTCCTAATTGGGACCCTTTCGAGTCTTCATTTTTCGACTGCTAATGGCAAGTTTTTTATTATACACTTTTTGTATTATATCATTGATTACTAAACTCTAAATTACTTTTTGTAACAGATAAATCATTACTAGTTTTGAAACTTACCCATTGATTGAATTAGATTTGAGATTTTAATCTTCCGGCTAATATGTACAAACAGAACTTTAGTTTTCGCTCTCTTAAGAATTAAAGAATGTGTTAGTCAAAGCACAATCTAGCTCGTGGTTGCATTAACGTATCGTATAAGTATCAAATTAAATGTATACGAAAAATTATCGTCAATTATTTGAACATACTGTATATTGAGAAGAATATTTGGAGCACCTTTAAATAACACCTGTTTAAATAACTCCAGTAATAATTACTACGTTGTATGTGCGATATCTTGTCGTCAGTGTAGCAGAATGTACCGCGAATAGTTTACTACCCTTTATCACTGGAACTTTTACGTTATATTATTTTTATGAGGGTTACGTAGACGTACTTTTATATAATACTTTTAAAAACCATAAAGTGTGAACTACTGGTTAAATGTCCACAGAGTTTGACAGTTGGGATCTGGATATTACTTTCCTAGCTAACTAAACATTTTTTATAGATATATAGCTATATCAATTAATATGCGAGCCATTAAATGAAGATAAAGTAAAAGGATGGTCTGTATGAACCAGGATTGCAGGGTTGGTTTTTAAGAAACAGCTAACGAATAGAAACATTACGAAACGATTTTTTTGGTGAAGATGCTTTTTTTGAGATTGAGCGATGTTAATTTTAAAAAAAGGGATTTTAGGCACTCGCATTCGATTCTGCCAGAAAAATTATATCCCAATCAACCCTTTGACATCAGTTAAATGAAAATATTTATTGTGTCACCTTACCAATGGCTTGCACTAGGAGCGATCGTTTGAAATCGGAACAAGGTGACCAAAGATGTTACATACCTCCAAATAGATCAACCGAGACCCAAATGTTAAGCCATCTTAAGTCACCAATTAGCGACTTGTAAAGTCCTGCTCAAAATCCTGCTCAGTCATTCGGTTCCTAGATTGTCGGTACGCTGGTAAACATTCACGACACAAATCATGCTTCACTTTTGAATGTTGAATGTGTATGGAAATAAATTTATGACAAGGTAGGTAAATATTCAGGAGTCAATAACCGACGCGCTTGTGTGCCTAGATGTATGGATGTAAAAAAAGCGAGTTATGGGGTGAAGTACATTTATTTATAAGTAAAAATATTATAGAAAATAAAATCAAATAAAGAGATTAGACTAGGATCACAACAGCGGGCGGCGAAGGGGAGACACGTGACGTATGGTCGGATGCGCAAACTGAATCGACTGATTGCGAGCTGACACCCGCACTGGTCACACGATTCCCGCGCTAACGGACTGTTACACTGTGCAATGCAACTTGAATAATTTATCTATGGACATTTGCAGTTTATTTTTAACAGAAAATACTTATATTGTATAGATTAATTTTAGTATGATTTAAGGTCTTTTATAAGTAGAATATCCATTTATGCACGTATTCAGCGGCTGCCCGAGTCATGTCGGCCCATTCATGCCGACATGAATCGGGCAGAACTATCTGGCTTAACTTATCATGTCCATCATAATTCTGATTTCTTATAAATACAAGTACAGTTGATATGAGTTGCGGTATCCCAATTAGATCCCATTTCATTATTCCCTATACTACCCAGTTTTATTGACATCATTTAAGATTAACTGCCGAGTTAACAGATGTAGTGTCCGCTACAATAAACTGTGTTCGGAACAATAAAAACACATTTCGCTCCTTGAGATATCAATCTTAGCAGCTCATTGACCGTCTGAATTCCACGCGAACCCCCGCTGATAATGTCTGGCATAAATGAGTTCGATACCAAAACTTTTTCCATCAAATTAAGTAGAAACGCAACTATTGGCTGACAAACTAAACAAATGCATATGGACTGGTTGTTATGTATAGGTAATAAGGTTCTAATTCCTGTTTATGGAGAGAAATAGAATAATTGTACTGTCGAATCGGGTGAAGCGACATACGCTGATAAAAGCGCGCCTTAGATAGAGGATTTGTAATAAAGCATGTCAATAATTGGTAGGGACGTGCCACTGTTTTGACGCTAAAGTTAGGCGTAGTCAGTCGATACTTCACTCTCCATTGATTGTAAGTTGACAAACTTCATCCAGGTGATGGTGCCGTACGATTCACACTTCTATTACACCTTTTTAACCTTTTCTAACCATTCCAATCTGTATGTCCTAACTTAAAAGTGAAATCGGCAACAACGTAATTCATTGTTAATTCAAAAAACAAGACGAAGATAGTTTAGTTGTTTTAGTTACTTTTAGTTTTATTTTTTTAGTAGATACATACCTAATTGATCACAATTATTTTCTTGTCTTACGCCTTGAGAGGCTTAGCAACGGTCAAATTAGCTAAGTTCCTGTCAAATGTCCGATCAAAAGTAATTTGAGTTGCTAGAAGCATAAGCAACGTTTTTTTTAGAAATTGAAATCGACTGAAATGACATATTTGACAGTAGTGTTGGTTGAATAAAAAATTGACAAACCTTTCACAAACCGTGCATAATATTAAAAGTCTTAACATCTTAAATTTATTTCGTATTCTTTTTTATTTCACAAATTTTTCATATCGATCAATTTATCCACAAGGTTCACAAATTACTTTTTGTAATAACTAGCCAGCAATGTCAACGGACGCATAAACATTTAGGTATAGTAATTTATTATATCGTAATATGAACGCATTTATGTAGCTAAAGGGGACAACAAGCGCCACGTCTTCACACTATAATTTACGACGTATACCAATTTGTTGGAATCGTATTAAAAGGCGGACGTAAACTGTTGAATGGCCCGAAAACTGGGGTGACATACTTGAATAAAAATGCATAATTTGCTTCATTATGTTTATGACTAGTTTTGTTCAAGCAGCTTTCTTTATTTGTAATGTCATTTTACTTACCTCATCTAAATAAAAAAATAAATATGCGCTCACGCCCGTATCCCAGAGGTAGATTATGGAGTTCCATATGACTACCCACATAATGCGCGTCGGTTACGGGTACTCATACAAAAAATCAATTTTACAACGTATTAGGGATGTTTATATCAAACCTTATGCTGTTTTACTTTCGACGTTGACAAAAAACGAAAAAAAACACCCAATCGCGAAAGGTGTCGGAAAACAAAGAGTTTGCTAGGTACTTCAAATTTGCAATAAAATGATCGCCATTTGCCTACCAGGTTTTTATATGACACTTAGGCTTTATTAATATAAACTAACAACGTACTATACAAATTTCTTACCGTGGATTCACACTGCCGCAACATTCACATAAAACATATTGTCATGTCAATTTTTCAGAGATAAAGCTTGTATCGCGAACACAACAAACAACACAAAACCAAACACAATCGCGACACGATTTTATTCTAGCACCCACTGTTACAAACATTACACCATCGTATTATATTTAAGACTAACTACTACTAGTAAGAGACCAAGAATATACAGAGTAAAATAGGCAGTTGTAAGCATTGCCAACCTATCAGTGTGAAAAGTTTATTTTTATTTTCATTTTTGTCGATGAATATCTTCATAATTGTCACCTAAGGTAAAATTTAAGTAGATCAAAGTTAATTAGAGGGTTCTTAAGTTTCGTGGAAGTATTAGGCTACTATAATGACGTCAGGCGTAACGGGTCAAGCCGTTTTAGCGCTTGATTGAATTTCAATTGACAAAAATTTCCGGAAAGTTTCGAAGACGAAACTTGATATCTTAAAGATTTGGTGACACGTCTTATATTTGGATGCATAACTACGATCGAATTTACTTTGCCTTGCGGAAATCGCAATTTTTATAATTTAAGTATCTAGTTGTTGCTGTGGAAAATTAAATATTCTGTTTTTGTTATTATACGATAAGTTTAATATTTTTATTAACATTCTCCTCCACTCGATCTAATTGCGTTGGCTAAACAGCGTGGTGTCAGGTTATAAACCAAATTATAACGCACCATAACTTTCGCAGACAAGTCGCTCGTGTAATGGCGCCGCATTTTGGCGGGAAGCGGGAGCGATGCAACGCCAGAGCGTTAATGGAGGGTGAACAATAAAATACATTTATACATTTTGTTATATTTTTATACGCTGGAGGATCTACTTTGTAATAATTTGGTATGTAGATAATTATAATAATTCACTATTAAGACACTATAAATTATCCGAAGAGTTAATTGTTGTCTGTGGCATGAGTAGGTAGGTTGAGTACCTTCTTGATAACTCGTGGTAGAATTTTTTAATTTCATTTTTAAAAAATCAATGAATATATAATGAAACAAGTAGCAGATACGTCATTAGATGTCAAAAAGTGAAGACTCGAAAGCGCCCCAATTGGGACGCTTTTTCTTTAGCTTAGGTCATGTGTTTATATTTACGCTTAAGTGAAGTAAATACTAGCTGTCCTCTTTTTTCTTTAAATTTCATATGTATATAGTATAAAATACAATTGGAAAAATATAATACTTTATAATAATAATAATAATGTAAAACTGGCTATCGACAATTCTTTCTTATTCGAATAGCATAACTAACTGTCAAAGTCAAAATTAATTCGTGTATTTTAGTGCTTTTCAATATTTTTATTTTTTACCAGAGGAAATTAGAACAAGTGACCCTAAAATGTGTTGGCTAGCATGGGCAGTAGCACTAACTATGTTTTCCTACATGTTTACAAACCCGAAATAAAATAAATTCTAAGCATTCTCTCAGACTGAAAAACAGGTTAGTGATTTTTTTGTCAGTAAGTTACAAAGGGCTATTAAAATTCTTAGAATGAATGTTATAGGGGTAAAAATTAAGAAATCTGGGTTAGAAGTGTAATTTCAACAGTGGTAGAGCCTGCAACTGTTGCAAGAATGGGCTGGCTCGACTGGTGAAATACCACGACCGCGCAGAAGACGGCGTAAAGTAGAAATCTTTTTGCATTTCTTCTGCAGGTGCCGGAAGCCCAATTTCAGTCCTCGCCCCTTTCCCATCATTTCTAATAAGGATAGGATGGGAAGAGGATTGGAGGGGAAGGGGAAGGATAGAAAAAGGAAACATGCTATTTCATGTCTATCCCGTTGTCAAGGTAGGCCACGCATCTTCAACTCGTTTTGCTCGCTGGGGATGTCTACGGGTAGCAGTCATCTTACATCAGGTGATCCGTTTGCTCGCTCTCCACCTTCTCCCATAAAAAATGCTTTTATTATTTTCCAATGTAATTGCACGCTTGACCGTGCCTTAAGGATGCCAACATTTGTAACTGAATGATCTGTAAAGGGAATATTGACTCTTCTTTTTATCTCTTAGGCGAACGAACTTGCTTGCGTGTTTTGTTCACAATACCCACGCAAGCAATTAACTATCTTATTAGAAATGATAAATAAATGTTGTTTTCAGATTGATGTATTACGAAAAAAGAAACCTAATATATCATAATGCTTTTTGTATATAAGAAAGCATATCAGTAAAATAAATACATTTACCACCTATGCATGATTTTACTTTTATTAAAATATCGATGTCAAAATTACGAAAATTACCTATCTTGCTTTAGCTATGCGCTGTTCTGCCAGATTAGCATTAGTATTATTTACTTTTTCTTTATTTACTTCATTCCTTCATTTACTTATCGCATTAACGTCATACTATTTTTATATTCGTCTAAAAAGTGAACCTCATGGTCTCATTGCCATGTTCCGCCCTCAAACTTTCGCTTAAAACTAACTAAGAAAAAGTCAACTGATTACCCCATTTTCATAAATAAGTTTTTAAATATTTTAACCCTATCACAAACTTGGAGATTTTATTAGCTTACACGTATTTCAATCTAGAGTATTTTTTCTATTATTATTTTATATTTATATACCAATTCGGAAGAAACGAGGAATCAGTATAATACTATGTAAAAAAAAATAATTTTTCTTTGTGTAACTTATTTATTTACAATATATGTATTCTTAAAATCTATAAAGTAAAACAGATATTCTACAATATATTGAATAAAAATATGAGTCCTATGACACCAGCTACCGGTGCTCAGGGCTACAAAGAGAGAAAATCTTCTCACAATCCGCACAGACTTTAAAATTACCGCTTTTTGTATCAAATCTTTTATCCACCTTCATAACAATGAACTTCTTAGGACATTGCTAGTCTTCGCTACAAGTTCGTTTGCCGATACGACTATCGGAATGATGGTAGTCGATTTTATGCGAAAACTCGCATTTCAATCAATAAAAATTATTATATCAATACAATTACAGATTCCTTTCATATTATGTTTGTATACAGTTCATATTTTGGTCTTCACTGAAGTGTACCGGATTATCGCTTAGGAACGAGACGATTGCCCTCGTTTCTGAACGTGTGATGGCAATGTCATGTCAAGTCAAACGTCAAAACAAACCCTACTGACCGTTTTGCCGACAATGTTTATGATGAAAGTTGAAACTTATGATATTTAGAATCAAGTATTAATTTGTAAAGTATAATTAAAATAACAATACTATAAGTGTAGTACAAATTTAATATATTTAAACAGCTTACATAAACAATTAGTTAAATCATCGGCGTACAATCTTTATTTTTAAATCAAAATATCGCAGTTTGTTCAAAAATTCTTTTAAACCTAATACAATGTCATACGCAGAAATATCAGAAGATGACGACAGTTTTGTCCTTGACAGTGAAAGAAATGAAAACACGGCACCCTTGAATTCAATCAGTATAAGCAGTGGGGATGAATCTCAAGGTGCTGCTGTGGTGTATGAACTAACTTCTGATGAAGAAGAGCCCCCTAATGTAATCGAGTTACGTAAAAAGAAGCAAATTTTAATTAAAAATCTATTTCCAAATGCCAAGTCAAGTTCAAACAGTAAGATGATGAAGTCACAAGTTGAACCACAAATACCTAAGCCCCAAGGGTTTGAACAGATGATAGGTGGCATAAAGGTTCATATACCTGTTAAACCTTACGGCTGTCAGACTGCTTTAATGTTTAAGGTGAATTTTTGTATTGTAAATTAATAATCAAAATTATAAAGCCACAAAAAAGATATACCTCTTACCATAATGTGTGCTTGTCTTTTTGGTCAGTAGAATGATTTTTAAAGTTTGTTGCAAAATGGTCATTGAGAAGAAGAAGAAGTAGAGTTGTTGTAGTTGAGCAACTCCATGCAATCAGGGTAGAAACAGTGAATGCTTAGTAATTAATAACAGCATTATTTCACTGTCAACACACTGTGCATTAGACAAATATAAAAAGGAATTAAAAGGAAACCCAACTGCCTGAACTGGCAACTCAAAATATATTGACTGGGCATAAAAGAGCGAGAACCATGAGCCTAAATAATAAGAGAAATTGTAAATCAATAATCCAAATAATTTTATAGCTATGACAGAGGTTATCAGATCTACAATAGGCTAATGTAAATTTAAAATAAAATAATCATATAATGTCATAGTCATATAAACATATCATTCTATCAGTTATTAATTGACCCACACTTATGATATACATTGTTGTAGGTGATAACTGCCATCAATAAAAGCCAGAACTGCTTGCTGGAAAGTCCTACAGGTTCTGGCAAAACATTAGCTCTACTTTGCGGTGCGCTAGCCTGGGTTCGCCATGAAAAAAGTAAGTATATTTAATTGTTATTGTATTAATAAAGCTATTTATTCTATGCCCATGTGATTAAGGGTTGGATTACAGGTATTAGAAGCTAGAAGTTAGAAGTTGTCCTTGGTTGGACTAGAATAATGTGAATACATTTTTATAAACCATTTCTTTTTGTGTTGGTATTCTTTTAATTTAATTGTGTAGGGTCTCTATTATTATCCTTGGCCTCTGTATATGTTCTTCATAACAACTAAAACGTTAAATCATTCTACAACTTTGAATTACTATGAAGAAATTGAACAATGGAATGATGTGTCTTTATAGGTGTGCATATACTATATTGGCTGTTTATTCAGGATGTCTGGTAGTAACAATCATTGAAAATAATAATAAAAATTAGGTGGTAGTGAAAGGAGCAAGCCACGTGTCCCAAGATAAAATCCGTAACATCTGCGTACTTCTTTGATTTACAGTAAAGAGTGCTTATCTAAGATTAGTTTAATCTATGCATGTCATTGTACATTAACTAAAAATTATTTGGGTTACTATGACGCTGCAACTGCTATGACGATATATATAATATATATATATATATCTAATATTAAATTAAATAATAGTAATAAAAAATAAAAACGTATTTGCCTTCTGTCTTGTAATAGTCCTGAAAATAGGGTGTAGACTTTGAATACTTGAACTATTTATGAGGAGTGTCGTGAATAGTTCGTGTATTGGAAGTCTATGGTCGATTGCCGCCCCTAGTACGACAAGGCAAAACCTGACAGAAGATAAAGCTACGTAGGTCTTCCGCAACGAGCGACAATTGATCACAAGTGTTCGCGTGTCCCGCGAACTCGCGGCCCAACGAGCCAACAACTGACTTATAAATCATACAAAAACTGTCGCCCGACAATCGGCAACAGCCTAACACGAAAATTGCGCCCGGCCTATGCTGAATGCATTTACCGCATGCAATCTCGCTAGCAATGGATAAGGACGCTGCTGATATTTTCCATGTGGTTTATTGTTAGGAGATTCGCCTTGCGCGTTGCCGATACCGATTTAGTCGGTCCCGATTTTTATGATGGCTAAATCGAATTTCGTTTTATTCAAAGTTGCTTAATAATGGCATGTAAATTTTTAAATCATGTTCGTTCGTTCTTTCACTACCAATATAAAGATATTCTTTTGCATTAACGATATTCGTGCAATCCTGGACAGCTTAGAACAAAAAAAGCGACTCGGGTTTTCTTTTTCAACAGCTGCGTGTTTTACAATCGGTCTAAACAATGTTCCAAACAAGGTTAGAAATATAAATACGTAGGTAGATGAGAATAAAATATAAATTATTTGCTTGACACGATCACTGACAACATAATGTTCGTTTTTATATAATGGTTAGTAGAGCAAACCGAAAAGCGTATTCTGTACTTACAATATTACCTACAATAAATTTATAGAGTTTTCTTCACATCAATGTGAAATCACGGCGCGTGTAAAGTTTGCCTAACTAAATAATTTATTGCGTCATTTGAACTCGGAAGTCGAAAAGTCACAACTTGTGACACCAAAAAATTGATCTTAAGACCCGTTTACACTGTGTTCTTTTCTTCAACCATTCTATTTCAATTAATAACCGTTTTTACTACATACCTATATAGCAGTTATAATGCTTTAATGATGCTGTTATAACGGGTATAATTCAATACGGATTCCATGAGATGAACATACATTTACGTTTTTCCTGATATGAGCTACAGCTTAACGCTAAACTAAACGCAGCTCTCGCTACCGTAGGACTAAGTAGTAATAACGAAATCGATAATTACACGATGCTTTGTCTTATGCTTTCTAATGTCCCTTTTGTTTTTTCTTGCCCGATTGCACTTGAAAGTTCGTTGTCTAGTGAAATTTTACAGCTAAGCAGTAAACAGCATACCAGTAGGATGTTGTTTTGCTCGTCACGTTGCTTAGAGCTGATCAAAATATATACCATAGCAAGACACAAACATTCAGTTATTCGTGAAGATTATATTCGTAAACGAAAAAATATTTTTGAATTTCAGAATTGTCCGATATAAATTATAATATAATTATTTTATCCTTCGAATATCATTGGTTTTTCGTACAGGCTCCCTAATGTCAATTAAGAAGCCATAAAAAAAGTTGAAACATTACAAAAACTGTTGTGTAAACCTTACATTAATACGGAAGTTTTCTTTGTCCGGTAATTTTATTACGTCGATCAAATCCCAAACGATTCTGAAGAAATTGAAAACTGCCATTGAAGAGCAACAGAATTAGGTAACGTCTTTTGTATGGTAAGGAAAACTTTTCAAATCAGTTACTTGTTTATGTAACAATGAGATTTATTCGTGGGTTAAATTGAATTTGCGTAATGACGGAAAAGTGTAACTTAACATTAAATATGTGTTATGCTGTAGATAGAAGCATACAGACTCCGTTGGCTCGGCCATCTGGAACGAATGGATGTGGATAGGAACGTGAAGCGTGCACACTTACATATATACGACTGGGCGTCGGCCACTCGGCCATCCCAAGTATCCCCGGAAAGATGAAGATGAGATAGACTTTCTTCAACTATAAATTCGAAACTGGCGAGAGATGGGGCTGGATCGAAGAAAGTGGAGACTCCTCTGTTCAAAGGCCAAAGCCCACTTTGGGTCATCCCGCCACTCTAGTTAGTTATGGCGTAGCTAGCATTGAATGAGGCTAAAATTGAGGTGAACTTGCATGCAAGTAAGATGAATAAAGGACGTTACGCGATCACCGACTCTCGTGTATATTTTTAACATCAGAGGAACTGAAGATGCGTTCAAGACCTTTAAGGCAAGAGTACACTCTTTTCTTAAAGGACCATTAGTCGTATTGGCTTGTAAATACCGCTGAAATCATTTCACAGCGCAGTTGGTGGAATTCCAACCATTGAGGTGGTGTGGATGGTACTTGAAGCTCTGTCGTGTTGAACGACGATGAAACTCCGTCATTTTTATTGTTGTAGATAATACTTTCTTAGTGCTTAATAAAAAACTTAAATGCAATATTTCATTCCCAATCTAACTTCCAATGCAAAAAGATAAAGTAGAAGACCTTAATTATAGTCAGGGATAAGTCGCGGATGACTTTTTAAAACTTTTGACGTCTGGTGAGAAACGACAGTCGGCGCTGCATTTGGTATTGTCGTGTGGCAATCCCGGCACGACAGTTTTTAAAAGTAAAATCGTGCCTAATTTTCTTTTATGTCTGCAATTTTGACGAGTCAATCGTGAGAAACGAGCTTAGTTTAGATGGTACGAAATATAAAATGCAAAACGTAAGATGTTAGTGCAAAAGTTCTATGTTATCTTTGTAGCATATCGATTAAAGAGATTGGTAGGTATCAGTATTTATTAACTGTGGTGTCACAATACATGTTCGCAGCATTTTGCTACTAACACAAGCAATAAAAACTTTTAATCTACTTTAATAAATAATATTGGATTATTCAATGACATATCAATACGTAGCAAGTGACATCGTACAAATCCACTGAATATTGATCGAAACAAAAAACTTCGTTGCCTTCCGACATGTAAAAAGCTGTTGTGACCCGCAACGCATCAATTACAGGACGCAAGGAGAACCGCACGCGAGTTGACAGACGCCGCCCCCAGATGTCTTTGACTTCCCTCGCCCTTTCCTCGCCACGCTTTATTCCTCGTTCCGCGTAGCTGCCAACCCTTTGGCTAAATTGAATTAGGTTTCTCTGCCTGTAATTTCGTCGGTGACAGCTCAACGTCTCAGAAACGATTGTGTAATGAATTTACACAGTTTTAAATGCGTTAGTAAATAGGGCAGTGATAGAACTGCTTGGGACAACCGGTCTAGCCTAGCTCTAGGTGAGATTTGTCTACAGTCCAACATGGCTGAGCATAAAATTCCTAAACAGCATCTTGATGACTGTCATGCCACAGCTGTGCGGTTTTCGCACAATTCCTTAACCTTGATCAACTGTTTTTTTTTAAATGATACAGTGTGATTTCCAAACCGATAATAGAGTCCTTTAATAAAAAGCGTACCCCCCTAAGACGCAGGTAATGCTCCTGTTGTGGTGCCGTCCATGTTCATGGACGGTAATGGTTAGGCAACCATATCGGACATTATACATTTTAGAGACATCAAAATAAATAGTACAAAATTTAATACCAAAATAACACGTTTGGTTGTATTTGTTCGACTTTTAAATCAAGCTCTGTACTTTAGGTATAGGTAGGTAGACTCTACGAGAGTAACAGATTGTTGCTACTACTTGAAATTTGCTACCATTAACTATTATTATAATAATTAAGCGACCTTTCGCTGCGGTCATTAGGACGATTTTGGAAGTTTTTGCCATATGAAATTTCCGTTTTGATAAAAATGTGTAATTAGAGTGTGCTATTAAAAACTGTAGATTTATTGTTTTACCTTTAGGGTATTCTTACTTAATTTAATTGGCCCCTGACATTTAAAACTATTGCTAAATACTAGGCGACAAATTAGTTTCCTTTACAATTTGAATATCTAATTCACCCTATAGTATTTAGTCTGGTCGATTCCGTCGCCGACACCCGAATCTCCCCAAGGCAGACGCGGAAGCGGAGGGTATGATCGTAGCTACCGCCACCTATAAATTTCTATGCAAATGAGGCGGCGAAGAGCGAAGTCGCAGCTACAATCGAGCGGTCGGGTTATAAATAACGTTTACGATTGTCGACGACATCGGCAACCCTTCCCTGCGACGCGGGAGGTACCGATGTCCGTGATAAAAGCTCAGGTGCGGCTCGGAGCTACTACATGCAAATTTATTATCTCGCCGAGATGTAAATAGAGGGCGTATCGAGACAAGACGAGAACGTTACTATCGTTTCATTATTGGTCGTGGTCGAACCGGTATTACCGGTTTTTTAACATATAAAGCGGGGCACCGTCGCTCGCGTGTAAAAGCCCTAGTTGCTCCGTGCTTGCAACTATTCTAAAGTTATGAAGAGCTGTAGTTTAAGCTCGCTTGTCAGAATTGGCTATCATGTTAAAAGTTCAATACATAATATTGCGAATTCGCATCGCATGTAATTCGCGCCTATGATTAAAGTCAAATTTGCCTGATCCTTACACCTCTCCTGTGTCTTGTATGTTAAAATGTCAACGGTCGTCGCCTGCACGTGCACTTGCGCCCTTCTTTAGTATGCTGTCCATATGACTAATATATTCCGGAGTGAATTAAGCGCTTTTGCAACATGCTCATTATTTGACTAATGATGTATTTAATCAAATATTTAATACACCACAGTGTTATACCCGATCGTTAAGTACACTGTACAAACGTAAACGTTAGTACACTGTAAAAGTAAACTGTAGTAAAACCACGGTGATACCATTTTTAAATTCGACGACAATAATTTAGTGTCATGTCTCAGTGGGCAAGGAGACACAATTTATGCCGGAAGCCGCTGACTACATCGATAACGGTAGAATCGTGTAATAATCTTCGTTTTTATTACACCGCGATCGGGACCGATGGCTGTTTAAATATTCCAAATTTTGATACCCCTTTATTGTCACGGCATGGATGAACATTAATGTTTTATGCATTGAATAATGAATGTTGTTATTATTTATCTTCATGCTATTCTAAAAGCCCACTACTGGATATCCATATAAAAGGCGATGTTTGTATAAACGTATGTATGTGTCCTATAGAATCCGAAAGGACTGGGCCGAATTAGAGGTATTTTTCAGGAAATGTTCATATTGGCATAGCAGATGATCCTGTGTAGTTTGGTAGCGATCCGATCAAAATAATTAAATGTTCACGGGTGAAACCACGGCAGATTACTAGTCTTAATATTTAAAGAGAGCTATGTTGTCAATGGATTCAGCTTTGGTATTGAGATGTAGCTATATGACAAGCAAGTGACGTGATGCTATGTGACCACCGCAACCCAACAGCATCCACAATGAACAGAAGAGAGAGGATGCCTTTCATTTTGTAATGTATTTTATATGTTTCTTTACCATTGCTACCATTACCACAGAAATTCTTTATTCTTATCTCAATATCTTTCTTTACAACATTATAACGGTCTATCTTTTTTCGAATTTACGAACTATACGGTATTTGATTATTGCACGTACGGTTTAAAGGATTATTCCTCTCACCATTATAAATTCTAGATTAGCCAAAGCAAATTTAAAATACGACAGGTAACAATATCAATTCTCTTAATTTTCGCTTATCGTCGCCATTATAAATTTAAAAATGAACTAAATTTCCAATGACACTATCTGACAAGGCGACGGTCGCGTGCTCACTGTTACCTGTTAAATAGATCCGAATGCTGATTCGATAAAGTGGAACTGAGCAGTTAGATTTGTTTTAACTGTTCCGCCTCGGCGTCGTAAATAAACCGAGGCGATGCTTCGCGTGCGGCCCGCCACAAACTTTTCATCAGCTACGGAATTGGTGCTCTTTTTTTGGGTTGATTCGATTTATAAAGTCAATCCTCCGATTCTTCTATAATTTATTTTGTCTTATGCCACTAAATTAGCGACCCGCCTCACCGCCCCCGCCGCCTCCGCCTCCACACGCGTATTAATAGCAACGTATGCGTCTACATTTCTGTCGAAATTTCGTACCAGTCAATTACGTCTTCTTAAACACTAGTCACCATATTTCAGGTAATTTATACAAATCTTAAATGAAGCTTCCTCATGAATCAATCGATGGGTAAACACCATATGGTAAAAAGTGTTCAGTAAAAAAGACGCCCTGAGAGAACGAATCGGAAAACGTGTAGCTACTTCCAGCGCGCACTCTCGTCATCAAACTAAGTTGCTCAATCTTGCGGTGCACAAAATTTCTCAATCACCCGGTAATTTCCCCGTCTAATTGTTCACGTGGCAATGACGCAGCTATGCGGGACCAATTCGAGATGCTTATCATTTGGACTGCTTCAACGGCACTAGTGATGTGAAGCCACGGATCCCACCCTATGTATCGATAATTAATGCTCGTTTGTACTTATTACTATATTTACTTATATTACTGTTTAGCTTTTTTAATCGATAAAAAAACTAGTATATCATTATTGCGTATTTATTTCAATATCTTAAACTACTTCTTACTACAACTGGATTAAAGTTAAATAATAGAAAATAGTTTAATATTCGATGATTAAAAATTAAAATTCTTAACAGCAGACTGTCGCCTGCCAGACAGTTTGTGTTGTCTTATAGGCGTCTTTTAACAAATAACCTCAAAACGTTGAACGATCTTGCACCCGAAACGTTGTTTCCAAACAGGACGACTAGATCTCAAACTACCATAGTTACTGATGGATTTGTATTCGACACATCGTAAAAGTATTTTTTTATTTGCACACAAGTTGCGAGTGATCACACCACTAAGTTCTTTGGGTTTTTCGTACGTACGGCTGTATCTGCCGTAAGTGCGTATTTTCACGGATAGGTATTACTAATTCAAGCTATGACTTCATCATATGTTTTAAATATCTGTATGTCTTAATAATATATTAAGATCGATTGCCATGGTATAATTGTAATGTTACATGGTTATGTTTTACAATACCAGCTTATTGATATTTTTGCTTTTAACTACAAGTAGTTATTCTACACGGAAACAAGTAAAAAAAATTCAACGAGGAAAAGAAAGTAAGAAAACGCGGGCAACAAATAATCTGCAATAATTCTTGTATAATTAGAAAACCACATTTACAGAATTAACCCAATCTACATATTACGTAAGTAGAGTGCAATCTTTTGATTTTTTATAGTAACATATTAGCTATTTTTCATTTATTGCTTTACTAAGCCATCTTCAAAATCAAAATTCGAGAATGAAATAAAGAGTAAGTAACAGAGATCTGAGACTTGACTGGAAGTTACTCCTTGCTTCTAAGATTTTTTGATAAAAAGCGACTCTCGTTATAGTTTACCTAAGATGCGCATGCTCTGTCCACTTGGTTCGTTACAAAGAGGATGATAGCTTACATGTACTGCGAGCATATTTTATTATTCAGTCCTTTCGCTGTTACACACGTACGCTTGTACACATTGTTTTTTTCCACAATAGCCGTTTACAACTCATTAAAATTATGCTGCTTAGTTCGTGACGGCGCTTACCCCTAATCGTCCATTACAACGAAACCATTTCTCATTTTTTTTGTTTCGCCTACCCTCACCGAAGCCTTTTTTTCTCCATTTCGTATACTGGATGGTAATTTTACAGTTTTGAGCACGTCAATCTATTAATGGTGGGCGTTCGGCATTGCCTTCCGTGACTCGATTGCGATGTTTTTGTATACAAATTAGTATCGTCCTTTATTTGTTTGTTTATTTTTTTGCTGTTCATTTTGTTACGTTTTTAGGGTTAAATCGATTATATGGGCTCGTTGACGTAAATGCGCCGTGTATTTGTACATCGATAGACGATTTATGGCCACGGGTTATGTTGATTCGGTTTGAGGGTATCAGCGGGGTCTATCCTCACGCTATTGGTGAATCTGTGCGTGAAGTGTTACAAGTATGGAATAATGAATACAGGGTATTTAGAATAAAAACTCAGTAAGCTAATTGTTATTACTTACTTATTAATAATTTATTAAATAATAAATCAGCCTTTTTAAATATGTTTCCCCACTGCAGGAACACAGGTAATTTTTAATATTTATAGATATATTTCGTTTATTCTTCCGGGTAGTGTAATGGTTTTGAAATCAATTAGTCAATAGCGGCGGATCCAGGATTGTTATTTGGCACCCCAAATCCCACATTGGAAAGAGTTTGATTGATTTCTACAGTTTTTACGGCCGGCCTGAATGACGCCAATCCTCCAACCATTTCTTTTGTTATTTATTCCATTTAGTGTTTAACTCATAAATTGGTTTTGTTTTTAATTTCATATAAGGTACAAATAATTTACATACAAAACAAAAAAAATTATAATGTTTATTAAGTCCCAAGTTCTATTCCAAAGTTCTTTTGCATCAGTCTTAATAACTGAAATTCCTGACTGTTTTTTTCTATTTGTCAAATTCAAGTATTTCTTAAATAAATAAAAGTTTTTGTCGCGACTTACCACCTATGTTTAAGTGCCATCTATGGCGTACCGAAGGAACTAGTGTGCCAGAAAATTAAAGACTGCAGTAAAGTACAGCGCCACCTATCCCACGACATGGTTACTGTTACCCCTTGGACGCGTTTACTATGTGATAACCTCCTTTTTGAAATCGGTTAAAAATGTTTTTAACATATTGGATCCAACTTGATAACATGCGTTATTTTCCTTATGCTATTTCAGAGCTGTGTTAATATTCTTACTAACTTACTTCGAACTAAATTAGAAACACGAAGATATTTATAGGGGATGGTGCAATTCGCTTAAGACAAATACTTTCATAGCTAGCTATAGCTACTAGTTAGCCACGCAGAAGCTATTCGTCTAATATAATGCCAACTACGATCCTTTGGGTCTCGCCCGCACCTTTACTGCGTGATCGCTACCCATAGGCATCTACAACAAGCTAACGAGTTACAGATGCGTTGCCTATCTTTAATGTCTTATAAATTTAATATCTTATAACGCAAAAGGATATTTCCTTTCCCTACCCATCCCCATTTCTGCCAAATCCCCTTCCCCTTCCCATCCTTTCCTTATTAGAAAGTATAGGAAGAGGAGGAGGACTAGGATTATGCCCCCGGCATCTCACTCATCAGACGAATCGCAGAATACTTCTACTTTACGCCTGTCTTCTGTGAGGTGCAACATAGGTTGTTCCAGGCTCTACCACTGTAAGACTTCTTTGATGATCATACAACTTAAAAGCTCTTATATATATTGACGGATTAATTGTTACCGGCGACTTCGTCATCATCGTACTGAACTAATCTCAGTGAATTCAAGACCATACAAATTATAAATTGCGATACTTTTTTTAACTTAACTTGCAACCTGCCCCAGCTCTCGGGGTACTCTCGGGTACAGCAGCAAATATGAAAATAAAATATAGCCCTTGTTACTTGCTTTAAGTTGATATGGGGGGATGATTTTCCAAAAAGATTTCTTATTTCCCTGAGTGTTTTTAAAAGGAACACATTTTAAAAGGGAAGTCATATACACTAATCGAAGTTCCTAATTTGATTGTAATTATTTTTCAAGTTCAAAATGTTGTTTGAGTTTATTGTTCTGTAAAATATTAATGGTGATTTTACCTTACATAAGATCTTAAATAAAATATCCGTTACCTATGGAAAAAAATCAATTGAAAGTTATTTAAAAGAAACTTTAATTGACAATTTAATCCAAAATGTTAACTATGAATTATATTGATGATACATATTATTTATATAATAAATAAATATGCGCTCACGCCCGTAACCCAGAGGGGAAGGCAGAGATCATGAGTTTCCATTTGGCGCGATCCTGGCACACCTCTCTCGCTTCTTCCACATTCATACATCTACGCATGCATGCTCGTCGGTTATTGGTGCTCCTTATATCGCCCTTTTTTAGTAAGTCATTAATCTGATCGATATAAGTTCTCCTGGGGCGTCCCCTACCAACACTGCCATTCACTTTTGCAACATAAATTTGTTTCGTTACTCTCTCTTCATTCATCCTTTCAACATGCCCGAACCACCGAAGCATACCTTTCTCAATTCTAGTCAGAGCGTCCACTTTTAAGCCTTTATTTATATAATGTTACTAAAATTGTGTTCTAATTAGTAATTAGAGGTCAAACAAGTTAGGTAGATAAGAATATTGATTGTTAAATATTTTATTACTTTTAGTAAAATCTGATTAGTATTCTATGTTCCCAACTTGACAGTATTTATTTCCATAGATACATCTTAGTGATTATAAAAGTAAACCAAAACCTCATAAACCCTCATAAATCATCATTGCACGGCTAACTCTAATAGAGAATTATAACGCTTTCAAAGAAATGTACAGAGGCCCAAAAAAGTTGATAGCTTTGTCTCGCAGCCGGCAATTTGGCATATCAATGACGCTATGCCGTGTATTAATTACAAAGTGAGCCGACAGCCCTGCGCTTAAAACCGCTTTTAACTACGCACACCCTAATACACAGACGGATCTTTCAGTTAAACATACACCTTATCGTCAAAGCAATAAGATCCAGGTTCTATTGACAGAAGTCACAGTATTAGAATTTGAAAAGAGCTTTGATGATCGTTGACTTAAACAATTTTGCTCTTAACGCTATTGATGGTAGAGCTTAGTTTGCAATGTTACGTTAGTAAAGCAAAGGGTGTGAATTAAGATATAACAAAAGGAACAGAAGAGGGGAATGTGACACGGGCACCGCTTAGTGTCAACCTCATATGCCTTTGAAGTTGTATGTAAAATGTTTACGAGTGGTTATTTATTTAGATACGGGGTCTTTATTATTATTAAATCAATGGGAAGGGTATGTTGGTGACGCTCGGTGACATCGACTTGCATAAGTACCTCTATTGTACTGAGTATTTGTACACGGATATGTACACCTCTAGGCGCTGGGGCTCTATACATAGACTTGTATACCCTCTCCAAATATTTAAATGTTTGTTGGATCATACAGTACGGGGTTGTTAGAAATGAGTTTTTGGTCTGGATCAACTGTCAGGGTATAAGTTCAAGTAATATGTATTTTATTATGTTGGTACACTGTTTTGATATTTCATATTAGAGATCAGATTACAGCTTTTTCTCTACCATATAGTTATTTGTTGACGATATAACAACCTGTGAAGTCCTCTTATAGTTTTTATACCTCTGATCGCTTAGGTACATATATATAGCGTCTCAATGACATGATTTGACCAACTTTCCTACAAACACTGAAGTCTTGGTCTGATATGCATATGAAAACTATTTGATTAACAGTAAGGACTCAATTAGTTGATCTCTAATCACAAATATTTATGCAAGAGTAATCACGATAATACACGACGGGAGCAGTGGTAGTTAAGGCCCGGATTTACGTACTGTAGGTTACGGGTTCAAACCCAGGTTAGGTGCTTTACTTAGTGTAATTTATTTCATCGCCACTGCTCCAAAAACGACGAAGAAAAACATTGTGAGGAAACCGGCAGGTCTTAGAACCACTAAATTCAAAGACGTGACATACTCTGACTATATGTGACAACTAGCCTGCACCTGGCCAGCGTGGTGGATTATGGCTCATTCCCTCTCTCGGAGAGGAGGCCTGTTTCACTGCAGTGGGAACATTCTAAAAAAGACCGATTTATTATTATGTGTTATTATTAATCACGATATCGCTGATTCGTTGTTACAGTAAAAGTAATGTATTATCATTACTTTTACTACCACATCATCTTTTTTCATGGAAAAAGGTGGCAAATGAGCAAGCGTGTCATCTGATATTAAAAGAATGCTACCCGTAGGCATTCGCAATAATCTAATGAGTCGCAGATGCATTACTTACCTTTAATGGTCAGATGAGGCGATAGATGGGAAAATCTCCTTTGATCCATCCCGTCCCCGCCCGATCCCGTTGTCCTTCCCATCAGAATATATTTAAAAAGCTTCACCTAAACCGACACGTGAGAATAAATCTTTAAATTTGAGTAAAATAGTCTGAAAATACTAATTTAGTGTGAAGGTACTCTTATACAGTTGTTAACATACAATAAGGGAACAAAAGTTGTATATACAACATAAATTCATTAATTCGACGTACGCATTCATAACTCGGAAGCAAGTAAGCACACTACAATTTAATTAACGTGTATTGTCGATCCGTGAAGTGCGCGCTTGTCGCAGCGAAGTCACATAAGTATGCGCCTTGTTTTCTTGTATAAGTAAATAGTTTTTAATATATATATATATACACATTCACATTCATTCACTTTTGACAATCATACCATTCTTTCGCAGACATATATTGTTTGGTTTAAAAAATACTTGTTTAACTCAGTTTTGTCGACGATGTTCATTACTCTCAATGAACAAATCTCTGAGAACTTTTGTGAAATTAATCAACTCTTAGAGATTCTTACTTGGCTAAAGTAGCAGAGTCTTAATTGGCTGCACCTAGAAAGGATACGCATACATAGTAAATTATTGCTTTATAGTAATACCGCAATAATAACATCTATTACACGAATGGGCTGGCTCGATCGGTGAATTATCACCTCAAAAAGAAAGGCGTAAAGTAGAAGTTCTCTGCGTTGAGATGCCGGAGGTTTAATTCTAGTCGTTATCATCGTCGACGAAGATTTGATAGGGGAGGGGTTAGATATGAAAAGAAACCCTTTAAGGAAACCTTTTTTCTGATTATCCGTCCTCTGCCCATTAAATGTAGGCAAAGCATCTGCAACTCATTAGCTTGTTGCAGATCCCTATGTGTAGCGATCACTTAAGACCATTCCAAAAAGGCAAGGATTGATAGGTAGACTGAATGAAACTTCTATTAGAGTTTTTCTGAACTGAATGGTTATGTGTATGGTAAATTGCTACAAAGACACAATTATCATGGAATAATATATAAATAACGTATAAATATTTCATTTTAGTTTAGTTTATTCAGTCATCAGGCTTACTTTTTAAGGTTGGAGGAATTGCCTCCAAATACTGATGTATGAGCAGAATTATCGAACATTGTTCTACCAAGCACATCAGGCAATACCGTTATGGTCAAAGAGCTCAGTACAGATGAAGTTAAATAGCTGTGCATGATATGAAGAATGGAAACGCACACACAGTTTGTAAATTTGACTTCGAAAGTTACACAGTTGAGAAATCACACAAATGTCGAATCGTGACTGCAAATTATTAACTATAAGTACATATTCAAGATAAGAACAGATGCTACGCAATGTCGCCGACAGGAAATTGAAATCCCAGCCCTCTGCGGCACGTCACTCGCAACGAGAAAGACCTCTTCAGGCAAGGTAGGGGCTGCCGATTTAACTTATATCTATAGTTTGCTTACATATAAAATGTATAAGGGTTTCATGGCAATAATTTCTTTAATGTAAAACGCTAATAACAACGATATCGTTTTTATTTGATGGCAATCAACAACTGTCAAAGGTGGAAGAGCGCAGACGCTAATGTTCATGTTTATTTTACATAGATTCGTATATTATTAACTTTATAAAATTATATGACGAGCACTTAATTCTGTAAGGCTGAGATTCCACTATGTCGCGACCATAGATTATCGTGTCGTATCGTTTAAAGCGTTGTGGCTTGTGTATTTAAATAAAGGTGTTCACATATATGTAGGACGACACGATTAACTATCGTCGACGACTTTTTGTTTTATTTTTTTTAGCTAGAGATGACAATCGTCCAATCTTCATTGAATGTGATTTTTCGCACACTTATCAGGGACAGATGATAGTGCAATAATTTAAAGAAGTTATAGTCATTTGTCCCATTATCCTTATCTTTATAAGCATTTGTGTTTTTTTTAAATAACGCCGTCTAGGTACATCTTTAATTTATTGTAGTCTGAACTTTCATAGCCGTGGTGGTGCTAGAAAAACAAAGAGTGTTACTATGCTATCTACATATCTAGAAAAAGATTTTTTTATAAATTTAAAACAAAAAATAATCCCTACGGGTATTAAAAATAAAAACTCGCGCACCTTTTACAATTTTAATTCCGAGGATATGAAAAGAAACTGCCAAAGGGTTTAGCTATTTCAATTGTAGGTTTAGCAAACTGTGTATAAAAGAAGCGCTTAGAATTAAATATTACAATAATAAAGAGGTAAGACTTTGATAGTTTTTTTAATGTCACTAAATGTAATCCGTAAATCCCCTGAAGCGATTCGACGACATAGTCAATTACCTCGGCAAAGATCTTTTAGGTTTATGTTAAAAAACCATGGAGTTGCATTTCCTATTCTTATTAATTAACCAAAAAAATACTCATAAGGTACGCGTTTCATGCTCATATTTATGTTGGGTTTTCAAAGTATGCACCCTCTTCTAACTTAAATAATTCCCCTTGGAATAAATATTACAATAGTCATTTGAGATATGTTAACAAAAAATTCGGATCTATAACTTATCTTGAGTTGCTGTTTACTAATCTTCTAATCTATAAGTTTATCCATATTTATAATACTATAAATGCGAAAGTTACTCTCTCTGTCTGTCTATTACGCTTTCATGCCTAAACTACTAAACCGATTTAAATGAAAATTGGTACAGACATAGCTTAGACCCTGGGGAACGTCATAGGCTACTTTTAAATGCGAAAAAAGGGTTGACCTAAAAAATTAAAAATTCTGCCCAATGTGAATATTCCATGCCGACGGAGTCGGGGGCATAACTAGTACGTAATAACTTTCGTACAAATCTACTCTATCGATGCCTCTAACCTGAAAATACAATTCAAAAGCTATAAGAAACACAAGAATACCTCGTCTTCCTGTTTTCGTTCCAACAATACAAACGTCACGAGCACCGTACTTTGTCTCGATTGTTGCTTTACAAGACACGATAGAAATCGATTGACAAAAATCGCAAATAATATCGGGACAAGTTCTAGTGTTACCCTGAATATGTCTCATTGTGTCATTGATAGGTGCTGCTTTACGGTAACAACCACAAGTATTCAATAGCTACTTCTCTAAGGTCTAATCAATAAGGTTGAATATCCTGTGATGGAGGTGTAGCAACGTTTGTTTGACAGCTTAGATCGTCATCACAGATTGTATTTTGACATTTTCATCCCATTTTGCTGAATCGGCCCGGGGCTAATCGTTCGGAACGTGACAATCGACCATTCATTCGGTCGGCTTGTCACTTCATTGTGCGAGAGTGGGCGAATGCCACAAATTTCGATTGCAATTGATTTTATCTTTTGATACCTTGTTATATGTCAGCGGGGATTCTCTTATTGTATGTTCAATGGATGGAATGGATTTGGCGCTTCATCTCGTCGGATTAAACTCCGATTTGTAATCTTTTGCTAAAAATAAAAAGTCTTTACTTTACCTCTGTTGTCTGGAAGTAATAACTCTTCGAATATAATAATTGTATTCAAAACAGTACTTATTTATATTATAATCGGTGTGTTTAGCAATATAAATAATATACCTAGTTTATTGCATAACAAGTTCGTAAATAAGGTTTATTAAATTAAAAGTTTTTCTTCAATACACAAATTATAAGCTCTACCACAAACTAAGTTGTAAAAAGTTAAACAGCTTAACGTAACAGTTGTTTAGTTCAAATTTAATTATGAAACTACTTTAAACATTTTGTTAAACTTGTTAGTTGTTTGAGATTTATTCTAATGACGTTGCAATATATATTCAAGGATAATTATAAAGATTTTTTTCTTTGGACATAGCTTCTGTCACCTATGTTATCATCTTCATTGAAATCTTCTTTTGATTTTGGTTACTCCTTAATTGATCTGCCCGCATAATTATTCTAAACTAGCTGGCTCGGCAAACTTCATTCTGCCCTAATAAATAGATGGTTCACTATTTTGGCGATAATGGCTTATACACATAAAATATAGATATAAGCGGTCGCGGGCTTTTTTATACATTGTATATATATGTACAACTCTAACGGATTTTACAGCGCACACCAGAATAGTTCGCATATGGCGGAATTTTTTCCGCCTTACTTGACATTTATCGTTATATTATATATTGGACAATTTACATAATATCTTTATAAATAATAGCCTTTATGTTATTCTATATATCGGTATATTATTGTAATTTTTTATTAAAATCCATTCAGTCGTTTTTGCGTGAAAGAATAACAAACATCCATACTCACAAACTTTCGCATTTATAACAACTGTAGGATTAGTAGGACATTAAAGTCAATGTTACATATGTACATTGACTCAAATGTATAAAAAGAACTAAACCATACAATTTCTAAGAATCAACTACACACGGCGTTAATACGTTCCACTTTAAATGACTACTGCATCAAAACTAATTTATGAATTGAAAAGATTTTTTACAAGAGTTTATTCGAAATGTTATTTACACGATGAACCGGGTGCATCACAAAATGAATAGGCAGCAATAACCCCAACAACTTCACAACAAAGGGAATAAAGGCAGCTCCAAATATCCTTATCCTCGGAGTGAGATTTAATAACGTTTTGTTAAAACGAATGCTCTTTTCCCAAACCTCTTTGTCGGTCATTTGTAATACTTACCAATATTTTGTGATCTTCCCTGTAAAGGACGAATAGAACTTGCAATACGCGAAATGAGTTACGGGCAGGTCAATTATAATTGGTTGACAGGAATCTCGAGAGCTCCTTCCGTTTAATAAGTTGTGTTTTGTTATTAAAATATTTGTACAGACGTACTTGGAACGGGTGCACCGTAGCCATTTTGTGCAATACTCATGGACATTGATGTCATTTGCTTTAGCGAAAGTACCTAGAAAACACGATTACTGTTGTTAAGAATACCTACATGTTACAGTACAATTGAACCATAACGTGCGGTATTGGAGCGAAATGTCGCGTGATTAGAGAAACTTTAAATTTTTTAACGTAACGTAAACTGATCCAAGTGAAACAGGCACAAATATATAATAAGTTTCGGATAAAGGTTCTTTACAGTTTCGCGAAAACCTTGTAGCCGAAATATTCCATTAGTCTGTATCTAATATGAAGTTATAACAACTGCTATTAATAAAGATCCCTCCCACTAGGCGAGGCGGAGGGCTGCGGTCATGTCGGTCGAAATCGCCTGCGGCGACAATATTGTCCACCGAAACCGAACTATGTGAACGTGGAATTGGATCGATCTATGTGTATATAGAGGACTATCTGTGTTAACTTAGGTTGCCGTATAACTTATGTCAGCTTGCGCAAGTAGCTTAATCTTAATTCTTAGTGAACTCCTTTGATTACAGACAATCCCAGCGTCGTGGTATTTATATAATGCAATTATTATATAGTTCTTTAAATATAAAAATCAATCGCAATAAAATATATTTAATTTCAATATGTAAATATAATAAATCATTAAAGTAGTAATGTTATTATAAGCTTTAGGGCTGTTGCATAAAGTCAGAGTAAAGTGCTGAATAACTAATTTACAAATAAATTAACTGACACATAACATTTTCCGATAAAATAGTTTGCTTTACATAAATGAAGTTTATGTGTCAGTTTGCTACTTGTAAGTTAGAGATGGAAACGTCGCATTTAGTCCTTTTAACGGAACATGTGACAGCATAAATAATTTCTTTTAAAGTAGTATAAATCTTGGAACAAAGTTATAATATAAGTAATAATTATACTGTTACCTAAACTTTAGTCTTAACGGTCTTTTTACTTTTTGGAAATAATACAGGTATGTATTTGAGAACCGCTTGTTATTTAAAAAATTACCTCCATACACCGTACATACTTTAAAAAATTCCTTCCATAAAACCTACATTTACGATATACACTCAGCGAAAAGGGATTTTTAGAATATACGCCTAACTCGCAAAAACAAAAGGCTTTTAACGCATATTTGAATAGCATCCTACTTAGTAAATTACGTCGCGTCGCTTCCCGTGAAAACCTAAATAGAATAAAGTACACACGCCGGGCGGAGTACGTCCAAATTAGGCGCGAAATCGCTCACGAGGGCCGTTCGCGAAACCTCGTTAGCCGACGCCATGTTTGTTCGGCGACAGCGAGGGTGGCGCCCTCTATGTACACAATGACCGAAAGTTAGATGCATGAAAAAATACACGTTTTCAACATCCATGTATCGTAACCCAACAGAATAAGATATGTTATTGTGGGACACGAAGTTTGATGGCTACTGTATTATGTTTGCAAAGGGTATGTAGCTGACTCAGGGGAGTGGGTAACACACCCTCCGGTGTCGCGATTGTGTGACGCAAACTCGTACGTGAAATGGATATGCAACGCGATACCGAGCTAAGCTATATGACTGGGTGATTGCAAAACTTGTGCCACATTGAAGTCGCGATGAAGAAAAATCTTGTTAAGATGTATAAACTTTTAACGATTTCTTGCTCAAAACAGTCTAAATAATCCCTTTTAAGTATTCGCTAAAGTCTCAAAAAAAGTCTCGCACTCCTATATAATATGTTAAAACAAAGCTTGAATTTTTAAATGTTCTTAATTATTGGATTACCCGTTAATACTTAATTGAATTTTTTCGTTCGGGTTCAATTTAAAAAAAAGAAACCGCGGTCAATTGTATGTCAATTTTGACATTTGTGTGCTGAGAAAGCAACACTTAAAATGTCGATGTAATATTGCAATGAATTGTTTGATAAATTGCAATACCCTCATTCTCTATTGTATCTAAAACATAAAACCATTTTAGTGACATAGAAACTAGTACATACCCTCAGACGTACCTTTCAGGGTCTGCAAAGTTATCCGTTTGACAATTTGTCTTCTTTTTATCATTAAAAACTTGAATATAGGCCTTTGATGTTAAGTGATCTCTTCATACTATAACAATTTTCATCCCCTCTTTTACCTCTTCGGAGTTATTTTTCGTAACACATTTAACAGTGGTAGAGTCCGCAACAACAACATCTGTTGCACGAATGGGCCGGCTCGACCGGTGAAATACCACGACCTCACAGAAAACAGGCGTGAAGTAGAAGAACTCTGCGTGTCGTCTGATGAGTGAGGTGCTGGAGGCCTAATTTCAGTCCATTTCCCCTTCCCACCCTTTCCTCATATGGATAGGATGGGAACGAGAAGAGGATTGGACGGGAGGTGTTTGGCAGGGAAAAGGAAATATCCTTTTTCCTGTATATGCCTCTGTCCGTTAAAGGTAGGCAACGCATCTGCAACACATTTATTCGTTGTGGATGTCTATGGGTAGCGCTCACTTAACATCAAGTGATCCGCTTCTTGTTTGTTATATGTCTCTATACAATAATCAAAATTTAGAAGAAAATAAACCAAAATGCGAATAACCGTGACTTCACACTTCTTTAGATCATTTCCAGAACAAACTAAAGACGTCATCTAAGACATTCGATAGCTTTTTCTAGATTTATATTTTGAAGGTTAGATTCTTTTTGCCCGCCGTACCGCTTTATTTAAAACTAGAAAAGTCAGTATTTAAAATTTTCACAAGTCCTCGTTTCAATAGCAAAGTTTCGGCAAACTAAGTTTTTATAGCCAAAAGTCGAATAAAAAAACTATGTTTGGATAAACGTCTATACTTCTCTCAGGCGAGAGATAAAAGGGGTGGACAGCGAACAACGTTCCAGTTTCATAAGACAATAGAAAGGAATCGCTTTTCTCTTTGCTTGTGTTCTTGAGTCTAATTGGAGCGCGTGTTGCACCACCCCGCTTTGTCTTTTGAGACTCTTGAATTAAGAAATCTTTGTCTATGTCATCTCGTACTACATTCAAATTGTTAGCTTAGGTTGTATTCTGCAACTGCGTTTTCTACTTAAAATGTCTTAATATTACACAAAGTATTAATTCCTGGTATACCTACACCTTATCCTAACTACTTAAGAGTTAGAAGATATTTTTGTACGATCTCTAAACTCGCTTTTTAACGTCATAAATATATACGTATATTAATAATTTGGTTATTCTGACACTGAGACGACAATGGTCTGGACGTGTTTTAATGGTCAGACCATGGCCTCATATTTTATTGTATACTCGTGGCCCACCTCGGCTTCGCATAGATACTTTCTCCATATAAACTTTCATTATTTACTTAAGGTGATCGCGCCACCTGTCAAACGACTGACAGTTATGCTAAAGGCGCCATGGTTACCACCTACATTAGAAAATATATATAAATGTTAGTTACTGCGACGCCGTGGTTTAAATTTAGCGATCAACGATAACGTATAATAAGGACCCAATTTCTCGAAAAAGTAGCACCACTTTTGTACTTTATTTAAATCAAAAAGCTACAACACCTTTTAAATCCGAATTCAGTTAGTTTCCTTGATTCTAGATATCGCATGAACCTATCTCAAATAATAATCGCGATTATTTTTTAAAAACTGAATAATTTCTCAGCATACGTACTTATTCGTTTTTATCATGTTGTTTGATTATTACAAAGCTAAGGATGCGCATCAATAACAGAAAGCATAAGGGCCAAGTCTCAAGTGTAGCAGTGACGCACAATTGTCCTATCTGGTTTAATTATACAAATAGGTACAGTCTCATCCCTTTGCACGATCGCCTCTAAACGCAGAGGGGATAAATTAATTCCTGCAATTAATGGAGGGTTCAGAGCCGAGGAGGCTACAGCTGTCCCCCAAGGAATTCAATTATTGATACCTCCCGCTGCTCCCCGCTTACCAATCTGTCTGTTAATTTTGAAACTGAAAGAAAATTGTACTTTCCCTTCCTGTACAAACTTGCACGTGTCAGGTTTGGATGGTATATTTATATACGTCTATACAAAAAATACATTAGTAGGTATTAATTGTATTGAAATTAAAGATTTCTGCGACCGCCTTATTGTAATATCAGCTTCTGTCATCCAAAACTACTATTTAATAAAGCTTTTCAGTGTGAAGATACTACCGATCATGACAAAGGTTCTTCGCCTTTCCTAGTCATCTTTCGCCTGGATTTCCTTCATAATATCGTATCTTGCACACGGATATCCCGAACTGTCGAATATTGTTTCAATAACCGGGACCTTGGGTTGTATTTAATAATAAATCAGCATTTTTTAGAATGCATTTGCATTGCAGGGACACAGGCCTCCTCTCCGAGAGAGGGAATTGCATTTATATTATGAATATAAAATAATTTAATGATTGATCCATGTCCGACTGGTTTCTCTACCACGATACAATACATAAAATGTTACGCAATAAAGACCGTAATGTCCGTGACACAAAGTATGGGGTAGTTTCGATAGACGGCTACTAATAAAAGCGTCATAAAACGCAATCTTCTCTGGCCAATTACGTAGGTACATGTATTTATATACAAAACGGTTACGGTTTTAAATAAGGTTTATAAAAATTGAATTAATAAAAAGCGAGTCTTATATTTGTACATAATGTATTCCAAAGACAAGCGTACCGCTTTCGTTTCAACGCTCCTTCTCTTAAAGATATTGAAGTCCGAAAAATGAGTCGATCGGTTCGCATGTAGGATTAACTATTGTTAGCATTGTACAGAGTGATCCTTGAACGGTATGTCTAGTGGCGGCCCGGCTGAACAACAAGGGAGCTAAGGTAGCGCACACAGACGCGGCCCTAGCGGTGACAGGCGCAAGTGGCCGCTAATTGCCACTCGAGCGCCAATTACGACGATACGACTTGCAATGCAAAGCGGGTTGGGGACGGTAGCTTAGTGCAGTACATCGCGGAATTATTATTATAGGTAGGTCGTTACTAAACTACACTATGGTATTGGTATTTGCTCTTTGCCACCTACTTCCATAAAAAATTATCGTGGTAGGACATCTTAGATTCTCTTTAAACTGTCAATTTAAAATGGTGATTTACCAAGTTCTTCACGGTGTAAAGAAAAAAGTCAAAATGCATCTTGTCTAAACAACATTCAATTTAAGCTTAGTTTGGTATCTTTTACGCACTTGCTGGCCCGGGCAAACTTCGTTCCGCCCTATAAGTAATATATGATTCACTATTTTGGTGATAGTGGCTTACACATAAAATATAGATATATGTATATAATTTTTTTCGTCCTTGACGCTTATCATTTTTATTGCACATATTTTGGACAATTCATAAAATATCTTTTTAAATTATAGGCTATATGTTATACCGATACAAGCTATATTATTGTAAAGTTTCGTTACAGTAGTTTTTGCGTGAAAGAATAACAAACATCCACACATCTATAGTCCTTACATCCATAATTACAAACTTTCGCATTTATAATATCAGTAGGATTAAACTATTAAATGCGAAATAATTTTTAACACGCTGTACACTCATGTCAAATCGTGACATGATCATCGCAATTATTGTGTTCATGTAAAAATATTTCATATAATGTACATATACTGTCTCGAGCACAAAAACGCTGCCGCTTATCACAAAACTCGAGGGCTATGTTTGAAGTGTGACGCGGGTTCTCCGGCGACGAGCGGAGAGCGAGCGAATGTGAAACACTCGAAACACTTGAGCCGAGCGCGGATTACGAATCACTCCCGGGCCCGACCCGCCCGTTGCACACACACGGACACAAACAACAAAAGACCCGTACATACAAAAGGAGCTCACATTGACACACCTCTTGGAGAATTTTTCAGTGCCTAGCCTAACTAACTCTGCGCCCACCTTTTTTCTGTTAGACTTTTACTTGTTTCGTATATGTTGCCGAGTGTTTTAGCTTGTTATGGCATTACTTTAACGAAGTCTACTTTAAAATAAATTAACCTAAAATGTATGGCGAAAAACTACAAACAAGAACTTTTTAAATGGTTTACTTTGATGTAAATTGTATTACTTTATTAACGATTTACATTTCAGAAAAGAAATGACTACAATGCCTTGCCTTGGTTACTATAGCGATGTAATAAATCATATTGTCGCTATATTGTTGTTCACACAACGCGGTTGTACGAGGTACAAAACCGCGCAGTATTAGAATGCCAAACATCAAAGTGGTGGGAATGGAATTTGGAGCTCTTTCGTGTTGACACAGTTTTTATTACGGTGTGTTTTCATTGAAAATGAGATAAAATTTATTCACGGCTAATAGCCGGTCTCACCTTTGCTTATGTTACTTATGTACTTTCTCAAGCACGCACTAGATTAGACTAAGCATACGTACGTACCGTCTTTCGACAACATCGATACTTAACATCAGATGCCATTATCTCGTGCTTGTATATTAAAATTATAAAGATTTTACCAATACAGTCCTGAAATATCTGCGAGTAAGTTAGACTTTATCTATACTAACTATTCGAGTGCATCCGGGGCGGTTTGCTAGTACCTATTAAATATGGCTACTTCAAATAACGTATTATAGTGATTTAAATTTTCATCCTAACGTAAGATGTAATCGCTTATCTCTTCCGTATTTCACTCTAATAAATTTCCAATAAATAAAAGCTAAAAAACACTAATATTTACTATTAGTGTGCGCAGAAACTTTGCCGATGACACCCCGCGTCCGCCTTCCGCGACCCGCGCGGTACTGTAATCTTCACTAAGCATAGAAGCTACCGTAAACTCAGACACAACCGTCAATGGCTCATTAGAAGATAGTCATGATATTGAGGGAAGAAATAAACTGAGGCACAACCGTCAACGGCTCATTAGAATATAGTCATGATATTGAGGGTAGAAATAAAATGCGAAAATTCAAAACGAAAGTATCGCCTACGTCGCTGTGATTGTGCGTGCCGTTTGTCGCGCCCCTACTACATATGCATGTCTCCTATTTATAGGTACCGCTAGTGCAATTTACATGCTAAGAACCGAATGTGCGTGCGTGAGTACCTATTCCTATTTCAAACGTAAGCGTAAGTATGCATTTAATGGGGCTCCTGGCTCTTGTTTTGGATCTACGCTCGTAACTTGCTTTGTTCTTGATTACAATTTTATACGTTATCTAGGTATAGGAGGACTTACGCGAAATGAATACATCTGTTCATAGTTTGAACGTACATAACTGTATATATGTAAGTACATGTATGAGTGAAGCATTTCTATTCCTAGCATCTTGTTTTTATGCAAAACTGATAGTCATTATTAGTTTTATTTTTGAGTTGTAGAAATTCTGTGATGTCGTGAATGAATATACCGTAGATGAACACTCAACGGCCTTTTATTCGTTGTTATAAATCCTCAATCTTCGAATAATGTTCCATAACAAATTATACACATTTTCCAGTCGTGCTCCAGGATAGCCAAACAATATGTTAAAAATTACACTAGTTTATATAAACTATATTCTCCTAACACAATTTCAGTGAAAATGAGAAAGCAGTAATAACAAAACAACCGTAAGCAATCTCCAGAATGATGTCTAGTGTCGGATATTATATACAAAATTTGCAAAACAGATTCGTTCATGAATTATAGATGTGGCAAAACTGTGCCCTCCAGTGGGCATATTATTTACGCGTCGGCTCATAGGTATCATCGCTGGCCCCTTGTACGTAATTAATCGCGAGGGCTGTCCATATTCCCGACGAGGCCCGGCTTTATTAAATTTTAGCGCTTGCCGACCCAACCGAGCCCTCCCCTCTCCCGACCGCCCAACACCCTGCGCAATGAATAGAGCCGTCACTTTTACTATTCACAGCGTCCCGGTGGATAAGTGAGATGAATTTCCCCGATCCTCCCGGGACTTCGAATTGTGCGTGGGGCTGGTCGGTGCGGATTTTGTGCGATTGTACGACAATCATGAGATTGTAGTATGATACCTAGACAGATCGAAGGCAAACTCTATTTTTGCACTTTTGTTTATGATCACAACACAACAGCACAATGGACACATAATATACCTATTTAATATTTGTATTTATCTCTACTGTCTGATTTTCAGCAGTTTACTATTAAATTCCTTTCTTGCTGATCACTGGAATAAAAGTCAATTAGTAGGTTTTTTCTACATATATAAATTACACGAAATTTGATTGCAAATCGCATTCAAAAGCTTACATGCAATTCAAATCCAGATTGGTGAACGAGGCGTGTATCGGCTGCCGCATGCGAATTAGGCGGTCGGCTCTCTCGCGCACGCCCGGGGGTGTAATATTTTTCACCCCAACGAAAACACCGAGCGAAGCGTTCATTCCCTTTTGTCCCGACACAATGTACGTTCGTTATTTTTTTTTAATAAACCGGGTTCTGTAAAGCGTGGATTCGATGGCCGCCGGCGACCGGCTCCCGAATCACACGGTTAATTATTGACACATCCGTTTTTTATCCCCTCGGATCTAAAGCACCATTGTGGCCGCCTAATATTATTCCCTTTGTGCTTGCACTGAAATGGCGATTTCCTTACCTTTGTACGTTACGTTTGATGCTGCTATTGTACGATTAGAACGTGCAAGGCGTTATTTGTTTTGAAATTGTTGGTTATCAATTTTCATAGAAACGATTAGTGGCTCACATCTAAAATCATTTCATAATTTTTTTACACAAGCGTTGATAAAACATGCATGTATGTAATGTTACACCGAATAAGGAAAAAAGTTGTGATTCTTATGACCATTAAATTAGAACTGAAGTTTTGGGCTTAAAACGTGGAGCTTGTTACAGCTAATAAACAATGGAACAAATTCGGGCAGATGAACATCTTAGCTTTAAAATCTCTGCCAGTAAGTAATTCAATAAGAGCATGAAATTATTATTAATAGATAATCGACAACGTTCGATAGAATTTAAAATGTGAACATACATACGTATAGCTTACACACATTCGCCAAGCGCAATGGCGATTACAACGTGGACTACCTTGAAAGATAGTGAACCAGCTTACGGTAAACTAGTCCTTACCTAAACCGCTTGGTTTCGCTTAACATCGGGATTGTAGTCAAGAAATAGTAATTCGCGAAAGAAATAGTAACACGTAACTGCTGGACGTGCCGACCTCATCTAGTGGACTCCTGTACCTTACCTTACCTTTACCTGTAGTTCATTCATTATAAAAAATATGTATATTTTGAGAGGAAGGTCATATAACCAGCATTGGACCGTAAGAACTTGTTAGCCATAAGTTATCGCTTTAGGGAGAGGTCTTTGTCGAAATTAAAGTCACTCGGCCGCAAAAAGAACGCTTATAATTGAACATTTCTCCACGATAATGAGATGCGAGGTTGTGAGGGTGGCGACGTCACAAACTAACCCCGATCTAGATAAAGGGTTGTTCGGTATCGCGCTCGACGCGGTACGTACCGATCGCTTGCCGATAACAGCTATCGGGCACGAAAAGCTGCAGTTGAAGAGTCGCTTATAAAAATTATATCGGGTCTCTACCATGCGATGGTAGCAGGGTAATGTAACGGTATGCAAATCGACTAATAAAATACAGCTAATCTGAATTATACTCTCACTTGATTTTGGCTTCTGATATTACGAAGTAAGCAATACATTTTCTGCATCTATTACATAAATTTATCTGACTCATTGATATTAGCGAACACGTTACTAAATTATAAGAAAAAAGATAAGACAGTAAAACAGACAAAGTGGAACGGAAGACGGTAAATGGTGTGGGGATTGGGTCTTATTATATCTAATCCAACAGACAAAACGCTTTAAAACAAAGAATTATAAATGATACCTTTACTTCACGTTTATATTCTGTAAGGTTGCGGGTCGTGTCAACCAATTCATGTGTATGTATATCATGGTATAAATGTGGGTGAAGTTGCATTACAATGTCTATCTTAACGTGTTAACATCGACTACTACCTACTCTCATTCTCTACTCTTTTCCTATTTATCCCCTCCTCTGTTCATGAAGAAAAGGAGTTGGAAAGTGAGAAAGTTTGAATGAGATTGTGATTGCGATGAAAAGAATGAAATTGGGTAAAGCACCCGGGGATGACAGGATTTCTCTTGAAATGCTGAGAGCTGGTGAAGGTCTAGTTGCAAGCCTGCTGTGGGTCTTTTTCAATATATGTTGGAGACATGGCCTAGTACCGGAAGATTGGTGTAAAGCCGTCATCGCCCCTTTGTATAAAGGGAAAGGTTCAGAGCATGACTGTAAGAATTACCGAGGAATCAGCCTTCTCAGCATTGTGGAAAACTGTATGCTAAAGTACTGATTGAAAGAGTCATGAAAGAAACAGAAGAAAGAATGTGGGATGTGCAAGCTGGTTTTAGGAAAGGAATGGGTGGCATGGATCAGATCTTTTCTTTACGTATGATCATAGAAAAGTTTTTGGCTCTAAACCAAAAAGTTTTCTGCGCCTTCGTAGATCTAGAAAAGGCCTATGATAAAGTTAAAAGAGATGATCTGTGGTCAACCTTGGTTGAGTTTGGATTGAACAGTGATCTAATACAAGCGTCAAAGTCTCTTTATAAAGATTCTACTGCTTGCGTTAGGATAAACGGGGTCTACTCAGACTGGTTTAGCATCAATAAAGGTTTAAGACAGGGCTGTGAAGCATCCCCGTGGCTGTTCAATCTCTCTATGGATGATTGTTTGAAATCTTTGAAAGACGAAGGTTGTGGATTAAGAATGGGTGAGTTAGTTGTAAAATGTCTCTTGTACGCTGATGACCAGGTTGTGCTTGCGTCATCAGCGGAGGACTTACAACTTATGCTGAATGTAGTGAATGATTCACTAGATGGTAAAGGTATGAAGATGAATGTGGATAAGACGAAAGTAATGGGGTTTGAAAGAGAACAAAGTAAGACAGTAATTGAAATAAAGGTTAACGGAAATGTAGTGGAACAGGTGGAAGAGTTCGTGTATTTGGGGTGTATGTTTAGTAGAGATGGTAGGCATGTTAAAGATTTTGAACGACGAGTGAGTGCGGGAAATAAAATGAATGGGGCTATAGGTACAGTAGTGAGGAATCAGAATGTGTCTATGAAGGCTCGTCTGGCAATACACAATGCTGTACTAGTCCCCACTTTAATGTATGGAAGTGAGAGCTGGCAGCTGGTTTGGCAGGAAAAGCATGCTAGTAAAGTTAATGCCGTTGAGATGCGATCCTTAAGAAGTATGTTAGGCGTGACTTTGAATGATAGGGTTAAAAATAGCGTTATAAGGGAAAAGTGTGGCTTAAAAGTGGACGTTGTGACTAGAATTGAGAAAGGTATGCTTCGGTGGTTCGGGCACGTTGAAAGGATGAATGAAGAGAGAATAACAAAACAAATTTATATTGCAAAAGTGAGTGGCAGTGTTGGTAGGGGACGCCCTAGGAGAACTTATATCGATCAGATTAATGACTTACTAAAAAAGGGCGATATAAGGAGCACCCATAACCGACGAGCATGCATGCGTAGATGTATGAATGTGGAAGAAGCGAGAGAGGTGTGCCAGGATCGCGCCAAATGGAAACCCATGATCTCTGCCTACCCCTCTGGGTTACGGGCGTGAGCGCATATTTTATTTATTTATCTGTTAATTCCTCCTCACCTTCAAATCCATTCCATCGGAAATATATGGGACGGGTAAGAGGAGGAGAATTACCCTTCCTTAACTCATTGATCAGACGAAGCGCAGAATACTTTTACTTCGCGGTGGTCAAGCAGGCCCATTCGTGCAACAGATATTGTTACGGGACTTACCACTGTTAAAACCTTCAGTCTTGGTCTGTAATACCATATTATTAGGTTTAAACGAACAATGCTTCGGCTATCTTACTTCCGGCCACATTCTGGTAAATTTCGTCTAGTCTGTTTTACATTAATTAACGTAACTGCTAACTAAAGCTTAAATCTTTAGTTTGTACTAAGTTCTTTGTACCAAATTACCCATTCGAATGTCCGAAACGATCATACAAGACGTGTTTTTTGTCTTTCTGATTGCTCACGTTGCGGCCTAAAACGAAGCTTTGAGGTTACGCACCGAATTCTATGAGTATCGCATTACACCAGCGCTTTGATTTGCACGCCCTTTTATACATCACGATGCCGCAACAGCTTTGAGACGCCGCGCCTACAAAAAAAATATACCTACAAAAATAATATATATATCTCAAATTTTATAAATAATTAATACAGATGGTAATACTAAAAAAACTCAAATATAAACGAAAATCAATTAGTTATAGATGTCCTTGTCATGATAAATTACATATAAATAAACATTCACTCCGGTAACCAAGAGGGATAGGCAGCGATAGCGGATTTTCAATTGTCACACCTTCCGCTTCTGCACGAATACGCTGCCTCTTTGCTTAATGCCATGCCTTTTTAGGAGGCATATGTCACCACCAGATTGGAGGACAACTAATATCTCATATTACAGCCTCACACAAATTTCGACATTATTATAAAATAAGGGAACGAAGGAAACTAAACAAAAACCGTTACAACTTGAAAAGTTAGCGGTTAAGAATGCGAATAGAACTGAGAATAACCAAAATATGCATAAAACAGCAACTATTATTCACGCGTACTTAAGTAAACCAAAAACTTTGTGCATCAGAAACATCATTTATTTACTGTTAGGGTCATTTCCTTACCATTAACACTTACCTGCGTGTTTCTAAAAAAGAAAAAAAATAGTAAGTTAATTATTAAATACGAAACAAGCTTAAAACAGGATGTTGTGTCTAGAATTGAGAAAGGCATGCTTAGGTAGCTCGGGCATGTTGAAAGGATGAATGAAGAGCGAGTAACGAAACAAATTTTTGTTGCAAAAGTGATTGGCAATGTTGGCAAGTAAGTCCCAGTACAACTTATAACGATCAGATTAGTGATAAACTAAATGAGGGCTTATATCAAATATGTTCTTATATAACGTCCTATTACTAGGTTGTTATTTTTTCATTACTTTCGTTTCACCAACTTTTGATTTTCTTTTAGTTAGGGTAACCAGAGATCGCTACGCTAATATTGTGCACAGCCGGTATTTAGTTGATTGTAAAGTTTTCTCCATTTAGTTCACGGAAAACATTTTTGAAGTGTCATCGCAAAAAAACTAACAGTTCCCCGCTAGCAGATGAAGAGAGGCTATACAAAAAAAATGTCAAATGAATTCTCCTCAAGCACCATCCGCAGAAACTTGCCTTTTAATTGCTTCGAGCTGAAACATCGACCCATGAATGAAAACCAAAAAATATATATTTCCTAAAACAGCCTATGGAAACCGCTAAGCACCCTTCCCCAGCCTTGTTAACACAAAGAACTGTAAAATCCGTGCAATTTGTACCCTCAGCACTCGCCTTCTACATATATACTTATCGATTTATCGCAAACACAGTCCGCGCTTTTGAAAAATCGACCTCCGCGCTTTTGTTCGATTGTCGGTTTTAATCCGTCGTATCAAAGTTCAGATCGCGCCGGTATCGGAACGTCGCATACGATATTTGGACTCGTTCGGCGCGGTAAAAATGCCGTCTTGTCGCAGGCACGCTGCCGCCCCTTACCTTGCCCGGGCGACATTTTTACGAGTGGGCGAGAGGGAGGCCGCCCGCGGTCGCTCCCGTCATTTCGTTGTCATCCGAGGGCTCCTTTTTGCACGATCGCCGCGCGAGCGTCGGCGTCGACAATACTGTTCAGTATTTTTATTCTTTTCGAGAAGAAAACGTTGGAAAAAAATGCCGTAGAGAAAATGACGAACAATACCGCCCTTCGTCGAGATTACCGCCATCAGAAAATGAACGCTTTGTTAGATCCGTCCGGCGGAATGTTTTCAGTTGTTACATTAGTCTTGTCATTCTCATTAGAGCAGGGCTCGGCGGGCTGTGAAAAGTTGTCGAATCCACCCGACCCCCTCGCCCTGCTCTTAGTTGTACCTTTCCAATTTGGAAAAGTGCCACATCGTTATTAACGCTCATCTCATACCTCGCAGCCTCTTTACTTAATAGCGAACACAAAACTTTTATCTTACAGTTACAATAAATAACCACAGTAATACAGTTCTACAATGTTCATGAATATATTTAGTATAGTAAGTGAAGTATGACCAGACCAAAAAATGACACTAGTCGAGTCGAGTCAGTGATTCCTAAGAAACCATAACCATACTTTTCGTGACAGAGCAAAGATTATGTTCACTGTATTCGCAAGAAGTCAGGTCATTTAGTACGTACCTTAAGGTTACTGACACCTTCATTTGTTTTGTACAGTTTACTACATCGCAGTTTCAATTATGTTCGTAGTCGTATGATATGAAGGATGTCCGACGTGTGCAACGGAAATAGATGATTTAACTCAATTTATATATTTGTTGTCCTCCATTAGTTCTTACACTACTTAAGGCAACTGGTTATATTGTATCGTACTGAGCTTAGATATATTTGACCTTGGGCTGTTACTTCTTTTTCCAAACCATCCTCTCCTACGTCAAATCCTCTTCTCCTTATTATCTTGATTAGGAAACGATTGGAAGAGGAAGAGGACTGTCGAAACGTTACGCACTAGTTTAGCATTAAATTACCCACTATAATAAACCCACGTAATAACGTGGGCACCTATTAATTTTTAAGATTTACTGTAAACCTGATTCTGACAACTTCTAATTTATGCTGTACGCACAATACACGAGTGTGCAAGTCGCTTCCTTCCAACGCGAGGTATTTTAACAAGAAAAGTATGGAGACACGTCGTGTGTCAATTCGATAGTAGAATAGAGATGTATATTATTGATCACTGCCACCGATGAAAATCTGCACTGAGGGGAGTGGACAAGGAAAAGAAGAGATAGAAGAGATGGAGACAGAATGAGGCCTGCGTCGTCTCACTCATCAGACTAAAAGCAAAGATAAATGGGTCGATGTGTCCACTCGAGCCCATGCCCAACAACTATTTCTTTTTCATTTTTGCTGCAGACCGTATCAGTGAGAAGTCAGCCCAGGAGTTCGTCAGCCAGCACTCGGAGCTGCAGACAGTGACGGGGGCGGCGGACTACGTGTCGACGCCAGTTCGCGACAAGTCTGTCACGCCTGAAAAGTTTTTTAACAAACCAATTTTCGGTAAGTTTCTTACATTTGGGTTTACTTATGAATTGTTACAGATCAGTTTAAAATTAAAAACAAATTCAACATTTTACGCTTACCGGCCGTCGGTTCCGCCTACTCTTAATATCACATTATTTAGTAAATATAAAGTGTCACCTGTATTTGCGTGCATTTCGTCCTCTAGAAAGTCCACTATAAACTCCGTAACTCACTTTTGCAACGTTTCAACATGCCCTTACCATTTTAATTATTTAATTAATTAATTAGTTTAATTTCTGTTATACAACTCGTATATACCGAACACTAAGATCCGACATAAGGAATTTATACTTACATCTGTTATTTGTTCACGGCCTAGATTATATGTTAAAAGAATATGTACCTTGATAAATCACAAGGTTGCCGAGATAAACGTGGGCCTAACTCAGGTCAATCGTAAAAAACAAATTAGGTTGAACCTTTGTGTAACTGGCCGGTGGAGATTTTAGGATCTAGAATGTTTATTTGGACATCAAGTCGAGCAACCCACTGGTGATTCATCAATATACATATTATGTAACATATAATCCTAGGCTCTGATCAAACAACAGATGAGGGCTTGTTTGCCCGTATGTCGGATCTTGTACCATTATGATTACGTAATGAAAGCTAAAGGTTATTCATCCAACACCTCAATAGACCTTATCATAGGAGCAATGCTCCTCTATCCGCTCGAATGCCTTTCCACATTCAAATTATCAGATACGTCGATCATGGCGTCGGCGATTGTTCACTACATGTACCTACAACGCGATCGCTGTACAGCTTTTGTTATGCGCGCGCGCATCTGCAACCTCCATTGTATGAAAACGGAATTAGATTTAAAATATAGATGTGTTATTTTTTCAATGGTGTACCTAACATCCTTCAAATTTAAAATCGATTGATTATTATTGTTTCAATTAGATTTACTAGAATTAATAAATAAAAATGCACTAACGCCCGTAACCCAGAGAAGAGAGATCGGCAGATATCATGGATCTTTTAACACTTTTATCGCTTCTTTTACTCCTTTAATCGCCTTTTTAGTAGGTCACTAATCTGATCTGTACATTTCTCCTAGGACAGGGGTGGCGAATCTTGGCTTTATCAATATGACATTTTTATAAAGGAATGTTTAATAAGACGTACACGTGCCGTCATTTTTTTTATTTCTCTATCATTGGGAAAATAATAATACTAACAATTTAAAACTATTTATATATATAAGTTATACACGTAATTTAAACGAAAGTAACATTACCGTGACTTCTGTTGTTGCGTATGCGTGCTGAACCCGACTTCTGAAAGATAAAGATAAGAGGAACTGATTGCATCTGTCGCTAAAAATCTGACGAACCTTTTCCCAGGCATATTTTAATAAATTAACGAATACTTACTAAATTGTTGCATCTACTCTTACATATCTTATTTGGGGTACGGTATAAAACTGTCATAAAAATCATGATATTGTACAATTTTTAAATAGATTTCATAAGGTTTGAGAGATCTTGCAAAATACCGAGACCATGCGAGATTAAGGCTCTTAAATCTCGCAAGTATAATTTACTTATACGAGCACATGTTAAAAAAGCTTTGTTTTAAAAGTATACCTTTTTGCAATCTTAATTTCTAAAAAAAGTCTTGAATGGTAAGGTCGTGATTTTGGAAGTGTTTAAATGATTTTAGATGCCAGGCGTTCGAACAATTAACGTGTATGGTTGTTTTTATATAAATCTCATGAGAAACATGTAGCCCGTGCCAAGCTTGCAGTTGTAGGAATGGACGTGGAGGCAATCCCTTCTTCTCCTTTTACGGGCATACATATACTACTCTCTTAACACAAAGACAAAGCATCTGCAAAATGAATGGTATAAATCTTAAGGAATTGATAAATAAAAACAGTCCATTTGCTGTTTACGACGTCGTACATAACTCGTTTTTTAATTACACTTGTTGAGTACCAGTCTTAAAGTTAGCGGCGAATTCACAGTGGAAGTTATAATTTGCTTGGAGAATTTAAAATTATTACTGTAATTCAATATTAACAGTAACTTCTACGAATGGCCTTTCAAGAAAGATACTGTATTGAAGCGCTTTGTTGTTGTTGAAAACTTAATAAAATATTTCTTGTCTGTATGATTTCACACGCTCAATCCCTGCTGTATAAAGTAAAACCGTCGGCATAGTTACTAAACATCATACTAGTTAGTGGTAGCAGTCTTGAATACTATTTTCAATAGATTTTAAAAGTTTTCTTTTTAAAAATCTGTAAAGTTCCGTCTGAAGTGGATACATTTGCGTTAATTATGCGGCGTCTTGAGACACGCGGCGGCGTCGACCGAGCGGCCAATCGTCACCTCGCGTGTGAACGGGCGGGGCCGACACCGCGTCGCGTCAACGGTTATCGATTCGTGTCCGACGCCGACATGTTTTTTTTTCTATTTACTTGTGTCTATTGTCAAAGTTTTTTTTTATCTGTATATCGGTTTTATTAACGAAGTCAGTGAGTTTAATTAATAACTTCAATTGGTGCCGTCTCTATAAATAACTACACGTTAAAGATGGATGATATAAAATGCCGAGACATTCTTTTTGTATTTTTTGTTATATAGTCTATTCAAGATATATATATGTACTTGGCTACATAGTTTATTTAATGTGAGTAACGAATTAAATAATAATGGAGTAGAAAAAGATGAAAAAACTTCTTAATACAAAATTGATTGCTAAAATTCACTAGTAAGTAACCTTCATTGACCACAAAACATGTCTATACAGTTTTTCATCTGTATTGCACATGAATTATTTTATTATAAATTGTAACCAGTATGTATTTCATACTGAAACCACAATGTAAATATAAATGCTAAATATTATAAAAAGATTATTTTAACATGTCTGTATCTAACGATGCGTCAGTGTAGGATAATGAAGATAAGCGATATAAATGATATCATAGCCCAGCCCACGCATCCTCCAAACATTAAAAAAACTTCTACCGACGTTTGAAGTTCGATGAAGTTCATTCAAGCAACGTTCGATTTCGGAAAATAATATATTTGTAAATAAGAGAAATATGTGTTCCCTCGATTTTTATTCCGATCATGATATGTTTATCGATTCATCGAGATAAATTGGATAATTTATATTTTAAGCTGCCGTAAAACTTTATCCTTACTTAGCAGTAATGCTTAATCATCTTTCTTTAGAGTGTAACGCGTGACAATGTTATCGATGTCTACCGGTTAGTTAAATTATGTCTTTCATAATGTTGCAGTCATCAATAGTTTCTTTTTAAATGTCGAATAGCAATCAATCGTACGCTACTAAAGCAGTGCAATCAACATCAACCCAAACAAAGAACAAAGAGGAACGCATAACAACACGCGGGGAGTGCTTTCAATCGCGCGGTAGGTACGGCGCTCTTTAAAAGTGAAATCACGACATTTCCCTCTACATTTAGGCACCTAAACCGTTTGCAAACAACATTGAGAGCCGGCGCGCGAGTAAATGAACGGGGGGAAAGAGGGGTCCTAAACAAAAGGTGCGAGCCCTCCCACCACCCTGCCACATCGACCCGGCCGAGAGGGTAAGGTGTAAGGTGACCACGATGACAATTTTGTGGATTTATCCCGAAAAACTAGTCTATGGATGAGGTCTTTAATATTTAGAGAAAAAAATATTACTCGATAGACAAGGTTTTGTAACTGAAAAATTTCTTTATCGACGTTAGTTTTATTTTTCTTTTAATCTTATACAATCAGCAGTTTCGAAATGCCAATTTTAGAAATGGTAAAGAAACGCGCTCACACACAATCTTCAATTGTGTTAGAGCCCACAACAACAACATCTATTGCACGAATAGGCCAGCTCGACCCATGAAATACCAATATCTCACAGAAAACATGCGTGAAGTAGAAGTATTCTGTGTTACGTACAATGAGTGAGGTGCCGGAGGCCTAATTCAGTTTCTTTCCTCATAAGGATAGGATGGGAACGGGAAGAGAATTGGAGAGGGCGGCGGTTAACGACGAAATGAAAATATCTTATTTCTTGCCTATGCCTCTACCCGCCTCTGTGCATCAAAGGTAGGCACGCATCTGCAACACATTTGCTTGTTGCGGAAGTCTATTGGTAGCGGTTACTTAGCTTCAGGAGATCCGCTTCCTCGCTTGCCGCCTTCTTCCATAAAAATAAAATCATCATAAAAACAAATATTCAAGGATCTCATATAAATCAAGTAGAAATCATTAAATATTTTTGTAATTTTTTTAAAAGTGCCATTAATTTGGCAGTCAACTTTTTATGCCGTGGTTTTGCTAGAATTAACTGTCTGGGATATTCTCTCACAAGAATCTTAATGAAGTAAACCGTATTTCCTAAATTAATGGAACTTACAAGTCATGCGATATTTTGGATTATCATGAACTACAGTGATCACTAGTCAGATGAACCTAGCTCTCTAAAGCTGTAGTTTTAGAAGAAAGTGTATTAAGATGGTTTCGTTTATTTACACATATTTTATATCGTCATAAAGTAGAAAGTATTTTGCTTACACGTCTCCCAAAAATGAAACTACACTTATCCCGACACAGATTATTGCGTATCCATAAACCGTCAGTCGACTTGGTTAGTCTACGCCGGGGGGGTAGTTGTGCTTTTTCGCAGCGCGTGTCACTTGCGCGGCGGGGCGCGGGCGCGGCGGCCGACACTGCGGGCGTCGGGATCCGAGGTCCGGGCGCCGCGTTGCTATGGCGACGACACCGCGACACCACCCCAACCCCAACCCCACGGCCGGCGTACACAGAAACAACCCCTATAGACCGGTGCACACGGCGCACGGTTGCTCACTTTATATACCCACCGCTACATATAAGCCACCCCTGTCTACATAAGACGGTACGGTCAGGCGATGTAAATAACGCGAGATAACTTCGAGAGGGTCTAATGGAATAGGGAATCTTGTTTAGGAAAGTGCCCCGGAGAGAATGTTCTGGGTTGTTAGCGTTATAAGGGCCCGCTTGCCATGTTAAGTGAAAGTCGATATAGGAATTAGGTCGGAGAAATTTGATTATTCAAACGTTAGTTGGCTCGGTAATAGCGTAAGGTGACCGCATTCGCTACCCTCTGGAACGAAACGCCTATATATAACTTCAAACTCGTTACCCTTTAGTTAAGCTGGGTTATGAATTTCGGGAATAATCTAAGTTTTAATTGTTTTGCTCTGAGCGAAATCCATTAGATACATGTCCCTTCTGTCTTTGAAGATATCAAATGCTATGTACTTTGTGGTATTTCGTAAACCTCTTTATTATTAATACTAACTGGAATAATGTTAGCAAATGCAATATTTATTCGATTTTTTTTTGTAATGTTTTAGCATTCTAGAATAATAAAAATAGACGTAAACTTTCTAAAGTGTTTTAGTCGTGGTAGAGCCCGCAACAACAACATCTATTGCATGAATAAGCCGGATCGACCGGTGAAATACCACCACCACACAGAAGACAGGCTTTAAGTAGAAGTATTCTACATAGGATGAAAGATGATGATTAGAGGGAGGAGGGGATGAATAGGAAAAGGAAAATTCCTTTTTTCTCTTTATTTATTTGTGTTCTTACTAAATTCATATATTAAAATTAAATAAAAATTAATTACAAATTATTAAATTTCTGAAATTACAGTCTAAACTCTTTATAGCGACACTCGATTTAACAAAAAACCTTCAAAAGTCGAAATTACTTGACTATGGTTGGCTTAGCGTGTTATCTATAAATACGATGTCATTCTATGTAGCATCACGCTCACTAAGTGAAGACAACAATACAATGAAGAAGATGAAATAGACGATTCTGAGTCTCCGCCAAGCATCAAAAATGCACTTAATGCAACAACTTTACTAGAAAAATATTTTTTATATAATCATGTTCATCCCACGATATGAGTAGATTATACAATTAAACTACTGGGGCACCAAAAACGCTAGATGAAGATGGCAGACTATATCTGCGCAGTTGTTTTCGGTTTGTAAAATTTGCACCACATTAGTAAATAAATAGAATTGTAACGACAACTCTCTATAACGCCACAAATGCACAGTCCCTTAAGAGTCGCCATATAGAGTTTACATTGTTTGTCTAAAAAATAATACTACATATTTCTTGAATTCATTATAAAAATCTTTTCTGCCAATAGGCATATCACAAGACGATGACGTCACCGAACCGCCTCGAAGTATCTCTTGACAATTTTGTCTAAACCTTCAGCGGTTGTCGTCTGAAAGATATAAAAAACCGTTACAGAACTTATCATAGTCATGATCTCTCTTCCCTTTTCCCACTTATGTAAGGTTGGTCGCTCGGCACAGTAGGACCGTAGTCAATACAAATGTACTGTATTATTTTACGGCTGTTTTTTTATGTTATAAAAGTAACTAATTCTATTCAACTTCCCATAAATTTTAGCTTACCAACCTATTCAACAAGGATACCTATATAAAATAAAGTCTCTTTTGGTTTCTTGTTATTGTATTAATTAGTGGCTTGTTAGTAGGGGGCATCCCAATCGAACATTTATTTATCGACCAGATTGGTGACACAGTAAAGACAGGCGGTGCCAGGAATACCCGTAACCGACGAGCATGTATGCGAATGTATAACTGTAGGAAAGGCAAGGGGTGCCAGGAACGTAGCGGATAATCTCTACCTATCCCTCGGGCACATAATAATATAATATAAGTAATACGATAAATTTCTCGTTGTAACCCCTTTAAATATCCAAATTCTTTGTTGCTCCCTTACTAACCAGAGAAAATTAAACGGCGCAGCAACATTTATACACTTATTAAACAATATTTGTGCTAGCCCTAGTATACTTTATTCGTTTTAGATTTTCTATCAAAAAACATTTCTAAGAAGTCCAGTAAACTTTTATTATAATGGATAGCGCAAGGGTTCATTCACTTGCTAAAGGACTTTCATTAATTCTACCCGTGAAGCACTAGAAGAATTTTTGATCATTTATGATACTTAGCAAGTTGAAATACGATATTTATATGAGGAAAGGAAATAAATACACAAACAAGAAGTAATTAATACAGGCACAAGAAATAATAAATACACGCATAAGAAATACAAGCACAATAGCACATACGCATACAATCTCTTTAATAAGTTTGAATTCCCAGTTCTTAGATAATAACTATTTATGGAGTGTAAAATTATTTACTTACTGCTATCATTTTGTCGGAGAAAAATTCACGAATATGTTTCGACGTCCTGCCGTTCTCTTCTCGCTGCATGTGTATCATCTTGTTTCCTTCTATTGTAATAACGCTTTTTACCTACGATTCATTCATTCGATATATTAGATGATGTAAAATTATATAATATTCGTGTACACGAACTTGTAACTTTGTCAATGTTGCTTATAACATATTTAAATTTTGTTGGACCGTATTGGATTGTTATTGGATTTGTAGTGACGTCATAAATGAAATTACTGATTTACCTTAACACCGTCGGGTTTAACCTCATCGAACTCAACTCCTAGAGCAAAGGTGACGGAGGAATTCGCAAGCCTTGAGCTAAAGCTGAATGTGTAGGTCCCATTTTCATTTAACGTCAAGCTGTGGGTAGGACGAAGAGTCAGTGCAGCCTTCCGCGCTATGTAACCCACACCTGTTGACAATTAAAAAGGAATAAATATCGCATTAATCTATACTTAATACTATATAAAGAAAAAGATTTGATTATTTGTTTCAGATAAATTTAAAAACGGCTGAACCGATTTGGTTAATTCCTTTTTGTTGTATTTATAATTAATAGGATAAAGTTTGTATGAAAAAAAATGTTCTAAAAATCGTACGGAAAAGTGATAAATTTGGGCTATCATGTCTCTACATAATATTGATTGCATGGTAATAGGTATTATGTTTTGACAACCTGGTGAAATATTTTTCAATAACTTCGAGCGCGTGCGAAGCCAGCAACAGCTAGTGCTAAATAATTTAAAAATAAATAAATTACTTCAAAGAAATTCGTTTGAACAAATAAAACCTAAATTTATTGTCAAACTTACCTATAAAAATTAAGTAATCCTCAAAGTTCTCCGAACCGACCATCACATACTTCACTCCTAGACACTCTTCCATCGTAGCAACAGGTGGATTTATGTGTCAAAAACAAAGAAATATTTTGTTCACGTGAATTCGTCGCAAAGGTCGCGGCGTTATGACACTGTTGTGGTTGCTATCGGGCCTACGTTGCGAGATAAACGATAAATTCACTATCAAGTGATAACGAAGAACGATGGGTTAATTTACTTGCTTTTGTTTGCTGATTGTTCTAATTGTGGTAGCGTCTTGTTTTTACGGCCATGAGTACTACTAGTAGCTACGCTACGGTACGGTGCGCTATTGTATTTATGCATACGTTATTTAGGTATAACATAGGGATGTGACGTGGTCAAAGAAATGAGAGGTGTGTATTAGGATAATAGAAGTCTCTAATCTCCGTCTACATTTTTTATTATAGGATAAAACAACATGAATAAAAACTAAAGCTATTAGTTGTTTTTTTTTATCTATGTGCCTATTATGTATCCGTTACAATCTAAACGGCTTTACCCATTTTGAAGAGTAAGGTTTCATTAGATTCGTATTCCTTTCTGAAGTGTCATAGGGGTGTAGTCAATCAAGCTTATTGGTTATTTAAATTAACTATTGCTTAATCAAGGATGTACGCAGCGTCCTGAAATTAAGACCAAAAATACAGTGGTGGAAAGCAAAGTAATGACGACTTTGTATACGTATGCATACACCGGATATATCGATCGCGAATGTACCATCATCTCAGAGTTTTGTACTTGTTTATGGGTAGCGGCAGTCTGTAATATCAGGCGAACCGTTTATTACTTTGCCTAATTCTTCGTGTTAAAAAGAATACGAATAAACTTTAATGATTTGCAAGAAAGCCTAGCATTACTTCGTAGTAATTAAACGAATTTCCAATATATATTAACTCGGTGGTAAAACCATTTGTTTGTTGTAGGTCAAAAGAGCATTTATGACGAGGCGACAAAGAACCCCGAGGACGCAAGCTGCCGCGCTGGCAAACGCCAAGACCGTATGGACAGTAGCATAGAAGGTAATTTTACTGAGGGATAGTTAATCTTTTCCACTCGTCCACGTCATTGACTCGGCAGTAATATCGGACTGCATTAGTTTTGTTGGCCTGTCTTTATTGTCTTTTTGTCTGTCTTAATTAAACGCGCAGCAGCTAGCGACGATCATAACTGCCTAGACAGTTAATACTACTTGTAGTAACTGCCTTGTTACTTGCTTTCCTATATGCAAGCCTTTATTACTACAAAGTTGAAGATAAGAGCTCGTCACAGAAGACAGGCGTAAAGTAGAAGTACTCTGCGTTTCGTTTGAGAAGTGACGTGCTGGATGACTAATTATTGTCCTCTTCTCTCCTTTTCTAATAAGGATGAGATGGGAGGGGTAAAATGATTTTACGAGGGAGGGAAATGGATAAGACAAGGAATATCCTATTGTCTGTTTATACCCTCTTCTGTAAATGAAAGGCAACGCATCCGCAACTCATTATGTTGTTGCAGATGCCCATGGGCATCGCTCACCTAATATGGTGCACTGCTTGCACGTTTGAAACCTTGTTCCATAAAACCAGTTACATTTTAAAACACCATCGGCTAGCTAATTCTACTGTTGAAAACGCCTTTTAATTATTAGTTTTTAAGGTCGTGAAAAACAGATTAACCTGTAAAGTCTCTTAAAAAGGGAACTAATAGATGGTAGGGCGACCGAAGTTATGTGGAATTTGCTAACTACATTCCGGTTTTGTAACGGGCCGTCCCTTTTCTTAAATAAATTTGAAATTAAAAAATTAAATACTGGCTGAATATGTATGTTGATATATTCAGCCAGTATTTAATTTTTTCTTTTTAAGATTTCAAGTTGTGAAAGAAAATGTTCTACTTTAGTTCAGGATTGATAAATGATTTCGCATAGGTCGTCATATTAATAAAACAACATAATTTCTTCTTTGACCTATATTCATAATGGAACTGTCTTTAAATAACCGGTAAAGAAATATACAAGAGTGCAAATTGCGAGGTTCCCCACTTTGAGCGCGACTCCCAGGTGTAGTATGGGAGACGCACTCAATACTTTCATTAGGGTGAGCTGTACGACAACGTAATCTCCGTAATGGCTCCTATTGTTGTGCCACCGTCGCCATTTTGAATCGCACGTTCAAGGCGTACGGGCTGCGTAAAGAATTCGAGAATACGCACGCATTAGCTAACTCTTGTTTACTAAGCGAAATGAAAACCCGCCGTTTTATAAATGAAAAAGTTACTTGTCCGTTAATTAGCTAGACTTAGGTGTGTAGCTTGTTGTCCCAGGCATTAGATTTCTATTATTATTAGATATTCTATGTAATGTCCTTAAAAGTGAACCTGAAGAGAAAAGAAACACAAAGTGGTATTGCTGTCTATGGCGAGAGAATGAAACTTTGAGAACCGTTACCTAGAGATACCTTTGCTAGTATATTCTTACCCTTAGGAAGATTGAAATCATAATGCTTAATATATCGCTTTTTTTTCTAAATTGCCCGTCCAAGAGATGTTATTGCGGCTTCTGCCACTGTTTAATGCTTATTTATATGCGATATAAAAAATTCATATTGCGGAGTTTACTGAGAGTATACCTTAAAGAATTAAGTCGACCCTTTGTATCATCGACAATAAATAAATAAAATATTCCAGATTCAGATAACCACGAAGCGGGTCTCGTGAAAATCCACAAGAAGCGACGTCTCCTAGCCAGTGAACAGGGTGACGGCTGCGATGCCCCGCTGCCCGCCTCGCCGGAGAGGACAGAGCTACCGTCTACCCCGGAGAAGAAGACACAAAGAACAGAACCTGAGACTCCTCAAAACATCCGGTAGGAATTTATGAAAACGATTTATGGCGAATGTTACTTCTTGTTACTTCATGATTCATTGCTTTATTACAAGTGCAGTTTTTTATAAATTTAAAGTAACATGTACACCCAGCTTCACTCCGCGTTGACATCTTTGTCATCATAAGGTGGTCGTGTTTCTTTGTAAGATATTTAGTATTCAGATAATGACGGTTGCGACATCTCATAGAATTTCAAGGTATCAGTAAGTTATCCCTTGACAACAACAATGCATCGATCTGCTTGTGTATCCATACAAACATCTTTTTCAAAGCTATACGTTGGTTACTATATCTGCGACTGGTTGAAGGAGGTGGAGGTGGGCGTTTAATTTTTTAACAAGGTTAGATTTTTTAATCATAAAACTCGTATACATACAGTGAGTATTTTTATAAACCTTTCTAGTGACTTAAAATAGTTCTGCATTTTTTTGTTTTCACTTTTTAACTTTAGCACGTCTGTAAAGGTAATCCATTTCATTAGATTATTAATGCAAGTCTGCTTGTTTTTGTATGTAGTATTTGTATCTTGAATAACGCATGAAGTATTGTAGTTTTTAGGTACAAATAAAATGATTTGCTATGCTATTTTACCATTGTCTCTGTTTCGTTACTATATTTAGTTGTTCGTCCTTGGTTAAATGAATATTGGAGTAGTCCAGGACATGCTGTTTTATTATATTATATGCTGTGTATTAATCTTTATATCACTGAGTAATGAAACGCACGAACATTAAGCTATTTAAGTCAAAAGAAGCTGCAGCTGTAGCGCCGCATTATCACGGGTAAGGATTACTTATCACCTTCGCTTATTGAAATAAAAGACATGATATTAACGCCCGGTTTCTGAAAGGCTGATCAACGGAAAAATGTATCATTCACTTTTTTTGTCTTTACTGTACTTTACATTAGTGTCAGTTGAATTTGACAAACCTTTTAGAAACCGAGCGCTAGTCTCTTTAGTATAAACACCTAGAGTATACTAGTTAGTATCTACTTATATCTTGCATGTCGTAAATTGTATTTTACGTAGCGAACGGCCAAGTATTACGTGAATTAATTAATATTGTTTTTATCATTTATAATCGGCGTGACATTCCATAAAATATCCTTAATTTTATGCAACCTCACATCTTGTTGAATGTTACGTTTCTTAAAAAGCGTAGGAACCGCTTCTCTGGTCAGTGAAATTTGTCATAATACTTGGTTGCTTCTGAATAGTCTGCATGTGTTAGTAGCCTTAGGTGACGGTAACATTGTAATTTCCAGACGCCTTTACAATCTGGTGGACAACCTGCGTATCAAGACGTCGATGCTTGTTGATTGCAGTGTACCGACTATATACTACGGCGCGAGGACACATAAGCAGTTGCAGCAAGTGATCAAGGAGTTTGCCAGGACAGACTACTGCCGGGACCTGCTCATGACGATACTCTCCAGCAGGGATTACAGCTGCATACGGGAATTCGACCGAAAGACGTGGACCACTAAAAACGATATGTGCAGGGCTTGCATCAAGGTTTGATCGTTTTTACCTTTAAAGGTTTACAAATCTCTTCCAGATCAACCTCCGACTGATAAAGTTAGTAAAGCTGTCTGAGAATAAAGTTTATATGTTACTTTCTACCAATATATAATAAAATAATTGTTATGCTTGCGAGCAAACAGTTCACCTGATCTGAGCGATCGCTACCTACAGCCATATGAGCAAGAAAATGATCGCATTCTTACCGCTGGCATGCATCTTTGTATAAAGGGAATATCACTTATTTATTCCGATATATTTCCAGCCTCATTCAACGGGCGAACGAAAGGAGGATTCGAACTGCAAGTTCTACAACAATAGAACAGCGTTGAACCATAATACTCTCCCTCCCGCCTTTGACCTGGACGATCTGGTGACTAAAGGAGAAGAGATAAGAGCGTGCCCATACTATGCGGCGCGGGGAATGGCTGCCAGCGCACATATCGTGTTCTGCCCATACAACTATCTCATCGAAGCTGGCATTAGGAACAATGTTAGTAAATATAAAAATTAATTGAGTATATTTTAATAGGATGGAGAAGGCGACAAACCAGCAAGCGGTTCATTAGATATATCAACATTGATAAGGACAAGGAGAGATGATAGGAGAAAGAAGGATAGAGTCGGGACTTTGCGGCACTTCAATGAATAGAGGAGAATGCGAAAATATTTACGCGCCTAACCTATCCTGTATATAAGTGCTCTACCAATGTTCTGGTCTCAGTCTTAGGAAATACTCGCGTTTTAAATGTATCTCTACTTTTTATAGAATCACGATTGATTGATTGATATAATTAATTATATCAAGTGACCGCTACCCATGGCCATCTGTAACAAGCTAACGAGTGAATGAAGTGAGTGAAACTAATGGAACAGGGGAAGGATAAACAGAAAAAAACTATATTTTCTTTTCCTATTCATCACAAATCAAATTTTCAAATCAAAAGTCAAATTCTCTTCCCCTTTCTGTCCTTCCCTTATTGGAAAATAATGGAAAGGGTTAGGGACCTGAGACTGCCGGTACTCATCAGACGAAGCGCAGAATATTTCTAGTTTACGCCTTCACCGGTCGAGCCGAGAAATTCGTGAAACATATGTTGTTGCGGGCTCTACTAACGTAATTGATCCTTGTTTATAATATATTGATTAGTTGTATGTGGCACGGTTCAGATGCAAATCGAGCTGACGGACAACATCTTGATAATCGACGAGGCGCACAACATCGAGGACATCTGCCGCGACGCCGCCACCTTCACAATTACCAAGGACAGCGTACAGGCCTCTATTAAGGTAGAACTTTCAGTCGCAAGTATGCGTATGTTATGTAACTCCTCAATGGCTGGACTAACCAATGTATTCCTCGATGATTTCAAAACACAAATATCCCCGATAGGTGGAGCTGGGCTTCAAGGGTTTATTTTTATTTTTTTGACGACTAACAGGTAAGTAGATAAGACAATTTTTGCTGGGTCCCGCTCGTAGTCGCTGTATCTATATAAATAAATATATATCATATAGTAAGTTACGGATATAACACTTCGGATACGGATATAAAATTATTTCAGGTTATTCAGTAGCTTCGGATATTTTCAGATACGGATAATAGATTTTAAAGAAATGTAAATGTAAAGCACAAATAGGTTGGATTTGATTTATTTCGAGGTTTTGTCATTTGGTACAATCAGTCACATATGTTTCTAATTATTTAGCCACTAATTTTTAAATGTTACCTCACTAGAAATGCCAAAAAAATCGAAATTATCCGAAACTCTTATTTCAGATTGGGAGACTGATATTTAATATTTCGGACATCCGATAGGTTCGGATTCGAATATAAGATCCATAGCATCGCTGGCTCAATGCGAATCAACTTTTAATGCGAAAACGAAATATGTTTGTAAGTCCTGCTGTACTGCAAAAAATAAAACTGTTTATTTTAGAGTGAACTTGCTCAGTAATGCTTCTGGGTAAATAGAAATCCAGTTGATTTTCGCATATTGTGATAATACAAAAAACAATCTGATTTCAGGAGCTGGAGATAGTTGCCGGGTACCGGTTCGCCAATCAAGATGCCATGAGTTATGTGGAGTACTTACTACGATCGTTGAAATATTGGAACGATTGGTAATTTCATAATTCACAACTCTTTGTAATATTTAATAATTTATAAATGTTGTTTTAAGTTTGATAAGTGCCCAGTCATCTTCGGTCACATTTCAGATCTAACAAGCTAATGGAAAAGCTGACGGCGAATGTCGTCATCTATCGCATTGCACGTAACAACCGACCGTCTAGTTACTATCACATCACATCCATCCTGTCACTCATCCCTAACGTTGTGTGCACGATCGATGTTCTAAGTCTAAGATGTTGTCTCTACTCAAGTTTAAGAAGAAGAAGCGAAGCGCCAATAGCCTTATAATACAAAGTATGAACTGTAAAACATAGGTTCCAATCATCCAATCTTTTAGCTTAACCTTAAGTGGAGTGGTTACCAAAATAATTTGTTTAAATAAACTAATATATCGGAGATTACAATAGATCGAAGTAAATTGGATGTCAATAGTACGGACAACGATTTGACCAACAAGGTGAACAGCGATTAAATTCAGTTGACAACGGAATGGAAGCGTTACAACGTCACACTTCGACAGAGTGTGGGCAGCAGTGATTCGTACGGGTTGATCGTTGATGGATCGAGATTTACCTCTCTGCTAAACCGCTTGGCGAACGACTCTTTGTACAGTGTACCTGCGAATTTTATAGTGGTTTAAAAGTATTTAGTTGCTCGAATCCCACGTGACGCCCGCGGAGATGTAATCCGGCCAAAAATATCAGCCTGCTCAACAGAAGTAACAAGACAACCCTTTTGCGTCGAGTCTCCGACATATAGTTATAGCATACCTAGTAAAAATAAGATAATTGTGATCAAACTCATCATCGTTCTGTTCCAGGTTCGTGAACCAAACCCCGCTGATCAACAAGCAAGCGGTGAACCGCAGCGAGGCGGTGTTCACGTGGGCCGCCGAGCACTTCGTAGATACCCTGAACAATCACAACATTGGACACCAACAATACAACGGTATTTTATATCATCATTTATCCCAACTATCAAGGTCTCTTTGTAGGGGTTGAAGAAAAAGGGTTCGGGTTGTTATTTCGCCTCCTCCTGGCTATGAGATGGCGAAATAACATCATTTTATTTATTTTACGTGGTCAAAAGGCAATGGCAGCTCTCAGTGTCTCCGCGAGGTCGAATTAGATTAGAGATTGATTCACAATTATGTAATCTGCAACAGTACCGGTTTAACAGTGGTAGAGCCCGGGCACAACATCTGTTGCACGAACCACGAAATACCACGACCTTACAGAAGACAGGCGTGAAGTAGAAGTATTTTATGCTTCTGCGCTTCGTCCGATGAGTGAGGTGCCGGAGACGCGATGTCAATCCTCTTTCCCTTCCCATCCTTTCTTACAAAGGATAGTATGGGAAGATGAAGGGGATTGAACAGGGTATAGGATGAATAGAAGGAAAAATAAACCCAAAGGAACCGACATTGACCAAAGAATAATTTTAAATTTAAGTAACAATGAATTCGACACATGACGACAACACACCAGAATGTTGTATACAAATGGATACAGCATAGATGTGCTGACGAAGTGTCAATGTTGCGGGAGTCCAATAGATGAGGACAACAGGGCACCAAGATTCGTGCAATAGGGTCGTTAGTGCTTACTTCTTGCAGTGGACGTTTGGAAATTTTCGTAAGATGTGTCCAACATGTGTCAAAAAGTTGTTATGGTCAAACAATGAAACATTATCATGGCAACCGATATTGTAAATGAGGGTTTTATGGGAACAGTTTTATTTTCGGGATAAAAGGTAAATGTATGTATAAAATTTCATGATGATCGGTTGAGTCGTTAAGGTTTTAAACCGTAACAAACAAACATTCACATTTATAATATTAGGTAGAATTAACATAACACTTTCGTGACGCACAAATGACTAACATACAAAACTACTTCAGAGTTTCTCCTTGTTATATATCGATTTAGATTTTTAATATGACCATACAGGAGATCAGGATGTTAGCGTAAGAATAGAGATTGGGGTACTCCTAATAAAAGAATATGTTCTCGCATTGTCTTTTTGCAGATTTCCATCAGAACGCCGAAGTATTTTGCAAGCGCCTTCGCGAGGATCCACGCACTCTGCTCGGAGTTACACAAACGACCGCCACCCTCATAGAAAACATAGACACCGTGCTTGGTTAGATATTTCTTAACTTCTCATTCTATTGTGTCTTCTTAATTTAATATTTTATATAAGAGAGAGTCAAGGAAAGCCGCTTCATCTTGATCAACATCAACAGAATGAAAGAGTGTCAGATGCGTTGCCTTTAGGAGGAGGGAGGTCTTTTGGGGTGGAATAGGTGAGATACCCGTCATGAGAAGAAACGCTGAAATATATAAACTCCCATACTTTACTCAGGTCCTCTCGTGGATGAGCAAATCCATTCAGCAAAAGTAGTAAACTTTAATATATATAATCATAATAAATCAGCCTTTTTTAGAATGTTTCCCACTGCAGGGACACAGGCCACTTCTCCGAGGGAGGGAACTTAACCAGTGTTAAATTAGTATAGACATCATTTTTTTGATATTAACGTTTAAAACATAACTTGTGTTAATCTAAACCGCAGTCAGAATATCATTTGGAATTGCACTTATTATTACTCCTAATGTCTTTTGCAGGTTATCTGTTCCGATGCAACGGTAAATACATGGACGACTTTAAGCCGGCTCTCATTCGCAACGTGTCTGGCCCTAACGCTTTATCCGAATCAGTGTCGTGGCGACAGTCCCAGTTCAACAAGGTGCCTAGGTTATAAATATTATGAATGTTCCAGTCCACAATGTTAATCATAGCTTTTTTACTCCTTAAATATCAAATTTTGTTAGACCAGTTGTAACAATTTCTAATTACAGTTTAAAATCTATAAAGATCTAGTAAAGTGTATTTTAACTAGATGGCGTTGTATTCAATTTTAAAATAAAATTATAAATTGTTTGTCCTAACGTCAGGATAGTTGAGAGTCTGCAATTCAATGTGCCAGAGTTGTATATTATCTTCTTATTTTTCAAGTCAATAGACAAAGAAACACTATCGCTGCGACTGATGTGTATGAACCCGGCGGTCGTGTTCGAGGGCCTGAAGAGTGCGCGCTGCATCATCTTGGCATCTGGTACCCTGACTCCTCTAGTCAGTTTGCACTCGGAGCTGGGCACCGACTTCCCGCTGCAGGTCAGCCCCAACCACGTGATACCACCAGACCGGGTGAGCTGTACTGAACTTTATTGTTTGCTAATTAAGATTCTGTTTAGTCTTGGCACTATTGTATTTGTATAAACTAATTGTTTACGGATCTGATCGTTTCTCGATTTTTGGCATTAGTTTCTACTAGGTGTCTAATTTAGTAAATAATAACAATATGGCGATAAAATATCAATTATTCGTCTATACTAAATAGCAAGATTTTTCATAGAAAGTGGCAAACGAGCTAGCGGCTTTAAGTGATCGCTATCCATAGGCATCCGCAACAAGCAAATGAGTCGCGGATGGGCTTGCCTTTAATGGACAGAGAACAGACAGACAAGAAAAGGATTGCCTTTTCCTATTCATCAACTTTCACGTCCAATCCTCTTTCCCCTCCCATCCTATCCTTTATAGGGAAGGATAGGAAAGAGGAAGAGGGCATTGTCTTACTATTGTGCAATAGTAAGTTTCTCTTCCCGAGTTAGCAAACCATTTAACTGTCTGTATTACATTTCATAGTTCTTTCATCAAACGAACGCGTTTTTTCGTTAAATAAAGTAGACGCCTTGTGTGGGACACAGAGCTATTATTGGTTTGACAATTGGCGTTAGTGAGCTGAACGTTATTAGTGTCAGTGTGCGTCAATATGTACAACACACAACAGGAAAAACGCTCTCGCAACACGAAAGAACTAATGAAGTAAACCCGTCACAGGTGTGGATAGGTTCCCTCACGACGTGTCCCAGCGGGGCAAAACTAGAGTGCAGTAGCCGCGGCACGGACACGGCGGAGGTGCAGGACGCGCTGGGCGAGGCGGCGGTGTGGGTGAGCAGCGTCACGCCGCACGGCGTGCTCTGCTTCCTGCCCTCCTACCACCTCATGAACAAATTGGTGAATCGGTAAGTGCTAACACGAACATCTCTTGTCATATATAATCTTTAAAGTCTAACTGAAACACTAGTTGTAGTGAGAACACCCGCGACTAAAAGACGTTTGAAATTAAGGCGTTGTTTATGAAAGTTTTATGAAATTTCTTGAACTTTAACATCAGATGGAGAGAGACGGGCGCGTGGCAGCGACTGAGCGAGCTCAAACACGTGTTCATGGAGGCCAGGAACTCCAGGGACCACAATGACGTCATGGAGGTTCATTTATAACTAATCAAAAATATTTAAATGACATAATTAGGCTTAATTTCTTCGTTTATTATTGACGTTAAACGCTTCTTGTTTTTTTTTCTTTAAATAAATCACTTCATCATAACAAACAAAAACTAAAACACAATTTAAAATTTCTGTGAAAATTTAACGAATTCATAAAAAAAATCACTTTCTTCAAATAACTCTAAGTATCGCTACGGAATTGTCGGCTTGTGTCGGTCCACTGCGTTAGACGCGGGGCTTTTCCCAATTCCTTCAACAGTGTGTAGTTCTTGGCGCAGTTGGAGACGCCAATATAAAATTGTGAAAGAAATTTTGTTATTTTGCGTATTTTTTTATCACGTGAATAAGGATCGAGTTTGTATTGAACGTTGTAGGATTACTATAAGTACGTGTCGAGCGACAAGGGCGCCGTGCTGTTCGCCGTGTACCGCGGCAAGGTGTCGGAGGGCATGGACTTCCGCGACCACCAGGCCAGGGCCGTCATCACTGTGAGCGCATTTACATACTTATTAAATACTACACTTACCAAAACCTAACCTACACAAGCTAAGCGTTCACATGTCCACACCGTACGGATCGTTCTAATTTGCTCATCGGCAATGACGAGGCTCAAGACTCCGAAGGGGGGGCAACTTTTCATGCGTGCCGATGACGTCATACGGTATCTATTATTATGCTTATATTATCTACTGCTGACAAGCAATTACGATAGCTTGTTCTTCTACGCTTTCCTCCATTGTCTCACAAAAGATCGCATGTTTTTCCGTCCAAAAATAAATTTAAAAAAGAATTAATAAATAAATTACGGATCGGTATTGCTCTTTTTCCATTTTGTTGAGACACACACGACACGAAAGATACAAAAAGCTTTAAAAATTAACCTAGCCAATGAAATAACCTCAAATTAGGCAAGATGATATTAAACAGACTCAAATACACGATGGTAATGTCAATTTTACTTACCAATTCCCCCTGTCGTCAAACATGGGTACTTACTGATCGACCAGGGACCTTTCGCGTCGTCGTCGTCACGAAAATAGTGAACCATAGGGCGGAATGAAGTTTGCCGGACCAGCAAGTTGATCATATAGATTTGAGGTCAACTTACATTGGGTTAAATTATTTCTCTGTACTATCATCCCCTACATTATACCTATATGTACTCATCACGCCCGTAACCCAGACGGGTAGGCAGAGATTATGGATTTCCATTTGGCGCGATCGGGGCACGTTTGACTTGAAGCATGTTTGATTTACGTGCAGGTGGGCGTTCCCTATCCGAACACGTTCGACATGTCGGTGAAGGAGAAGATGAGCTACAACGACCGGTACTGCGCGCAGCGCCATCTGCTGCCTAGCCGCGACTGGCTGCTCGTGCAGGCCTACAGGTATTGTACTATACCTGTCCACTGTTCCTATATCATAAAATACTAACCCCCCTTTATCAGTGTCTTCTATCAGCTGACACGCAATTATGGATAAAGAATCGAAAAGCGAGAAAAAGCATAATATGATCACAAGTATTTTATTACTTATTTGCAATTTTATGATTTATTACTTATCTTACTTAATCGTGGTAAGAATCCCGTCTTACAAACCTTATATACCCATACATAGACATGGCAGCACGAACACTTAAAAAATGTTTTTTTTTGTATTTATATATTGTGTTTCGGGAGGGCAGAGCCCTCAACCAGGCGGTGGGGCGGTGCGTGCGGCACCGCGCGGACTGGGGCGGCGTGCTGCTGGTCGACGCGCGGTTCTCCAGCCCACACTACACGCAGCACCTCTCCAAGTGGGTGCGCAACTTTGTGAGTTGACTCCTTTAGTAATCGTAAATAAATAGGTTTTCTTGATCCATCCAACCAAAGGACGGTCTATTGTCACCCGCGCCCAGGCACCTGATACGATAACTACATCGTCGGTCCTTGCGCAGCCACTATGCGGTCGCCCATTCTAGATCCTTTGCCCCTATCGGCCATCCGTGCCACGATCAATGTGTACGTACACACGATTGAGACATGTTTTATTTACCGGACAATGTCGGTCACCTTTCTTCTGATTAAATCACATCTTTTCTAATATTTTTTTTTCTATAAAATAATGTAGCAAACGGGCAAGCGGTTCACCCGGTATAGATAGATCTTTGCCTAAAGTGCAAAAAGCCAATAAGTTGCATACCTTTAATGAACAGAGGAGAACCAGAAAAAGTAAAATACTTCTAATAGACTAATTAAATAACAGCTTAACTCACGTGCAGTCCGGTGTATATACCGACTAGTTACAAACCAGTCGGGGGCTTTGCCTTTGGGGTGAGTGGGATTGGGATCAGTCCGTGGTCGCGGCCCGCGAAAGATGTTATGTAATAATTGGTTTATTAAAAATGTCTCAAAATTTTAAATAATTTTATAGAATACTTTCTACTTCACACTCGTCTTTTGTGAGGTCGTGGTATCCCCGGTCGAATCTGCCCATTTGTTCTTGTTGCAACAAATGTTATTGTTGCGAGATCCACTGTTGAATCTCTGCCTCTCTGCCGCTGTTAGATGTCACAGACAACGAACATTGGTCTCTTCAGTGCGAGCTTGCTTCCTGATTTTGGTGTAGTAGACCGCACACTGACGCAACATAGTAAACAGGACGGTTCCCAGTGAGGACTTATTGATATATACATTTAAGCTTTCGTAGTATTTACTTATATAAGGTTTGTAAGAGACGGGATTCTTACCACGATTAGCCTTTTTGAGCTCCCGATATTTGGGCACAGTTGCATGCGCCATGGTCACGGGTTGACTGAAAAAGGCTAATCATCCTAAGAATCCTGTCCATTACAAACCTTATATTATGGTATTGACTGTATGTCACTCACTGGCAACTGCCTCATTTACTGTAACAGTTAATTATAATGTGTCTATATGTATTTTATTCGACGGTACATTTGTTGTTTCCAGCTGGGCGACAATCACCACACGTTCCAGAGCCTCGTCAGCAGTCCCAACAGCCTCGAGTCCTTCATGCAGAACATGCGTCTGCGGGACGATGACGATCTGTAGGAATATTTATCATTGTGCTGTACTCTAATTGTCATTTTTTTACATATTTTAAATTAAAATACTTTTTTCATTACCCTAATTCCTTTTGGTCTACACGTACTTCAAATGTATTGCCACTTAAATTTTCTCCTAGAAAAGTAGTATCTTCACAATGATTAGCAACCACGTGTCACCAAGGCTGTTGGTGCTGGCAATACGACTATTTTCAAATTTCTTGATTGAATTAACATGAAAGATGTCATAGTTGTTGAAAAGATAGTTTATACTTGCCTTTACATAAAATTGTCGCTTAAACTAGTAATTGTGATGAGAGATTATATATTTATAAATTTATTCACAATATTCTTCCTTTGTGCCGCATACAAGGCGATACGCGTCCTCAGTGTCTCCACACGGATTTTTTCGCTCTGAAACAAAACAATTTTATTGTAAGCATAATAAAAATACAAACATCAATAAATTTAGGTCCCGAAGCGATACATTGAGATCGTGGCGTTCGACATCGTCGTAGCACACTTGAATTTTTTTGGCATTTTACAAAACCCCTTGTGACCTAAAACGTCATAGGATAGTAACACGTCACGACCCGTACTACGGCCGCCATCTTTAATACAAGGTATTTATATAAATAAAAAATATTATGAATACTAGAATGTCCGTGACACAAATTTATATAAATTTGGACACAGATTCAGTACAAATAAAACACTTCTTTTTTGAAGTTTTATCTTTTAGCTTTAAATACTCACCCCTTGTATCGGTGCACGGTGCGCGCGTGTCGCTTGAGGTGGGAGACCTGGTGGAACGTGCTCGGGCACAGCTCGCATACGTACGGACGCTCCCCCGTGTGATATCTGTAATGTTAAGCTATTCAGTTTAGCCTTCCTTTGATAAGATTATTGTTCCCTTTCATAGACGTAAGAGCTTCAAACTCTACACTACGACTAACAAATTTACTTTATTGATATTTCTGGGGTCCTGTAAATCCTACTGCGATTATTGGCAGAGATTTTTTCTGAATATATATGGGAAGGTCCAATCCCGTCCCTTAAATATTTTATATTATGTATGCTGCGAAACGAAGTCGTGTATTCGAATCCGCCATTGGACTATTCTCGTAAATCACGTCCTAGCACAAGCATAAGGTTAGTTGGGGCGGTTTAATTAATTATGATTTGTTAAGGTTTAAAAAGAACAAATAATTGTCCGCGTAACCTTTTGTGTACATCAAGGTCGGTCTTCTTGTAGAACTTCCTGGCGCACTGTTCCTTGTCGCACATGTACGGCGCGAGGCGCTCGTGGTCGCGCTCGATGTGGTTCTTCAACTGAAAACATGACACACGTTAACACATCGCAATCTAGAAATCTAATAAAAATCCAAGAGTATTCAAGTCTGATCTTACTGATATTGAAAACGTGAACGTGAAACATAGATGTTTGTCACAGCGGGTGACGGCAACGTTGAAACGCGTAGAGTGTACCCACAGCCACTGTCTCATCACTTTTTGTGTTGGTAGAGCCCGCAACAACATCTGATGCACGAGTAGGCCGGCTCGACCGGTGAAATACCACAACCCACAGAAGGTGAAGTAGAAGTATTCTGCGTTTCGTCCACCGGAGGCCTAATTCTCCCTTTTCCCCTTCCCATCCTATGCTAATAAGAAAAGATGGGAAGGGGAAGAGGACTTGACTGTGGAGGGGATAAATAGGAAAGGGAAATAGCAATTTTTTATTTATCCTAACGCATCTGTGACTCACTAGCTTATTGCAGATGTCTATGGGTAGCGATCACTTGATATCGGGTGAACCGCTTTGTCGTTTGTCACCTTCTTCTATAAAAAAAAAACAATCGTATCGTAATAGTATGATTAATATTTAAGAGTTATTATGATAGAGAGACCTATCATTGGACTGTCAAGTAATTCAATAGGTGGGTTGCTGTTCTACCATTCAATTGATGGGTTGCAGTACTACTCTACAGGTGGGTCAGATATCATTCGATCGTTATTGTTGCGTTACCATCCAGTGCGCGCGGTAAGTGTTGGGGCATCGGGCGCAGTGGTGCGCCGCCAGCACGCGAGGCTCGTGCGCCGCCGACACGTGCTTGTTGAGCGTGGAGCGGTAGCTGAAGCGCTCGCCGCACACTTCGCACTTGTGCCGGCGCAGCGACGGGTTGTGTGTGGCTGTCATAGTACAACAAAAATACCATCAAGCAGTTATAATTATAAAATAAATCAAGCAACACTACTACAATAACAATTCAAATGTATAGTCCTTTTCATGAACGAAGTCGCCCAGGCGCAGCGCTGTACTCGCGTGACATATAACCTTTTTTATTACTTATATATGCGGAGTTCTATCTACTTACATGGAAAAGTAGAGAAAATAGGGTAAAGAAAAGCATTACAATTTTAGTTCCATAAATGACCGCGCGACTTCTTTTATGAAAAGGAGTATAGAATATAAATTTGCAGGTTTTAACCAATTTTATTCTAATTCTTACTTTTACAAATCAAATTTAGTATTCAGCAAATCAAATTCGCAAATTGACGTGGAATCGTACGAATTTGATTTTTATAGGACCAGATTTGAAATTAAAAAACTATAACGAAATATAATTATTTGATAATTACTATCATTAATTGTTTTAAGGAAAAAAGCAAACCTAATTTAATTTCTAGTTTTTGATGGAACATATAAGTGTATGTTCCATCAAGAAAGGTGTTCAGTGTAGGACAGGTTAGGCACTAATAGACTGCAATGCAGAAATAAAAAATCTCCGGTGGCGGTGGTAACTTAATATCAGTTGCACCAATTGTTTATTTCACTTGTACTTTCCTATGAATAATACTCACCAATATGGGATTTGTAATTGTCCTTCTTATTGAATGTTTTTTTGCAAGTTCTACAAACAAATGTAAGCTGCTTCTTTTCTTTTTCTTTACCACTTCTAGCTATTTTATTTTCTTTGGTCGGTTCTTCGGGTTTTTTCAATTCCCTTATCTCTACTACCATGTCAGCTATGGTCACATCATTTACACCTTCAACTGCGGGAACTTCCTCGATTTTAATATTATCTTTGTTATTTTCTACTCCTATATTTAACATGTCTGTCAATTGTGCTGCATCTATTTCACTATTTAGCCTTATAATGAATGTATCATGATCTTCTGTGGATATATATTGAACATTATTCTCACCAATTAGTTGCTTTAAGTTGGCAGCTAAGTTTGTGCTCGTCTCTAAATCTACATCACTTTCAAATATCTTTTCACATTCGTTGACAGATTCGGGAGGTTTCAATTCGTGTTTGACATTGAAGTTAATGTCAGGTACATTTAAGAGATCGTCGGGTAAGTCGGGTTTACTGTGACAAAAGGCAGACATAATATCCTGATCCATGTGTCTACCGCTATCAGTAAAATCGAAGAGTATCTCTTCATTTCTGTCGCTTGGATTATAATCTATTTCAGTCATGTTTGGATTAAAAACTTGACTATTTTGAAAAGTATCTAAATCTATATCCTTGTAAAATAACTCATCATCTAGTGAGTGCAATTGATTTATTTCTTTAAGAAACTCTACCTGCGTTAAATAATCATTGGCAGTGTCTGTAATGTATTGGTTGGTGAATGTATGCAGGTTTGATTGTGGCGGCATGGTTACGTAGTCATCTTCTGCGGACAGTATGACATCTACAATGTTATCAACCGTTCTATTTGTATCCATGTTAACGGGATTAGCTTTCTCTTCATTGTCAGTTTCTTCACTTGGATTGGTATGTTGCCTAAAATTAATATACAAGCTTCAACAATTAAAAATAATCAAAGTATACGTAAGTAAGTATACTACCATACCGGTAGAGTCAACCGAGTAAAATATAACATTGTCCTACATCATCTGATGACTGGGCTACACTCTTTTAAAGAATTATGCATATTACTAGACAAACTGATTCGTCGCTTAGTCGTATATTTTTTTTAAACAGGAACCAATAAACTTGAATCTTGACTAATGATAAAATTTAAAATTAGTCTTCACATTTAAAACTAAACAGACGCTTAATTATTACATTCCATCGATTTATCTAACTAAGCTAAATCTCAAAAACTCCAAATTGTATATGAAAATAAAACCAAATGCAGCATGTTCCTTAATCTTTGGGCCGTCAACAGTTAATAGTAATTGAACATCACACTGCGACCCATAGGAGCGGAGCAAACAGCTGCTGAAACGCTTGGCACATCCAGTAAATTCATAAAGCTAGCTTGACTAATAAGTGGAACTCACCTTACGCAATGCTCCAGCAAAGCACTTTTGAACTGAAACGTCATACCACAGACTCTGCAATGATTTTTTCTAACAGTTTTGTCAACAATCTCATTTTGATTTTTATTACTCATTGAGCAGTATTGTTTGTGCCTTGTCATTGACGCCAACTAAAATAATATATAACTTACACTTTCAGAATCTTCTGTATTTTCAAAGCTTTTACATATATGGGGTTCAATATTTTTAGTGGTACATAGCTCCTTTATATCAATTGCTCCAATAAAGATAAGTTAATTATATGGAGAAGAACTTTATACATTTGCAGAAAGAAGATATATAAGCTGATATTAAAGACTAATAAAGTAACTTGAGGTAAAGTTCAATAATTTAATAAACTATCAATTTTTCAAATCAATCAACCCCCTAGGTAGGTTTGATTTTGGTACAAGGATACCTTAGTTCCATGGTGCAGTTGACTTCAAACAGTCACATCGATAAACAGCAAGACCAGCATAAACAATAACATGCTAATATTATTTTGTGCGTCTATACTTATATAATAAAGAGAACAGATTTGTTTCTTTGTTTTTTCAAGATAAACTCAAAAACTAATGATTATTTTTCAAAAACTATTTTGCCAATAGAAAGCTCTTTTATCAGCAAGTCAAATTAAGTGGTTATGTATCTATCTTATTTGTCTATTTATCTAAGAGAGAAGCCAGGTGGGTGCCTGTGTGTATAACTCACATTCCTGCTTAATCGTTGACACTTTTACTTTAAGAACTCACATGCAATATCAGATTTTTTATTCTGCATTATATACATTGGGATTTGGATATCTAAAAATACCGGCGTCAAGAGCTGGCGACATAAAGCCCAAAGTAGACCTACATGGAAACATTTACTTGTCCAGGCCCAGGCCCACCCGCGGCTGTAGAGCCTCAGATGATGATGATATATGTTTCGAGACTTAGTCCAGAGACAAAATAAATAGATAATTTAAAAATTTGTCACCTGTTTGAATCTATTGCCGCACCCGGAACAGCAGTATGGTTTCTCGTTTGTGTGCGTTAAAAAATGACGCTTGAGGTTGGATTTGTCTCTGAACTGCATATTGCAGGTCAAGCATGGAAAATTGCGAACTCCTAAAATGATTAATAGTCACCGTGAACATACAAAATTTATTACTCCATATTACTCATCTTTTATCCCTTGGAGACCACAGAATTCTATGGGTCAAATCAAATCAATGTTACAACCAGAGGTAGTCAACCTTTTATGCCTAAAGCCTACTTATGTACAGGGCCGTCTTAAGCAATATCGGCGCCAGGGTGCGAAAAGCAGGCTGCGCTCTCCCCTCCGCGTACTGTCATTTTAGTACCCGGTAGCCACCTATTGGAATGGCGGTCAGCTTGCGCCCCTAGAACTCTGCGCCTGGGTGCCCCGCACCCCTAGAACCCCCGGGTAAAGACGGCCCTGCTTATGTAGCTTTTAACAATAATTTTCTTTTATGCTGATTAGTATGTGACAGGAGTTGATTGGTTTGCTACCACCCACCAGATGGCAAATCAGTAATTGTGGGGAAAATGAATAAAGATCTTGGCTTCTATTAGCTGTAAGTATTGATTTTGATAAAATATATCACATTACCTACAAGATCCCTATTAATTCATCTCCTAATTAATACAAAATAGTACATAAGATTGAACTAGAATGATTTTTTTATGTGAGAAGGTGGCAAATGAGCAAGCGGATCACCTGATGTCAAGTGAGCGCCGCCCATGAACATCCGCAACTGCCAGCCATTCGGCATCAGATGTTGTTGTTGCGGGCTCTACATATCATATCATGTTAAAAAAAAAGAAAAACCCAGCAAAGCGGGTGTTTGTATATTTTATATTCTTGTGCTCACCTTTATGCACATCCATGTGTTTTTTAAGATCTGATGGTTTGTAGAATGTTTTTTCACACTGCTCACATTTATAAGGTCTGAAAATATTACAATAAAAGTTATTCAATTGTAAGCTTAACTGAGTTCTTTTTCATAAAATATTTTTATCCTGTTGCCCCACAATATTTATGGCCAGGAGATAAAGACAAAGTTATTAAACAAGCAAGTTATTGATCAGAATAAAACTCTTGTGTCGGAGTGACAAAGATAAAAGTTGGGTTGATCAAGTATTTTAGAACAGCATTCTCTATCACACATTGGTTTGTTTTCAGGTTGAGGTGTAGACCAAAAAGTGTAACAATGAAAAACACCACAGAAATCTGACCATCTTTTTGCAGAGATTTTTGAGGCACTTCCCAATCACCTAAGAAATTAAAACTTGCTTCAATTGTTTCAGCTTGCCCTTAATTTTGAAGATATGCAAAAATATTCATGATTTTCTGAAATACCCTTTTTTAATTAATCATTACTTCATAAAAACAGAAAAGGGTTAGCAAAAGGAACCCCCCATTCTCTTTTTATATTTCATATTATTTTATTTACTAGAAGTATATATTTAGTTTAAGAAACATATTAAAGACAGTAAGCACATATTGGGTATACAGGTAAGGTATTACCTGTAATCCAAATGTTTTGCAAACAAATGTTGCTGCAATCTCCAAAGTGCTTCAAAAGCCATTGTACACTGTGGGCACTTCCAAACCCATCCCAATGGCTTATGTGTGAGGCCATGTTTCATAAGTTGTTGTTTTGTAGAAAACTTCTGATCTGGACATTTATCTGAAAGCAATAGTAAACTTGTTTTGTAATAAATTGCATGCAGTGTTTTGTCATTGACAAACTGTTTTACATTTTTCATTGATTATTGTAACTACTCCACCAGTAGTTTCTTGTAATAATAAAAAATATCTTATCCAATAGGAGTGCCATGATCTAACTAATGTTACTCTTAACTTAATGTATGGTTTCTTAAGGAAAATGCATATTAATTGGCAAAAAGCTTTCCACTGTCGTTTTCTCACTTCAAACTCAAACTCTAGACATAATCTTATACACAATAAGTTGTAATATAGTATCTAAATGCTGAAAAAATGAAACAGTTCATTATATTTAGCAACTTAACATTATGTAATGGGATAATAAGTTCCCACAACAGTTTTTTTTAAGCATCAACTTTTATAAATCGCAATAACTAAGTCAAGGCTTACCGCAAATCCAAAGATTTTCTTTAGAATGAACTCTTAAATGTCCATAGTATTTCATTGCATTATCGAATTTTTTGCTACAAATTTCACAGTGTAAAGTTGTAGGGCCGTTTAAGTCTGGCTCTTCCAAAGGCCCATCTGATGACAGCAAGAACTGTGCCAACACATCATCATTTCCCAACAGACCACCATGAGAAGGCAATGAGTTTTGGAGCTCATCATAACAATCTTGTGGTCTATTTTTATTGAATTCTAAATCAGCCGTTTCCACATCTGAGAACTAAAATAAAAGCAAAACTGGCCATAATTACGAAAAGTTGTAATGAAACTGCAAAATAGTAAGTTTACTGTTCAGAAAAATATCTCACGGGAAATTTAAAGAACGAAAGATTTGCATCCATGTTGAGAATTACTATTATTATTTTAAAAACAAATTAACACTAATAAACGAAGTGAAATACTTAATTTCTACAAAAATCATTAAGATATCCTTAATGATTTTTCAAAATTAAATCGACTACTAAATTATGATACCAATATGTAATGAAATGTTGTGACTTCTGTTGTGGTTGTCATAGAGCACTTTTCTATATTTGTGTTGTATATGCCAAAGAGAATGTAAATGTATTAACTACGTTGGGTTGGCGTCGAACAAAGGAGTTATGTCATTTTGGCATATAATCTCAACCGATAAGCAAATACTAAGCGTCGTATTTTCTTCAGTGCTACAACTCTTAGGGTCTTTTATTCTAATTTCGAAATGAATCTTCGAAATTAGGGCGGAAGTATTGGTCTCACAAAAAATCTGCAAACTTATGTGTAGTTTTAGCCAATATAATATCCGTTGAACCGATTGATCAGCAAACAGCGCTAGTTTTCTCCATACTTGCAGTTTGAAAGATGTCATTCTAATCAACCTATTTTAACAAATTGTACCTCCAAAAGTAATTATTATTGGCTAGATAGATAAGAATATAAGACCTGGAGTAGCTTCCAGGCCTAATATAATATACATATTCCTCCATTTTACTTAATCAAGATAAAAAATCCCAGGTGTCTGGGCTCAAGGCGCGCGGACGTTAAATTCGTGACAACGAATCCTAAAACAAAGAGAACTCGGTACGGAATAATGTATTACAGAATAAAAATAAATACACCATTTAATACCTAAAATTAAAGTATTTTATTAATTGATTTAATTTTAGAATTACATATATAATATTTAATATCTTATAATTTTTGTATATAAGGCAATGAAACGATGTGTCATACCTCCCAGCCGATCGAACGGAGCGATGAGTCATAGTCGTAGCGGAGAATTCAGGTAGCATTGAGTCAAACTTTTTTCCGAATGCCTTCTAGAGTATACCGATTTATAAGGCGCTGTCACTTCAAAAAATCATACAAAAATTAAGAATTCCCCTAAAAACGCCCCTAATAAAACCCATCAATAATTTCATTCATAATTTACCCCCGAAATTTAGGAGGAAAACCCCTAATTTGGGAACCCTGATTTAAAGACGTACTAAAAAAATGGTGCTACCAACCTAATGAGCTAAATAGTGAAACAGTGCAAGTCACAACTGATTTTTGCCAAAGACAAAAAGAGCCTGTCAAAAAAATGTCGGTTTTGTTTCATAGAATATTTACTAAAGAACCGAAAGTAATAGAATAACCATACAATATTCAACTCTAAATATACTAGAACAAGGGCTTAAGTGGCCTGCAGTATGATGACGCAAATCCCACCATTCGCCGTTGTAGGCTGCGATTTTTTATGGTTCAGATTTGCATCATTCGCCTATGAAGGGCTGGAAATCGTACATATAACGGTCATATTTTTTCAATCACACATTACACACAGACACAATTTATTGTTAAGCAAGTATTTATCACAATTAATTACAAAATTCAAATAAACACATTATATAAAAAGAACTAATGAAACTGCAAATAAAATTTTGGTATCGCTATTCGCCTTAATTACGATTCTGCTCTTAACAAATTCCCGGTTATTAATGGAACTCACGCTTTATTAAGTTAATGTAATAGATGATGACAAACTATAAAGGCAATATTCTTCGCCCATCTACTCTTGATTCTTTGTACATTCAGAGTTGAGGCTGAGGCCGTATGGCCGTAATTAAACGTAAACTTTACCTTGCATTGATTAGGTATATCACAATATCAAAGTCCTTTACATATTTGCAATACGGGTTATTGCGAATTCATAATGATTATTTTATTAGCCTAGACACAACACGTAATATAGATTTCTTATATTAAAGCGAATAGTAAACATTGAAATTAAACCAATTTTACGGATTGTAAATGAGGTACCCGTGACCATGAGTGTTCGAAGTGTCGGAAAAAAACATTGAACAAACGCGATAAAATCCCTATAATTAAATTAATTTCAACATATCTAATATGGACTAGGGTTTGACTACAAAAATACAAATTAAACTTCAATTTCAATTAGAAAATTAAGTTCGCATACAAACTTATTATGAAGTAAAGCGACCAGCTCGATGGATAGCGAAAACAGCCTCTCACAAATTATCGATTTATCGATACGTGCATGTACTTAGGATAGGAGTAAGTACTTCCTTTGGCCTTTATAAATGTGCACGAACGGTGTTGATCAATGAGCGTCGTTAATTGATTTATTTTTCAATTACAATTAATGTACAATACACAGAAGCAAAGATAAGAAAAAACTAAATAATTAATTATAACTAATTGACCTCAAAGGGCTGATGGTAATAAAAAAGTACCTACGATTCATTATTAAATAATAATTAGCGCATAGAAAGAAACAGCAGCAGCATTCTCTTATTAAAAATCAAAATAAAATATTGCATTACAAAAGTCGGTCACGGCGAGTCAAGTGTTCTGATTAAAATGCACAGTTAGGATATTCACTGATTACACTCAGCGGAAATATGTAGATACTGTAGTTCACAACTGACAAGAGTTGTTACACATATGCTTTTGATAAAGGTTTACCGTTAAAAAAACTCCAGGCTAAACAAAAATGGAGATAACCTAAAATTCGAAATACATTCTTGTGGTTTTGAACGCTTTTTAATTAAAAAGCGTTTCGTTCGTTTTAACTTCGTATTACCAAGTTTAGACGTTTTTTTCACCATCTTTTAATGTGAGAAAATGTCTAAGCATATCCGCTCCGGGACAAGAGCCGATTTTGTTGGGTTCGCACAGACATAAACCACCGCCGTTGTATCCACTGTGCGACCCCGCTTAGTCGCGGAGGATGGAGACAGTGCTGTACCGCAGTATCATCACTCTTCTCCCTCCGTGACTCTTGACTCCGAGTTCGTAACTATTAACTACGGAGACGAGGAATCGAAGTCTCCCATCCCCACAGATGACCAGTTGACTTCCAGGGTGAACTCAATCAAATACACTACCCACTCTGGCTGGCTCTACACCGAGGACCAGCGGTGTGGGTTTCTCTTCACTGCGCGTGACCTACCCAAGGCTACTAAGCCCCACTGCCACAAGGCGAGAACCCAGACTAATTAAGACTCTTAAATTATTATTATAATTTCTACAATAACTTTCAAATTATTATCTGCTTTTAACTTTCTAATATAAGAGGAAGTGAGAAGAATGAAAAATGATACTATTATACTAAATAAACTTGATAGAGAGATAATAAGAGCATGTTTTTCTTTTTTTAATCTTACGTAAGATTCGGTGTACGTGCCAAGTTTGGGTTTTTGAAAATAGTACATATTTTTATCATTTTATTTCCTTCATTAAAAACTTCATTGCACAGACAGTTGGGGTACTTAAAGCCTATAGCCATTCTGTACCAGTCGACCATGCATTAAAAAAAGAAATAAAAATAAAAAGGGTACAGAAATAGTGAGAAAAGATTTTCCTTCGTAAATTTTCGGAAAAGTTCGTATTTATCGTGCTCTCTCAAATAGCTTCAGTACCCATCTTTTGACATTTGACACTAAACAATAAAGTTCCATATTAATGGATATGAAAATGTCACTCATTTAATTCATTCATTCATGACAGTTCGGGTGTCATCGTGTGCCGATAAAGATACGAGTTTTCCCGAAGGAAAATAATTTCTCACTACATCTATATACGACATAAAAGGATATTTTATAAAACATAGTAGATATTCGTACTGACAATAGCCGTTGTTGTATAAACAAATAAACTCATGATCGTGCCAATATAGACGTAACGACAAGAACGTATTTTTACAATTTTGAAGAATTTTGAGAACGATATTGGAAGGTAAATTTATTTTTGAGTCATCTTTATCTTATTATCGAGCTCTGGGTCAGTCTTAGTGGAGTAAAAATGTTTTTATAAATAAAATTGTTAAAAGTATTAAATGGGACTTTACTTTTTTTTTACTTAGGACCTCTTTATCATTTACATACAACAAAACATGCGAAGTTTTTCACGCAGCGATCGCAGCGGTGGACTTCGTCTTTATCATACTGAGGTGTGCCCTTTGTGAAAGCGTGCCTAAAGGACATGGTCAAATATTATAATCGTATATATTGATGATATGCAAGATCAAATCCATCAGGTCACATTGACATACTAAAGATAGGCCATATAAGCAGTAATCCTGTATTGTGTACATATTGTGAGTGTGAGTGTATCTGAGGTGTATGGACGTACGAGAAGCGAGAGAGGTGTACCAGAAGCGCGTTAAATGGAAATCCGTAATATCTGCCTACCTCTGTGTAAGAGGAGTGAGTGCATGTTTAATTTTATAATTGGATTAATCATAAAATTATAAAACGCCGCTAATGACGTCATCGATCTCAGGTCCCATGTTACGGTAAACGAATAGTATACATTTTAATTTGAAATGTATTATGCATCGACTATTAACCTAGAAACACAGTTCCTTGCATATTAAAACTATTAAAACTAAGGCAAGTAATATCAATAACTCACAATGAGATATCAATGCCAGACTATTCCTTGAAATACAAAAGTAAACTTGCAATTTTAAAAGTATAGCACATTAACCTGTTTCGTTAATCTTATTTTATTCATACGCCATTATAACGTCATTCATTTGAAAGAGAAAAAAGTAAGACAGTGATTGACAAGATGGTAGGTGCATTAAAGATATAGAACGAAGAATGAATGCGGGAAATAAAATGAATGGGGCTATAGGCATCGTAATGAGGAGCCAGAATGTGTATATAAAGGCACGTCTGGCAATACATAATGCCATATTAGTACCCACATTAATGTATGGGAGTGAGAGTTGGGTATGGCAGGACAAGCACTCTAGTAAAATTAATGCAGTTGAGATGCGGTCTCTGAGAAGTATGCTCGGCGTGGCACTGAATGATAGGATGAGAAACAGCACTGTAAGTGAAATGTGTGGCTTAAACGAGGATGTTGTAACTAAAATTGAGAAAGGTATGCTTCGGTGGTTCGGGCATGTTGAGAGGATGAACGAAAGAAGATTGGCAAGAGAAATTTATGTTGCGAAAGTGAGTGGCAGTGTAGCCCGCGGCCTTCCTAGGCGTACCTAAAGAAAGGAATATTAATTATATATACATATATAACAGTTAACTTAAGTTTACCAAATAATTTTTAAGCAATTCATTAAACAAGTTTTAAAATGTATTAATAATTTTACATCAAATATTTAAGATTATTTTAAGCCAACGATACTTTACCTAAACAGATTGCTAAAAACAAAGGCCAATAAATAACAACAAAGGCACATGTAATAAATAATTAGAAATAATATTATTCTTATTTAATAATTAATAAATAAATATTGTGAACTGCTTACTATTTTAAATCACGAAATATTGTTAAGAATACACTTACTGATAAACATATCACTTATTTAAATGAAGTTTCTTCGAATGGCCCTCTTTCATGCATCATTCATTGGAAAAAGTGTTGGACGATGGTCGTTTTATAGTGCAACAGCTAACAAAATCTACATTGTATATGGTTGATATTTTAATATATATTTATTAAAATAAATAAATATAATATGCACTTAAAATCGTCGTGTTATCTAAAACGTTTTTGGTGGTATTATGTTGGCAGGGTAATTAAGAAAAAATTACAATGCAAAATTGCCACTTGCTGCTCATGGTAGTATTATAACAAAATATTAAAAAGTAATCGGAAGGAAAGCATTTGGTATCAATAAATGAAAAATGGACCACGTCATTAGTAAATTAAATTCTGTAGTCACTGTCTACCCGTTTAATTTTAGTACCATCTATAAGACATTGTAGAATACAAATCAAACATTGATACTAAGAGTAATTATCACTAGGTTATTTAACCTTATTACAAAAGTCATTAAGATTGATGTCGGTCACAAAATCCGCTTATTCCGCTCCGCTACCACACAAGCCATACCCTAACACAAGGATTAAACGTATTATATAAAATGAAACTACCATCATTAGGTTTCATTTAGACGAAACATTTTCTTAATGATTGTCGGCAATCGTTAGAACATGGAGTTTCGTTTGCTTTTATTATTTTTAATTAGCATATTTAATAGTCCGTATTGTATGATGTGGAGTGACGAAGACCTCGAAGAATTGTTGCGGAAGATTCCGAACATCGCGGATGTCGAGAGAGAAATCGCTCCCGCTGACGTCACCAATTTAAGGTTTACATTAATTTTTCCAGGTCAGTAGAAATTTAAGTTCAACGGTCTACATTTATACACACACAAGTTCCCAGTTGCAGTTGCATTGGATTTATTTCACTAGGTCACAAGACAACTAGTAGTTTCACTTGATGTTAAGTCATAAAACCCGTAACAGCATGGAGTTATCCAGGATTTTAAAAGAAAGTAGAATGAATGGGCCGGCTCGATCGAGTAGCCTTTACAGAATACCACCATGAAATAAAGATATTTGTACAGGTATGCATTCGATACCGATACATCTGCGATCGAAGGGGAATGTAAGTGATTTTCTAACATTGGGTTACGATTAACCAGTGTAAGTTTATACTTATATAACTACGGTATGTATCGACCATTGACGACTTAACATTATCTTCAATAATATTTATACAAACAAAATGTCTATGCTGCCCAGTAAAATAATATAATTTCGTATCTTAAAATATACATCTCGCATAAATTATAGATGACGTATGAAATTATATTGTAGTAATATCGTATTTATAATCGATCACGTTTGTCAAATGTACTCGTACTCGTACGTATCGTAATTTTATTAAATATTATGGTGTAATACACGCACAATATTTTAATGTTAACATATTGGTGTTATGTGTATTGAGACAAGCTAATCTTAAAATAGTGGTAAAAGCACCATCAGGTACCGTGTACTGTTCGGAGTATACTTAAAGAGTGATGTGTCACAGTCTCTGTTTTTTTTTAATGAAAGGAGGTAGGAAATATGCAATCGGTACACCTGAAATTGAGTGCCCGCTACCCATAGGCATATGTTTATGGATATGTCGTGGCCATATCGTAGAAATATTCATTTCGTGATATGGCCAATACGCGCTGGCCACTTCATGATGTAGTCCGGCCAGAACAATGATTAATCAGCGTTTGACGATATGAATAGCTAAACGCACGGATACTTCATAATATGGTAAAACATTAATGATCATATCAGGTCGTTTGTGTTCTGCTATAAAAATACCATTCTTAACATTTTAAATCTAGAGCACCCCAATATGTATTTCTAAGAATTTTTTTACAAAAGAAGTGGAAAACGAACTGTTCGCCTGATGTTAAGTGACCGCTACCCATAGACATCCGAGACAAACAAATGAATTGTAGATGCGTTGCCTACCTTTAATGAACAGGAGGGGATTGTAAGCGGACATTTAAACTGCGTTCAATGTAAATGTCTACCATTAGAACGTAAACGAGAATTTTAAACTCAAAACTCGCGCTTACGTTACTCATAAAAATTTGGTTTGTGTACAGTTATCGCTAAATATAGCGATTGGTATTTTTTACTGTAAAAAAACTTGTTATCATGCTGTGTTTCGTGTTCGAAAATGTAAATAAGGCTTTTCAGGTCAGTTCACACTCACGCAAAACACATTAACAACCGCAATACAACTTTATGTGTTTACTGCTTTAAACAACTATTACTTGTAAAAAAGAAATTAAATAGCACACAATTATGCATTTAGTTACAATGGTTTCGTTATCCCAAAGTTGTTTGCTTAATTAAAATGAAATGTAAAGCAATTTATTTAGTAAAATTATTAAAACTATCGTGAGACATTATCAATAAACTTTCTATGAAACGGCTTTACTCACGTTCGCGTTTTTCTCGGTGTATTTTGTACCGACAAGTTTCGGACCTGTCGGAGGTCCTTCTTCAGGGTGAGCGGTATTAATTCGCGGTCGCGGCCCGCCTCGCACTGCGCGCCTGTGCTCGCAACGCGCGACTTGACAGGGCGGGGGGTGCGGGGGGCGCCAACGATGACGACGAGCTCGACACTGATGGGTTATAGGATGTGATGTTCGGGGCACAAAATGCACTAACAACGTCGACCACGTAATCTTCGGCATTGTCGCTGTTTTCCCGCTTCGCGTTCGACAGTACGGGTTCCCATGTAGGCGGCAGGGACCATCCCTTATCTCTATTAAAATTAGGACGACGGCCGATTTCTATCGCTTCAAGAAACTTGCGAGACACAAAGTTCTTTTCGCGGGCCAATACTTTCACCTTGTCAAACCTAATATAATGTGAGGCGTCGGAGTTAAGGGCATGCTCTGCTACCGCCGAGGTGTTACTGTCTAATTTGCGCATACTGCGGATGTGCTCAGAGAGTCTCGTACTGATATTGCGCCCCGTTTCTCCGATGCATCGTATTGGCCCGCGAAAAGAACTTTGTGTCTCGCAAGTTTCTTGAAGCGATAGAAATCGGCCGTCGTCCTAATTTTAATAGAGATAAGGGATGGTCCCTGCCGCCTACATGGGAACCCGTACTGTCGAACGCGAAGCGGGAAAACAGCGACAATGCCGAAGATTACGTGGTCGACGTTGTTAGTGCATTTTGTGCCCCGAACATCACATCCTATAACCCATCAGTGTCGAGCTCGTCGTCATCGTTGGCGCCCCCCGCACCCCCCGCCCTGTCAAGTCGCGCGTTGCGAGCACAGGCGCGCAGTGCGAGGCGGGCCGCGACCGCGAATTAATACCGCTCACCCTGAAGAAGGACCTCCGACAGGTCCGAAACTTGTCGGTACAAAATACACCGAGAAAAACGCGAACGTGAGTAAAGCCGTTTCATAGAAAGTTTATCAATTTATTTAGATTCAAGATATATTCTAATTCCGAGGACGATTCCATTCTGCTATTGAAATATTATGAATTAGTTAACACTTAAACTTTTGTTAGATGAAGATTACATACTTTTTTAGGAGTCTTATGGAACTTAAACTTAACTTTCAATAAAAAATCGTACGTTTTTTTACCACTTCCTGCCACAATGATCTAGTGGAATGATCAGTCGTCAGCGGTACTTCTGGACTGATACGATTTAGGATCATTCGAGAAAATTCCTTCTTTAAAGGAATCCGCAGTTCCTCTTGTGTTTTGTAAAAGAAAACATGGTAGAGCCCGCAATAACAACTTCTATTGCATGAATGTGCAGGCTCAATCGGTGAAATAACTACTTTATAGAAGACAGGCTGGAAGAAGAAGTATTTCTGCATTCTTCTGAGACCTAATTCTAGTCCTTTTTTCCTTTCTATCCCTATCGATGAAGGAAAATATGGGTGAGGGAAGAGGGTTTTACGGAGATTTACTTTATTCTGTTTAGCAGTACCCTCCTCTGTTCAGTAAAGGTAGGCATCGCATCAGCAACTAGCTTGATATATGAGTAGCGTCCACTTCATATCGATTAAACTGCTTGCTTGTTTGCCAACTTGTTGCATAAAATATAGCAAATGTGGTGTTTTCTTCAAGGTACTAAATGGTGTGGGTCTGGCAACGTAGCGGACGACTACGACGACCTGGGCAAAGACAACGAAACAGACGCGTGCTGCAGACAGCACGACTTCTGCCCCGACATTATCCCAGCTGGGGAGACAAAATACAATCTAACCAACGAATCTTTCTTCACACGGTAAAATCCTTTTTTTCTCTCATTCTTTAAGTGTATGCGATTAACTAACGTATTTATTTCGAATACATTTACAATTGCCTTTGAATTAGTTTTGTTTGAGACGCCCGTAACAAAGCAAAACAACTTGTAGTTGCTGCAAAATAATGAACCAAAATAAATTTATATTTTAAAAAGACATATGAATAATCTATGTCAGGAATGGAAAAAAGTCTCACAAAAATTATAACGGTCGCACAAGACGCGTTTGTTCATGTCAGTGGACGACTCCCTTTATCTTATGTTTAATATGGTCATAAAAATAATAGGGCATTACGATGCCGCCATGACTTTGAAAGAGGAAATCCTACACAAAAAAAATTAATTCATGTTAATAGAGTGCATGTGCTTCTTTGGGACGCCACGAGAGCATGTAATCCTTTGGTTCCCCTAAGTTTTCCCTAAGTTTAAAGCAGTGAGTGTGAGTGGCAGCCATACCAGACCTTCTTCTTACTAATGTTAATAGGTAATGTGAGAAAAAGTTGTATCCAGCTCCACGCGCTCCACATCAAGTCGTTATCATTTTTAGAAATGTCCTCGTTCATAGTAGATTAACTTAAATTAACACTTAATTTCCAGTCTACACTGTTCGTGCGACGAGTCATTCCGACAGTGCCTGCGAAGTGTGAACAGCGTCACTTCACTCAAGATAGGCATCACATATTTCAACGCTCTCGGCACCAAATGCTATAGGAAGGATTTCCCCGTCACTGGATGCAGAAAACGAGGCGGGTGAGTGAATATTCTAGAAGACATTTCAAAGAAAAATAGTTCTAGAATGTATGGGTATAATACGTGTATATTCCGTCGACAGGTGGTTGGGGAGTAAATGTGTCGAGTACATTTATGATCCGGACAGCATGATGCGATATCAGTGGTTTGATGTGCCCAATTACTAAAAAGGAATCATTGTTCAAAATGAAACTTACAAAATGAGCTATTGCGTTGATGACGTTCAAAAATACCTTTATGTTACTATATCCTGAAGGAAAATATCTGTCCAAAGTGACTTCTGAGAAGAGATTATAATGGCTGACGACTAAAACTGTGTTTTTGTTATGATTATATTTAATTGTGTAAGACTAGTGGCCCGCCCCGGCTTCGCATTGATGATTATTTTTTTTTGAAAAATTACAAATAAATAATTCTATATATATAACCTATGTTCATCTGGAATAATGTATGATTCTAATAATGAAATAATTTTTCAAATCGGTCTTGTAGCTAAATAGCTTATTCAATGCAAACAAACAATCAAATCTTTCCTCTTTATAATATAAGAACAGATAAGGAACAGTAAGATATCTTATTTTTGTTACAATAAATGAAAGATTATGTGATGTGAAACATTCAGTACAACAAAATCTCAGTTATTACATGTAGTACAGCATAAAAATCATAAGAAAATATCTAAATTGTCAAGCTTCGCCGGACCAATGACTAATGTGGTACAAACAAGAAACTATAAAGCAGACGTTCGGCGTTGGCACCCCTGACGATGAAAAGAAAAAGACACCGACTGACCAATGTTCGTTCGGGAGCGCGAAACAGAAACTCATCAATCCTCTGAACAATCACAGTTATGTGTTTAAGGTAAGTTTAGGGCGGCGATTTTGGCGCCCTCAATTTTCACGCCTCACGCTATAGGCGCGTACCCATTTTGGAGATAATCCGCCGCTGCTATAAAATATCAAGTATCTACAAATCCGTTTTAAATTAATGTATAGAGATGTAGACTATAACGACTTGAGCATGGACTACACGGCCTTCTTGAGAATATAAGATTAAAGAATGAATAAAAGGTTAAAACCACTGGTACTGTCGCAAAATTAGCGCTCCACGTATCACATACGTATACTTCTGTATTGTTTTTACGTCGTAGTATTTATATTCTTAATTTTATGTGTGTGTGTGTGTGTGTGAACATTTACAAAGTATTTGTTATAATTTCATAAATATAAAGGATCACAAAGATTGTTTCTTCAATGTTATTTAATAAATATTATTGAGTCAATAAATTTTGTGTTTTTTATATTTAACAAAATTATTAAAATTTTACATTAAAGTAACAGAATTTTTATTCACCGTTGTATTTATATATGCTCAATCAGCAATAAACCGAATATCACTACATTTTTTGTCTTTAGCTAATACCTGTTCAGAAGCTGCCAGGATTAACTACAGACTTAGTTCAAGATTTCCTTACAAAAAAACTTTTATAATTATTTTTTTTTAATTCATGGGTCATATTTAATCACGCAGGCAGGGGTGTTTAATGGGGGATCCCCCTATGTAAAAACAACTCAACTCAATCAACAAATTGACAAATATTATTTTTCAATATCAAATTAATTTTTTGCCTTAATCAAATGATTAAATTATTTTTAAATACTCAGAGATCAGTAATGTACGAGTTAATATATCTGTGACTTTATTTATAAAAAAAAACAATTTGTTTGTTTAAGTGTACTTCTATATGTAGTCGAAACGCTTCAACAGTTTAATGAAAAAAAACTACGAGAAATAAAGAAGCGGTATTTGTATCATTTATTTACCCCAGCATACTTCGTCGGTACATTGTCAAAGATTTTCATTAATTAAAGATAGTTTTATTCGTATTTCTTAAGTACAAGAAATATACATCTTGACATATGCACACAGGAATACTGGATTAATATACAATATTATATCTTTTTTAACTATTATTCCGTATAAATAACCATACATGTTGCATGTGATATAAGATATGGATACAGTTTTATAACAATGTATAAACAACTTTAAACGGTGTTTAATATAACATTATAAATATATGAATGCTTAGAAAAAACTTCAATCGATGGCTCATTAGATATGTTGCATATCTGCAGTGAAGGAATAAACCAATACCGCAGATCCACAAAATATGTACGTACAACAAATCCCTCAGTATATACTTGATAGGTGGAGTACAATGACCTAAACTGCTAACTAAATATTATTATACTTTTATATATGTTTAGGCCCATGCCGTGAATTTTATGTATCGAGCTTACGGAAGGTCGTTACTAATCTGTGCTACGGTCACAGTGCTCTACAAAATATACATTTTGTAACCCATTATCTCTTTTTAGAGCTTGACATAGCAGCAGAGCACTTCACTCGTATAACTAGTAAATTGCAAGCTAATTCTGGTATATATACGTAAATAGATTTTAATTTTCAACGGTATATAGTCCCGTTGATATGAAGCGATATAGAGGACTTAATAGATTATCCCTTGTACGAAGTGAGCATTTCGAAATAGCTTATAGTCCAAGCAACCTTATAGAACAATATTTACAATAACAATTTTAGAATCATTGTTTATACGAACACTAAAACAATCGAAGTAAGAATAGGTAACATTTGCGGCTCTATCTAGATCCATATTAAACCATATAGTACTTACATTTCTACCTTTTGAATTTAATACTCATTTAAAAAAACTCATTTGATACCGAAAATTTTATGCTTAAACAAATATTGTGGATATAACGGAGATCAACTACATAAAAAACTCTTAAAAGTTGAAGAAAGACACTATTTAGTTCGATTTTTTTATGGAAAAAAGTGGCAAACGAGCAAGCGGTTCACTTGATGTTAAGGCATCCGCAACGAGCAAATGAGTTGCAGATTTGCCTACCTTTGATGGCCAGAGGAGAGGATAGAGAGGACAAAATATATTTCCTTCTCTTATTTATACCCTACCACATCCTCTCTTTCCCATCCTATCCTTCGTAGGAAACAATGGGAAGGGAAAGAGGACTGACACCGGGCCTCCGGCACCTCGCAAATGGATATCTTGGCCAGGCATGTTACCGAACGAATGTTAACTATAAGCGGCATACTATAAAGTGACAGCAAATTGTGAACTGAACGAATTATTAACAATTTTAAGTGTCATTTTATAAACTGTCAAGAAATGACAAGTCGTGTTACGTGCTTTACAGATATAAGGAATTCTTTAAATTCCTTTTAATAACATAAAGAAATAATTTTCTCGGGTAAATAAAGAAAAACTTTTTTGAATATCTTACCGCAGGCTTACACTGCTGCAAACATTAACAAGAAACATCAGTTTCCATCTCATCAGTCAATCCATCTCAGTTTTTTAAGATAAAAAGATACAGAGAAAGCTTGTATCGCGACACGATTTTACACCAGTGGAAACCCACGGTTAATGAAAGGCGAGTTAACTATTTAACAAACTGTTTTCACGATCGCGCCCCCCTCGCACATGCGTGCGACCGCGAATTAATCGCACACACCCTGATGAACCTCCGACAGCTCCGAAACTTGTCGGTACCGATACCGGTACGCGATCGCGAGTAAAGCCGTTTTAAACAGTTTAGTTAACAATGTCTTACGAAAGACGAGTTAGTATTAAATATATAATGTAAATTAATTCAATCGTCAAAATGCTCTATTGTTAAAAAGCCGTAGTAATCTAATAAATTGAATAGAAGTGGCGATAACTCTAAATTCTTTGAATTAACTTTTCATTACAGGTTTTGGACAAATGTGGTGAGGCGTGAACCATCTTTGTTGGCAATCAACGACTTACAATGAAATGAAAATTAACAATTTACTTCGTAGTTAGATAACTTATAAACTTAACTAATTACAATAAGATTAATGAAGCTTCATTTATCAACAATTATTTGAATTTGTATTTTCACTCAATAATTTGTTTGTTCATACAATTACAATGTATACTCAAAACGTATACATATATCGCTGATCAAAGATGTTACATACCTCATGATGGAGTATCTGAGACCCGAAAGTGAAGCCATCTTAAGTTCCTATTGGCGACTTCATATTAAGCATTCACGGCACAAATCGTGCTTCACTTTTGAATTTTGAACTAGCATGGAACGCGGTATCTGGAGGTATTTGTCGCCGATATTCACCTAAAAGGGAATATTTATGCAAGCAGTCTTTTGGTGGCTTCAGTCGCCATTAACGTTACATGCTATTTCGTTTTACAATTTTATAGTCTGTACTGTAAAGCTTGATTTAGTTATTATATACATTTTAGAGTATAAGTCCGCATAAAGGTTACAACTTAATTATAAATAAATCACTCGAGATACAATACGTTTTCCGCCATTTTGTCGGATAAAAGTAATGCAGATGGTGAGGTTGTAGAGCAAAAAATTTACAAGTTTCCATTTCCCCGTCGAGCGTCGCCCGCCTTAAACACGCAATAATGCATTTTTTTCAACCTAGCGTAGTCCGGAATTGAGGTCGGGGCGCTCTCAGTAATCACGCTTTTAAAATCATTCGCCCGCATTTAGCAGGCCAACAATACCATGACTGTAGTTTATGAAAACTATTTCATTAACCCCATTATGAACATCCAAATACTGTTTACATTTGTTTCAATTCGCCACTGATTTATTTAACGTCAAAAATGCGGCAACCACGTCAACTTTCAATTGTATTTTATATTCTAACCTACATTGTGTAAATTAATCTTATACGCTGTTGCTATATTTAGCATTTTTATATGGTTAATCTTTCTTTTTTTATTATCTTTAAGAGCTACATTCATTGCCAGTCACACTTTAAGAATTCACCAAAACATTTTCACATTACGTCTATTGTTATGGTTATTGTTAAAATTATTTTAATATTAACTTTATTAATATATATTTAATACTTACATGCAAAAAAGTAAATTTTAAACACTATTATACGTTTACTAAAGTTGACAATAACGACAGCTGTTTTTCATGTTTGCATAATACACAATATATGCAGAACATTGCCATAAATAAAATAATTAAATATGACAGACCTCGAAATTTCTATTTGATGCGATGATGTTGCTATATTTATAGGAATGACAAAGATGTTATCACGTCTACTATCACAGAATATTTTATTTCGAGTAATATTTGGGAGCGGCGTAGAAATTGAAATGCTTAAACAAATTATGTATATTTTTTTAAAATACCTATTATGTTTCGTGGCAGTATTACCTAAATACTTCATAATTTTAATAACATTGTTTTTGTCTTTTATTTTACATTCTTATTAACAACAGTAATTTAAATATCAAAGAAGAATCGAAGACTTTCTTTATGCAATAATCAATATATTTTAAATGTTCTTCAACGATGTTTTATGCGGATATATTTCCTTATCCTTATTACAATCTCGAGAAAGAACATCTAGCAACGAACGACATAATATAAAATATCTCAAACAACAACGGGGCGATGTCTCAATACGTGTCACACAATTTATACATAAATTAATATTAAAAGGTAATGGGAATATTTCTCATATTAATAATTATCTAATCTAACAAATGACCCACAGGCCCAAGACAGAAAATTCAAGGTAAAACTAAACTCGTATGTCATAACTCCAACAGTGCTATCGAGACTGCACTAACATATCCACTAAACTGTGCGTTTATAGATTTTATTTACAGTCCTTATACAAATTCTTGTAACTGTTTTAAACAATTTGTAGAAAACCAGATCTACAACACGAATTGCCTTCCAACAGCAGCAGAACCATCCGATAACGTAAAAGAAGAAATTGAGAGGTCACACTTCCTTAAAAGATTAACGATTCCACGACCACGCACTGGGGCCTCGGGGGGCCTCGGCACCGTCATTATTTGCCTCCGAGGCCGAACTTCATGAAGATTAGTTCCTTGCCTTTGCTGAGGATGTCGCCGCCGGGGGCGGTCATCTCTGTGAACTTCTGCATGAGGTTTGGCTGGGACGTAGGAGGTTGCGTTGTGGGGGGCTGGGGCGCGGGTACGACGGCGGGGCCGGGGCGGCGGGCGGGGGAGGGCTGTGCGGGCGGCGGGCCGGCGGCTGGCGTACCCGGCGACTGCACCGGCGGCGTGCTCGTGTTACCAGCGCTCGTGCGCGCGATCGTGCTCGCCGCCTGAACGCTCGCCGCGCCTCTCGCCCTCGCCTGTTGCAAACCTTCCTACAGCCCACACTTTATGAGTTCCTAGTACTCGGTAGTAAACAAAAACGATTTCTCTACGTTGAATTATGCAAACACTCAGCTCAATTCAACTGAATTTATGATTGTTTTAATGGGACTTATTAATTACAATGTCACTTTTTAGGAAAGGCCTGAAAGCGTCATTTATTTTATTGTTTATACAGCATCAAGTATCCCCAAAAGCGCATTATTATAGAGAGAATATTCGTTTCATGAGTAGTACAAGCAATAAAAATATAACGATAGTATAATACATTTTTCTCACAATTCTCAACGTATATAAATCGAGTTGCGATGCCCAACGAAGTGATTAGAGATATTAAATAAAATAAGTTTCTAGAATATCTCATTACTACATTCGACCAATATGAAATATGATTTGTCATTTCATGTATGATTTGAGATAGATAGAGATCGTTCTATCTGTGACCACATTATGTGTGGACGCTTGCTAATTGGTTAATAAAGATCAAACTGCTAAATTATAATGGGTTTGATCTGTTACTTTCAATTCCGTATTAGATTATTTATGTTATTTTTCTTGCAATTAAACAACTTTATGAATAAACGTGTTCACACGACACACTGTGCATAGCATTCGGTCACAATTTCATCATGCATCATGCATTCACATGCAAACCGCCAAACAAAGCGAGATAGAGAAGAAAGTGTTTAAATAGCATTGAAAGATAGATCTATATACAGTGGCATTTAAATAAAAATAGTCACACTCACATTCTTTATTAAACAAACAAACAGTATAGAACACTATAGAAAAGAAATGGTAAGCACAAGTCCTGATTGTAGTACCCCACATGTAACGGAGGATCCGCTACATGTATTAAGTAAGGGTCTGTACAATAGTGGGTGATGGTATTTTAATGTGAATGAAGCATACGCCAGTGTCATTCTGTACTAGTATGTATGAATAGGTATCTTATATGCATTACAACTAATGACGTATTGAATAAACATGATCCAAAATAACACATCCGTGACTTGAAATCACCAAACGCAGCTCTTACTGTATCGGCCGCCACTATGGTCATACCGAGAGTATAACAACAAAGGATACATAAAAAAATGTAAAAAAGAAAAAGTGAAAATTAATTAAGAAAAAAACTATATGAAGTGAATGACAGTCGAACGAAAATCGAACTATATTAGTAACCTTGCATAGTATGTTTGTAAACGGTATATTGTTGTGGGTCAATTATAAACGGTATTTATTTTTTACCTGAGAATTCGCCTGTTCTGGATTACTGGCGGATGTGTTGTGGTCTAACTGAGAAGGGGGAAGAGGGCAGGCATCTAGCAAACAGACAATACACACAACATATATAGTGACCACAGACAACCGCTTGAATCTTGGACCACACGTCACGAGCACCGTGCTCTGGGCTATGCTATGTTGCGTGTATTTCTTCAGATCGGCCTACCCCGAGTCGATTTAGAGTTACCGTCAGGAATAATAAAGTAATACGACTGAGGAACATAAAAGAAAAACAGGAAAGACAGTTTAAACGTAAGTAAAAAAATAAAATTATATAGAATCCACATTTGATATAAGATCGTGTTTCTTGTTTGAGAAGAAAAGTTTTTTTTCTAATATGTCCATAAGATGGACAATTAAGTTGGGGCGATGTTGGTGACAGTGTAATCCAAGATAGTGTTTTTCAGCATAAGTGTACACCAAGAGTCTTTGTGCTCCGTGGATTGCAACCGGACTCGCTTTCACTTCAAACAAATGTAACATGGTGAACCTAAAAGAAATTAACTTATGTGTTTGACTGTACAATGATTATAAACAAGTGATGAATTTGAAACTCGTCGCAACGAGTCCCGTCGCAATCGCAACATCGTGTACTAGAAAGATGACAGAGAATACCAGAGCAGAAAGGCGAGCGTCTCTCAGTAAGTCACATAGCAAGTCCAAGGTGCAAACATGAAACACTCAAAGCTCTCAGTGATCCGGACCAAGCCTGACTCGGTCGGACATAACTCGCATATTCAATTATTATCTGGTTGACAACTAACAATTATATTAACTATGACAGCGAATATCGAAAAGCCCCTTCAGGGATGTTAGATGTATAAATCGGTCTGTTTCTAACCAGGATAACCACCACTAAAAAGGGTATTGGTCTTCCCCTTCTCTTGTAAACTCTATGTAGGCGTATATGTATAAGATACGCATAGCACTCCTCTTAAAAGATTTCACATAAGACTATTTTGCTTTGCCAATTTTGAATTTTAAACTATAGACTAACTAACTATCTCAAATTGTAACAAATGTTAATGTTTGCCATCAATCGGCCGACTTCTTTTTCTTTATTGTAACTAACAGTCAAGGCTTGTCTGTAGGAGACAGATGCGGTCTCACCAGCTCTTAAGTGTAACTAAGGTATTATGTTACCTACGATCTTATCTTAGTTAGTTATTTTATTTACTTGGTATATGCATTTTTAGCATCCCCCTACCCTATTACCTGCTATGTCATCTAACATCCCTGCAGTATTAACGGCGCTACTCATTACATTACATCGAGAGCAAAGAGGCGAACCTGTCTTGCGGTGGTGGTTGCGAGGCGCGGACGCGACGTTGTCGCGGGGGGGTGGCGGGGGCCCGCGCGCCCCGGGGCCGGGAGCGGCGCCCCTACCCCGTCCGCCCCCCGGTATCTGCGGCGCGGGGCCTGGCCCTACCCCTCGGCCGCTAGCCATACCGGCTACCCCTGGAGGTACGCCTAGGTATCAGAACAAACACCACCCGTAATACTTTGTAACACAGTTTAATAATGTAATTAATTCTACAGGAATTCATAAAATTATATATAAATGATTGAAATATTTTTTCAGTTAAATTCATTATTCTTCATGAAGTCGAACTGAAAGCATATTGACTATTGAAGATGATACAGGCTAATTATAAATTTATCGGCCTACTTAAAAACGTTCTGGTGAAAATGTAATACCCCAAACTCTTTAGACATTGCAACTACACCTTGATAACATTTCACTTTCACTGGTAATCGGCTCTTGCAATCTAATTTAATCATTGGATATATTACGTGTTACATTATAGCTACCCCGCTATAAAAAAATTGGCATTTGAATAACAAAAATCTGACATAAAAAGTGTAATATAATTTCTGCTATAATTCTCTAATTTTCTTTATGTCTGTCAGAAATTACTAAGACGGACCTTGACTGGTGTGCCCCGGGGGGCCGTATTGATCATTGGCCTCGGTGAGGAAGTTGCTCGGCACCAGCCCGCGCACGCCTTCTATCTCCGCCATGTAGAACCCGTCGTCGTCCATCTCACCATACACGTGGATTATCTGACCCGTCTGGAAGCTAAGCTCAGCCTGAAAATAATCCCAACATATTCATTAGCCGGTGGTTTATAAGTCTGGCCACTATATTCCTTTCATAAAATCAAACATGACCGCAACCACCCACCCACAGGCCTCTGCGACAATCACGTCCTAGAGCTCAGGTGGCAGAAGAACAATATACGTAACGAAAAGGGGTGATGGAAGGGACGGAATAAGCCCAGGCCAGACTTCACGCAAGGCTCATGTCCCCCGCTGCGAAGCTCTGCCAATGTTGATATTTGTTCTATTTCACTTATGCTCTTTGAAAATAAGAGAATAGATAAGTTACCGTTGAATCGAGTAAAAAACGAAGGTAAACTGTCTTCATTCACTCACATCAGCATCCACATTTGGGCTTAGTTCCTGCGGATCGTAGTCGTACAAAGCGACCATGCGACGGACGGGCTGGTTCGCGTAGGCATCGGTCCAGCGGTCGCGAGGTTTCGCCACCTGGCCCGTGGCCTCCTGCTCTGACACCTCCACCACCATGTTATGGGGTACGTATCCCCGCCGCCCCCTACACTCGCCCCAGTAGAAACCGTCAGCGTCCTTATCGCCCCAAACCTAGGAGCAAGATTATATTTTTTGACTATCGAAAGATTGTGACACGCTAACAAATGTTAAGTAGAAGTACTTGCCATATCTTTTACTGTTTATATACTTTTCTGGAAATACTTATTAAAAAGAATGCAGTTTCACTAAGGCAGGAAAGGAGCGACCTTTGGGAGTCGTTTATATACAGAAGCGGTAATTGACTGATGACTTTGACTGTAAATTAAACTACACTAGAAAATTCAGTAGTCGCACTGAATTATTAATAGTTATAGAGTAATCTCGGCCCCTAACACATTAATGTCTTAGAATGATGCTAAATTTCTTTGGTCTTAATTCGTCTATTACATACCTACTAATATTATACTTATTATAATTATAAATGTGAATGTATGTTTGTTTGTTACGCTTTCACGCGAAAACTACTCAACCGATCATCATGAAACTTTGTACACACAGTCTTGGAGGTATTAAAAGTAATATAGGATACTTTTTATGAAAAAAATTGTATATAAAAAGCGAAGTATGTATGTTGCCTATAGACCTATAGACTCTGAAACGGCTGGACCGATTTCGATGAAATTTATTTGTCCAGATTGGTACAGTGGGTGTTCCTGTGTTTGGTAGCGATCGGATCAACACAATTAGTGGTACCCGGGCGAGACACTAGTATGAAATAATTTGGGACTATACTAGTTATATCTTAAACAAACCTTAATTGTATCACCCTCACTGAACGGCAACTCCTCATCACAGCTTTCAGGATTGGGACTCATGGTCGCCGGGTCGTAGTCAAACAAAGCGATGAAGTAGCGACTTCTCTTAGACTGTGGCTGGCCCTGCCCCTGGCGTGGCCCTGTCGACGGTCCTCGGGGGCCCGGCGGGGGCCCTCCGCGAGGGCCATACTGCATGCCGCCCTGCTGACCCACCTATTATAATTATAGATTGTAAAACGACTGCTCTAAAACAAATAAAAACGAAAATAAATGTAAGACTGTAAAAAGTGTTGAAAAGACTTATAAAGTAGAAATATGCTTAAATGTAGAAAAATATCTATCTACCAAGTACAACTTAATATGTATATCCAAAAAAAACTAATAGATTGATAGTCTTATATAAACTTAAAATATAGATAATAAATGTATGTTTGAAACTGAATTTCCAGTTGACGCACTTATTAAGGATAATATGAACCTGGTGAGGGTTAGGAGGGCGGCCCCTTTCGTGGTGGTTTCTCGGGGGTGGGTTCTGGTACTGCTGCGGTTGGCCGGGGTATTGAGCCGGCTGGTTACTTGGGAACTGGCCGCCCGGTGGATAGGGGGGTGGCTGCGTGCCATGGTAGGCTGGTGTACTCGGGTATTGCGGACCCGAAGGCGGCTGCGACGCTTGACTCGGTTGGGACGGTTGCTGCTGACGTCCGTACGAACCAACACATTAATAAGGTTAGATTTTTCTATTACAAAGCCAACAGCAATATAACCAAGCTTGTAGCCAATAGTCATCATCGTTTCAATGCGATCGTAAGCGATAAGAAACTTTACCTTCATCTGGAACATTTAATTTAGACATTCCTTTTACTCTATTGAAATCCCCATGCACAACGAAAGCTAGCGTGCAGCGTTTGGTCTTGAAACCACTTTTATTTGTTAATGTATCACGTCTTGTGCCATAACAGGCTTTCATTTGATTCGCAGAAAGAAACAATACAATAATTTTAACTTAGTTTAATATCCAGACGTAGCATCAGCTTCAATACCCATATAAAAAATAAAAGTAACGAGTGTGTAAGAATTGTTGTTTTGAGTAAAAGAGTTGAAGCCAAGACAACATGCAGGAACACAGACACGCTCGGCGCATGCTCGGGTGAAATGAATCCGTGTCGAGTAATCTGTAAGAATATTCTGAATTTTTCAAGAACCTACCGACAGATTTGCATCTTAGTTGTGGTAAAATATAAAAAAAACCTTACTGGTGTAAGGGATGTGTACCGGTGTGGTGTAAATCGAAAATTCGAAGACGCAACAGTGATAATTGAAGAGATGAGAATACAAACAACAGAAAAGTGGTATAGTCGTGATTCGGAAACTCCGTACAAATCGAAAGAGACAGAGCGCAGTGAACAGTGCCAGCACATGGAGAGCACATCGATGACAGTTAGAGAGATCCCAGACCTGTGGGCGGCGGCGCGTCGCCTCCTCCTCCTCGCAACCCAACTGCTCCGCGGCGCCATCTTTAGTGATTTCGATGGCTGGTATCCCCGATTGCTGATAGTACCACATAGTCATTCAATTTTTTTAACACAAACATCTTTCTAACTAGACATAACAAAATGAAATGGCAGTGTCTAAGAGATGGTCGGTGACGAAACGAATGTTATTGGCAATTGAAGTGACTTACTTCAACGTGATTACCGTAACAACACTAACCATCGAAGCGTGAAGGAAAGTTATTTTACGAAGCGTTTTATATAAACATATAAAAGTGATAGTGAGGCACAATAACTTAAAACAGTCACATTAGTTGAAATTCATAGAGAAGGCTAAGACGAGCAAAGGAAGCCGAGATTAACAAAGGAGGAGATACATTTAAAGCCCTTGGTATGAATATTGGAGTACTTTAGAATTATATTTCAGTACCAAATTCACGTGTATTTTACAAATATATTGATCCGTTGTATGCATTGTATGCATGATAGGGTCTCGTGTTAACAATGTATGATTTGAATGAATATGTAAAAGTAATGCTTAATCAATAAAAGACTATCAATATTTCTTGGCTACCCTGTACATATTGTTCTTCTATTCTTCATTGTTGAAATAAATCCACACAACATGTTCTCCCAAACGTGACAACTAGCACTACGAAATTCATTTTAAATCCATCTACCTATATCTGTGTTCTATTAACTTTATAAAACTATAAGCGTCGTTATTTTCTATAACGACTTTAAATATTTTAAAATATCAACTAACACCTACATTGTCACTAAGCTCTTTATTATTGTCTACGTTTATATAACGAAAAGCATAATCAAAATTAAACCTCTTTAATATATTATTTAAATCACTACAGTTTTTATGAGTGTATCAGAGCTAGAATAATACGGGCACACAGTGTATATTTAAAAAATAAAATAACATAAAAACTAAAGACGGTAACTAAAACACTCTCAAACAACAAATAAGATATTAGAAAAAACAAAAAAGGTGTATGTAAGAACTTTAAGAAAGTAATTAAGAATGTAACAAAACGTGTTAAAATTCCTTACCGAAGGGGTTATTTTGTCGAATATACTCTTTAGTAGACCTGTGCCAAATCCACCGGTTTGCTACGGAAAGGTGTATAACAGTTATGTGAGAGAACGTGGTAAGGTTAGTTTCGGAATGAATAAATATAACATGATTCTGGAGGGTTATGTCTGTGTCACAAAGTACAAGCTCTTTATAGTTTCTAGTATACAAAGGTTAAGTAAGGTGTGCACTGTTCGGGTATCGGCCAATAGCACTAGAGACTACAGATCTAGTGACAAGCGGTATGCATTTAATTTTGATCGCTCGGGCCATTGTGCAGCTTTAGTTGGCGGTGGAGTGATCGTCGTGTGGTACCGGACCGCAAAGAACTACCAAAGGAGACGCCAGCGACAGAACAACAGGAAATAGTATAAAGAGTGCAGTTTGCAACACCGATTGGAAGTGTCGCACGCGATTTGTTCAACAACATGTCTAATATCATCATAATAAAATGCTAAATTCAGATCCAAATTTTAATATTCTTGCAATAGCTATAACAAGTAAAATATAACGTAACAAATCGCACACGATACTAAAAGAGAGCATATGATATATTTTAAATGACAGCTAAAAATCACAGACGATTTAAATCATACAAAATTAATGATAAACTTAATAAGCGAATACTTGTCGGTAATTAAACGAATGGCGGCGGAAAATAATGACGATTTTATACAAATTTTACGACACATATTTGCAAACTAGAATACACACAAAGTGCTGTGCTTAAACAACATTTAACAGGTCAAAAAAAGATAAGTTAAATTGTTAATTAAAGAAATAAATAATAAAAATGTCACAGATAAGCTAAATTTTGTTCACAAAACTGCTAAAATATTTGATTAATTTCACAATAAGTGAAGTTACTAAGAAAATTAACGAAGTTTACAATATGGTTTAGTTGGTTACCCGCAGATCAATATTAAAATTAAAGTTATGTAGCTGATGGTCGCCTTTGTTTAATAAATTTAATAACTTCAGGAAATTGATACATTTAAGATCACATTTATAGTGAATTGCGACAAACTACATTTCAATAACTTTTACCGCATTTGCGGACCTTTTTAGTTTCAAACTTAACACGGACAGATGAAGTATGATGTACTTAGTACTATTACTATTGCAAAAAAATATTGTCGAGTGATAATAGTTCCTGAACAATGCTTTAATTTTAATATTTATCTGTAGTCGATAGTACTCCATTCTAATTGTAAATTTATAAAATATCATAAAACATAGGTTTCAAATGAATGTTTACCTGAGCAGCATGTTGGTCGTGACGATTAGCAGTTGGAAAGATTTCTTTATCGGATAAGTTTTCATCGTGCTCCATAACTTGTTGCTGTTGCTGGTACGGTTGAGGTCTCTGCTGGCCCCGAAATCCCGGAGTGGGTTGATTAAGCATTGGCGCCCCGCGAGGCAATCTCGACGCTACGCCCCGAAGGACGGCCGGCGGAATCGGCGTGGGAGCGCTATCACTGGATTGGCTGTCGCGAGATTTTGTACGCACCTGAAAGTAAAATATATCTAAACAACCGAAGGAGGCAGAAGGTTAAGACTTGAAAAATCTAGATCTTGTGCAAATACAGCGATGCGTTAGTACCTCAGATTTTGTTAGTAATTAAGCGCAAATATATCGAAACGTGGCGCTCGATAAGCCTACTGAAGCTCCGTACGATACTCACAGTGACACACTTTGGATTGAGGCCAATGAGTTTGCCAATGTCGATGAGAGCGTGATCACCGGTCGGTGAGTCAACGTCGGTGACCTTCTTCCCATCGGCGTACACCGCGTATCCAGTGACGGGGCCGGAGGCCGGAGGGCGCAGTACGGGCTGCCAGGTCACAAGGAGCGTCCCGTCCTGGGGCCCCGCTTCCACCTGCGACACCGCACCAATCACCACCAACAATCCAGCCAAAATTACTAAGGCCAATCAGTTTAAACATTTCAAAAGTGTGACCGTTATCGAATATATCAAAAGATCACACTAGGGATGAATCGACGTCACAAAGGTGGGATAAGCTTTAACTTAACAAGGTGAGTATCACTATGAGCGATTAAAAATTTGTCCTAGCGCTGGATTTATGGTTGCGATTGACGCGACTTGTTCGAGATTTTCGACCGTGCCGCGTGCTCGGAGATAGTGGCATTACTTTTAGGAAAGGGGTTGCATGGTCCAGTGATAAAGTAAATGGATTTAAATATTTTAATCATCACACACTTTGTGAGCGTTAGGAAGCTATCTTAAGTGCGTGTGCAATGAATGTAACTATCGATCGGACTTAGAAAGCAGATATTTTATTTCTGGAAATTAACAATATTTACACAGAGAGGATGACAAAATTAGTCATGTCGAATGTTATGGGTACAGATAGGTAATCTTTATGATTCATTATCAGCGAGCGAGGAGTGTGATTGGAAAGAGTGAAGTCTTTAAAGCATGCTGAATCACCTCATGCTAGATAAGTTAAAAAGGGAAAAAAGTACCATAATCTCATTCGGAGGGTCCGGTAGACCTTTCGGCAAGGTGCGGAAGTCGGTGTATGCACCGGGAGCTTCTTCTATCGGTATTCCCGGCGGGCCCGTTCTTAAATGCTTTGCCCTCACAGTCACCCGATACTGCGTACTAGGTGATAGGCCCGTAATTGTGTGACGGTATATGCCCGGCTTTACGATTCTAACCTGTAAATTTTTGGATATTAGACGTACGATTATTAACAGCATAAGAAGATAAATTTTTCGTTACTTACTTCAACGTTATTAACGCAGACGACGTGTTGGTGATTGGAGTTTGCTGGTAACCAGGATATAACGGCTTGAGAGCAGGTAACGCCGCTGGCTCGGACGCAAGTCGGACCCATATTGCCCGTGTCTCTGCCGATCACCATGGTGCAAGCTGCATCTCGCGAAGTACGCCGGGTAGCAGTCACCGAGCGCACGCTTATTCGATGTGGCTACAATATAAGAAGAATAAAGAAAATATACGAGTAGCATAAAAATAAATGAGAATATACAAATTATGTACTTTATGTTTCACCTAATATACAAAGTTTATCTATACAGATAAATAAAATTGAAGTGTCTGTATGTAATATAAAAAAATATTTTCAATAATACACATATGATTGATATATGTACAATAATACATTTTTTTTGTTAGTCTGTCTAATTGTTCCGAGTAATTTCCAATGGTGGTGATGTGGTGGTGGTAGCTGGATTGGTGTCGGTATCGGTTTCGGTGCCAGTGTCGTTGTTGTTGATTTAAATTTAATTTTCTGTTAATTGTCTTATGTTATTACTTTACCATTTTAGAACCTCAATATTGAACAGCAAAAAGCCTGTACTAGCTAGTAAATTAAATTATTTGTAACATCAAGATATAATTTTTATATTAGATGTATGTTACGGCGAATATGAATGATTTTCACTGAACGTTGCCAATGTGTGTTTTTTACAAAAATTGCCTTGCCCAATTATTGTAAACAACACGATTATAAGCTCTTATAAATTCTGCGAAGTGATTAATACTTTTTATTTTATTCCACGTGGACGAAGTCGCGGGTAACAGCTAGTTAAGAATAAAACTAGTACAAAGTCCCAAGTAATTTAAACAAAATTTGGCGGAGTAGGAATGCTGAATTGATTGTGATGATTTTAAGATCTCTGATGATTTAATAGTGTACACGAAACACTTACAATTCCTTTCGTACCTACTTAAGTCCTTTAAAATGTCTCAAAACTAAATTATCGTATGAAATGAAGACAAACACATTTACCATACAATCCACAAAAAAATACATTAAACTATTATTTATTATGTAAGTATCGCTTACTCGATTAGCATCTACTCCTTCGACCAAAGCGCGAGTGCGCTCCGAAGCCTTGACGGTAGTCTTGAGGACGCCATCGACGTAGACGTGGTAGCTCTCGATGTTGGCCTGCTGGACCCCCTCGGGCGCCGTCCAGCCGATCAGTACCGACTTGTTGAGCTGCCTCTCGAGCGTGAGCTGCCGCGGAGCAGGCACTAGCGACGAGAAAAACAGCTCGGCTGTTGAGGTCCGAGGGCACATCGCAGGGAGTGCGGCCAGAGGCGAAGTGCGAATACCAAGAAGCGTGCGGCGAAGTCCGTTCGTTAGGAAAGGACGGATAGGAAAGGACAAAGGTTCAGCTATAAAACTATATGTCTACGTAATTTTCCTTTTTAATTTTATAAGAATGTTATAATTATAAAAACATGCAAATTTAAAAATTTATAAATGTGATATAAATTTTCCTATTATTCAATTGAAAACGATGCTTTCCGGACAGCTACGTGAAAAAAATCTAGCGATGTGTTGTACTAATTATTTATTAATTAATCTGATCATGAAGCTAAATTTATAAATAAGTAGCTAGATATTATTTGAACTGTTGTAACAGGAATATCTTTCATATTTACCATTATCGTCGTCTTCGGGACCTTCGCTTATATCAGCCATTTCACTGAGGCGAGCCACGTCGCGACTGAGTGACAGGTCGCTGATGGCAGTCGTGACAGTGTCATCTGTGTCTCGTAATGTCGCCAACACGGCCTGGTAAGGTGACTGATTATTGAAATAGAGCAATCTGGTTTTTAAGTCAATATGGTTCAAAGATAACATGTTTGAATTGAAATCCCTATAAGCAAAATACTTTATAGGATTCTCAATATAAACATAATTCATAGATTAAATATACCTGATGAAACTCTAATAGATCGTCTCCGACCAGCCTTTGGACAAAGTTTGCAGGTACAAAGCCACGACGTCCATCAAGCGTTTCAGCTTCAAGCATAGAAGCGTTTGGGTCCGGGGGACCCCACACGATTAAGTAATCGCCAGCGTTAAGCGACAGTTCACCGTCAGCACTTTCGATACTAAAAAAATAACCCTTTTATACATTTTTTTCCTTTTTCTATGATACTTATTTAACTGCTTTATATGTATTTTTCTTTATATATTATGTAATAAACTTACTCGGGTGGGTCGTAACAGTAACGAGCAATGTATACGCAGCAGCGACCTTTACCCGGAATATCTAACATGTCAATTAGAGCCTCCGTTGGCGCACCCCCATTCATAAAATGAGTATTGCGAACTGTAGAATAATTAAATATATAGTTATTATATTTATTGGGTAAATGAATAAGTATTAACAAATATAATTCCGATGATCTTACCATCTATATCCAGTCCAGAATTCGGCATCATTCTTGTTAATCCTCTTTGGTTTCGGTCGTGACTAAATCCAGGGTCTACACCCCCAAGTCTGTCAGTTCCGAATTGGCTATCTAGTCCTAAATTCCACGTCGGTTGATGCGGTGTTACTGGAGTTGCTACTCTTACCATATTTGAAGTATTAGTCCCATATCTACCTAAGCCAAGATCGATTTCGTCCAAGGGCTTCAACTTAATATTCATAGAGTTTCCAGGTAAGCTACCGGTAAGAAGTGGATTTGTGTAAGTTCCAGCTCCTGTACCATAAGCGCCGGTTCCAGTAAGACTCGTATTGAGAGCGCAGAGCTGCGTGCCCGTTGCTAAATTTGTTATATTTCCTATACCTCCGGTCAGAGAAGATTGCAATCCCATTGTATGTGTGATCCCGCCAGGAAGTGTCGTCGGAACAGTATTCAAGCCTGTTAGTCCCGACCCGGCCATTGTGCCTGTCAATGTTGGGCCAGTGAGAGTACCACCTAAACTCATAGCGGAAACGTTACCAGTTATATTTTGAAGGTTACTCTGTAGACCAGCCAAGGTGCTAGAAATTTGGCTGATACTGTTAACAAGGGGAGCGGTGACGGGATTGGTAAAGGTAACTTGATGCGTGTTGGACAAACCGTAGGTATTAGTAGAGTAAGAGGGTATAGGGTTAGAATAAGATGTAGGATTGTGTGCGCTCATGGAATATGCAACAGAATTAGAACTGGGTGCAGTAAACTGTCCAGTCGCGTGCAGAGAAGATAACGTGGGCATTGTGTTGCTCTGGCAAATGGCCATGTGACCCGTCGTACTCGAGTATGCATGTGGCAACGGCGATGGTGTCGGTGAATGAAACTCTCCAAGAGCTTGATTGGATCCACTTGATTGCATACCTGTCAACATAAATTAACATTGAAGAAATAAATGTGTTTAAAGATTGCGTAGTCGTGTATTGTTAGATTATATTACTAATGTAGGCGTGGCAACGCCGGGGCCCTGGACTGGAAAGTCCAGCTAAGATTTTTAATTGTTAGTTTAGAAGGAGCAAATACATATTTCCCTATTTTATTTTGTAAATAGTTTTCTTAAAGTGCAATCGGATTACCGTGTGTCGTAGATCTAGTGTGCTCTAGTTCCGCAAGAATCCTGTTATCCTGCTCGATCTTGGCCATGATCCGTTCTATTTCGGAGGCGGGCTGCCCCGCCTGCGTTGACCAGGTGGCGGACGTGGCTGCGCCGCGCGCGCGCAATGCAGATGACAGCTCCAGCTGCAACTCCTCGCAACGAACCGTCTCTAATGCAGCCTACGAATTATAACCAATTATTAAGTGCTAGTAATTTTAAAGACGAAAAGTACATTTAATGACTCTTCAAAAGGTTTCACCCTTTTCGCTGTCTTTTTAGGAAAAGACTCACTTACCTTCTTCTCGAGTTCTCGGACGCGGGACTGTAGTTGTTCGACGTTGTGCGCGTCGAGCGGCGATCGCTGCGCGTTCCGCAGCTGTGACAGCGCATCGGCGTGCGCGCGCTCGGCGTCAGCCCGTGCGCGCTCCGCTTCACGCAGCCGCCGCGACAGCGCGTCCGAATCCGCGCCGCCCGACATACTACCGTAACTGCTCATCGTCTGTCAAACAAACCAGCAAAGTTAAGATTTAAATACTTTATATCAGTTAATAGTCCTATTTAGTCGGATAAGGAACTGATGACAAGACTTGTGCTACCTATTTTGTCGCCGAAAGTGGAAAAACCCAACAAACCTTAAATTATATTGGTGGTCTAAGGAATTTGTAACATATAGGCTGTGACATGGCATCAAAGCATTGGTGGATATCGTCCATGAACGCTTCATTGACATACAAGCGACCACAGCTTGACAAAATCCACAATTATTATTAACCGCAGATGTGTTGGTTAATATGGAAAAGAAAATTCTTGAAATCACATGAACTATTTTTGCTTAATTTCGATTTAATAATGACAAACTTTTGTTGCATAACATTTAAACAGCGTAATTATTCTTATCTTGAAGTTCCCATGTATTGGGCGGAAGCACTGACTCTGGCAATATCCAATCCTCTGCAGTACGCACGATTAATAGGAAATTTAAGGTAATCTAACCATAGTACATCCGTGTAACATCAAGGAGAACATTACAGAAACATTTGTATGGGTTGATTTCCTGCACACTGGCAAAATGAACTTTATAAACCATAAATAAAAAAGAAACAAAAGACGTAATGTCTACATATTGCTTATAGTATAAGTCGTAGTGGCGTATCGAGTGTAATAAACACGAAGGTGTAATCTATGTATGAATAATTTATCGATTTTATGTCGAAATCGAGTCGTTCATGACTCGCCCTTCACGCTATCGATTGACGTCATGCGATAAAAGCTCGGCACATACAGTGGAAAGCAGAAGTTTGAAAAATTCATTCAAAGGTTTATATTAAAAAATTACACACTATTGTAACATTTAACGTCAATTCATTTGTATTAAATGGCTGAAATATAATATCGGTATCACACAGCTTTATCATTAACCTATTTCTATATAAAATATTCGAGTCTTATTCCAACTCTTGGGAAATTTTACTGACAAGGACGGATGTAATTAGTTTTTATTTGTAGTAATTAGGCAAAATATATTATAGTTTTCGACTATAATATAGCATAAGGGTTCTCGATTAACGCAACAACAGTATTTCATCCCTTCAGAGGTTTAATTTTCAAAAATACTTTCGCCGCTTAGCCAGTGAAATACCATGACCTTACAGAAGACAGGCGTGAAGTAGAAGTATTCTGAGTTACGTCTCATGAGTGAGGTGCCGGAGGCCCAATCTCAGTCCTCCTCCCTCTCCCATCCTTTCCTCATAAGGATATGATGGGAAAGGAGAGAGTATTGCAGAGGGGAGGGGAATGATAGGAAAAGTAAACATCCTTTTTCCTGTGTATACCCTGTTAAATTGAAGGAAGGCATCTGCAACTCGTTTACTGGTTGCTAATAATAATTGCATAAAACGTTCATTTACAACAGGGATAGTCATTCTTTTTATACCTACAGACCTCATTTGTGAGACCTACAAACATCCAGAGCTTCAAAGAACCTGAAGGTCCATTGCCAAAGCCTTGGGTACGGTCGTTTTTTAAATACTACAAATATCGGTTTGCAAAAACTGCTGAAGACAGATCATTCCACAAGAAAGTTGTGCGAGTGAGGTTGGAAAACTGTACGACTGTAGAATGCCAATGCGCGAACAACAAAAAACCGAAAAACGGTTCCAAGGGAATTGGTTTCGAAGTAAAAGCAATGTGTAATAATTAAGATTGCGATATTAAAGCTGTGAAGTTACATTATTAAACATTATTTTTTCACATTTATTAAGATATAAAGTGTGTTTCTATAAATAAACCTGTATATTAAGATATATGTGACGCACGAGATGGACGTCTAGCCGAGTCCTTAGACGACGCCACACTGTCTGAGGTCTTGATGCGGTCTAGTTGGTGGTTTTATTCAAATATAACATACTAGTGACCCGCCCCGGCTTCGCCTGGGTACCACTAATTATGTTGATCCGATCGCTACCAAACACAGGAATGTGCCAATCTGGACAATCCCTGTCATTCGCGTTTTATATACTATTTTTTTTCATAAAAAGTATCCATGTTACTTTTAGTAGGTCCAAGAATATGTGTACAAAGTTTCATAATGATCGGTTGAGTAGTTTTCGCGTGAAAGCGTAACAAACAAACTTACATTCACATTTATAATATTACTAAGGATAAGAATAGCACTAACATACATACACCTAATATATTAAATAACCAAACCACGAAGGAAAGCGACTTTGATCATTCGATGTCTGGACCTCAGAAATCTTATATACTATCTGAGAAAGAAAAAAGATTTGACTTTATATGGAGGTAAAAGTAAAAAAAACATTTTTATTTCTCAATTGTCATTAAGTTCGAAACGGAATTTTACGACGGGGGCAAATTGTAATGGGGCTTGACTAGAAAAATTTACATGGAAAAATTAAAATCTACAATAATTTTACGATAAAATTTATTTCGATTCAAATTGATTGAGTCGTTAAAACTTACCCTCCATCAGTTAAGCGTTGATATTTATAGATTCCGTGGCTAGTCATCCAACTCGTTCTCTGCAACTTCACAAGATAATAAATATGCTCGAAAATTTTGCAAAATCGTTTTTGTCAAAAACTTCATCCGTTTCGTCCGCGTATACCAAGCCACGTCCAACCCTCATCAAAATGTGCATAGATTACAATAGCAAAAAGCAGTCAAACATGTCACTATCGGATAGAGCGTACTCGTTCATTTCTAACGGGGACAAAAAAGAACCAACTATATCCGTACTATTTTGCAGCACTTTTAGAAAACAAAAAGCACATGTAAATAAAACTCGAGCTTTTCCCACTGTTGTGTAGAATGTCATACTGTTTTACTTTTAACTGTGCCGTAGCAAATGGCCCGCACGAACGTCACTTTTCGTCCGCCATACTCGAGGCTTTAAACGGAACGCCGCCGACTAGTCTCGCGCGGGCATAAGACGAAAAAGTGCGCCGACCTCATTCGAGGGACATTCTTCCCCCTCGCCCTCTCCCTGCCGAGGTTCCTTTATGAAATCCCCCAGACCCGGTGGCGTCGTCCGCCGGTCTAAGGAACTTGGCAACACCCCCAGACGATGTACGCAATACGACTTTTCGACGCATCGCTTCAGAATGTGCTGTTTGGATTTTGAATAAATTTTCAAGATTACGTTGATTACTATTGGCTAAAAACCTTTAAGCGCATCCGATCAGATCCAATGTGTCTCGGTAGCCCACTGTCTAAATATTTTTTAAGAACTAAGCTCACATCTCTTCTGTAATTCAGAGATATAGACAGATAATATACATTTCCATTAAACAGAGCCTTACACAACCCTCTCGCCTTAAAGTGACATTGTAAGTTTCCTAATATCAAAGTTTGTGAACTGGCGCAACATTTGGCATCATTATTGCTACTAAACTGCGATCGCCTTTTTTGAATTTTTTGAAAAAATAAATCATAATGTATTGTCTTTAAAGCGATCAACTCTTAAGATAAAAACCTATCCATATTAGAAAATTGACAGCTTAAAATTATATTTAAAACCAGTCAAAGGACAGTGTCCTGCTGTCTAACTTAATTTTATACGAAGAAATCTATTGAATATACAATATAGAATACGTATATAAAAAATAGAGTAACACTCAACAACATTCATTTTAATAATTATAAGCCGGTACCGCAGCCACTGCTTATTTATTTAAGCGGCTAGTGGTTTGTTAAAACTTTCAAGCGACCGCTGGATTCGAATAGAAATGTAAATAGTTGACAGTCGAGTAATTGAGTACAAATTTTAAAATATAATTTGCACAATACACAGATTAAGACCATGAACTATAGCGACCATAGACAGTAATTTAACATGTTAGTCTATGGTCATCTTTATCTATCCCCGGACAACATATTTATTTAAACCATAGACATAAATATCTATCGATGCCATAAATTTAACCTCATAGACAAATCGAATAGTCTACTTAAATTAACTTTTATGACTCTAACTGCTCGTTGTCCGGTATAATAATTATAGAAAATAGTTTATTCCAGTTTAATGTCACTTTTTTATGGTGAAAGTGAGTGAGATTACCTACCACAAACAGACAAACATTTTCTCTTATTATTCTAACTCTAGATCTGTTTATATAGACAATATTAAAGTAGTGATAGTTTTGTGACACGACGACTGTTTTATGAGGTAATGGTCCGCTGTTTAAGTTCCGGTAAGCTAGTACAGATATTTTTTCGGATTTTTACATACAAAGAACAGTTGTATAAACTTGTTGCAAGCGCAATTAGTAACCTACTTTTCACTAGGCTCATTGTAATGGAATTTAATAAGCTTGGTGAAAAGCAGATAGCAAATCTGGAATATATTATAAATTAAGATATTATATTTTTGTAAGATATAATAATCAATAAATGAGTCTTACATATACTACGATAGAATGAACGAAAGAATTATTTAAATAAGTATTGCTTTATGTGACTGATAGTAACTAGACAAACTAATGAATTGTAGATGTGGTGCTTACCTCAATAGACAGAATAAAAGATATTTCATTTTCTTATCCATCCGAAGTAGGCTCTGTGAAATCCTCTTCCTCTTTCCATAGTTTTCTTATTAGAAAAGAGCGGGACGGGGCAGTGGGCCAGAATTAGGCGTCCTAGCACCTCAGTCTTAAGACAAAACAGAGAAATACTTCTACTTCTCGCCTGTAGTCATTGAGGCCGTGGTATTTCACCGATCGAGCCAGCCCATTCATGCAACAGATGTTGTTGCAGGCTCTACTACTATTACGATAGTGATACTAAATGTGTGATCTAATGATTCAGCATTTAAAGAAATGAATTTATGAGTAAATCGAAAGAGACCGATGTGAGAAATCGTATAACTCCATTAGCACCTGGCAATCGCTTCCATTGCTTTCTACTTCACGGCAGCTACCCCTGACGTCCGGTATAGAGCGACGCGACGTCTAAAGACAAAATTTATTTTTTCCTGAACGAATGATTCACAATTCTCAACACGGTGAACTTTGAATAACTTCTGTATTACATTTTTTGAGTTTATTCATCTTCCTATTTGTAGGATAAATATGGCCTGTAGAATAATTTTAAGAGTGAACAATTGTGCACTGGTGGGCTTGATTGACCGGGTAAGTACCACGACCTCATAGAATACTGGTTTTAAGTATAATTTAAATTCTAAATATAAATTCTTCTCCGTTTAGTCTGATAAAAGAAGTACAGTGAATGTTACCCTTCTTTTCTATTTCTGATCTTCTCCCATCGTCTTTTGACTGACTGCCAAAACCGTGCTATTCCCACACAAAAACTGACTGGTATTAGAAATGCTTCTATGTCTGTAATATTCGTTTTGATTGTTGCAGATATTGATGTGTAGCGGTGCTCGGGAACATCACGTAAGTTACATCTTAGCCAAAAAAAATAATAATAAAATGTTGCGGATATAGATTTGGATAAATTCTCGATGTTTTATACATTTTAGCAGTACATATTGTACACATACAAACTCTTCCAGTCTCTCAGTCTTCCGGTGTCAAAGTTGTAGAATATTAGCACCGATGTTCATGATACGACCCAATTACTAATGCCTCTATCGATGTGTATCGTACGTACAAAACGTACAAAAAAAATTAAACGAAAGATGTAAAAAAGATATCAGATATTTTTATGGGCGGGTTAAGTAGCCGGCTCGATATAGTATGAGCTTGAGTCGGAGTCACGTGCCAAGAAGCGATGGGGCGGCTTGCGTTAGTTCATTGTATGCTCAGATTAAATAAATCGGAATATCTATGTCATGCCAACATTTCAAACGCATTACAGAACTAATAAAGAATAAAATATCACTGTCATATAACCCTAATTCGGTAGACAAGATGTAGGCGCCACTTAACTGTATGAAACCAGTCTTAACCAGATGATACCAGATTTTTATTAATGTAATCAACCAATAGGCAATGGTGAATCTAGAACAGCGTACATGGCTTCCGAATAGGTACATAAGTACCATAATAATATTGCTCGCTAACAAAATTTCATTTCTGCACAGTTTGGACAAGTTTTCATCCTTCGTAAGGCTATATGCTAGTTGGTAACGTTAATAAGAAATTTGTAAGATTTCGTGAAACATGTCACAATTCTAATACTTAACTGCTTAAGCTCTATCGTACAATAAGCATTCGTTTGGCTTAAACGTTGCTTCAAATTAGAGACAGCTTAGTTCCTACACTCAAAAGATCCCTGAAAGTCTGACCTTTAAACTTTTTTGCGATGACGTTAAACGTAAATTGTAGTATTTAACGAGATACAATGACAAGTCGGCCGCGCATCACTAAACCTTTGTACTCCCAGATTCCATTTCATAAAATGAATAAGAATTTATAAAAACATGACGTTTTGCTGAGAAGCAATTTTCTGATATTACAGTGCGTCGCATACAATACATACTTTATACTTGTACAAAATCACCGCTCAAAAGCGTTCCAACAGTGACAGCATTATTCAACACAACAGCAAATGACGTACAGGGGATGGCGTAAAATACTTAGAAAGAAGACAGTTAGTGTTTGTCATTTAAGCGATAAAGTCAACACATGACGTACAAGCTAGCAACATAAGCTAAGCTAAAGAAAAAGCGTCCCAATTAGGACGCATTTTGAGTCTTCACTTTTCCACCTCTAATGGCATATCTGCTACTTTTTGTAATATAATATAATTGGTCGTAGTAATATAATATAAATTTAACAAATAAGTATGCACTGCGCTTTAGATCCATTATTAAAAAAATATATATTAGCGTCAACATTAACCAAAATGAATTTAAATCAGGACGGTAGGTCTATCCTGGGATCGCACGAGCAATCTTCGCCAGATCATCGATACATCTTATGGAAAGTCAATTTTCAATCTTTTGACCTAATTGACCATCCGTCCTTGCCACTTATAATTTTTGATGTGATCTTACAGTACAGAGATCCCTAACATGCATCGCTTAAAGCAGATATGATGATACACAATACTTAGAACCTTCTAGATGTAATACATTTATTTATATTTAGAAAATTATAAGTAGTGTTATTGAAAAATACGACGTAGTTAAAGTACTCAAGATGTCTATAAAGTAACCTTTGCTACCAATATGAACAGTTAATGAGGCTAGTGAAGCAGGCACAAAAACTAAAGAGCACGTCTCCGTCACAAATAAGGAATACTGTGAAAATATTTTCAGTTTTAACACGTGTGTACTCACACTATGGAATCTAGTTAGCAAAGATGTGTATCAACTATAGTCATGCTAAACATCTCATTGTAATTTTTCAGTCTAAGCCCTCATGAAACGTGCTATGAACTTTTTATGTATATTGTGCTGCTCTTTGTGGCATACCAAGAACGAAATGCCTATCTCAGTGAAGGCAGTGGCGTATTTCTCTGATTATTGTGGCTCAAACAAACTAACATTTAATTACAATCAATGGATTTACCAAGCATAAGCAATATCAGTAGTATTACTATGGACTTACCGCGAATTATGATATAATTTGCTTGCAATTTGAATTATAGAACTGTAATATCAAGTTCCTAATTCGGTTTCCGACCTCTTCAAGAGAAAACTAATCTTTTATTAAACTCTTTACCTCTAAACCCTGCTTCTTCAAAATACAAAACAATAACGATCGTTGAAAATATTTCCGCAGTAAATGCTTTACGTAAATTTACCTCCAATTCTTTAGAGCGTCTAGACGGGATGTCTTTATTCTAATGGCGAAGGTTTGAAACGATGAGAGCGAAGCCCGCGATTGCTCAACCGTCGTTATATTCGCCATGAATCAATCAATCATTACATTGACGTCAAACTTATAATACACATACCTAGTCCATGATCAACAAAATACGTTCAGATTTTACTAATGCATTTCAAATTATCACTCATTCTACCACAACTTTATCGTTCAAAATATCCTTTTAACAATTAAGGAAGACAAAGCCAATTGCTTTGTCTTTACATAACCTAACAACAAAAAAAAGTCATTCACTGTAAAAATTCAATAATTAATCTTTAAAAACAAATTAAACACGAGAAACACAATTATTGCTTCCAACTATTGGTGGCACTCAATCTTAAGATAAAAGCATTTTTTAAGCTTAATGATCCTGGTTAGGAGTCAGTCATAGTTATTAGAATTTTCCATAAGCACTTGGCAGAAGTGCAAATGTTGAAGCCGTCTTTACAGGTTAGTGAAAACTACATTAAAATATTCCGGTAATCAGAGATGCACAGCTGATAAATGCGTTTTAATATAATATAAATAATTCAATCCTTTGTAACGTTCGAAGTCAAAGAACGAATTCTTTTGATCGTAGATCATGATAAAAATATTAACAGAATAACGTAAAAAAATTATTCAACGATATAAATTATAGTAGATTTTATACTTTTTAATAGTATTTGTTGGTTCAAAAGTTTTATTGCGTACAAGATTTATATTTTTCCAGCATTATCATAAAATGTAGTGACTCAGTGCGGCGGCTGCTTATTGCCCCTTTTAGTTAAGGACTACTTTGTTTCATTCTGAGCTTATTTTCTATGTTTAATTAATCCCTACTACTAACTAATCATATAAGCCCAGTTCTAATTTAAACCTTGTAGCTAAAGACAACGATATTGCATATAATCTTCATTACTTATTGATTATTAAAAATCATTTTATGGTAATCTTCTTATTAATTCAATATAAGATCTATGCCAGAGAGGCGTTCAGAAGTAGAACAGAAAAAGATACAAAGCTTTAATTACGCGAAATGCAACAACAAATAAAATCAGGACCTATCAATGGTACACATCGATTGACGTGAGTAAGTACCAAGGAAGTAGAGTATGGACCCAGCGACGGCCCAGGATCGCTGTCGTTGGCGGAGAGAGACCAGGAAACCGGGACCTGTATAATTGGCTAGCTGTTTCAATGTTAACATTGGCGTTAATACGTCGTAAAAGACATATTTGTTACTATTGGATAATATTTTTTTAATGTTGAAACATTTATCATAACGAGTTCAGTAGGTTTATAATTCACCAAATAGATAGAAACAAAGACATTTTCCCGCTCTATACTATTTTTTGGTTGTCATACTGTTAAGGTATTATAATGGCGAGACCATTATAATATCATCATAATTGAATCATTATAATTTATAGCACAAGTGAATAGTAAAAAGGCTAATCAACAATTGTGAAACCGTGGATAGATCATTGTGACAAGATTGTGTTCACGAATAGTAATATTGATGGTTTACAATTTGCCTAATTCCATTGTAAACTGACTGTACTTGTATCATTACACTATATACTACTATATATTCTCAAAAACCTTCCCGTTACCCATCTAGCCAGGCAGGTTAAAATTACATCATCAATAAATTGTATGATATATACATATAGGCCTTCCTCGCTGACTTTATCAATATGCGGAAAACGAAGCACTGCAGATTGAAGAAACTTACGTACGATACTTAAATATTACATCATGATCCTAATCAAATATCACGTCGAGCTGGTAAATTCATACAAAAGTTTAATACGCTTTATGTCCGGGCCAGGATTTTATTTAAAAGCCCCGACGCGGCGCAGCATTTTGGCAACGGATCGCGTGTTCGCCCGGCTACCTACTAAATATTACAATAACTTGATATCCAAGCCGAGCCAAGTACAACGACCAAATTTATTTCGAGGGGCTTTTACTCTTGTAATTTGGCCGGCATTGTTCAAATCAAACTTTTTCCATAGACTAAACGTGACAAAATAATATTTTACCAATCATTCAGAACGACTAGTTATTTGTAGATAAGACAATTCTATTATAAGTTATCGCTGCAAATAAGCTACGGTAGAACTCGTCATTAAGATGATGAGACGCCGCATTCTATGTAAGTACTGATATCATTTTAAATAAATAAAGAAAGAATAAATAAATATGCGCTCACGCCCGTAACCCAGAGGGGTAGGCAGAGATCATGGATTTCCATTTGGCGCGATCCTGGCACACCTCTCTCGCTTCTTCCACATTCATACATCTACGCATGCATGCTCGTCGGTTATGGGTGCTCCTTATATCGCCCTTTTTTAGTAAGTCATTAATCCGATCGATATAAGTTCTCCTAGGGCATCCCCTACCAACACTGCCACTCACTTTTGCAACATAAATTTGTTTTGTAGAAAGAGATGATATAAAGAAATAGACAAACCATGATCCATTATGTATAATGGTAGAGTTAGAGGAATTCTGATCAAGAGTCTAAATCATTCATTGGATACTTTTGTATAGGGTTAGGGGGCAAACGAACTACGAATCACCTAATATTAAGTGATCACCGACGCCCATGAACAACTGCCACGAAAGGTCTCTTCTTGAAAGACCCTAAGTCGCATTGGTTTGTTGAACTGTGACGAAAGTCAGCGGCAGGATTTTTTCTAAGCAGTTCTTCGGAACATCGTTATATGTGGAATATGGTATACTTGTTTTAATCAGTAAAAAAATACTGTAAATTTACTAATAAAATATGCAATGTATTAATGATTATTTTTAGACATTTCCAATCAATTGTTGTTCCACACAAAACAAGTTAAACCTAAAATGAGGACCCTTGATCGCCAAGCCCATTTTATTCCTAGAATAACATGACTATGTCAACATCTTAAGAACCCATACATGACTATGCTATCTTTATTTATAAAGAGAAAAGATTTCATTGTTTGTTTGATCCGTATAAGCTCAAAAACTACTGAACTGATGATATTTTATAAATATATTTGTTTGCTCTGGCAATATATAAACATTTACAATTAAACAAATATTGACATTATAAGACACATTATAAATAAAATAAGTTATCAAGCCCCGTGTTTTTTACACGTCTACAACCATTCACATGCAACCACCAGAGGCTAAAACCACCCACAATGACAATTGCTCTGTGATGTGTAGTTTTGGCATAATTGGTTTTGGTTTTTTCACGTCCTTTTTTATATATATATTCCATTCTTACACAATATACATAAAATAGGTAAGTGATTATTTATTACCTACCCTACTACTACTACATCGAGCACTATATAAACCTTAATATATTTATTATCTGTAGTTGAATGAAGACAATAGAATTTTGGTTTTTAAACACGTATTTAAGTCTATTATACTTTATCCTTAAATATGTATTATGATTACAGTATTCAACTGATAGTAATATTGCGGGCAGCCTCAATACATTATCCCCTCCGCTGCAAATAAAGTAACATAAGCCAAAACCACAGTAATACTTGTTCCTTAGGATAGCTTGAATATATTTTGTTTCAATCTTAAAGGGTATTACGATTTGAAGAATAGTTTATGTTATAATTTATCAAACCGTAACTCTATACAACGCTACAACATTCCTATGCCCTACATTACTTATAAGCGAAGGCAAAGTACAGCATTATAAAATCAATATCTACTTTATGTTGTTTAAAAATGAACTATGCTCATTGTTCTTTGAAGCTGCATTTTGACTTCATTTCTACATATCTTTAGCACACGTTGGCATAGAATCTAATAAGCATCTTCCACGGATACAGATTGGCAGGTGCGTGATTGGCCATTACCGCCATGCTTCTAAAAGTTCATCATTATTCAGTTTTTTCGTACATCGAGGAATTAAAACTCTACTCTACTCTTTTGTTAAGTCCGAGTCACGGCGATCGATAGTGGCCAGCACCCAGCGTCAAAATGACCCGATGCCGATGCATTGTTTTGTCTAGAGCATTAATTAGTTTTACGTAGCGTGAAGCGAGTGTGTACTCACGCTAGAGGCGATCCGTCGAGCGGGTCACATCGGCTGGCCGCACCGGCCCGTTCGGTTTCGGAGAAGCACCTTCCGGCCACTCGGTCTCCAACTTGCGTAACATTTATATAACGCACATAGTGTATCTATATGGGTTCGGTCAGAGACGCGCACGGGCGCCGCGATCTGCCCGACCTGCCATTTTGGATTCGGTGCGAGCGAGGGCGGCGTCGCGTCGACGCGCGTCTTCACAGCGCCAGAGTTTCGGTTTGAACGAGCGTCGGTGTTCGGATACGGTACGGCGGCGGACGACTCGCTCGAAAGGAAAATAAAAAAGTGTATATGGCGGAGCGGTCGGGCGGCAGCTAGAGGCCCATGTCGCTCGATAGCCGGGCGCATGCGTGAGCGAGGCGCGCGTCATGTTCGCCCCGCGCCGCTGCCGCCAGCCGCCGTCCGCCTCTCAATGGACTGGCTAGCCAGCCACACTCGACGCACGCACCATCACTCCACTGACGGTCCAGCTTGAAATCTTTCTAATTAATGAACCCGTCGAGTAGAATCTCATCCATACAATAGGGTTGCATATCAGTGGATGTGATTACTTCAGATAACATTTCTAATTAATTAGACATTAAGTACAGTTTTGTTAATTGTACATTAGACCCTTCACTACAGGAAGGACAAACTAAGAACCATTATAAAATACAATGCAATTTAGATTATATCACACTAAAATCATAATATATGTATAAAAAATAACACCCCGTTCAACATAATACGTTATAATATGTTAATAAATATAAAAGTAATAAACCGGCATTTTGAGAATGTTCATGTTTGCAGGGACACATGCCTCCTCTCTAAGGGAGGGAATGGGCCGTAATCCACCACGCTGGCCCGGTGCGGGTTGGTGGATGTCACATGTCTTAGAATTTAGTAGTTCTCAGACATGCCTTTGCGTTTCCTCACGTTGTTTTCCTTCACCGTGTTTGGAACAGTGATCATGAAATAAATTACACAAAGTAAATCGCCTGCCTGGGTTCGAACCCGCAACCTACATTACGTAAGTCGGGGCCTAAACCGCTCAGCCACCACTGCTCATATGATATGTTACTGGTTTTTAAATCGGTAGAAAATAATCGCTAATTGGCAAAAATTTTAAAACTGATAAGAAGAACAACGTAAAGTCTATGTTATTGTAAAAATAAATCGTCTAACTTAAGACGTCTTGCCAAAATTAAGATTGTTGCACAGTTAAGTCGGTTGCCAAATAATTGTCTGTTCTTAAGTGGTAGGTGTACGTCACTGGCGTGTATGAGATAGATATTTACAGCATTAAAGCTACGGCCAAAAACGCGGTGTGAAACGTCCTAATTGAAAAAAGCTTACCGAATTATCTGTTGTCGGTGATTTTTCGACTATTTCAATTGAATTGTCGTCGTTCTTTACTTCTTCGTAACACTTCCTTCCTACAAATTCATCATTTCGTCTAACGCAGAAATTTTCATTCGTAGATCTTGCGGTATCAGTTAAACTATCTCTTAAGTCTATCGTATCATCAGTTTGTACATACACAGACTTAATTTTGATACTTTCCGCTTTCCAATCACTAGCTATAGTTTCTTTGTCACAGACATCAATAAACTTCTTATCCGAAAACAATGTCGGTGATAGTAATTTCATACATTCGAAGCAATTTTTGAAAGGGATACAATTAAACCACTTCATCGTGTTAAGCGTATTGAGACTGCCGATATTTTAATTTCGGAATGGAGCAGTACTATAATATATTACCATATAATTCATATTCTTTTTGATTATTTTATTATCTATCTCTATATAAAATTTAGTCAGTCCGTCTTTGATGCCCGTTTGATAAAATAATTTGAACATCATGTGTCGAAAAGTGAATATCTATTTTTTATAGTTAAATTTAAAAAGATAAAAACACAGTCTTACGTACTGCTGACAGAAGTGAAATCTTAAAGAGATGGAAAAGCGCGACAATACTTCCAAACAAAAAAAATAATCAGCAGGGTTTATTTTCCCTCTATTTTAACAATAAAATTGAAATTGAATACAAGAAAAAGAGATGAAACAAGTGGGAATTTATCCAAATACAGATAAGCATGTTGCAGACGCAGTTGCCTGTTGGCATTTTGTTCACGCGAACCTACAAGATTTTCTCTTACCAAATATCATCTAACGCGGCTAAAGAAGTTTTAACTTCAAGAAATCAACAGGTTTCAAGAAGAAAAGAACAGTGGTAGAGCCCGGAACAACATCTTTTGCACGAATGGGCCAGCTCGGCTGGTGAAATACCACGACCTCTCAGAAAACAGGCGTGAAGTAGAAGTACTATGAGTTTCGTCTGATGAGTGAGGTGCCGGAGGCCTAATTTCAGTCCTCTTTCCCTTCCCATCATAAGGATCGAATGGGAACGCGAAGAGGATTAGACAGGGAGGGGCTTAATGGCAAGAAGGAAATATCCTTTTTCCTTTCTATGCTCTGTGTCCATTAAAAGAAAGGCAACATATTTGCTTGTTGCAGATGCCTATGGGTAGCGTTCACTTGACATCAACTGATCCCCTTGCTCGTTTGCCACCAAATTCCATAAAAAAGAAGGGGCAAAAGATATAGAACTAAAGAAACTGCAGAGTTCAAAACTACAGAAGAACTTGAAGATTAAAACAGTACAGAAAACTCTAAAATATATTCCCGTACTCTGGATATTGAAATGTGTTGATTCGTTCCGTTCTTAATTTGCTGGCAGTTTATAATATGTGTAGCCCAATTATAAACTAACGCAGTTCACAAGAGCAGGCGGAATGGCTGAGGAGGGGAAGTATATTAAGCACTTCAATCTACGCCAAGTCATCATATTATTTGCATTCTCGTTATCCTTACTTCGTGTTAAAGATTAACATATAGAATTAACTTTTAACTGAGCAAAACTAGGGCTGCAAATAGTAGTCTTTTTTAATCATATTCAATAACTGATAAGCCCGAAGTCTTTATCTGTCTATTGAAGCTTCGGAAGTAATTATTGCCATTCGTTCTTAATTAAAGTGTTTTCATATGAAAATGTCATTATTCGTTGCGTCATGTTCAAAAGACATGTTTATGTATGCTTACATCTTCTTATTAACACGCTTATATTAGTTTCGATTGTATGAATGTAACGGAATCTTTGAACGTGATTTTGCCCCACTTTAACCACACAAACTAAAAAGTAAAACATAATTTTTAGCAAAGGAATTAAATTAGCGATGAGAAAATTTATGTCACGTCTAAAACAGTGGGTAAATATAAATAAAAGATAGTAAAAAGTAATTTCATTGATCTATTTAAGAGCATTTAACACAAAATAACAATTTGGTAATTTGCATTCACGAAAGCTATAAATATGATAAATCTTTACAAAAAAAATGAACAATTTATTTGAAATAAAGTATTTCTATTAATTGAACAGTGACCAGCACCAAAGATGAAAACATATAAGCTAAGTGTTTTTACCTTATCTTTTTTTCTACATAATAACATTTATTAAAATGAAAATACTGACTTTTTATTTTATAAGCAGATTATTTTTATAATCTTCATGTGAAATTCTACAAAATGTTACTAAGTTTTTCGTTACTTATTAATAAAAGTTATAGAAACTGTACTGCAATGTTTTCACAACCATATTACTCTAATATTCTTTTATGTAAAAGACTTCTAAATACTTTAACTAAAGCGTTGTACGTACTGTATCATACAGTTCATACAGTTTCACTGTGGCGGATAAACGATGGAGGGGTAGGGGGATTTATCAGCAGAATTATTCCGGGACAAATTTTTAAGTGAATCATTGCAGTACCTCTAATGCGTTTAATGATACAAAATGTTGTGTGCTACTTTCGTTCTTAATTTGTTAAAACCTCAGCCAGGATGCTCAAGCCAAACGACAATTCTGAATCCGCCACTGAACGTATATTATGACCATATTTTGGTGATTAATATTTAGCAAACTTGGGTATCGTAAATTGCGGTATGTTATATTTAATGCGTCGAGATATCTACCACATTTTTATTATCCTTCACAAGAACAAACTGTGTATCTCCTCGCGGTACCGAAAAGCAGTTTTCGTAAGCAAAAATATGTAACAGATATTTTATAATCGCATACTGTAATTAGTAATCAACGATACACTAAAACATGTTACTTTAAAGATCCTTAATCACTATCACTGGGTTGAGTACTTATGTGTTTTTTTTATTCATTAGATCAACAAACAAGTATGTTTTTGTTATTTTAGATTGATTTAACTATAATTTTAATTATCTATGAGTGTCTTTTAAAAAAAGCTCCAGTAGGTAAAGACCAATAATTGTTTGCAAATAGATGTTATAAAAGTAAAAGTATAATACCTAGAATATGCTGCGATAGAGTTGTCAAAATAGTTTAATAGAAAATATGCATTTTTGTTAAATATTTAAAATTTCCTATCGGCTTGAATTGTAATACTTTTTCTTAATACCATTAAATAAAAATAATACATCATTATCCAAGGGCGAAAAATTAGGTAACCCTTAACCAGATCATCGTATAGGGCCTGGTCGTCGTAAGAGCCCATACTGCGGTTTTATGGCTTGTCGCTAAACCTCTCGGGTGTATCATTGCAAGACTCGGCTCACCGGCCGTGAGACACGCGGATTTGCATGCAAGTAAAAAATAAGGCAAAAGTGACGAGCCGCGAGACAGGCTCGTCGGTATGTAAAACCGCGGTATTGCAATCATACACTGGCGAGCTTTACCGACGAGCCATACAACTGCGATAAAGCCTCGTACATCGATCAGGCCCCCAGACGAATTAACATTCGATTAATGATATCGCTAGTAGGAAAGTCAAAATTGTATGAAACTGACATAAGCTTTCGTGGTCTATAGTTAGCGAATCGACAAAAGACAAATATTACTCTATTCCATCGACAAGTTCGCAACCGGCAATCCATATAAGCGTTGACAGGTGGCAGATGTTGACAAGCGATATCGCTAGCTTGCGATTGCATGGCGATAGCGAAGTTCGTTATGGAATCGCTTCGGGGCGAATGTACTTTGCCTAGGGCTTCAGGTCCTTTACATCTCGCGGAAAGCGAAATATGCATTATTCTGCAAGTGGCCGCAATTTCAAAACCTTTTGACCCCATCGATCCAAATAATACTATTTAAAACTATTTGGTTAAAATAACAAGTGTTTATGTAAAAAGATATATTACTACAATAAATAGAACAGAAAGTACGTAATTCTTCTTATATCATTAGATATCTATATGTTTATATATGTACAACTATCAACATTCACAAATGTGCATAACGTAATATACATTTTGTTATTTTATGAGCAGTATCAACTATCTTATAGCGGATTTACTGATCATGCCTTTTACAGGCAAACAGTCTTGTTAAGTAGAAAAAGCTAGAAACAAAAACTAAAACCTACACAACAAATAAAACAAAATATTTCTTGTTTTATTGTATTTGCAGTTAAAAGGTATAAAGGCAACATTATTTTTTTATTAATAGATATTGCAGTTTCCCGTTATACTATCGTTGGGCTCCACCAAACTCAATGTCAATCAAACATCCTCTCCTACCTAATGGTCTAAGAAACGGCGTAAGAAATTTATACCCTCACCTGTTATTTTTAATTGCCAATCGACTCCATTCTAAGTTATATTTTTATAAAGATCTGATTCGTCAACAAAGCACAAAATATTTATAATAAAATACTATGCAGCAAAATCTGAATTAGCACCACGAACGAATATCTCATTATAATTCATAGAGTATAATAATCCTACAAAACATACTAAAACAATTTTTTAGCTACATTCGTATAACAACATATCCATTCTGGTATTTAATATACTTTAATAAGTGCAATATATGACCAATATATACATAGACATTTATAAAACAAAATAAGTAATTGGTATTTTAACGGACGAACAAATCGTTCAAAAAGCCTTCTAAAAGGACACAATATAGTCAATATTTTTGTTTAAGAGATAATATAACATGTAGCCTGTAGTTCATTGCTATTTTTATTATTAGGTTCTACAATTAAAAAATATTATCAATCAATGTCGAGGCTTTTAAAACTGCTCGTAAAACTAGCAAACATTCCTTTACTGGGCTTCTTAATTCTCTTCTTCTCATCAACCTTGAAGATCTCCGACTCTATCAACCATTCTCTGTAGTTCTCCTCCATATTTTTCCTCTGTTCTTCATGCAATTGCTTAACTGGTGGAGCTGGGCCGCCATAATCTTCTGGTAATAGATCTTTATCAACAATCGAGGCCGGTCCTTCAGACGAGAAGTTGAGAAGATCTAGAAGATTAGAATGGATCAATGGCTTGATGAGGTACATCACTTGATTGATGAAGGACACTGTATGCACCACATGAATCTTCTTCAATCGACAAGGGTGCGCATTCTGAAAATGCAAGTGTACATATTATTGAATATTCCAATTTGGTGAATAACAGCTTATGCCTTTTGAATAGTGTATTATGCCGATATTAGGCTTGATGATGTTACCGAAATCTAAAATAACCGAACTCTTAGGGTGACATTAAATCACTTATAACCCTAGAGCTCCCATAAGGGTCACACACTTATAAGCATTGAACTCCTCCTCCAAATATTACCAGTCTTGGATGCCCTTCCGTTCAATGCATCAAAGAAGTATTCCGTGTACAACTCGGAAAACTTTAAAAGTATACAAGGATTTGAAGAATTACTTAAATGTCAAATTTAAGACGGCCATAACTTCCTCCTTCAGAAGTTACAGTCATTGATAAATTTAAATATGTAATTTTTTTTACCAAGCTTATCATAAAAAATTAAAATTTAACGTACTTGAATGTAATGCATAAAAGCCCTCAGGGCTGGAAGCGTGACCCTTGTTAGGTGTCCGAGGTTGCAGCCCTTCATGTCGAAGATCACGACGTAGCCCTCCGACAGCCGATCCTCAGACAACTTCACATCGTTGAACATGCAGAACACGCGCACCGCGTCGGCAAAGTTCAGTTTACTGTAGTTTAAGTCAGACAGCCGGTACAGAAGGACGTGGTAGCCTTCCTCCGTCTGCTTCGGTAGAGCTACCATATGCCTATCAAGAAAGAAAATCAATTACTAATAAGATTAAATACTAAAAATCTTAAAGCAGACGCAGGTCTCACACAAGATGGAACGATGGATGAGGGCGGTAAGGCAATCTTTGTAGCGAACTTCAAAGGAGATTTACGTCCAGCAGTAGGGGTCTTTTGGTCATGACGATTATCATAAATGAATTTCTAGTCTTTCAACTCATTAGCCCACGGAAAATTATTCCCAGCCATCTACATCCAGGCTGGAGATCAAAATTCTGAGCAGCGAATTTAAAAAAGAAATTGTGGGTTAGCCACTCATCCAACACTGTTTAAATCTTAATCTACTACGAGCATAATATCCTACCGCTGGAATCTAATAAGAATGTAACATTTCTTAATATTTTATAATGCGAACTAGTTAAGAAAAGCATTATTTAGCTACATATATAAAAAATTATTTGCTCAAAATCGCCATCTCCTAAAGTTCTGTATCGGCCGTTTTGAAATTTTTAAACAGCATTGTATAAAATCCAGCGTGTGCAGCCATGATCAAGTTGATTATAAAATTGAGCTGTTACTTGCTAATGTGTCCGGGAATTAATTCATTGTAATTGTATTTAGATGTTATTCTGCTTGTAAGACTTGTGAATTTATTTGCCTAAGTATATGTTTTCGACTAACATTAAATGGGTAAATGCAATGGTAACTAACAAGATAATACGTTTCAAAGAATTTGTTCCCACGAACATTCCCATGAAAAAGCAAAAATATTTTATCAACAATAGAAGCAAAGGTAAAAATAATGAAACAAAGTTACAAGCATGATGTGAGTTATTTATTACTACAATTAAATTTATTCACTTATTTTATATATTTTCTCTTTTTAAATTGTAATTTTATGAAATAAAACTCTAGACTGGAAACTTAATTAATTTTGCTTAAACAAAACATCTTTTACATAAAACTGAATTAATTAGAATTGGATATGTAATAATTTTATATTATTTATTAGATGGATTGCACTCGGGTCGATTGCCGTCATTGAAGCACCTTTAGGTATACCACAAATTTTTTCTTTGAATTTTCTGTCATATACGAAGAATGTATGAGATAACAATTTTTCTTGACATTTTTTTTTAATCCATTATGTCTAAAGATAAAGATGTACGATATTTTTAAAAAATTGTGCAGAACCATAAGAAATATAAGTATCGGTGATTTGGACACATCGTAATGACGAACAAAAGAGCAGAAATACGTATAAAAGTTAGCTGTACTGCCGACTGACCGGACACTAACGACGTACGAGTATGTTCGTTCCGTTGTGATCTCCTGTAATCAAAACGAGTTGACCAATTTTGTAGAGTGAAGTGTCATTCGATTCATATTCTTCCCTGGAATTTAAAAGGAATACAGTCAGTCGGTTTTATTGTTTTTTTTAATTGACTAGTGATTGTTGACTTCGGATTCGGAGTGTTGCAAATCAAATTCGGCTTTTTGCATTTTAAATCAAAGTCGGCTTTATCCAATCTGTATTTGATTTGTTAAAGTCTGTATTTGAAGTGAAAAGTCTACATATGCTACTGGTTAATTGGTTAGACATTGACTTAACTAGTAGCGATATTAGACGTCTTAGTGAATTGTGCATCTGTTGAATACAAACAAATTCGTGAAATATTAAAAATGGGGATATTAACAGTAATATAATAATTATTACGTTTTAAAACTAAAAATGTTTAAAGTAATATAATATGAAATGAAAGCATCGAAGTGTGCTACCCGGCTCACACTTATCCATCATTTGCAGACATATTTACTTCAATGATGACGTATCGCTTTAGGGCTAGTTCAGCTCAATGAATTGCCGAAAAAATCGAATAAACGTCGTACTTGGAAGATTTTTTGATACCATTTAATATTAAGCGTTTTAACGCGCTTTTTAAAAAAACAGTTACACTCCTACACGAAACATTTTAATAAAGTAAATGTTATTCTGTAAATCAGTTATGTTTCGACATAGAAAATCCGTAATTCTTTAGTACCTAATGAAGTGACTAGTAATCGGACAGTTGGGACTTATATTCCAGATTCCATTTTTCCAGGTTTTACGTACAAAAAAACGTTTTATTGCAATGGTCTTTTCGCATTTGAGACTTAAAAAGCTTAAATCGTAGCGGTTGTCATGTCTGTATATGTATGTTACTTTTTATTATGTTTGAAGTATTACCAATAAAAATCCCAACCTATTTTTTCAATAAAAAAATCGTAATCACACAGTGAAATGAATAACAAGAATCATGAGCCCACATTGTCTAGTGCCATAAAATAAATTTGTTTTACACGAGTGTTTTCCATTTCAAATAAAGACGACACATTTATCACCTCAACTTATACACAATTCACTATGGTGAATAAATAAGTATAAGAGCTATTTAAATGCAGTTACGTAATGTTATAAGGATACCTAAGAACACTAATACAAATAACGTTGACTTAGTGCACTACCATTACTTAAAAAGCATACACGAATCCAACAGTAAACTGATTTACAGTGTTAATTTTACCATTTACTTAATATACACCGATCTAGTATACCTATGCGTTCATTGATCGAATCTGCAGCAGTCGCACAGTCTGGCAGACTTCCAAAAGGCGCGAACACTCCCGTAGTATTGTAAAAAATTTGTGCATATTAAAAAAAACTTAATTTTGCGACCTTATTAAAAATCAAATAGTCTGCAGGCATTGTGAAAAGGTGACCCTGACCACCGGTTGCTTGAGTGATTGGAACCATACCACTCAGCGGGTGGAACTATACTTTTATACGATGTATTTTAATTTGTTCTTGATGTTGTTTTTTTTTAAAACATATCTTAAATAAATAAATTGAAAAGGAAACAAATAATAAAGGAGTGATAACTGAACACGGGGACTTGGCATCAAAACGTCATGGCTTCTAAATTTGAAAGATCGGCTACTTGTACAAATTAATTGGCATTTATACGCTTACTATGTGTCGTGAAGTTTGGGATGTATAACACATTGCTACTAAGGTGATGAAGATGGCCCTTGGGTGTCTAAAGTTCTAAAATAGCAATCACGTAAATCCCGTTCATGGATAGGCCTCCGACAATACGAATCGAGGATCTGGTCAAACTTCCAGGAGTCTACAATAAGTCGGCAAGGGACTGCAACCTACGTTTAGTAGTAGACGTGTTTTTGTAGGTGGTGATAATAATATTATGAGACATAATATCGTATCTACTACTTGCATAGATGTTTGTAAATATGTATGACTTGCAAGAATCGTTGACGATTAATATTATTCGTGCGCCTTGCGCTTTAACCGATTGTAGTAAAACGAAGTAAGTGTTATAAAAACATACGTGATATCCAAAATGGTCTTGTTCCTTGGCGAGAGCGGATCACGATTGCTGAATAGATCTGGAGTATTGTTACGCAGCGTGAAGTAGCATTCAATTGTGTCTTTTGTCTCTTTCGCTTTGAAGTAATTTGAGTGGAGAAACAATAACACGTACTCGTCGGAGATGTACGGCAAATGAGGTTGGCTCTTCATCCTGAAACAATTTGAATACTATTTAATATTCAAATTTTACGAGTTAAATAATAATAATATCCTGGGTCATTATTCATACACAGCCATCTGATCCCAAACTAAACAAAGCTTGTACTATGGAAACCAGATATCTGATGTACTACATATACTGCTTTTCATTCGTAAATACATACTTAAATAGATAATTAAATCCAGACTCAGGACAAACACATGTTTATGCACACAAATGTTTGTCCTGCGTGGGAATCGAACCCACGGCCCGCGGCTTGTATAGCAAGTATCTTACTAACCACGCCAACTGGCCCGTAAGTGATATGCTCCTTAAAGCGTTTAGTCATACGGCAGGTCTCCATCCATCTCAGTAGTACCTATCCATACCTATCGTGTCAAAGTTCAAGTTCGACAAAACTCTTTAATTGAAAGGAGAAAAATATGTTGAAAGAATCTTCTCTATTACCATTCTTTGTCTACTTTTAAAAGGACACTTTGTTCTTTAAGTTTTGTACTTGATAGGATCTAATAGATTTTAAAAGATTTGAATTGAAAGATTTGCCAATGATTCTTATGATATTTTGGCTTCTTTATTTTTCTATTAGTGCCTACAGCTTTATCTGGAAAAGGGCTTGAAAACGACGCACTGCTGTATTGGAGCAGACAAAAGATTGGAATGACTATTTTTGTAATGGGACTGATGAAATGATTATGAAGTAACGTGTTTTGAGCACGGCCACTACATAGTATTTTAATAATAAAGGTCCTACAATGTCAATGTAAAACATTATTGGACAGCCCTACTAAAATGGACATTTCGCTGACAGTATTAGGTATATTGTGTAAGAGCGAGCGCGAAGTGCTCGATACAGAGAAAGTGACCGCACTGTGGAATGCCAAGCGAAGCATTACTGCCTCTGAGTGCGGTGTCACATGTGCACTTGTTTCCGTTCACGCGATAAATTCACTAGTCTATGGGGAAATTATTGATCTATTGTTCTAAGTAACACACAGATGAGGGCATACATTTCTTACGCTGCATGCAAACTTTATACCTTCATCTGTTATCTTATCAGGACCTAGATTATATGGTACATAATATGTACCTTTGTTTATAGAAATACGATAAGAAGACGTAGGTATGCATTGAGCTCGATGGTTGGGCTTTTGTGACTTTACGACTATTATTATCACATATAAGTATTATTTGTTCTAGTAACAACATTGTATTTATTTATTGTATCTATGTGCTTATTACGTGGTTATAGGCGTACACATGCCTATTAACTTCACGCCCATTCCCCAGCGACGTATCAATACAAATCACGTATATTGTTTAGAAAAATCATTCAAGCGACAATAAATCGTATTGACATATCAGAGAACATTCTCTGATAAGACCACCTCACAAAAAAGCCCTTTGCATTATAACTCCGTTCGAAAGATAGCACAACAAACCTCAACTTAAATAAAATAGACTACTTACCACTCCTTAATTTGTTGTATTTCATCGTCGTGGCCTTCCAACGTGGGCTTCAGACCATTAAGGAAAGGATGTGAATACTTTGTAGCCGCCATTTTTGCGCACCAGCGCTATCAGCAATCTATAACGACATAAAAAAAACTCGAATTATAGCTCTGTACTTATCCATCTTCTCCTAAAACTGATATCTAAAGAATACTTTATTTATAGACGGTAGTACGCACAGGCCGAAAATATAATAATTCAGCACTATTTACAATTCTGTACAAAATTGCCTAGCATCGACGCTAAACACCCTTTATGACTTAGTACTAACTTAAAACTAACTATTCGATCACAAATGGACTGGCTACCTAGCTCCAAATCTACTTCACTATTAGGATTAATGCGGCTGCAAGACTATAATTTTTACGTAAGAATTATAATTATAAATTCGCGTAAAACACAATTACAATCGAGGTAATTGCCATTTGTTCCGCTCTCTAATTGCCAACTCGTTATTCGTTAGTAACAAACAACAATAATAACAGATAATCAGTAATCTATTTTGTGTAATTAAAAATATTAACAAATAAAATAAATGTCTTAAATATATTTGTGGGAACAAAAAAAATCTTGCAAGTTTTATTCGTACTCAACAAAAACTTAAGTAATTCTTTAAATTGTTTTATAAGCAGATCATAATATGTTGACCAAGTCAGGTATCGGGTGAGGTCAGTAACCTCAAATTTTCACTCTAATAGGTATATTACACATTATATGTATAGTGGAAAGACTTGTTTTTATTTTTATATGGATAGTGTCTGAAACTAATGGATTACATTTAATAACTCTTTCCTATTATAAAGCTACATTATCCAGAAGTCACATACAAAAGTAACAATTTGTTACTATCGCGCAATATTAAAATTGAGTGTGAAACCGAGCTAAAACCACTTGGTCATAATAACTTAGGGCATCCGAATACGCAATACCAATAGTTCTGTTAGTGTTCTATGTTTATTTTTTAGTGTCCGGCGAGTAATTACAACGGTTCCTATTTAAAATAAAATAAAAATATTATTGTATAAATGTGTAAATTTTGGATATTAAATATATTTTGTATACTTGCATTTCTACGATTCGTATAATATTATCAAATTACACGTTTTAATTTATAATATATTTAGCTTATTTTCTTTCAATGTAGCATACAAATTAAACATAAATTATAAAACAGTAAAGAATCAATACCACGTTTTTTTTCCTTTTTATCTCATTCATTAGCCCTTTTTTGATTCAATTTGTTTATTTCGAAAGGACGTCATTAAAAAGTAAAAAAATATATAACAAATTATTGTTAGACATTGAGGCCTGATTCCTTTATATCTTTTTTTAATTTCAGACCATTCCACTTTAGTCTTCGATCTAAAATTTTAGAATTTTAAGATTAATAGATGCATAAACAATACTTTGTTTTTGATTGCATTGTTTACTCTACGGTCTTGCAGTAGCTGGTTACTTTTTTAGTACTATAAAAAAGTTAAAAAGCTATCACTGATAAAAAAAATGTTATACGCGAAAACGTCACGGACAAAGCATAATGTACAGCAACGCATTCACCGGACCGTGACACGTGTTTGCTTTACCCACGTAACACACGGAACACTTTCTTCCAACAATCGCCTGCTAATTAACTCGAAATACCGATACGCTTGACATAACCTATTAATATTAACGAACATGTTAACCTATTTGTGAACTGTAGATAATGTTCCGTGTTAACTCGTTTAATAAGTTTATACTTTCGATTACAACACCAATTGCATTAATCTTTTTTTTAATATGTCTGTTATTTTGACCTTGAAATCCATGTAAAGGATGACTACGGATACAGTATGGTACTGTTTTAAATAATACGACAAATTATACCAGTCCTATACAGTTCTAAGAATGAATAACCAAAATTACTTTATTCGATAACGATGCATATCTATACCCCTGAAAATATCGTAGAATATTGTAGGATTAAAGATAGAATAACCCACAGGAGACATATCCTAGGTAATGTTTTGTAGTACCTCCCTAAGTGGATGATGACGATGCGGTCAAGATCCTCTAGCTTGATCAGATCGTCGGTTACCAACATACACACACTGTTATGTTTAGAATCTAATGAGCTTGGTTAAAACGGAGTAACGATTCTGTCTACCTCCATGAGATTAAAAGATTTAAGAGAGCGTAAAGAAACATGGAAACCATTTCGGTGGCTGGTGGGTGATTCCTCAATATACTGTATTTTAAATAGGTGTACTCTAGAAAGTTGTGAAAAAAAAATTGTGTAACTTATATTCTCAATATGTATATTAAACATGACAAATGTTATTCAAAAAATAATAACAAATAAATAGCCGGTACAGCAAGATACTCGGAATAATAATAAAAATTACTATATAATGCTGCTCTGATGGTTTTTGCACCACAATGGCTTAAATCGGTATAGTAGTCGTAGAGTTTCCTCAATACCACGAAAACCTTTTTTTTGCCCATGTCTTTTCAATGGCAATATAAGTAAACACATTATGAATATTTTACTGTAGAAGTATAAATATTAAAAAACTAATTCGTGTCAGATTCTCACTAAATGCAGTTACTGGCAACATCAACGTCAGCTTTACTTTCTATGGACACGAGAAAGTACCGCTTGGCCGAGTAGAGAACGCTCGTTCCATGTTGAAAGACATATATAACAGAAGAAATTGACCGACTAATAAACCATGTGACACGAGGTTACCTTACGGAATAATATACTATACTACAATAAAATTATTATGCCATTAATGCGACTATATTATAATATATTTATAATGTACAAGAGCATGTTCCTACCTTTCATGTACGGTTTATGCCTTTTTGGAAATGGTATATGTCAAAACCCATGAGAAAAAAATCTGACTACGAGGATGTTTTAAGAGCCATGTCCATAAATATATTGATTTTAAGAAATTAAAACGAAAAAAATATGTTCCGACTTGCTAATTTAACAGCAGCTTTACAACCGAATCTCACGAACGATTGTGGGGCGTGGGAATTGCCGCACCAAAGTTATATTGTATCATATGTTTAGTTTACATACATACCCAGATGGTGAAGACCTGCTTTACCTTTAAATTTACAACTGGCGAGAGATAGCACGGGATCAGAGAGAGTGGAGTAGTTAGTATACATACACACTCAGAAACCCTCATCGATATTTAAAAAAAAACTATGCCTTACTAAAGAACAGGATAGAGACAATCCGACTTATTACTAAACGGAGCTCTGGCGAACAATGGCCTAACCAAATGGGTCACTGATTAATAAATCTGACACAATAACCTCAAGGAAATAACCACGAAGTGTTTTGAATTTGAAGACATCTATCTACAACAGACTGATAAAACTTTTTATTGCCCATAAATTGTAAACTTCAACCTCGTTATAATCCTCTCCTAACCAAAAAACAATTAACTTTGAATTAAATAAAAGAAGTTGTACTATGTATAGCCAAAATATAAATATATTTTTAAAGCGCCATCCCGTCGACATTGCCGTCGACAATGGATGATATATTAATAACGAAACTTACTGGAACCTAAAATTTCCTTCCTTCTTTCCCAACTTCCCTGGTCGACTCAACCTATTTGAGCAACATGAGCTGCACCTATTGATTCTACCACTGTATTGAAAAAGCGAAAAAGGATATATCTACGATGGCATACTAAATGTGTGTCGCAGTCACTACACGCGTACATACAAAGCAAGAATATCTAAAGTCAATTCATATCTTAGAGTCAGTGGGTTGAGGTTAATTGGAGTTAATATCGAACAAGTATAATTTGTAAACAATAAAGACCAGCCGGCGACAGTAGCGAATCCATGATATTAATTTGGGGGGTAGGGCAAGCCCTAAAAAGGGTCAAGACCCTCCTGAGGGTAATAATAATAATGTCATCCATGCCGACTTCCGATGACTGCTTCTACCTTGATTTAGGGTAGTAGTAGTAGGTAGGTTTTAGCAAGATAAACGGGTGATCTACGCCAGCCAGCTCGATCCAGAAGTAGCGGTTATAAGTACCTCGACAGAACAGAATTCAGGCATGTAATGAAGATATTATTTATCCTTCTGCGTTTCGTCTGATAAGCGCAATATTCTTCCTCCCCTTTTACTTATCTAATAAATTCTTACACGTTTGCTGCTTTCTACTATAAAAAATATACTTAATAACTTAACAATTATGGGTAGCTGTCAATATCAGGTATCAAAATAATCCAACGAATATAGCAATTCAATAAAAAATAACAATCCATTGTAGTTAATTCTCGGGTTTCCCATCTGGAATTTTGATATTTAAATAATCAAATCCTGAATACCAATTTATTAACTTGATGTGGGTTTAAGACTTCGTGTATTATGGTTACAATAATGTTGGCGATAATTCTTGGGGTATTAAGTTACCGCCTCGTATAATTATTTTCCTTCAAGTATGAAATATGCGAAGGTAAATTACTATAGTCATAGTCAATCGAAGTACCTTTCAACCTCTAGTACATGAACAAACTCAAACCTATATTGCAATTCAGATCCAGATTGTACATAAACGACATACGTGCATATGCCTTCTCCGCAAGTAAACCTGAAATTATCCATCGCATAGGCGTGAGTAAGCGCTATTTGTATAAAGAGAGGTCAATCTTGTATAACTCGTGATGGGCCGAACCTCACGTAGGTTACCTCGCATAGCCTAGGGCGATTGTATAATAATGAGGTAATTTTTACATTATTACGAGTATACCAGGTACCAGATGAACAAGAAGCGTTTTACGAAATCTTCAAGAAAAACGGTTGTTAATTATTTGTTTATCAAATAACGTGACAAAGGAGCAACCTGTTTACCTGATTTTAAGTACCGCTACGCACGAGCATCTGCAAAAAGTAAATGATTCGGATGCGTTGACTTCCTTTAATGGACAGAAGAAGGGATAGACGGGAAAAAAGATATTGCCTTTTTCTATTCATCCTCTCCACGTCCAATCATCGTCCATCCCATCTTACCCTTATTAGGAAAGAATGGGAAAGAGGACTGAAATTGGGCCTCCAGCACCTCACTTATCAAACGAGACGCAGAAGCATACTTATACTATTATTGAGGCCCATTCGTGCAACAGATGTTGTTGTTGTAGGCTCTACTACTTTTAATATTCACATTTTTCATGAAATCAGCACACTTAAGTAAGGTAGAAAGCAAGCAGTTACTAAGGGCCTATCAGTTCACAAAATTCCTATTGGCGCTGTAGTTTCCTTGTCTTACAAACCTGAATCGCATGCTGGGTATTCTTAATCATATTAGCAAGCGGAATCATAAACTCGATACATATTTCAAATTATTTTTCTCCATACAACATAAATCCAAAGATACCCCTATTTCTAGTTGGTTTCGCGCGGCAAGTGAACTCGATGGGCACTATACTAAACTTAATATCTTCATACTTCTACTACCGGCATGGCGTGACCGAGGGTTATCACGTAACTGGATACGTAACGGCAGCTGACTACGCCGTTATGGTTATGCTCGCACGTACAAATTCTTCTTGGCCATTTTCATTCTTACGTAACAATTGACATTGGCAGTTCCGCGACATCGGAAGATGTTATTAAGCAATTATATCACACGCTTGTTTCTTTCTGCCAGTATCTGAGTTATAAACTAAAAGTGTTAAAAAAAGATAGTGCAGACGACAGCCATCTCGAAAAAGTTAACGAATAAACTCGATCACATTTTTTTAAAGAAATTATTCAGTACCTATTAATATTTAAATGATATACATTACGAAACATTGTAACTATTTTAAGTGATCTAAAGACACGAATAATACCGACCCAAATCGTAACTAGGCTACAAATCGAGGAAATAATGATTAAATAATGCAAAAGAAATAGTCGAATGTTTTCGATGGACACGCATCAGGTCTGGTTAAGTAAACAATTCGTGCGGCGTACACGGCATATGCGATTATGTAATTAATTTATGATTAATTTCTTACGGAATTTAATTCTGATCGGTTATAGCCACATTGAGAAACACAGCGTCATGAAAAACGCGAAAGTGAGGTTTTCTTTATTAAATTAAATGAAATTCATCCATAAACATTTTATAACGCATAATACAATTTGTTTGTATACACGTATTTACAATCGCTCGAAACCAACTGTTAATTTTCATAAGACCTAAAGTATTTAAGTAGCATGAAAGTTCTAGTTTGCTAGTTTTAGTGAACTCTCTCTTGACAGCTGTAAAGGATAATAAGGATGCTAATCTTACATTATATATTTAAATATAAGATACAGAAGTTACGAACAAGAAAATAAAATAGAAAGTTCAGCAAACAGGTAATAAAATTCTTAAAGATAGCGATGATTACTAAATCGTATATTTGTGTAAATAGTATCCACATACTATTTACACAATTATTCAAACGATAGCTAAATAAATTTACACTACAACACTATCCTTAGTTGCGGACCCTGTTCAGAATGCTGACAATGATTTATGTACAAGTACAAATACTTCATCTATCATCTAGAAAGCTATCAATGACAACTTACTTCTGCAATATCATCTTTCTTTATCAATCTGTTCGATAATATCATATCCCAGTATTATCCTTTACTACAAAATCTTTAAATCCTAGACTCGAAAATCATAAATCAAAAATATTTTGAATGCTTTTGATGATTAAGTGCCAATTGCCACGAAGCTATAATATTTCCCATTTTATATGTGGTCGATATAACAGGGTTTCAACTTGCACATCGATCAATCATTATTCATCGTTACTCCCTTCTTAAGCATGTCACCTTTCACTCAATCCATCCATCCTTTTTTAGGTCTATCCTTACAGACACATCCCTTCACATTCAAATCTAAACTTCTCCATGTCACATGCTCACACCATTCTAAACTTTATCTGCTATCACTTTTCCGCTATGGTTGTTATTTTCAGGTTTCCCCTAATATACTCATTTCATACCTTATCCATTCGTATTCTCAGCCAGCACGTTCCGATCCATAAATGGTGACTCGGTCAAATGTTACGATTGAGCTATAACATATATGATTTGATAATAAGGTATTGTCAGGGTTTCACTTCGAAACTCTAATCCACTTAATTATAAATTGTACGGTAGTCCACTGGTCACGCAATTCGCTTTAACGTGTACAATAAACATACAAGAAATGTTATCAGTAATCACAATTAGGTTTATAGCCCTCAATATGAACTTCGATGTTCTTCACAAGCCGGTTTAAAATTCATACCTGTTATTTATTGAGCTTATAGTATACGTGATGAGATTTTAATTATAAAACGTGGCGTGATAAATCTTCTTGTTCCTATTAGAATATCATGTTTCTGTAATATTTTATTGTAAAGTACAACAAAATTAATTCTATGTTTTTTATTTATTTATTTAGACAAATCCCTTCCCAGTCCCTTTTTTAGTACCTAGGGGGGAAATCATCTTCAGATATCCTGTTCTCTGGGGAAGACAGAATTATGTACCCACAAAAACCCTCTCGGTGGTCATGCTCTGCACCGAAGCCTTCTGCACTGAGCTTCTACACAACCCGGAGAAGACAATAACTCCTCTTGTGCTATCGCATCACTAAGGTAGCACAGGACCACGCTGTGCTGCTGTCCTCCCGAGAACGGTCAGTGCGCCCACCCAAACAGAAGTAGGTTCGATTTCAAACCGAGGAAAATGTAAGTGATATTTTTACAATTTCAGGAATATTCCCAGTGTAATGTTGAGTTTCTGGAGTATGAGTGTAGGTTCATCATGTTTAAATTTAGGAAATAACAGAACCATAATAAAACAACCATCTGTTTTTATTCTACTCCAATAGGTATAAATACGTTAAAGGCTAAGTTTTAGTATCCTACCACCGACTTCGACTTGAAGAAGGGTTTATTATTGTTGGTTTTCTGGTACATTCGTATCGATATCTGGTATATTGGGCTGGCAATATCCACTATCGCTTTTTTTAAATTAACATTTAAAATAATCAAAAGACTATATGTTACAGCAAAAAGTTATTATTTTAGGAATTACTAGCATTTTTGCTGTGTTTTATATGATCAATAGAAAAAAATGAAGATTCAATTACTGTTTATTAACGTTATGGATAACTTATTCTGATATTGAACCTTCTTATGAATTCATTATTGTTAATTGAATTTATTCGTTAAAAAAATTACCATACTTTCTTTGTTAAATCAGTTTTCAAATTTAACTAATTTTAACCTTATTAAACGGGTAGTATTCGTAAAACTTTTGCAAACTTACACCTTTCTATAGCCACATAACCTAACGGTATACTCTTGTAATTTCCAACAAACGCGCAAATTAAAAATGCCTTGCGTATTTCTAAATTAAACATAAGTAATCATAAAATATAAATTTATGCTCACTTGAATTATATTCCTTTTTGATGACGAAGAAACAAATTCACAACAGCAACGATAAAATTGACCCGCATTAAATATATGAGCAACGTCGACACTCACTGACACACAAACGCCGACTGGCTGAATGAATACACAACCTTGTACAACTTAAAGCCGGAATAAAAAAAGTATAAACTTTCTAAATTCGAATTCGCTGATCCGACAACAGGTGGACCGGACAGTCGGTCGCGAGTGCGGAACTAATACTGAATGCAGAAATTACCTGTCGACCTAACATTTAGAAACGTACTGTGATCAAATAGATTATTTAGATATTGTCTAAAATAATAGACCTTTTTTCTTCCTTGTCTATTACGATACAGAGCCTAATAGATGTTAACATATATCTTTATGGGCCTGTTTTACAACTTCTGCAACTTACCTGACGAATAAAGACATTGTTTCACAAATTAAACAATGCTGTTTGTACCATTATATTTTTTTAATAAATTTTAAAATAGGCATTTTAAGTATACGTACGTAACGCAAAATAATGCATAAAATATGCTATTTGAGAGTTATTAAATTAAAAAAATGATCGATGAATCGAGGTCGCGAGGTCAAGTTTCGCGAACCTTATTTCCTTATACAAAAAAATACTTATTACTTAAAATTTCATACACTGTTTAAACAGTATCTTTAAAGATATATAATCGAATTAACAAGAAGCCAAATATTTTTATTGACTTCTAGATCATTCTGCTAGCGAACTGGAAAGATCTGTCCCCAGCGATTTTTTCAAACCAATGCGATTTAGAGTCCTTCAAGAAGAGAGCCTTCAGAGTAGTTGTTCATGGGCGTTGGTGATCACTTAATATTATGCGACCCTTTTGCCCCCATACAATATACCAAAAAATTAAAAACTATTGTTTAATAGCTGTCTTTCAAATTTAACCAAAATATGTAGATCACAAGTAGTAGGTAGGCAAAGGACACATTTTGGAACCATTACATTTATTAATTTTAATTAATCATCATCTTGCAAGGGTTGCATTGGAATTCGACCCTAACCCAACAACATTGCTATATCCTTCTAGTGGAGACACACTTACTACCTTTCTATGTTGCGTCTACAATAAAAAAATGGACTAGCATACGACACCTTTTTCTTTTGCAAAGCTCAGGATAAAAGGGAAATACATCTTGAAAGAACATCAATCATCAATCAGATATATTATACATATACCTAAGCGTCTTGGAATTGCATTTACAACAACGGCACAAGGTTTTTTATTAATTTTCTTGTATGCAGTCGCGCATACAACAGTTAACTTTAGTTTTATATTTTCAATTATTTTTCTGTATAGATAATGGCGCTACGTTAGAAATGCTTTTGTGCGTGTTCAAAAAAAGTATTCAAAACAATAGACTGCTGAAATTAAATCTATATTTTATTACATACTATACATTCGAAATATATCGTAAAATTTATTTTGTGTTTCAACACGATAGCCAATGAAAAACGATAAAGAATTGTGTGCCGATAAAACCTTAATAGTTTACGATTGAAGTTATTGGTTACACTTTGTTAAGGATGATATAAATCGAAATTACACCGTAACAATGTTCTTTTTGCGGTTAACTATATTTCTATCAATATTACACATTTTGTATGTAGAATGTGTTATACCAAACTTAAGCGTTAACGAGCGTAAGTAATTAATGTTCATTATATATATAAGCTAAAACTAAGATATACATTTGGAAAGACGTTAATTTATCAGGCAGCTGAAAAATCTAAGCCTTAAATAACCGTACAAATCTTGATCGAACTTAGCCTCTGATTCAAGTCAAGGCAAATCTTCAATGCAAGACCTTTGTTCTTAGAACGTCATACGTGAATGCTACCCATAGGCATCTGCAACAAGCTAATGAGTTGCAGATGCGTTGCCTATCTTTACTGAACTGAAGAAGGGATAAACAAAAAATAACAATATTTCCTTTTCCTGTACAAATGTAAAATTCTCTTCGCCATCACATCCATTCCTTATTAGAAAAGAGTGGAAATGGGAACAGGACTAGAATTAGGTCTGCGGCACCTCACTCACCCGACGACATGTAGAAATGCTTCTAATTCACGCCTGTATTTTGTGTCGTTGCGGACTCTATCGCTTCGTTGCTGTAACCTAATGAATTTAGCAATTAACGACAATGATATGTGTTGAGTTACACCTGTTAACCAAATGCCATGTCATTAAATACCTAATAAGTATTCTTGGATACTGCGATATTACTTACATATATTACACGTAATGAAGATTCGCGCCTAATCAAATAAATAGCTATTAATTTCATTTTTAATATGAAAAATAAAGGAGGACACAGTAAACATAAATCTAAGCATTTTTGTCCGTAGACAACTTACCTACATCACAGTGAAATATCGCATTTGTCTAGGGTGTAATTTGCAAGTTGTATAAAGAGGTCCATCTCAGTCTAGGATAGGATACTTTATATCTTGTTGTCAATCCTCTTGTTTTGTTATACAATCGAGGTCATCTAATGCTTGACATTGTCGAAAATTGAACTCATTTTCACCTTAATTAATTAATATCAAATTCTCGACGAAATCGATTATCGATCTGCAATATTTCTAATCAATACACTCGTTTCATGTCTGTAAACTTTCAATATTATAATGCTATATACCGTAATAATACCTACGCTATGTTCACCAGTCGACAAAAAATTAATACAAAGAAAACGCCAAGACACTTTGGACATGTGTCGCATCTTCAATGAAGAAACAGCTCGGCTTGAACAATATAACAATGCTAGAAAATCAAAAATCAATCTCGAACATTCGAAACCGCAACTAAAAGAACATGTAAGAACGAAGAGGAACGTAGAAACTCTTAACCCAGCTGTTAAAGTTGAAGATATACGACGTGTGGAAGGTATTGTTGACAAACTGTACGATGACATGGATAGCAACGGAGTAAAGGTCACGTATAGACAAAGGCGTTTTGGCAGTGCCACTACTGACAAGGTAAGAACCGAAGCATAAGGACATCGATTCTTGAGATGGAGATTTTAGCTATGGTCACCGGATTTGAGTTGTTCGCGTATTGATAGTAAGTCGTGTCATAAATACGTAAAACGTAAAACTAAAGTGTTAGATTACGATTAATTTTATTCGTCATGTCTTATATGATGTAACATAATTTTGATTTATCAAAACTAGACATTGGCTTGACTAATTCACGAAATTACAATCTAATTATAGTGGAAATACCAGCAGGTAACCTTCATCACAAAACATAAACGGTAGTATAGTAAATACTACCGTTTATGTTTTGGGAAGTGTACGACGACACGCATTCATTTTTAAGGTTATGTTATTTTCGGGGTTTAATCAAAGTGATTTGAAACCCTTTAAATCGCAGTTGCTTATTATTTTAAAATAATAGTAATGGTATAAGAACACGATCATAATATCACAGATTTCTACACAGACTGTATTGAACACGACGGCAAGGCGATTTAACTTTGCACCAGCTGAACTTTTGGGCCCTTCCTCGACACAAGAAGACCGCCCATCACTCGACGAAGCTGAGAAGATGCCTTGGCATAAAAAGTGGAAGCAAGGAATTGTACCTTATTTTATTGATCCCAATACTTACGGTAATAACACTACTTAACAATTTCGCTATATTTTCCAAAGTATTTTATTAACTAGCTATTTCCCGCGACATCGTCCGCGTGAAATTAAATTAAAACATTCACTTCGCAGGATACAAATATATAATTGTATTTTTTACAATAAAACGTAAAACATCAATATCAAAATTACCTGTGTTGTTATGAGTGACGTTACAATAAACAATTTAATTTTATTTATAGATACCACCAACTCTACCTACAATCGTCTAACGCAGTTAAAGATGTTTTCAGTTCAATAAGCATGTTGCTGACGCTGGCGCTAACGCACGTTGCGCATGTCGATCTCGCGAACCTATAATAATATTTACCCCTACCTACTATCGTTTAACGTGGCTAAAGAGGTTTGCACTTCAAATACTCAAATGTTTATGTTATTTTACTAGTTAAGGCAACCTTTGTGACATTGCGGCGCTTTCGATACGGCGCCGCGTAGGTTTTTTCAAAATTTCGACGGTTTTTCACTTTTCGCGCGGAACTCTAATAATTTTGGCTATGTTAAATTAGCCTATTTGAATCTCGACAGTATTAGCTATCTTCAAGTAAAAGTCCCATCCAAATCAGTTCAGTCGTTTCGGAGATTACCCGGAATAAACAGACAAACGAACATTTAAAAAAATGTATTTTCGTTATAAGTACCGTATATACATCATGTGCATTGAGTATGGAAATGTTATTTTGATATTACATACAGACACTTCAATTTTATTTGTCAGTATAGATTTTGCATTAATATTAGCGATCGATCGAGATATTCGTTATTATCGACCTAAATTACCTTCTACTATTATAAATTTACCTTAAAAATTCACAGTTTTAATTCACTATGTTTTTTTAATACTTGTAACTATAACCTACAAACCATGTTTATCTTCTTGCCTAGGCGAATTAATATATGTACTCGTATATATCAATGAGGAATTGTGAACAACATAACTAATCTTACAGAGTCAAAAACTCGAAGTCGAAGCCATACCTCTTTAAGATCTAATCAATATCTTATACAGGGCCCGCCCCGTTTTCGTACGTGTAGTTCATCATATGCGTTGATATATCAGTCCATCAGTCAGTTTCTTATTTCATATGCGTACACGTATCCATGTTAAGAAGATTATTTACAAATTCCAGATTGCCAACTTGCGGACATAATTATCCAAGCGTTTGATTACTTCGAGAAAGCTTCGTGCATAAGACTCCAGCGACTTCGTGAGAGACCAACAGACAAACTGTCTCTGCAAAACGTGGAGTGGTTGTATATTAGCAACCCGTATGGGATAAAGCAGTGTGTGCACAGTAATGAACGTAAAGCGAATAGCGGAGTACAGGTGATTTTTTTAAAAATAGCGTTAAAGGGTAAAGTAAAACAACGTTTGAATAGATTAAACAACCTCTTTCTCAGTTCGTTTTTTAAAGGAGTACTATGACAAGCTTTATCGAATGCTTTAAATAGCATTATGGGTTCATATTATCCAAACCAAATAGTTAATTTATGTGTAAATCTTTCCAGATGGTAGTATTCGGGTACGATTGCTTATCCCTTGGAGAGATAGTACATGAAGTGATGCATATATTGGGATATTCACATGAACACACAAGGCCGGATAGAGATCAGTACGTAACAATTATGTGGGACAATATTAAGCCAGGTATACCAAAAACTATCGTAATATGCCGAACTCTATTACTATGAGTATGTACAGACGGGGTAAGAAAACATTTGACTGTTTTCAAATTCATTAGTAGTACTAAGCAGACAACTGCACATAAAATTCTAATTACTTAATAGGATAAGGATCAAAATAGTTAACTCAGCTAGTCAATATGAAGTTAGAATCAAATATGGTCTATTTACTTGCCAGTGTGGTGCAAGCAAATTTTTTTTACCCCGGCTTTACAACAAACTTGTGTTTTTCATAAAAACAAACCGCTTAGTACAATTTTAGTTTTATATTTATGATATATGTTACAGGTTACAAAAAGTATTTCACAACGCGAGCTGACGATCCGCTCTTGACTCTTTCCTATGATTATGCAAGTGTTCTTCATTACCCCGCCCGGGCTTTCTCGAAAAATGGTCAAGCAACCTTAGTTAGCAACGTAAATATACAATTATGTTCACTTACTAATAAATTTATCGTGATAATAATAAAATAGCAGATTAAAGCAAACACTGGGAGTGTCCACTGGATGGGGGCAACAATTGTGTGAATCTTTGTGTTTGTCAGGTCATTGTCATAAGGGTTTTCATTTTGCAAAATACATCACTCTCGTTTCTCACACATCATAAACCCAAGGATTAATCGATTACTGGCCCTGTCACTATGAGTAAGAAAAAAACATATATCGTCAGTGTGGTGACTGAAAAAAAAATACTTGATAGTAATTATCAGGGAAGCGAATCTAAGCTGTAGTTTGCAATGCTTTTAATTTATGTATAAATGCCTTTAATTACAGAGTAATATAAAAATCGGCCAACGTGAGGGGCTTAGCGAAACTGATATAGAAAAAATTGGTATGGTTTACGGTCATGAATGTGTTGAAAGAAATCGACAATACCTATTAAAAACGTGTCCTAGCGTAGTAAAGAGTAGCGGGGAATCAAGAACAGCGAAACCAGATGAGATTGAAAAATACTTTGAGGATAGACTGTGGCCTTATGGAATAATAAATTATAAAATGAGAGATAGACTAGAATTCTGTGAGTGTTCCATTCCTATAAATAAAAATAAAATCAAAGTTTTGAAATATGTTTATAAATTAGTTTAATTTAATAGCTGCTGAAGAAAGAGAAAACATTAAAGCTGTTATTCGTCATATAGAAAAAGAAACGTGCATAGAATTCCGAGAACTCCAACTAGACAATAATGGAGACAAGCAGACTACAACACCAAATGAAAATAGTGCTGTGGATAATTCAAAGAATAGTACAAAGTCGGTGGAATATAATTTTAGACCTACACCAGCAATTAGTGATAATGAAATTAAGGACGATGAAGGATCTGCAACAAAGTTAACGAATACTAAAGCGGATGATGTGGAAGATCCAAGTTCGTAGCCCTTTTAATTAGTTGCATTCCTTATAAACTAAATTTTACTTAAGTTAGAAACTCTTGCAGCACTAGCAATAACACAAACCGGCGATGTAATGAATGAAACAAGCACCCCGCCACCTGCATCACGTCGGCATGCAGCAAACGTTTTGATATTGTCTCGATCACCGGACCCTGGCTGTCAGTGCCCATCGTCGGGGAGGCCAAATGGAAATAAAGTATTAATATCCTATCTTGTATAAATATTATTATAATAAATATTTTGTTATTGCATAAAAAAAGACTTAGTACATATAAGTCATTCTTATATCAATTCTTATACAGAAGATACACAAGTCATCAAGTAATTCACCTGATATTAATGGCTTATATTAATATATTTATTGCTTCTAATTGTTACTTGAAGATATTTGCCGATATCGCTCCAAATAATTCATTGTAGAACTGCGAACTTGATTTTATTTAGGAAAGTTGCTTAAAAAACTAAGTCATTGCTAATAAGTGACAAAACAAAACTATTTGCAGGAATTGGAAATCAACGCAGACTGTTTTAATTCAGTTAACGAACTTCTTCACTTGTTTGTCCACGTCCTCGGCCTGGACCACCAGCACAACATGCACGACCGAGACTCCTTCATCCACATCGTCTGGAGTAATTTAACTGAAGGTATGATTGGATCTCACAGAGTCTCAATTTTGCAATTTTAGTATTGTCGTAATTGTTTGTGCACTCCTGTCAAATCTACGTGACACGATTGGTTACAAAAATCGCAAGTTTCTAAACCATTGCACCATCATTGGGTAAGCAGAATCAGGGGCGACTTAATTTCAAAGATAACTTTGACTTTGTCTTAAAATTTACTACATTTTAGAAATCGGAAAAGAAATGCAGCAAAAGCTACCGCCTGCTGCAGCTGCCGGTTTTCCCTACGACTATCTAAGCGTGATGCATTATCCTTGGTTGCACATTAAAAATGGTGTCACCAGTATTATGTATCCGATCTGGGTACGTACGAATCATATTTCTTTTCATTTTACTTTTTTAATCTTTACTTTTATCAGTTTAGTATAGACTGCAATAAAAAATCGGTACTTTAACAGGTTAGAGATAACAAGCAAATGTTTTGCAGATGCGTTGCCTACCTTTAATGGACAGAAGAGAGCATAGACAGGAAAAAGGATATTTCCTCTCCCGCGTTAACCCCTCCCCGTCCAATCCTCTTCCTATCCTTATAAGGAAAGAGTGGGAAGGGGACGAGGATTCAAATTAGGCCTCCTGCACCTCACTCGTCGGACGAGACGCAGAGTTCTTCTACTCCACGCCTGTTTTCTATGAGGTATTTCACCGGTCGAGCCGGCCCATTCGTGCAACAGATGTTGTTGTTGCCGCCTCTATCACTGTCTCAAACACTTTGTACTTTACTTACGAGAACGTAAATATGTAAATTGTCCCTTTCACATTTTTTTTCTCAGGTCCACTTACATTTTGCTACGCACGTTTTAATCCACCAGATAAAAGTATTATAATGATATTTAATTTGCAGAATGATGGTTGGTCTATGGGACATTGGCAAGGATTGAGCGCAACAGATGTTCGAAAATTAAACCTTATATATGCTGCGCAATGCGCTCAGCGTAAAGAACTCGAAGATGAGGGTGATGGTGATGACAGATAAAGTATAATTTATTTAATAAGATGTTTTGATTTGTGTATTATTTAAAATAAAAAAAACGACAACGATGACAAGTATCCGATCATCCTAGAAACGGCAAACGAGCAAAACTCGTGGTAAACTACCGCTACCAACAATTGAGATTGACAACGAGTCTGAAAAAGTTCATCCGTTAAAACGGTATCTTCTTCACCCAACTTTATCTGCAAAGAGGATATAAAAGATATTTGTAGTTCATGCGAAATATTTTAGATGAAGAAAGAATAAATAAATACATACGTTCATAATTATTTATTTCAATAAAGCGTTTAATGTTGCACAAATGTACGTTTTAACATCTGATATATATAAAAAAGGCTATTCTCCCACCAGTGTGTGAGAAAGAACTATAGCTATAACTATAGCTTCTTCTTAGATTCTCCTCTGAATCTTGGAAACTCCTCCACCCATTTGCTCTAATGCTGGAAAGTACCCTTCAAAATTAAAACCATGGTCTAATGCGCTGTCAGCGCATGTTGTATCTTCTCTTTGGAACCTTGAGTTTAGTTGAGTTAATCTAGGTCTGTTAATCTTAGCATCTGAGCCTTTTACTGTATTTTTCGTTTAAGACTAAATATTTTTTCACACGATTCCCGATAAATAAAATAAAGTTATTTAGTAGCGTTAGAAATATTTACTTAACACTTTTTAAAACTGATCTAATCGCCGTGACTCACCGTCAAATTTGTTGTTTTTTTTTCCAACGACCTGATTTAATGTATTATTATTTTTAGTAACAATAGAACTATCATCCGCATTCTTTTCTTTACTATTTAGACTGTTATTTTCAATGCTATTTGTATTATTTCCACTAATATTACTATATTCGTCACTCATGCCGCCTTGATCTTCAGACGATTTTTGTAATTTTCCTTGATTGATGTCTTCATGTAAAACCCTTTTACAAATATCTAACAAATCATCCACATTACGTTTATTACATTCATGTCCAAATGTCAACTGTAATTTCATTTTATCCAACTGCGATAAACTATCTGAAGGAGTTATTACTAATCCAGTTATCTGCAAATTAATTAAAGACAGATTTGTACATATATAGCGAGAATCGAAAATGTAGTTACTCGTCGATTAGCCGCTTTGCATGGCCCTCTAGCTTTAACTCTTCACAATTACGATAAACGTCAATCATACATGACCGAGCATTTATTGATCGGCTTGACCCTCTGGCCTTGCATATTCTAACGCCTTTACCATGGGGAGTGTTGTCTAAGCCTTTGCCATGGAGAGTCAAGAACTGTTTGGAACAATTGCTGCAGCTGATTTTCTGCATCGCTCAACATGGCAGAGCTCCAAATACTATCCATACCTTGATGGTTAGCATTCAAGTACCAGTAGTTTTGGGGAACCTTCCTTCCTCGCCCAACCGCGATGTGAAATGATGTGTAGCGGTATTTCCAAACCATTCCAAACCAATGTTCATAGGCGGCGGTGATCATTTGTATACTCCGGTACCCTTTGCCCATTTGCCCTCTTATCTTATAAAAAAAATGACAAAATCCTACCAAAGGCGCGATGGTGGCTTGTCCGTTGGTGCTAAATGCTCTGTCATGGAAGTGCATGACACTCATCGGATCGTATTCGATCAGCTTTTTAGATGTCTTATCAGAAGGCTGAATTTGAAAAAGATGTTGGTAAGCTGTAAAACATACAAAACGCAAACTTAAATTAGTTCAGAAACTAAATGTCTTAGCTATTACGTTACTGTTCTTCATCTAGATCTGCTAAAAACGATTTCCTGTCAGTATTCCAAAATTCATAGCATCTATGGACCTGTCATTGTGCAGCGCATTTAGTACATTAAGAGATAACCTTTGGACTTAAAAGGACGCCTGAACTCGTTGTAGTTACACGGAGACAGAGTAAATAGAATTAAATAAATCGTTTCCAAATTATATTTTCTATCAATAATACTTCAATTGTTTTCACTCACTTAAGATTAAAAAAAATGCTTCATATTGTATTTACCGGGCTGGATATTGTTCCATAATATTCTTATGTACTGATCCCTCTGGGGATGTGACACCTCGTCGTTGAATCCTACGCCGTGCATGAGCGTATGTAATATCTGTTGCTCCGAAAGACAATCCAGGCCTAGAACTAAAACCTATACAAAAATAACAAAAAAGACCATCTTCTCATAACCTTTATGTTCTCTTTTATGACATCAAAAAAATCACCAAAATGCAGCAAATACCTGACCTGACACCCATAAATATGAACCCATGATAAGTTGCAGATGCGTTTTCTATCTACTTTTAATAGACACAGTAGGATATACATAGATACCTTTTACCGTGCAGGATGCTTTAGCATGCTCTAGCAGGAAAATATTATATCATTGCTCTTTCCCTTCCCATCCCTTATTCCTTTTCTAATAAAAGGATGGAAAGGGGAAAAACACTATGACTAATTAAGTTCTTTTTGCCAATAGCCTAAGCCAAACATTCATCTTATTACATTCAACCTTTGGTAAGCCATCAAGAGTCAATATGAACATTTCTATTACGTCTCCTGTATTTCTATGCAGGTGCCAACCTGGTTTGTTCTTCTACGTGCTTTAAACAAATGACGAAGTACTAGTAAGAGCTGAGCTACATTAGACGCACGCTACTTATGATACAATATCTACAATAATAAACCAAATATCTTACAACTTCACCGTTCCCATTATAAAGAGGTTTATGCATGCAGTCTCTTTCCACTCGTGGGTTAGAAATGTGGAGCCAAGATGTGTTCCTGCTCGGTATCCCAATAATCGGCATGAATTTGATACACGAAACGCTCTCCAGCAAATTCATTGCCAAGCGAAGTCGCATGGCAATCACGTGGTCTAGAATCATAAAGACAGCTTTTTACCGTTTCATTTTATATGTTAAGTGAAGTTTCGTTATTGTTTTCGCTTTTTAAATTTAAATTAAGATATCGTAGAAGAAGACTAATGCGTATTTATAAATGTAGATTATTCCAGGGAGCAATGGCCGCCTCGTTATAGATTACTCAATTTTATAAAAACTTGATGTTTATGTAATTATCTCGAAGTGCATTTTAGCAATTAGCATGAATATAAGTACTAATGCATGGTTATACTAAAAACATTAATTACGAATTCCAATCCCCAACCAAACGGTTACTATAGGTTACTTCTAGTCGCAGAGGCTTAGGTTAGAAGCCCACACAGAGGCTGATGAGATAGACAGTTATGTACTATTTGGACGAAAGTCTAATAAATAATTAAATTTGTCTCAAAATCTTGATCTCTCTGAATCTTCACAACCGATTTTGAACTTGATTTTCAACAAATAAGAGTAAAACATTAAGTACCTACTTACCATAACTTTTGGAATTGAAATAATAAGATATTATTCCATTGGGCCACATAACTTCATTTTTGTCTGTATCGCCATTTATTAGTTTGTATTGTATGATAATTATTGAATATTAATTCCAATGACATGCAGAATACAAAAAATAACTACACACTGTTTATATAGTACATAAATAATCAGGGAAAATAAGCAACGGCGGATACCGTGTTCCATAAAAAAAAAACAAAGTTTTGCAAAAAAAATATCGGTAATTATTATTTAGGTACTCGTGAAATGTGATGTTCGTTCACTTTCATTTCGTTTCTTTACACGATTTCGCCACACAAGCCGTCATTTTTAATTACAACACACACGGAGACTTTTAATTCGTACCCCGGGGATCTCCTGAATGTGGCATTTTACGAAGTCACCAATTGCCGATTAAGTGGCTTCACTTTTGACACGCCGATTAGGTATCTAGGTAAAATTTCAAATCAATTTTCCCAGGATTATATATCTTATTACTTGATTATAATTGTAAAAAATATATACAGAACATCGTGCTCAAATGAAAAAAGTTCGCTTTGGAACTTCGTTATTTATAAAAAAATATAATATGCCTCAAATCAATCGCTTTGTCAAATATAGCATATACTTACATGTCGTTACATACCTATCGTTTAATATATTTATTGCTTTTGAACATGAAACCAACACGTATATGCTAATAAAAAGTTGTGTTACTATTCGCCTTACGTCCATTTTGTTTATACGTAACATTGAAATAAGCAAATCAATAAAATATGCAGATTGAATAAAAATAACTGTATGTATGTATGTATGTATGTATTTTATGAGCATTTTATTTGTATGTAATAATTTTGAGCTGTAAAACAGCAATTTATGTAAAGCCATATAATATATTTATTTATACTAAAACACACGAACTGTTTAAGAGCGGTAGATAGAGCCCGCAATTAAAATTACCATTGCCATTGTAAAATATAAAAATTAATAAGTCTTAATCCGACTTATCCTAATAATATTATAAATTCGAAAGTTGATAAGTATGGATGTTTGTTATTCTTTCACCCATTTACTACTAAATTGATTTTAATGAAATTTTACAATATTATCGCTTATATATACACCAGAATAATATATAAGCTATAATTTATATAGATATTGAATCAATTGTCTAAAATATAACGATAAGTGTTAAATAAGGAGCCGCCATATATGAGCTATGTGTGTGCGGCTGCAAAAACCGTTAGAGTTCACGTAAATAATGTATAATGGAAATGTTTACCGTAAACACTCCTACAAAAAAGCTCGCGACGACTATCTATCTTTTATGTGTAAGCCTTATCGCCAAAATACTGAACATTTATTGAATTTAGGGCGGAGCGAAGTTTGCCGGACCAGCTAGTCTTAACTCTTAACTATTAGAATGGACCTATCGCTTTGAGCTCCAAATTTGAAAAACGTTACTATATAAACTTATACCAAAGAATATAGACAATTTCGAACTTGTGAATTTATATGAAATTTACATTTCCTTAGTGATCCTAAAAACCTATTATTTAAACATAGAGATTGGACTAGATATTGGACACATTGTTGTGGATTTTAAAATAAACGATAATTAATGTAAAACAATGGGCATTTTATTTGTGGAGAGAATTGTGTCAAATCGAGTTGACAAGTAAAAGAATAAAACAGAGTTGTGTATAAAAACTATAAAGAAGGTTTGATTCAACAATCTCCTCCTCACAGCTCTGTGCCTACTTTCAATGTAACCCGAGGAGGCTTCTTAATTCGGTATAACGAGGTCCCGGTAAGCCCTTGGTAAAGATATCAGCCTCCATTTTTGCCGTCTCCAAATACTTAATATCGATAGTTCCATTTCTCACATGTTCTCGAAGGAAATGTATTCGAATATCGATATGTTTGGTTTGTTGGTCACGATATCATTCTTGCTAATTTCAATTGCAGCTTTGTTATCGCTGAAGATAATCATCTTTTCTTGTTTCATAATAGCAATATCGTTCAACAACATTCGCAGATGTATTGCTTCTTTGACTGAATCTGATAGAGCCATATACTCAGCTTCTGCTGTAGATGTCGCTGTGGATCTCTGTTTTCTTGACTCCCAGCTTACTAAAGCATTCGCAAGTTTAAAGGCAAAACCGGTATAAGATCTTCGATCTAAAATGCATTCAGCCCAGTCTGCATCTGCATAGCCAATGATTGGTTTATTATTTTTCTTAAACAACAATCCAGTTTCTTTTGTACCTTTGAGGTAACGTAGTACACGCTTTGCATATTTGAAGTGTTCTTCTCCAAAGCAGTTATTAAATTGTGATAGATAACTCGCTGTATAACTTATATCAGGGCGTGTAGCAACTGCTAAGAACATGAGTGCTCCGATCAGATTTTGATATGGTAAGTTTGTGTTACAGTTATCTTCTTTCTGTAGCTTAAGATATGGTTCAATCGGCGTTCTCACCGTTTTATATTCTTCCATACCAAATCTTACGAGCAACTTGTTAATATATTTTTCTTGTTTTAAATTTATCTGTCCTTCATTTTGTTCTATTTCTATCCCGACATATTCTTTTGCTTCTCCTAGGTCTTTCATTTCGAATTTTGATGTGAGATATTTAATTGTTTCACCTAGAATGTCTTTGCAAGAATACGCTAACAGAATGTCATCGACATATAAGCCAAGGATAATTTTCTCTCGTCCTCTTCTTAGCGTATATAAACAAGGATCAGCTTGAGAAGGACTGAAACCAAAATATATCAGTTCAGCGTGTAGTCTCTTAAACCATTGCCGGCCAGATTGCTTTAATCCGTATAATGCTTTCTTTAACTCACAGACTTTCTCACTTTTGTCCTTAGTCAAATCCTCAAGCATTTTCTTGGCTTTATTAAAAATATCTTCGTTAGCACTTTCTTCAATCATAATATCGGCAATATACTCTTCTAAATACTCTGGTTTTTTCATTACTTTTTTTCTTCCAGGTCTCCGTTCAAGTAAGCTGCTGTGACGTCTAGCTGGTGCAGTTTTAAGCCTTCATTTACAGCTGTAGCGATAAGCAATCTTATTGATTTTAGCTTTGCAACTGGAGCCCAGGTTTCATCGTAATCTATTCCAGGTCTTTGAGTGAATCCTCGTGCAACAAGGCGAGCTTTTTTCATATCTTCCTTGTGTTTTAATAACATCTTAAAATCTACGATGTTTTCCTCGTTTCCTTTCTTTTTAATAACCCAAGTACCATTCTTAATATGTGCTTTAATCTCTTTTTTAATAGCTTCTCGCCATTCCTCGTCAGTGACGCTTGGATTTTCGGATTCACACAACAAGATATGGTCTTCATTTGTTATTTGATTTACTGGTTCTTGAAAATCATCGGAAGTATCAGATTGCGAATCAAGGTCGTCTTTCTTTTAAATAATTTGGTACTATTCTTTGTCTTTGTGATCTAGTGTTACTTTGAGAACTCCTCCTATCCTGGTCTATATCTCTATCCTCACCCCTTTCAACTTCGTCTCCATTACTCTGAGAAGTAGTTGCAGGATTTTCTTCAGGTTGGGTAAGTATGGTAGGAGGTGGTACCTTTTTATTCCTATTTGACGTAGATGGTTTCATTTCGACATCTACTTGTTTATTAGATTTTCGATTATTTTTCTGAGTATTTTTAATAACTTTCTTTTCTTTTTCAGGTTGCAGTGGTTCCCTTTCATAGAAAATGTCATCATAGCTTTGATCTTCATTATCGTAATACATTTCGTCAATAATTTTTAGGTCTCTGCTAGTAACAACAGTGTTCTTTTCAGGAAAATAAACTCTGAAACCTTTGGCATTCTGCGCGTAACCTACAAATACACCTTCTTTAGCTTTGGCTGTACCTGTAACTTTCCTCGTCTTCGTTTGTTCAGTACAAAAGCTTTGCTACCGAATACTTTCAGATGATTGCCTGACGGTGTTCGACCAGTCCATTTTTCATAAGGCGTATTACCGTTCAATGCTCTTGTAGGACATCTGTTTATGAGGTAGTTTGCAATACCTATTGCTTCAGCCCACAGATGTTCTGATATGTTTGCTTCTATCATTAAGCATCGTGCTTTATCCATGAGCGTACGATTCTTTCTCTCGCTCTGGCCGTTTTGCTGTGGCGTGCAGGGAGCAGACAATCTTCGGTGTATGCCGTTTTCTTTTAGGTAACGGTCAAATTCTTTGTTGCAGTATTCTCTGCCATTGTCTGATTGGAGTGCCCGAACTTTTTTATTAAAAGAATTTTCTACCTTATTTTTGAATTCTTTGAATTTTTCAAAAACTTCATCTTTGTGTCTAAGAAAGTACACGCAGCAATATTTTGAAAAATCGTCGATAAAGGTCACGAAATATTTGGATCCTGCAATAGTTTCCGTTCTTATTGGTCCGCACACATCACTATGGATTATTTCCAGTGGTTCACTCGATTGTGGTCCATCTATGGATGTTTATGGCAACTGAGTCATTTTACCTTTTATACAGGTTTCGAAAGTGGGCATTTTTCCGATTTTTTCCAGGTTTACGCCTCTAATCAGTTCGTTTTTATTAATTAGTTTCATATCTTTTTCATTTAAGTGTCCAAGTTTTTGGTGCCATAACATCATATTGTTATCAGACACAGCGCTTGCAATACTTGAATTTTCAAAATTTACGTAATATAAGCCATTTTCCTTTTTTTGCAGTCAAGGTTGTTTCATTCATTTTATTTTTAATGTAGGCCATATTATTAACAAAACTGACAGTGCAGCCATTTTGTGTAAGTTTTCCTACTGATAGGAGATTCGTCGATAACTTTGGCACGTATAGTGTGTCATGTAAATTAATTATACAGTCGTGTAGTTCGAAACTTACTTTGCCTTTGCCTTCGATTTTGGTTGTATGACAGTCAGATGCTAGTTTGAGTGTACCTGACTCTGGCTGTATCTCTTCAAACTGCTCTTTTTGGGCACACATATGCGATATGCAGCCACTGTCCAAACACCATATGTTCGCCGAAGTTATTGACATGGACTTATATATGGGCTTTACGCTGTAATTCTTTTCTACTTTATTACACTTTTTTACTTTGTCTTTCTTTCCGCTCCAACACGTTTCCGTCGTATGACCCTTCTTTTTACACTTTTGACAATATTTCTTTACCTTTTTCTTGGTGTAGAAAGCTCCTCCACCGTTTTCAACATTGTTGTCGTTAGCATTCTTTCGAGCTTCACTTTCCTCAAGGATTTTTATCTTTAGATCCTCGGGAAGCGGTAAAGTATCACGTGACTCGATGGCTATGCGGAAATTTTCGTAACTCGCAGGTAAACTGTACAACATGCTCAACAAATCTGGATGAATCTTTACATCCATGTCCGCTAACTTATCCACTATGTCCATAAAATTGTTCAGGTGGTCGCGGACGTCTTCGCTGACCATGTGTTTCTTTAACACAAGCTGCTTCAACAGTGTTGCTTTGCGAGCGGGCCCTTGACTTTGGTAAATACTTTTTAATTTATTCCAAAGCTCTTTCGACGTCGTGCATCCTTTGATCTGTTTCAGCTCGGATGGTGAAATCAGAAGCAGGAGTTCCGCTCGTGCTATGAGATCGTTCTTCTTGAACTTATTGGTCTCTTCCGCCGTCAATTTCGTCGTCAAGCATTTTTCGCCGGATACGTAGTCCCATAAATCATTTTTTATGAGGACGGCTTGCGATTGTAAACACCATGTGTCGTAGTTATTTTTCGTCAGACTTTCTATACGGTATGCGGAACTTGCCATAATAATTACATTAATATTTTTTTTTACATATCGCTTTAACCACGCTCTGCTACCAATTGTTGTGGATTTTAAAATAAACGATAATTAATGTAAAACAATGGGCATTTTATTTGTGGAGAGAATTGTGTCAAATCGAGGTGACAAGTAAAAGAATAAAACAGAGTTGTGTATAAAAACTATAAAGAAGGTTTGATTCAACACACTCTTATCCATTTTCTCAGTACTCAAATGGCGACATTGCTTACATATTCATATATTTTATTTATTTCTTGTAACAGAAAACATAGCGCATAAATTTCAACCAATCAAAGAGACCCACGGTAAGAAACATACTCGAATAAGAATACACCATAGAAAACATTTCGTTTTACGGAAAATTATTATTCCTCTAAATTAGAAATACTGTAGTCTATAACAATGTACAAATACTATAAAGATCTTTTAGTTTCACAATATTGCCGTTACTATGTACTGCAAAACGACCATCACGAAATTTGTTTAATAGAAAAAATAACGAAATAAAATAATGTGCATTCTTAAAAAGTTCCACACAACCGGAACGGCGAATAATTTTTTCATTTATTGCAGTGGAAAACGATACACGCTTACGCCGGTGTCCTGCCGGTGTCAATAAAACCGTGTCTTGTTATTGTTAGCTGACAATTTGAAATAGGATTTCGAGAAGTATACTCGTTTGTGTTAAGCAGAGATAAGGTGAATCTGAATAGCATTGTATTCGAGAAGAGTTGTCCTTGAGTTTTAGACACCGAAAATGAAGCAGTGCTTATTTTTTTTATGGGCAATTTTTTCTGCAACGCTAATTACCGAAATTACTGCCGCTAGTGGTTCTGTTGAATTGGATGAGTATTCCTTTAATAAAGTTATCAATAAATTTGGCGCCTCATTAGTAATGTTCGATGGAGCATTCCCGTATGGAGACAAACATGAAGCATTCGTGGCACTGGCAAAGGGCACTAAAGACGTTGAAGATCTTTTAATAGCTGAAGTTGGAGTTAAAGATTATGGAGAAAAAGATAACGAAGAACTCGCTAAGAAGTATGGTGCTACAAAGGATAATTTCCCAGTAGTAAAGCTATTCATTAAAGATAAAAATGAGACTATTCCATTTGATGATTCAAAGGGTTTCACAGTTGACGAGTTGCGACGATTTGTTCGAGAAACTACTGGGTTATACTTAAGTTTACCTGGCTGTGTAAAGGAACTTGATAAGCTTGCTGCCAAATTCATGCAAGGGGATAAGGATTATAAAAAAGAAATATTAAAAGAAACTAAAAACGCTTTAGATAAAATTCCAGAAAAGGTAATTTTTTTGATCCGTTGTAGTAAATACACATTTTTTAAATTTGAAACTTGTCCATTATGATTTTTTAATCTTTTTTAGGATGCAGTAGCGGGGAAAATCTACAAACTGATTATGGAAAAAAGTCTAGAAAAGGGTAATGAATTTACTAAACTAGAAAATGAGAGAATAAAGAAACTTTTAAGTGGTAAAATATCTGATGCAAAGAAAAAGGAATTAGGGCTGAGACTTAATATTTTGCAATCATTCCAACTACTATATAAAGAAAAAGCTGTCGGGAAGGAGGACCTGTAATCTTAGCAATACCATACATTTGTAGGGTTATGCCACTACTCAATTGTCTTCATCCAATATTGATTATACATTATATATTTGAGATGACAATTGTTTTCTAATATAGATCTCTAAAAATAAATGTGATTGAGTTTTGGAGACACTATTGACTAGTGGGATACCAAAACTATTCTTTAAAACTCACCAAATTTTAAAGAATATTTAATGAGAGTGTTATTTATTCATAACTGTGGTTTGTTTTTGCAGATTTCATTCCATCCACTTGTATTTTAATTTAACACACTATTATGGTATAATTATATGTACCAAAGGAAGTGAATGATTTATTTTATGACTAGTTTTAGGACTTGCAATGATTTCAATTGCAAGTTTGTGTGCTAATGGCACTTAATATAAAGCAATGCTTAATGTTGATTGCTCCTTGTGAAGTTTTTAACTCAAAATAAAATATGAAAAACCATTTATTTCTATTATTTATTTTGATATTGAAACACAAAAAGACTTACAAAAGCATCATATTTTTATGGTGCAACATTATGTTCCCAAGCCATTTTTAACAAAATATGCAACTACATTGAAAATTTCAATGTAATAAAAATTTAATAACATAAACAGATGCAAGACTAATCTAGTCAAAGTGGCAATTATATATTAGATTTATAATTCAAACTAAGTCAGTCCAGATACACATTATTCAACCTGTTGAAGACACATTGATCCAACAAATTCAACAATGGGGAATGATTAACCAAAATCCATTGTATACAATATGTTATTTAAATTTATGGCATATTGCCCATTATATGCAAGATACTTTGTTTCTTATTTTTATTGGTTAGTTCTTACTAAAAAATACTAAATAATTAAAATTCACATTATTGTGTCTTGGTGTGTTTGATATCTTAGAAGAATTATAAGACAATAAAATGAAATAACTCAAAGGCAAGCTAAGATTTACTTGTGAGATAAGAATACAAAACCTTAATTAAAGAATAACTTAGTAAACAATAGGACTGACAGAGATTGGAGATGATTCTGTTTTTGTGATTGGAACTAATAAACAAATTAACTGATAATTTTTTTTATATTGTTACTATTAAAAATACATTTTTTTTATAAAACCAATAGAATAGCATACTACCATCAATGTCTAATGATTGAATACAGTTCTACTTGATATGTCATTAAATGTAATTAATAATAAATGCATTATGAAATCCTTAAAGTAAGACATATGAACAATAATTAAATCCCTTATCTAAGGAATATTTCTACAAACTTTTTTAAATGCCAACATTTCACACATCTTGTAGTCACCTGATAAAAAATTATTTTTCAACTTGTCAAAATTTTCATAACAAATACACTTTTTCGTAATTTAACCCCTATGTTAAGTATGTCAAAACTTATGTCAATTTTAAAAATGTTGGAATAAGGAGTCCATCTAATTTATTCAACTTTTTCACCATCAACTTTAAGTTCCTTCAACTTTAGTATCACACCATCCTTTAAATCTATATTTCCACTCTTGTTATCTTCTTCAGGTGATCTATCCACACTCTTAGGTTCTGGGGTGTCGGTGTCTTCGCTTCTGGTGATACTACTTTCATCATCTGATGATTGATCTTCGGTGTACAGGCTGCACTTTGTTCTGACTATTTCTTGGGCCTCAGTAAACTTAGCCTTCCATAGTTCAGCATCTATAAAAACATATGAGTTAGAAGAGTGGTAGTAGTAGGGTGCTACTTTACCGCAACTCCACAACTAGCGCGTATTTTGCGTGAGTTGAGTTATTTGAGCAACACACATCTTAACCTTAACTGTTAATGATACATTTTGAATTTTGTTGAACTGTAGCTTATTCTTTACCCTAGAGTTTTAACTGATTACACACACTCTTGGTTTGGACATACAGTTGACTAAATAAACACATGGTCTTATAAAACCGGATCATATCAACATATAATTTCTTGTTACCCTTGTTGTGGTAATTTACTGTTACTAATATGTTTTATATGATTTCTAACTCTATATGGCAATTGGTCATTTTTATTAAGATTGAGTCTATTCTGAGCCAGTAATACTAATTGCTTGTATTGTAAATTTCAATATTACACTAAACTAGTAAGAAGTATGAATTATTAAAAATAAAGTTACTTCAGTAGTTGCTACTCATTTTCCCTTTTATTCTATAAAAGGAAAAAAAACGTGCAGAACAGTAGCGGAAATGTTACCCACCCAATAAATCCTGAATACCTCAATGTTGCTTTAATAAGACATAATACATTCACACTGATAATAATGTACATTGTAAAAGAACATAAAATATTCCAAAATTAACTTAGTAATTAACAACTAGATGATAACAAAAAGTTGTGTAGTCAAGAGAAAATTAAAATAAATACATTATGATAATTTATACTATATATATTATATTCGTACAAAACCCCTTCACCAGCCATAAGTGGTGCAAAGACAGTGACAGCAACATTCACACCATGGCAAATGCTGTAAACAGGACAGCATAATTAAAATAATAAGAAAAGTAAGGACAGCTAGTGTGAGTCACTTAAGCATAGATACACACGACGTAAACAATAGAAAGAACACTCCAATTTGAATTCTTTCTAGTCTTCACTTTTGAACCACTTATCAACTGCTACTTTTTGTATATATATATAACACATTTTTAGTGAATACTTACTCTGTGGATTTCCAAACTTTATTGCAAGTAACTCCTGCTTACAAGTTTCATCTGCATAATCAGCAAATACCGACCAGTTGAAAGCCTTATCAGATCCACAGTGGATGTTCATCCTAATATCAGGTGTTATAAAGTGGTTCGCACACACTTTATGTGTTTTATCTCGTCTCATAACAACTCGAACTGTGTTGTTAGTTCTGTGTCTCAATAATTTTATATCTCCAGTGCCTCGCTCCTAAGGGCAAAAAAATATACAAATTGTAACTAACAATTAAACTATTTATTATAACGAGTACCAATTTTCTGAAGTCATTTATTTTATTCATAGGCAGAGATTATGGATTTCCATCTGGCACAATCCTGGCACACCAATTTGATTTGTTTTGTATATATGAAATCAATGAAACTAAAGTAAATGGCATTAACAGGAACTTAAAAACAGAAACAGATTAGTGATATACTAAAAAATTAAACCTATCCGTTAAGCATGTATGCATAGATGTGGACAAATGGAAATCTGTAATAACTGCCTACCCTCTCTGGATGTCGGGAGTGAGCACATTTTTATTTATTTTTGAAATTAAAAGTCATTGTGTCAAAGCAAATGGGAAGAAACTATTCTTTGTTAAAAATATGAGAAAAATACAAAGTTTGCTATTTTTACCTTCCATTCGTGGTCACCAGTGTCATATCTGTACAACCTAGCACGTATCTTGACCAGCTCCTCCTCATCTTCCTCATTAGTGTGAATATCCACAATAGGTAAAGATACAATGGGATCGAAGTGAGGATCGTGTTCTGGTGTTTCTACATCACCGCCCTCACTTTCACTGTTACGCCGCACGCTTTCTTCTTTCTGTACATAACAATTTAAAACAACAAACGTTACAATTTAAATTTTAAGTAGGTACTAAAACTACATTTCAACCAAATTGAAGAGCGAATAAATAGTTTACCAGTGAAGACATCGTTAGCCACAAAGGAAAAGTGTTTACTTTCTTTTTATAATGCTTTTCAAAAATACAAATGTACAAAAGAAAAGAAACAAACTTGGGTTAAGTTAACGAAACACAGATTATAAAAATGTAGTTAGCTTTCGTAAAATTCTTAAAGGATTTTTAAGATTTGCGTTGTAATTGGCTGTAGTTGTAGATTATAGTCATAAATTAGATTTGAAAAAAATCACGATTTTTTTACAAAATCTATGCATGAACAGAAAGAATTCATATATTAAAGAAGAAAAATACGAAATCACTATCGACCGACATAAAATGTTTTCACATTAGGGACTAAAGATAGGGACCAGGGTTGTTCAGCTATGACAGTTGAGATTATTCTTCTTTAGATCTTTGTAGTGCATTTAGTTGCGGATCGTGCCATCGCCGTTCATCATTATGCTTACTCTTTCGGCCTTTTGTCAATGATTCCTTCAACTGACAATGTGACTAGCCCGATTATAATGTGCCTGCCCGTACAATCGGTCGGTGATATATTCATACGTGTATAGACAGGCCAAAATAATTAACGATATATTACAAGTGTTCAAGTCCCGAATAAATTCATGCTACCAATTTTTTTTTACCTGTTGTATTCATACGTTTATAAATTTTCGATACATATTATAAACACTCGATTGTTTCACGGAAACACGGATAAGTATCTGTGCATCTGTTATTGAGGTAATCCAGGATTCTCAATGTTAAATAACAATAAGGAAATAGTAAGAATAAATTTCGTTTGTTTTTTGTTAAAAAGATATAAATATTATTTTACAAAAGTTTTTATGATTTGTCCGAAAAGCTAATAGTTTTGCCTTAAAAAGAATCGTTGACCTTCAGAAAAGTCCGCTATATTGATTAGTGGTTATATATGCTTATATTTTGTTTGTGATTTATAATATATGAACGTATGAACTGATGTATGCTCGGCTCTTGGTTCATTTGGTTGGTTTGGATTTGATTCCATTAGAGGATTCCAGGAGCTCGAGTGTTCAGGTCCGGCTACCACCAGAGTCGAGTGGACGCATGTAAAATCGGCAACACTACCCAGTAAGAGTTTAGATAAATTTTAGTATAAACTCTTTTTTTTTTAATCTAAAAATGTGTTTGTTAGCGATTCTAACATTTTCCGGTAGAAGTCAATGACCAATAGTATAAATTCATCTCGACCTATTTATGAATATATTTTGGGAATAAGAAATCTTTCTACTAATATCTACTTTACTTACGGTATGGAAATAGTTACTTGTATTTACGTCGTAATAAATCTATATGGTTGTACTTTATTTGATCCATTAGCGAAAATACGAATAAAACAACCTGATGGTAAGCGCTTACACAGTACAATACGATATAAAATATTTTGAGGCAAATCCAGCTGGATTTTGTAATAAAATATCCTTTTATATTAATAACAATAAGTCTTTAACCCGGGGGATTTATTGCTCTTTTCGCCAGACAATAATGCTTGACGGCAGAAAGAGATGCCTATGTACTCCCAACCTTAATGGCCACCTTGCAAAGCAAGTTTCCGCCCACTGGTTAAATAGATAGGGGATAGAATATTTGTTATCTTCGAGTTAGAGTTTTGAGGGAATCCATTTACATAGTGATGGGAGATGATCTGACCTCCCCTAATAAGTGTAGACTTATTTATTACAAGTCCACTACTGGTAATAAATAAGTCTGCTATGTGTAGAGCCTGAGCATAATTTAGAAAAGACAAAACCCTTGCTGTATGATATAAACTCTCAAAGCACTCATCAATTACTACTACTTCCCTGACAATCTGCAAACCTAAAAATGGCGGTTTTTATGTAGTATACATATGTTGTAAACAGCAAAAAAAATGTTTTTATATTTTTGGGCACAAAAACTTTATTTTAGACAAGCATGCAAAACATTGGAAAAATGATAACAGAACAGCTGCGAAATCCCAACGAATTGGATATTAACCTTCGAATGGAATTTGGTCCATTTGTGACTGTACATAAGTGGGAACGCATGTCGGAGTGTTATGAGTTTGTAGGTGCCAGGTAAATACTTTTTCAATTGTTATTGGAAATAATATAGAGAGTCTTAACTTAATATTGGATAATTAATACACAAATACTTAATAATGTTTGTCTTAAAGCTGTTGCAAACCACTAACTTACAGATTACAAGTTTGAGGTAAAGGTGTATATACTTCTGGGTTTCTTATGATAAGTAAGGCACTGCAGACCCATACCATTTAAATTATTTGCCTCTCATCACCTCTCCTTCTCTAATTAATGCCAATAAAATGGCTACGCATATAAAACCATTCTCCTTGTTGTTACTTGATTGCTACTGACTAATTTGTCTCCTTGTATATACATAATAAATAAAATAGTAAAAAGGTCTTCGCACCACCAAGGTGACACTGACATCTATCCCTGTTGTAGATAAGTGTTCCCCGAATCATATGTATTCTGTTCTGTTACCTAGGATAGGATAAAGCTTTCCCTCAACCTATAATTATACTACACAAGTGCTTAAACAATGTTTATGTACTTTTATATAAACTTAGTTGAAATATTTTCAGACGAAGCAAGCACACAGCAGTAGCATATAAAGATGCTATCTATGTTTTTGGTGGTGATAATGGAAAATCCATGCTCAACGATCTAATTAGGTTTGATATCAAAGAAATGTCCTGGACTAAGACAGGCTGCATGGGTACTCCCCCAGCACCAAGATATCATCATTCTGCTGTGGTAAGTACAAAAACAGCTCTCTTTATTTTCTTTAGGTATATTAGGCAACAAAAAAGCAAAGGTAAGTAATACCATATTTAGCCCATGACAACTACATTACCATGTACTTGGAATTAACTGTAAAATTGATCTATACCAGAGAGTCCCAACATATGGGTTGTGACTCACCAGTGGGCTTCAAACAAATTTGGCATAGTAACTAAGATGTATGATGTGACCAAAGCCAGACAGTCATTGACTGATTGTGTGTGGCTTTTGTGTATATCTTTGTACATATAGTCCTCAGGATATATACTTTGTTAGGTTGGCCTCCTCAATATTGACTTCTGTAGAGTTGGTCATTAGTTTTGTTTTATTTATACAGCTTTTTACCACTAAATCATTGACCATGTGCTCTAGTTAATTAGGATCTTCTTCTAGTAGGGCTGTTCTATTGGTTGCTTTTTGTCTAAGACCTTTGCTATTACATCCAGGATTACTACTGTGAAAATCTTGTACTCATTGCTAGGTCGCCTTTATCACTTTTCTCGTGAAGGAGAATGATATGAATGTCCGAAATGCTGATGGCCACCTTCTCACATAAAAAGAGCATCGCTGGTTTAGGAGTGTGAGTGTATATACATGTTTTTTTAAATTATGAAATTACTCCACTTAAACAAACTTCAACGTGCCAACATAATGGGGATTGTTCAATCAAGGCAAAGCAATTATCAATCTTTTATATATATTTATATGTATATATATTGTATATATATATATATATATATATATATATATATAATGTATAAATTGTATCAACAGCATAGATATCCTTTATTTAATGTTACTAATATTGGTTTTCCAGGTTCATATGTCATCTATGTTTGTTTTTGGGGGTTATACTGGAGATATTCTTGCCAATTCTAACCTAACCAATAAGAATGACCTATTCGAATACAAGTTTCCTAGCGCCCAGTGGGTGCAGTGGAGGTTTACTGGCCCGTAAGTATTTTATTTATTCACGAGTTATAGGACGAGAGAGTTCTGGAATGGTGATCATGTACAGAACAGTGGAACATGAACCTACTGAAGAGATGAGATACTAGAACTAGAATAGTTGAACTGATGTTAAATGAATAACTCACGGTCATGGTTGCGGGAGTCCCGTTTATGAGGGCGGATAGGGGCTGGTTTTTGTGGGGATTCATGGGGACACGTCTACAACGTCAGGTGAAGGCAAAAGTAAAGGAGGAAAGTACCAAAACCAAAACAAAACATTTTTCTCTGCTAATACAAAATAACGAGAAGTTCTGACAAAACTAGACAAAAGGTGTGCCTAAATAAAAATATATTAGCTTTCCGACAGACACCCATTAACCTTAATCTGTATATGTTTTGGCTGGAAGTCAAAAATACTGTATTACTTAGAAACTATTAAGAAAAGAACTAGTCTTATTGTGAAAAGTTGGACAGTTAGTGGATGTTCTTGGTAGGTGAAAAGTTGGATATGCTACGTGGATATTGTTGTCAGGGAGCCCGTGCCAAGGTCAGCGCATGGTGCAGCAGTGTACGACGACAAGCTTTGGATCTTCGCGGGCTACGACGGCAACGCGCGCCTCAATGATATGTGGACGGTCAATTTGGCTGTGAGTATATTACTAGTTAAATATTTCTACAATGTATTTATTATTACGCCAGTGATCTTTTAAATATGTGATCTGTTCATTTACTTTATAGGTTTTGACGTCTTATTTTCTTTCTTTCTGATATTGCCTTGATAACTCAAGTTCGCGATCGCCCTGACCTTTCGCCACGGATACCACGTTGTTTAGAAAGATCACTGTTATGTATGTTCTTTTTAATGTTTGTTTTTTGTTTGACGGCTAGTGCTTGTTGTGTTGTCCCGGTTTTTTTTACTTAGATCCGACCAGTACTTTTTGAGTTATTCTTAATAATGCGTAATATGACAAAGTTGAGTTTTACTTTCTTGGCTTACGTAGGCTAAACTATAAGACTTACATTAAAATTATGTATGAAAGAATTGTAGCTCTTTAAATATGCTAAATAAGAGTCCGCGATGACATATATCTTCTATTTTTTATTATTATCATTTTTTTAAGAAACATTAATTAAAAGGCATACGCCACTTACTACGCTATTATTCGTGTTCGGTATGAATCCTCATCCATTTAAATGTGTTGATTACCAAGGGAATTTAATGTAGATTATAATTCCCTTGTAAACTAGAACAGTAAGTATATCATTCTGAGCAATGGTTTAGAAGATATCAAAAGATTAAAATATGCGCAACTGAAAGATGCAATAACACTTGACCAAGAAAAAGATAACACTAACCCAAAGGAACACACTAAATATGTGCTGAGACCAAAATTCGTTTTTTTTCATGTAAACCTCATTTTCGAAAGCCTATTTTTGATTTCTGTACTACTTTGTGTTGAAATGGACCTGAAAGTAGATAGAATAGCACTACTGGAACGCAGAACGGAAAGCAGAGATTCAAAGTAAGGTTTGCCATTGGGTATCATCCCGGCACAGCTCTCTCGCGTGTTCTAAATTTATACATATACGAATACACGCTTGTCGGTTACGCGTATCCTTAAAAACGCCTTTCTTTTAAAAATTATTTCAATCTTGTTGCGATGTGTGCAGGGTGAGAACCGTCAATGGGAGCGTGTAGTACAGAAGGGGCAGTGCCCGCCCACGTGCTGCAACTTCCCGGTGGCGGTGGCGCGCGGCAAGATGTACGTGTTTAGCGGACAAAGTGGCGCCAAGATCACCAACGCGCTCTTCCAGTTCGACTTCGAGTCACACACGTGGGAATATTATTTTCTTATACTTTATATTAGTTATTTCATAATTTTGTCTGAATTACTTTATTCTATTCTATTACTACTTTTCCGCAACTCCACGAATTGCGCGTACTTTGCTTGTGGCCGGGATTTGAATCACTCCAGCCATGGTGGGCCACGAGAAGACAACAGATAGGGACGATGTAGACAGAAGAGCAAGAAAGTATGCAAAAGGAACAGGCCCTTGGCAACTTTTAGATAACCCGTCGGTCTTCCGTGAGATCGTACTTTCTCGCGGGAGCCGGCCGGCACGTGCATGCTCACGAAGAGGAAAGATTTTAATATTTGTTCCGGATAAACTTCAATATTACCAAACAGAATTTAAAAATTATTTTCTTTAAGGAAAGTTCTTCTGTCAGTGATTACAACTAGGCTTTATCTTGTTCGTTTAGTTATTGTTTTATGTATTTTTACACTGGAGAATCCGGGAAGGAAGTTTAATAATAAATACAGTAGTATATACAGTTATGTGTGTATACTAAAGATGGAGTCGTATCTGCACGGAGCATCTGCTGCGGAGCGCGGGCCCGGCGCCAGCGCGGCGCTACGGGCACACGATGCTGGCGCACAACCGACACCTGTACGTGTTCGGCGGCGCCGCGGACAGCACCATGCCCTCTGACGTCTACTGCTTCGACCTTGACACGCAGATGTGGTACGTGCACAACAATACTCATATCACATGTCATATATTTTTAAAATATCCGTTCTGTTATCTCTCTCTCGTGATTATTATTATAAGATTAAAAACATATGTGATGTAGAAGCCAAGAGCCGTAGTGAGCGGAAATCGGAAAATATAACCTTTCATTTGTAAGTACGATTTCCAATATATTAATTTATTGATTGAAGTGATTTACGTTGCCACTAACGATGACAACAATGGGAATAATGTTTAAATTTGTTATCACGTAATTATTAGTGCATGCCCTTAATCGACGCGGCCAGTCATCGATGGCAGTACGCCCCAAATTTATATCTATTTCTGTCGCTGCAATTCCAAATTCTGATGAAGGTTGCGCAGAAATTCTCCTCCAAATGTCGCCATATCTTGTAGTCCAGTGGGCTTAAATCTCGACTATAAGAGGGCCAGTCTTCATGCCCGATAAAGTTGATTCCATAGGCGGTCAACTAGTTTTGCGTGCTTCATACACTACGAGCTGGAACAGTCATGTTGGAATACCCAATGTCTGTTTTCGAACATTGTTCGAGAAAGAGGTGATGATTCCTCTATGTTGGTAAGGACGGTATTTTGGTACACCACGGCACTGGTTTTCACACCTTTTTCACAAAAAAACACCTCAGTTAACGAGCCGGTTGGCGTGGTTTGTAAGATACTTGCTTTTCACGCCGCAGGTCGTGGGTGCGATTCCCACCCAGGACAGACATTTGTGTGCATGAACATGTCTATTTGTCCTGAGTCTGGGTGTAATTATCTATTTAAGTATGGATTTACAAAACAAAAGTAGTATATGTAGTATATCAGTTATCTGGTTGCCATAGCACAAGCTCTGCTTAGTTTGGGATCAGGTGGCCGTGTGGGAATATGTCCCAGGATATTATTATTAGTTAAGCATGAATATGAGACTCTAAGCCAAACTATGAGTGACGAAGGATAATGCCCTCGTTGAACCCTCGGAATGTGTGAGCTGGCTTCTTCACTGCTGGGGGCATACATCTTATCATTTTGTTTATTGTAACGTTCTTCGGTGGTCAAAATTGATGGAAATGATAGCTGCTGTCCTAACTCTGCGAGGTAGGTCAGTCCTCTTACGATCTTCGAAGTTTGTATCTTCAGTGTATCGTTTGATAGTGCGATAAACAAACCGCGGTGTTATTATCGCGACAACAGCGGTGTAACGCGATAACCGCGAGTCCATCTTCCTTCTTCGACCACTCCATATTTGGTAATGAATGAAAATGAATTCCTTCTGCGGTTTTGCAGAGAGGTAACTCTCGATCCGCCAACTAACCCGAATTACTACTGCCCAGTTGCCCTTACTCTGTCGAAGCCTGCCCTTATAAAAAACGATTCCGTGTCGTTATCAACTGAAGTTAGTCGCTGTCCACATTGTTCGTCAAATCTATTTCCATGCTACTAGCATCATCTACACTTCGTACCATTGAATCAAATGTTACAGGGCAATGATCCAGCCGGCGCTTGAGTCTCAGATACCTTCTGGACGACTGTTTCACGCGGGCGCGGTGGTGGGTGACGCGATGTACATCTTCGGCGGTACAGTCGACAACAATGTACGCAGCGGCGAGCTGTATCGCTTCCAGGTACTTCAAAATCATCAAATCAATCATTCAGTTTTAATTATTTATGGATGTGTGTCATGTACATACACTCTATTGCACTCGACGATATATATATATATATATATATATATATATATATATATATATATATATATATATATATATACATAAATAAAATGCACAAGAAAAAATCAAAAGTAAAGTAGCGACTTACAGTAGAAAAGAAATGGTTCAGTAACAAGATATATTTATGTGTATTTTTTTCTGTCTACAGCGGTACAATAGGTATCAAACCAATTCGTCTTACCGTGGGTTTCCACTGGCACACAAGGTTTCCCTCTATATAACAACATGTCTTACATAACATTCACATGTTACAATTGTTGTTGACAGTGTAAACGCACAGTTGGATACTTTAAGGTAACATTAGACAGAAAAAAATACACATAAATATATCTTGTTACTGAACCATTTCTTTTCTACTGTAAGTCGCTACTTTACTTTTGATTTTTTCTTGTGCATTTTATTTATGTATATATATATATATATATATATATATATATATATCGTCGAGTGCAATAGAGTGTATGTACATGACACACTTCCATAAAAACCGAACTCTCGGCTCTTCTGATGTTTGTAGATGGTATATTTTATTTCGTCCACATTCGCCGTCATTAGTTACTTCAAAATGTTTCTTGTGTATCATAATTGTTTAAAATGAATGGTTACAAAATAATTTCCATTGTAGTTGTCCAACTATCCGCGCTGCACGCTGCACGAAGACCTGGGGCGCATTATGCGCTCGGAGCAGTTCTGCGACGTGATCCTTTTAGTGGGGGATGAGGATTCCCCCACGGCTATGCTTGCGCACCAGGCATTACTCGCCGCGCGCTCCACTTGCCTGCGCGACAAGATCATGTATGTGTACTACAAACACCTCACATTATACATTGCATAACATATATAACTTTAACCTTTCGTGGTTTTTTCTAATATGAGGTTTGTAAGAGAGGGGATTACTTACCACGATTAGCCTTTTTGAACTCCCGATATTTCGGCACTTCGATATTTATTCAACTTTACTCTTCCATACCAACATCAAGACTGTCAAAGCATCTTTAATTCTATTCCTAAAATTTATTTCAGTCTGGACATCTGAGCGATGACTTTATTAAGCATTTGCCTTCTACCATGAAATATATATATATTAAAAAAGTAATCTCTCCAACAGGGAAGCTCGTGAAGCGCGAGCCGCCTCAGTCGAAGCGAAACCTGTGGAGCCGTACAACCACAAAGAGAAGCCGGATCTGGTCATCCGCCTGCCTGAAGCCAAGCCTGAAGCCTTTCGCATGGTCCTCACTTATATCTACACGGATAGGATCGATCCAACCGAAAGACGTTAGTACGACTAAGTAATGATTTATAGATAAATAATAAAGGCCCTGCTAAATTATGTTAGGGTTGCGTGGAATGCCAACCCCCTTAATGTCTTCCTCCCCGCACCACCGTTCTTGTAGCGAGTGACGAAGCACACTATTTTTGATAGTCTTTTCAGATACACAGAGACAGAGACACGTGTGCTCGTTAACCGTTTTTCATCGACTAAGTAAGAAAAAGGAGAACAGAAAATAGGGAGAGTATTCATAGTGTATCATAGGGTCTAAAGAGATGCTCCTCTGCCAAATCTTTCTAACGGGATGGCTGGGTTCCCTGTTAGGTCTGATTCTTTTTACAATCTCCACAGCTGATCTACCTACGAAAATAAGACACTGCAAGTACCATCTTTACGCGGACGACACGCAAATCTACTACTCTGTCGACAGCAGAAATACACACGAAGCCACTGCCAAAATTAACGAGTACCTAAGGAATGTTCACACTTGGTCCCAAAAAAAAAATTATTACTTCTAAACCCAAATAAGTCTTGGTTATATTCTTTGGGACCAAAAATCAAATAAAAAACGCACTAGATCTTGTAACTCATAGCATTTGACACCATTGCATCTCATAGCAATTGAAAGAGCGACATGTGCGCGTAATTTGTGTCTGATAATGGACGAAGAACAGAAGTATGCCGAACATGTTAATAACAAAATTAAGGCCTTTTTGCAAGCTAAAAACCCTATATATAATCAAACCATACAGTCAAGAAGAATTGCGGATACTGCTCTGTGAATCCTTGGTCCTGTCTCAACTCAATTACGGCAGCACAATCTACGGCCCACGTCCCAACAACTCAGCAAGTAAGGGCTATACAAAGATTGCAAAATGCAAGCGTTGGATTCTTCTTTAACATGCTAGAAAGAGAATGTAGCACTCCATACCTGAATAGGAAAGGTTTGCTCAACATTGAAGCAAGAAGAAAGCTTTTGTATGCGAGTGCGAGTAATGAAAAACTCGCATGGAAAAGAAATTTCCTGCACACAAGCCGCCACGCAGTGTACAATTTGCTGAAAATACCCAAGCATAACTCAGCTCGACATGAAGGATGTTTTCTGCAACAAGAATATGGAATGATCGCCCTACTCCCGATAGCTTTAAACGGAAATATAAGTTAGCACTGCTGAAGCGTCAACTTAATCATACAATACACGTACCCACACAAAACACACACACACACGAGCGCGCCGTAAGAGGAGGATTGTCATTTTTGTTAATACAAATTGTTCTTTGTTAACGATTCTATTTAGCTGCCCTGCTCGTTTGGGTCAAATCTAGTTATTGGGATTGCACCCGCTTCCCACTTGGCTAATCTTTTATTCTTAAGTTTATAACTAGTGAATAGCCACCCTCGACTGTTTATTCTCCCTCTTACATCTTGGGAAGGGAAGGTGAAATCCAGCTTTTGACATCACTGTTATAAAATGTACAGCTGTGTTGTGTAATTCTGGTCTTTTCTGTGGCAATACAAAGGTTATTTATTTATTTAATATGATATATAAATCAGTGTTGTAAGAAATGCAATAGTCCGGGGGAGTACCACGATCTCGCAAAAGACTATCGTAAAGTAAGAGATTCTCATTCTTCCGCATTTTGTATGTTAAGTGAGGTGCCGTAGACTTCATCACCTTCCCATTGCATCTCCTGGGTCCTATTTCTGTGCTACTTATTGTTTTCGTGCTTTGTTGATATTAACTTCAAGCCATACATAGTCAAGAGGTTTGTATGCCTTTGTTCAGTGACAGAAGAGAGCCCCGCGTCCGACGACACGATCCAGCTGGTGATGGAAGTATTCCGCCTGTCGCTGCGACTGGACATCCCGCGGCTCTGCGGCCTGTGCGCCAAGTTCCTGCGCGGCAACCTCTGCCTCCGCAACGTGCTCAAAGCACTGCACGCCTCGCACGTCTCCAACCTGAGCTGCATCAAGGAGTTCTGCTTACGGTCAGTACATATGGTAGCGCCAGCAGCTGTATCAGAGTATCACGACCTCATAGGATACAGTCGTAAAGTTCAGGTATGCATGCATACCTATTGTTTGATGAATGAGGTACTGCAGTTTCTACCCTTCTTCCAACTGCGGCAAGGCATCAGTAACGGCATGATCATACGTACAGAATAAAGCCACTAGACAATACTCGGCCTATTAGGTAAACTGAGGAACAAGTTACTATGTCGCTGCCTTTTAATTTATTTAGTACATCCACATGATATATATATCACACTTACAATTAACTATAACTTAGAATTAAAGTCTTATATGTATGGAAACAACGGTGTACATATCATTTACAAGAGTACAGTACAGAGTACTTTAGTAATTTAATATATTTTTTTTATAATATTAATTTAAATTTAACAATTTCTTTACTTATATAATAACTAATGATCCGCCCCGGCTTCGCCCGGGTAGCCGTTTCGGTATCTATACCGAACATCGTCTTTTACGACGAGCATGTATGCATAGAAGTATGGATGTAGAAAAAGCGAGAGAGGTATGCCAGGATCGCCCCAAATATAAATCCATAATCTCTGCGTACCCCTCTTGGTTATGGGTGTGAGTGCTTTTTTAAGAGTAGGTAGGCAGTGTGAAAGAAGAAAGAGAGGGGATAAAATCCATAGAGAATCGTAGGAGGAAATATTGGGACACCTGATTCGACACGACGATCTTTTAACCACAATTGTTGAAGTGAAGAGGAAGAAAGGAAGACAGGAGATTATTCACGCAACAATTAAAAGAAAAAGCAGACTTCGTATCGTATCAGGAAGTCAAGAGGAGGGCACACTACAGAGAAGACTGCTTCAGCAACAAAAGCGGAACTTCTCTTAAAATTAATAAAAAAAAATTAATGTTTATTCAATGTTAAATGAGGAATTATTTAATGAATGTTTCATATTGAATCATTCTCTAAACTTTATTGATATCTTTTTAGTTTCATCGTAAAGGACTACAACTTCACGCCGATCGTGATGTCGAGCGAGTTCGAGGAGATTGACCGCAACCTGATGGTGGAGATCATCCGGCGGCGCCTGCTGCCGCCATCGCCCAAGGCATCCGGCGGGGACCCCTCGGATGGAAATTCGGGTAATGCACATGTTTTACACACAACAATATTTGAGTGAAAACCAACCCAACTCATAAACATCCCAACTTACTTAACCCAATTAACTCATAAACACCCAAAGCAGACAGGACAGTAGAAGGTAAAAAAGTAAAGTAAACTAAAAATAAAAACTTTTAAAAGTACCACTAAAAACTTTCACAAGGCAAGTTTTACTGATAGACCGACTGTTGACCTAATCTATATATATAAAATTCTCCTGTCACGATGTTAGTTGCCATACTCCTCCGAAACGGCTTAACCGATTTCAATGAAATTTTGCATATACATTCGGTAGGTCTGAGAAAAGGTTTTTATCTATATCTATATAATATTATAAATGTGAATGTAAGTTTGTTTGTTACGCTTTCACGCGAAAACTACTCAACCGATCATCATGAAACTTTGTACACATATTCTTGGAGGTATTAGGAGTAACATGGGATACTTTTTATGAAAAAAAGCGAAGTATGTATGTTCCCTTTAGACTCTGAAACGGCCTGACTGATTTCGATGAAATTTACAGGGATTGTCCAGATTCGCACAGCGGGTGTTCCTGTGTTTGGTAGCGATCGGATCAACATCATAGTACCCGGGCGCAGCCGGGGCGGGTCACTAGTATAATATATATTCTTCAGTGGTAGAGTCCGCATCTAGCTTTTGCTGGAGCACGAATGGCCCGCTCGCCCGGTGAAATACCACAACCACACGAAAGACAGGCGTGAAGTGGAAGCAATTCCGCGTTTCGTCTGATATGTGTGTGTGTGCCGGAGGCCAACCCCCAACCAACCAACCCCTAACAGCATGGAAGTTGGATCTAAAAATAAACTACCCCAGGGGGGTACCGATACCACTGGTATTGGAGAATCCCCCTCCGCGCGTTTACGCCTGAACTCCCGCTTGGAGTCTGGGCGTGGGCGCGCGGGCTGCCCCGCGTATTCTGGGGGGGGGCACCATCCCACTCGGTGCTGGAGCTCGGGGCAAACGCAGGCAGCACCTCGCGGTATCCCCTACCATGTTCGCCGTTGACTTCTGCAACATCAGGGGACTCCACTTTAACTTGGAGGCCGTCCACTTCCACCTACGGACGGCTAAGCCGGCCCTGCTTTTCCTCACTGAGACGCAGATATCCTCCCCGGCAGACACATCGTATCTATCCTGCCCGGGTTACAAATTGGAGCATTCCTTTTTGCCCCGGGCCCCGGGGTGTGCGTGTACGTCAGAGAGGATGTCTGCTCTCGTCGCCTCAGCCTTCTTGAAGGTAGGGACCTATCTACTTTGTGGCTGCGCGTAGATATCAAAGACCATCCGCGTGTCTACGCGTGCCTCTATAGGTCCCATAGCGGTAATGCCGAAATAGACCGACTCGTGGAGCAAGTCCAAATGGCTACAGATTCCGTTCTGGCACAGATTACATCCGCCGAGATCGTGGTACTTGGCGATTTCAATGCCCACCACGCCGATTGGCTTGGCTCACGTACCACCGATCACGCGGGGAGATATGTCCATGACTTTGCCTTGTCCTATGATCTGACGCAACTGGTTACATCGCCCACGCGAATTCCAGATGTGGAAGATCATACACCTTCCCTGTTGGACCTTCTGCTGACCTCACATCCGGACAGCTACTTGGTTTCCGTCGACGCCCCCCTGGGCTCGTCGGGCCACTGCTTGATCCGGACAAAAGTGCCTATCTCGCGTCGCCCACAGTTCAAACCGAATGGCCTCCGCCGAGTGTGGCACTACAGTTCGGCAGACTGGGATGAGATGCGGTCCTTTTTTACATCCTACCCATGGGAGCAAGTTTGCCTCAAGCTGGACGATCCCGATGCCGTTGCCGATTCTATCGCCGATGTGGTGATTCAGGGGATGGAACTATTTATTCCATCCTCTGTCGTGCCCATCGGAGGCAGTTCTCGTCCCTGGTTTGGTCAATCCTGCAAATTAGCAGCGCGCTACAAGCAGGATTGTTACCGAGCTTGGGCTGAGGCGTCAGCGGCTAGGGATGTAAATACCAGCCTGCTCAAAAAGAAGTACAACTCTGCCTCCAGGTCCTTCAAAAGAATTATTGCTAAGGCAAAGTCGGAACACGTGGCCAGCATTGGTGAGAGACTGGTACGCCTTCCTTCGGGAACTCGTGCGTTCTGGTCTCTCGCCAAGGCTGTCCAGGGGAATTTCTGTAAGCCGTCTTTACCATCTCTGCGCAGGGGAGATGACTCGTTAGCCCACACCGCAAATGAGAAGGCCGATCTTCTAGGCTCTCTTTTTGCGTCCAACTCGACTCTGGAGGATAATGGTAGTTCACCGCCGAATATCCAGTGCGGTGACACCTTCATGTTCGAGATCCAGTTTCGCCAGAGATCAGTGCGTAAAGTGCTGCAATCTCTGGACGTTCACAAGTCGAGTGGGCCTGACGGTATTCCTCCCATCGCGCTTAGGACATGCGCTCCTGAGTTGGCACCGGTTTTAACGCGCTTGTTCCGGTTCTCCTACTCCTTAGGCATTGTCCCGAAGTCATGGAAGACTGCCACAATCCACCCGATCCCAAAGAAAGGTGATAGCTCGGATCCGTCCAACTACAGGCCGATTGCCATTACCACCCTGTTCTCGAAAGTCATGGAAACGATCATCAATTGCCAGCTCATGAGGTATCTTGAGGAGCGCCAGCTGATTAGCGATCGTCAGTACGGCTTCCGTCAGCGTCGCTCAGCTGGTGACCTTCTTGCGTACCTCACGCATCGATGGTCGGTGGCAATTGAGGGCAAGGGAGAGGCCCTGGCGGTTAGTTTGGACGTGGCCAAGGCCTTTGATCGGGTGTGGCACAAAGCACTACTTTCGAAGTTGCCTTCCTACGGGCTGCCCGAGAAACTATGCGCCTGGATTTCCAGCTTTTTGGAGGGTCAGAGCATCAAGGTCGTTATCGACGGTGCATGCTCTGACCCGAAACCAATTAATGCTGGTGTCCCACGGGGCTGTGTACTGTCGCCCACCCTGTTTCTTCTGCATATCAATGACATGCTGCAAATTAGCAAAATCCATTGTTATGCAGATGATAGCACGTGTGCTGCACTGTACACGGCCCGCGCTAACGTTTCTCGGGCTTCTGCCGCTGAGAACCGGACCAAACTTGTGTCTGAAATGGAGATCCTATTAGGTGAAGTCTCGGATTGGGGTCGACAAAATCTTGTTGATTTCAATCCCAAAAAGACACAAGTCTGCGCCATTCGCGCCAAAAGAACCCTTTGTCGCGAATGTATGTTTTGAGGGCACTCCTCTGGTTGCCACAGCCAGCATCGGTATTCTCGGCGTTGACATATCGAGTGACGTTCAGTTTCGTGGTCACTTGGAAGACAAGGCCAAATTGGCCTCTAAAAAGCTGAGTGTACTCAGTAGAGCGAAGCAGTATTTCCAGCCGGGCCACCGCCTTCAGCTATATAAGGCGCAAGTTCGGCCCCACATGGAATACTGCTCGCATCTCTGGGCGGGAGCACCCCAATACCAGCTTCTTCCATTTGACCGCATACAACGGAGAGCGACTCGAATCGTCAACGACCGAGCTCTTACCGATCGCCTGCCACGCACAGCCACGTTGTGGAATGGTCTGTCCTCGGCGGTATTTCCAAACCAGTACGACTTGGGGTCCTTCAAGAAGCGAGCCTATCTTTTTCTAAAAGGCCGGCAACGCATCTGCAGTGCCTCTGGTGTTGCGGGTGTCCATGGGCGTCGTTGATCACCTGGGTGTTCCCGCCGCTCGTTTGCCCCCTTCTATTATAAAAAAAATATAAATGAAGCACGATATGCAAAATAGCCAAATACTATATTCCGACCCTGATCCCACTTTATGTCTGGACAGCACTAGTTTGGTCTTGCAGGTCCTTCTATCATATCATGTTTTTACCCCTTTCTTACTCATATCATAGTGCTTGTAAGTGGGGATGCGGGCAATTTGTTTTATTGAATACTAGTGATCCTAAGCTATAGATAACATACACATATACACACATCGCCTTTTATATACGTATATATAATAATAATAATAAGAAATCCTTTATTGCTGGAGATTTTTTTACAATATATGTATACTTATATATTATGAAACCTGAATGAAAAATGTATGTTAATTATTACAGTATTAGTTAGATTTTTTTTCCTGAACCGAGAACTGTTAGCATGTGTCTTTAACGTACAGCTTCTAAATATTTCCTCTAAAGACTTATTTTCTTGTCTATCCCTAGCTTTTCTATTCCACAACCGACCTGCTACTTTTTTGATATCGTCTTCCCATCGCTTAACCTGTCTTCCCTTGTGTCTTTTCCGTATCGAGGGTACCAAGCGGTTACCATCCTTGACCATTTTTCTTTTTTTCTCTCATCACGTGTCCTGACCAACGCCATTTTAATTTTCTTACTGTGGTAGTAACATTTTTAAATTTTGTTTTACTTTTCTATATTGTAGTGTTATTTTGTCTTTAAGCCTTACTCCTAGGATTCTCTCAATAGCATTTTGACAAACATTTAATCTCTTGATTGAGAACTCTGGACCTGAATTTTCTATTTTAATTATAGATATGCAATTCGGATTTAGTTTTTGTAAGATTCTAATATATTTATTTTTAACTCCTTGGGGCATAAATTCATTCTTTAGAGGGTATTGGTATCTTTCTCCCACGGCGGCCATTATTTGCATATGCCAGAGTATTTGCGCTAAGTTTGGCTAATTTGTAGTTTGCATATATATATATAATACGTATATATATATATAATCTATCACAGTGCCAAATTTCATCCAGATCCATTCATTCGTTTTTGCGTGAAAGAGTAAGAAGCTTCCATACATACAAACAGTTGCATTTATAATATTAGTGTAGATTTCCTGACCCTTTAATAAGTGTATCTATAACAGGTACAACGCTGGAACAGGACTTGAGCGTGTTCCTGACCGCCGGCGCTGAGTTGAGCGACGTGACGCTGCGTGTGGGCAGCGTGTCGCGCCCCGCGCACCGGTCCATACTCGTTGCGCGCGCAGCCTACTTCGAGGCAATGTTTCGATCCTTCTCGCCAAGGAACAACATCGTCAATGTGAGTACAATCACACGCAACCGACAACTACTTCGTAATTTAGTTTTTATACCACATAAGCACTTGGGAAACGTTCTATGCTTTACTTGAAGTTGTTTTGTTTAATGAAGTAGTTGAGGATATATGAAAAGAACGGTCATATTTATATTTATATAAAACCCTGATTACTTTCAGACGACAACTAACATATTGAATCGGAAGTATAATAATTAACTTTTAATTATTATTTGTTCAAAGTTGTAGTAAAATCAAATAATATCTTTCCAACTTGACTCATTTTTCTTCCTTTCAGATACAAATATGCGACTCAGTTCCGTCGGAGCCGGCGTTCGACTCTTTGCTGCGCTACATATACTATGGCGAGACCAACATGCCCACGGAGGATTCCCTGTACCTCTTCCAAGCTCCCATTTACTACGGTGAGTTTACCATACAATATACAGCAACTGTAAATGCAATTCACCAATATACTTTTCATATACATAGAAATTCGCAGCGTAGATACATTATCTCTCTCTATCCACCTAATAGGCGTCCACCACTGCTAATAGGTCCTCCATTGATCGCCACAAAGATCGGTCCCCTGCTATATCATCCAGTGCACTCCCGCAACCTTGACCGGATCACCTTCTGGGCGGCTCCCTCAGCCTACCTTCTTTATGTCGATCTGAACGTGTTTGTTAGTAAACAATGTTTTACGTATGCGCTAAAATAAGTTAACTTGTTTATAACAGCAGGAATAAATGCGTATAATTTAGCTTTACTTAATGTATACTTTCTTTCTTCTTTTACCTTTGTGTTAATAGGATCGTTGTGTCGTATTGATTTGGATTTTCGACTATTTAATTTATATTATTATTCGTGAATAGGCTGTTACTAAATGAGTGCCAACCATCTTTCGACCACCTCGCAACATAAGATAGGTATATAATATAGATCAGATGGGAGCATGAGCTCAAGCGCGGGTTTGTTAATATGAAAAAATATTAGTTATTATAATATAATGGCAGGCTTTACCAACAACCGTTTGCAAGTGTTTTGCAAGCACAACTTGCAGACCAACGTGTCCCCGGACAACGTGCTGGCAATCCTGCAGGCTGCGGACCGAATGCACGCCACTGACATCAAAGAGTACGCGCTCAGGATGATCGCTCACCAGTTCTCTGTGGTGAGTCGCAATGTACGTAAGGTATATGTATATGTGTTTGTATGTTCCCGAGACGTTTCTAGACTAGTGTTCACAGATATACGACACGTTGCGCTTGTGTAATTACTGTGAATAAGCGCGTAGCGTGACGTCGCTCTGCAAGCACATTCTGAAAGGACTGTCCTACTCTCGCGCGCGGTCATTATGAGTATAAAGGTGGCAGTTATTTTGTTTTTGATATTCTTTAAAAATGTAGCTTAGTGTTTTTTTTGCATTTGATCTGATTTACCGGTCTCAGAAGCAATAATATGGTAAAGTACATGCTACATATGTATAACTTTTTTTTAATGTAGTCTACCAAACCTATCTAAAACTTGAGTGGATTAAATATTTTAAAATTATTGCATTTCCGACCAAAATCAGTTAATTTTAAACATACTGTATAGTAAAATTACATCAGTGAAGATGCCAGCTTTAGTTAACCGATGTATGCGCCTACAACCACAATGGACTTCTTTGTTATTTTACTTTAGGTCAAGAATCCTTCCTGACCTAGAATGTGAGAATTATCGAAAAGTACAATCCGTATTAGACAAAACAGGGTAGTTAACAACGTGTTTCTCGACAACTTAGTATTGTAATGGTTTAGTACCTAGAGCGATCACCGAACTTCCCGCGAGTTTTGCATGTTTTAAAAGCTTTGCTTTTGTTTCTGATACATAACAAATGCATGACGCCTGACGATTCATCCTCCATGCCCTTTACATCTCTGTTTTTTTTACGTTTACATTTTAACAGTGTTGCGACATCTGTTGCACGAATGGGACGGCTCGACCGGTGAAATAATACGACATCAAAGAAGATAAGCGTAAAGTAGAAGTATTTTATACTTCTGCGTTTCGTCTGATGACAGAGATCCCGGAGTACTGGTGTCAGTCCCTTCCCATTGTTTGCTACAAAGGAAAGGATGGGAAGAAGGAAAGGAAGAGGATTGGACGAGGAGGGGATGAATAGGAGAAATATCCTTTTTTCTCTGTCCTGGTACATCAGGTGCTCGTTCGCCGCCTTCTTCCATAAAACTACCCCCCCCCCAATCATTAGTATTCTCCCGCATACAGTATCATATTTATTGTTTCACAGGTGGCTCGTCAAGAGGCCATCAAGAATCTGGCTCAGCCACTTCTGGTTGACATTGTGTTAACCTTGGCTGAAGAAGGTAAGTTCGAAACTCCTGCGCAGACGCAACCCAGGTCTGTCATTGCTCCTTCCACGTCAGCTGAACCCATCATCTAAGTACCAGGAAGATATGCACCAATGCTGCAAAGTGTTTAAAATAGAAAGGTGCTGGTTTAAATCCGGTTTATTCAGAGAGTTTATTATTAAATCTTAAAATTTTAAAGATATTGTTCAAAGCAAAACACAGTATTTGTTCAAGGTCCGATTTTTTTATGTAGTATCGATACTTTGATATCGATATTGACATCATCCCTTACTGCATATAGTCTATGGTCGAATAGAATAGAGTGCGAAACATCTGGAGGTATACTTATAATACGTATCCAAATGGCGCATGTTCGTTCATTCCATTATGATTAACGAAGCATTATAAATCTTTTAATTACCAAAGATATTTTTTTAAATACTGTAGACGAAATCATAATAATGCATTTAATTGTTAAATGTTATTATAATATTTTATGACATGTCAATGTTATTCTTAGAAACTATAAACTGTTTTTTTTGTAGATTTTACGGTAATCTTTATGAACATCTGAATGTTAGTTGTAGAAATTAAGCTGTTATTCGATTTAATGTTAAAGTAGTAGTAGATGTGACTTATATTTTTAGTCAATGACCGAAATTTTTCCTCATAAACTTTAAAAAATAGAAACATTTTACAAAAAAAAGTTGGAAATTCACATTTTAGCTTTTAATAATAGGGAGGGTAATATTATTCGCTCTTTATGTCTGTTCATTGTAACCTAAACGGATTGACGAATATTGAAGTGATGTTATTAGATTTGTATCGTACACTTCTTCTATTAGATAATCATAGTCAAAAATCATAACAATTGAATGTTCAGCTAAAACATTTGAAACACAACCGAAGACTTTCAAGTTTTCACATCTAGTAAATAACACATTTCAATTTATAATTAACTTGCTTACTGTTTGAGGTATATTTCTGTATGGTTAATATTAAATGTGCATAAAATTTACGCTGTAACTGCAAAACTATTGTATGTGTTAGTAGATCTGATTAGGTAAATGTTAGGATTTAATTTTTAAGTAATGTTTAATAAATTACCAGTATATTTCAACAATTTGCAGTTCATTTCTTGCATTTGCAAAACAAAATATTTTTCTTTTGTTGCTGAAATTGTAGTAATAGATTTTTATTGTGAACACAAAACGTGCCGGGTTCACTTTGGATGTGCATTTAATTTTATTAGTAATCAATGACTACATTACGTGTCACCATATCTGTATTACGTTCAATGGGAACCATTTGTAAGTCAAGAAGCAGTCACGGCAATAAACTAATAGAATAATTAAATGAATATACCATATAATAATCTCATATGATCTAAAAATTCATTTTATATTATTTTACTGATTCTAGTCATTATTATTGATTAAGTTAACAATGTAATGTTCAATAAAACAATCTTCCATTTATTTTAACATAATTTAATCAAGATTGTAACAATTATTCTAATAAATTATATTATATTCAAAATGGTGTTTTCATTATACTTCATTATTCATACTTGTGCTTGATGTCCTTCCACAGTTTCTGAAATATAAAAGTGTAAATAAAATACAGAGAATATTGATTTAATAATATTGGTTGTACTTATTTGTCATGTGGTCAATGTAATAACCTATGAATAATAAATGCTGCACTGCCTAGGAGGATGCTTTTGTTCACCTTTACATATATCACACAGAGCTCAGATTAATCGCATATTAAAACTTGTAAATATTTTCTGAAGAGATTTCAATTAGATAATGTTTTACAATGGTAGAGCCTGCAAAACCAACATTGTTTGCACAAATGGGCCAGGTTGTATGGTGAAATACCACCACAGGCATTAGACATGGTGGAGCAGAATTGTGTTTAGTCTGATGAGTGGCTTTAGGCCCGATTTCAGTCATCTTTCTTTTCCCGGTCAGTATATGATGGGAAGAGTAAGAGCAATTGTTCTGGCACCATGGATTCCCCGGACCGATTGGCTGAAGTATTATTACAGTAAAGCACCTCCACTGAGCCTTATACCTAAAGGGATACTTTATACATCAGCTTAACATACTAATTACAGTAAAAACACTTTCATATACAAACAGGTACTGGCTTAAAGAAGCATCACAAACTTGATTTGTTTTATACCAGTATCATATCGGCAAGGCAGGTGATAAGTCAGAACTCCTTTGTCATGATAATTGTTGTGACATGGGATGTTACATAAGGCAAAAATTGATAATGTTGTCTGTTAATAAGATTGTTGAAGGAGGAGAGGGAAGAAACACACCCCTTTGTAGGATTTTTAAATTCGGGGAGTTTCTCAGTCCAAAAGGCATTTAGTTTCAACACTTAAGGGTCAATTCTGGCACATGCCGGTTGCTGCCAAAATGTACAATATTGCCCATTTCCTCCCCTTACCATCCTTAAAAGCGGGCAATGTTGTACATTTTGGCAGAATTGTTTGTTTCTTTACTGTAAAGACTTTTGTTAGACTGAATTACAAAGCTGTTGCTTCTCCAAATCCTCTAAAATAAAATAAACTTCTTATTAGGTATACCGGTATGAAATGAGCGTTTTTTTGTGAAAATAAAACACTAATTATTATTGGGAAACTAAAAAAACATTTAATTCAAAGTATTGGCCATTGTTTTCTACACATTTTGACCACCTTTCTGGCGATTTGTGGATACCACGCCAATAAAATTGTTCGTCTTTTAAAGACACCAACCAGACACCCAAATTTCGATCTCCTCGTAGGAATCGAAGTGCTGCTCAGCCAATGCGTGTCCCATGGATGAAAACAAATGGTAGTCGGAAGGAGCCAAGTCTGGTGAATATGGCGGTGGGGTAGCAGCTCCCAGCCAAGTGTTTTGATTGTATCCTGAACCGGTTTTGCTTTGTGTGCAGGTGCATTGTCATGGAGCAAAATTACCTTGCCGTGTCTTCTGGCCCATTCTGGTCGTTTCTCGATCAATGCATGGTTCAAATTGATCATTTGTTGTTGGTAGCGATCAGTATTAACAGTTTCACCAGGTTTTAGGAGCTTGTAGTACACCACACCTTTCTGGTCCCACCAAACACACAGCATTGTCTTCTTGCCAAATCAATCTGGTTTTGCAGTCGATGTTAATGGTTGTCCGATTCTTAAAATAAATCCATTTTTCATCACAAGTAACAATCCAATGCAAAACCTATTTTCTTTTGTGTTTTTGAAGCATAATTTCACAAGTGTTTTTTTTCGGTTTTCCATCTGTCTCATTCAATTCATGTGGCCACCCATTTTCCACACTTTTGGATCTTTCCCATAGCTTTTAAACGGTCAGAAATTGTTTGTTGTGAAACATTTAACATTTCTGCCATTTGCTTTTGATTCAAAACCGTTGAAACCATCTTTTGCATGTTGCTTCTGATAGAGCATGATCACCATATGCCTCGACAAGCATTCAATTCGACTCTGCAGCACTTTTCTTCAAATGAAAACAAAAAATTAATGCTTTCTGCAAACCATCACTTTCTGGTACAAAATTTGACATTTTTAACACGATGAAAAAATATGATGTCTGTTCAATGACTTGATGTAGACTAAATATGTTTCACAGATGTCATAGCAAACAAACAAAAAAAAATAAAGGCTTGTTCTAAACAAATGTTCCCTATCAAGACATTTGTATCTTGACACTCACTTCATACCGGTATACCTGGTACCTCTCCCCATTGTATTATATTATGTGGAAAGGATAGATAGGAAAAGAAAATATCCTTTTCCTGTAGGTAGGCCTAATAAAGGTGTCAATAGGATCTCATTTTCTATCTTCTTCCATAGAAAATATTAGAAAATCTCTATGTATAGTTTCAGCAGCCTCTATTATTAATATATAATTAAGGATTCCTTATTAAAGGTATCATTAGATAACCAATGTTCACTACACTAAATAGTGATAAGTGTGTGGCTTTCACACGCAGTTATTGCATCTGTTTAAATTTGAAGGTTAATGTCCTCTTACAATATGTTGTAATAAAAACCTTACACATTATTTTTATGGAAGAAGGTGGCAAACAAGCAGTCGGATCACCTTGTGATAAGTGAGCACTGCCCATAGACATCCACAACAAGCAAATGTGTTGCAGATGCATTGCCTACCTTTAATGGACAGAGGACAGAGAGAGGATAGACAGAAAATAAGATAGTTCCTTTTCCCCGTTAACCCCCTCCCCGGATGGAGATTTTAAGGATTGGACGTTCCTTTTCCAATTCCCATCCAATCGCCTCCGGCACCTGACACATTAGGCCAAACGCAGAGTACTTCCACTTCACGCCTGTTTTCTGTGAGGTCGTGGTATTTTATCAGTCGAGCCAGCCCGTTCGTCTAACAGATGGTATTGTTGCGGGCTCTACCACTGTTAGAAACGTACATAAATATAGAAAAATTATAAAACCCATATTTACTGGTTAACTATATTTAAATCTAAAGGCACAAAAATTACATAACGAAATACTCACCCCTTTGTTGATATTCTCAAAGATACTGATGGAGATCACTTCAAAGGTTCTTTCAAAGAAGAAAGCTCCAGCTGTTACAGCCAAAGCGAACGTAGAAGTTCGCTTAAAAACACTACGATTCAATGTCGACCAAATCGACATTTTGATAAAATTCGTAAAGAGCTGTGGAAGGAAGAACTGTTTCGCGGATGGCGATCGAACGTCAAAGTAAAATTGAATGAATGAAATGAATGAAGGTAAAATAAAATTAAAATATAGAAATATATCTACGAGCTTAAGGGTTACAAGTATAAAATAAATAAAAAATGAAAATATGTTATATAAAATTATTTTTAAAAAAGTTTATATATATCGTTTAGAAAAGTTTATATTTATAGTTTTATAGTCCCATTGGAATCTTTAAGGCTTCGAAATTTAATAAACTGTCTTGCAAATTTTATTTTTGTGTTACAAAACGTTGATAGCGTTTAATTTTTATGCTGAATAATTAAATAAATATGAGGTATTGCATGTGCTTACTAATTTATTAGTAAATAAGCTCTTACATCCGTAAGGGGAGTTGTTAATCTAGAGGGGATGATATATAATACGGATCCTAGTATTCCCCTTTCGCTTCTTATTCATTGTAAGGATCATGCAACTGCAACTCATTGGGTTGTTGCCGAGACAAATTACCACAAAAGGGCTGAAGCGACAGCAGTAGTGCACAATGTAGAAAAATTGTTTATTGCAGTTAATGGAGAAAAGTTTTCTTTTTTTAAATGTAAACATTAAAAAAGGAGGAAAACATTTTTAAGGAACATGTGCCCGTTTAAACATTTTAAATATTATGTTTTGGGGCAAGAAGGAAGCCATTACAGGAAAATCGGCGGTGGACAATACTTTTTTGATAATTTGAACAAACAAGGAATTTGAACATCCTCTTTACGAAGACTTTACCTTATCGTTCTTTTCGAGCTGTTTCGTGTGATAAGGTCAATTCCTTGGTTCCCAAGCCACCTTTCGGTACACTCTATTGCAGCATTAAAAACATTCATAATTATAAATTTAATGATAAAAACAAAATGTTTAATGATTGTAATGATCAATTTTGTACCTTCAATAAAAAAACTAATTAACGTGAATAAATGGCGAAGAAGACTTTGAGTAAGAAAGTCTTATACTCTAAAAAAATAGAGGGTTTAATCAGGAAGCCTCAATAATAGCTACTTTAAGAAAAATAAAAACATTACTTAAAAAAATGTTTTATTTGTACACCAAACACGTAAAATTCTAGAAGGATAAGGGATTTTGGAAATAACAAAAATAGGCAAATAAAAATACTTACTTTATTATGGGCAAAATATATCATCTATTTACATTTTAAAATGCTGGTATGAACAATATTTCTTAAAAATAATGAGTACTGAAATGAAACAAATTGAACAACAACACTGTGCACTGTTACACCGACTTTATATATTGATATACATTCAAATCAAACAGATCTGTGGCCCCATTCTTGTAGAACTTGTAACACAAAAATACAATTCGCAAGACACTTTTCATTTCGGTATAAACCTCAAATCATGATAATTTGTAATTATTAATTATGTACAAAGTGTAAACGGTTGAACCAAATATTGTACAAATAACGTACGGAATGATATGACAGAAAATAATCCAATACAATATATAAACACATTATACAAATCTACTTATCTTTTATTAAAGAAAACTGTTTAGGGTTCACCTAAATTAATCTAGAACTTGCTATTGTCTTAAGAACGTATCTCATGTGTTGAACAATTTCATATCTAAATGTGATATTAATTCCTTAGTAAAAGTAATCATGGCTAAAGGTACCTAGTACATATTTAATATTATTCCATACATAGTACAATGATAATAGGATTACAACATAAAATCAAACTCCAAATGTAGAATAAATGGTGTACAATAAATTAAAAGTACCAAAGAGTTTTGTTCAACCATTACAGTTTCATTTGACATTAAAATTATAAATGTTATTAATCTATATAATAAATTTTTTAAGATGACATATCGACAAGAAATGGTCTTTCATATTTTGTGATCTCTTTATTGAAAATAATAATAAATAATTTGGACTCATATGACACTTGTTAAAAAAATAATACTTAAAAAATATCAATTAATGTAAGGGGACATGTTGCTTGAATAATATCAAATAATATAAAATTTTATAATTACATTATTGGTATACATTTAAATGATTCATTTCATATCTCACTCACACTCCAAAATATATGTATTAATATTAGGAGTACAAGCAAATACATTCATAATGAGTTTTTAACTTCCTCACAGCATTTGGATCACTGATGGTTGTGTATTATAGGTGGTCACTATTAAAATTTGAGATTGTTCAACTAAGCATGAAGGGCTAATACTCAAGATTACAGTAAATAATTGCATAGTTGTGGTCAAAGTTACTATAGATGGAACAATGACAGGGGTTACATCCAATAAAACTAACACCACCACAGTTATATTTTATAGAGATCAACTTGTATACTGTTCACAATAGTAACTGCACTAGCATTTCATAAGTCCTTTTATATTTGTGGATATCAAAATACAATATTCATCATGTTTGTATCTTGCAGCAACAACTTACAATGTTACATTTATAATGGTAAACTCTCACGGCCAAGGTACCTTAGTGTCCTACAAGGGTTGTGCAACATGCTCAACATTTGAGCATTGTAGAAGCGACATCCCTGGCATAGTGCCATTGCAAACAATCACTGGCAACATTTCTTCACATTCTTGGTTTTGGTTCCTTTTATATTGACTATGTCATTTGCTGTAATATTTTGTCTCTCCTTCATTTCTAATTTTGATCTGAGTACCTGTGTGAATTAAATAACATATATTTTTAGAATGTAGTGTACATACATACTACATTATACTGATTTATAATAGTCTTCTATTATATTTATACTAATATTACCAACAAGTTATGGATAGATTGTGTGAAAGATATGTGTAAAGAGGGTATGAATTCAGATATGATGGCTGATAGAGGTATATGGAAGAGGAGTACATACTGAGCCAACCCCACATAGATAGGAAAAATTATAAAGGTTAAAAATTATTTTATTGTGTGTTTTGGATAAACACAAAACCTCTTGAACCAAAGTTAAAAATTCTTTGACCAAAAGTCAGCTGTTTTGGATAGATGTATATTGGTTGGAACAATTCAGAAAGTTTTCATAGCCACATCATATCTGTACATATAATAAAACTGTAACTGATCGCTGTCTGTGCATGGAAGAAATTTGAGAAAAACCATCATTGGTCTTTATACACGCAATAAAACCCAAAACAATGATTATTAGAATTTTTGTCTGTGCGTCTGCTACCGCTAATCTCAGAAGCTGCTTAGCCAATTTGGGTGCGGTTTTCACTAATGTATTGTGGTAAGCTTCACTTAACATTTAGTGTTTGTTTTATCTCAATAGGTTTATAAACAGTTATATCAATTTAAAGAACCATGTCAAACATTTGTTCGATAAAAATTATATAAAATAGCTGTTCAGTTGAATAGGTTGAACTTTTAGTTATATATGTTATTAGTTATATTACGATCTTTAAAAGGATGATGATTGAAAGTTTATCGCGGGGGCCTATCCCATAGTAAAGAAAATTATTTTATTTGTTGTATTAGTTTATTCGTCAAGACTAGATGGCGTTACGAGTAGCTGCGTACAAATTAAGAAACGAAATGCGGCAATGTACAATAAGAAAACCAAAAGATAATAAAAGTAACTAAATTTAGTATTACTTTTAATATCAAATAACACATAAAAAGACATTAAAATCAAAATTTGATATTTTTATCGGAAAAATGCGAACCAGTACGATAATCAATTTTCCGTTACTTTGAAATTCTCAAACGTTGGAAATTAGATGGCGCTTATAAATCAAAAAAAATTTTTTCAATACTATTGGCGTAATAGAGAAGTGTACTGTGAAGTGACTTTTTGAACATAAAGTTATGAAAGAAAATCTATACATATATTAAAAATGTTACTGATTACTGTCTGTACATGGAAGATATTCGAGAATAAATATTATTGGGGGCCTTGCAATGCCAATGCAATAAAACCCAAAACAATGATTTTTTCATAACATATTATGATCTTTAAAATACCATATAACTATTTATAAATATCCTTAAGATGATGATGGTTAAAAGTTTACATATAGTTCAAAACAGGTCAGTGTCGGAGATTTTACAAGCTTCAGTTAGATACACTGTGGTTTGAGATATTCATAGCACACACACTTCTTTCGAGGATGCACGACGCTCCCTGGTAATTATAGTATTTAAATGTATGTAGACGATTTTAGGAATTATGTGTGTATTAGTTTTTAATAGGTTAGGTTAGTAGCTTATTATTCCCGAGGAGGGTTGGCGTTAGGCAGGCGGCCGGCCGTAAAAACTGTAACCAGAACCTATATAGTATGGACTATGGTCACAGTTTAAGCAATCATATGTGATTGTTAAGCTTTGCTACAGTCATAATGAGGTTAGGGTAGTATTTAAGTAAGCAATAAGTAATTTCATTTAAGTAAAATTGTAGGGCGGGTGAAACCGTAGGCACAGCTAGTGTATGAATATGTTCCTGCACATAAAGATAGAATTTTCAATTGCATAAAATCCATAAACTCTAAAATATTTTGGCACAACAACTTTTTCTCCTATTATTTTATAACATTAGCAATCATTCACTTTACTTTATCTCATGATTTCCACAAAATTTCCAATAATAGAGAAAGGGCCGCCATGTAGGTAACTTACATTTGTTTGTTTACAAAAATTTTATGATTCTGTGATCAGGGAGTTGGGCTGGCTGGAGTGATCCATGTCCCACCCATACGCAAAATACGCGCTAGGTGTGGAGTTGTGGTAAAGTAGCCCCCTACTACTACTATCATTCTGTGAAACAAGGTATATGTACCCTTCCATTAGGATATTCTGTAGCCTAAATGGCTTGACTAATTTTGAAGAGGGAAGTAGCATTTGTCTCATAATAATCACCAGACTGTCATAGGGGTACAGTCAGTGGGGCTAGTTAGTAGTTATTGTTTTTTTTTAATTAAACTATTGTTATTTGTTGGTCTAGTCAATAATATTGCACTGACCTATTATTTTCATTACTAACCCATTATTTTATAGCATTACTGACAGTACAAATTAAAACTCACCATTTTTGTGACAGTAAGGAACATTTCCTCCACGTTGATATTTTCCTTAGCACTAGTTTCAAATAATGGGATATTCATTTGGTTAGCAAACCTTTGGGCATCCTCTGTAACTACCACTTTCCTTGATGGACAGTCATTCTTATTACCAACTGGAAATAAACAACACAATGTTATAGTATTGTGGGTGGACATAACTTTTGTAGTCAATAGGTAAGATAACAGGAACAATGGAAAAAATAATAAAGTAAGTTGGTTATCAAATAATGTTTATCAGAATTTTACACAATGCAATGAGAAGTATTATTTGTATTGTCATGTATTTAATGATGTATAAGGTCAAGTACTACCCTCTAACCATAATAATGTGGTAATAGAAAACCTAAGCCAACAATAAGCTACAGTTAATGAACTGCTAAAATGTGGTCACCTCACTTTTACTAAATATAAATCAGCATTGTTACTTGTTATGAAGAACAATATAGAATATGGTACATAATGGCAAAACAAATATATGTTTTATCTAAGGAAATTAGTAAATTAAGAGTTCTGGTTTACAATTATGGGACTGGGACTTGAAGTTGTGTTTTGTAACTTTTTTTTCTGTTTTGAGTACACAAAACAGATATGCTAACACAATGTTAGCGGTTTCACATATGCATGTTAGGTTACATAATAAATCACATGCACAAGCCAAACGACATGTCTTTGCAGCAGCCACCGCAGCATTAAGTGTTTCTAAAATTTAGGTGTTATGTTTAGGAAATTCTTTTCTTTTTCCTTCAATGGGAGTGGTGTCATGGGAAAAGGGAACTCTCAGCCTTCACTTCCACCACCCCCAAAACCGTTTCTCTATTTTAAGACTTACCAAATAAGTTAAATAACATCAACAACAAAATAATTTTTATTTCCATGAGATTAACTGTTTTTTTTAAATTACAGTAACTATAAGTACTTAGAGTGAATGAAACATAACTAGAAACAACAATTTAGAGGTAAGAGAGATAACAAATTGTATGAAAGTCACTCACCTAGAACTTTGTTTACGACATCACAATTTTGCTCAATCTCATGCAGCCATCTCTTGACATTGGCAAAGGACTCCCCGTTTGTAACATCGTACACAACGATGACGCCGTGAGTCCCTCTGTAGTACGTGCTCGTAATCGTTCTAAACCTCTCCTGGCCTGCAGTGTCCCATATTTGAAGCTTCACTCTTTCACCATTTATCTCTAAAGTTCTTATTTTGAAATCAACACCTATAGTTGTAATATAACTACCAGAGAATGTGTTGTCAGCAAATCGCAGGAGGAGGCAGCTTTTACCAACACCTGTAACACGGTAACTTTCAATATTTAGCACAGAATGACGTTAGGAAGTAATAACACCACTTGCGATCACAGGCCTCGCCCACTCACCACTGTCACCGATAATCAGCAGTTTGAAAAGGTGATCAAATTCACGTGCCATTGCTTGTGATTTACGTTTACACTTTTAATTGGTCATGTGTTTATTGCTAATTTCTTCAATCGTTTATCAACTTTAACTGTAGAAATACTGAATAAACGCATGCCGTAAAACGTTAGACTTGCGTCACTTTACAAAACGTCCGCCATTATTGTCTTGTCTTTTTAAACGTTCCGTTTCTTTTATGATGGATGGATACTGTAATAGATTAAACAAATTTTGTTTCATTTGAAATTTTTTGTACAGTTTTATTTTTTAATAATTCTATATTGTAAACGTAATATTTTAAAATAATATCAAAATATAACCTATATTTCGGAATTTATCTTTTTTATTACATAAGATTTAACAGTTTATTTAATTTTTGAAGTCAATTTTTTTACTTATTAATTAATTAATGTTTCCCTGCCTGTATTGTTCTGTAATACAAAATTATATTTAATATTTATGTTAAAATAAAAAAGGGTATTTGTTTTTTTTGTGTTTAAAAAGTCGAAACGTCATTTGTCAAGGAATAGTAAATAAATGTGTCATTCTCTGGCTTGACTGATAAATAAAGTGTGTAGGTGTGGTATACAAGAAATTATTGCAATAATTTGCAACAATGTCGGCTACCTTAAAACCTTATTTAACTGCTGTACGCCACACATTAACTTCAGCAATGTGTCTAGAACATTTTTCATCGCAAGTTGTTGAAAGGTACAACAAACCTGAAGTCGAAGTACGAACAAGCGAGGAACTCTTATTAAATCCAGTAATCATTTCACGAAATTCTAATGAGAAAGTATTAATTGAGTCGTCTATAAACTCTATAAGAGTAAGCATTATGATCAAGCAAGCAGATGAAATAGAGAAAATTCTGTGTAAAAAGTTTATGCGGTTCATGATGATGCGAGCGGAAAATTTTATCGTTCTCCGCCGGAAACCAGTGGATGGGTATCATATCAGCTTTTTGATTACAAACTTCCATACAGAACAAATGTATAAACATAAACTGGTCGACTTTGTCATATATTTTATGGAGGAGATTGATAAAGAAATTAGTGAAATGAAGCTTGCTGTTAATGCTCGGGCTAGAATTTGTTCAGAAGAATTTTTAAAGAGATTTTAAGTGTTCCCTTAGCTTAGCTATTGAGGAAGTGACTATTCCGTATTGTTTCACAACTAACAATTCACTTGACATGACACATTGTATTTAATTTAAAACTGTATTCAGTATTCTTTAAAAATGAAAGTTATTGTTTGGTTTAAGCAATTTAAATCATGACTACTAATCTATTATTTACTTATGATGTGCTACTTAAAAATACTACACTAAATTTAATTTATCATTTACACTTAATTCTTAGTTAGAAAGTCATTGTATTGCCAAATAACTCTTTAGTTAATGTATACAATATTTCCAAGAAAATTAACATATAATAGTTATGCATAGATATGTGGCAAAATATTATTGTAAGCATTTAATAATATAACTGTAATAATAAAATTTTCTATTTCCAGATATTGTTTTTATGGATATCAAATAGTATAAAAAAAAGTAAAATTTCCATATTTCTGTGCTGAAATATTTAATTAATGGGATATTAATTTGTTTGAAATGTATCCATAAAAGATGCTTGCTTCAATGTATGAATGTGGGAAAAGTGTGCTTGAACATTGTAAGGCATAACTGAACTCTGGTTTTAACTATTACTGTAGAAATATTGATATTTAGGTTCATAGATAAGAACCTGGTTTCACATTCCCCACATTTTTTGTATGGATATCAGCATTCTGTATATTTATAGCATACTTACCAAATCTTTTAGCCAAGTATCAACTCGGCATGTCCTGTTAACACACACATTTTTTTAGTGATGCCTGTAATGTATCTATCAAAGTTATAAAGGATAAGATGCATATAACATATGTATAAGTAAAAGTTAATTTAAAAAACCAAATAACCTGACTGACTATGATTTCCATCGTTGATGAAATTACATTAAACCTTGTTTCATAGCAACATATAAATGTTGTAATAAAAAACAAACATGTACCATACATGGCAGCCATTACACTTTACTTTCATTGGAAATGTAATTTTGTAGAATCATAAGATAAAGTTAAGCGAAATTGTATAATATATATAGCTAATATTAAAAGGTTATGTGACAGTGAGCTTTTCTAAAATATTATGGAATTTAATGAAAATCACATTTTGCTGTGAAACAAGGTATACCTACACCACTCCAAGGAAGAAAATGAATCAAGTGACCTCACTCTTCAAAATTGGTCAATCCATTTCGGCTACATTTGATCATTACCCTCATTCTGATACAGTCAGGTAATCATGGACCATTTTGGCAGACTTGACCATCCTAATGGTAGGTTTTAGTAAAAACTAAAAAGCACAAACCATTTTATATAGTTAAGTAAGAGTATTGTAAAGTCAACTAAAAAGATTGTATGATAATAGAACAGTTTTAGGCTGTAAAGCATACAGCTATTTGTAAAATGTCTCTCAAACACCGACTACCATGTTTTGTTTGCGTCATCGGTGAAGGGCTAACAATTTATGCTGAATGTAATGAATGATTTATTGGAAGGTAGAGGTATGAATGCAGACAAAACGAGAATAATGATGAAACAGAACAAACTAAGATAGTAGTTGATGTAAATGTTAACAGTACAGAAGAACAGGTGGAAGAGTTTGTTTATTTAGGATGTTTATGAGTGAACGCTGGAATAAAATTAATGGGGCTATAGGTACAGTAGGGTGAGGAGTCAGCATGTGTCTATGAAGGCTTGTCTGGCATAATGCTAAACTGGTCCCCACTTTAATGTATGGAAGTGAGAGCTGAGTTTGGCAGGAAAAGCGTGTTAGTAGAGGTTAATGATTGAGATGCGATCCATAATTAGTATGTTAGGCGTGAGGTTGAATAATAGGATTAAAATTGCGTTATTAGGTAATAGTGGAAGTTGTGACTATAATTGAGAAAGGTATGTGTCGTAAGGTAAGGTGTGGTTCGGGCATGTTAAAAGAATGAATGAAGGGAGAATAACGAAACAAATTTATGTTGCAAAAGTGAGTGTCAGCGTTGGCCGGAGACGTACAAGGAGAACTTTTATCGATCAGATTAGTAGTAAGAGCGATATAAGTAGTACCCATAACCCACGAGCTTGTATGCTGTTTTAGATATATGGATGTAGGAGAAGCGAGGGAGGTGTGTCAGGATCGCGCCAAATGGAAATCCATAATCTCTGCCTACCCTTTTGGGTTACGGACTTATATTTGTTTAATTTTTTCGCCTAAGACCCTCAAACAATCAATGTATTAAGAAAAATAGAAAAAAGTAGCAGGTACGATATTAGCGGTCGGAAAGTGAAGAATAGAAAATGTCCCAATTGGAAAGTCTTTTCTATATCTTAAGTCGCATGTTTACATTTAAGCTTAAATGATAAATACTAGCTGCTATTTTCTATGACGTACTTTACGCCATTCGCCATGGAGTGTCGCTGTCACTGTCTTTGGTACTTTTCACCGGTGATTTGTTGCTTTGAATGCTTGTTATAAGCATATCTTCTGTATATCTTATTATATAGACGAGCTGTGCCCTGCGGTTTCACCCGCTCTGCAATTTTACTTAAATTAAATGATATTACCTACTTAAATACTACCCTAACCGCATCATCATCATCCCTGCCGCTTATGTGGGGACATCGACATGACCGTAGCAAAGCTTTACAATCGCATATGATTGTTTAAACTGAGTGACCATACTCCACACTATATAGGTTCTGCCTACAGTTTTTACGGCCGGCCGCCTGCCTAACGCCAACCCTCCTCGGGAATAATAAGCTATCAATCTAACCTAATATAAGAATAAATACATAATTTCTAAAATTGTCTACATAAGCGTCGTGCGTCTCCGAAATATATGCGTATGCTATGAATATCGCAATGTACAGTGTGTCTAGCTGATGCTTGCACAATCTCCGAAACTATCCTGTTTTGAAGTTTATACATAGAGTTTCAATCATCATCATTTACAAGATCATAATAAAACTAACATATATAACTAAAAGTCCAACCTATCGAACTGAACAGATATTTTGTAGCATTTTTATTGAACAAATTGAGATATAACAAACACTAAATGTTAAGCGAAGGTATCGCAATACATTAGTGGAAACCGCACCCAAATCGCTTATGCCGTTTCTGGGATTAGCGGCAACAAACGCAAAAATTATAATAATCACTGTTTTGGGTTTATTGCGTTTATGAAGGCCCCTAATAATAATAAATCAGCCTTTTCTAGAATGTTCCCACTGCAGGGACACAGACCTCCTCTCCGAGAGAGGGAATGAGCCGTAATTCACCACGCTGGCCCAGTGCGGGTGGGCGGATGTCACATGTCTTCGAATTTGGTGGTTCTAAGAACATGCCGGTTTCCTCACGTTGCTTTCCTTCACCGTTTTTGGAGCAGTGGTGATGAAATAAATTACACAAAGTAAAGCGCGCCTACCTGGGTTTGAACCCGCAACTTACAGTACGTAGGTCGGGGTTAAACCCCGCTGAGCCACCACTGCTCTAAAAATAATAGTAGTTAATATAGTTTTTCTCAAATATCTTCCATGTACAGACAGCGATCAGTTACATTTTATTATATGTATAGATAATAGACCTGTATACTCAGCTGCTTCCCTTCCTTACTATGAAATTTACAATTATTTTAAATGTTTTCTTCTATATGATTTGACTAATTAGTTTTGTTGCTAAAAACTCTATATTCTCATTTGTACTACCGGCCAGCCAAAGCACACATACGAGGAAACAAAATTATTTTCATAGTCATACTGTCGATTTTTAATGGAAGAAGGTTGCAAACAAACAAACAGTAATTCACCTGATATGAAGTGACCGCTACTCGTAAGAATTCCCAATAAGCAAGTAAGTAGAAAGAAAATATATACTAGATAAGGATGGGAAGGGAAAGAGGAATGAAATTTGGCATCCGGCACCTGTGTCATCAGACGAAATACAGAATACTTCTATATCAGCCGGAGTATTCGTGCAACAGATGTTGTAGGCTCTACTGTTAAAAAAGAACTTGTTGGCTGTTTATATTTTATTAAAGAAAGTAATGTGAATTAATTAATAAAATAGCGAAATCTACGACCAATGCACAATTTGATTTATACACTTAAATGTTTCAATTAAATTATATTAACTATTACTTTACTATAAAAAACGGAATAGGCATTTAACGCTAAATTAACAATTTTCTGTAGTTCAATGGAAATTTCATCATAAAATTGGAAAACAAGGAGCTACTTAATTATCATTAAACAACCTAATTCTTGGACTTAGCAGTGCGTAAAGTGAACCCTTCTCCTTTAAATGCTTGGAATGGTTCTGCGGGCGTCTCATCTTTCGCGCTAGGTGGTCGCGAGTTTCTTAAAAATCTTAAAGTTCCAACAGTCCATTCATAGTCAGGAACTCCGCGCACGTAAGACTGCAAAGAAAAAAATTCGTATTAAAAATAAAACGGAGTTTTCTTTGATACAAATAAAAAAAATGTATTTAAGTGAAGCATAAAGATGACGGAGGAAAGAAGAAAAAAGTATAATGAACAGAAGACATAATGGTGAATTCTCATAGTGAACAAGAGGTAAATTTAAAAATGAACTGGTTTAAACTAATTAGCAATATATGCACAGAGAGTGCGAGACTGCATCAAAAATAATGTAATTCGACATTGACCGAAGAATTGCGAACCTCAAGTGGCAATGGGGCGGACAAGTTGCTTGTCGAACGGATGGTCGATGGGAGAGGTAACACCGGAGACAGATGACGGCCCTTAATTAGGTTATTTCATTTAAACAAAAAACAGATCTGGATGAGCCGGCGCTCACGGGTTATGGCTTTCTCAATAAATATTTGTTTAATATAGGCATCACCGACATCCTTCTATATAGAGCGTGTATGGAGGAAGAGGAGCGTCGTACGTCATGCTAGACTGTCCTGCAATATTTGTATTCGGAGCTCGTCGGCAACATTAAGGAGTTGCTGGGGTTCTTCGAGGAGTTGGACAGGCTGAAGTGATCCGTGTTCTTGCACGCAAAATATGCGCTAGTCGTGGAGTTGCGGAAAAGAAGTCCCTACTACTACTACTTCTACTACTGGGACAGGTCAACGCAGTGTAGGTAAGCCTCCCACAAATTGGACCGATGATCTTGAGATGGTCAGGGTTGCGGGAGCCCACTGAAGGAGGTCGGCAGAGGTAGTAGAGGATCTTTGTGGCGGTAAATGGACGCGGCCTACATCCAGAAATGGACTACTATTGGCTGAAACTAAGTAAAAAGAGTTATGCTAGACAAACATGTATTTCCAATTAATATCATTTAAGTAATTTTCAGAAATCACCTGTCTAGCCTGTGCACTTTGGGACTCCGATTCACTCTCACTCGTAAGTTTCTTCTTCTTGCCATCAAGTCTGTTGCCCTCACCACGGAAAGCGACAAAGCCACTAGGTTCTGGCATGATCACAGCTGGGTCCTCATCCATACTGACCCCAGAACTACCGCCCGCGCTTTTTGGGATGTGTTCCTCTTCTTTGTAACCAACTGGAGGTGCAAACTCAACCTTAAATATAAGTTTAAACATTTTATGTAAATTAATTTCTCTAAATATTTATTTACACAGCATAACCAACATAAAGATCTCTTAACATCAATGAAAATCGTAGTGTTAAACAACAAAATAGTATACCATATAAAAGTGTAATCATAGTCGAGTTCTAAATGCACTGCATTTGAGTAGCATTTTCTGTAAGTGCAGCGATTAAAACTACCATTGGTTTTACGGAAAATATGTTATCTATACATATAATAAAACTGTATCTGATTGCTGTCTGTACATTGAAGATATTTGAAAAAAAAAACTATTATCGGGGGCCTTTATAAACGCAATAAAACCCAAAACAATTATTATTACAATTTTTATCTCTTTATCTGCAATCGCTAATATCTGGAAACTTAAGACTTAGTGTTTTTTTATTATATATTATTATAAAATACTATTTAACTATATATATACATATATTCGATTTTAGAAATTATGTATGTATTATTTTGTAATATGTTTTGTTAGGTTAGGTTAGTAGCTTATTATCCCCGACGAAGGTTGGCGTTAGGCAGGTGGCCGGCCGTAAAAACTGTCTATGGTCACAGTTTAAACAATCTTATGTGATTGTTAAGCTTTGCTACGCTCATGTCGATGTCCCTACATGAGCGGGAAAAGGGCAGGGTGAGGATAGTATTTAAATAGGGACTATACTTAAGTTTAAGTACAATTTTAGGGCGGGTGAAACCGCGGGGCATATCTAGTATTTAAACTAGAAAAGGCATTCAATGTCACATAGCGCCATCTATCAAAAAGGTAGGTACCTCTACCTTAGTACCTAGTAGGTTATCATTTGAAACTTTCAACAACAATATTGCCGTTTTATGTAATTGGTATCTATCACAATCGTCTATATTAAAATGCGTTTTTACATATATAAATAAAACAATACAATATTGTTTTATTTATATATATACTCTCATAGATGTCACCCAAATATATACACTATATGAGAGGGAAAGTTATTAATGTTATCAATCTTTTAGTTTTACGTTTTTACTATATGAACTAAGGAAATTAATACAAGATAATACGACAAAACTACCTAATTCATAGTATTGTTAAAGTTTTAGATAAAAAGGACGGGTTCACTTACATTCATATCACATTCAATAATTATCACAGCATTGCCTGGTTTGGTTTCTAAAACGCACAATTCATACACTTTAGAGTTGTACTTGATGGCAATCACATCACCTGTTGTTAGGCATGAGAAGTTTCTCAGGCAGTTTTCTAGAACTGAAATCATACATTTTTTTAATTATTTCATACATGTCCTCCTGTTGTTGACCACAAGACAAAATAAAAATGTAAGCAAATCAACTTTCCATTATACATGGCAATGAATTATATGTATCTTTGTACAGAAATGAAACATATGTGATAAATTATAGATTAAAAGTTAAAGAAGCAAAAATATTTTTGTATGATAGTATAAAGGTTGTGCTTGGGAGGTTTATCAACCACTACCTCATCTATTCTTATAATAATTTAAGCTAAGGAAATAATTAAACATTACCTGCTTTTGGATTTGTGATATCTAAGAAATCTTCAGATAATGGCTGGAATTTTGAAAATGTTGCAACAGGAAGGGAGACACTTTCAATCTGCACTAATGTTCCTTCTTCAAGTACCAGGTTAGCCATCATCTGTTAATAATAAAAACTGCATAGAAATTAAAAAGAGTTGGGGCAGTCTTTGTTAGAATGAAGAAAATATTTTACAATTACACATGGCTTTACCTTTAAGGAATGATGATGGTATAATTTGTTAATGATTGACATAACATAAAATCATGAGACTGCAAACAGCCATGACTTAAAATTTTAGTTAGGTAAAATTATACTAGACTACCTGCAATAAAAGCACTTCAAATACTTTCAGGGACAACCAAATCAAAAATATCTATACATAATATACTGTAGTCTATACATAGTAAAGTCAAAAAATTTTATGTATTATCTCAACTCACAGAAACCAATCAAGATAGATTTTTGTGGAGATATCCATACATATATATGTATAGTTACAGAAGAAGTGATAGTTGTGTCGGAGCCATGAAAAATAGATGGAACAGAAATCCATAATTTCTGCCTACTCCTTTGGGTAATGTGTAATTTATTAAGACATATGTCCATATAATACGAACCCAATGTGGCAGGTAAACATTTCCTTCATCTGCAACAAATTCCAAGACACCGCAATGTGTGATCCTATTGGTCTTCCTGTTTGTCAATTTAAAAATCATGGGATACTCAATGCTTAACCTAGTCAGCTGTTCCAGAGCTGAGGGAGGCATTATAACTGGAAACAGAAATTAAAATTAAATTCTACTTATACTTGATTTGCCTTAAAAGTGTAAGAAAAGGTAAAGAGCATAGCTTGGCTGTTTAACAAATATGTGCCCACACCCATAACCCTGATGGACAGGCAGAGATCATGGATTTTTATTTGGCTCAATCCTGGCACACCTCTCCCGCTTTTTCTACATCATATGTCTACAAATACATGCTCATTGGTTACAGGTACTTCTTATAACGCCCTTCTTTAGTATGTCACTAATCTGATAGATATAAGTTCTCTTGGAATTTCCCCTGCCAACACTTATTTTTGGAACATATTTTTTTGTGTTGCTCTCTCTTTATTCATGCTTTCAATATGCCCGAACGACTGTAGCATAACTTTGTTGTTACCTGGATAATTTTTTTAAACTTTTATTTCACATAACATTATTTATTTTAAGCATACCAATATAGGTACAATCACAATCAAATAAACATAATTAATTAGTTTACTACAGTTCCTATGTGCTATAATTTCAAAAAGCAAATCATATTAGAACTTAAGTCCATATGAACAATAGTATGTCTGACAATCGTAAAAAAGCCAAGCCATAATTTATAGACCTTACATTTATAATCAGAGCTTACAGGTAGTTAATTGTTATGAATGTGGTTAAGTCTAGATCTCTTAATCTTATACATTTGGGACAGGTTCAGTAGGCTAAGATGCGCGTAAAAGATAGCTTCGCTTGGAGCTTGGCTCTACTAAATCACACATAATTTTTTAACTGTAAAGCATTTTGAACTTATAAATATTGATTAATAATATTACATAAAAGATAAATCAATGAAATAGAAACAAATTCATAATATCTATAACTAGGATGGTGAAGTAATGTAGCATATAAATTGTTACTTTGTTGGTTCATATAAGATATACTTTTCTATAATCTTACTTTTTCCTCCCCTTTCCACGTCCTGTCTTTCATTTCCAGGCAGCATTGATACAGAATAACATCGATAATTCATGTTAAAAGGTCGTGTTATTTCATGAAACATATTGAACCCAAACTGAAACTGAAAACGTGTAAATTAAATATATAGTGAAACTTATAACCATGATGTATTTATTTTAAAGTTTGAAAATTGTACCATTTTGAAAAGTTGTTTGAATAGTGCTTTACAATATATAATAACTTGCAAATCATTCACAAATCAAGTCTTTAATTTGTTGTTGATGTCAATGTCAATTGTCTTTGAACAAGCAAAATAACGAACAGCATATAAAATAGACTGAAATGAAATTAAAGCAGTGTTGCTAGATTACAGGCAAACTAAAGATACAACTGGATACAAGATACAACTATACAGCTTTTATATCCTCCTCTATGTATGCTTTGTTTATATCCTATTTGTTGAATGCAATACAAACTCAGCAAATCAATTGCTGGGGACTAAGTTATGACGACATTTTAAAAAGTGTTTTCTAAGTCGCAATTTGCATGCTTATTTACAAGGCATTTAGTATTGGGTAGGTACCTACTAGTACCTACCTTACAGTTCATATTGTTATCCACAGTGGTCGTCAAAAGATTGTGATTTGAATCTGATGAATCATTTCTTGTTATTGTAGCATGTTAATGTTGTGTTTGTTGGTTATGTTCATGTCTCCCACACAAGTTGCATCTAACATATTAATTAATATAAAATTAAAGCTTAACAAAACTTAATTATCATAATTTATTTTAGACAAGGTAACTAGTTTCTGTACGAATATCCGAGTCACTAAAAAATTGGCAATGATTACCTTTTTTCTATCTCGTTCTATCTGGCAATTGTCGATCGTTCGTTTCATTTCATTCATTTGTGTATGTGGCAGCCGCGGGTGCATTATTCGTCATATCTCGTTACAAATAGGAAAAAGAATAATCGTACAGTTTTTCTTCATGTAGACACAAATAAATTCAGTGAGTAAATTTAGTTTTTAATATTGAGATTTCAAAATAAGTAAATTTTGTCACAATCCGGTCATTGTCAATTTCTTTCAATCATGAATGAACGCCATGTTGATTGTCAAAGTGTTTTCAGAACGGATAAGATATTAGTGGTTTTAACTTTATTATTTTTACAGGCTCCGCGATATTTAGGCATCGCTGTAAAGCCGGTTTGATTTAGATACAGTAAAGAATATCGCAGCCATGGCACAGGTTTTACCTATACGTTTCCAAGAGCATTTACAGGTAAGTACGCCCATCGGCTTTTATTGGTTTGTCGATTGTACAAGCAAATCGGTGAGAACGTTAACAGCTGTAATAAAATATCGAACAAAGGTTTGTCTTTTTTGAGATAAATATGTGTAGATATGACATTGCGCAATTGTCGGAGTGACACTTTCCACCCCCTACTCTGCCCACAAAGGTGTACCGGTATTGATCTTTTACATTTCCCCTCTGGACCATATGATTTGCGGGAGACTAGGCACATTACGGAAAATTTAGGTCACACAAACTCTTAGATTTACTATATTTTTTTCTTAATGTCTAATTTTGAATATAATATCTAAGAAATGTCCTTCTATTATAATTAAATTACATTCCATTGTTTGACCCTACACCACCTTGTAGACATAATTTTTAAATATGTAATGTTTATTTGTTCTTGTAGGAATCTTATAAGGAATATGTAAATGTTTTATCTAATCTATTTACTGCAGTTGTATACAGTATTAACCGATACATTTTTTATTTGATTTATACTGGTGCTATTTTAAATATTAAAATACCTCAATATTATATACCAATAATATGAATGTCAGAAGGTATAATTTAATCTTTAATTTTGCTTTAGGAATTTAAGTTGGAAAAAAGAATGTTTGAACTAATGTAGCATAAATGTAAGGTTTTAAAAGCTTCACAGTAAAACATTAATCATTGATTTATTTTATAATGTAAGAGAAAGTACAAGTTTTTTTTAATAAAAACAGTTTCACTTAAAGTATTTAAGTACTTTTTGTTTAATAAGAGTATATAAAAAATAACTGAGATTTATATATTTTTAGTGTAGTAACACCAAAAACTTAATTTTTGTTACTAAATGGTATGCCATACCCTGCTCCTAGAGGGTAGACTGTGATTTTAAATTTTCACATATGTAAAAACTTTAACTTGTTCTTTTATTTATAGAGGGACTAGTCAATTATCAGTCTATCTCTATGTCTATGTCTATATCTATATTGAACTTAAAGATCATATAACTTACAATAATATATGACCATTACAGCATTCATTTGATTGCGTCTATATTACAATTGAATATTTACCTTTTTTTAATATTTATTTTTATATTACACAAGTATTCTGCATTTCTTGATGCTTGATGCCTAACTCTAGTCCTCTTTCTCTTCCTATCTCTTTATAACAATATGGGAATATTTTAATATTTTCAAACAATATTAGTCATAACCGACGAGCATGTATGCGTAGATGTATGGATGTAGAAGAATCAAGAGGTTTGCCAGTAACGTGAGCAAATTTATATATTTTAAGAATATATATATAATATTATCATTGTTCATGTATTTTATTAATTATTATTGTACATCTAGTAATATTAAAATTAATAATATACTTGCAGCTCACAAATGTTGGAATTAATCCAGCATCAATATCCTTCAACACTCTTACTATGGAGTCTGACAAGTTCATCTGTGTTAGAGAGAAGGTTGGCGAGACATCGGAGGTGGTCATCATCGATATGGCAGACCCCACCAACCCAATCCGGAGGCCTATCAGTGCCGATTCTGCCATCATGAACCCAGCAAGCAAAGTTATTGCTCTCAAAGGAAAGGCTGGTGTGGAAGGTCAGTAAAGATATATTTCATATTACATAATGAAGTAAGTTGAATTTATTAATACTTAATTATGGTACTCAACCTTATGTAGTTATAAAACTAACCTCCAAAGTAGTTAATAATAATATTATGAAAGTTCTTTATGAATGCTATGTTAGTAAATTTAGTTTACAGTTCAATGTCACCAAGATGTAATGTAATATGAAATATGTGTAAGCCTCTATTATCTTTATTGCAGTAATCTTTTTCTACCATTATATTAGGAATATCATTACTATTCTAAAATAAAATGCATCATAAGAGGATACAGGAGTATAAAGAACCACCTTTATGATAAATTAAATACAATATAAGATAGAAAAAACTGTTTCTATGTCCCATTCCTTATGATGGCATATAATATAGGGTATAGATAATACAAAATATAAGGTTTTTTTATCTAATGTCATATTTTAGTGTTACAATCTTTTCTAATTTCAATATGTAGAAGTAAGTAATTCTTCATTGCCACATGCTTTAGTGTACCTATTTTGCAAACAAGAATTCATGATTTGCTGTTGTACTCAGATTTTTTACATATTCTTACCATGGCTTTCCGCGTAAATTCATGTCGCGATAAAAGCGGTCACTGTAGAAAAATTGAGATGACAATGTGAACCAAGGTTAGTCATAAGTACATTTTATAATCTTTTGTCTATATAATAGGCAAATTTTTTGATTTTGTTGAATGTCCTACAAACATTATCTCCCTATCTTTTTCCGACTTATGTCTGGTTTGCATTATGACCGTTATCCATACTGTGTAGGTTTTGGCTAATGTTATTACGACCGGCCGCCTGCCTGACGCCGACCCTGCGGAAATACTATTGTACTATATGTATAACTATTACTGATCAAGAACCACCAAATTTAGTAAAAGCAATAGTATAATATTTTTTGTTTTTTTTATTGTTGTGTAGCATGTTTGATGTACGCAAGGATACGAAGAATAAAAATTAGTGTGAATAGTGCAAAATTGGGATATTTTTTCTTTTGGCTTATAAAGAGAGTGGTTTATAAGCAATTGCTTATTAATTACTCAAATGCCTAAATATTTAAACAATCGCGTCATTAAACACCACAAAAGTTAGCTAGTAACCACAAATTAGCAATCACTATCAGCTTGTACACCTAACTCGTCTTCGAAATCGGACAAGGAGGCTAGAACCCACTAACTGTTAAGTAAGGATAGATAAGGATAAGAGTTGTTGTCCCAATACATATATGGGTCAATTGAGATATTTTTTTATATCAGAAAATACCATTGTTTATAATAATCAAGGAAAAAAAACTGTCGGCGAAAGATAATAAAGAAAATACCCCGGTACTGTTATAATTATGCACCGTCATTTATTGATTACATCACACAAAGCTGTCTCGGCGGAATAAAGACGCGCCGGTGACTCATCTCCGCGCATAATGTATTCTTGACCCAAAACAAAAGGCTAACTACGGAAGTTGAGATATTATCAAGTTAAATGGTGAATACGCATTTGATATCATTAAACTGTTTAATTTTAAGTTGTTTTCGCTTGCTATACATATGTCACTATAAAATTGTAAACATTGGTAATATATAATTTCGCAAGTGATATTGTAAACTGACGTAAAATTTTGAACTGAACTACCCATTTACAATTTGACGTATTTTTCTCGATAGTTTATAATCGTTAAATATTGAACTAATTCTTGCCTTACAGTAATACGCAATTTATCATAGAGCTACCAAGCTATTACAGGGAGGGTGGTAACTAGCCTTCTCACAACCCTTTTCCCATTTTTTTGTGTAGCTTATGTCGTCGCTTTTGGTTTCTAACTAGTACAATGCAAATAGTGAAGAGATGGAATCGAAGTTAATTAAGTTTGTAAGGATATGATAGTTATAAAAATAACAATAATTTTGTCTATTTTGCCTGGTTAAAAGACATGAGAACATTTTATATAAAAGTCTATACTTTTGTGTAGTCAAATTCACGCGCCTTGCAATTTTACTTAACGAAATAATATTACCTACTTAATACTACCGTAACTTCATCGTCATCTCTCTGCCTTTTGCCGTGTAACCCACATACTATACAGTATGGCCGTAGCACAGTTTAAAAATCACACATTATTGTACTGTGACCGTAGTCAGACAGCGATCAGTTACAGTTTTTTATGTATAGATACGAAATTTCATTCTTCGATTATCCATTTCTATTGTAAGATAAAGGCCATTGAGAATTTTTATTTTTGATAGTTCGTTTTGCTCTTAAAGAAGAAAGAGAATGAAAAATTGAAAGAGTATGAAAGCACAAAGAATTTTATTCATATTATTGACTAGCTGGGTCGGCCAACTTCTTCCAAAGATGGTTTACTATTTTGGCGATAATGGCTTACACATAAAAGATAAATATATGCAGTCACTGGTTTTTCTGTAGGATTATTCAAGGAAAACATTTCCTTTATACATTATATATCGTGTAACTCTGACGGTTTTTGCAGAGCACTCGCATATGGCTGAATTTTTTCCTTCTTACTTGACACTTATCGTTATATTTTTGACAATCTTCTTAATATCTTTATAAATTATAGCCTATATGTTATTCTGATGTATAAGCTATGTTATTGTAAAGTTTCACGTACCACCTACCAGAATATGCCAATCTGGACAATCCTTGTAAATTTCATCGAAATCGGTCCAGCTGTTTCCGAGTCTGTAGGTTTATAGAGAACATACATTCTTCGCTTTTTATATTTTTTCATAAAAAGTGTCCTGTGTTACTTCTAATACCTCCAAGAATATGTGTACAAAGTTTCATGATGATCGGTTGAGTAGTTTTCGCGTGAAAGCGTAACAGACAAACTTACATTCAAATTTATAATACCTACTAGTAGGGATAGAGATTATCATAGTAGGGATTAGTAGGATAGGATTTTAAAACTCTTTATCGCACGTTTTCTTTTGTTTGCGGACCTAGACCGAAAAAAGTGTGATAGTAACATCACAGTAGATCGATAACCGTGGTCGAGACATAAACTAAAATGGACTCGTGGACTATAATATTAGGTCACTGATCTTATAGATCACAGTAGCAAATAATCGATATAAACCTATATTATTGTGCAAATGTCGCTGTTTCTTTAATCTTATTTCATAGGATTGAAAATTGGCAATGTATTTAAAACTATAAACTACGACCTTTATAGGGCTTAAGAAGAGCGTGTTAAAATTATTTGAAGTGAACTGACTGATTCTTAGTTTTTAGTATATTCTTGATGGTTCTAGGCTCGCCAATACTATCACTAAAATTACTGAGTCAAATATTAAATCGTTTTTGGATACTTCACAAATGGTATATTGGCACGCTTAAATAGACCAGTTTCCATTCAACCTTGAATTGTCATTTTTTTTCTGGCACCCACAACATGATGCGAAGCTTGACCTACGCCTTATTCTAAAATTTATAGAGGCTACTGAATCCAAAAAACAAATAGATTTCTTCCATAACATCAATAGATTACACATTTAGAATCAAGTTACACTTCTTTTTTTTATTCACACCTACTAAGACATATTAACCTTAATAAATACAAAGAATGTAATGTAATAATTTAAAACTCTTAACATTCTCTTAAAACCAAAATTTTCATGACGGACAGCTATCAATGTAACGCTTTAATAACGCTACTATTACGTTACAGTCGCTATCATCATTTCACCGAGCTTGCAGGCCTCGTGTATGAGTACTCAACACTCGTTACTTCGTCGTAGAACCTTACTTTAAGTTATTTCGTTGTACATGTTCAGTACAACAGAAAAGGTACTTTGCACACATTTTACATTACACTTCGGTCACACTAAATGAAATGAACAACAAATTTTCTTTACAAATAAATAGATATGCAGTCACGTCCGTAACTCAGAGGGGTAGGCAGAGATAACGGATTTCTATTTGGCGCCATTCTGGCACACCTTACTCGTTTCTTCTACATCCATCTACGCATACATGCGCGTCGGTTACGGGTACTCCTTATATCGTCCTTCTTTAATATGTTACTAATTTGGTCGATATAAGATCTCCTTGGCGGTTTAATTTATTTCAGATTTTTTTTCTATTTTTATTGTGATGAATAAACTCTAAAACTACCACGTACAGTGGTGTGCATAATTTCATAGTTTTAAATCGTAGACTTAACTCCTTTGTTCAAGGATTAGCGTATCAGTAGTATAGGGTGAACGTCCCGTCGATTAGATATGTATAGTAAATATGTACGTATATAATATATATCTGTATTGTATATATTACATAGTGCATCTGATATCTTGCAATGTCAAATTACACTGATAGTGGCAATGTTATTTTATCTTAAAACTAGTTGTGGTATACCCCATACATCATATATATCGAAACATTGCATTTATAAATTTGTTGTCTCATAAGTATAAACGTGTAATTTTTTCTAGTTTGACCCATGCTATATATTAGATAGAGTTGACCCCTTTGTGACTTTAAAAAAGCCAGTTGCTAGTTCTGTCTGCATTCGACTATTTTCTCTTGGAATTACGACTGCTGTTAAAGAAATAAACTGAACCATGGTTTAGGAATTATACCCTCACTTGTAAATTAATCAATACCTAGATTATATTATGTTAAATAATGTGTACATTAATAAATAACAATTGGGTTTCCGAGACGAATGAGGAGCCAAAACACAACACTTAAAACATTAAATCCAAATTAGGTGGAGCCCTTGCGTAAGTAGTTTAGCTCGAGAACTCACTTTCGATTTATAAATGTACACGTAATCTAGGTCCTGATCAAACAATAGACGAGGGTATAAATTCCTTTTGCCGGACCTTAGACTATCAGTAATTAAACAAGACTGAAGATTTTTAGACAAGCAAAGATTCTTTCCACTTCATGCCCATGTGAATGTGCCGCAATTTACATGTGGGGTTGCGCGCAGGTGTGCGTTTTATATTATTTACTACTTTGCTTGTATTACGCTAATTTAAATAGAACATGTGTGCATAAATGTTACTTGTATTACATTTACCGAGAATGTTAATGAATAAAAATTGCGGATAGTTTTAGCTCCGAACTATGTACGAAAGCAATGTTGTGTGGGTTAGTGATATGACCAATAGTGCCAATAAAAATGTTTGTTGGCAGATTTTTTTGTTATAAGTTACACTCAAAATAGTGTGTGTGTGTGTGATGTTCATGTCTTGTTACGCTACACGGATGGGTACAGATAACTGTGCTTTTGGGAAGCTAAGGCTAAATATAAATTAATACATTAAAATAAATTTGTAAAATAAAAATCATGATATTTTTTTTGGAAAATTGTCCTTTTTCATGTGAATCATAGTGAAACCAACTAAAATTATTGCGCATCTAAGTTGTCTTAAACCACTAAGTTATACTCGTGGTAAATGTGTGTGACATTAATTTTGTATTTTATAAAATACATACTAAACGTCAAAATAATAATCCTTACAAGTTCTTTAACAAACTTTATTCCATAATAGGAAGTTATTCCTCCTATCTAATTCAAAACAATCTGTTAGTCATAATACTTGCTTCTTATAAGATACGTAGGCTATTATTAGAAATATTATTGAAGTGGGCGTACCAGACTGATATCAAGTAAACAACTAAATGGACCAATGATGTTATATGCCGTGGATATAGGCGAATTAATCGATGCGACATCGAGCAGGTCGCGTTATTAACAAGTAAAAATAAGTTATAAAAAAAACGAAATAAAGAAACCCTCTAAAAAGTAAATAAGTACAAAATGGGCTTAAAATCTACAAACGCTTAAACAAATCTTTATAATTGCAGCCAAAAACCAGAATTCGATCGATTTTCGAATAGAAAAAAATACAACAAAATTGGTCTATTCCACACAGACAAATTTAAGTAATAGTTATATTTGATTTATTATACTTATAATTTAACACGAGGGGTGTTCGGGTGCACAATCGTCGGGGGTTAAAAGTATCAGAGTGCGTCGTACAAAGTAAAGTAAAAATCCCTCGTGAGTACTATAATCGTCTCTTTTCAAAGAGGCTTTAGTGGCCTTCGACATAAAAGGATCTGCACGGCAGCAAGTTTCAAGTTACAGGCCTTTGAAATCTACTGTACGAAACCCGCGTAAACCTACCCCTTTTTGGCTTTAGTGTTTGTAGTTTTTTCTTAATTAGTAATTTTTCACATTTTAAAAAAAACATATTCCAGACTTGCAGTTCTGAGTTTGTTACCAATATTTACGCAATAGGAATGGTCAAGGTCGCGGGAGTCTAATCAGTCAATATTAGTCACATTTGTCTAGATAAATATCGATGAAAAAATGATTGAGACGGATAAAGTTCCCGGAGACACGCAGCGCTTCTTACTTAACATTAAACGAAATATGTTAATACTCGAAAGAAATCGTTATTTGTTATGCAACTATCCGAGAGATGCGCAGTTCCTATTAGATAATAAACATGTACGATGACGTGAGGGGAACACTAGACTTCCCATGAATTTATGCGTCACTACTAATAGAAATGGGGCCGCTGTCTTAAGTGCTACTTTGAATTTTTTTTTATTTGTTGTGTATATAATTTAAGAAGGTCTACACTGGAATAGTTAGAGTTAATAATAAATAATATTTTCGAACGCTATCTTTAACCATTCTCCGTCGTTTTTGTTGCCATAAAATTGGTAAATTTTCTACGGTTTCCTATTTTTAGAGTACTTAACAATGACAACCGTTTTGCTACATATATATTCACACAGTGATAAATAAACACTTGCGTCCGTAGCCTAGGTGGGTACGGCAAATGTAACAGGTCGCGAAGACGATGGTTTTTGTGGAATTATTTTTTGGCTAGTCTGATTATTATCCTTTAGGTCATACATAACTGTAATTATATAATTTTATTACAGCTCAAAAGACACTCCAAATATTCAACATCGAAATGAAGTCCAAAATGAAGGCGCATACTATGACTGAGGATATCGTATTCTGGAAGTGGATCTCCTTGAACACGCTGGCGCTGGTCACCAGGGTGTCGGTGTACCATTGGTCGATGGAGGGCGATTCCACCCCCGTCAAGATATTTGATAGGCACTCGTCGCTCGCGGATTGCCAGATCATTAACTACAGGACGGACCCCAAACAACAGTGGTTGTTGCTCGTTGGTAAGTCAGATTTTCCGAATAAACCATTTTACATTAGAGTTGCAATGTACATTAAAAATGGCACTCTACTAAAAAAAACTTGATTATCAATCATATATACTCTTCATTTTTCAGTCAGTCATCAACTAAATTTCGGGAAACATTGTGTTCTCATAATTTCTGGTCTGGTATTCATTTTTCATTAATTGTCTTTCGCTATGCAGGTATTTCGGCGCAACAGAACCGTGTGGTTGGCGCAATGCAGCTGTATTCCGTGGAGCGCAAGTGCTCGCAGCCGATCGAGGGCCACGCTGCCTCCTTTGCGACTTTCAAAGCGGAAGGCAACGCCGAACCCTCCACCCTCTTTTGCTTCGCCGTGAGGACCGCGCAAGGAGGAAAACTGCATATTATTGGTACGATAATATTTATATGCTTTATGGCCCCATCAAGTAAACAAAAAATCAATTTCTATTTCTTCCTTAATACTCATTCAAAATTTTAATAGTTATGCTTGTATTTTTATGTCATTGGGGCTTTAACATGATATTAATTGATATCTAATATGACGGACCGGTTGGCGTGGTTTGTAAGACACTTGCTTTTCACGCCGCAGGTCGTGGGTTCGATTCCCACCCAGGACAGACATTTGTGTGTATGAACATGTCTGTTTGTCCTGAGTCTGGGTGTAATTATCTATTTAAGTATGGATTTACAAAAAAAAAGTAGTATATGTAGTATATCAGTTATCTGGTTGCCATAGCACAAGCTCTGCTTAGTTTGGGATCAGGTGGCCGTGTGTGATTATGTCCTAGGATATTATTATTATTATATTTAATCCTATGGATATAATAACCACCACGGAAACTTTTTTTATTAATTCTCCATACCCTGCAAAGTATATTCTGGAGAAGTTGAAAATTATTGAACTAAAAAAAATGATGAAATATTTAAAACGTAATTTTTAATTAATTGTGAATATATTTTTCATTTTTGTTTGAGTCAAGCCTGCAATACATTTTTGTTTGAGTCAAGCCTGCAATACATTTTTGTTTGAGTCAAGCCTGCAATACATTTTTGTTTGAGTCAAGCCTGCAATACATTTTTGTTTGAGTCAAGCCTGCAATACATTTTTGATCCTTTTTAATTTTTATACCCAATATGTGTTTCAACAGAGGTCGGCCAAACACCTGCCGGCAACCAGCCGTTCCCAAAGAAAGCGGTCGACGTCTTCTTTCCACCGGAGGCGCAGAACGATTTCCCGGTCGCCATGCAAGTGTCGCCTAAGTATGACGTAATCTACCTCATCACTAAATACGGCTACATACATATGTATGACATTGAGACTGGAACATGCATCTATATGAACCGCATCTCTTCGGACACCATATTTGTTACTGCGCCCCATGAAGCGACTGGCGGAATTATTGGTGAGTTTCGTCACTTTCATGTCTTTAGAATGGCTGATGTTTGTATGTTAACCAAAGACAATGTTGGCACCGTTATTATATTATTAGTTATTAAAACCTATTTTTTTTCGACGTATGGGAGAAATAAAAATCGTCACATTTTGTCACTGTCACTTTGAGCTTTATATTTACAGTTATACTGGACCGATGGCCTTTCAAATCGATATCTTTTAGACCGAGTGCTTTTTGAATGTGTTTATGTCAGAATTTAAAAAATAGCCGTCATCTTGAACTTTTTGGTTAATGGACTTCAAAATCGATACCTCGCAGACAGAGTCGTTTTGAAGTCAAATCTCTTTTCGGTGTTGTACCCGATATCAACTATTAATGACCGGACATTTACATTATATTCTCACATTCGTTAAAGGAATAATTGGTATATCCCCTTTCTCTAACAGCACTGGCTTTGGCGCATTCCCATCTGTTTTGAGTCTCACTTTGTATTTTTAGTAGTGAGTGTATTGATGTGAATCAAATAGGTTTTGGCCAAGTATAAAACATGAAAGATGGAAATGGAATGGACAATGGTGTATGTAGTGAGTACACATAAGAAAAGATGTCAATGAGTTTGAGGTATAAAACCAGGAAACAAACAGGATTCTCATCTGTTTTAAAAAGGCTTATAAAATGCAGATTCCTGTGCGCTACAAACAATTTTATTTTTAATAACTTTAATACTTGCTGGGAGATAAAAGTGGCTGTTGAGGTGGTAACTTTCTAAAAAGCCACATACAAAGGTGACTTACCAACCAATATATTTACGGCATCAATTAATCTCAATATATATAAACAAAATAATAAAAATATATTTTCCTAGGTGTAAACCGAAAAGGACAGGTGTTGTCAGTGACAGTCGAAGAGGACTCCATTGTACCATACATAAACACGGTTCTCCAAAACCCAGAACTGGCTCTCCGATTGGCTGTTAGGAACAACCTTGCCGGTGCTGAAGAACTTTTTGTTCGCAAGTTTAACATGCTGTTCACCAATGGGCAGTATGCCGAAGCAGCTAAGGTTTATAGAAATTTTATTAGAAAATTATATCAAATTACTTTTTGTAACGTGATTGTCGGCGCCAGACCCGTTTTGTCGTCTACGAAAGACAAAGAAACATTTTGGAGTCGCGAGACAAAATATCTAAATTTTCAATCAATTTCTATAGCATAGAAAATATGCTCTTTAATTTTTAGTAATCATGCATTAACATAATTACTATCATGTGTTGTTGCCTTGCACTGACAATAGTCAAAATAAGAATGAAGGTACTGTTAGAAATATCAGACAAGGGGGCGGAGCAAAGAGTGGCATGACATGGCGAGATTGTTTTGGTGGGGACAAGTGTCACATCGGGCAGCTCGCACCTCAACGGAGTCGGTTCGCCAGTTTATCCGTGGCTTTTGACAGTGTCGGACGTGCTAGGGAAGTCTGTTACTTTGTGTTGAATTATTTTAAATTATTTGTTATAAAAATTGAGTGATTATTATATACGTTGTGTTCTTATTATCTTTTTTTTTTAACTTAACCCATTCCTGGTTCCTAAAAGTACAATATATTTTTTCTTATCAGGTCGCGGCAATGGCTCCAAGGGGCATTCTCCGCACACCGCAAACGATTCAACGTTTCCAACAAGTGCCGACCCAGTCCGGTCAAACATCTCCACTCTTGCAATACTTCGGCATGTTACTAGATCAGGCGCAATTGAATAAGTTTGAATCGTTGGAACTTTGCCGCCCTGTGTTGCTACAAGGTAAGAAAATATACGTATAGATATTGAAAGTCTCTAAAACGCAATAGTTGCAATTTATTTAATCCACTGCCAATAAATATTGAGAGTGTAAATATTAAGATTATGTCGGTCACTACACCATGTTTTATCCAATGTATCCATCTTCATACATCCAATTGTTCTCCTGTGCATGTGACTGAACTCCTACTAAACCACTAGATCGATTTTGATGAAATTTTTTGTGTGTGCTGTAAGATAGTTTTAGTAGTTAGCTCTAAGGTAGTTTTTCACAAATGGATTCGGTAGGTAGCGCTACTATCACGTTCCAGATTTTTCATTATTAAAAAAAACTACAAAACATTATGCAAGATAATGTCTGGTGGGTCCTCTAGTAAAGTTATCTTTAATTAATGTTAAATACGGAAGTTGACCACCTAACTTGCAGTGAAGGTTGACATGAAACGTGACATAAATGTAACTATTAAAACAACGTTTACATATATTTTATGTTGTTATCAGGCCGTAAACAACTACTTGAGAAATGGCTAAAAGAAGAGAAGCTGGAGTGCTCGGAAGAACTTGGTGACCTTGTGAAGCCAGTGGATCTTACTCTTGCTTTGTCGGTCTACCTGCGTGCCAATGTCGCGAGCAAGGTCATCCAATGCTTTGCCGAGACTGGCCAGTTCCAGAAGATTGTTCTCTACGCTAAAAAGGTATGAACCTTTTGAACTGTAACATTACCACTGCATTTAATATTCGGTATTGATAATTTTATAAAAGTACAGAACGGAAAGGAATGACTAGAGACTTGATCCAAGCTATCAAGATGAATGAAATGAAGGGAACAGAGAGCGGAAGCGAGTTTGTTTTATACTATGTAAAGATGTAATGTTTAATAATATACTACTTATATATTTTTATTTATTTCTCCGTCCGTTTTTAACACATGAAATTTATCTACCATACACCGCCAGGAGATGCATTGTACAAGAAGAATTGTACTATATTGTGTACCCTTAATTCCAAACAATATTAAATTGAAGGTGGGATTGTGGTCGATAGCCATGCTCTTGTTTCTTAAATATTTTTTATTGTCACAGGTTGGCTACACTCCAGACTACATCTACCTATTGCGTTCTGTGATGCGCACCAACCCGGAGCAAGGTGCAGGATTCGCCGGCATGCTGGTCGCCGAAGACCCTCCGCTTGCTGATATCAACCAGATCGTCGATGTCTTCATGGAACAGAACATGGTGCAGCAGTGTACCGCTTTCCTGTTGGACGCATTGAAGAACAACCGCCCCGAAGAAGGGCCCTTGCAAACAAGGTACAGCAACTTTTACAAATGTTTCTTTATGATTAAATTTTGCTGGTGCTTTGTTCCATTATTTAGGTGATGCAAAGCATATCATAATACTAATGAGTTAATGTATTTATTTTTGATTGACTGGTGTCGTTGTCCTAAGAATCTAAAGTTAGGATTTAAAATTATAAAAGTCTCAAATTATACATAATTTTGAAACAGTAATTTGTAAATCAGAATATACAATTATCGGAAGAAGTTAAAAACTTAACTTAAAACATTATGAAGTCTGAACTTCAATATCATTTACTTATTTTATTGTATTTTTTTTAATACAGAAATCATTATTATGGCCGATATAGTCCAATAATTAATTTTGCAGATTACTCGAGATGAACTTGATGTCGGCGCCTCAAGTGGCTGACGCCATCCTCGGTAACGGCATGTTCACTCACTACGACCGTGCGCACGTCGCCCAGCTCTGCGAGAAGGCTGGCCTCCTGCAGCGCGCCCTCGAACACTACACTGACCTATACGATATTAAACGGGCTGTGGTAAGTGGAACGATAATGGTTACATTTCTCTGCGCTGCGCAGTTCCTCTGATATTGTGGATGTTTTAGGGGCGGCGGTAATCGCTTTAGGTGACTCGTTTGCCCTATGAAGTAAAAAACAGCAACCATAAGACGACAAAAGAGTGTCTAAGAGAGAATGCACGCGGGCGGTGCGGCGATCCGCGATGCGTCAGCAGAACCGCTGTGTAGTGTTACTGCCCTGCCACACGGTGCCTCAAAATGACTTTCCGCAGCAATAATGCAATGCACCTTAGTACTTTCAAAACCATCAAACTTCAGCTTTATTGTCATACAAAGACTATTTGAGTGATACTGCAGAACTGTGCGTTGTGTTGTATCATCGTATTTAGTCATCATACGAAAATCATTACCGCGGCACCGTCCGTGAGGCATCTCTCTCAATGACTTAATTAATTTTAGTGGAGTCGAAAGAAAAACGGCAAAATGATGTTTACTGTATGACTTTGTGGTCTGTCAACAAAATGCAACTTAACTTTTCTCTGTATAATGTGCATGTTTTTTAGAATAAAATTATGTATATTCTCCCCAACCGTCATATATTTTCGAACACAAGTGCACAATAGATATATCTTGTTTTACCACAACCCTATTATTTGTTTACAGGTTCACACCCACTTACTGTCGGCTGACTGGCTGGTCACCTACTTTGGCACACTGTCGGTAGAAGACTCTCTGGAATGTCTCAAAGCGATGCTCCAAGCGAACATTCGTCAGAACCTGCAGATCTGCGTGCAGATCGCGACCAAATACCATGAACAGCTGACCACCAAAGCACTTATTGAGTTGTTCGAAAGCTTCAAGACCTATGAAGGTCTCTTCTATTTCCTGGGCTCCATTGTAAACTTCAGCCAGGATTCTGAAGTACATTTCAAGTACATTCAGGTTAGATTAAGTTTTCTATAAGATATCTAAATGGTCTATAACTTGTTTCATAACAAGATGTGATTTTTGTAGATAAATGTTTTACGTTAATATTCATATATTCCGAAATATTGGATATTTTCGAAAAAAAAACACTTTCTCATTTTATCCTATGACCACTACCCTACCCATATTACACAATTTCACCTGACTTTATCTCTCGATTTTCACAAAATTACATTTCCGATGAAAGTATAAAAAGTGTAATGCATGGCCGCCATGTATGGTAAATGACGTTTGTTTACATCAATCATTTCTTGCAATGAAACAAGGTAATGAATTACATATTTTAATAACTAATTAATTATTTAGTAAGGAGATTTATAAGTATTTAAAAATGCTAAAAATATTAATTTAGTATCTTCAAATAGGAAAACTTGCTGACCAGTGTTGACGAATTCTAAATATATATGAATGAATGATGTCATAAATGAAAGTGACTCACAATAATAAATTTCAAATATATCACATTTAAACTTTAACATTTTCTTTTTAAATTCATATCGTGCTAAAGTATGCTGAAACAACTATTTTTTTAAATTGCAGGCTGCCTGCAAGACAGGTCAAATCAAAGAAGTGGAACGTATCTGTCGCGAGTCAAACTGCTACAACGCGGAACGGGTCAAAAACTTCCTCAAGGAAGCCAAGCTGCCCGACCAGCTGCCTCTCATCATAGTCTGCGACCGCTTTGACTTTGTGCATGACCTGGTGCTGTACCTCTATAGAAACAGCCTACAGAAATACATTGAGATTTATGTGCAAAAGGTATGTATTGCATTTAAAACTTAAAATGTAAATATATTCATGTCCTCACATAGTGATACTTGTAAAATGGAGGAGAAGTATGGAGGCTATATATATGCGGTTTTCAGGTTCTGCTTTATGCAGCGTCCAATTTTGATACCTTTTTCCAGATTAATAATCAAGAGTCAGTCAAAGAAATTAGCATTCTTGTTTAGCGTTTTATTGTTTTGTATCATGGAGCTATATTTTATTCCTTTTTTAATGAATAACAAAACAATTTAAGATCTGAAATGTTTTGACGTCCCTAATCTTAAAGTTAAATTTATTTATGAAAATTTCAGGTTAATCCGTCCAGATTGCCGGTAGTAGTGGGAGGTCTTCTCGACGTGGACTGCGCCGAAGACATCATCAAAAACCTCATACTGGTGGTGCGTGGACAGTTCTCCACCGATGAGCTAGTTGCTGAGGTGGAGAAAAGGAATAGGTTAGAAATATATGATCTCATTCCCCCATTTCCATTCTAATTGGACATTTCGATATATGGCTAGCCTCCATCTTGTTATTAGTTCCATTCAAATTATACGATTTTAATCTTCGGTTGTTATGTGTGTACAGCAAAGAATTGAACAGCAGTTTTTCCGTGGCTTTATGACACGGGTGCCTTCGAGAGAAGAGTGAATAAGCGGATGCCAAAAATGACTCTTTCACGAACTGTTTGGAGTCAAGCACTTTTTCATTTCACTGCAAAAGTCATGCAAAGTTTTATGTTCTTTCATCAATCATGTTTAAATATAAGTTTTATACTAATAAGTTACATTATAAGAAATTTGAAATTATTTATAGGTTAAAACTGCTTCTCCCGTGGCTGGAGACCCGCGTGCACGAGGGCTGCACGGAGCCCGCGACGCATAACGCTCTTGCCAAAATCTACATCGACTCCAATAATAATCCGGAGAGATTCCTCAAGGAGAATCAATGGTGAGGCATTTTTAGATTCCGTTAATATGTCGTGAATGACTTTCAGTTAATACTCTTTAACTGTACTTTATAAAATATACTGTTAGCCGATTTTGAAAATTGCCCGTAATTTTACTAGTAATAAATATAGCCTATATTATTCTGGGATATTGTGGCAATATTGATAGAATTTTCGGTTTTTGAATTTTTTCATTACATACACACAAACATACAAATATTACCTCTAATGTTGTGAAGATTGTCAGCTTAAAAAATGTTTTGAATTAAATAACGCACGAACGAAAATAAATTATTTGTGAAGGTGAATTTGGAAGGTCCAACTTCACCGTGCGTTCCTTCACTACATCCGTATATTACAATATTTGTATGTGGGACGCAGGTACGATTCTCGCGTGGTTGGTCGTTACTGTGAGAAGCGAGACCCACATCTCGCGTGCGTGGCTTACGAGCGTGGCCAGTGCGACCGCGAGCTGATCGCTGTATGCAACGACAACTCCCTGTTCAAGACCCAAGCTCGCTATCTCGTCCGCCGCCGCGATCAGGACCTCTGGCTTGAAGTACTCGCAGAGTCCAATCCTTTTAAGCGTCAGCTCATCGACCAGGTATCGTATTTTATCGACACATGCAATCATATGAAGTTAACTGTGGTGGTGAATGTTTTTTGTTTTTTTGTAAATTTTTTCCTACACAGAGCAGTTTACAATCATTTAAATAATATAATTAGGACAAAATATGTAGACAATACGATTAAACTGCAGCTACATGGCCTATGTAGATTACATGACGTGTCCTTATTTTCTATAAAAAATTGACGTGAAAATAAAAAGGTACATACAAATAAAAGAAACTGTAATATTGTGATAATTTAATTAAATTGAATTTTATATTACCAATAACAAGCTAAATTATTCGTAATAGTGTTATAATATTGAAAATTTCAGGTTGTGCAAACTGCCTTGTCTGAGACGCAGGACCCAGAAGACATTTCAGTAACAGTAAAGGCTTTCATGACGGCCGACCTGCCGAATGAACTGATTGAGTTGCTCGAGAAGATTGTACTCGACAATTCAGTGTTCTCTGATCACAGGAATCTGCAGAACTTGCTAATACTTACAGGTAACACAAAGTTTTAATTTTGTTTTAATTGTATTATTTTAATATATTATATATTATTATAATAATATTATTTTAATAATAATATATAATATAATAATATTATTTTAATTTTATTATATTTTATTAAGGGTATTTCCTTTTCACCGTTAACCCCCTCCTCGTCCAATCCTCTTACCATTTCCACCCTACCCTTATGAGGAAGAGTGGGAACGGGAAGAGGACTGGCATTGGGCCTCCGGCACCTCACTCATCAGACGAAAGGCAGAGTACTTCTACCTCACGCCTGTTTTCTGAGAGGTCGTGGTATTTCACCGGTGCAACAGATGTTGCGAGCTCTACTACTGTTTTGTTATATAGCTCATCATGTCTCTGCATTGCACATTAATGTACTTCGACAACATGTGAATACGTGATTATTCATAAAAAATATGTTAAACTACTCTTTACTACTACTTTCCTCTTGTGGTTTTTATACAAGTGGTTACATATTGTTTAAATAACTGCTTACTATTATTCCAAAGATACCTAAACTATTTTTACACATAAAATATTTTTCTTGCAAGTAGTATTGAATACATTTTACGGTAGATGAATTCTTCTTGGCTAATAAATATAAATAAAGTTATCATTGGTTAGTTGTGGATACTGCTATATATTTAACTATTATAATGATATCTGCTTGTCTTAACAGCAATTAAAGCGGACCGCAGCCGCGTGATGGAGTACATCAATCGCTTGGACAATTACGACGCCCCCGACATCGCGAACATTGCCATCAACAATGAATTGTATGAAGAAGCCTTTGCCATCTTCAAGAAATTCGATGTTAACACCTCTGCCATACAGGTACTATTTTATGCTTCATTAAATACTTTTATTATTTTATATATACAATAACACCTAATAGATTTGACACATTATAAAGATCTAAATGGAGTCTTTCCATTTGAAAATTTGAAGTAACACCACCATATCTCTATTATTCCAATTCTTCCTATTTTTAACTTCAGATGTCTATTTAAATGGAAAAAAAATTGTGTCAGTGTACAAAGTTATTGTGGATTTTGTGTTCAGTCTTGCAGTTATATAGTAAAACATCCACTCTTTAGTTTAAGGTAAATAATGAATTAAATGAATTATTAATTTTGCAGGTGCTAATAGAACAAGTGAAAGATCTTAAACGCGCGTACGAGTTTGCCGAGCGCTGCAACGAGCCGGGTGTATGGTCGCAGCTGGCCAAGGCGCAGCTGCAACAGGGCTTGGTGAAGGAAGCGATAGACTCCTACATCAAAGCAGATGATCCTTCCGCTTACATGGATGTAGTGGATACTGCCACCAAGCAACAATCTTGGGAAGACCTTGTTCGGTACTTACAGGCAAGTGTCTTTCTCTTTTATTTCTACTCTTTGTATATATTTATTTTCAAAAGTAGTTTCAGTTTCTCTTAAATTATACATATTTTCTATCACAAATTAAATTTTTTTGAAGCTTAAAAATTATCATTCATTCCGTGTGTTTTCAACATTGTATTTACTGTACTACAGGTTTTTTGTTGGACAGTGAGTATGTAGGCTTAAGCTGTGTAGTCATGGGGGTAAATTTAAATTCAGTGAAAAATCGACGTTTTGTTTTTGAAAACGGCTGTTTCAAGTATTCATTTTGTATAGTGCAAGGAGGCAAAAGGAGCTGCGGGTCGCATATTATTAACTGATCACTGCCGCCCATTTTCAGATGATATTAAATAATTAAGCTTTAACTGTGTAGTTGATAAATGTTTATGGCAAATCATCGACTTAGTTGTTCATTCCATTTGACACATTTAATTATGTTAATATCGCTAATTCCGTCAATACATAAGTTAGATTCTAAAAGCAAGATTTCTAATTAATAATTTTCTTATAGATGGCCCGTAAGAAGGCGCGTGAATCATACATCGAGTCGGAACTAATCTACGCGTACGCTCGCACCGGACGCTTGGCTGATTTGGAAGAGTTCATCTCCGGTCCGAATCACGCTGACATACAGAAGATCGGTGACCGATGCTTCGACGACAAAATGTACAACGCCGCTAAACTTCTTTACAATAACGTCAGCAACTTTGCTCGTTTAGCTATCACATTGGTCCACCTGAAGGAATTCCAAGGTAGGTCAGATACTTATGTTATTACTGAGTTACATGTATGTTATATAAGAGATTTCTTGATCAAACACAGGAACTAATGCATAATTGTATGATACCCTAAACTATCCGTCACCTGGCCTCGAACTTGCCAGTGATATAAAGTTTGTGTGATACTGTGAAAATCTTAAATGGTTGTGATTGGATCAGTGCGCATTCAACCTCCGTAATGATGAAGAAGAAAATTTAGCTTGTCGAGTCATAAATAGTGTGATCTTTGAACTTCTTCTAAATTCTTTTTATATCATGCAATGAAAAGTATCTTTGCAATAAAACAGTTTGCTATTCAGTTTATTAAAATCGAAAATATTCCAAAGGTGCGGTGGACAGCGCTCGCAAGGCGAACTCGACTCGGACATGGAAGGAAGTGTGCTTCGCGTGCGTGGACGCCGGAGAGTTCCGGCTGGCGCAGATGTGCGGCTTGCACATTGTTGTCCACGCTGATGAACTTGAGGACCTTATCAATTACTACCAGGTGAGTTTCACAAAATGTATGAGAATGTTGACTGAGCATCCAGTAATCCGAGTCCAGTCCGAAGTGCAGCAGGATGGACGATTAGTAATTCTGTGTGCTAAGTAGAAAAGATAAGCTTTGAGTTAAGTATAAGAAATGTAGTTGAATAATGTTTCATTAGAAAACAAATTTATTTTTTTGGTCACTGATTTATTTAATTTCTACAAATAGATATTTCTATGATGAAATAACAATTCCAGGATCGGGGCCACTTTGACGAGTTGATCAGCTTGCTGGAGGCAGCTCTCGGGTTGGAGCGCGCGCATATGGGCATGTTCACGGAACTGGCTATTCTCTACTCCAAGTACAAAACTTCAAAGATGCGCGAACACTTGGAACTCTTCTGGTCGCGAGTTAATATTCCTAAGGTAATGTTTCTTTTAATTTCTAATTATAGCAGATGTTTGTTTATTTGATAACATAATAAAGTGAAATTGGGTATTATTATTTTTTGTCACATATGTACTACAAACCATTTTCAATCACTGCACAGCTCTTGTGTGCTAATAATCTTATAAAATTCATAGAATAATCATTTAAGATAATTTGACCTTACTTTAGTTTCTAAAAACTTAAGCATTCTGATTTGTGAGATTAAGTTATAGTTGATATCAGCTACACGGACAATTTCCATCCACATCCTAACAGCACGGAATTAATGGATTTATTTTAATATTCATATTTAAACAAATATTTATTATTTATCCAAAGTGCGCTTGTGGAAATTATTTCATTTACTTTTATTAATTACCATAAATTCAGCATGTTGTGATAATTTGCAGGTGTTACGTGCGGCGGAGCAAGCGCACCTGTGGTCGGAGCTTGTGTTCCTGTACGACAAGTACGAGGAGTACGACAACGCGGCGCTCACCATGATGCAGCACCCCACAGAGGCCTGGCGCGAAGGACACTTCAAGGATATCATCACCAAGGTTAGATTTTTATTATTATTAAATAAAATGAGCAAGTTAGTGTTATTTGCGTAAATTATCATCTCGTTATAAATATAGAAGTTTAAACTATAATACTAGCTTTTATAAAAGAGAATGAGCGAGAAGCAACGAAGCGAACGGATTAGGCCTCCGGACATCTACAGTTCTACAATACAGTACAGTTTTTTTGCATGCCACGATAGTGTAGATGCTCAATGTAGTAAATATTTTTTATTGTTAATAATATTACCTTGCTAATAATAATAATAATTAAGTAGTTCTTTTATTACGGCCAATAACACGTGGAGACTACTCAGAATGTTCCCACATTGATATTAAACTATTTGTTAAACATTGTTTATATTTTTTTGTTTATGTTTATTTACATTTTTGAGTCATATTTGAGTATAAATTGCAGGTCGCAAACATGGAACTATACTACAAAGCGATCCAGTTCTATCTCGACTATAAGCCTTTACTACTCAACGATCTGCTGCTCGTGCTCGCGCCGCGCATGGACCACACGCGCGCCGTCAGCTTCTTCACCAAAGCTGGCCACCTGCAGCTTGTCAAGGCTTATCTCCGCTCTGTGCAGAGCTTGAACAACAAGGCTGTTAATGAAGCTCTCAATTCCCTTCTTATCGATGAAGAAGATTATCAGGTAATATTAATGTAATTATTAATTATTTATTAACATGGTTTAATCAAAGCAATGGGGGCACCGTCTGCAGTGGGCTACTTATATTACTTAATCGTTGAGGCTTTATTTATTCTGTAAACAAACACTTATTTTATGATTTCTTTTATTTACGTCTTTATTTATTTCTTTTGTCTCCCAACCATATGTAATATATTTATATATGTAATAATGTATAAAAATAACAAACTGAAAAATCTAAAACAATTAATTAAATTAATTTCAGGGTCTGAGGACATCGATAGATGCATTCGATAACTTCGACACCATTGCGCTTGCGCAACAATTAGAGAAACACGAACTGACTGAGTTTAGAAGGATTGCTGCTTACCTGTATAAAGGTACATACGTAATTAATTTTTTACCAACTCTAGTAATTCTTGTAACATACAATTCATTATAATTTCCATGCAAAGAATCATGACAATTATTTTTGAGGTTATTTTTACTGAAGTGAAAACTTCTTTGTAATTTCGTACTTTAAGGTCTCACGTCAGTCTTCAATGCCTGCCTATATTTTTTCCTTTATTTCGCCATCATATATTGCATCAGCAAATTATTGTCTTGTCTATTTGTTTCTTACTATTGTTTGTGCCAACACGACTGCTTAGACGCGTATTATCTCAATATAAATATTGTTAGCTGTATAATTACCCTGTACCCTTTTATGCTGTTTCTGTTTACTAAATTGTACATCATACGTTTTGTAGTGTATATCTTACAGCTTGCTTATATAATTTGTCGGACTACAAGATTATTAATACAGAGTAGGCAGTATGCTGTTGTAATTCGAAAAATTCTATAATCCGATCCCGCTTTAAAAAATGTTCTTGAGATTGCAGTTGGTTAACTAAGAAATGATTAGTTGTGAGACATAAGTTAATTTTACAACAATAAACTTGTGTTACAGGCAACAACAGATGGAAACAGAGCGTGGAGCTGTGCAAGAAGGACGCGCTGTACGCAGACGCGATGGAGTACGCGGCAGAGTCGCGCCAGTCCGACGTCGCTGAGGAGCTGCTCAACTGGTTCCTCGAGCGTGACAACTTCGAGTGCTTCTCTGCGTGCCTCTACCAGGTATAATAATAATACACTTTTTTATGTGAGAAGGTGGCAAACGAGCAAACGGATCACCTGATGTTAAGTGAACGCTGCCCAACGACATCCGCAACAGGCAAATGTGTTGCAGATGCATTGCTTACCTTTAAAGGGCATAGACAGGAAAAAAGGTATTTCCTTTCCCCGCTAACCCCCTCCTCGTCCAACCCTCTTCCCCTTCCCGTCCTATCCTTATGAGGAAAGGATGGGAAGGGGAAGAGGACTGAAATTAGGAGTCCGGCATCTCACTCATCTAGAGTAGAGTACTTCTACTTCACGGCTGTTTTCTGTGAGGTGGTAATTCACTGTTCGACCCGACCAATTCGTGCAACAGGTGTTGATGTTGCGGGCTCTGCCACTTTTATTCATACAGAGACACCAATTAATACTCTACTCATAATAATAGACTCTGTAATTAACCTTAAATTATTTGTACCTTACAGTGTTACGACTTATTGAAGCCTGACGTCGTCATTGAGCTGGCATGGAGGCATAACATTATGGATTTCGCTATGCCTTTCCTAATTCAAGTAAGTAGAATATTAACTTTACTTTGGAAACATTGTTCTATTTATAATACCAAATCAAAAATCAGTATAATCGTGTTTCAGTTTTGAATCTTGTGTTCATTCATATCGCCTACTTACAAGCAATCGTCAATGATGTTATTTGTATATAAACACCGTCAAGTGACATTAATGTAAATTGACATAATGTCTTTAAAATATTTCTAACACGACTTTTTTCTTTACTTATTTTTTCTATGAACAATTTCATTAGAGTCCGTTACCATGACGATCGACTTTGTGCTCGTATACGTGTACGGGACGTCCAGCAGATTTGAAATATTACAGTAAATTTGAATTTCTAATAACTATAAACAAATAAAAAATACGGAGTAAAAAATACAATAGTTTCGTAATTAAGATCGATATATTTTACTAACTACTGTATCATTGTAATACTTAATTATTACAGAATATACTTTTGTATGCATAGAAAATAGTATGAGCACGCAGACTTCGAAGTATCAGCATAGAGGGCTCATCACGGCATTAGAGAGCGTGTCATGCCGTTTGTCGTCACGGCATACTGGACATCGATTTTACTGGCCATGGCACGCCAATAGATGGTTCATATCAAAATGCTGTATTTTGTTTGTAGACTGTACGCGAACTGACGACTAAAGTGGAGAAGCTGGAGGAGGCGGATGCGAAGCGCAGCACCGAGAGCGCCGAGCACGAGGCCAAGCCCGCTATGATGATGGAACCACAGCTCATGCTGACGGCTGGTATGCTTTGCTTTTAAACATACATTTATACTATACTTCTTTATTTGCATGTAATTGCAGATGCAAGGCTACATTTTAGGCCAACTTCTGGGTTGATATAGATTATTTTGGTATTATTACCATTCTTGTCGTTTACTGAGTCGAAATCGAGAGGTACATAAACAGCTGTAGGGGATGATTTATTATTACGACTTACTGCGGTCAAATAGTAAATGATGGCAAATGAGCACCGGGTTATGTTATCTCTTATGTCTGATCAACGCCCATGAAAATCCACAATCCAGAGTAAGAGTGGATGCACTGGCTTTAGGGAAGGAGTACTGTCACAAAGTCCTAAGGTCCCTAAATCATATTAGTTTGAAGATACCGCTACTAATCTAAAATATTAATCCATTATGTGGTTGTGCGAGGCAATAGTAGAGCGCGGAAGGTGCATCGTTGTGGAATGCACACCATCTAGATGATGTGGTGAAACAATCAACTTCCAAATGGTATAATTGACAGTAATTTTTGCATGTTACAACCGAGACTATTTTAGTGTTAACCATTTCATCCCGCAAGAGTAATAAGATTATATAATACTATCATTAGTTTTTTGCTCTTCATTTTAAACAGCAACTAAATAAAAGTATTTTTTTATCTGATCTTATATTCCGTTCTATACATTACCTTTGTTCTAGCTATAATGGGTAGGTTATATCTTCTAATACTTTGGTCTGTTTAAAGAATAAAACATTAATCTCAATATGTTGAAAAATATGTGAAAAAAAATATATTTGAATAAATAATAATTCATTACATTCTATATGTTATTTTGTATATGACTATTATATAACTTTTGTATGTATTATTTACCAGGACCGTCTATGGCATACCCTGGTGTAGCGGCTCAAGCATCTCCGTACGCGTACGCCGCCCAGGCCCCGTCTCCGGCGCCGTACCACGGCTACGGCATGTAGGGAACTGCCTCCCCACGCGCGTGGGGGAACTTCCAGTTCTGAATCCCAGGAACTATACCCGGGGAACATTCTGTACATAGACAAGTTTGTCCCGACACTGCTTAACTAGTACTGAAATAGGTTATTATTGCAGCTCACCCTCTATGCACTGTCCACATCTCCCTGCAACACTATACATGGATGTATCGAAATAGCTTTTTATGGTATCATTTTTAATTTCATGGCCTAATGTGTTTAATGAAAGTGCATTGAGGTTAATGTTGCGGAAATGTAAACAATAATATTATTGCGATAAAGCTCCCATCCTTTATTACTTTCATTGTTTAATTATTGATGTTACACATTTCAAATTCCATTCGCATCAATATTTCTTACATAATAATAAATAAGAAAATCATCTTAAATCACAATAAAGTTTAAGGTTATGCAACATACATTTGAAATTTATAATATTTATTAGACAGTTGTCGGGCTAAATTTAGAATTTGGAATTTATATCTGATATATTAACCGCATATATAAAGTTTTATCAAATCAAGTCCATGGCATCATCACCATTAGTGGGTTATTGATAAATTTAAAGGTGTTACTGTTCTATATAACCAGTTATAATGGCGTTCACGTTGTTAAAAGTAGTGCGAACGTATATACTGCGTCAATACACGGCGCTACATGTTACGCGATATAATCCGTTACAAAGAGATCTGTTTCGTGCAAATAATTACCAAAACCCGATTTTTAAGTATAACAAAAATATGCTTTTAGACGGTAATCAGAAATTAAAAGGGAAGTTTAAAAACATCTAGGTGGTGCAAAATAGGTCTCTTTCTGAACAGATTCTTTGAAATAATTATATAGTGAGCAAGCAGCTTGACCAAATTATAGATTTGCCGTCAACGCTTAGATCTGCCACTAGGTGCATAGCATAGATCAAAAATTACATGTTTATGTATATACATAGTACACTATATAGTGGTTAGTGTTGTTCCGAAATTAAGATAAGAGCTATGAATATTACAAATAAATTGGCTTTATGTGGCTTCATTTCCAGTGCGAAAATTATGACCCAAATATATTATTTCCTCTTATGGGCCTCATATTTTACTTAATATTCTACAAGCATCATAAATCTTCAATCAATGATTGATTTTAATTTAGGATATTTCGGTATAAAACGATGTACAAAAAAATACCGCCGTTCTTTTCATTCAAAAGTTTATATGTATATAATGTTTTCAGTTTATGGATAATGTTTAAAGAGGGACACTGAAATTAATTACACATGTTTCTTTAGTTGCATTAATATATGATTAATATTAAACATTATTTGATACAATTAGATTTAGTTTAGGCAAAGTAGATTAACTCTATTTTAAATAATTATTTGCGATATAAATATTGTACGAGAGTTGTCACACGATTTGCTTGAGTTTACACACACCTTGATATGCCTTCATTAGATTTAAAAATATTAAGCTTTCTGGGGTCAATTTGATAGCAAACAATATTAATGATTAGTATTTTATTCTGAGGACCCCAGAAGGACCTTAGAATTGTTGAACTCCATATACTGTTATAAGTGTAATAGTATTTTGTGAGTTTAATTAATATAATCAATTGATGTTGAAATATACAATCAATCATTCCTTACATTAACGATTTAATGTAAAACGCATTGTTATTTTTTTGCGTGTATTGTGTCGTAAGAAACAATTTATTAACTTCAAATAATAATTGTTTATTGATTACATTATTAGTATTGTATTTATTCATGTATGATACTGTTTCCCTGAATTTTATTAAAATAAGATTATATTATATGAATAAATAAATAATGTTATTTGATTTTTTCCTATCAAAATAGCATGAAGATCAGAAGAGAGATGAAGTGTGAAGAGATTCTGTGACGCCTGAGGTAGCCTCCTTTCATACAATAAAAGCAAAGACGCTATCTCCATTTTCTTGTATTAGACGATATATAAAGAACCAAAGAGAATATAATAACTATGTTATGTAGAAATAATGTATTATCTTTTAGGCAGTAGCGGCAGAAAGAGAAAACGTATTGATGGAGTGATATGGCAATGGTACCATTAATAACCATGCTAATTCTATAGAAAATATTGTTCCTCCCAGTTTTGCCGGTCGGATATGAACAAATAGTTTAACAGGACGTGTTAAATGGCTCAGATCCGTCATACGAAATTTTTATTTTAATACCTCATCGGTTATTTAATCAAGACTTATGTTATATTGATAAATTACAAGTAAATCTGGAACCAGCACTAAGTTGAAAATCCAAATTAGGTTAAATCCTTGCGTAGTTACGCAAGTCGCCGTTGGCGATTATAGGGGATTTTAAGATTATATGATTATACCTTATATTATTGACCAAGATTATATGGACGTACAAATCGATCGAGTCTCACAATACTCAAACATTTCATATGCTCTTAGACGTAATTTCAAGTGCCTAACAAATTAACTAATACTGTGATAGCGAATATTGCTTCAAAATAAATGAAAGTTAATACAGTAATTGAATGTCGGGAAAATATCTATGCCAAACACAAGTGGAATGAGTTTCCAAGGTGGTATTTATATTAGTCAGGCAATAGCTACCGATCGAGCCGAGGCTCGGCCCTCTTGGGCACCCTCCAATCACAAGGCTGAACGCGTATTGAGTGACAGCCCAAGCAGAGGTCCCTTCGGTCCTCTCGGGGTCCCTTAGGCCCAGTCACTCCGTGGTGCGTCCAACGACCTAAGAGCTCGGCGGCCTCCAAATGCGATAATACTACTAATAAAGTAACGGCCCGAGCAGAGGCTTCCAAGGGAGCCCTCGAGCTAAGTTATTATTAAAGAGGCTAGGCGCCCTCTGCGCCCTGCCGCCTCGAGCCCGGTGTAGGTGTCTGCCTCCTTAAGGCAAACAGTGACCTTTCAGTCACAAAAAAAGCTCCACAAAGCACTCTTCAATGCTCTTGTTGCTTTAATTTTTAAAAATCACGCGAAATTTGGCATCTCTAAAAAGACCCACAAAGGTTGCGTTCCACTAATCGTTTACAACGCCTTACATGCTCCTTCTTTATCTGTTACACTTGACGACTATGACCGTACGATTATAGTAGTCAAGTGGAACGGCTAAAGGATCTTTGTAAGCCTTGATAATTTTAAATAAGACAAAAATAATTTATGTACGATTATTGTGACGCAAAAAATACCACATATCCTATTATAACCTACGGTTATTAGCCGTATAAGTCATATTTTTTTTCTAACTCGCCATCTGTTGTATTATTTACATCAGCGTTCAAAACACTGCTTAATCCATTCCACTTGAGTTTGAAATTGTAACGCTCTGAAACAAGTGAAACGGGAAACACTGTGGTCGTGATATCGCGATATTCGTGAACGCTTAGTGGAACGTAGTACTATTAGCCTCATTCTTTTGGTATTGAGTTTTGACTTCACTTCAAGTGACACTGCACTTTACCATGACGTATAAACGAAAGAAATATCACCACGGTGACACTCACTTAAAAAGACGATGGAGATTAAGAAACAGAAAGAAGGATCTCGATGAAATCGACAATGATATAAAGGAAGGTAAGCTTTATTTATCTTCTTAAAATATTTAAAATCACGTGCGTTGCAGTAAAATTATAGGTTATGTACAGATTATATTTACATTACAGAAAATGCTGAGAAGTTACTGAATCAAAACGTCGATTTAGACTTACCTGGTGCTGCTCAGCATTATTGCCTTCATTGTGCTCGTTACTTTATCGATGAACAAGCCTTGTCCGAGCATTTTAAGACAAAAGTACACAAAAGAAGATTAAAAGCTTTGGAGTTAGAGCCATATAGTGTTGAAGAGTCAGAGCGCGCTGCTGGTCATGGTAATTTCAAATTTCCAAATAAAAGGAAAATAGTTACACAAAATAATAACACAGATATAATAGATAAAGATGGTGATGTTGTGTTAGATGATATTACAGAAACTAAGAAAAAGAAAATCAATGAAGATGATACATAAAAGTATTATAAGCAATTTGTTTAAGTTAAGGGACTGCTGCCTATTGCATGTCAGATTTTCTGCTCTATTCATAAATGGACCAAAAGCTACTGATACATTTGTTTATGTCACACCACATATTGACTTTCCCGAGTCTATAAAACAAAAAGAAGTAATTGAGGAAAATCTAGCAATACGAAAATCGAACATAGATTTAGCAAAGGTTGAAGATCTTTGGCTAATGTATGAAGATCTCAAGAACAAAAGAATTGAACTTGAAAAAAGGAAGATGAAAGTGGGTACTGAATTGGCAAATTTATTCAAAAACAATCCATCAGATAAGAATATAGAGAAGCTAAAAATTCAGTTAAGTTTATTGAAAGAAAATATTAAAAAGTTAAAGGTTCCATTTTGGTCAGCTGAAGAAGCTGCAATAGTAGAATCTTTAAAATTGCCTAATGCTTTGCACCCAAAAACTCCAAGCCAAGAAAACAAAATTATCTTTACCTATAAAACTCCACCTGCTAATAAAAAAGACCATCTAAAACTGGGGACTCATAAGAATTTGATTCAGTTTACGAATAAAGAGAATTATTATTTAAAAGGTGATGCTGCTTTGTTTGAACTAGGTGCAAAGTTTTATTTCAGTAAAATACTTAAAGGCAATGGTTTTACTCAATTCTCAAACCCTGACTTTGTTAAAAGTTTAATTATTGAAGGATGTGGCCATGATCATACCAATCCCAATCATACTTTTATTATACATCACAATGAGGATTCAAAAGTGAATGTAAATAATCGCTTGCATTTAACAGGTGGTGGATCATTATTTTCCTTCTTTGCATATTATACTAAAAATGTGTTATACAGCAAAGCATTACCGTTAAAATATTTTTCAATGGGAAGGCAATACAATCCAGCACACAAAGAAGATATTGGTTTGTTTAATGTCAGTCAGTCATCTGTAATATCAATGTTTATTGCAGCTAGGAATGCTGTAGAATGTGATGCAATCCTTGAGGAAACAGTAGAAGTGATCAAAAAGATTTTCAGTAAGGTTGGTTACCCTTACCGCTTGAGTATTGTTTCAGCTGAAAGACTAAAAATGTGGGAATCTTTGAGAGTCTCTATAGAAATGTATTCTACTTCATTGAAGTCTTACATTGAGATAGGAAACATATCTGTTAGTGGTGATTTTATATCCAAAAGACTAATGTTTAACTACACTGATGAGAAACAGAACAAGTATCCTCACATAATATCAGGTACAATTTTAAATGTACCCATGTTTTTGGGTTGTGTTTTGGAGCAAGATTCTGAATTTTCCTTACCACCAGAATTCATAGTGAGCAATTGGTGTATTCAAGAATAAAAAAACAAGAGTATACATACATTTATATTAGAAACAATAACAATGCGTAGTATCCTATTTATAATACAATTATGCACAAAACATTTTGCAGCTTTTTTTACATTGAGTGTATTTAATACATTTATATTTTCAATATGTTTCCACAACAAAGATTTGAAACATTATTTTCCATAATTTATTTGAGTCAGTGTCTGTGATTTATCTTCATCCGTAAGTCAACAATGTTTCATCTTATAGTAATTTGATTTTGATACGTTAACTCAGAGTGTCCTTACCTATGATGCAGGGTGTGCATTGCACATGGGCGCAGCATTGTTAGGGGCGTCTACCTCGGCACTTTCAACGAATTTGTGCTTACTAGAGGGTTTTAATTTAATTATTGCACAGAGGCACTATATAGGCTAGAGTTATTATCTATGTTATGTTAACCTGAAATTCACTTCTTATCCACAATGGTGCCAGGGGATCTATTGGGGATTGCATACTCAGCTCAATTAGGTCCATTTTCCCTGTTTTAGTAACCAGTATTATAGTATGTGCTCTGAAAAATTTTCACCCCAATTAATTTTTTATCCCAATTTTGGATTAGATGCAATCTAAGAGGTATTAATAGCTCAGTTAATAATGTTGGCTTCTCAGTTGATAATAATTCTACTTTTAAAGTCATCATGTTTGTAACCAGATAATATTACCTTGTACCATACCTTCCTTTCGGTATTTTCACGAAAATTGAACTTAACTCTTTAAAATGTTGTGGTCTTCGTTTTTCCAATTGTGGATCTGGTAAATTGCTAAAAAAAATTAAGTTATTTTACCATTCTCAATTTTCATTACTGTTATTAGAATAATAGATATCAACATTAACACTAATATTACATCTATGTTTTTAATCATAATAGTGTACTAGTCTAAAATTATACATAATATTTAATGCAATCTAAGCCCTCAAAGAATGGAAATTAGTAGTGATTGTTTAACTACTGATTAAGTCATACAACTACATAATATAGGTTGTTGAGTGACAGTAAATGGTAAGTCAGTACTTCAATTAACAAAATTCTAAGACAAACCCTAATATTACATTTCCTATGTTTTTAATCATAATAGAGTAGATCCATAATTATGAATAGCTAAAAAACTATTAGAAATTGCATGTAAAAGTATTAATTATTACTTATACATAAGTAACTACATATATAGGTAGCATTGTCTAAAATAAAGTAACTTACAAAAAATGTATTGTTGTCTCTCTTGATGACTATGCAAAGTTTCAATTTAATCTGACGTTTGAGAGTTGCGAGGAATCAAGCTTTTGCACATTGTATTTGATAAACATATGTTTTTCAATTAAACTTTTCTTACCATGTAGAATAAAAAAAATAGCATATTAGTAATTTACGATTTACCTTTCTTCAGATCTTAATACTGTAATTAATTCTTCAATGAGCTTATCTTTATCATTTATCTTTTTATATTTATTACAAGCATCTTGTAATTTACACTTGCCAGTGCCAACCTTTCTTAGGGGCTGATCAGGAAGACTGTTACTAAAACCTAAGTATGGATCATACCATTCTTTTAATTTATTATTAGAATTATTGTAGGTCTGTACATTAGGTACTGGAATACTGGAAAAGAAAAAAAATGGTAAATAATCATTATTATTATGTTCTAGGCAATTTAGTCTGTTAGAGTAATATCAACCTAACAGCTTTTATTTAATTCAATCTATCCAAATCCAAGTAGTGGTTGTTTAACAACCAATTGTCGAGTGACAGTAAATGACAACTCATTACTTCAAAGAGCAAGACAAACCCTTATAATTGAAGAAATTTGTGTAAATAATAATATTTGAGACTTCCTTCTGGGGCAGGATGAATGTTTATCAGTTAATCTATTTTATTATATCATTTACATACCCAAACTCAACAGCCACTAATACAAATCCATTACAATCTTGAAAATATTCTTTCATAGAATCAACAAAATTGTTTAATTGTATATCACTCTTAACATAGTTTTCAACAATTTTACCTCTACCTGAAAATATAATACATTTGAAAATTATTATTTGCAACATATTTCTGAGGAATTGTTGTCAATCACCAGTTTCTATTTGACATTATCATCAATGTTAATTAAAAGTATGGCATCAGTTCTTACATTGGATCATAGTGTTTGGCTGTTAAAGGAATGGATAAAAAGGGAGTGCCTGCGGCAGAAATTCAAATGTTGAGATTGATGTGTGGAGTAATGCAATTGGATAAGGTATAAAAAGAGTATTAGAGGAAGACTGTACCAATAGTGGAAAAGTTAAGGCACAAAAGGTTAGCATGATAAGGGCATGTTATGATGAGGAAAGAAAGGCATGTGACAAAGAGAGTTTTAGATATGAATATAGAGGGATATGTTGGTAGGGGTGAGGCTAAGAAAAGAAATAAAGGATGAATGATTGATATGGAAGTTGAAAACCAGTTATGCCGACCCCACATAAAGTGGGGAAAGGGCAGGGAGATGATCATGGCATGAGTTCTTACATCATGGAAGATTGTGGAGTTACATTGTAGTTCTGGATCTTTAGTTAATGGGATGTAGCAGAAATAAGGTGATCCGCAGCAGAACTGAAGCAATTGACTAAAATGACAATAAGTTGAGCACTTTGCCCTAACATGGTCAGTGCTCAAAAGGTTTCAAAAGGCCTTCTAGAAGTTGGGACTGACAATGTGTATAGGTTGCAGAGAAAGAATTTTTAGGGACCTTATGTCTCGGATGTGACTCGGATTTGTTGAGGATAGTCATGTAATTATAATATATATATGGAAAAAATATTTAAAAGCAATTTAAAATTCAATTTTTAATTGGACTTTGGAAGGGTTCAAATTTATTTATTTACACTTTAACATATAATTATTTGCAAACCTCACTTTTAGCATTATCCTTATGTACTCCAGGCAAATTAAGCAATAGTCCTATTTTTTTGCGACAAGTAGATAATGCAAGCCAAGTTCCCCCTTCACATCCAGATTGTAAATCTCGTCCTATAAAATAATAATAAAGATATCGAACATTTTCTATTGATCAGTCTTTCTGTATTATTCTCACTTAAAACCACAATTTTATAAACAAAACACTTAATCTCTACTCCCACTGCATAGGATTTATTAAATTTTCTTCACTAAAACTTTTCTAGATCTTTTTCATTTCACATACCTCCATAAATACTAACATCTTCCTTCCAAGGGCCCATGTTTTGTGCTGGTCTGTCATAGAATTCATCTCTGTTTGATATAAGTATAAGTTTATATTCACTATCAGTCTTAGTGCCTACATAAATAAAGACTATACACATTTTAATTGAATAAAATATTATTTACAACAATGTAGTTCACGAAATAACACTTGTTATATAATCCAATTGTATGTTTTTTTATATACAATGTATTCTGTGATATTAACTAAGCTAATAACGTAAAGTATAATGGTACTTATAAGGTGTAATTTCCACAGATATCATTTCAAGACCCCAAAGCGCTATCAAGTATTATATTATATTCTATTCTATACATACAAAAAAGTCTTGTTTTTCTACTTTTAGGTTTTGGTTTAGTGTATGTGTTGTGCCGATTGACTTTGACAATGACATTGACAATTATTGTGTCAGTGTTGTCAGTCAGTCCAATACCATCCCTCCGCGACTCGAGGGTCAACCACGGAAACGAGTGGTCCCTCAGTCCCCACAGACCTCCGCTCGCTTCCAAGGTGGATTCTCTTAATCTCCAAGACCGTTCCGTTTGTATGTTACTTTAATATTTTTTCTGAAGCAACTTTAGAATTGCAGTGCGGTCTCTAAGCTTCTGTACAAGTATGCTACAATAAACTAACTTATAAGTGTGACACGCGGGGTGGAGTAGTCTATATGTAAGCCATACATTCTACGGTCTACCGGAGAAGTTACCAGGCAACAACATTGCAGATTTCGGTGTCATTTGAAAAATCAATCTTGCACCGGTCACCTGCGCAAGAAAAAAAGCAGCACAGGTCTATTCCCACACACGTACTGGGTTACCTGCGCAGGTAGACCGTAATATATGCGGGGTTCATAACAGGTAAATCCAATTAAAAACAGTCCCAAAAACCTGAGTGAAACCTCACTCGGGCTTAGACCGTGCTAAGTTGAAATCCGTAACCTCCACCTATCCTCACCGCCGAGCTTGCCTACTCATCTGGGTTACGAGCGCGTGATTGCATCTGCATAATTTTTATATTGATTAGAAAATTTGACAATCTTGTTCTTCCCCCTGCTCTTTGATCTTAACATATTTCTTTTATATGCTCCTCTTTTCTTGTTGTTCTTTGTTTATCATTCATTGGTTTGTCATATATTTGTTTACGTTACACATGAAGTTGAAATTGCTTGGTACAAAAACAGTATAAATATATGTGGTAAATAAATATATAAGTGTACACATCCTGTAATAAACTACTCAATATTGATTTATTTATAACTTAGACCAGTAAATGAATTAATATGGAAAATCTTAAAAATATTTGGAAACCAGAATGTAAGTTGCCTTCAGTAATGAAAACTCTGTAATGGCTATAAAAATAGCTTAAATTTATTAGCACCAAATATGATTTCTTTTAGTATATCGTATTCAGTTGGAAGCACCAACACCTAAACGTTTAATTTGTGAGAAATGTCCAGACCGACCAGACTTTTACGGCAAAGAGTACCATGGTATTATGGGACATAAAGAGGCATCTCTTTTACTTGAGAACGAGCCCAACGGGGCGTTCCTAATTAGAAAAGGCAATCATCATAACGATTTTTTTACATTGACTTGGAGGTATGTATGCATGCTCCTTTGTACAGAATTATCTAATAATTACAATATTTGTATCTGAATGTAAATTGTAAAAAGATATGTGACATATTTCTAGTGTAAATTCTTTGTTTTTTTTTATTTCGTCGGTGAATCAGAAGTAATTAATTACCGAAGTTAGTTTGTATGGCTATATATTATAGGTGGGGGAAAAAGTTTCTTTGCATTTTGTATGAAAATGCAAGACTTTTTTAAAGTTTATTTACACTTAATTGCAGTATAATTTGTGTCAATTTGTTCTATGACTTTGCCATAGAGGTGGTGACATTGCAATTGCTGCCGAAATTTGGGGACTTTGGGACAAGTAATTTTGGCAGTCCTTTTGATGTTAACCTTCCTACAGAATTCTAAAGATATCGAAATATGTGGAAGATATATGTTGTCTAGAGTTGGTGTGATGAAAGAAAAGATTCTATGATCATTTCCAACCAATTTCTCTCAACTTCTTGCTCCAATCTCATCAGTTATTATTTCATCATTATATTATTATTAATCTCACCATACACACAGTATCACCTTATTGCCAGTTAATCCTAGGCATAGTCCGGGAAGCCAACCAACCGGAACCAACCTTTGACCACAACCTTTTTTGCCAATTTTTGTTGTATGCGATCCACATGTTCTAGTGTACTGAATAAACTGTTTTGTGGTCAATTTCCAATTCTTCGGCTATGTATCAGCTATATTGTAATTACTGATATGCTGATCTTGTGGTGTCCATTATATACATTATCCAGGGTATTATATAGATGATGAATGTAGATAAGACGAAAGTAATGGTGTTTGAAAGAGAACAAAGAAAGACAGTAATTCATGTCAACGTGCATTCTGCTTGGAAAACAATGTTGTGTATTTGAAATAAAAGTTACTTTTACGGATTTTATCCCATTTATTTTACGTTTTTTTTTTATACCCGACGTTTCGAGTACTTTACCGCGCTCATGGTCACAGGGGGGTCTGAGGTCAGACGTCCCAATGTCAAAAGTTGTTGACGAAGTACCCACTTATTTTGAATTAATTACTTCTGAGATGACAATGCTTGTACATGCAAATAAGAAAACGTAAAATAAAAGCGATAAAATCCGTAAAATTAGTTTTATTTCAATGTGTAGTATTCCTGTAAATATAAGAAATCATGAACTGTTGTGTAGTGGCTTATATATTTTGATGTTCAGGTCCTCTGAGAAGACACCTGGCCCAGTGCCGGGATTCGTCTTCGTTGTTCTCTAACTTTGGTTTGTCCTGCTTCATAGAGTTGTATTCTATATTTCTTATCGAACACATACTGTCTGGGGATCAGATCTTCCTTGGCTTCTGTTAAGGGTATTTCTTTCATAAGGGTTTCCAAAATAAACGCGTGCGGGACTCTGCCGGTTTTCTATAGGTTCAGGTTGCGCAATGTCGCGGTTGATAAAGTTGCCACCTGTTGTATATGGATGTGTAATGGTGTCAGATTCAGTATAGCTTCAAGGGCAGCTGTGGGAGTTGTTCTCATGCTGCCAGTTGTCGCCATGAACGCTAGTCTCTGACAGCTCTGAAGTTTGTTGTGTGCGGTTATCTGTTTCGTTTTAGTCCACCAAACCACCACTTTTGGTGCTAGCCCCCTTTTTCCTACCATCTTTTTACATTGCCAAAGAATGGTGGCCCTGTTTATTTTGTTATCTAAATGTTCGTTCCAATTATTTTTTTTGTGAAGGTATTTTACTTCTGTGGATCGTAGCCGAACAATGTTGGTCTATCTGGAACAATCTGGTCAAATAATCGAGTGTTCTTTTATTAGTGAACATGACAAAGCCCGTTTTGTTCGGGGGACTTGGATTTGATCATAATTGCTAAGTAGTCAGCGTAGCCCACCGTAAAGAAGTGTTTACCGATTTGTTTGATTGTGATGACGAAATTCCATAACAATGATGAAAAGACGCCTCCCTGTGGACAACCCTTAACAATTGAAACGTGCTGTGAGTCGTTGGTAGTGATTAGCCTTTTGCGTTGCATCTCTATAATCCGCTCACGGATTGTTGCTTCAACTCCACGTTTAGACAATGCTTTTTCAATACTAAAGACGCTTGTCTTGTCAAAGGCACCTTCTATGTATATAAAGGACCCTATGCAAATGGAACACCCTAAAGGCTAATAGAGCGAGGGACATCTTTAACATCAAGGTTCATAGATTGAAAACGATCAATCAAACTTTGTGCTTTTCTTACTGATACTGCATTAGTAGTCCATAAACGTTACAATTCGTGGCTTGTGTTTTTACATGCTATATGCGAACAAACAATCAGAATAATTGTGAATAGATGTGCTGCCATCCTTGTTTTTTTTTTTTTTTTTTTTTTTATATTATAAAGTGGCAAACGAGCAAGCGGCCCCTGGAAATAAGTACCGCTACCCATAGGCATCCGCAACAAGCTAATGAGTTGCAGATGCGTTGCCGACCTTCATGGACGAAGGAGGGGACAAACAGAAAAAAGGATAATTCCATTCCCTGTCCATCCCCTCCTCATCCGTCAAATCCTCTTCCTCTTCCCATCCTTTCCTTATTAGAAAAGGGTAGGAGGGGGAAGAGGACTACTATTAGGCCTCCGGCACGTCACTCATCAGACGAAACGCAGAATACTTCTACTTCACGCCTGTCTTCTGTGACGTCGTGGTATTTCACCGGTCGAGCCGGCCCATTCGTGCAAAAGATGTTGTTATTGCGGGCTCTACCATTGTAATTGGTAATCTACGTTGTATTGTTGGACGAAGGTGGGGAGAGTTCAAGAAACAGAGAGTAAGAAAGGATGGGATGGGGAAGAAAATGGGAAAGCAGGCGTGAAGTAGAAGTACTCTGCGTTTCGTCTGATGAGTGAGGTGCCGGAGGCCTAATTTTAGTCCTCTTCCCCTTCCCACTCTTTCCTCATAAGGATAGGACGGGAAGGGGAAGAGGATAGGATGGGGAGGGGGTTAACGGGGAAAGGACTTATCCTTTTTCCTGTCTAGGTATTTGTCCTTTAAAGGTAGGCAACGCATCTGCAACGCATTTGTCTGTTGCGGATGTTCATGGGCGGCGCTCACTTGACGTCAGGTGATCCGCTTGCTCGTTTGCCACCTTTTCACATAAAAAAGCCTATTCTACTTAGTCTGACTCAAAAGAAGATTTAATACTATGGAAAAAAAATGTATACTATACTTCTAACTAAAAGTAAACAGATCTAAGAAGTTTGCTACTATTTACAGGTTCAATGACAAGATACATCACTACAAACTGTATTATGATGGGACACATTACATTAAGGATAAAAGATATGAAACAATCTATGACCTAGTGGCAGATGGCTTGATTACTTGTCACATGGAAATTAAGGCTCATCATATCCTTGAAATGATAAACTCTAGAACAAGTTACACGGATAGTCCTTATGTGACGTTAAATAGACGTAAGATGAATACATTATCTCAGATGCATAAGTAAGTATTTAAGCAAAATGGTCTGATTCTAAAGATTTTTTCCATCTATAGTGGGTATGGACTTTTTGAATGATACGTATGAGTCGAATAAAATGTCGAGATGCCTGTAGCCAAAGACCTTATAGGCGCCCTTTGTTTTGAGACGGTGAAAAAAAGCAAAGCTACTCTTTCGTCTTGTATTTTTGCCACAAGCATGAAAATGAAATCATACATTCTAGAGAACTGAAAAAAAAGTCAATCAAAAATAGTACTACCTTCCTGCAACTTCATTTCTAGCGTATATTTTGCGTGAGTCAACAATCAAAGGAAGGTTTATAATCAAATTTATCATTAATATACACACCACGGATCGCCGGGGTCACTTCCGGAGATCGTCAGAGTTATCAAGGAGTTGCTGGGATTCTTCAAAGAACTGGGTTGGCTGGCGTGATCCACCCACACGTCCCATACGCGCTAGACGTGGAGTTGTGAAAATATAGTATACTACTATCATTTCGGCGCACCCTAATTATCTTGCAGTTCTAGGCACGTGCCTAATTTGCCTTAAGGATAATGCCACTTTGGAGTTACACAAAGAGGAAAGGCCGGGTAGGGGATGGGACCTGCGGCTCATTCAACGGGCCACTGCCCCTACCACTGTCTATTTAGTCCAGTAATTTTATGTCTAGAGGACTATAGATTTCACTTACACACTCTCCTATTGCTTGTGCACTTTCATGTAACACTCATTTTGGATTTCCTTAGAGCATCAAACAGATCAAGCCCAGTCATTAACAGATTGGATAATGTAACTCAACCTGATTTAACTGTGAAAAAGATGAACTTTGACATGACACCGACAGTAGAAGATATTCCATTGTTGTATAAGTATTCCAAGGCGCACACATTCAAAGTCCACACATTTAAAGGTCTCAATTGGTGTGAGTTGTGTGCTAATTTCTTATGGGGATTTACTGCACAGGGTGTTAAATGCGAAGGTATTTATACAAACTTATGCTTTTTTTGCAATATTATTCATTGTGGTGTAGAAAATTAATAATACGACCGACGACGTTTTAGTTATATGGAATAGGTATCATGTAATATTGTTCTCATTTCCCTATTTAAGTGAAATACAGAGAGATTGTTAAATCATTATTGTCACATTACTACCTGAGCAGGAACATTCTAGATGTTAATTTGATCATGTTAATATGAAATAACCTAATAATTTATTGTGACAGATCTAACAATAGCATCTACTGCTAATCATGTATGTGATTTTGACAATTATATAAATTCCAATAAATATTAATTTTACGTGTCATCATTAAAGTTTAGCAATGCATATTTAACTTTCAAATTATTAGAATATAAAAAGATACATGTGTGAGACAAGAAACATATGTAATATGCTTCGTTTCACAGTAAAATGGGGTTTTTGTAGAGTTTTTTACAATAAAATTCGTAAATCCAAAATATTTTCGAAAAGCACCTTTTCTTATGTTACCTTATAACACTAGCTGGACAGCTAACGTTATATTTTTTTAAATATGGATATATTACACGATATCACTTAACTTTATGTCCGATTTCCACAAAATAACACAATCTGATGAAAGTATAAAAAGTGTAATGACCGCCTTGCATGGTAAATAACGTTTATTTGTTTACAACAATCATCAATCTTGTTATAAAACAAGGTGTATTCATATATATACACAAACATGCTCTTTGATTGTATGGGTAGTCTTAATACCACCTTTCTTTATTTTGTCACCAATCTGGTTAGTACTACAATATTAATGATCTGTATATTAACCTTATGATGTTTAGTTTAGTCAACTGGCACCTGTAGCACTGACACACAAATGGAGAAATTAATTATAGTTGTTCTTTTAGACTGTGGCTTCATAGCGCACTCAAAATGTTCTGAGCAAGTTCCGAACCATTGTTTGCCGGACTTGAAGAAACTTCGAGGTGTGTTTGGTATTGATCTGACAACGTTACTGAACGCCCACTCCAGTACATTACCATTCGTAGTGAAGAAGTGTGTGAATGAAATAGAAGCCCGGGGCATGGACTCGGAGGGTATTTATCGTGTGTCCGGATTCGCCGATGAGATCGAAGCTTTGAAAATGGCATTTGATAAGGGTAATTTCCTATCTATATAAAGTAGAGGAAGATATTTGTTAACCACGCAAGTGGTTAAAGTTGCAAGATTTTTCCTTCTTTCTTATTTTGTTGACACAATGTGTTGATTTCCAAGAAACATTCGAACTGTCACATCTGGTTTTACACACCGTTGAGAAATGTATAATAAAGTAAGAATAAAATAGATTGTTCATTTGATTGGAAAATTGTTAAATAGAAAGAACATATTCCGTACAAAATATACACATAATTGTTTTTCTCTTTCTTCAGACGGCGAAGCGACTGATTTAAGTGTTTACAGCAATATAAATGTAATAGCGGGCACTCTTAAATTGTACTTGCGACTACTCCCTGTGCCGCTCATTACCTATGAGGTGCATCCCAAACTCGTAAGTGCTATACGTAAGTATCTTCAGGAATCCTCACGACTGTTCCCATTTCAATGGAGCGTAAACTAAAAAGAAAACCTTTAAAAGCATATTTGCCATTTTATTATCGTTACCATGAAATGTTTACTTTTTACGTACCTCAAAAACAGATGCCTTGCTGCTGAGATAGGCATAATTTATGTTGATTTCTTATTTTTACGCCAATACTAATTGCACGGATCCGAGCAGAAACAATAATTAAATATAAGAGGGTACTTTGCCACCAACTATGACATTGGGATGTTAGACACCTCAGCCCCCACCCTTGTTACCATGAGCGCTATAAAGTGCTCGAGAATAAAAACAAATCGCTTATAAAAGAGTCGTTACAATATTAAATGTGCAACCTAGTACTAGTTGTACAATCGCAGGGAATATTATTATATATTTTAATATAATTTAAATTTCTTTTTAAGCTGACAAAAGTCTTCTTTCGAATTCTAGCTAGTTTGTATCTGCTTAACCTGTTTCGAGCAACCGTGGGTTTACACTGCCGAAATCGTTCACATAAAACTTATTGTCATCTCAATTTTTTCAGAGAAAAAGAGAAAGCATGTATCGTGACACGATTTTACGCCAGTGGAAACCCACGGTTAGCTTGCAGCGTTATAGAATAATTTGGGAAAGGTTACATATAATTTAACGTATATGTATAAATGTGTTGATAGAAATGAAGACTACGGCACTTCAAGTGACAATGTTACGTGAGTGCTTGGATTTGTTGCCGCCGGCGCATTTCAACTGCTTGCAGTACATGGTGCAGCATCTACACCGGTATGTTATACTAACAACTGATTATATCGAGTACTAGTTGCTCGCGACCTCGCACGCATTCGAGCAAGCAAACTTGGGCAAACAATCTCGCGCATTTATCATATTAATAAGTTAGGATAATAAATTAGTAGTTATATAAGGAGGAACATCTGTATTATAATTTTTTTGTTAACCATCATAGCAAGATATGATTTTTGTAAACAAAGAAACGTTATTTACTTCAAAAAGTGTATTGGCCATACTTTACTACTTCTTACAAGTTCATTGGAAATGTAATTTTGTGGAAATCGTGAAATAAAGTGAAATGGAATTGTGTATTATGTATATATAATGTTATGTTATGTGATGGTAATGTGTAAAAAATAAAATGTAAAAAATTGTTCTAAGAAAATATTTTGGAATTTACGAATTTTAACGTAAAAACTTTTGTTTATAAAAATCATAACTTGATGTGAAACAAGTGTACGTAATTTATATCGCCTAAGTTTGTTTATTATATAAATTAACTAACAAAACCGGGACCCTCATATAAATATATCTCGTAAAGAGAAAACATTTCATTGTTTGTTCTGACTACTCTCAAAAAACCACTAAACCAATTTAAAAAAATCGTTTAGCAATAGCAAAGCATAAAGGATTTTTCCCCTAAAGTAGGGTTGAAAGTTTGTTTAGAGAAGCTACCCGTGCGAAGACCAGGCCGGTTTTATTTTATAACGCAGTGCTTTTATTTCTAGTGTCTCTCAACTAGCGGAAGTGAACAAAATGAGCGCTCACAACCTGAGTACCGTGTTCGCTCCCACGTTGGTGGCTACTCCCCAGGCCATCTCGGACTTGGCTTCTGAGATTCGTGCTCTGCAAACGCTAATAGAATATTGTCCACAGATATACTATGGAAATAAGTGAATACCAGTATTTACTGATTACTTAATAAGGTAATTTAATTGTATTTGTAATTCGTAACTGACTGTATATGATGTTATACTCTGTGAAGAGTTAGAAGTTTAGGTTGAGCAATCAATTGGCAACCTCTCTGTGAAACTATGTAATGTAACAAGAAAGAATTCGTGAAGAGATCTCTCTCTGGGTAAGGTAACACGTTAATAAAGTAAGCTTTGCGGCCTATAAGGCAAGACAACTCGAATAACTTTTACAAGTATAGTTCCTTTGATGTCATCTGGCAAACACCATACCATAAGCGACAATAGCCAAGTTAACATGTAAAACAAGGTCGTATCCGCCATTCGACTATTGTCGTGAACCATTTCCAACCAAGCTTGATTGGGAATGGTTGAAGCAATATTGAACATGCACATGAAAAAATAACAAAAGGGAGAAAAGGGCTGGGAGAAGACGAAACACCGTTACCTTTTTTAACGTGTGGAAGATGCAGTCCACTCGTCCTCAACTGCAGGGACAAGACCCCGCAGCCCGCCAGCTCGCTCCAAGGTGGACTTCATCAAGTCCGTCCCGAGCGGCCCTCTCCGGCCGGTCCTATACTTACGTTACTCTTGCTGTGTGCATCTCTCAATGACGTTGTGAAAGTTAAAAAAGTAATTAACGACGAAAACGAAAATCCATGGATTGTAAGGTAAACCTTTGTATCTAAAATTAGGTGACGCAACGCCTTTATGTAAGTGTTTGTGAATTCGTATAATATTTCACGATTGTGAACTTCGTCACTTTATAAGGACTACGCTATAATAATATGTTATTCAATATTTGACGGCCCGGTTAGTAAGATTGACTTGCTTTTCACGCCGCAGGTCGTGGGTTCGATTCCCATCCAGGACAGAGTGCATGAACATGACTGTTTGTCCTGAGTCTGGGTCTGATTATCTTTAAAAGTAGTAAGGTTTTCATTTAATCGTATACTAATATTTTGCTTCCGCTTCCGTGTTTACTCTTTATTAGAATGGAAGATTATTAAAGGTTCGTTATAATAGCATCTTAAAAAGATGTTTATCAAAGAAAAAATGTTGATAACATTTTTAGTTTTAGCGGTGGGGAACGGTCGGAGGTGTGTAGACCCTTCAGTCGTTATTTACGATTATTGTTACTTCGGGTTGTTGAAATCACCAGATTATCTTATCACTTTATCCTTGGGCTGTTTACGTTAGATGGGCTACCCTAAGCGCGCGGCTTTATATGGATGAATAATTAGTGGTTCTTAACAGGGGCCGAAGTACATCCGATATGAAAATTTGACGCCCTCGAAGATGTACAGAAGTCGCTATTCGAGCTCCCGTACTATATGTTTGTTACGTATGACGACATGATATATCACCTAGTCAATGGTTTGTTCACTAAACAATTTGCTGAAGGTTTATATGATGCGTTGTCCGATTATAAACTGACGAACTTCACACTCGATCAGTGGCATGCATATAGTATTAAAATTTCTGTTGAATCTGTGCAATATATTATTGATTGTTTTATGATGTCATTCATTTGATATTTCCATAATAAATCTGTTGTAATCTGATCAACCATTCCGAATTTGTGTGAAGCAAAATAATGTTATCCTTGAGATTTTTTGTACTTTTATATTTGTCATAAAACTTAAGATACTTAACAAATATATTTATACTTATTTATTTTTTCTTTTTTTCTTCGGTTTACAACATTCTATAGAATTAGAAGCGTCAGTATTTTGAAACTTTTTTAAGTCTGCACAGAATAACACCTGAAAGAAAAGGAAAAGAAATCTGATTAGTTTTTTTTAAGAAGGTTGCTAACAAGCAAGCTGTTCACCTAAAAACAAGTGAGTGATGAGTTGCCTACCTTTAATCTTTTTCCTCTCCACCTCCTTACCCATCTAATCCTCTTCCCTTATATATTATAATAACACATCAGCCTTTTCTAGAATGTTTCCCACTGCACAGACACAGGCCTCCTCTCTGAGACAGAGAATGAGCCGTAATCCACCACACTAGCTCAGTGCCTGTTGGTGGATGTCACATATCTTCGAATTTGGTGGTTCTAGGACATGCCGGTTTTCTCACGATGTCTTCCTTCACCGTTTTTTGAGCAGTGGTGATAAAATAAATTACATAAAGGAAAACTTCTGCCTAGGTTCGAACCCGCAATCTACAATGCATAAGTCCAGGCCTAAACCGCTGAGCCACCACTGCATCCTTTACTTATTAGAAGGGAATGGAAAAGGGAAAAAAGAGTAGAATTATATACCTCACTATCAGACAGAACGCAAAGTATTTCTTCATGCCTGTCTTGGAATGGAATCATGACAAGAAAAATACCTACAACATACCGTATGAGCCCAACCGGCCATGTCTCCATACAAATTTCTAAAATGATCACCAATCTCTGCATACATTTTATCGGTAACATTCTTCTTCCCCTGTAGATGCGGTAGGTAATTCTGTGCAGCTATTTGATACACATGAGTATCTACTGGCAGTGCTTCAAGATGATTTAGTGACATCAAGCATATGCAATCTGCTACCTGAAAAGTTATTTGAGAATTGAATCTACTGTAAATACTACAATGAACTAGCACTGTGAAGCCAAGGTAAGTAACCTTGTTAGTAATTTGTATTTACATGTATTGATAAATTATACTTAGCAACTTGAGTGAAAATAAAAATATGGCTGTGGTAATCTTCAATAGATATTATGGAACCAGGTAGGGTTTATGTGGGTTTTTTTACACTAGAGCTCCTTTGGTAGGAGATTTCAGTGTGATGGGTCCCTCACATCACACAAGATAATGTGACGGGTGATATTATAAGCCAGTAGATTTCATTAGCAAAGGCAGAAAAAGAGTTTAATGATATATTTTAAAGCAAAAATTAAGAAAATTGAATTAATTAATTTTTAAAAAAAATAAGGTCATTGGATCCCTCATTAATTTTTAAGGATTGCCCTGTAAAGTTTCTAAAATTATTTCTTCCAGAGTTTGCTTACATTTAATGAAATAAGGACTACAAAATAATAGTAAATTATGTAACCTTAGGTCCTATGCCGCATAATTTCATAAGTTCTTGTCTGGCATCTTGATATTTCATATTCTGCAAGGTGTGAAACCATTTCTCGCCACCCCAATCTACAATTTGTGCAGCTGACTTTTGAATAAATTTTGCTCTATAACCGAAACCAAGCTCACGTAATTTTGATTCTACCTAAAAATAAAATTACTATTACTTCTCATAACTAAAATTTTACATCATAAAAATTAGCTATTAAAAGCCACTTATCATACACTTAATTAATTCAAATAAAAATATATAATGTTTTATATAACTTTATTAGCATTAATACAAGTTATATATTATAGTTTATAGAAAGCCCAGCAGGCAGCAACCATTGTGTATACAATTTAGCTTAGCCACAAATGTATTTTTACCTGTGATCCTGACAACTTGTCAACACCAGGGAATGAATAATATTTGACTCCATCATATTCACATATTTCTTCACCAAAAAATGTACATAACTTTTCTACCATACTTGATATCCTGAAAGAATTTGTAGTCAATAAAAAATAACAAGGTTCAATGATAAAATCTTTAATATTATTCACCACCTTGAAATATGATTGTTTTGGCTACAAATAAAAGAAAAAAGATTCTCAACTGGCTCCTGAGCAAGCATTCTAATACCATAAAACTGTTTACAAGCTGTCTTGAATAATTCATCCTTTTCAGACCAATCCTCATAGAATTTCGTTAATGGTAGCTCCAGGCGAAAATATTTTTTCAGCATCATCTCAAAATTTTGTTCATATTTATTTGGTTCATTCACTTCTTTATTGGTTTTCGTTTTAAAATTATCCTCGGGAGGTTTTTTCAATGATCCGAGAACTTGATATTGCAAATAGTTCTCACTTTGTTTTATTTTCCATACGATTTTACTAAATATACCAATCCATTCATCGCTGTCATTATTATAGGTCCACCTAAAATAATTAACAAGTTTTTTTAGTTATAAATTAAGGAAATAAAAGATTTTTAAAAGTAACGTATAAACACCTGAAACTTTGACCACCATTGAGAGTACCGAGTAATTGTAGTTCATTCCGATTGCAAAGTATTTTGTTCCAATTCATAATTAAATTGGTATGTTTATTCAGTCTTGAATGATTAAATATTTTGACTCTAAACAATTTACAAAGTAAAAGAGCATATTTTTATGACTGACAGTTGTCAGCATTCAAGTCAACTGTCATAGTGGCAGTGTTATAGTCTCTCGCCTAGCTGCTTTTCGTAAATGCTCCTTTAAATGTTCCACTTCACACCTTGGCTCGCGCCAAGCTTACACCGACGCATTTCAATACGTCGGTCTTTGAGAGCGTTGAATTTTGCGTGATAAGAAGTTTTACTTTATATTTAAACGTAAATTAATTAAGTACTCCACTAAAATTAAATTATATATATATATATATATATATATATATATATAACCTAACCTCTTTAAGCCCATGTTTTATTTTTCCTAACTCGCCATTTGTATTATTCACATCAACGCTCAAAATTCATTCCAATTAAGCTCCGAAACAAGCGCAACGGGAAAAATCGTGGTAGTGTGCGTAAGTGTCGTGAATGCATAGTGGAACGTAGTAGTAGTCGTTCCTTGTAATCACAAACTTCGTGAGGAATAGCAATACTATAGTCCTTTTCACGAAAGATATATTTTTACTTATATAAGTGGTGCTCTACCTACTAATATGGAAAAGATGAGAAAATAGGGTAAAGAAAAGCATTACCATTTAAGTTCCAAAAATCACCGCGGGACTTCTTTCATGAAAAGGAATTTACGTTTATGTGACTATGCTTTACTTTTTAATTTATGGAAGTGTTGGTACAGATAATAATGTTTCGTATCAGAAGCAAGGAACAGCCATCATTGATGTTATAGTTGTTACCATGTCCCGCAGTCCTGAAAGCCTGAAAGTTTAAATGTCGTTACTTGTTATGAGATTGTGTCAAATAATTTGTCTGTGATTAATTTTGCGATTTAAAAATTGCTTTTTAATATATAAATAAAGATAATTACGAAAAAAGATAATTTCGGAGTGAGTATTAGGTCGTGAGTACTTTAACGACCCATTCATCGGTTATGATTTGTAATCGTAATTTTCCCGTCTTTACTTTGTAGAATGTTTTTCTAAATGTTTGGCACTATTATTAGAGTAATAACGCTTATATCCGTCCATAGGTTAGGGCTGGATTAGGTCAATAGAGGTTACTCCTGCACTTAAGATCGAATTTGAGCAGCAAAAATTACAAGTTATCATGTCTTGATCCTATTTTCGTAGTCGAGAGAAAGGTGCATTGGAATGGCAGTAACGGTGCTGCATTATGATGCAGTTACTTATCTATCCTCCGCAAAATTTGTAATTTACGAACCGTGTGGATGCGGTTGTCATTAGACCATGGTCCCACTTTACCAGTTCATTTTTGTTGACGAATGCACTGTCATATTTTTAGAACATTCTTTATTATTAAAATAATATAAAATTGATGGTGGTAGGTGTTAAAATTGAAACCAGTACCGTTGATGTTAAATAAATTTGTTTTATTTTCTTTATATCAGCTATATACAATAATACCATTTTGTTTCATCATATAATTTTTTTCTTCTTGCACTTTTTTCAACTCTTGTCTTTTTTATAATACATCTCAATACACATGGCGAGTACAATCCTCTTGGTAGTATACGACCTCTTTGAAGATAACAAAGAGTTTGCACATCGAACAGTAGGTACTACTTGCCTTATGCGAATACCATATTTTTCTAACTGTTTAGAACATTAAAAATCAAGTGTTAAAAATTTATTGTCGTTAATTTACAAAAAAAATTAAAGCTAAGCTGGCAAAAACCTCAATTTTTTTGACGAAAGAAAAAAGTTACTTGTGTATATGTTATTATAAATGACGAAAACTTATATTTCTAAATAAAAAAAACATTATCACTGGTTCATAAATGATAAAAAAATGCAAAAATATACTGTACGAGCTAATTTCAAAACTAAAATGCCATGTGTCTTCTAATCCACGATCTGTATTTGGCAACATCCGTGAAGATGACGTATTCGTCGAGATTGCACGGCTTTTCCGCAGATTTTGCCGACAGGGCAAGAGACACTATGCCACGGACTCTCCACCGTCCGTCGTCCAAGACAAACAGGCCGCCGCCAGAATCACCCGCGCACGGGCCCGAACCATCGCGATTACCTTAAGATAATAAAAAATTTAAACCGTTGTAAGTGGGTAGGTACTTATACTGAATTGCTACTCACTGTCTGACATGATATCACAAAAAACTATAATAATGTTTTATTCATGTAGACACAAATTTAGAAAGGATTACTATTATCGAACTTTTTTAGTATTGGTTTAATTGGATTTTTATATTGTTCCCATTGGTCACGAGAACGATTCGGACATTTTATTTCGGATTTATTTTTATCTATTGTTCCTATTGTATTTGAAAACGGCGCAGAGACCGTTTTATAGTATGATTTTTTCAACCGATACATGAAAAGAGTAATATGTTTTTTATACTTTTTATGCCTGGCTCTTATTTTTCGAATGAGCATAAAGAAAATGTAGATGCGTGAGTATTATTCACAAATAATTACTGCAAATCAAGCCTCCCCAAATCATTATAATTCACTTTTTACCTTGCCTTACTTTAGGTAAACCTACCGAAAACACAATTATGGATCGACTATTTTGGGTTATCACAAAATTTTAGAAAAAAAATGAGTGCACAAACAGTCTACAGATTTATAAAGTACATACTCGTATGTAGTATAGATAATTCTTGGTCCCAATGAATTGTTGTTGTTGTATTTGCATAGTCATCATGTGAACTTCTGCAGAGCTAATACACACCTGCGCATAAAGTGTTGTCAGATGTAAGTTTGTGGAATTCGGATCTGGTCGCTCGACACTCCTTGTTAGTGACGATAGGCAAGCGAATCATTCTAGGGTCGCCGTGCCCGCCTTTGCCCGACTCGTTGTCTCCCCAACCGGTTACCTGAAAAAAAGTTCAAGTTTCGTTTTTTTTCGTCATAATGGCCTAATAGACCAATGTGAGATAACAAGATAAATTAGAATTGGTTAGTGTTGAATTAAAGTCGACCATTCACTGTTATATGCACAATATTTAAAATAATTTTATTAACATGGGCGAATCAGATTTCAGCAGGGCGAAAAGTGAGCCTTTTTAGCGGGTACTTTTTTGTGACTGACTTGTCACTGTTTGCCTGGAGGTGGCATCTAAAGCTTCATCGGGCTTGAAACGACAGAGCGCAGCGGACGCCTAGCGAAAACCTCTTTTAGAGTAACTAACCTCCCTCGGGAGCCTTGGCTTGGGCCGTTATTTTATTATTTTTACCGGATTCGGAAACCGCCGAGCTCTTAGATCGGCGGACGATCCATAGAGTCATTGGGGTCGAGGGTACCTCTGCTTCGGCTGTCACTCATTACGTTTCGTGTTACGAGCGAGTTTTTACCAGACTTATTATTTACGAGACGCACGCACATTTCTGTGCGTTAACTGCAGGTTGCGGCGGGTAGTGGTAAAGCCCCCCCCCACCGGGTTCCCGCCTTGTCGTGGCGGTGGGGCTCAGTAGCCGTGGGTGAAGCTAAGAGGAACCCAAGGCCGGTCCGTGAGGTAGGGCCGGCTAGAGAGGGCCTCCCGGTGTGGGCTCATTAGAGTCCACCTACGAGCGTGCTGGCGGGCTGAGGCTGAGTCGCGGAGGGAGAGGAGTGTTGGTAATGCGGTGTGCCACTCGCCCTGCCGTCCGCGACTCAGGGGATCCTTCCCCTTGCAGCTGCATTTCGCGTAATCCCGGCGGCGACGCTGGGACCGCGGGCCTCTGTCTCTTTCAAGACGGAGGCCACGAGGAGTGAACCTCTATAAAAAACTCAAGGCAACTCAAGGCGTTACAGTAGATATAAAGTGAAGTTCTTTCAATGGCGTAAATCAGCCAGGTGAAGACTGGTATTGGTAATCTGGTACCTCAGTATATAAATGTATACAGGGCAGATTATTGACTAGTATTATTAACCTCAACGGTGAATACATCTCGCACTTTTGGTTTGTTCATGACGTGGTCTTAATGGCTGAATCGCTGGAGGATCTCAGTCGAATGCTCAGCGATCTCAATACTGCTTCTCGATGCGTGGGGCTACAGATGAACCTTGATAATGTTCAACGAGCGCATCGGCCCTGGCCCAGTTACCATCGGGAATGCAGTTATTGAAGAGGTAAAAGAATATGTCTACCTCGGACAGGCCATTCGGCTTGGCCTGGGTAACTTCAACAAAGAGATCGACAGACGCATTCGACTAGGCCGGGCAGCATTCGGGAAATTCCGCTCCATCCTCACCTCGCAAACACCTCAATGCCTAAAGACGAAAGTCTTTAATCAGTGCGTCCTCCCCGCAATGACCTACGGCGCAGAGACTTGGACGCTGACGGTAGGGCTGGTCCATAAGTTAAAAGTCGCACAGCGATCGATGGAGAGAACTATGCTCGGTGTTTCTCTAAGGGATAGAATCCGGAACGTAGAAATTCGACGGAGAACCAAGGTATACGACATAGTTCTTAAAGTCAAAAGGCTGAAGTGGCAATGGGCTGGTCATATCTGTCGAGCGAGCGACGTCAGATGGGGGAGGAAAATCCTGGAATGGATGCCATGGATGGGGACCAGAAGTGTGGGACGCCCTCCTTCCAGATGGACCGATGACCTCATAAGGACGGCAGGAAGTCGCTGGATGCGGTGCGCGGAGGACCGCATACTGTGGAAGGCATTGGGGAAGGCCTATGTCCAGCAGTGGACTGATACAGGCTGATGATGATTATTAACCTCTAAATGAATAAAATTACGTATGAAGAATAAATAAAAGTTAAAATTACCACTCCAGTGTGACCAGCAATACGATCCAAATTGTCATCAGTACCCCACAAGCACGCCGGTTTGATGTTACTATTGAACTCTACTGACTTCTCCAAAGTAAAAAGAGAAATATCATCTGGAAAATTACATAGGTATAAAATAAAAAAATCAAGTGTAAATGAGTATTAAACTCGTCTCCCCATCTCCTTTTGAGATTGACGACAACTGGTCTGCAGCTCTTGCTGTGGATTTGTTACGGTGCAGCGTTTGTTCAATAACATGAGATAAACTGCTTGTTCACTTGACGTTTTGGCCAAAAAACATTGTGTTTGAAGCAACGGATCGATGATAATTACCAATTTGTTATAATTGAATTAGTCCTTACTTGAAAAGTTAACTTTGCTGTAGTTTTCGTGCACGTCCGCCGCTTGTAGCTTTCTCATCACAACGTCGCCGCCCCAATCGTCAAGGTTGTAGACGCCCACCTTCACAATCATGTCTGACGCCTGCTTATTCGTCATGCAATGGGCGGCTGAAATTATGGAAATCAAGCTCAGCAAAAAGTAGTTAATTTTTTGTGTCCCTGTTTGCAACAAGGTGTTGAATTGGCGAGTATGCCCGAGCAGCAACCGCTTTAAGTCGGAGCCTCATTGGGAATCTCAGCTTGGGGTGGTGTTTCGTTTCAGTAAGGTTGAGTAGCGCTTTGGGGACTTTAGCGCATCTATATTTACGTTCAAATATCTGAGCAATAAAGTATGTAGGTAATTTAATATATCTGACTTACAACAGTCTGCATGTGAAAGTTACTAATTCACTAATGCCATATTTTTCCATCAAAGTAATCAGAAATTCACAAGACTTAAGGCATACGCATATACTTTTTTGCCTTTAAACCTGAGTAACTGTAATATCGTTGCACTGTATTATCGAAGGTCACGCTATCCAATCCAATTGACTATAGTTTCAGCTGTTTGGGATTTTTCTATATTTATTGTTATTTCTTTCTGTCATTATATATGCAGTATAAAACCATTTGAATTTTTGAGGTTAGATGTCACAGTATATAAAAGCCGATGTATGTATGTTCCCTATAGAACTATAATTATTGTCCAGACTGGCACAGCGGGTGTTCCTGTGTTGGATAGCGATTGGATCAACATAATTAGTGGTACCCGGGCGAAGCCGGCGCGGTTACCCGCCTAGTGACCTAGTTAGTTATAAATCGAATCCAGGTCCCGATCAAATAATAGATGGGGTGTAAATTTCCTATGATGTGTATTAGAATAATGGGATTAGTTTACCTGTGAGGACATGTCGATCGGAGATTAAAGTGCCCGAGCATACGAAGGTGAGCGTACGAGCGACGTTCTGGTAGATGGCAACCAGCCAAGGCCACTCGCCTTGAGGATAGGTCTGCCCGTGCCAGATCAATGGTACTCCTATTTTACCTTGACCACATTGTATATTAGATAAGTCCCCATTATCGGAATTACCCTCAGAAACACGAGATGATGTTCCAGAATTGCGATTCCTGTCAAGAATGCATAGAATGCATATTAAACACACATACATTTTTGAGTGCATTACAAATATTACAATAATCATATTTTTCCTCATCTTGAGTAAGAACTGCCCTCTAAAAAGGCTGGTCACATACTATTTGGTGATCTTTTCTTCGTTTACGGTAGGTCTGCCAAAAAAAATATACATATATAAAAGGCTAAGTGCGACGGCGCGCTGTTAGTAGTAAGCAACCGCACGATTCACGTAGGGCATACAATAACCAAGCTGTTAACCGCAGTGGGGCAGCAGCGCTAAAAGCGGCCGGAGTGGTCGACCGGCAGCCTTTAACAATTAAATCGTATTGACAATCAAAATTGTTTTTTCATACTTATTTGTTTGTTTATAAATTGATAAAAAAATGTTTAAGGAGTAGGTATGAGAATGAAATTCACTTACGGCTTCGTATATTGGGGGGGTGATGCCGGTAATGGTCGTTCCCTGACTGGCGCAATAGTTGTCGAAGGCTTGTTATTGATTGTTTCACCGTCAACAATAAAACGTATCGGTGAGGAATTAAACGAATTTCTAAAGGGCACGTCAAAATCTGAAATATATAACAATGTGCCACTATGAAAATAACCGGAACACATATGCATCGCATACTTATACTTGTCTCGAATGATCACTGCACTGCAGTCCATGACGTTTTGTATTCAATTTCTTACTTTGTTTATTACATACAAAATAATTTAAAAAAAACTTGTTTTTAAACTAACAAGATATTATAATACAACAAGTAGCAGATATGCTATTAGCGGTCGAAAAGTGAAGGCTAAAATGCGTCTTAAATGGGACGCTTTTTCTTTAGCTTACGTCATGTGAGTAGATTAACTCTTTTTTGCTTCCATTTTAATATATTTATTATTATATCTTTTATCTTATGGACCAAAGAATAAAGAAGGTTACGCAGAAAATTAGAAAAATTCAAGAAAACCTAACGACAGTTAGCGCGATTGTCATAAAGTTATAATTAGTAAGGGCGTCCATTCCACGATAGGTTTTACTGTCAGTTTTACCACACACCGCTCTCACTGATGGTTAACCTAGCGTGTAATGCGGTGCAAGACGCACGGTTCAGTCACGTTTGTATCATGTTTATATTGTATTTAATAATTTCATTTACACAAACGCGCTAGTATACCACAAGAGTAGACACCCTGTACCAACATTCGGTTTTTTTCTGCCATCATATTCCCGTCAATTTCAAGTCGCTCATTATCCAATTACCCTGAGGTTGTGTCGTTAGCCTTTTTGCCTTGTCTTTCAACGCTGTCAGTATTTGGCATCACACACAAATTTTTCTATTTTTAACTTCACATTAAATATAAGGTGTTTAAAATTAAAATTATCATGATTAATAGTTTGTACTTACAGACAGTTTTATCATTAGATGTTGTTGGTGTGTTGTAAACAACACGTTGATTTTGAACGTTGTATCTGACTGGTGTAGAAGGTGGCCGCGTATAAATTTTAGTTCCCGTCTGCATATACAACGTGTGCTGAAGAGATATTGTTGTTACGTAATTGCTTGTTTCTAAGGTATCTGTAAATTTTATAAAATATTTTTTATAATATTAAGAGACTAAAAACTTGAAAGTTTACCATTAGGAAGATTCTGATAACAAGTGCTGACGTAAAAATATAAAGACGGTTTTGAAGTCAGAAATAGCAAGAGATGTGTGTCAAAAACAACGTTCCACGAAAAGGCCAGTATGACCGAGGAAGATGGTGGTAGCACCCCTTATGTGGTAGTGGTATACCCCTACACCAGGGTATTGCATTGTCGCACTATGATTTTGCGCTACGACCAAATGCGGTGTACGCAACGCAACACACAGTCTACACTCGCTCGTTTTTGAATGACAATAGAGTTGAAGTTTGATGCTATAAAAAAAACTGAGCTGTGTTGGTAGTCGCCACGGCGTTGCACCATGTAGTACCTCTCCCCGATTCGTCTCTCAGGACTCAGGCCTGAAATTACATGTCAGTATCATTCCGTCGTTGCAACGCCGACGCGACGTCTGTGTAGCTTAGCTTATAATCTTGTGATTATTGCGGATATTGATGATAGCAACGGTCACTTAACACTGAATATTGTAGATGTTCATGGGCGTCAGTGGTCGCTTATATAACAGGCGACCCGGTCTTTGTATACCTCCTACGATAAAAAATATAAGCATATATATATATATATTACCTGGGTTATCAGAACATATAAGATCTTCATTTACATAAAGTGCCGTAATCTTGGGAAGAGGAGAACTCACTGGCAGATTTACCCTGTACATAATTGTTTGGCCGCTGTTATAATCCTGGATAGCCTTTGTTCCTCCATAAGGTTGAATATTGCCAACGTAATCCTGGTAATAAAAAGGTGATATTAATTTACCCTTGTAAAGACTATTCTTTGCGTTGCCAGACTGTACTATTGAACCGGGTTGGTAATATTCCTTTCATTTTGACGAAAATCAAAGAGCTAATTTGTTTTAGCTAACAAAAAATTTTGGCTGGGGCAATGATCATGTTATGTTATGCTCCATCGTATTGCATTAATAAACCGGAATTCTCGACCAATTGTTGTGGTGATTTTCCTCGTGTTAGTACTTGGGAGCTACTTTTCCGCAACTCCACTACTAGCGCGTATATATATATATATATATATATATATATATATATATATTTATATATTTGTATAGTACTAGGTGGCAAACAGCAAGCGGTTCACCCGAAGTCAAGTGATCGCTACCCATAGACATCTGCAACTAACTTTGAGTTGCAGTTGCCCACCTTTAATGGATAGAAGACAAAAAGAAAATTGTTATTTCCAATTCCTATACATCCCCTCCACCGTCATGTTTTCACCCCCTTCCCATCCTTTCCTTATAAGAAAAGGGTGGGAAGGGGGAGAGAACTAGAATTAGGATTATATTGCGTGTTGGCGGGGACTTGGATCATTTCAGTCAGCCCAGTTCCCCGAAGAATTCCAGCAATACTTAAATGTTGCTGGCGATCTCCGGGCAATAACCCAACGAGCCGAGTTATTTTTCCTCATAAGTCAATTAATCTATTAAAATATTAACATCTTTATATTCATAGCGCAGTTGACTTTTTCATTTATGTTATTAGTGATCCGCCCGGCTTCGCCCGGGTAGCCGTTTCGGAATCCATACGGAACATCGTCTTTTCTTGGTTTATAAAAAAAATGAAAATTAAAACATTAAATCCATTGCCGCGATATACAAAAATTGCTTATTATAAAATACTAAATGTTGTTTGCCCTATAAATTATTTCTAGTGAATATTTAGGTACACAAATAAAAAAAATGATAGAAGTGTGAAAAAAAATTGAAAAAAATTGGGGTGGACCATATAGGGGTATGAAAGATTTATTTATTATTAGATTTATGATAGTGCTATGTCCATACATTTCAGTTACGGCATAATGCTTCTACGTTGTACATAACTTAGTATAAAAACATACGATAATATTAAACAAAGACTGCCGTACGAATCTCAATTAAATACGTTACGTCTAGCACTGACCAGTATGATACGGACGATAAAAAAAAACAAGTTTGGATCCTTTTATTTAAAAAAAAAACCTGCTGAGAAGCGTTTGGCGTTTGGAGAATAATATATCAGCTTACAGCGCAATTCACATTACTTGTAATACCAAAAAAACAACGTCGCATTGACTAGCAGTCCGCGCCATCTTCGCTCGAGTACATGGAGCTGGCGCGAGATAAAAACAAATAAAAAAATAGCTTAGTTATTCTCTGATATTAAACCTTTCTAACATATTATTACAAGTATATTAGGAAAGGCAGCTTTTAATTCTAAAGTGAAACAACGTGCAGTTCTGTTGTGATGTGTATTGTAAAATTTAACTGAATTTAGGGAGTGTATGGGGGAGATCGCCACCGTCGTCGAAGACTACGGTGTATGCTCGGTGTATGTACTCGGTGATTTCACTGCGAACCCTGGTTCATATTATGGCAAAGAACTCATAAATTTTTGTACCGAACAAAGTTGGCGATGTGACATTGAATTATTAGGATATAATTCTAAGCCATATTCTAAGTCTAGTCTATTGCTAGGTTAGATCATTGTATAGTGACTGAAACGGCATGGAAATCGATAACAAACAAAAACTAAAATACATCAACTGTGAAAATGTTAACTGTCTAATTATCACGGTTCATAAGATACAGCCTGGTGACAGACAGACAGACGGACAAGCGGAGGCTTAGTAATAGGATTCCCGTTTTACCCTTTTGGTACGGAAGCCTAACAATGATATACTTTTTTTGCTACACTAACTGTTAAGTTTTTCAAACTTAAATAAATAATAATTTATATAGTTTATGTAGATCTGGGAAAACGTTGAACGGTTTTCGTTTAACTTAATAAATTAGAAAATAAATAACAAGTATATTAGTTATTTACGGAATGTGGTTTTTACTCTGTATCGTAAAAAACATTTTACATAATTATTTTGTTGCACGCATTGGAAGACACGTCATCCCTTTAATTAAAGATATTTTCAATGAATACAAGAACTGATGAATCAATTATTTACATGCCTTTGCATCGACTGGTACATGTTACTAATGGTTTATAACAAGAATGCCGTTTTAATGCATGGAAAAAGCAGCTAGCTTTGATAGCCGTATCGATCTACCTTTCTTCTAATTCTACCGATAACATTTTTTCGCACTACCGCATAACTCCAGTCAGCACGTGAACATGGCGCATGCAACTGTGCCGAAATATCGGGAGCTCAAAAAGTCTAATCGTGGTAAGAATCCCGTCTCTTACACACTTATATTAGTAAAAACAAAGAAAGTTTAAACTTATATTATTATATGTAAAACACATACACGCTGTAGCGGATTAGCCCATGAGACGCAATTGTAAGGTAATATGTTAATGGGATCGCATCTCCCATCTTTAAATTATACATTTATGTATGTAAATTGCGTATACGTATGTACCACCTCCGATGAAATGGGATTCCCCGGCCTACTGGTCGCAGCGATGTCTCGTGTGGAGCGCCGTCACACGGCCGACATTCAAACGGTCAACACAAAGTCACGCGACATCATGTTACTCCATCATGAAATATGTGTTTAAATTAATATTAACACTAATAATATAAACACTAGTAAAAGTTAGTTATCGACTCAACCGACCATCGTGAAATTTTGCACAGATTAAATTCAAAGACATTAACGCGAGCGAAGCCGCGGTTGAAACTATATAAATAAGCCATCGATAGAAATATAAATAGTACCAGTAAAATAATATTGTAAGAACTACATGCCAACATAGTTAACAACTTGGTCGATCATTGTTGAACATGTGTGGGGTTATATTTGTTTATTCTCTTTGCCGAACATTGAATATATGAGTGATGAAAAATAGAATAAAATATATTATATTTATTAAATCTACGTATCTACAGACAATTTCATTGTTGGACTAAAGCCGAGTCAAAACATGTCTCTGAAATGTTTGTAATTTTTTTTATTCAACTTATACTTTAACAATTAAATTTCATGTCAAATCGAATTCAGCTTATATAAGAAAAAAAGAAAAGTTGATGATCGGGTTACTAGGTGTAACTCAAACGACATTTGACAGCTAGCAAGCTAACTTTTCCGTTGATCGACCTTTCGGAAACCGTTCGCAATCAGAGCCAGAGGCAATACATGGGCCATAAAATGATGCTTATAAAAAAGAATACGTGCAGTTTAATACAATTTTCTTAGTGCTTTTGTTAACAATTTCACCTATATAAACTACTTCCTTTTCCGGCATCTTGACACGCATTAGCACGCATTCGTCTCTTATTTTTGTAAGTCGAATACTATATTATTGTACACAGTATTCAAGGTAAATGTCAACAAGTTGTTATGCCACTGAACCTTTAATCACCATGAAAACAGAATACAGATATAGCATATGCCTATATTTTTACTATTATCTCTATATATCTATTACTAATATTTTGCGAATAGAAGGTTATGAGTTACGTCACGATGGCCACTGCCGTATTTATTTTGCTGTCTGTAACCACTATTGGCGATTTGACTATAACCGAGTGATACTTATTTCATGCTGTATTTTAAGTTTTTGCTATAAAATAACATAAAAACATGCGGCTTCATCTATACAAAGTGTGACCTTTAACCCATAACCTTTGTATTAAGTTATTTAAGAGATCATTTGCTAAACGAGTTATTAGCATGAACACGAATGATGCCACGTAAAGAAATGTCGTTACAAATATTTTTGATACTTTATAACCGGTCGCGTCTTCGTTTTTTGCAGGTTCTTACAAAAAAAATTCCGCCAATGACGTAAATCTAACCTCCTTGATTACAAATAAAATGAAATCCTATTTTATTTCGTTCACGAACTATTATATGTATAACCGGTACACTCTGGCAACACAGGGATTTACTATATAATTTTACTAATTTCCATATGCTTATTCTTAATCTTCTATCAACTTGCATCTATGATTTTCGGTCTTTTGCCTTATTTATCGAGAAAACCATTGCCAAAGACTTGTTTCAGGTATATACTAAATAATCAATGTCTCTTTCAAGATTGTTATTCTCCCGTGTGTCCAGCGTATAAAGTAATCGGCGAGAATAGTAACTTAAAGTCGTAGTAATAAGAAAATATTAACAACAGTTATAAATAAATTAGTTTCAAGTTTACTGGTCGGCTAAATCTACTAATGTATTCAGATAACAACGCTGCATAAAGAGTGTTCATCCAATATTAATATTATGAAGAGACAAGGTTTGATTGTTTGCAATGATAATTTACTTAAACTATAGATCTGTTATACGCATACAAAATCACCGTTCAAAAGTGCTCCAATGACAGTGACAGCAACAATCACACAGGTCGAATGGTGCAGAAAGGATTAGTTAGATTAGCGTTATTAAAATAATAAGGAGACAGCTACGGAACACGGCTAGTGTTTGTCACTTAAGCGTAAACTGTCACTGTCACTTAAATGTAAACGCATGATGTGAACCAACAAATTACTATTTACATTATATATATACAAACTACTATTATATTCATTTTTGTATAATGTCATTGATCGCTTGTTGATTCCGGATAGATTCAAAAACTACTGAACCAATTTTAAAAATTATTTTACCAATAGAAAGCTCGTCTATTAATGAGAAACTTAGGTTATATTTTATTTGTCCACTACCCGAGCGAAGCTGGAGCAGGCTGCTATTACTTATTAGTTTCGGCTTATGGCTGAGATGCGGCAGGCCCTGCATCTTCCCTTTCTTATCTAAACATATTGATTTATAACCAGAGGTCGTCAGTCTTGATGTCACACAATCCACTTGCTTCGCTTAAGGAAAACCTGCCTGTACTCTGCAGTGCAGCGGTCCTCTCCGGAGAAAACGGTAAATTGTCATTGTGAGCCATAGCGTACAAGTTCATTAAATGCTTCGGTTTCCGGGCAACATTGCGTTCAAAAAAAAAGAAAACACCTAATAATGTAATAAATATAATTAATTTTTATTATAACGCATTCTTAAAAAAATCATCCTACTACTAAGATTAGTTTTATAGATCTCCAGCATAGTTGTAGAGTGGAATCTCGATAACTCGAACCTCGTTAAGTCGTAATCCCTAGTAAGTTGAAAAAAAAGTCATTTCCTTCCGCTGATCCCCTAAATACGCGGTATCTCGAAATTATTTAGACTTTCTAACTCGAACGAAATGTTATTATTTCTCTACCTACGGACGACGATTCGACGATCAAAAAGAAGGCTCCGTAAGTCGTAGTTAGCAAAATATAATGACATCTTACTTGAAATTCCCCAAAATTATAGTAATAATATCCAAAACAAATGTCTGACACTTCTAATCTATTGTTTGTGCCTTAAACTTTCTCAGTAAGACAGTTGTGAACCTCATGTTTGTTCCTTGTCAGTCAGTATAAGTTGCGAAAAATATACGTAACAATACGGCTTTTTAAGTCGAAATTGTAGCAGTTAAATCCTTTGTATCTCGAAATTCTTGTAAGTCGAAGCTCGATTTCTCGATTCGTTAGCTCGATTTTTTTTGTACTTCTCTTGACATTCAAGTTATCGAGATTCCCCTGTATTTAAATAAATAAACTGATCAGCGCAGTTAAAATACTGTTTATTTAATTGAATTTCCGAAAAATGTATTCGAAAAAGTTATCGACTTTATTATATTAAAAAAAACATGTACCTCGTCCCTCGTTGAATGTCTTATCAAAAAAATACTCGTTGCTACGTCATTTGGTTTTACCGTCAATACGACATAATGGAAGAAAATTTAGTCATTTGCGTCTAGTTAGAATTATTATTAATACCATAATGTATATTATTCATAACATGGCCACAATTTGAGCTTATAAATATCACGCTTCATTATGAAATATTCCATTTAATTGTATTATCGTTAAAAGAGTTGTTCTTAGACCAAACTGTTTTTTTAACTTGTACAAGCTTGTGTGTGCAGCGCGTCCCACTGCCATGACACATGCCACAAAATAGACTTCAATTTAATTTTAAATATGATTTTAACTGCATTCAAAGATTTTAAATATTCGACTATCTGAACGAGAAATCTAGTCTGCAAAAATTGTGGAGATGCGTTGTTTTCTTCTGAATGACATAAAATATTAGATAAGACTATGAAATACAATTATATAAAATATATTTAAATGTTCTAAACGTACATTTACACTTTTAATTAAAAAATCTCATTGAATAAAAAGAACCGGAAAATTTTGAAGATTAATGTCCATTAAATTGTGTTTGGTGATTTAAGCGGTAACAATTTTACTTTAAAGCTACTTCAGTGATGTAATAATAGATTTATTAACTAACGTATAAGCTTTATTAATTTTTCTAATCATCAAAATATAATCCATTCCGCAGTAAGCGAATTTTGACTCTTAATGATTTAGTTCCTTTTCGTCACGAAAGTTTTTATTCAGTTTGTATCTCCCGTTCATACAGATTCTTATAAACTAAACCTTCTACATAACCTCATAAATATGTAGTGGGCTTATATCTAGGAAAAGTGGCATATAAGCTATATAAATAAATTAGAATTATTATAAATAAAAAGACGGACATATAAATGCATAGCCCAAACTACTGGTCCTAGAGACTTATAAATACCCACCCAGAAAGGAAGGAAACTGAATTATAACGTCTATTTACCACAAAAATAATAGAGTAAACATTTGTTTTCTGCATAATTAATCACATTCATAAGGTAATGTAACTTATGAGTGTTATTTCCATGCACAGAATGCACGTTGTTTTGCTTTGTACCCCTTTCGAATTTTTCATTTCTACTTGTAAGCAGAAATAAAAATTGTAGTTATTTATAAAGAAGTATTTTAACCCTCGACAAAGATGTTAAGACGGAATTTCTTGAAAAACCTATAATCTTCCCACGTTGCATGCTAATCTTTGCTGGCTTGATCAATCCACATTTTGTATTTTATTTGGACTTTTTACTGTACACACAATAAAATCTGCTTTCTAATATTACAAATTACACGCATTAGTATATTATATGGCTCTAAATAGCTTATGTACAATAACCGAACTTTCATATAAACAAATACAAACTATTCTTATTAAATGATATTCGTAATGACCTTCTTTGTTTTTTTGGGGGGAAAACCTATTACCTATAAACTCGTTGATAACTCGGTCAACACGTAGTATGTCGGAATTACCCACAAGCAGTTAACAACCAATGAAAAATGCCAAGCAATAACACGGTTAATATAAACCGTACAGGGCAATGACCAATAAAAACCAAAAAAAGGTTTTTACATTCGTCGTTTTTTTGGAGAGTTGCTCTCATGAACAGTGAACATGCATCATACAATATGACAACCTTTCCATTTAAGTCATGCGTTTTTGAGACGCAATACTGATCAATATCAATATCAAAAGGTAGATTTGATGTTTTTTGAACTAAAAACTTCTTTAGCCGAATTAGGGGTTTTTTAGTCAGGGAAAATCTTATAGGTTAGTCAGATAATTTTCGTACTTTACGATTTGTGGGACTAGATATAGCCAACGAAATGGAAGTACCATTTCATTGTCTATATCTAGTTGTAGATAGACGACAAACGTTGATTTTAGTATTATAAGTTATTGTATAATTATTTCTTATATTACACACTGAAATTAAACTGTCAGTTTCTGTTTTTTGGCACTCAAAATCATTATTGAATAAATATTTGATTTTGTCAACATTCGCTATCAAAGAACCAAACAATAATTGGTCGGTTGCATGGTTGGGAAGAAGAAACAAACGTGTCATATCAATTTTTTTGTGACTATTGCAATTTTAAGTCTTAACACCAAAAGCTAAAAGTTGTATTATTCACGCCCAATGTGTATATATATCTTATATCCTTCTCGCTCTCGTCTTTATTTCAGATACAGAGGAGATCCTATGTTAATTATGTATTAGTGTAAACTAAACCATAACAGACAGGACATTCATATTATGCTATATGTATATATCAATCGTATACATTCTTTATTATAACAAAATATTAAAATAATAGGTTAATTATAAACCAGTTACAACCTAATGATATGTTTTCTGATAAAAACACGATAGTAATCATCCGGTTTTGATGTATGTTTATCCTGTCCATTAATCATATGTGGTAAGTTCCTAATATCTTGAAAAAAAAACATGTTCTTTAATAACTCGTCATTGTAAATAATAACTAGACGCGCAGATAAATCCCCGATATATTAAACACTATGAAACTAGCGCTCCCAGTAACCCCTGTCTTCATCAATAAAATAAATAAAAAATCTTGTGAATTTAGACCAGCCCGGGACCCAGTCAAACACAAACAGAATATCATCAAAGTCGGTCTAGCCATTTCGGAAAAGGTTGGTCACTTACACATGCACAGAAGAAATATATCTATACTAATATAATAAAGCTTGAGAGTTCGTTTGTTTGAACGCTCTAATCTCAAGAACTGCCAATTGGATTTGATAGATTCTTTTTGTGTACAATTATTAAGAAAAGTTATAGGATAGTCGAGAAAAAAGAAACATAATAAGCATGAAGAATATAATAACACGGGCGAGCGATGTGTAGGTACCGTAGACCACAATCCTACCAGATAAATGGCGATGCAAGCAAACATTTGAACTCACTGGTTAAGCATATGTCAATACACTCATTTTTTAATGTTCAATGTGTTTAGGCAGAGATTACGAATCGTACATCGCTTACGCTCCGCATACGATTGTCGGTTACTGGTACTCTTCTATAATGTATACTACACTAGTCGATATTACTGACAGTGGTAACTTGTTCCAATCCGGGAACGTTCTCAGGAACGAATCTCAAGACTAGTTGTAACGGTGTCTCAAAAAAAGTGCTTGGAACTGATCGAAGAGCGAAAATGGTGGAGAGAGAGAGATTTGGACAAATAATGACGAAAAACAACCCACTCGCTCGAATAAGTCTACCCTTTTAAAATTTCCCTCACACTCTTCCGCCCGCTACGCCAACTCTTTTACTGTCCGTGCTGTTACGCTGAGAAACTCTCTTCCGTCCTCCATACGTCAATGTATATCGCTACCAGCCTTCAAAACGTGTGTAAAGGAACACTTTTTGTCATTGTAAGTTTTATTTTAGTTTTATTTGTCAACAATCTATATATGCATATATATTATATGTATCTGTTTTTATATTATGCATGTATGTATGTATTTATTTAAAGTGTATATATGCGTCTATGTATTTATATTTATTAAGATTATTATTTAAGTAGGAGTAGTAATAGTGTAGTCATAAATAATTGTTACCCAGGAAACCTCTCTCTGTCGCATGGTAAGCTGTAAGAGAACTCTTGTAGAGTTAAGCTGTAAGCTGTAAGCCGTACTTCACCATTCTTTCAAATGTATGTATTTGTAACTTGGATTTTGTGTACAAAGTGTAAATAAATAAAATAAATAAATCATAATATAAAAAATTGTTAAGTATCTTGTAAGTGATATCGTAACGTAATCATATATAAGTAATCTTTACTTTGTAAAACCAACCATACGTATACGACTTATACTACTGATTATTGTTATTTTTATTATTTTAAAATTCAACCGTTTAAATATGTGTATAAATATCTTCATGCATTTTTAAGTAAATTATTTATATTATAAAATTATTAAAAATACTTACAGATGATAATTTCGCAGTGATTGTAAAATTGGTTCGGACTGTAATTGTTGATTTTCGGCCGTCGGGCTTCAATGTTATAACTCCATAAACACCATTATCGTCATTTTTGTACTCAAATATATCTGGACAAGGAGATTGAGCATTTGCAAAGAGAAGCTGTGATAGTCCTACAATCACGAAAACTTTGGCCAAAACACAATGCATTTTACTATTTTATTTTAAAAAAAACCAAAATAAACCTGCGCTATACGATTTGCATTTTTAAAAACTTAAATTATAGTTCAAGCTTTCCTGTTATTTCAGGACGGACTGCTTTACGTGTCTTCAAGCCTCCGTACGATGAGATACTGAAGTGGCTTAACTAAACAAGGAACTCTTCACGAATATCCAGCAAATTATTATACTAAAAATCTAACACAACATTTTAGATCTTCTGATAGAGACCATAAAGTTGTTTTGTTATATTAATGTTATACTCCGCCCCCCGTAGTACCGGTTTTTTATGGAATTACTAAGCATATTAAAACGGCAAGTTTTCCTGAGACCGAAGTTTTCTATGTCGTCATATATTGCTTCTTTCGTATGCGAGGTATTTCCATCACAAAAACATGTATAAATGCTCTCCTACTAGGGCCTTATGCCATCTTCTACAGCAGTAATTTCTGTAATCAATTCCATGATTACATTTTGAAAAATTGGAGTTAGCATGAACTAACCTTTGTAGCGGTGAACACACATAATTACATTAGTCAAATTTGGGAAGACTTACATTCTACTGTAACTTTTCCAAAATAAAAGAAATATAACGCTTTAAAGAGTGAATTTTAACAAAAATTAAACCTGCATTGCGGCGAAATTCTAAGTGAATCTTTATTCACACAAAAAAAATATAACATAATAAATTTAAAAACAACAATATACCATAAAAAATGTGTAGACTAGTTGCAGTTGCGTTGCGTACTTTTGATGGACTGAGGGAGGAATAAATCCCCTCCCAACGAAATCATAAATCCGAGCAACAGATATTGTTGTTGCGGACTCTATCACTGTCGTTACTAGAATAGTTGTGAAAAGTTTTTTAGTTTTCTTATATGGCATGTATTTTCGTTTAATCTGTTGTGTATTTTTCCAGTGTATTTATTTTCCTATGAATTTATGATACGGAAAGGCTTAAAATCGAACCATTGTAATTGGCGTGCCTAGTGTGAGCTTCAAAACATTGTTTTACTGGTGGATAACAAGCCTCCAATGATCTCCTCATATGATGATAAAAGATTGCTACACTTGAACTTATTCTATGTTATAATCTAATAAGTATCTAATACTACAGAGCGAGCAATTCTTGTATATTTATACTCGGCTTTCTCGGGAAACGGCTCTAACGATTCCGGTCAAATCTTTTAAATTTAAATTTCGGTTTTTATTTTTAAATTTGTCTATATTTGTGTCTTACCTGTAAAAAAGGAATTGGCACAAAAAACCGTTTGTTATTTCTCTACATTGTAGTAAATTTATATAAATTACTGGTACAAAAATCAATATGTTTATTTTACACATTAAAACTGGAAAAATTTACAAGTGGGGAAAAACCCAATTTTATAAATATATAATGAGGAATCCGGAGATGGTTTGAATATATAGCATAATATTTAGGTGTCTAGTATTGGTATTAAAAACGAGATGTTTAAATAGTATCTAATTTATATAGAAATTATAGACCATCACTTTCTAATCGTTGCCAAGTATTCCATCCTTAAGTTCTTGTGTTTGGTGTTTGTGTGTGTACTATACTATACTGTACGGCAAATGTCAAATATTTAATACAAAGATGTGTTTTAGGGATTTTAAATTTACGTAATTAGGTTTTTATAAAAATACTAGAAGTTGTCCGCGGCTTCGCACGTATTCATTTCAAATTTTCCACGCTGGAAATTTTTGTAAGGCAAGAAACAAAAACATGTGTCAAAGAGTTGTTGTCGAAACATGAAATATTAACATTTTATTTTCTAGAAAAAGATTTATTTTCTAGACAAAAAGTGTCATTTTCTATAGCCCTGACAATTGGTGGGAAAATGTCATAATGATCGGTTGAGTTAAGGAGTTAAAAGGTAACAAACAAACAAACTCACATCCACATTGATAATATTAGTTGGCTTAAGATGTTTTTCCAGTTTGTATAATTTGATAACGAACAAAAAGGGGAAAAAACAAATTAAAAATAATATTTGTGATGTGAACAAAAAACTTTGAGAGCTTCTGAGTGAAGGAGGGAGAGTGATAATAGAGATAAAGAATTATATATTTTTTTTATATACGGCTTTCTACGTGGGATCTACAATTAACATTTGTATGACCAACAGAGCTGGGTATTCCAGACACGCCTACTACACATTTCACTCGTTAAGACGGTACATTTTTATCTAATCAGGATTTCATTAAATCGTCTTGTCTGTACCTACTGTTTTACTGCGGGTGGTTGTTGATATTTCGCCATTTATTCCAATATTTTTTTCACAGATTTCTATCTAACACAATCATGATGGCGATGCTATAGCATTCTCCAATCTATTGCTTAACATTTATCCTTGTGATAACCTACCGTGAAAGGTCATATTCAAATTTCACAATTCTTTTATCTTTACTCAATATTACTGGTGTAAAGAGGAAAATATGTTTTTTGTTTCTAACGAATCAACTCAAAAACGGCTACACCGATTTCAAAAACTCTTTCACCGTTAGAATGATACATTGATATTATTACAAAAAAAAAGAGGAAAGTACAAAAATGTTTATCGAGTAAAATAAGAAACGAATGCGTCCGATTGCGAAACCAATGGCAATAGCTATGATATTATATTGTTGTATGATACTGTTATAAGAATGAACGTTACTTGGAAGAGGACGTTGTGGCTAGAATTGAAAACGATGGTATGGATATTGGTCATATAAAAGTTTTAATGAAGGATGAGTAGATACATTCTAAAAGTGGTAAGATGTAACAACTAAGGTGGTGAAATGCATTTACGCACAATTGCCACACATTTCTACAACGATTTAAATAAAGCAAAGTAATAGAATCTGCGTGAACTTTAATTTACTCATACATTTTTCTGTACAAAGTATCACATAAGAATAATTTTTATTAGAAGAATAAAACAAATTATAAATTCAAGGACGACATAAGATTTGGTTATGGCGTAGATTCGACAAGAATGTACAATTTGCTGCAGTCAAAAACATATCTTAAAATTTTACCCTGTATATGCAAAGATTTAAAATAGAGTTAAGAGTAGAAAAGATTTATTTTTCAATTATTTTATTGCACCAATCATTTCGTGATGGCCATAACTTTTAATTTTTTTAATCATACACTGAAACCGGAAGTTTAAAATCAGGGTCGGAGAGTCTGGAACCGGGTAGGTGCATCTTAAAATTTTAACCAAAACCAGCTGTAGAATAAACTGTTGCAAGGATGGACCTGGAACTGTTGCAGGATAAATGAAGTGTAATATTCCAAGGTCTCCAACCCACACTTTCTTTATTGTACCCACATGTTTTACCACACCGCGGTGAGTTCCAAAATCTAATATGAAGGAATCAATTTGTAATATATTTGCGCGTTCAAAAGGCTACGCAGGACTTGTTGTACTTCAGTCTGCTATTCCAAAATATTTGCTCCGTCATTAGTAAAGCCAAAACGTTTTACGTCTCCTACGCGTTGCAGAACTCATTTGCATACATTAAAAGCTAGTTTTGACGTCATTAGAACATAGTAATATTAATTATCAATTCTATGATATGAAATACCAGGCTACTAACAAATCTTAGAATAAACTGGTTTATAAATAATGTAAATATCTGAGCAATTAAAATTAAATATTAAGTAGGTTTAAAAGTTCTTTTGGTGCTCCAAATACATACATCGCTTAAACACAGTCTATGTTTGATTTAATACAATATTTATTGTGAGTCAAATAATTAAACTAATATAATATAATGATGTCATGTTTATATGAAACAGTGTTTATTACAAACATCTCATAATAGTTCTAAAATTAGATGCCTTTTTTTACATGTCATTAACGGCTGATATTGTTGATTTCAACCAAGTTAAAACATTCTGACGGTTTTCAAAAGCATATTATATAAGCAATTAATTATAAACTTTTACAAAAAAAAACTTGTCTGAAGTTTGCAAAGCAAATAATTTTATTGCACATTTTACTTTTATATGAATAATAAAAATATGATGAATTATAGTAATTTTTAATCTGTGATGAAGCTTTATAGAAGCTGGAAGCCTGGAAGCTAAAAAAATAAAAAATAGCAACATTAAACATGGACGTCGTCGCTTAAGTTTTAGTTTTCGGCGCTTAACATTTTACGATGAAAATGTCTATTTAAACCTTAATTTTATATTATCTGTTAAAACAGAAAATGGTAACGATTGTTGACGATCTAGATTCTTTGAGTTTGCAAGAGCCTATATTTAAGGATGTTAAATATTACCTCTCTGGTGATGTCTCTGAAAGGGTTTGTTTTTCATGTATTTTTTATTTTTGTTGGTATTTATAAACTGACGTTCGATGTTTCTAGTCGCGTCTTTGTATTTGCAGATTATGCTCCTGCTGCAGTCAGGAGGTGCAGAAAACACTAAATATTTTTCGGACTATGTCACACATCTAATTTGTGGACAAAATGCCGCTGATACGGACCTTGATGACGCGCAGGATATATATCAGATTCCCGCTGTGACTGAAAGCTGGGTTCTCGCCTGCGCTCGCTTAAAAAAGTTGGCCAATCCGAAGCCATACAACCCAATCAAGAATAAGATATTCTCGAATGTTGTTGTATGTATTTGTAAAGTAAGTCCAGCTGATATAAAGGCCTTGTTCGCGCTTATTACATATCATGGTGGTAAAGTCAAGTTAAATTTTGACTCCCAGTGCACTCATCTTATTTGTGGTGCTGCTACAGGCAAAAAGTACAGCATAGCTCTTACATTGCCACCTTCACGGGTTAAGATTGTAACCCCTGATTGGGTTTTGGAGAGTCTAAGGGCAAGAATACAGGCGGTGGCTGAAGTTTTTCATCCTAAATTGTTAATTATACCACAGCCCCCACCAAAATCAATGGATCGAATCAGTACCATAACTGGTTTTGACTTCGAGGAAGGTATAGCCAAGAATGAAGTGCCAACTCAAAACATGACTGAAAATAAAGATGATAGCACACAAGCGCTACTGGACAAACTTAAACAAAGAATGCCTTGGAACCATCCCCCCTCATCAGCTAACACATCAACTGTGGCTACAGGAGCTGTCAACTCAATGGGTTACACTACTGCTATGTCAACGGCTGGTATCATCAGCAAATCAATACCTCAAGGCATAGTTACACAAAATCTTCAAATACAAAGTAGTCAGGGTAATGTACAGTTAATGCAAAAGTTTGGCCAGAACACTATAGTATCACAAGCTGGTATGAATTTGCAAAATCAACATATAAATGTCCAACAACAGCAACAAGTATATCAGAATCAGCAGCAGCAGCAACATCAGCAACAACAACAGCAACAGCAACAACATCCACAGCAACATCAACAACAACAGCAGCAGCAGCAACCACATGGCTTGTCTGCTATACAAATTCAACAACAAAAATTATTGCAACAACATCAACTAAGAATGCAAATGCTCCAACAGAAACAAGGATTCCAACAACAATCCAATGTCTCAGTTTCTCAAATGAATCAAAACATCTCTAACCAAATTCAACAACATATTCAAAATAGCCAGCATCACATACAACAAAATCAAAACATTAACCAGTCCCCTAACACATCAATGAGTTCAGCACAACAGCAAATTGAGAACATTAGCCAAATGTTAAGCCAAAGTGCTAATTTACAGCAAGCACAATTAAACCAACAAAATATGGCAATGAAGCAAAGCTTGAGCTTAAGCCAGCAAAGTGCAGTTCAGAACATAGCTCAACAACTTGCGCAATCTACGCAAAACTTTACACAGAGCTTACAAAACGCTAAGCTCAACCAAAATCACAATCAAACACAGGTCATCAATCAACAGCAGCTTATAAACTCTGGACAGCAGTTATCAGCTCAAAATCAAAATTTGATCCAACAGACTGTCCAATCTATGACAAACCAACAACAAAATATTAATATGGGTGTGGTGAATCAGCAAGGTCTGGTCAGTTCGTCTCAAGGTCAAGGTAGCCAGAGCGTTCAGCTAAATCAGCTTGTTAATAATTCTGGACAGCAAAATGTTATTAGTCAACAAATTCAATCTGTCCAACAAGGTCTAACAAACCAACAAAGTGGTAGTGTCCCAGTGCAAGGAGCATGGCGACAACAAAACATACAAATGGTGCAAAATGTACAGGGTCAACATCAAATAATCCGAAGTCCATTGGTGCAAACTCGTAATCCACAAAACCAGGTTATTTTACAGCAACAAATAATGCAAACTCAGCAGCAACAGGCTCTGATTAACAACCAACAAGCACAATTAAGTCCTCAACATACAGTACAACAAGCATCACAACAAATACTCCAACAATCTATTGGTTCTCAAGGACAGTCAATAAGTCAGACACATCATCAAATATTGGTGCAAAAACAGCAATTGCTCAATGGTGCTGGGCAACAACAGTTAGTACAAGCTCCACAACAGGTTTTGATCAACCAGCACACTGGGCAACAGCAAATATTGGTTCATGGTAACCAACAAGTTACGCTGCAAGGTGGCCAGCAAATTGTATCTCAAAGCCAGATTGTACACCAAGGAGGACAGTTGGTCAACCAAGGTGGTCAACAAATAATCACTCAGGGAGGTCATCAAGTGCTGTCACAAGGTGGGCAACATGTGATAACACAACAGGGGCAACAGCACCAAGTCGTGATAGCTCAATCATCTCAGCAAATAGTCACACAATCTGGACAGCAAATTCTTGGACAAGCTGTAGGACAAGGGCAGCAAGTGCTGTCACAAGTGCCGCAGTCCCCCCAGCCTGGTCCTCAGCTGAGTGCTGGTGCAGGCATACAGCAGATAATCACACACAGTGGAGGTCAGCAGATTGTGTCACCGGGAGGACAGCAGATAGTGCAAGGTGGTCAGAATGTCACATGGCAACAGCAGCAATACTTACAGAGGCAGCAAATTGGACAGCCAGGTGCTGTAGGACCTAGGGTGAGTGGACGAATTTAATATTTAATGTAATATTAATAATTATTTTTATATCCGTCCTACTGTCAAACAATAAAAACAGTAAATACTTTTATTAGCAGTTATTTTTGCTTATCTAACATATGTCCCTACAACCAGGCTTATACCATAGTTTATATATATGTGTTTTCATTTAAAAAATCAGATAATACGACTATTATAATTTACTTTTCATTCCTAGCTAATTATGCGAAGAAAGTGGCGTCGATATGAGTAAATTCTCAAAAAACTATTAATAAAATTTTAATGAAGGTAAATTAAATAAATCAATAATCATATTAAATTAAAAACTGAAGTCATGTAGTTATTGTATACAAATACAACATATTTTTAATTAACCATTTCAAATTTTAGAGGTATAATTTTTAAGGGTTAATTTAGGGTAATATTTGTATGAAAAGTAGAAAATAGTGAACAGAGTATAAAACTACACCAATTATTAAATATATTCATGTAGTATATTTATGTACCGCACAAATATATTTAAAGTAAACTTTGTAATTGTATTTAAAATATAAAACAAAACATACTCATACACTCTTAAAGTATTTTACTAATCCATATAAAGTACTTATTTGCTGTATAAATTTTGTATTATTTACTGGATGGGTTACACCTGGTTCAATTCCTCATTAGTTAGGTAAAGAATGATCATAATGTGCATAAAATGCATATGATAACTAACATATTTATGTTGGTAAGGATTTATACCCTTTCCACCTCAATGGCTTTTGAATTACTGCATTGTATTGTTTTCTCATCTCAAATATGCATGTATTATACTTATTAACCTTCCTCTTGAATCACTCTGTCTATTGATGAAATTATTTCATACATACATAATGGCCTGTAAAAGTCCACAGCAGGACATAGGTCCAGTAAGTAAGGGTTTGCCATTATCGCCACACTTGGCAAGCGGATTGGCGATCGCAGTACCAGACAACTTGTACCTTAGATGCTGCTGCCCATCACCGGTCTGGTATTTTTGGTGACAGTTATCACGACATCTGTCGGTAGCCAATGGCATTTGCAATGCTTTTACGATACCCATGGGAAGATAAAGGGATCGTATATTCATACGCCGTAACCACTCGGCCAGAAAATTATTATTACATGTTAAATTGTTTTTACCATGTAAACATGTATATATGCTATTATCTCAACAATCCACTTAACATAACTTGTCAAATGTAATTATTCATATATCAGGTATCATGGACCGCTGGAGGCGGCGGAAGGCAGCTCATCCACTTGGATGCTCAGACCCATGCCCAGCTACAACAGATGGACCCCAAGCAGAGAGCTATGTTTGTCGCTCAGCTGCAGAAGAGGCGGCAACTGTCTATACAGAGGGCGGCAGCATTAGCACAACAGGTGAATATTTGCTTTCTTATCAACCCAACTACTTTTATAATACCTAGCAGGAGCTATCCTATCCATTTTATACTTCGTCTTTGAAATTAGATTTACTATGCCTCTCCATTTTTCATTATCCTTCAAACATATTTTATAACAGGTAACTAATAAATGATATACTGCTAAATACGTCACAATTTAAAATTTATATTCATTAATCGTCCAGTTTTGTTTTTTTTTTATTTTATTTACTCCTTCCCTTTTTTTTCTTCAGAGATTAAAGAAACAATCGAGAAGAACCGATGCAACAACTAATAATTGATTTTGTCATAAATATTATAATAAAGAAACATTAGAACATATAGTGACTTTTTAATTTATTGTTCATATCATTGAATCTGAAAAACAGAGTTGTATCGTGTGAATTTTTACAATGGTGAACGTCATATGTTAGATATGTCGTTTAAATTGTGCTCTTCACATCCCGTTTTCCATATCCCTTTAAAGACGCAAGTAAAACAACGTTTAATTTAATTGCTGTCAAAGTGTATTTTGATAACATTCAAATAATTTAATTCGCTTTTAGGTTATCTAAGACCTGAACTTTTTGAATTCGTTTTTACTGCATTTAGATGTAGTCTTTCGGGCCCAAATTAGCAATAAATTTTGATATTAAACCTTTTGATTCATTACCAATTGTTCTTTGATAGACTAAAAAATATTATTCATAGGGCACGAACTTATTTTTACCTATTTTTGACTGCATTATGGATGTTCTCAATAGTCTATTGCTAACTAAGCCATACATTTAATCTACCTGCTAAAATGACATATAGTCGACTTACAAACATAAAACTATTTAAATTAACCCGATATACTAAAAGATCTACTCTACTATGAAATGTGGTCTTTGCCATGGTTCATAGTGTAGATCTAATTAATGTACTAATTGGTCAAAAATCTTTGCCCGCCTATATCGATAGCAGCCAGGCACGGTTGGCGGTGCTGGGACTCCGCCATCGCCTGCACCCCAAAGTGTCACCTTCATTCGTGGCCAGCTACCACCCGGTCTTACGCAGCAGCAACAAGTTAGTATGCAGCAACAAGTGAATTATAAACTTTTTATAAAACGGCTTTACTCAGGTTCGCGTTTTTCCTTGGTATTATGTACCGACAAGTTTCGGACCTGTCGGAGGTACTTGTTCACGGTGAGTGGGTGATAAAAAACTTATTGATAATGTCTTACGATAGTTTTAATAATTTAAAGTGAATTATAATTAATAGTTAATATATTAATAGAAGGTATTTTAGAATAAAAATGTAAACAAGTTTTGCTAACGCTCTTATTAACCTATACAACTGAACTAAAGCTAGTGTTGGTAGGCTTGGAAAAAATGTGCGAGAAGCATAATGAACTTTCATGTTTCGTGTGACGAATTACTGAAAGCAACCTAATCAAGTATTTATTTATATTGTTTATTTTAAAAAACCCGTCTGCCTTCGTAAATGTTATATGATAGTATTATGAAAAATGTTTAAGGTGCAATGGCTGCAACAGCAAGGCGCCCGCGCGGCCACCATACCCGCTCCCGCGCCCACTCAGCCGCCGCAATCCCCTGGTATGTATGGAAACATTTTATATTCACCCTATGCTTGCTATTTTTTAAAACCGACACGCTTAGCAAGGAGCGACCGAGTGGTGTAGTTTGTCAGGAACGTTATGTTTTCCTTCAATGCTAGTGACGTTGCGAGGAAGCAAGAATACCCCTCTTCCTCTACCTAACAAAAACTTCCTATTACATCCATATTACTTATTTAATTTTTTTTACTTCGCCTTTAAATAAAACATAACAAAACTTCAATCGTTTCCCAACGAATGCTTGATTTGGATGTTTTGGTATTGAGATTATGCTTCATACATAGTTATTTGGTGACGACTGATCCACGTATTATAAATTTAAAATCGCCTCGATCCACGCCAGCTACGAATAGATTCAGTGTTTCGTCTATTACTACCACAAACAGCAAGTGCTTTACAAAGTATATTTTCGAATTAGTGTAATTTTTTAAACAAATAATTTATAATTAATCATAAGCCACAATGGAATCCGAATGTGAGTTCATTTTTTTTAAAGTAAAATAAATATTTTAATCAAAAAACTCCGCGTGGTGTCCAAATCATTACTTCTTTTTCTGGTGTGCTGTAAACAGCGACTAAAAGAATACTATAAGAAGACAGTAGAAGGGCAAACAACGTGCTCTGAGTAATTTTTTACACCGTGATGTGATTTTCAGCTAATATATTAAGAATTTATCCTAAATCATGTTCGTCGCCCGGACAATTTCAATAACACATGATGACAATAATAAAAGTTTTAAAGTAAAAACGCATTATTACACATTATAGTGTTTAATAATGCGTGATGGGGAATGGGTGACGATCCACAAGATGAGGGGGCCAAAGGATTCGATCGACCATTGCTGGGGTAGGTCTACGACGATAGAGGAGGATTGAAGGTAGATAAGAAGCCTTCGGTATCTCTGTCATCACACGAAACGCAAAGGCATAAAATACCTACATTTTAGTCTTCTGTAAGTAGGGATCACGATTTCATACAATATCGAGTGTCAGTTAACTTTTGTAAACTTACTTTGATATGTATAAGTTTAGTCATTTTCACCGATAACGAGCATACCACAATATGGGCGATTGAATGAGTAATTCATATACATGTGTGTAAAGTGGGTGGAGGCCCGGTGGCGAGTCCTGTGGGCGCGGGTGGTGCTGGCGGTGCGGGCGGCGCGGGCGTGGAGTCGCAACTACAGCAGCTGCAGCGCCAGCAGCAGTACCAACGGCTGCAGCAGCTGCAGGCGCAGCGGGAGCACGTAGCGCACCATCACGCCGCCGTCAAACAGGTACGACAATTAACTAATTAATCAAGTGTGCTGTATTTCTTACATGATCGCCGTTTTTTGTAAAGTGTGCAAAAAATAACGTAACATTTTCGAGGCCATATTACATAATATTCGATAGGCCTCCAAAATGTGGTCCTTTGTATATATATATATATATATATTTATTGCAACCAATACAGGTGGGTCCGGTGACGCAGCACGTGGTGGGCGCGGCTACGATCACGGAGCAGACGGTGGACGCTGCGCTACTGGCGCCGGCGTCCGATCAGCAGCAAGGTATATAGATAATAAAGTTGTTACGAATATTGCGAGGATGTGTTACGGGAGCCCACTGGATCAGGGCGGCGTGTGTCCGTACTCTTTGTGATCAGGGGTGGAGGCCTACGTTCAGCAGTGGCCGGGTGAAACTACCACGACTAAGACTGTAAGGAAGTTTGTCTTGATCGCTAACACGGCTATGTCCTCGACCTCTCAACTAAATATCGCTTTGTATATTAACATGTGAATTATATACATACTCAAGTTTTACATTTTCATTTTATACCTTAAATTATGATCTTTTTTATAGGTTTTAGAGAGAAAGCAACATGTATTTTATTAAAATAACTTTGCAGGTGCTGCTGGCAATACTTTGCTTGTGAATCCAAAAACAAAGACAGCGCTCGCCAACATGTTGAGCATCCGTCTGCAGGGCGGCACACCCGCGCCGGACCACGAGCCCTCCGCCGCGGGCACACTGAGGTTTCGATCATTACTTTTCTACAATAACACTTTGGTACTACTCAAAAATTTACTTCTGTAGTGGTTTGTAGATTAATATATAGTATTGATATAATGGACGAAATATTGAATTTAGAAAACAACATATATCACATTTTAAATGTTGTCCCTGTAGAATCTAAATTGATTGCCATACAAATTAAAAAAATATTTTCTCTACTTTATTGATTTCTTGGATGTCTCAGGCTGATGACTGCAGCACACGCGGCGGCCGGCAGCGTGCGGGCGCCGGCACGGCTGCTGCTGGGAGCTGCGCACCACCCGCACCAAGTGCCCACACCGGTAACATGGCCTTTTAGTACTCCTTTGTGACAGCTGGCAACACAACGATGTTGATGTTTTAGGATGGTGTCTGAACAAACAAACAACAAGCAAAGGATAATTTTTTCTCAATCTACCATAGTAAATAGACATCTATTAGAGCCCGGGAGTCTGTATTCATTATTTGATTCTCAGACAAGATAGTACGATGTTATTTAAAAAATAGTCATGTTTACTTTCGGGCCTAGTAAAATATCAATACAATAGCGTCTATCCGTCACATTTATGATCTAATAAGTTTATCTGCAATAGAATTTTAAATTAAAAAGGGGTAATACATACGTTTTGATCATGTTAATAGATTTGTGCTTATGGGCTAAATAGTCCGTGAGCATAAATATGTCACGATCAATCAAAAAATATTAAACGTTAAAACTATGTTTATAGACTGCTGGTCCAGGTGTTGTGGGCAACAAAGTGTACGCGAGCAGCGTGGGCGTGGCGGCGGGTGTGGGCGTGGCCAGTGGCGCCGTGCGAGCCGTGCCGCCGCGTGCGCAGTTCTACGGCCACAACCCCAACCTGAAACTGCCGCCAGACCTCTTTTTGTTGGGCTGCGTCTTCCATATTGTGAGTATTGATATTAACAAGCGCGTAGTTCCAAACGGAGAAAAAGTGATGTTTAACTTTTTCTCAGTTAATTTAGCCAAAGTCCGAAGCCAAACATACATTGTTATAAATAGAATGAAGTTACAATGATATTGAATGATGCTGATTGTAAGGTGGAGTACCAGCAGTCGCTGGGTGCGGAGCGCGTGACCAAGTGGTCGGAGGCGATCCAGCGGCGCGGCGGCGAGGTGGAGCCCAACTACTGCGCGCGCGTCACCCACGTGCTCTGCGAGACGCAGCGTCACGGCGTCGTCATGCAGGTACTGATGATGGATGATTCCCGAACCACTAAATTTGTAAAGAACCATAACTATAATAATCTCAAAGTATAAATTCTTTCATCGATGTGGATATATTTTATTTCCTTCTTCAATGTTTATTTTGTAGCAGTGGGCGATGTAAATCGTATATAAATACGAAAACGACATATTGGTACAATATCTAACAATTGCCACTAGCTCGTTCGGAAACTGTGCATTACAATATCTGATATTTGCGATGCACCGAGTACCCGCTCACTCACTTTACCTACTGCACTGCGCGATACGTTACGCGTCGGCCGCATGCGAGCGACAGAGCAAGTGAGAGACAAATATTACACTAGTTAGAGCAGTACAGCAATGCACAATATCAGATTTTTGAAACGTTTTAATGTCATATTATTAAAGTTTATTTCAGATAAATACCAATCATGGTATCTATGATGTGTTTAAATGTCTATTTAGCCTTGAACTCAAGCGTATTGTTTAAGCAATATTAAATATTACTTATTTAATTGTTTCGAAATAGTTGCGGAACAAAGTTTCCTTCGGTTTTAAAATATAGTAAGTTTTTTATACTTTAAGCAATAAATTGAAATTTGACCTGGTACTAAAAATGAACTGTAACTAGCTGTAACTTCTAAGAGTACGTTATTCTCAATTAGCTATCCAGAATGATAAATACAGAAATTGCATCTACTTAGATATACATAATAATCTACAATATCGAATTATATTGAAACCTATGATATCGTCGTATCCTTTTTAAAATTAAACCCTAGTATAGTAGTATTAGACTTATGTATCTAAGATGCATACGCGAACGTAAAATATCTAGATATTAATATACATAGACATTGAAAATCGAAATCTGACTCAGATACGATATCCAGAAAAAGCGATGCGACTCACGCCTATTGTATTGTAATATGTGTTGTGTGTATGCAGGCGTTGCGCGACGCCAAGCGCTGCGTGACGGCGTACTGGCTGTCGGACGCGATGGAGCGGCGCGGGGTAGCTCCGCCTTGGCAGGCGCTGCACCTGCCCGCTATGCACGCACCGCGAGACCGCCCCGCGCGCCACCACCGCGCTGCGCTGTCCGGCTGGCGGCGCGACGAGCGGCGCCGACTCGCCTGTTGTATACAAATCATCGGAGCAAAGGTAACGCATATCACGCGCACGCGTGATGTACATCGGTGCAGCGACACCTGTTGCTGTTTTTTTCTACTGCTATTGTGTTTAAAGGTCGCTTGGTCTTCGACACTATCATAGTTTTAAGTGAATTTGTCGCTGGAACATATAGTTTACAATTTTCCGTCGAACTTTAACGCTCTTATTCCCTTTGATCAATTATGAGTTTTTGACTTTAAAATCTTATACATGCAGCAAGATTATTTCCATATGATCGCAGTCCATATCAGTGGGATTATTATAAAATATGGTATTACCGATGCCCTCTGTAGACTTTAAAGTCCCTCCTGTGCTCTAGAAAATGTCTCTCTCTACATCATGATTAATTACAAAGCATTTACCCCAACAAAGAAGTATAGTATATATAATTATAATTGCAGTTGACGCCGTACATGTCTCGCGACAACACTGTGCTGGTGTGCAAACGCGCGGAGGGTACCAAGTACAGGCGCGCGCGGGAGTGGGGCGTGCCCGCCGTCAGCGCCGCCTGGCTCACCGATCTGCTGCTCGGCAACATGAGCGCGCTCGCACAGGTGCGGCACACTCTTTATACGTTGCGATCAGTAACACATTGTTTTGTACGTTACCACGACCTTACGGAACACAGGCGTGAGGTGGAAGTATTCTATTCTATTTCGTAAACGTTTCATCCTATTCCAATCCTCTTCCCCTTCCCATTCTTTTCTTATTTTCGTTTCTTACATTCCCCTTCTTCTATCCAAAATAAAGGTAGACAACGCATCTGCAACTCATTTGATATTAGCAGATGCCTACAGGTAGCAGTCACTTAACTTCAGGTTTACTGTTTTGTGCCACATTTGTGCATAAAAGAAATGAATAGCGAGATGAGGCGCGTATTCGCAAATTGTACCAAGAATGTGTTAATATTTTTGGGTAAACGACAAGATGCGTCTAAAGAAGTTTGAAGTTATTTATTTAGAAGCTTTTTGTTGTTTTTTTGTTACAGATTGAAAATGTAAAATATCAGCAGTTCAATTTGGCAAGTCCGTTCCGAATTGACTACAGCCTGGTCTCTCATTTAATGAGTAAGTATTGATGAAGATTTTTTCAGCTCTATGTACTTCTACACGATATCGTCTAATGACGACCTCAGATACAATGATTTAAACGCACAAAAAGCCAGGTTTCTGTGTCTGATTAAGTTTAATGTTTGCCAAAATGTTACAAAAACAATACTTATAATATCTCTAAGGTATACAGACCAACTTACTCTATTTTTTATAGACGCGTGGAAGATGCCGATCAATATAACGCAGGAGTCGCACGAGCGGGCTAAGCGGGGGGCGGCGGCGGCCAGCGGCGCGCGCAAGGCCAAGCGGCCGCGGCTCGAGCCCGCCGACAACCCCGCACCACCCGCCTTGCTGCCCGGCCAGCCGCCCCCCGCGCCGCCGCCGCTACACCTCGCACCCCGCGTCCTCTTCTCAGCGATGCCCGCCAGCGACCAGCCTCGCCTCGCAGCCATCGTGCGGTCAGTGCCACTGAAGCCGCTACTATGAATAACTATAGCTTAAAGTACAATTCCATACGATGCTAAATACCGATGTGGTCGAAATATAAATAGATGGAAATAGTTTAGTATAAATCTATTCTCTTGAAAGTCCCGTTGGAAATCCTTAGATATTTCATATAATAATTTATTATTGTAGAAATACAAACATATTTGAAACTTTAAGTGGAAATACATGAACTTATATATCTATTACTCGACTTTCACAGACAATTGGGTGGTATGGTGGTGACATCGGCGGCGGAGGCGACACACCTCGTGATGGAGAAGCTCGTACGCACGTGCAAGCTGGTCAGCTGCCTCGTAACCGTCAAACACTTGCTCTCCCCGGAGTGGGTGCTCGAGAGCCAGCGCCTCAATAAGTTCGCGGACGAGGCCAAGTACGGCCTGCACGACGGCGCATTCAACGAAATGTTCAAGTGCGACATCTCAGAAGTACTGCTGTGCGGGGAACAGAGGAAGAAACTCTTCGAAGGCGTCACATTCTTCCTCACTCCTTGCGTGAAGCCCAACAGGGCCTCGCTGACCGAGATGATAGAGTTGTGCGGCGGGAAAGTCGAGAAGAGTCGGCGCTCCTATGTCTCCATCCAAGAGCTCCACACTCAGAAGCCCTACAGCTATCTGGTGCTGACCGTACCCAACGACCTGCACCTGGTATATTACCTGCTGCAGTCGGAGAAGACCCTGAACGTGGTTTGCAGCACGGAGGTGGTGCTCACCGCGATCATGCGACAGAAGCTGCAAGTCGAAGATTTCCTCGTCAAAATTGATTGACGAGGTTCTAAGTAAGGCAACAATTTTAATACATAAATATTAGTATAGTCTACACAATTAGTAATTTAGTGTCATTTTGTCCGTCAGTGTTATTTGATACATAAATTATATTATTTATACTGTGATAATTCATAAAAAATAGCTGTTTTGTAGAGCTATTTATGTATTGAAATCTTTGTTAGAAACACCTAATGCAATATCATAGAAGGTATGTTTTATATCTTAGCAATGTATGTCTTAAAATTTTATTTTATTAATTACAAAAATCAACTTATTCTAAAACATAATTTCTATTTAACGTTAATTTGTTCTTAAATTTTTTCTCATTTGTTATAAATATTATTTAAACTTGAATAATCTATCACAACCGCTTCCCCGCGATAGCATAACACACTCGGGACGGACAATCCTACAGTCATTTCTCACGAGAGCTTACTCGAGTGAGTTGTAGCTCTGTTGGCCACGGGTGAGGTGAGTTTGTCTGAGGTTATCTGTTCGGCGGTTTCGTTCGTATTTTTTATTTATACTTTCTCGGACCTTATGTTGCAGTTAGAAAATGAACTGTTAATATATCAACTAAGCATAATTTTGGAAATATTTTATAATAATGACTTTAAAGAGCTAAAAGTTACAAGGTGGTCCAAACCAATGATATTGTACATAAAAATACATTTATGAAATGTTCGTGTAGACAACTATCTTTTATTTATTATCCATAAATATATCCAGTTTCGTAACCACCCGGGCGTTGGATTTGATTCGAATGCGCTGTACATCTATTATGAAAGGGAAGCGATACAGCGAAAGCATGAGCGCTCACAATCACTTAAACAGATAAGAAACGCAACAGCATTAAAGAGCTCAGCGTGTGACAAATATTTATTGGAACTCGATCGCTTGATCGCTGAAACGCTTTGGTGACGTTAAATGACTGACATTGGTTTTAAAAAAGGAAGGAAAAGAAAAAACAAAGATAGTGGAATAACATTTATTTTTACTTCATAAACAGCGTGAGCGAAATAGTCCTCGAAAAAGGAATAATGCCGCGGACTATACGAATTACAAATACTTCTAATAAACATTCATACGCTAATGGAATTTACAGTCGTCATAGTCTTTATTTACTTACATAATATACTTTATATAACTCGATAAACTTAGAACAATATATATAAATAAGATTATAAAGTGTAGTAGAGATTACGATTTGATTATAGCTTCGTAAGCTTGGAATACGCACGTGGCGACTTCTACGGTGCGGGATTTGATGCTTAGGGTCGCCTCAGGGTTGCCAGGCTGGAGTTTTAGTTCTAGTAAGACCCAGATGTTGTTGATGAGTTTGAGGGACTGGTAGAGCATGTCCTGGCCCTCCACGTTCCTCTTGGCGATGGTGAAGACGTTGTTGAGGGTCATCTTCTGGGCGATAGAGTCAGCATTGCCGACGACATTGGAGAGCGTGTGCTGCACCTCGTTGGCGGCGGGGATCTCCTTCCAGGTGGTGAGGAAGACGCGCTTGTCGAGCTGACCGTCCTCCGTGAACAGCACGTGCGCGGGGATCAGGCACGCGAAGTAGAACACGTCCACGTTGTTTTTAATTGCCACCTGCAATTAGTAAATTTAACTTGTATAGTTTTGAAAAATAATAAATGCATTATTAATTCTCGGTATTGCATTTCATTGTGAATTCCTGAAACCTTCTACATTACCAAGCCAGTACCAAGATAAAACCAAAATCATACACATCAGCTAAACGATACAAGGGTGGATATATTATGATTAGAAAATAACTTGCCAATGATATATAAAACAGTTGTTTGTATCATATATTAAAATAATTGCTATGAACACGCATCTGTGTTTATGATGCACGCATGTGCATGATTGGACGTGTACCTGAAGGTTGTTGAGGGGCTCCATGCGCTGCACGGGCCCTGCGGCGGCAAGCGGCAGCGCGGCCTCGCTGCGCGCGCCCGCCGCCACCACGCCCACCGCAAGCGCGCCGCCCGGGTACACGCCGAAACTATTGACGGCATGAGATATTGTGAATGAAGATGTAAGAAAAAACTAACAATGCATTAATTTTATTTATACAATCACTGAAAGATATTTTACAAGATAGTTTACAGTTTGTATTGCGTATACCTAATACGCAATACAAACTGTAAACTATTAAATTACTTCTTTGACCCAATACAATTAAATTTGTATCTACAATTAAAATTGAAAAATCACTGTTTTATGATAACTTTCAAACATGATCTTTATTACTACTAATGAAAAATGTACAATACAAAATGCATTGTTCATGTCTGTATGTATATTTCGTGCAATATTCACTAGTTTTGCAGACTGCATATGGTACGGTAGACAGTGTGTTACCTGTTCTTGTTGAGCTGTATGGCGAAGCCGCTCATGGCCTGCATGGCCTTGTTGGTAAACGTCATCTCCATGCGCGGCTGCCCGTTCTGCCGGCTGAACGTGCCCCAGATTTCCAGACCTGGCAATTAATATCTTGGTATTTAGTGTTGTAACTTGGATGTTTCAGCTTATTATAGAATATTCCTTCCGATGGACATTCCTAACGATTTTAAACTTAAAAAGACTGGATAGATAACTATTCATTTAACTAGTTATCTAACTCTAGCAATCTTTTTAAGTTTAGTACAGATATTGTAAGAAAAAATGAATGAACGAACATTTGAAAATAGGAATAGATAGATTTTAGTAGAGAAACCGAAGTCGTCTGCAATATTCGTCGTACGTTAGCAGACAACGTTACGTTACGTTATTAAAACAACTGAGAGATAACCTTTTCCCTTGTCGGCGGGCAGCCAGCATTGTTTGGGCGGCACGAAGGAGGCGGGTGCGGCCGCGGCGCCGAATATGTCGCCCAGAAGGCCCGTCGTGGTCGCCGCTGCGCTCGGCTCCGGACCGCCACCCAACTGCACAACAAGTCAAAACCGTTGTGATAATTTCTAAGGACTAAGATCTTGGAATAGAGATCGCAAACAAGGTCCTCCTTCCAGATGCACCAGTAGCAGCGTAGAAGAAGTAGGAAAAGTTCAGCAGTGGATTGACTATACTGTCGTGATTTTGTGTACAGCGCTTTCGATCTCTTACAATGTATCAATTTTATAGTTTTCAATACAAGGTGAGCTGTCAAATGGTGTTATGGTGGCTATCGCTGCGAGTGGCGCTTGTGACACATTTTAGTTCATCACTCAGCATCATTGATCATACGAATCCCTTCAAATTAATTATACGACAATACACTTTTCACGAAACATTTAAGTACCAAAGGATCTGCGATCAACAACATTCTGTGCAGTGTTCATACCAGTACGTCGAGGTTGCCGGCGAGCAGGTCGATGTTGGAGGCGGGCGCGGCGGCCGGCGGGCCCGAGATGTCCATGGACAATAGGTCACCAATCAGAGACTCCTGAAAATTGATTAAATTGCTTAATGCGGAGCTCCGGATCTTTAGAAGCTCAGCTGTCTTATCATCTCATATCCAACAAATATCTTTAGGTCACGCCTGTTGACGCGATTTTCCGAAATAAATAGTTCAGAAAGGTGAGTCATAATTGTATTCACTGATAAAAAAAATGTATTTATACACAACCCAAATTATACGTATGTAGGTATGATGTATCTGTATTACTTCATAATATAACAGCTAGCTGAACGCTGCGGTTCAACTTCCATGCAATTGATGGTCCATCCTAAAGTGAACCATATTTAATATGATGGATCATATAGATCTGAGGTCAACTTACAACGGATTATATATAATGCTGCGTACTTCGAAAATCTTTCTTCTCCTACTTCGAACTTTAGGAGAAGAATTTATAAAAAGGTTTGTTTGTTTCTTTCTTAGTGCTTGCCTACGTAATAACAGGCCAGTAGTATGGTATAGTAGTAGCAGGCCGTGCGCGCGTTAATATCGGTCGATCAGTTACTTCGTACATAAACATATTTAATATTGAGCTAATTGTTAAAGGGAGAGCCTAGCGCCACGAAAACTTTGGCGAAATATTCAAAATCTCGACGCCAAAGTGAAATTGTAATAATTTCATTATAACTATAATTACAGAAATAAAAATAAGGCACCTGATTGGGTATGACTGTTGGCTGCTGCGGCGTGGGTTCCTCGGACGCGGCACCGCGCGACGGCAGCGACTTGCGCACGCCGGCGCCGCGACCTGCCCAATTGTTAATTAAAAAAGTCAACATTACAAATAACTTACATTGAGCATATCAAATTTGAACCCGAAAGATGTTCATTACAAAGTTCCGTTGGGCATATAATGGATTGTCTAATAAATTTGTTGTGTTGACTGCCGCTTTGAACTACAATGCCCTGGTTAAATGCTGGAGAAACAACAATAGTTTAGATTAATATGTCACCTAATAAACCTTTACATATTAAATATGCGTGAAAATGGTGAAAGGCAGATTGTTGACCATAGATGTCTAGATCAAGGTCTGTCGTTTTAGGCCTTAAAAATACATATATTATTCATGGTATATACCTTCAACGAACGCTGTGGGCGGCTTATGATACACGGAGGCGAGCGAGGCGATGTGGCAGATGAGCTCGTCGAGCAGCGTGGGCTCCAGCAGGTCGGTCTCCTCCGAGATGAGCGGCTTGTCTGCCAGCACCACCTCCTTGGCAGCCGCAGGGTCCGTCGATAGCAGCCGCCAGTAGATGAACCCACGGTCCCTGCAAACACAAAATATTACAAATACTGTAACTATGAAATATTAGGTTCTCTGATTCAATCAGGTAAACTTGGATATTGCACGAAACTTCTGAATAATTCTTGTGGTGAAGTAATAATATATTAAGTATGTTTTATCATATCACTGGTAGGGCTAGGGACAATCTAGATTAATTTAGTTGCAACGAGTCGGACAGTTCACAGAGGCTGCCATACAATTCAGTAAAAGGTGAGGTGAATTTTAAAGATTATCCAGCTACTTGAGGTCATGTTATATTTAGATTCTGCTTTTATTAAAAAATTATGTTTTATTGTTGTTTAATTTAACTTAAGAATTATATTGATATGTATGTATAGAATTAACTTGGGATCTTTTTGTCATAGTGTTATATTTTTGTTAATAAATGAATGTTGGCCGGTGCGGAAAGATGTTGGTCAGTGACCTGAGGTCGGGGTTGTCGGAGTCCTGCGTGGCGAGGCTGAGCACGTGCTGCACCAGCTCCTGTGTGTCCGCCGGCCGCTTTAGGAACAGCTTCACCACCGCCGTCAGCAGTTGCAGTTGTACCTGGCCACACAAATTATTAAATTATTATTATAATAATATATTATTAAATTATTCGCAATATTACATTACGCCATCCAAATCAAAATTAAAAAGCACCACCAGCCAGCGGAAACAACTACAGTAATCGACAAGGCTTCCTGCGGACCTCTCTTACAACAGGTCTGTGGATGCGTGATGACTAATGATGGTGAATGTTCCATTTTTGTGTGATCAGATTTAAGATCATTTGAGAGCGATTTTAACCAACTTTATTAAAAACCAGGATAAATAAATCCTATCCCAACCTTGACCTCTGTCCAATGTAAATATTTAACTTGTCCCACCTCACTGTTGTGTTGTTCATATTTATGTTAATATTTTCGACCAATTTTTACCGATTCCAAAAATCGACCGCCAGATACCTTATATGTATTCTGGTGGAAGTAAGAGACATCTACCTGTGCGTTTTCATCGTGGAAACCTTCGAGGAAGGAGTCGAGTAGCTCGTCAGCGTTGTCGATGCGCTCAGCGTACTCCCCTACTATCCACACCTGTACACGACAACACAAATAACATTTTAACAAAACAGGCTTTTCATGGAAGAAAGTGGCAAACGGACAAATGGCTCACCTAATATAGGAAGGTAATAGATTTACTGATAAACTATCCACTTCCAATGGAGATGAGCCATAAGGCTTGCGACTGAGCGGATTCAACGCGGCGCCTGTGATAAAATCTACTGATGTACTCGTAGTTACTACCGATAGTGATACACACATATAAAAAATATAAAATATTGTTATTTAATCGTAGCCATGCTCTCGGGAAGATTAATCTCAAGAGTGAGTATTTATATATTTTAGTTTTTAGTTTCTTTCGTTGTGTTTTTTGCTGTTCAGTTTTAACGTTAGCAATATGGTTGATAAAGACTCATATATTTACACATTCACATACGCACTTATATATCCAGATACTCACATAAATAGATAATTATATAGCCTATTTTTATATATTCCCATTCTTAGATTGACGTCCTCAAACACACACACATTCGCACACTGATGATATTCACGTCTCCAAATACGTACATACTTGAATACTTCACATTCACATAATCGCAGATTGAGGAAATCACGTACTCGCAATATTCACAATCCTATACTCACTTATTTCCAAGCTCAGTCATGTGTATCATACACATGAGCATGTGGAGGTACGTAAGTATTTATTTATCTACAACTCATTAGCTTGTCGCAGATGCGTATGGACAGTAATCACTTCATATTAGGTGAACCCCTTGCTCGTAGTCCACCTTCTTCTATTATCTATTGAAAAAAAGGCTATGTATCTTTGTACCTGATATCATCCATATCTGCTTAATCGTTTTTGCGTGAAGGAGTAACAAACATCTATCCATCACATTTATAATATTAGTAACAAGAAGTAACGTGTACTTACCATAGATGCCCGGGCCTCGGGCTCGTCGAGCGTGTCGAGGTTTTCGCAGAGCGTGCTGATGATGCTCTCGTACTTGTTGGGATACTTGCGGAAGATGTCTTTGATCACCACGATCGCCTCCTGCACCACATAGTTCACCTTGGTCTGGATCAGCTCCAGCAGCGTCGACACGCAGCGCTCCGCCGACGGTTCCACCTGGATCCAGAAGTTTACAATAGAATCCTGCTTCTTAAGTTCCATCTTTTAGCCAAGGCCGGTTATTTGAACTGAATACCGAACGGGTGCTCTTACCCAATTACTGGAGTACATTTTTAGCCACGATAACAATACGTAGGAATGTATGTATATATCTATGTCTGTATAGTTTGTTCCAAATCGATATAAATTTTGTTAACAAACAAACGTCACCAACCAAACCTGGCCTTCTTTACACTTTCATTGGAAATGTTGTAATTTTCTAGGATTTGGGAGCTAAAGTGAAGTGAAATTGTATAATATGGATAGCTAATGTTATATCTTAATAAATTACAATGTAAGGTAAAAAGTTAAAATGTTAAGGACATACATACATAAGCTATGTGCATGTATGTCTGATCCATTATAACCTTATGTAGCCTAAACTAAATTATCCTTGAAGGGATATTATTAATCTTTGCGGATTCTTTAAATGGACCAACGATGAGAGAACAAGTTTCGGCAACGTAGGTGATAATGAATAATTAACTATTAATTAAAGTAATAAAGGCATACCTTAATGGCGCATCTACCTATAGCCCTGACTGCCTTCCTGACAAAGTCGACGTCCACCTCAGTGGCGTACTCCTTCAGCTCGCCGAGCACCTGCGCGATGTTGGCCTGCGACGCGAGCCGGATCATTATGTCCAGCTTCTCGAGCTTCACGTAGATCGGGTCGTTGTATTTCACAAAGAACACCTGGACAAAACAAATACTATTAGATTAGGCATATTTAGGAAAACCAAGAGTCGGTTGAAGTGCCTATATAAGTGTTCTTGCCTCGTTTTTCTTAGCTTATTAATAATGTTTCACGATAGTTTTAACAATTTTATGGATTCTATTAGTCAAATCCGCTACTGTGTACTGTATGGTTATGACTCCACCCAAATCTATAAATTAATTGAGTGTGTATGTACAAAATAACATTACTTATTAGCCTTGTGCCCACCTTCATTTCATGTTTGAGGATATCAGGTCGTTTTTGTACGACCAGGTTGATATTTCTGAGCGCCACATACTGGACTTCGGGCTCTGCACTGAGCAGCGTCACCAAAGGTGGCGCCAGCTTGCGCGACAGCGTGCTCACCAGCTCCGTGTCCTCTGCTACCATCTCCATCAGCTTCATCAACACCTGCCCACAACATATTGACAGTGTTCATTTTAGTTCATTATTTTTTTTTGAAGAAATAATAATAAGGGAGTCATTAGATGCTACCCAGTAATATCCAGAAAAATCTGGAAAATGGGGGCAAGTGGAAGTGGATCAAGAAAAGGAGATGAAGACTAATTATAAATATAAATTCAAAAGGTTCCTGACTATAGCTCGACTGTACCTTGACAGCAGACAGTACGACAGCAGCGTTGGCGTGCGCGAGGCGAGGCGTGATCCGCTCGCAGATGGAGTGCGCCTCGCGCGCGTCCTTTGGGGAGTAGTTGGAGAGCGCGTCCAGGATGAACACCTGCCCCCACTCCGTGCACTCGTTCAGTGCCGTCAACAGCTTATTGATTGTTGGTGCATTCATCTCTACATATAAAATTAAACTTGAATTAATGATTTCGGATTTGATTTTTCAAATATGATACCTTTTTGAATACAAAGGATGTAATTTATAATATACAGATATATATGTAGAAGTCCTTGTAAAGAATAAATCAATTTAGTTTTCAAGTTGACTTGTATGTTTTTTTATATTTCATATATTCCCAAAAATTATAAAAACTTGTAAAATATGCTACGTAAATATAATATGTATGTATTATGAAAACAAAACTAATGTAATTATTTATTTGTATTAACGAACTTTTATTCTGGGTGTTTAATGTTTATAAAATGCTGTATAAATATATTTTATATCGTACCGACAAGTGGTTGTCCTGAAACACTGGCTTCATTGATCTCGGAGAGAGCGGCGACGGCATTGGCCACCACCATAGGGTTAGAGTCACTCAATAAATCCTTCAGTTGGTCCAGGAAACCCTGCCAGGAGGAATTAGTATTAAGGAATATATATAAATTATAGGTTCCCAATGTCACTTCCACACCCAGAAGTGAGTGCTGAGTGAGTGCTGCATATGTTATTTGTTAACATATCAACAATCAACAAAGAACATTCTTTATATAAAAATTATGTTATGATATATGACGTAACTTATCCATAAAACAGGTTATTGCAAAAAGACGAGGGTGGGATGGAAAGGAATTAGATTTGAGTTGTCGTTCATCATCTATATGGCAAAGGATTTGAATAAGTTGCCAGCGTCAGTATTGCCGTCAAATTATGACATATAATAGACCTTCAATAGACGAGTGAATAGGCTCTTGCTAAATCAAAACTTAACATCAGGTTGGAGGTCAAAAAGAGGTCTTCCTCTTGGATTGGACGTGTAAGGGATGAATAGGAAAAGCCAATAATTTTTTCCTGACCATCCTGCTCCTTTATTGATTAAAGGTATGCAACGAATCTGCGACTCATTAGTTAGTTGAGTATGCCACTACCCATGATTGCTTATGATTTGTAGAGTTTAAGAGATGCTTGAGTCGTCACAACAAAGTATGTGAATTACACTAACCTGATCTTCAACCATGCTAGACGATATATCATATAGTTTTGCAACGCAAACGGCGGCCGTCTTCCTGACATACGGATCTTCGTCCTTTAGACACTTCCGCAGAGGCTCACACAGATACTCCGTAATTTTGTCGACTCGAATGCAACCCATGGTCCTCACTGCCAATGCTCGGATCAGTGGATTCGAATCTTCACAATCCTGTGGGCCGTGAATACTGTTAGTATCATAGTATCAAAGTTGGGAAAAAAGCTAAACATTGATCATACTGAAGCTATTTGTCTAAAAGCAGTTAGTAGCAGTACAAATTCGCTATTCTTATGAAACCATTGAAAAAGAGGAATAAAGATTGAACTCATTTTATTTGAGTATTTCTGGATTGTGCAGATTGTAGATCACATCAAATTGTTTGGCTTCTGCATTTCATTAAAGAAGCTTTTCTTTTTGTGAGATATTCAAGGCAAAATCTAATGAGGACTAAAAATGTGCAGAAAAATTAATATTCTATTTTTAAAAATGGGGCATGAAAAAAATTGACTCTTAAGAAGCTGTAAAAGTTTATAGCTGTTAAGTTTACTGAAGATGTTATAAAATCACAACAGTACAGTGTGCACGACAATGTTTAGACACAACAAAATTAAAAGAAGCCACACATAAGTACAACAATAGCTGTGCTGTGCTTATCCTTTTACTAGAGCCCTTATTTATTCAACTCTCAGGAGTTTTTCATGTGTATACATACACATATGTATGCTTTCCATTGCGAACTACTGTAGCCTAAACAGCTTGACGGATTTTGAAGTGTGAGGTATCATCCAATTTATTTTTTTTCCAGAGTGGCATTGGGGTAGTCACTTGGGTCTTAGCTTTTTTTATTAACTTTTGCGTCTATATATTGTTAGAATAGCGAATTTCTACTAAATGGTACTGGAGTAAATAGCTTATGTGCTTCTAATGTCAATAAATATAATGAGGCATGGAATTCATATTTGTATCAATTCTATATTTCAGCTTTTAATAAGAAAATTTTATTCAAATGTAGATTTACACATCTGTGTGCTAGTGATGGGTTTGCGTTGCCATATCAACATAGATGATGTACCATGCAAATTTGGATTTAGCCATGCAGAGTTAATACCTCCGTTATCAATGTAGTACACAAATGTGCTGAAAGTGGAATTTAATACATCAAATTTTTAACTTTGATTCAATAAATGTGTAAATCTACAGACGGATGACTGATTGTTTCTTTTGGATCATTTGATTTTTGACATTACCTTAACAAGCTGGTATGTTGGTAGATCCTTCCACCCATCATAATATGGTACAGTAGACATTAAAACGATAAAAAAGACAAGTCACACACACACAGATATCTACACTACTCTTAGGTAGTAAGTATTTATACTTAAATATATAATGATACTTTTGAATGTTCCATGCTCAAAATTCAGAAAGTCTTTACACTGCAAGTATAATCTCGAGTAATTTAAACACAATTTTCTTGATATTCTTTTAATTGTTAATTCATTAATAAATCATTTAAGTAGATCAAAAGTTTATAGAAATATTAAAACCTTAATTGTTATAAATATTGCAAATATGCAAATTAAAAATAAAAGCTAGTCATAAAATATTTTTGAACTGAAGTTAGATCTAACAATGTAACTAAACACATTTGTAAAAAAATTAAATCACATTTAAAATCTAAACATACCTTAACAAATGTGTTGACAGCCATTATAGCCATGTCTGGCTGAGACTTGGCGTAGTTCATTAGGTATAAATAGACCAATTTCTTGAGTTCCAAGTTGTCTGTTTGCATACAGTTGACAACATCAGGGAAAAGAGCTGATACATCTTTTCCAACCGTCATAGAAGCTATGACCTGCATAATAATGACAATCTTAGTGTATTCTTATTAAAACAATGATCTGTACAACAAAATGTTGTTAATATTAATTGATTGATTATTAACATGATTCTTACCATGCCTTCAGAGTTTTAGTAAATAACTAAAGGAAAATGAAGGCTTAGATTTACAATAGGCTCCATCTAGTTGAATGTTCATATTTTTGTAAATAAACGAAAAGGTTAGCTTAGCACAATGGTAGTCCTTGCAGGCTTGCAGGCAGTGACCACATGCACAGACCCAGCAAGTGCCAAATACAACTCTAAGCAAAATGTCTCAAAGTTGGATTTGTCACTTAAAATACTGACCTAACCTCAACATTTTTATAAATATATAACAAAAATAATGACACTCTTTAATTTCAATAGCTTCAAAGGGCAAAGGGCAATCTTACAGATTTGATCATATTGCTTTTTCTGCCCTATACAACCAAATCCTAAAAGCCCTTGATGAATGAACAATAATAAGTGAATTATCATAAGAAATGTATGTTGCATAAGCATGTCTTATATTACTGTGGGGTTACACTTACATATTGTCAGCTCAGTTTTTTGGAGAAAAAGATAGAGAAACATTGTATTGTGAGAAGTTTATTCACCAGTGGAAACCCATGGTTATTCAGATTGGTGACATACTAAAGAAGTTCACAATATAAACAGCAACGGACTGAATCCCTGCCACTAATAATGTTTAGTTTTATAATAATTAATGAAAACTTAAAATGTCCTCACTCCATAATGGTAAACCCATTACAGAAAAGCTGAATAGAAAAATTACTTTTAGGATTATTTCGTTGCCTACCATAAAAAGACATCAATTACCAAAGTACACTATGATGTAACAATTAAAAATAGTTTTTTTTTTCATTACAAATGTGTGTTTTTTCATCCTCCACCCATTCACCTCAACCATTTGTAAGCTTCAAGAAAATATTGTTCAATTTCTTTGATCTTGTTACATGTTCTTTTTTAATTAAATAAAGATTATGTGTTACATGTGCTACATTATGTGGTAAATCTTAAGCCCTACATACATTACACATCTTTTACATAGCAATTTCAGCTTACCTTCTTAACTGCCTCCTTCTTTTTTTCTTTCTTATCGCTGTTCAATTCAGATTTCAATTCGAAAATCTCGCCCTTTTTGGTTGTAGTAAAATACTTTGAATCGGTCATTTTGAAGTTAAATTAAATAGTTTTGCTTGGTTATTAATTTTATCTCATGTACTATAGATCTTCAGAAAATCAATAATTTAAGCACATAAGCCAATTTTTCTTACGACTCTCTATGTAAAAACATTTATATTACGATGAAATAAATAATATTAATAATACTCTAATTGGTATTTATACTGAACTAGTAGACAATTTTGTTAAACAAATAAAAATCTCTTCAAAATCACTAAATACACTTTTGACAGATTTGAAGGGGCGTAATCATTCATTGCATACTTCAAAATTATTATACACTACACTGCACTACACTATGAAAAATAGTTGCTCTTCTCTTTATGGTTTACAGATTTTTTGATATAATAAGATGCAAGGCAAATAGTATGTATGTAATAATTACGTTAATTCGGCTTGGCTTCGAACAAAAGAGTTATATTACTTTGGCATAAAATCTCAACCGATATGGAAATATTTAACATCGTATTTTAGGAAAAACGATGCCGCAAACTTAACGGGCTAATTAGTGAAGTACGCTTAGTTATCGATATCGATAAATCCATATTTGAAACAAGCTTACATTTGAGCTCAATGCTGAATAATTATTTATGATTGATAATTTTATTTAAGAAGGTGGAGTTTAAACGTGGCCAAATGTAAATAAAATGATAAAAGTAATTTCCATTAAAAGTATATTTATAGGTATACGCCAACGTGCTGAGCCACTGCACAATTTAATGTAACCGGCAAATGTCCAACCTACGTTAAACCCTATTAAAAACACAATCACATACAAAAGTATTCGATTGTGTGTGATATTTCTGTGATCTTATTAAAATCATTCTTCTTAAAGCGATATTAACATACATATTTCAATTCGTGCAACTTCTTGATCGGAACATACGCAAAATCCTCTATACTTGCAAGTCTACCTCATTCCTTGCATTAAAAAATACTTGTTAGTTATCAACTACTTTCAAATGCCAATTATTCATTTTACTGTTGTGGTATAAAATTTTCGATAGGTTTATAGATACATCATACATATAAATACACAAAATAAATTATGATTGAAACATTCTTAAATTAATTGAATTAACTGCATAACATCACATTATTGATAAAAGCTACATATTATTGCTAATATATTCTAAATAAATACTTACAGGACGCCAACTAAAGGAAATTTGGCCAGGAACTACTTTTGCGGCACCTTTCTTTATTTACCTGAAAAACATATCTCGCAAGTTCTATATCGTTTACCTGGCATTCTACGTGACTTGTGAGATTTGATATAAAGATACATATATAAAGATTTGTGTAATATGTATTAAAAATGAATAAAACAATAACTATGGATTAAACAAACGAGCAGCGGATGTTAGATTAAAAAATTGTAAAACAATGATGAATAAATAAATTAAGAAAGAATTTAGTATTAAAACTGAAATAAATTTTGAATTATACAAGGCATGTATGCATGTTTCCTCTAAGTTACCCTGTAAAAACTAAAAGTCTCTATTGAATATGTTGAACTTACTTGGTTTTTTGATCCATGATTCCATATTACACATTCCATTGTGACCTCCTGTATCCTCAACGGTTTAAATTGACCTATTTGAAGAGTGAGGTGTCATTTGATTTATATTTGTATTTTTATAGTGCCAGTGCGCATATGACGTTAACATAAAATCGGTATAGTGGACTTTTTTAAATAAAATCAATATCGGTGTATAGTGGATTGTTTTTAAATTAAAATCATACAGTTTGGAACATCTTACATCGAATTATGCCTAATAATTAATTGCCTCTTAGTATGAATTCTTATATATACAAAAGTACTACACATTGACATTGCAATAGTTTTACTGATTGTATCGCGTATATTTAATAAGTTAAATAATAATAATAATAAATCGGCCCTTTCTAGAATGTGTCCCACTGGAGGGACACAGGCCTCCTCTCCGAGAGAGGGAATGAGCCGTAATCCACCACGCTGGCCCAGTGCGGGTTGGTGGATGTCACATGTCTTCGAATTTGATGGTTCTAAGAACATGCCGGTTTCCTCACGATGTTTACCTTCACCGTTTAATAAGTTAATAAGTTACACACTAATGATTAGGGGGAAGGATGATGTGTCTGACATTCCGATGTCTCTTTTAAACATTATTTCCTTTATAATTTTATTATTTCCTTCGTCATAACTTTCTCCCAATTATTCAATAATTTTATTTACCATTATTTGTTAATCCTCCGCGGGTGATGCAGATAACAGACATACCCACCTTCCACCTCTATTGATGCTAAACCATTCTGAGTTAACCCCGTTCATTTCAGAATGAACTGTCAGCAGCAATCTCTATAATCAATATTTATCGCTTAGTTTCAGTAGTATCGCTAGTAGATCACTGTTGAATTCGTACGCAGCCAGATTGACTACAGATCATATAATATTTATTTATTTGCGTTAGAGATAATTGAAAATCAGTTTAGATCAAACCAGATGTCATGATTGTTGTAACAATATCTTAATTAAAATGCAACTAGTTAGTAGATGCAAAATAAAAACCCACAGTTTTTATTATATACAGAAAAAAATCAGTATGTATATATCAGTTACTTTATTAAATAATTTCATTTTACAACCAATATTGAATGAAGTAACATTTCATCACATTATCGTTACATTAATTATAAATTATAGACAGATATAATATAATTGCGATTACAGACACTAAGTTACATACACATATAATGAGGTTTCTAGATAAATGGAGTTAAAATTACATGGAGTATAATTTAGACTAAATATATATAAGCTAAGATTCATGAAAACGAAAGAAGCATATGGAAGAGGAAATTCAATAACTATGAAATACTTATTAGATATGTTTTGATTGTCTAAGAAAAAAAGCAACAACTTTCGTGTAACAAATAAATCATAGAATAACAGTCTGATCACACGAATTATTACAAATTAAATAATAAAATGTTTGTCGTCTAGTTATTTACAACAGTTAGCTAACTAAATAACAATCAACCTAAGATTACGTCGAGTTTATCCCACTTCTATACCGTCTACCGTCTAAATACTGACTGTGAACGCAGCGCAACAATGAATAATCAAATCATTGACGATTAAGTGAAAAACATCTAAGCTAAATAAATAAGTGGAGGCCGTGTAAATATGGCGCAGTGCTGATAGTGACATCCAATTCATGTATATTTGAAAATAGCCAAGAAGTATAAGGGATATTCTTTTGGAATGCATACATGGTTCACATACAATATCCTTAAATCGCTTGATTAAACTTGGCCATACACACTAGCGCCATCTGTCTTCTAAGCAAAATAATACCGTTAAAATCAATTCAGTACATTGTGTATTTTGACACTGTACATTTGTCAGTCAATTGATATTTCCTTTATAAAGAGAATTCTTGAAAAGCTATAATTTTAAAAATATTTGAAGCATATTTTTTAAACGTATTTAATAATCCAAGAGTTGTTATTATACCATTTGTAAAAATTGTCACTTCGATATTTATTTGTTTTTTATAAATTTACTTGTACGCTTCCCTGGTTTGCGTCTTCAAACAAGTTTTATAAATGGAATATTACAAATCGTGTCCTAATCAGTTCACACTAACGATTTAATTGGAAAGCGCACCTACACATATAAATTCAGATAACTTATTTTTATCATGGCAGACCATACAAGATCCGAAATACAGTTACATCACTAAGGTCCTTTCATCACTTCACGAATGACACCTGTCAAATTGACACTTGAAGAATTCTTTGACATATGGAACAGCTGTTTCTTTTTCATACAGTAAATTGATAATTTTACTAATTTCTACGCATTATTAACGATGGTGTGCTTTACTCAAGTCTGTTGTTGTGATGTTTCAATGTATCAATATAACAGAGAGTTATATTCGCGAGTGAGTCTATTCAAGTGCGAGTCGGTCTCGCTGCCGCGAGCAGAACACGGCGCACAGCATGGGCAGCGCGCTCGTGAGCAGGCCGGCGGCGGCAGGCGTGGGTTATGCGAACGACTCCTTGGTGGGGCTCTGCGGCTTGGAGCCGGAGCCCGCGCTGCTGCGGCTCTGGCGGCCCTCCGGTGGCGTCTGCGATCTGTCAAAATAAATAGGTTGAAGTACTCGTAACCGTATCATATTCACACTATTTCTACCCCATTATGAGAAGGTATAAATTATATAAACAACATCTGTTGCACGAATTGGCCGACTCGACCGGTGAAGTATCACGACCTCACAGAAGACAAGCCTGAAGTAGAAGTATGGTTCTGCGCTTTGCCTGACGGGTCAGGGTGCCGAAGGCCCAATTTGAATTCTTGGACTTTTCTCACCTTTTCCTAATAGGGATAGGATGGGAACGTGAAGAGGATTGGACGGAGGGGGGATGAATGGGGCGATAAAAATATCGTTTTTCCTGTGTATCCACTGTCCATTAAAAGTATGCAACGTATCTGCAACTCATTTGTGTCTTTGGTGGTCACTAACACCAAGTGACCCGCTTGCTCGTTTACCACCTTCTCTCATAAAATAATATTAAGGTTGACAATAATTAGATCAAATAAAAAATGCAATTTTAATAACAATGTTATCTCACATATAAATTATAGCAAGATAGTATATCTGTAGTAATCTATCAAGTACGATAGTACACCCTTATGCTAGAAATGTATTCATCTTATTTCATAATAGCTTACTTATGCGAGTCGAGATGAACGCTGTTCCTGGACGGCGCCGACGGGCTGAGCTTGTGGTTCGCCAGGAACGTCCCTATTGACTCGTCGGAGCTGTAGCTGTCGTTTTCACTGAAAAAATCACATTTTAAAAATTGAACGCAACAAATGAAGCATAGCATTGATAGGTCTACTACGATATGGACAACGATCTGGTCAAAGTTGCAAAAGTTCGGTGCAGAAGGACAAGGAGCGAGCTTTGTAGCGATTGTTGGAGTTAATATATATCCAGTAGAGGACATATTCAGAATGATGATGATACATATATAAAAGTCTTGCAGTGGCGAATCCACAACCGGATTCTGTTTATGTTCGCTCGCTCGTTTTGCCGCCGATACTATAAAATCAAGTTTGTACAGTATATGTGTCCTTACGTGTCGGAGTCACGGTCGTTGTTGCTGGAAAGATCGCCGGCGATGGCCTCCTGGAGCGCATGCGCGCGGCGCGTCGCCAGCCGAGCCTCGTCGCGCGCCGCCGCCGCCTCGCTAGCTGCCGCGCTGGCAGCCGCCTCCGCCGCCGTGCGCGCGCGGGTCGCCTCGCTTAGCCGCGACGTCAGCGTTGCGTTCTCTTCTTTTAGGTCTCTGTTGGCATACAAACAAATACGTTATCAGTAACAAAATTAACATATTATCGTATTACCTAATTGTCTAATGCAATAAGCTAATTAAAATGAATGCGCTATTGATGTTCGTTTTATTAAGCATAATTGTATTTATTTTCATAAATTAAGAATGATGGAATAAAGAAGAATAGACAGATGGCGTTATGTTATACCTTATAGAGCGCTGCAGCTTGCGCAGCTCGTCGGCGGCCTGCATATCGCGGGCGCGCGCCGCGGCCAGCTCGGCGGCGAGCGCGTCGTGAGCGTCGCGTAGCCGCGCTAGCTGGCCCTCTACGCGCGCGCGCGACGTCGCCTCCAGCTCCAAGCTCGATTCCAACTCCTACAAACAAACACTATTCACTCTTCTCTCATAGGGACCCATGTCGTAATCGGATGGAAACACTGACGCTGACAATTTGGTCTAAACCTGTACTTGCCATACACGTATACATAAAGGGATGGAGACTATAATTACATTATTACATTGAAAATTTTGTACGAAAATCCAGTAAGTTAACCTTGTTCCTCATCTCGAGGCGTCGCTCTGCCTCGCTGTGGCCTTGCGTGTGTCCGGCCTCGGCGTGTGCGAGGCGCTGCGCCAGCTCCGCCAGCCGGTCTTTGGCCTGGCGCGCCTCTTCCGAGGCGGCGTCCGCGCGCGTTATCGCCTCCCTGGCTTCAGCTTGTGCCGCGCACAACGCGCTCGTACTGCTGCGGTACTTCTTCAATAGCTGAAAAGGTTATCGAATTTCAAATAATAGTTGTAGCCTGCGATTTGGTCCACTTTTTATTGAATAATAAAGCTTTCTATATAAAGAACTTTAGGGGTTGAATTATAAAAAATACCTTTTTTAGTACTCGCCTATATCACGCAACGAAGCCGTGAACCTCCTCTATGTATATATAATGACGCACATATGTATAACAAAATACAACAAGTTCAGCTCAATTGTTTGTTGCTGTTTTTTTACACAGCTGTTTTTTTTTGTAAGTCGGCTGTGTTGATTGGTCAGTCTGACGAAATTCTCCTTTTGCGGGTAATGTGTATTGTTCATGAGATACGTCATCTCATACGAAACTGGTAACATCAAACTCTTGCAAACCAATAATTATTATGTACCTCTGCGGCTTCTTCCTCGGCGTCATCTAGCGCCGCGCGCGCCGTGGCGGCGTCGCGTGATGCGGTGAGCGCGCGCTCGGCGGCCTCTGCACGCGCGCGCGACGCCTCCTCCAGTGCCGCGGCCGCCTCCGCAGCCTCTGCCTCCGCAGTCGACCGTGCTTTAGTAGCCGCACGAAGCGCCAGTTCCAAATCCTCTACCTAGGACAAGAATAAGAATATCACAATAACAATATTTTAAACTGTCACTGAGGCACAGCAGCAGTAGCAAGATTACATAAATTGTTTAACACTTCGGGTTCCTAAAAATAGAATTAAAAGCTGAGATATTTATATATGAACAGATGAACAGTGGTAGAGCCCGCAACAACAAAATGGGCCGGCTCGACCGGTGAAATACCACGACCTCACAGAAAACAGGCGTGAAGTAGCAGTATCTGCGTTTCGTCTGATAAGTGAGATTCTGGAGGCCTAATTTCAGTCCTCTTCCCCTTCCCTTCCTTACTAAGAGGATCTATGCCCTCCACTGTCCCATAAAGGTAGGCAACGCATCTGAAACACATTTACTTGTTGCAGATATCTACGGATAGCGGTTACTTAACATCAGGTGATCCGCTTGTTCGTTTGCCACTTTATGTCATAAAAATATAATATATGAAGGTTTGGTAGCCACATACCTGATTTTTCAACTGTCGTATCTGCGCTTTGGCACCTCCTTCCTTTTCCTTTTGTTCGAGCATTGTTTGAGCATCGCGTAGTAGTGCTCTGTATCTCTTCAAGTCTCTGTAAATAAATAATTAAATATGTAAATAAGTGCGCCCCACGCTTCTGTTACCAACCCGTACAAAGAACATATCTCTAGGAAATTAATTATGTATGTACAACAGGAAACAAAGAGATATAATTCACATTAGAGCTAACATTTTGAACTTGGAACGTGTACTATTTTTAATTTGGGTCTTTGCTACAGTTTCCTGTTACTTGTTGTTTTTTTTAAAGCGTACAAAAGACGTAAAATTAAACATAAGCATACATTATTTGTAATGGTTTGGCCTAATTACAGAATTTCATTGCCAGATATGATTTTTCTAAACTAACTAACGTCATTTGCCATACGTGGCGGCCATTACGCTTTTTATACTTTCTTCGGTAATGTTGTAATTTTGCGGAAATCGCGAGATAAAGAAAGTGAAATTGAGTAAGATGGATAGCTAATATGAGAAAAAGTTGCTGTTCGAAAATACTTTGGAATTTACGAATTTTAATGTACAAACATTTGTTTACAAAAATCACATCTCGTTGTGAAACAAGGTTATATACTCTTACATTTCTGTATATAATACCATCATATAACATTAAAAAATTATAATAAATTAAACATTTATGCAGTTTCTGGGTGAGGGTTGCTTGAATGATGATGAATCCAATGTAGTGACGCATACCTCTTAAGTCGTTGAACGAGCTGAGCTTGTTCCTGGGTCTCGGCGCGCGCGGTCTCCTCGAGCGCGGCGAGCCGGCGCTCCAGCTCGTGCCGCTCACGCAGCAGCAGACTGCGCTCGGAGTGCTCGCTCTCCAGCTGACTCTCCAGCACTGAAGCAAAATAATTATGATTAAAACACAATAACGAATCTACGAATCTAAAAATTTGATTACTTCTTAAATCTACTGTCTAAAGACAGAAATGGGGCACCTCGTTTGTACGTACGCCACGTACATCATTGAAAATTTACTTAGTTTTTACAATAACATTAGAATGTGATAGTATTTGCCCTTAGAAATCCTTTACTGAAAAATGACCTATCAGAATGTTCAAGTTTTGGACGATCTACACTGCGGATTCCTAACTGAATTGCTTAAGCGTCCGTTTCCTAGAGTCTCAGATTTTTTGGGGCCTTTTAGGATCTCGGGAAGGGTTTGAAGTGGTGCTACCAAAATAAATTCTATAAGACTTACTCTTCAGTTTCTTGGCGGCGTTGGCTCTGGTTTCTTCCATCTCGTCGTCCCGCGCGGCCGCCTCCAGTCTCGCTTCCTTGCGCTGTTGTTCGAGCAGCATTTCTAGCTTCAGCTTCGAGCTTTCAAGAAGCTACAAAGAAAGTACATTATGTAAATATATTTGTATTTTTTCTGCACGAGTAACAATTATTTACGTGATGTGTGTGTGTGTGTGTGTCTGATGTGGTAACGTTAGAATAACTATAGGTCATTAGGTTTATCTGTATCTGACATGTTACGTATAGTTTGTTCCACATTAAGATAGAATTTTGGTAAACAAAGGTACAACACCTTACATTTTATGTTAAAATTCGTAAATTCCTAAATATTTTAAAGAAACAACTTGACCGCCATGTATAGTTATTGACATTTGTTAGTTTACAAAAATTATATCTTGATTTGGAACAAACTATAGACGTATGCACTAACACGACTGACACAAATGACACAGATTTAATGTATTCTGTATATGTTTAGATGTGTACCTGTATCTGTCCGGCGAGGTCATCCAGCTCCTCCTCCTGGTCGCGCGTCTTGCGCTCGAGGTCCGCGCGAGCGCGCCGCAGCGCCGCCAGTTCGTCGCCTCCGCCGCCGCGCTCTTCCAGTTCGCGGGCAGCTGCGGCCAGTCGCTCCTCCTTCAGCTCGACTTCCAGACGAGCTTCCTGTTTTCCACAAGATAAAATAAAGATGGATTTTGTAACGCTGTCGATAATTAATGACAATTTTTCGTTAAAGTAAATCGATAACATTTTTATGTTCTTGGTTTGCTTTTGATGATTAGGGTGTAGGGTGGGCCTCCTCTCTCTCGTCGTGTTTTATATCTGTCTGTAGTAGTGTGTAGTATTACGACGTATTGACCACTGTAAAGACGACTTCGTATAAAAAATAATAATTAATAGTTGATAATGCACGTGTACTCACAGAGAGGCTCTGCTCGAGCGCGTACTTATCAGCGAGCGCCTGGTCGCGCTCGCGCGCGTGTCGCTCGCGACTTGCACGCTCTCGTTTCAGTTCTTCATTCGCCGACTGCAGCTCCGCGTCAAACTTGCGCTGTCGCTTCTCCAGCAAGTTGTTGCGGCAAGTCTTATTATACGAACAAAAAATAAATTACTACATGCAAAAAAATATCGAACCGATCGCTTTTTAACAACATGTGCAACATATTGGATTAAATGTTGAATATAGGTGGTATCGCTTCTGCTTTTATTTTAATTGCATACCTCGTCAAACTTATAACTATTTTGGGGAAATAAAGTGATTTATAGGAAATTAGAAAATAGGAAATTGATATAAAATTAGACACTTGTTCACAGCCCAGACAAAAATAATAACTATAGAAAATAAAAAGGTAGGCAGACGTTAAACAAATATTTAGTTATGACAAAATGACCGAAATATTTTAAAATGTACCTGTTCGTCTAGCAAGGATCTGAGGTCGGCCATGTCGTTGGTGAGCTTCTGGAGCTTGCGCTTCCAGCCGGCAGCCACCGCGCGCTGCTCCTCCACCTCCTCGTACGCGTCTTGAACCTGGAATGATCTTACATGTAACGACTTGTTCACTCATTAATATATAGAAGACTCCGCGGTGATTCAGGTCGTTAAGACGATCACAAACTTATGAGCACATAATTTTTGATGGCAGCAACTATTCTTTTGTTTCATTTACTCTTACAGCATGTCCCTTCTTCGGTTGTTTCGAAGAGATTGTTTATAGCGACAAGACGGCCAGTTGCTCAACCATGTATTTACTACTGTTGTACCTTTCTTTCCTGTTCTCACTTTATTTACTGACGTCGTGGAGTACATCTACTTCAGAGACTTCAGAACATGGCTAGGTTCCACCATCCGCTAGCATCCGTTTTATTCAGGTTCCTTTTGATCCGATTGTTTCAGTTTTTATTTTATCTACTTCGAATGCCTAAATAAAAATATTTTTGTCTTCGAATTGATCACTGGTATTATGATACAAATATACGTAATTTCTTTGTGGATTGGGATTTCATAGTTCATTGGTGCATTGCTACTAACTATGTACAACTACATTACTGTAATTATAGTAATACCTATTCCAGTTAGTATCTTTCAGCAATAACTTAAAGGTAATTGTAATGTAAAAGTTTAAGGAAACATTTATTTATAAAAAAATATATAACTTTGAGTCATTTTTTTCTTCTTTCAAGTCACGAGAAAATATGCGTAAAGTAAACAATGGATTTGGCTGTCACACGGAATGCATTTGTGATTATATTAAAAATATAGAAAACGCTCTTTATCTTCGCCCGTTGGGCGTTGGGCAGTCGCCAAACAAATTGTCAAACAAATGGGTAAAGCTGTACTCCTCACATACCAATGACACGATTCGGTGCCCTTTCGAATTAACAGTTCACTAACCTGCTCATTATCTTCATCCATCTTAGTAAAAACTTAACGAAACCTAGCGAAATAAAATCTTTATATGTTAAAAAAATAAAGTTTCATCGTAGCAAATTAACATTTTATTTATCGTCACAACATTGTGCAAATTTATTGTCGAATTTTAGGATACATTTAAAATAGTAACAAGAGCATGTTTTATTTTATGAAATAAAAAAATATACAAAAATGATGAATTCCACGAGAACACACGTTGATTTCGTTAACTACTAATTACTAGTGAGGATAAAGGTCTGATAAGCAAATGATAATTAAAACACGAGCATTGACACAGCACAGCTGGCCGTCTCACACTGTATCATGATATCGGAGTTGGTATCAAGTGCAACACTATCAGCATCAGTCGATCAAGGATGAATTGAGATAAGTGTTTTTTTTAAACTCAGATAAACATTGCGTCGTAACCTACAATACACGGAGATGAACTATAGTTTTACGTATCCTCATAACCCGAACGATGTTAAGTACGCAAACATTATGTGCATTATTGAAAACACTATTTTCATACCTTCTTAATTTAAAGTTACAGTTGGTAGAAGGCTGTCGATTGTCTATGACTTTATTTATATATTAATTGTATGGCTTTTTGACAATTTTCGAATTTAGTATTGATGATCCGAGAACATTGATATAAACATTAACTAGGTAATATTATTCGAAGACAAAACAAAATACAAACCTTCTTTTCCAGCTGTTTCTTGACCGTAACCAGCTGTTCCAGGTCATCCTCGTGTTGTCTCCTGAGCTGGGCGCGCAGCAGTTGCAGCTCTCTGTGCGCCTGTTCGTAGCGACGCTTGTACTTGTCACTGCCGATGCCACTTTCAGCTTCTGAACCTTCGGAATCTGATGGCTCTACTCCGTTCTCCGCCGAGCGCCAGTGAAGCAGTTCTAGTTCTAGACGTTCCGATGCCTAGAAAAAAGGAAATAAAGGTTATTGTTATTGTTGTGGCAATTTCAAGGGAAATAAACATTGTAGCGAACATCCTCTGTTAAACCAATTTTATATAGAAATCTGGGACCTAAAAGCTTTTACAAATGAACAGGCCTCTTCCAAATCCAAGCCCCATGGTAATATATCGTGTACTTAGCTTGCACGTCAGCGTAGTCGATTTTATAAACGTAAAAAGTACAAGGGTGTCCTCTCTTGGATCTACTTCAGCTGCATTCATGACATTCAAGGAACTGAGAGAATGGTCATTGTGTAGTGCTCTTCTATGAAAGTGAACTAGCGGTATACAGACATAAATCGCGTGCCATAAGGCTATTAAATATCAAATCTAAATATAGATATATTTAGTTGTAGCGAGTCGAAATTCACAGAGGCCGCATTCAAATGTGTGGGTGTGAATGTGAGTTTAAGTGTTTAGTTGTTAATTGCTTGTATTATTGTGTTTATATATTTTTTAAATTTATTGTTTATTGTTATGTATACACTTACAATTATATAACTATTCTAAATGATAATCAAAATAGGTATGGCATCGAATTGGAATAATTTCTGTAGTATTGTTATAAATAAATAAATAAAATAACCAGTTAACTTAAATTATTTTAAGTTTCTAAGTCATCACTTCGAACAAAAATGTTACTTTCAATCCAAATTTCCACTACAGTTGATTGTTAAAATAAATAAAATGGTTTACTACGTTGTAATTAAATAATACCAAACTGGTTGTTAAATGTTACAGAGTTAAATCTAAGTATAAATATGCATGACATTGCTTCCGGTTATTTTCATATTCGAGTCAACAACAAAAGGAGACTAACCGCACGCCTAAGCGCCTACCATCAAATGGTAGAATGGAGATAAAGGAATTTTCAGGCAATACCTAAATTCCCCAGGATGTAGCCAGCAAAACACGCAGAGGATACCTACTTAGTGTGAGTAAGACTTTGTCTAGGACTAGTTTAAAAGGTCACCTGCTGTAAGCGTTGGTTGTTGGAGACCAGATCTCTGTTGTCCCGTTCAACCCTCAGCCTCTCCGCTGCCTCGGCGTCAGCGCGCTCGCTCGCCAACGCGGCCGCCGCGCGTTCCTCAGCTAACTCACCGCCCACCTCTGATAGCTGTCAACAATAAATTTATACATACATTTTTTAACTCTACAATAGTTTTCCACATTGGAATTGTAAAACGTGAAATTCTTATATCCACGAGGAGTAAATTGTAATCAATAGAATATATTTTACGAAAGTTAAATATATAGTGATATGATTGAATGTATCTAAAGGAAGGAAGTTGAGACTTTGAAAGGCCACCATCAAAAATTCATCATCACATAAAGATATAATTATGAAGAAAAAATATTGTGTATATAAAATATTTTTTCATTTACCACACGTCTACTTCGAACCATTCTGATGAAACTAATACATATGTCTTTTTTGTTAAACTTATCTCCAATAGATTTTTAATTGATTATGATGTTAAAAATTCGGTACCTCATAATGTGGTATTTTATCAACAAAAGAAGAGTTAAGAAATCTGAACTCTTTAGTACTAAGTAATAAGAGCCAAACTGTTTTGAAGATAAAAATAATTACAAACATCGTTAACACCTTTTAATTTATCTGCGTCATACAAGAGCTATTTATTATATTGCCGAGTAAAAAGGTTTTAATTAAAGCATTATTTATCATCAACCTCGGCTGCGAATGGCCTAATAACAAGCTGGTAATATTTCAAACAACGAGTTACGGTTTAAAATTGGAACGTACTGACGTCGCGAGTGGGAGGTTTGTCCATAACAAACATTTCTGAGATTTGCATCGCTTGCAGGTTTACTGCTGCCAAATGTACACAACGCTTCCTCTCGGTTTAAGACCGTGCGTCAAATTATATAACTAAATCCAGTGTCCCGTGCGAAACGGATGCTTTCGCTTTTATTTTGAATGACAATGTTGACGGGTCTCTACGTTAAACGGCCAAGAATCCACTCGTTTGCAGACGATGGTAATAAACAAACAAAAAAATTATCTTTTGGCATCAGTCACGTTACGTGATTAGCTAGCCAAGACGCAAACGTAAGCGCCACAGTCAGCGCGTACAACTATTTGAAAGGTCAATTATAAATGAATGCATGGGTTGGCCTGTGTTCTCTCACTACGAGTGATGGTTCTTAATCCTAAGTAATAGAGGATTGTAGTTAAGGCACCGACCTCGTCCATTTCTGAGACGGTGGTTCTGTCTTCAGATATTCCACGGTTGGATCTGCAGACGCTGCTCGCTCTGCTGCCGCTGCGACTGAACATGGTAAAGCCCTTGATCATGATATTGGTAGCTGATTTGGATCTACCGATTCTCCGATCTGAGTCGTCTTTGTGTCCGAGTCTGCGCCATTCGTCCATAACATGATCAGTTCTTCTGAGAAAGTTGTCAATTTTTGAACTTAAATAATTCGAAGATGTTCCTTCTTCTAAGTGCGCTGCGATCGGTTTAAACTTCTGACGTATTGGTTGTTTATTGCATCCGAGGACGAAAGATAAATTCGCATCAAATACCACTGGAGACTGTTCTTTGGATCTCAGTTCTTTTAAGTCCACGCGATTAGAGTTGTCGCTCGTCTGCGGATACATTCTCCGGGGGGTAGGTGTAGTTCTGTCGTACAAAGTGGAGTTAATGCTGGCAGATCGAGAAAGAGGTACGAAAGTGCCATTGCTACTACATGTAGAATATTGACTGGTCGAACTCCTGATACTGCTGTATGACGATGGGCTTGGCGAACGAGAAGTTAATATGCTGCCGTTAGGTATATGTCTCTTTGCAAGCTCTGCGATGGAGCCTGTCTCTACTGATATCGACATGCTTCTTTTGTACGTTGGACTCGGAGAGCGAGTAAGCAGCAATTTTCCATTTTCCGGGCCGTTCGGTTTAATCGTCTGTACTTCCTTCAATTGTTTGCTAACGAAAACTTTTTTTCCGTTTAGGAGGGTAGATGAAACTTTTGGCGGCACTTTTTCCTCGAAGTTTATCGGTAGAGTTTTGGACTTCTTCATTGGAAGTATAGGTCGGTTGGGCGGTGCTTTCGGCGGTTTCTTCGGAGTCGCATCCAGAATGGGCGGGGATAGTGGTCCATTGGAATTTGGCGATAGAGTTCCATTAGCTGTTACTGTGCCGTTACACTTGTCCGATATTTGAAGACGAAGTGGGTGACCCATGCTGTTCGTTCCATTCGCAGTGGTTGCGCGGGCATCCGTTTTTGCGTGCGGCATCGTGGTCTACACTATGACTTGTTTACGTTTCCTACAATGGCGGAAGTTTTTTCCGCGTCGAAAACCCAGTGCCATTTCACCGCCGCGTGGAGTATTATGGTCGCGAGCGGCTCGGGATGCGTCGGGACATCGGTTGGAAATAGAACCGGTCGGTGAGGGCTCCGCGAACGCACTGCGCTGGCTAACTCGGTCGCCGTCGCCGGCCGGTGGCTCGACTATTTTAGTTTGCGTACATGTCGAAGTGCAACCGTGTGACTGACGGACCTTCAAAACTTTATGAGTTGTAGTAAAAAAAAGAAAAATACACAAACCCTAATTAAACTCTCCCACTTTCAATAATACATTAACCCTATACGACGTAAAATTAAAAAAACCTACCTAATTCTTTTTAAACATTTTGCAGTTCGTATGGACGGGCTGGAAATGAATATGGGGTGTGTGTACAACTGACAAAACATAAATTTCTCTAGTTTTTGGTTCGTTACGGTATTCATTAAGATTATATTTGTGATTCTTTTAAATAATCTCTTGCTCAAAATGTTGACCATTGCATTATCATAGTTGTAGTACAGCAGTCATGTTCGATGAAAAGCGAATAACGTCTACCCCAATTGTGTTAAGAACGTGAGAGTTTATTTGTTAAAATGATTTAAAAAAATCGAATTTTTGGCAAATAATCAGACGAACGACGGCGACTGAACTTTGCGAGTAATAAAATGGAAAGTAAAGCAATAAGCGAGCGAGTTTATTGCGAACAAATAAATTGAAAGTGAGCATATTTTTGGGCCTGCTTGCGTGTTAAATAATTGCGTGCCAATATTTGAAATTGTTTCTGGAATTAAAAAAGTAAATGATTACCAGAAACAATTTAAAAGATACCTATGATGGAAATCGAACTCTCATGCAGGCATTTGCTGAAAACTTCTATCAAATGAAACAACCGTGACAAGAACAGCAATAACTTACTAATTTGCGTATGGGAAAGGGCGATAAAAACGACAAATAGACGAACGAAACGAATGGCAGTAGTTATCTACTAAGACTTGATAGAAAAATAAGAGCAAAATGGAAAATAACAGTGTGGTGAAGTGGTAAGAAGAAACTTACAGATACAAATCGTTATAAAAAATTAACGCGTCGACGATAATTTACGATGGATTCTTCTATATAGTTTTAGTTAATTCTCTAATAAGAGTAAAGGTACACGCGAATTCTATACGTATACGTATGAACTACTATGTTAAGTTACGTATCTACGTTTCTAAGTTATATTCAAAATCTATACAATATTTATCTTTGTCTTTTGTGTGTTTAACAAATTTCTCTCTTGTCCCGCAGTAGCCAGCCTGTTCTGAAGTTAATATTTAACTCTGTTAATACGGCTGTTGGCTCTCGTGAATTTTTAAACCCATCGATTGTAAGACCTATACGCAAAACGCATACCTAATAAATATCCGCCCTAAGCTTTCCTATACCTACACCTTGAGGCCAGTTGCACTGTGCGCCGTGTAAACTGATTTTAATGAACAAATTGGTTTATCCAGCTATCTTCGGTCACATTTCTGAAACTAGTCAGGTTCACGTTGACGGACACGTGAAGAAGAACATCATGATAATGTAGTTAGCAATAATTAGGAGAAGGAACAATTCGTATTCAGATAGATAATAAAAGTATGGAACCACTGCTTTCTCGACGAGGAAGAAACTTACTGTATTTTTTTATTTTCCATTTAATCTAATACGAGACACATATGATTATTTTGGCAATGAATTCTTAAGATATTAAAGAAAAATGAGCTCCGCGCGTACGCGACAAATGCATAAAATTTGCTACGTTTGGCAAAAACAAGCTGTGTTCTGCCAAGAATTACTGACGTTTGTGTTAATGGTGAAATAGCACTAGCTCATTGCTTTAGTTACATAGTTATTAAATATTAAACATAGGCGTTCGCTGTTCTAAGTAACGGTTATATAAAACGGAACTTTGGATAGAAATCCAGTTTAACCAACCCACCAACTTTACAACGGCTCAAAATTAGTTTTTTCTTGTTCAACAAATAAATTAATAGTTAGATGTTTCAAAATTCAAGCAAACAACATGCCAATGGATCTTCATTGGTGAACGCAAAGAATGCGACACTACTCACCAAGCAGTTCAGACGCTTTTTTCTGTCTATTTTACTATGTCTCTGATATATTCAGATTTTTTTTGTGGATTCATTCCTTGTTTTGATATTTTTATGAAATTCGGAAAAAAGGAATCAACACTCTTAACAAATAGGTTTTATTGTCATTTTAAGAGAGTGTAGTCTGTGGATCTATAAAATCCCGGTAAAACCTCAAAGTCTAAATATTGTAACGAAACTAGAGCGTGAAATGAAGCTAGTGCGAACAAACTATTTTTCTACATCAGTTCTCTCGGAATTCAATTTTTTTCAAATGTTAGTGAAGCGAAATATCGATAGTGCCTAGACAACCAGGACTATCAGTTATTTATCGATTCTAAGAGCGCCGGCACTATCAGTTAAATGTGCCACTCGCACGTTCCCACCCGGCAGTTCGGTGCCGATGAGAAATAAATAGCCTGTCGCGGAGTCTGCCAATGCGCTTGATGCAACAGGCGTTCGATTCCGACACATCGTCAGCTGGTTAGCTAAAGAGAACACATGGCCGTCAACTATTATTTCTTTATCTAATTGCCATGAATATTTAAAAGCAAAAACATAAAGGAGTAGAAAGTGACGACAGTAATTGTATTTACTTATCGTCAAAGTTGTCCTAAATTATGAAACAAAACTACGTATTAATATTATTGTCATACAACGGCGAAACCGGCATTTAAAAGTACTGTCCAGTGTCATGGTTATGTTTACTAGTTTAAATCATTGGAAACGCGGTCGGTCGGTGCAAATTACCTAGCAAGAAATGTAAACCTGACCCTAAAATCGTAATCGTAAATTTAAATATGTATCAATAAAGTAATCCATACGTAATTCTGATTAAACAGTCAGTCTGTATGGATAATAAAAACGAAGCGAGACCAGAATTAGACACGACAATTTTGCAGCACAAGGAATATTTCTGGACAAGTAAATCAACGAAATTAGGGCGCGCGCAGCCGGGAGGATGACGTGCGGGCGTCAAGTGTTCCCAAACTAAAGCTTTTCATGATAAACTTTCCACATACGTAACTGTTAGCTAGGATGATATAATCTCCATTAACTTGCTGGTAATGGATGTTGTGACCGGCGAGTTAAGATGCAAAAAAATCTGATCTTGTAATAATCCAGGACGGCATCGCGTTTCTAGAACTGTTCTAGAAACGTCATGCCGTCCTGGATTATTTGACTAATTTAGTCATATGTTTATAAATATTATAAAATATTCCTTTTTATAATGTAATGGTAAGGTAAATTCTGAACGTAGTTAACCATTTACAGTACAGTTTAATAGCGACCTATAGAATTCTATAGTCCACCAGGCAAAATCGAAATTTGAGATTAGACGAGCTAAAACACCAATGTTTATATTCCCACACATGTAATATGTTTATTTTATGACTGTGTTATCCTCAAAAATACTTTTAAATTAGCAGCAACAACAAATCATTAGCAGTATTCAAAATCAAATGTCACCCATGTATTGAAATCTACGATAAAAACCAGTTCATATCCTAAGGGCCGTCAGCGTATTGCAACCTATCTAACGCCCTTAAACTATGATGTTTTATCAGATCGCCCTCGGCTCATCATCTATCGGCTGTCACTGCTATGGATGAAATTAAATAAAAAAATGCTAACTGTATACTCGGCTTTATACATAAGATTAAGAATTATGAAATTTCGTGCAAAAAACGGACATGACCTAAATGTCTTATAAATAACACGCGAAACGTCTCGATAAATTAATGTCGGTAATTTTGTTAAGATATAAAATAAAGTAATTTCGACGTGCTACACGATTTATATGACGAATGACATCTTTTGAGTTGGCTTTTCGGGATTAAAGTCTAAAGAACATGAAAAAAATGTAAACATATTATTTGTACATACGTGGACTTACTATTTGAATATTAAACGACTTGTGCCAATAGCTCTGTTTCATTGGTTTATCTATAAGACTGCAAAAAAAATGTAGTTTAATCTAAAACACTACCTTTAAGTTTACATCTTACTTAGACAACTTTAGATTTGTTAGCGATCATATTTTATTGTACCTGTACTGATCGCTTAAATTCGAGCATCTTTTATTAAAAATTTGACATCGCAGACAGACGTTACAGCATAGCACTGTCATTTGCTTGTAAGCTTAGATTTTGCCGCTCATTGTCCATAGCAAAATTTGAAAACGTGCATTATGGGCTCAATATTTTTAAAAATGTAGTAAAATATAGACAATAATATACATAGACCTTTAAAGTAGATTAGTACTTTCGATGTTATATTTTTATACACAGGGAATTATGTCACAGCTTATTCCTATTTATAATATGAACTAGATCCTTCGATCCAACAATAAAGCAATGAAAGTAACCAAGAAAACGACGAAAATTCGTTTTATTAAAACCTTGGGTGTAAACATAAAAATTATAAATATCTAGCGACGATACAATTGGTAATTTGGAAAGTTCTCGTTATGAGAGTCCAGTGACTAACGCTCGGGGAATCGTACTAAAATAATCATTTCATTCAGTGGGGTTTTTTACGTGGGCGTTAATGTGATGGCACACTAGCTGGTAAGGGTGTAATCATTTTTATCACAAAGTTTTAAATGAAAATATATTTTCGTTTTCAGCAAGAAGGCCGTCTAGTTGGTTACCATCTATTTCTTCTTCTATCACCATTCTAATTTAACTTTTGCATTAAGTTAAGCCCAATTAAGTACGTCTCATATCGATATTATTTCCAGCAAAATTACCCTGATATATATGTTAAAAAATTGGGCTTATTACGAAATGTTCGTATTATTAGTTATTAGTAAAAAAATGTTTAATGTTAAAAATAAAGATGAGTTGAGAGATGAGAGAAGAATTAACAGGTCATCTTGCACCACACGTTGTAAAATGATAATGTAAAACAAACATAAAAACGTTTTATTTTAAATCAAATAAAAAAAGGTTGTATATTTATGTGACGAGTGTTTACGATCGCGACCCACCTGGTCGGTCAACGCACTGCAGGTGTACACCGGCGAGGTATTTATGTTCTCTCGGTCAAGGGATTTGTATTGAATGTCGGCCGTATTCTGTATTTATAGTATTTACACAAGACATAGTATTCTTATATAACTAGCGACTTATCTCTGATTTACGCGGGGAGCAGAGGATATACGCCAACATTTTTTTTCTCTTATGTACACAACTTTTTAATTAATTATACATCTAAACCTTGCCCGCGAAACCCCTGACTATTGTTGGCAACCATATGAAAACCCGTTCAGTAGTGGTTGCGTTTATCGTGTTCGACAGACACACTTTGTTTTATACGTACGTGATTACATTTCTAATTTTAATAAATAACAAATTTAAAATAAAACCGTAGTCTGTTATTAGGTCATACGTCAATTCACGTCGAGACGTTAATCTAGACCGGTGACCGAGTTTTCTTGCGGTTTTTAGTGCTGCTGGGAAATATTTTTAATCGTATGTGAATACAGCGTAAAATTATTTGTTCACAGCTCACATTCTTTAAATATCATTGTCTAGGCATGAGCTGTACGTACGTCAGGAATATTAGAATTCCACGAACTGACGAATCTAATATAAATGGCCGCTATATGGTGATAATTTACTAAATTTAATTCTTAAAAGAATCTTTGTTCTTATTGGCCGAATAGGCATCGTCGTGAATGTTACTTTGGCATTATTTAAGTAAAAAATAGGCATTAAGTTAAAAAGAGGAGAAGAACAAAAGTATGAATGGGTCGACTTTATGACAGGTGATGCCATTCACTCAATAAGCGCAATAAATAAATATCAAATTTACCATTTTTCTAAAAAAAATGTGTCACATGGTTACTAAGATATATCGCAAGAATATTTACTAATAAAATCATAAGAACTATAAAAGATGAGTTTTAAAAAATCATGTTCCTAGATATAATGTAGGTTCGATATGACTTACAGGTACAACAATAGCAGATATATAGTCAAAGAATTAATAGTTATTTATTTGACAAATAAGATGAGCTCGTTATTTAGATTCATTCGTACATTATTACAAACTCTTACAAGTTGACAAAATATACAGTTGAATGTAGTAGGGAATTACCTTATGTTATATGCACTATTAATTTTTACTTACTGTTGATAACGGTTTTAACTTACATGCATTTATAAATAATTTATCACTTGTATTCTCGATATATAACACAATGTTCTGTTACGACGTTTCATATATGTTAATATATACTTAATTATCAAATAAAAAATAACCGGCTTGTCTCTCAACATAAGCTAGGTAACCTAGGTAACAAGGTAGGCCAGGTTGTAGTACTGAGCACTGAGCGAACGGTTCTCCACCAATGAACACGAGATAATCATGACCTATTGTTTCGATCGTAACAATTGATTTGCTAATCCTTTGCAGTTGTGTTGGTGTGAATCGGCTACGTTATTACAGATCTGCGCTAAGTAATAACAACTATCGCGAATGGACTTCAGCAATCAAATATTTTCTTACTCTAAAAGTAAAAGACTTATAATTGAAAAAGTAAATCTATATTAAAAGCTTTGCTTTGCTCCAAATCTATCATATATATAAAAATGGATGTGTGCGTGTGTCTTTAATTTCACTTTTTAGTCAGAACTACACATCACAGATCGACCACGTTCCCATGTGTCACTATGGTGGTTGCATGTGCACAGTCGTAATGGGGGGTTAATAATGCATTTTTCAATTATATGTTAATATTATTTGTCTACGCTTCTGAACTGACCTTTAATGTTCTAGATTAGCCTAAATGTTTCTAGGATTGTATTATGGACTGCGATGATCGCATATCTTGTAACACACAGAGTGTTGGAAATAGTGAAGTCGAAACTTCTTTCGAGTTTTAACTTTACGGACTAATAAGTAATTGAAAAGTTACAAGATTGTCATTTAAATCAAATCCTATTATTCTTTTAAAATGTTAAGAAATGTATATAATGGTTATACGCATGTTAGAAACATCAAATGTCTTGTAAGCATCAAGACGCCTTTTTGCAGATGTAGGTAAGCGAAACGCAATTACAAATTTGCTCACAAAAATCTCTCAGGCGCTTTTTTTTGTGATGTGCATTTTCTTAAGTTTATTTGGTGTGATCTGTATTAATCTTATAAAGAACAATATTTCGTATCTGATCTGGTCTGAGGAGCTAGTTGTTGGTCAACTCTAAAATAAAGCGATTCTCTCACCATAATGAAGCTATATTAATTGTACGTAACATAAGCTACATTTTTACTTTCAACATGTACAATTATATTCCATCCGATTGACGCCGGGTATACGAACAGCTAGTATAAAGTAAAACAGTAACTACAAGTTTATATACATTTTATGTTGTCTTGACTACTTGATAGATTTGTAACGCCTATTTGACTTTGTAATAAAAAATATACAAGCAGCCTATCAACATTGATTTATAACATGAAGAAATCTAGAAGCACAAAAAGCGCGGCAGAATATATTTCTTTTAAATATATTAATACAATATTCGATGCTCCTTGGTCGAGTACGTGAGTATGATCTTCTCACTGGCGTAGAACCGGACCTTGTTTGCTCATTAGGTCCTCAATTTTATCGTCATATTAAACACGAAACTTGTTTCTTAATCGAAAAAACGTGTGCCCGCCAATAGCCGCCATTCCCATTTCTGTTATATTCCAGGCTGCGTTATAATTACTTGCAGTAAAAACATTTGTTTTGCCGCGAGAAGACTTTTTTCTGGTTCTACTATTTTAGTCCACTAACCGATAATTACAGTGGCCTATTTAAAGAACTGTTTAAAATAAAAACAGAGTAAGTACGTGGTTGTTATCTGCACGAATGGTTTCTTTCTCATGGCATTTGTTTGTCTAAATTTGTGAAATGACCGCGTGTTGTCGTTATTATAAATAATATTAGTAAGTTTTAGACATAACAATGTTGAGTGCTTATTTAATTACATAGTCCATGTACTTGTATTGTTAGCAGTAATGTTAACATTGATTGGGTTGAGAAATGACGACATATTGCAAATGATTCGTTCAGTTCACAACTTGCTTACAGTTGAATATTGCCAGTCTGATTATAAACTGACGAGATATGAAGACTCGGCGAAGACGTAAAATGGGATGTATTGAAAACATATTTATATTCTTCTGGATCGGGATTACAACATATGAATACGGCCGTACAAGTTTCTTATCTCTCACAACAAATGAATACACTATATTTGACTTACCTTAGTCTCCAGTTTTTCCGTTTCGCCCTTGAAATGTGTGCGCTCGCCTTCGACCTTGTCCAACTTTGCACGTAAAGTTTCCAGCTCTTCCTGTGAAATAGAACACCGTACAGTAATAAATTAACAATTTTAAAACAACATTTGTTTATCCAAATTATGTAATAAATTGTAATGGGGGGAGGGGGTGGCGATGATCAAGAGGAAGTGTAGTCTATATGGTATGGTCTTAAGTATTAGGTAAGAATGGAATTAACGCAAATACTACTGAGCCAATTACAATAATTCACCTTTGGCAAGAAAACTTACATCTAAATAAAAAAGGCGATGTATGTATGTATGTTCCCTATAGAGTCAGAAATGGCTAGAAATATTTGGATACAATTATCAAGAAATGTTCAGATTGGCCCGGCGGGTGTTCCTGTGAAATTTGGTAGCGATCGGATCAACATAATTAGTGCCTCTAGCCAGGCGAAGCCGAGTCGGATCAGTACTAGGCTATATATAATAGATATATCCTTCCTTATTATCGTGCAATTGTGAACTCTACCTAAGTATATGAATATTTGTGTAATGTAATTATCTATATTAGGAGCAAATCAAAGATCAAAACCAGATTGAAACCTGTCTTGGTTTCAATCTGGTTGTAACAGAAAAGTCTAAGCTGTGAGTAACATTTAATGCAAATTTTCTAGTTTTCAGTTATTTTACTTTCCAGTTGATAAGAAGCGATATAGTGACTAACAGATAGTTAAACCAGTAGACATTTTTTTATTGTTTAACTTATCTACACCTTCAACATAATAAATTTTACTGCTCGGTCGTGCGATTTCTCAACTTCCTACGACGTGCTGGCAAATTCATGATTGAATATTGTAGAATGCAACTATGAGATATCATAATAATTTCACAAGAGATATAAATAATATTTTTTAAACTTTTTAATACGTCATTTATGATGGGCTTGGTTTAAAGTGATAGTACTTCATGTTAAGACAAGAGGGAGCTGTTATCCGTCCCCTGGCAGTTGGAAACGCGAGATATGTTGGTCTTCGAGTAGCTGCTAAAGGACGCAGTGGCAACAATTTCCAATGAAAGCGTGCAACACACAATGATCGAGTTATCCGCTCGAGTGTGACTATCGCGTGTACAAATCTCAACACAGAAATGCGTTTGCGTTAAACGTATAGATTATATTAACATGTTAGATAAGTTATGTATTATAAAATAATTATGACATGTCTATACGGTTTGTAACTCACGCTTTAGTTTTCTAGTATCTGAGTAGTTTCAAACCTAAATACAATAAAAATACAAATTTATCTGTACGATATAGTAACATGAAATATATGACTGGCAATCAATGAAAGTTACGATGTTTTGAGCAATTTGACACCGATGGAGATGCAACATAAGCTTTGGCGAAAACTTTGTTACGTTAGTTATTTAGGGTAGCAAGGCTATTAATTAATAGTGCTAATTTTATATTTATTAAGTACTGTACTAAGAAGGCGAAAAGACTAAATAAATGAAAAATTTATAAGATTAATTTTATCTAATTGTTTGTGACGTGCAAAAAACATTCCCTACCGATAAAATAATAGTTTTTACGAAGTTTCAAGTTATACTATAATATAATATGTATACATATATATAGTAAGAACACACTTATCACAGTACAATATATCGCGCATGTCCTCAGAAACGAGAATATGAGTTAAATAAAATTGCACATCATCTGAAACTGAATAAACAAAGCAACAGTAACAATTAAGTTCACAACACTAATTAGTGGTTTCACAACCATTGCTGTGTAACCGTTGATATGCGCAATCATAAGATCACGCAGTAATCTATATGAAAATTAAACGTTTCAAAGAACTCATCAGGATGTAACGCATCAAAAAACTGCATTATGCACACGCCTGTACCCCGGCTCCCGATTGCTCCATAATAGTAAACATTAAAAGACATTATATTGCGTTTACAATTCCATCTACAGGACGATATTATCATTTAAAAGGTTTTTTTGTACCAAGTAATGTTCTTTTGATAATTGTTTCAAGGTAATTATTGTTTTGCAACAGAAGGGATTTACTTGGGCAATCTCGACACTGTCAGACCTTTTGTATTTATTTATATAATATTTTAGGACACATTTTGTTTTAATACTTTTAAAATGGTTTTTTTTAAATCTCTCGCGTTGTTAATAATTGACGATATTGCTTCACAGTCGTGAATAAATGTGTATGTGTATGGAATGAAATAAAGGAATCAAATGAGTTAATTTAGATCTTACGTTCCTGCTATGTTCCCATCCAATGAAAACCTAATCTAAAGACTATAAACGCCGATCTATCAAAGAGACACTGAAAAAGCTGCGGTATTAAGTTATGTCCCCCAGCAAACAGCAAGAACTAACGAGGATACATCAAGTTTTTTACAAAGAATCATCACAGCTCCATTCCGGAAGCTCGATACTGTAATGAAGGGCTTTGTTTTTACACGAAGTATATTATGGTAAATTGAATCGCGCATAATGAGATTTAGATGGACTATAGTTATTTCTAGCTTGTTAACGTCGCTGTTTTATTGAAAAGAAATTATTAATAAAGCATTCCCTGCTAGATTGAATAAGAAATTTCCATTGTGACTATAAAAAAGTTACCAACTGTATACACTTCAACTTAAAAAAAAACATTACGGTGTAAAGTTATTTAAAATGATCGAAGTCCATGTTATCCAAGGACTTAAAAGTTTTAAACCATAAGTGTAGACTTATGTATTTATAATTAATTACATTAATTATTATTATTGCATATGTACACAATGACAAATGCCAGGCGGAAAAGGAAAATCGTCCGATGTTGGCAGTGTTTCCAGACTTAAAACCAATGAAACCTCCTCTCTAGTACATAAAGGGCATTCAGGCTTCCACTTTCTGAATCGTCAAACAAACGATACTTGTACGTATGTAGCATTTAAAATATGTTGCCATCTATGTATTGTTCGAAATTTGATTAAGTGTCTTCACAAGTATAACGCAGATCACCCAGTCATCAGTATACTCAATATGGTAAAGACCAACTTTAATTACAAAAATCTAAAGCGATCTTAAAAGGAATAAACTTTTTGCATAGATAATTGATTAATTAACTATATATATATATATATATATATATATATATATATATATATATATATATATTAGTCTTACGAGTTAGGGAGTCACTGAGTACTCGTAGTTATGTTTCGACAATACCAAGCGAACAGTAACTGAGAGAAATAGAGCGTAACAAAATGCCCTGATGTGTCCCATTCATTGCAACACGGCGATACTTTCGGAATGACGGCTTTGGGTCAGCTTAATACAACATAACACGTACGAGCAACTTACCCACAGATATATACGTCATAAAACTGTTCAGCGAAAATGATCAGGGAGACTAGCTTTTAAAATATATTTTGTAAGCGATTCGTCATATCAACACTGACAATTACAATGAGTTAATTTACTCTGTGTAGCATTAACTCTAATATATTTAATTTAAAACTCTGTTCAGGTTTTTATTGGACTTACAACTTATAACAATACATAATTATCTTTGTTAATTTTATCATAATTTAATCTGATCGAACAGGTGCACATGTACTCAATAACAGCGGGGGCCCGTTACCATCCATATGTATGTATCGAGGCGCAATAACAAGCGATCAGTTTTTACACGTCACTACAGTTACTGATGGTATAATTAACTTACTAATGCACTGCAAGCTTAATGCAATGAGCAGACCGGACTCATCAATTAAACTTGATAGATCACTCAGACATTAAATGGCTTTTAGTAGTGTATATTTGTTAAACTTTTGCAGGGAATTACAAGTACAAAACTTCTCTCTAAGCCTTCGCTAAAACTTGGAAGAACAAATATTAATGTTACGATCAAATTTAATTACTTGTTTTAAAATTATTCGTTGTTGCCGCACGGGCAAATTTCGGACATTTAGTTGATAAGTCTATTTGTGTTATCTACTGCACATCAAATAATAGATATTTCCCACTATCTGTCAATTAAAAAAATATCAAGAACTAATACTAAAAAGATCCATCCGATGCAATCGTATAAAATTACGAAGCGTAACGCTGCATCGAGATTAAGATCATACAAAAAAGGGTAATTCTCAAAAGCTATTTACTAAAGTTGGGCAACCCAACAAATGCACCTTGGCAATGACAGGTTTGGACAAGGACAAAAAGTCGACGCATCGAATCCGATGATTCGGTCACGCAGCACTCAGCTGCAGTTATGTAGAAAGTTAGGAATCGAGATGGTCCGTACAGTGTGATTTTGACAGTAATGGCTTATGAATACGAAACACGGTCTTAAGTTACCGAGGCCAACACACCATGCTCCGTTGCATGGTTTCGGTAATGATGTAAATTTGTAATTATTTTCTTAATATTGGAAAATATAACTACTTTAAGATTATTCTGAATAATGAACTATAAATATAGTAGAATAATAATTCTTACACCAATCGAAAGTCACAATAAATAACCTATCATTTTTAATATTTTCATGAAATATAAAGTCACCTAGCTACCGCACGAGCAGATCGTGTTTAAATATTAGTTCACTTGTACTCACTCGGCTTCGCTTCATTCGTGTTGATAATTTTAACAAAAAGTAACACGATATTGTTCCACCATCCCGGATTAAATCTACATCTAATACTATATTGTAGGTACCCTAAGTACAAGCGATGTTAACAGCTTAGCTACTAACTGAATAATACTTTCATTATAAATATCATTATTTAATGTTTACTCTTCCATTATGAATAACAGCCGTACATTTTCTATTCAATCCTTTGAATTTATTTACAATTACCCGCCACAATGATGTGACGTAACGCCAGTAGACGAGACGTGGAGTTAACATAACATTTCTATTATTAATATATTCAATGAAAGTTTGTTTTCCGCTTTTATAAAACAAAACAGTCTAGTCTAGGTAATCCACTTTCTTCGATTTTTGACGCGAAAACTTCTTAAGCCGCGTTAGACGATATTTGGTAGGAGAAAATCTTATAGGTTCGCGTCAACAACATTTATTTGACATTTTTTCGACTTTTATTTATTACTTTTTTTAACTTCAATTTTATTGTATTGTACAAGGGTTTATTTTGTTGATTATATATTAATTATTTTTGAACTATTGTCGCCTCTATCCACCTGTTTCGAGTATTCACCTTTGTCGTAAGTCCTTGTGAGTGTTGTGTGTGGATTATATATGGACATAATATATCCATTAACAGTCTAGCGGATTTCCCTAAATAATTCTAGATTTAAATAATTTTATCACCGAGTTTCTTACGTGTACTAAGTACTGGTCGTTTGTGAACAGTAGGTTTAGCAGATAAATTCACTATATAACCTTTCACTCACGGTTACGTTTGGAAAGTTATTACACCGGAATGCGGATAGTGATAGCTATCTTTGACTACTATATATACTGTATACTTTTAGCAAAGCTAGCTAGCAAGAATTTATATTTGTGAAACTTTCTGCGTATATAGTATTTTTTAAAAATGGTTTTAGGATCGTGTACATGCACCTATATGACGTAATACAAATGTGCCTATCTTAAAAATGTCTTGCCATTATTGTTACCTTGTGGATATCCATAAGATATGCAAATTGAAAGAGACAATAATGCGGTAACTGTCCTCGTTTGTGTACATAGCTGTATTATATAATTGAACACCGTTCAGCTGACAATAATCTTGTTAATAGCGGTCTGATAAATAATAAAATGATTGTTGCATACATTAACAATACTTAATACATAAAACATGTCACTGTGTCGTCCACGATAATCTCTAGAACTGAATAATTAATTTCAATGAATTGGAAATGTGAAGGGTTTATTTAAGCTCCGTGTCTACGAGTCACGAAAGTTTTGAACCTGGTAGCGGTAATGCTTGGTATTATTGTCGAAATCTTAGGTGACGCTATTCACTTGTCTTTCTTATAAATAGGTTGGCTACGATCTTTTAACTCTTCTGGTGCTGATGGGTTGCAGTGATCAAATAACATTAAGCAAGACGTTTGCTAGTTTGTTTCTTTCTAACATTTAAAAATACAGTACTGAGGCTATACCAACAATTTCAATCTATAATATGATTAAATCTAAGCACAGGTCGTTCATATCGGAAGGATGATCTAGAAGGGGCATTGACCTGTTTCGCTCCACGACCGCTAAAGACCGGGATTCGTACCCGATGGCGTTGCACACAATGCTTATCGGGGTTAAGATAACCTTACAAGTATAGGTTAGCTTCTTACAATATATGTGCAGTGTTTCATGAGAATAGTTGATATGAGACAATTGTAATTTTTCTTAATGAAAGTATGTTGGTACACATGAAATAACAATAAATTGTCTGTTTTTATTATTCGGATAAATTAAAAAATAACTTTTTTAGAACCGATTTTTAAAATCCTTTCATCAATAGCAACTTCTATGAATAACTTAGGATATATTTTATTTTTCTATTTGTCTATCTACCCAAGAGAGGCTAGGTTGGGATACTAGTATTTCGTATTCTTGCAGACATGTGTCCAGGCATTGATATCACTGTTGTGAGATATTAAAATATATACGTATAGGTCGGTGCTTAATGAATGTACGGGACATCCTAACTTATCCTAATAAATTCGAATGTGAGTTTGTTCGCTCACACATTGTCAGGGCTACAGTAAACGATAAGGGGTATCTTTTATCCCTAAAATTGGAAAATATGCCCGAGGAGTTACAGGAAAATACATAAAATTGTCATGTATATTATTGGTTCCCATAAAATTGTGGGGCTTTGTTGCTTAGTTATACTTTGTTCCAATACACGGATATAAAGTTATTATTGGTGGAAGTGGCATGAAAATAGAAACAAAACGTCTAATTTAATACCGATAACTTATGGGGATGTTTCCATTGTAAAGATATACCATTAGGACATCAGAGACAAGACATTTTTGTTTTAGAGATGGAAGCAAGCAAGCATAGGCTTATCACATCATGCTAAGAGAACACAGCCTTTTATAAAATGAGAAACGACAGGATGAAAACAACTAGATGATTTGCTTCTTAGCTGTTGATTGGGAGGAACGCATATAAGAAGAAAGGGAATTCCTCCTTACTTTTGAGGTTGGGCCTACTTACATATGATTTTTCCTTCCTTCACTGAGAACAAATTGGTTCTAAGTTATTTGTCGCTAAAACAACATGATCGTTGCCCTATAAAGTTGTGTAGAACGTTTGAACATAATATTTTATCTCGTAGTTATGATTACCTGTGCTTGCTTGAGCCTGTGCTCGGTCCTGTGCACCGCGAGCAGCGGCGTGACGCGAACCAGCAGCCGCCACCACGGCCAGTCGCGCACCGCCAGGAACGCGCGCACGTTGCGCTGCACACATCTGAAGGTGCACATTTACATATTAAGCAATTTCGGCATCGGTAATTCCTTAGAAATAAATAAAAGTTAATTATTGATTAATTCTTATAAATTAAGGTTCGTAGGCTTCTGCGTCAGTAGACTTTCTACTTTAATTCATAATTTGGTTTTATAGTGTTAATAGTGAAAAAATAAATAAAAGCAAAGAACATCAATAGACATAGAGTAAAAAAATACTTGGAAGTGATCTTCGAATGGAACAAAAGCAGCCTTAGAACTGTAAATGTAATAATAAATTCGCGCACAGCACGTATTAGATACTTCTAAGTTTATTTCATTGAATTACAACTAGATAGATAGTTGTAAGGGTGTATAAGATACGGGGGTTGAAAATGTATTTTTCAATAATATGTCAACAATAATTGTCTAATTAAAAAAAAGAAGAACAAACCCAGCAAAGCGGGTGTTTGTTTTTCTAATTAAGATATAAAAACGTGACTGTGAAGTAGATTTCGACGGCACCTTTATTTGAAATAATCATATGAGCCACGACTTTTGCGTACTGACCGTGCTGCGGTGTGTTGTGTCCGCAGGCGCTGGGCGCGGCGGCGGGCCAGCAGACCCCGGGCCCGAGCCTGCAGCCGCACCAACACGCGAGCAAGCGCGGCGTCGCGGCGCGCGTCCAGACCGCCCACCACGCCGCCGCGGAACATAATCTGCGAGACAAGAGTAATAAAGTCATTTTAATGTTGCAAATCGAGAAGTGACAAATTGTTATTAAAATAACTAATATTATAAATGTGAATATAAGTTTGTTTGTTAAGCCTCAACCACTCAACCGGGCATCATAACTTTTGCGTCGGAATCAATGATGAATATGCCATAATAACACTAGTAATAATGATATATGACGGGCCGGTTGGCGTGGTTTGTAAGATACTTGCTGTTCACGCCGCAGGTCGTGGGTTCGATTCCCACCCAGGACAAACATTTGTGTGCATTAACATGTCTGTTTGTCCTGAGTCTTGGTGTAATTTATCTATTTAAGTATGTATTTACAAAAGAAAATTAGTATATGTAGTATATCAGTTATCTGGTTGCCATAGTACAAGCTCTGCTTAGTTTGAGATCAGATGGCCGTGTTGAATATGTCCTAGGATATACGTTGCTTGATGATGGTGAAAGAAATATCATTATCGATAGCGTACTTTCAGAATTCATTTTATCCAATACAAAGAAACAAATCTTTCCTCTCAGTTAATCTCATTTAGAAGTGTAAAAAAATCTTAATACTGTTTTTTTATATTCGAAAAAAGTTACAATTATAAAGTAAATAAACAAAAAATGTTAACGAAAACAAACAGCGATACCGGCTGGCCTACTTCGGGCCCGGCGCGTGGCTAGCCACTACAAGCATTGTCGACGCGCTCATAGACTTGGCCCGGTTACCGCGAGTGGACTGGCCACCTGACGGCGACGTATTCACAATGAGATGATTTGCTGCACTCGCCATACTCTATCATTAACTGCACGTTTTCAATGTTTTTTTGTAGACACTCGTTAACATAACTAGGAACTTTAATTTTACTTTGAACCTACATTTCTTTGGAAAAATGATTATTTTTTGTTCCATGTTAAAATAAATGGATATTGCAGGTTTTGTATCATGTAAATACCTCGTTCATAGTGTAAAACAGATAAGAATTAATTACAGTCATCGAATTTTACGATACAAAATTTAATCAATTCACCAGGTTTAAAAAATTGTATTATTTATTTTTACCATACCTTAATTTAACCATTTTCACAAGAAACTCGTAGTCGACTGAATATAGTATTAATTCAAACAATGTACAGTTCACATGGTACGTTGCTACTATACTACAGACTATTATTATTTGTATAAACTGAACGGACAACAGAGCTGCGCTTTCTAAATACATTTTCTTTTTTACCATCTTTATGTCGTTTAACGCGTTCATGTTAAGGTGTCAAAAAGTTAAGTAAAGTGGTTAGGTAATTATTGCCACCTCTAGCTTCGATACTAAATCAAGATAAGCCTAGCAATTTCACTATTACAATGAACGGTGCGATTGAAAATGGCGGGGTGAGTATTATTTAAATGAAATTTCTTATCGGTCTAATTCCATTTAAGAATATCGTGATAATCTAATCCGTAGTAATGAATTTACAAACAGGGTAAAGTATAAATAAGGTACTAATACCATTAGATTTAGAAGGTAAGCGAACATTTTATAATATTAGAGGTCCTAGTTTTGTAGAATGCAGGATACATTCCAATACTGTTATCAAGCTACTTATGGCATAACAATTTCTAACTTCTACGGCTTTCCTTTCTCGTGTTTCAGGGTAATGACGCTGACAGGAACATAGTTGGATTTCTATACGACGCAAAACAAACATAACATGGCCTTGTCATAAAGAGGAAATGTTTTGCGTGGGCATTTCACCATAAGATATGAAAGTACTGTAATTACGGCTAATAATAGTAACTTGTATGCAAATCTTATTGTAAGGTTTTATTTACAATATCGATCTTTAAATTATTAATTATTAAATTAGAATTAGTGTCTCTTCGAACTGTCGATCATAATTAACTATCGATAAGATAATTGAACTTTTACGACCTTGAACTTGACGTTAGGGTTGTCACGTGGCATTCAATTAATTGATTTGATTAAAAAAAACTTTTCACCGAGCATATTACATTGCAAAATGTGACGGGAACGAGTGAGACCATCGCAATAATCTATTGTTTATTATTATTATTAAAATGTGGACTATTCTCGGACACGGTTTGATATTTAAAATTTTTGAAATCTACTGTAAACTATATGTCAAAAAAGGTTTTTGAAAATATTGATTTTTTGTCATTGTTGTTGTGCGTTCAGTTTTTATCAAAATGATTGTGGCAACCCTAGGCAATTGTGCATCTGTATAACAGAAAATTGCATCTGCAGTTATGTGGCGCGGATGCAAGTGGAGCGCGCCGCTCGCTCGCTGCTGCGGGGGCTGTTTGTTTGTCGAGGCACGTCCGCCGATTGTTTTGTCCAACGTCGTCTCCTCTGCTTGCACAACAAGCCAGTTAGACTAACAATCCTTTATGCATAGAACTGCATACATTTCATACTGACTGTTGTCCTCGGCTTCGTACGCCTGGTTTTTTTTTCGGGATAGAAGATACCCTCTGTCCTTTTGTGCCCCTAGCAATATCTACGCAAATTTTCTTGTCGGTTGTTTGAGGCGTTAAAGCGTAGTAAATAAACAAACTTTTCATTTGCATTTCTAAAAGAAGTTAAGATTGTCGCAGTAATGTTTTTGATGGTTTTCAATATTTTTTGAGTGAAACTTAATAGAAACTTCAATTCGTATCGTATAAAATGTATACACTCGATTGACCGTAATTGTGCTTGGTACAACGCAGAGATGTGGTCTGGAAACATACGTGTTTTACACTAATAGCCTCATCTATATTCTGTTATTCGTAGCAACTAAATAATAATAAAATAATAATAATAAATCGGCCTTTTCTAGAATGTTTCCCACTGCAGGGACACAGGCCTCCTCTCCGAGAGAGGGAATGAGCCGTAATCCACCACGCTGGCCCAGTGCGGGTTGGTGGATGTCACATGTCTTCGAATTTGATGGTTCTAAGAACATGCCGGCCATTCCTCACGATGTTTTCCTTCACCGTTTTGGAGCAGTGGTGATGAAATAAAGTACACAAAGTAAAGCACCTGCCTGGATTCGAACCCGTGACCTACAGTACGTAAGTCGTGGCCTAAACCGCTGAGCCACCACTGCTCTGCAACTAAATATAAGTATACATCATAAAATTTAATGTGCTTATTTTTAGACCATTCTTTTACTTATATTAATACAAATACGATTAATCTTACAAATTTCAAATAGGTTTATTCCAGTGACAAAATGGAATGAATCATACGAGCGCTGTATGCTGTTTCATCCCTCGAAGAATTTTGTAATTTAAGCGATCTAGATACTCGCATTAATTTAATGAATAATTGGGATGGCAAAATCTCTATTCGAGTAGCATAAATAAGTATAGTTACTATTTAATTATTTATAAATCAAACGACCTATCTTAATAATTCCTGGCTCTTCGTTCGCCTCATACAATAAAAGACGAAGTTGAATTAGCATTTCCGTTAACATCTACAGCTCTAGACAGTTCTTTAATCTCTTCCAATAAGTGAAGTTATATAAGATGCGATATTGAACGAGGAACTTTACTATCTATATTGAGAGAAACTTTAGTTGTTCCAGGTACCTTATTCAATAATTTAATGACAATTCTAATGTCATCATAATTTCTTACACAACAAATAATAAATTATCTAATAGGAATTACATATTAAAGTAAGACATTGATTTGTCTGAGAGAGTAAATAAAGCTGAATTCGTGTGGTCGACTCCAATGAGAAAAATTGAAATGTGTTTATTTTTAAAATCACGCCTTTTACAGCAGACGGTGATCGCAATTCAGCATTTTCAAGCGTAGTAATAATCTAGCTAGGATGAAAAACAGCTTTATTCGAGTATAAGGAATCGGAAATGATTCCATTCGATCGGGTATCTCAAAATTTGCGTCATGTGGGAATTAGTCCGATGATCAGCCGAGTAACGGCTAAGTGTTCTAGCGCTACTATGCTATGACCTCTTAGTAGAGAATTTACCTACTTGGGTAAAGAAAAAATAGTAAAAGTCGAGACGATCTTCGAAGCAGCAATTGGAACGCAATAAATGATATACCGTTGATCTCTATTCAACGCTAAGAATGCGCCTTTATTGATATTGCATTGAATAGCCAATAATGGGTAATTGGTATGATAATTGTGTCACTGTTCTCAAACAACGAGAAAAGAGGAACTGTTAAAGAGGTAGAAATGAATAGAATTAAATAACTATAAATGACAAAACCTAACATTCTTTATTTCTCGCCTCAATGACTAGATGCCCACTTTATTTCTAGATTTCGTTATTGCCGATTAATTATAAAAAGTATAGCCTATATCACTACAGGATATTGTAGCTTTATTATGGTGAGAGAATCTATAGAGACAGTTGAGTTGTTCCGGAATTTACATTTCTTCATTACAAACACATCTCTTTACAAAATCAGTAGATGGCTCCTTTCCACATTGGCAAATTCTATCTGCGTATTTCAGCTTTACTTTATAATACAAATACCTTGACTAGTAATCTAACCTACCATCAGATTTAACGTCGGTGTACTAGTAGATGTTAAAATGAATGAATATGCCAAGATTACTTATATTACGGGTCTCATGTTGACCAGTAAGCCGAGACATTCGCGATGTTAATGATGTGATATGTCGTGATGGGATAACATCAACAGGTTCTCCTCTTCCCCTACACAATGCTCGTTAACTCGACACTCGGAAGCGACTTCACATGCCATTCTCACAATTACAATCGCTCAATGTTTAATCATTATAAAATGTATGGGATCCGTTACATGTTTGATAGCAACAAATGACTTCAGTCGAAGGTAATTAAAATCTATTGTGTTGCTTTTAAACCGGTTCGACGATAACGTGACTATATGATATTAATTCGCATTAAAACGAGTGCAAATAATATATTTTTAGAGAATATTACTCAAATGATTTCGAATAAGTTTCCGTTCATACTTCTTACCATTAACGTAAGTATATTGATGGAGACCTGAACTTTTGTTCCATATCAAGAAAGCAGACTTACGCTCAGTTTCTGAAAGGATTGTCAATTCTTTATTCAACCAACACTCTTCTCCAGTTAGTCTAGTTAACCGCGAAATGAAATCAATTTCAGTTTCTAAAAGAAAAGAAAAAATATTTGATTGGACATTTAATAGCTCGTAAGTTAATTTTTCCTTGATCAACCTATCAGAAAGGGCGTTAGACAACCAGTGGTTTTCCAACTGTTAGATATATGATTTTTTAGGCAAAACTTTTATATGGAATTTGGCAACGAAAATGAAAAAAAATAGGAGCAAAACGCTTCTGATTGTTAAGAAGGGGGTGCCTAGTGGAGGTCACTAACCATTAGTGAACTCTTGCTCTATTGCTTCACCTTTAAAAAAGCTTATGAGAGCGTACTTTACTAATATTAATAAACTAATAAATCGATAAATATTTTATCTTGTAACACAAGGTTGGCTTTTTTGGTTGCTACCAACACTGGCCACGCAAAAATACTAAAACGCGCAACTGGTGGGACGTGGAGTTCTATCCTACAGTTAAGTATTAATTGTTACTGCTTCTCGGAACGAACCGAAACAGGAATTGTTGAGCGGGTTTGTGACGCTCTTACACTGTAACATACACCGAATTAACTTCGCGATGGGCTTGAAGGGTCCTTAAATCTGTGTTCTTAAATTGAGACTTAATATGATTGTTTAAGAATTTATTTTATCCCTATTTAACTATAAAATCGAATTTTAGTAATATCTAGGTTTTCGCTGATTTTTAAAAAGAAATACAATGTTAAGAAATATTATTTCAAATAATGAGATAACGTGTAAATGTGATTATACAGTATAATATTAGTGTATGTTTGTATGCGTTAGATAATAGCAGAACATACTTGGTGACAAAATAGCTTTAGTCTGTTATGAACGCACTTTAAATACAAAACTACATGCAAACATTGCACATCCATGATCTTCAATACACATAATACGGGCCGGTTGGCGTGGTTTGTAAGATACTTGCTTTTCACAGGTCGTGGGTTCGATTCCCACCCAGGTCAGACATTTGTGTGCATGAACACGTTTGTTTGTCCTAAGTCTGGGTGTAATTATCTATTTAAGTATGTATTTACAAAAGAAAAGTAGTATATCAGTTATCTGGTTGCCATAGCACAAGCTCTGCTTAGTTTGGGATCAGGTAGCCGTGTGGGAATATGTCCTAGGATATTATTATATATTATTACATAATATCGTCTTTCTTTAGTCTGGTCGGCTAAGTTCAAATTTATAGTTTCATCTTTCTGATATCATATAATATATATATATATATATATATATATATATATATATATATATATATAAATATAAATAATACAAACACTAAATTTTATGTATTCACATTAAGTTGTATGACACGACAAAAATTATTTATGTTTTTGTGTTATTCATAAACAATGGATTCATGAGATCTATTTTTCTATTGTTGTAAGGAAAAACAAAGTCGAAACTGAGTGGTAAACAGCATCCGGTTGTCTCATTATTTAGTAAAAACTACAAGGACGTTATCAACACAGTGTAATCACTTCTTACAGATTGAGAATAGCCCAAGTGTCCGCTTATATCGTCATAGGAAAAAATATTTCCTTCTTCAGCCAAACCATACTTATTGTGTATTTCATGAACATAATGATTATTTCAATCGAATACTACGACCAAGGCCTGTGGTTAACCGCAATTATTAATAAGCCAGGCCTAAGTATAGGTGATTCTATATGAAATCGCATCGAGACCGCAAATCGCCACTTTCATAGGCGAAAGCTACGTAATACTTTGATACACCTTACAATACAGCCTTCGATTGTGGGTCAATACGAATGTCATTACCTGGCGGCCCACCTGCGGCAATTACCTGTAGCCGGTACTGCCATAACAAAACAAGTCTCCTCCCCAAGTTTCCGAGATTACCAAACAAATGTTGATCTGTAGTAATTTTTTACCGCTACCGTATTTGAAAAGATACAGAAAAAATACATTGTTTTGATGCCGAGTAGTCGTCCATTTTGTATTTAAATTTAATTTTAAAATGCGACCCCTTTAGTCAGGGTTGTCAAAACAATTTTCATCTAGGAAAATACTACAACTAACTAAAGCAAAGCTACTTTCATCGTTTATATTAACTAATGCCCGAAATAATAAATTACCATTTGTGAATGAAAGTCTCATGATAAATAATTATTTCGAAAGCATGAAAACACGTTTAAAAATTTATACATTATATGGAAATCTGGAATTTCTAAATTAAGAACATGTTATTCAATTCGAATAAAATTGAAAATTTTTTAAATGTGGAAACTTTTAATTGGCTGTATTTAATTTATTATTATGCTGTATTATTATAAGTAATAGCTGTAAGTTTTCCTAATAAAATAATAGTAATAATGATTAAAGACAATTATTATTTTTTGATAATAATATGATTCAACGTTGCCAGCCCTACAATGCAATGTATTTATACCGAGTTGCGCTTTACAAATTGCTATCAACAATTTATCAAGAAGCTCGTTCATGTCCATAAATTGTTTTCTTTTTAAGGTAAACGATACATTTCATTGGTTTCAGTGCGGCGACGGTGCTGGTATTAAATACATAAAGAATGCTATGCTTGCCACGCCATAAGAGCTACTGTAATAAAATTTCGTAGTCTGTAATTATAAAAAAATATATATGCCGGGCGAAGTTGTTGATACATCGTCTTCAGAATATATTTAGTTAAAATTTTAAGTAACATGGAAAGATAATAAGCATATATTTTTTATTGCATATTAATAGCGACCACATTTTCATCACAAAGCTAAAGCTAAGTTCGTCACGTCCGTCTGTCCGTTTCACCCGTTGTCCTAATTAGGGACAGACGCGGCAATACTATGCGACTCGAAAATATCAAGAAGTGGTTTTTAATGTATTTTTTTTGGGATTTGAGTGGGTCCCGAGATAGTTTAGATTTACAAATGAAGTCGGCCTGGCGCTGCCATCGGGTTCCGGGTTTTACATTTTTATGATTAGCGGAACGAATGAAAAACGTTAGCTGAACCAGCTAACTAATAGGCAAGCCAACGTTTGCTGGGTCCGCAGGTAAAATTATAAAATGATACTTTTATTCATGAGTTTGTCTCGCTACCCCCATATTTGTTTCTTAATAATTATAATAATAAATAATATAAGCAGATACGTAGTTCGTTAATTAAGACAGTTATATACAGTATGCTATGTAGGTCAACTGCTCAGATTTCAATTTTCATTGTGGGTCATTCAACAGTTTAAAGATAACAATAGTATTAAACAAATGCTAGTGTAGTAAATTTCAAAATTAAGTCAATGGTAGCACATACTCTACATCCAATCAGTCTGTCAATCAACGTAGCGGATTGTCAGTATTATATCAATAATAGACTTTCTCTGACAACTAACCAGCGACGTGGTAACAGTTTATCGCAGAATACGGGAATCAGAACACTGCCTGTACGGTAATAAATATATATATATATATATATATATATATATATATATATATATATGTATGTATATGTAAGAGGGATATCTTTACCACGTTACATTATTATGCTTATTTTTATTAAGAGTCTATTAAAGCAAAGGGGCAGGGTGACAAGATCATTGCCGTCTTGGTGGTCCAGCCCATGTTACTATCGTACATATTATCGATGAATCTAATAATTTAACCTTTTTTTCTTTATTTACTTTATTTAACTTATTTAATATAAATTAATTAAATAAATAATCTAAATTGTTTACCCCTCAAAAGGCTAACTGTATGTTTTTATACCATGTTGTAATATTATTAATTACTTTGTGATTATATACATAAACATTGAGTTAATCAAGGGATAGAATCTGTGACGGTTTCAAATAATGACATCAAAGGTTTTTATTTTATTTTCTTGTATCAGTAAGAAAACTTGTTGGCAAGAACAAACAACAAACACGTATCATTGTATATTACCACCATTTTAATCTTCCATTCTTTGAGACTTTTTTACTTGACTTATTTTTATTACATTTTTATGTAATTGAAAACTATTTTTTTACAATTGTACTAAGCAATGTGCTACCATACCCTGCGGTATTCGTACGACAGCAATCAAGGCACACAATGAGCGGGTGGTTCGACTGATGGGTATTCTCTTTAATAATAGCTTTGCAAAAGGAAAAAGTGAAACGAGTATAAGTATCATATTTCTCAGCGAAACAACATTCACTTTCTTATTGCGTAATACACAAGGAGATATATCTTTTTATTTTTAATTTTGAGTCTGTTAAGAACGCGTATCCATTAAAACATCTAAGTAATTTTCTTTTAGTAAATAATCAATACCAAAAAATTAAATAAAACACGCAAGATTTGTCGTTACGTATCGTACGGTAGTTGTGCTCAATTTTACCTACTGATCGTGGTAAGTATTAAGCTACGAAAAATTTAATGTTATCGGCCCTTGAAGACTATGCAAAGTTTCAATTAAATTTTCAATATGCAAATATTATCTGATCTTTTGACATGGAGGAGAATCAAGTTTATAAGTGTCCAAGTACCAGACGAGTGAACGCGAAAACACCATAGATCTGTAGTAATAAAATTAAAAACATTAAAAGTCCACCATTTACTTATAAAGAAATAGAATATAGGTTTATACGAATTAATATTTATAATTTGATACAATAAATTTCATAACAAATTCACTTGACAAAGATGTTTCAATCATAAATGTGATAACGGTTGAACAAGTAAGTGTACTTAAGCAACCCCCCACAAAAAAAGGACGACCAGTAAGTAAGATCGAAATTTGATATCAGACATTAATTGACAATATAGACAAATGTTTTACAGAAGGAACAGAAAAATATAAAAAATGTTGTAACCTAGCAATGCTATTAGCACCCGTTATATTCCAAAGAAAGGACATAGCTTTCATCGCCACGCGTCGGGGAAAGCTGGTACGTGATGGGCATCGGAGAGCCCCAGGAGCCCATCAGAATTGAACGCAGTGGCCGCTCACGAAATTGACTACGTGACCGGACAAAATGATACCATGGTGGACACATGCACGGGGATCGAATTAAATAAGACACTTCTGTTACTGACCTCAGAAAATTGCTCAATCGAGACAGGACGCGAATGATCGCACGTGCTGCGATGTGAAAAAACAAGCAACCGTGGAATGCGAATGAAAGTAATTAATGACTTGTTTACAAACAAATATAGATTGCAACGAAATCGTAAGTTTAAGTCTCAATAACAAAAATGTTGTGTGCAACTGAAGAGGACGACATTTCTAGTACCTTATAAAAATCGATATGTTTATTTATTACACTGATAACATTATGAATTATTACGAATATTGAATGAATAATATTATGAATTTATTTTCATCTAAATTCAGAGATGGCAAATAAGTGAAAATAACAAGCGATTTTTGGATAGAAGTTGTCTTACGAATTTTATCAGGTTTAATTTACATTAATGTTGTTTAAAGTATATATTCGTCACGGTTATGGTTGACGACGTTTACGGTCACGGTTCCTATTATTCAAAATGACGATATTTAGCTAATACGGATCGTAAAGCGTTCGACATTTCTTGTTAAAGTATAAACGACGAAATGCATAAAATTAGAAGAAAAAAAACCATATTACGAATATATATTTAAAAAAAAATTAACGCCAAATCACAAACAGCTCACCGACAAAGTAGAAAGTTCCAGTTAATGCTATAGCAAAATGATGTATTGTTACTTTCATGAATTTTTATTGGCAGTTAAACTTGAATGCATTATGTTGCGGGCGGAACGTATGGCTCGTCGAAGCAATAACATAGTTTTTTTTACAATCAACACGTGTCAAACTTTTTTGTAATAGATATAGTATAGTATATAACTAGAAGGGAGTGAAGGAAGGTATTAATTAAAACTGAGATATTAAAAAAAAATTACTCGTACCCCTAACATATAGTGGTTAAATAAAAATTATATAGGGACCTTCTTACCCATGTTTAAGCAAAATTAAGTTATGCATTAAGACAAACCGTGTCATATTTAAGAAATGTTGAATTAGAAATTTCGAAAATTCTATTTAACTTTCAACGATTACGCAACTGAGTTAAGTATGCATTGGAACGTCGTAGGTAAACCGTTAAGAGCAGCACATCCATTAACGAGGTAATCTTTTATGTCATAGTACATCACCTGTAGACTTGTAAGAATTCGGTGAAAGTGCGGGAGTAAATAATTATAAAGGCTGGAGTGACCCGTGAAGTGCACTTGTCTCGGACCGCGAAATGACGAATCACGATCTCAAGCACCGTAATAAAAGATCGAGGTGTCGAGATTATGTTGCACTTTAATTGATGCCTTGCGCGGTAATTTCTAAAAGAATTGCTTTTACCCAGTTGTAATGCCATGGGCCTGCATGAGCCTAATGGGGTGTGATGCATTTCAATGGTCACAAATGATAATGTGCCTGGAGCTTGTATGTGTAATATTTTTAAAATATTGATTGTGTGATATCTGGAACATCAATTATACGTATCGTTGAAATAAGGCTAAAATTAAAAACTGCCAGACGAATAAAGTATTTCATTTCTTTGCGGGTGATATCATAGTATACTTTAAGTTGATATTTCCGACATAGTAAACAAAATCAGTCAAAATCGCAACAATAAAATATATTTTCAATACTATGGGAACTTGTTACGCAATCAAAATAATATTACCACTAATAGGCGTTGGCCATTGTCCTCAGCTTTCGCACATATGGCGACCGGTTACTCTCGGTTACATTTGACACTGCGTCTACTCCAATTGAGAAACAAAACAACACCGTGAAAATAAATCGCTAAATTACACACACCAGAAAATGCTTATTCATGATCGTTCAATACCGAATCGATTATGCAAGCAATAGATGCTGTGAACGACAAAATGTTAAATACAAAGTGGAACTTAAAAGCGCATTCTTTAGGAAGTTACGTAAATTATGATTACATGTTAATGAATACTTGTGTTGAAAAATGTTGATTGCTCATGACATAACATGCATTTCTTTGGATTACGTAGAAATTCCTGTTTTGAAAAGAAAGTTAGTATATGTTCATATATATTTAACTTATTAACGATATTATATGATGTACCATTAAAATTGAGTTATCAGTATTTAACTTATTTCTCGTACATCTAATGATGAATTCATACAGCGTACTAAGAGTATGGATAGTCATTAAAATTCAATATAACAAACTATTCATATTTAGATATGGTATTGTTTACGCATGTATGCGCATGCTAATGTACACTTGCATATCTATTTTCTGTTAGAGCTCGCTTGCATAATATTGGGAGCTCGAATTCTCAACAAATCTATGCGACGACCTGCAATGATTGCCATTTTATTAAGCTAAAAGGTGTGTTTATGATTGCGATATAAAGAAATGTTATGCGACAGTACTTAAGACTACTCGTAGCGTGAATATCCAATCCGGTAATCATCTAATCGGCGGGCCGACCCGAGGCTCCCGAGGGAGCTCTCGAGCTTAGTTACCGCAAAGAGGATAGAGCTGAGCGCCCTCTGCGATCAGCCGCCTCAAATTAGGTGAATCTGTTAAAGCGAAAGAAAAACATACGGAGATCTAATTCACCAGTTGTTACAAAGTGCCTACTTTAAGCAACATAAAGAAATAATATATTTTTATGCGCAGTTATCCAGGATGAATGTCGATGCCTAAGGACCGCCTACTATCTTGTATACTGTGCTTTCTATATAATTTAATCTGATGTAAATAACTCCAACAACGTAATGAATTCTACATGATTTAACTGGCAAATTAGTGGGCGCAGGTAGATTGCACCTGCAATATTGATACGTTAACAGTGTCGCGTACCTGCTCGTCCACTTTCGGAGCGCCGGCTGGGGTACCGCTAGCGACCTCGTTGCTGCGCCCGCCTCGTCGCGCCGGCCGCACGGGACATACGCTTTTTGCATGCTGGGGCACATCTATCCCGAACTGTTTGGGTCCGTCGAAAATTTTACAGTCGACTTCGTCCACGCTACCGTTCAAATCTTGCATGTTATCGAATACGACGTCGTTATCGTTCCCGGCGTCATTAGAAACGTGACCCGAGTCATCGCTGCAGTCCGAGTGCGTGTCCGATATCTTTTCCATAGCATGCTTATGCAAATCGATCTTTTCAATCTGCGAGCATGTTTTGATGTCATCTCTCGGCTCTATATACTTAACTTGTCGACCGACGAGTGTGCTCAGGTGGTTATGAAACGTTGTGTTTGCTACGCACACCTCTTTATGTATTGCTGGAATAACTTTACAGCTCAAGAACTGTGCGGCGTCCGCCTGTGATTCCATGGCAGTCTTGTACTCCATTTTTTTTACAATGTACTTGACAGGTGACAGCGTTTCAATCGCTTCCGATTCGTTTTCATTTCGTTTCGTCTCTGGCAGTACAACGACGAGGTCTCTTTTGTTGTTTACTTTTTTCTGTTGGAGCTTTGCTCGCATAGCGTTAATTTCTTCGGAGTAATCCCTTATCGATAACTTTGGAGATGACGTTGGTTTTTTGTCAATTATATCTTTCTTGGTTTTGTCACACTGTCGTTTAGAATCGGTTTTCAAATTAAGCTGAGATTTTTGTTTTATTTGCTTTGGTTCGAATTTCTCTACGTTTTTTTTTGACGTTGGCGCCTTATTTTTCTGAGCACACTCTCTGGCCTGGTCTATATTATTTAGATCAACCGGAGTGGGAGAAAACAGCGCTCTAGTGCTACTGAATTTGTTTTGTGACATTTGACTCCTAATCACCGGGATCTTACTGGGAGAACCCGCGATAGAAGTAGTAGATTTAGTTCTTTCCAATTTGGTTGAAATCATGGCTTCGTTTCCGATCTCCCATACACTTTTAGCTTTTTGCATTTGTGATTTTGGCATATCTTTGGAGTCTAAGCCGGCTCTAGTTTTATCAGGTAATATTTTAGACCGTGTTTTCTTCGGATCATTTATTTTTTTTGGTGATTGTTTGGTCTTACTTACGACCGGGACTGGCGTTGAAGGTGGGTTTGATAAAGTTTTTTTAAGAATTCTGGTTTTAACATCCAGTTTCTTAATGTCTTCTGTTTTTATACAATTAGCACGAGAAGATGTTTTAGATGAAATCTTGTACGTTGCATATTTGTCAGAATTAATTTTTTCATTTTGTATTGGTGACAAAGGCATTATTGGAGACGATAATTCCTTACCTTTCATGTCGTCAAGGTTCCACAGGCTGGTCGTTTTATCGATCGATTTGTTCCTTGAAACTTTTTTTCGTAATTTAGTGTCACTTTCAGGACCAGAATTAGACTTTTTCAAAATGCAACGAGACTCGATAATACTACAAGTTTTAGATTTCTGTAATTTCGGTACAATGAAAGCACTGTTACTATTAATATCTGCACTGAGAGATGTACTTGAAGAAAATTCAGACAGTATTTTATCGAAGGATTCCAAAGCCTTGTTTAGTTTTGATTCAGTGTTAGGATCGCCCTCAATTTTATGTTTTTGCTGTTTGTTCACAACTGTAACATTTTCGTATACCGACGCATAACCTTTCGTCTCTTCTAACAATTTATCATTAACATCTGTTTTTACATCGACGTTAATTACGTTTACATTTTCGTACACGCGTTGTCTTTTCGAAACGTCTAATTTACCAGCCGAACTTTTTACTTTAATGTCAATAATATTAGAATTGTTTTGCACGTTATCACTGTTATTTTTCACTTGGGGTTCACTAACGATACGTTTCTCGATGCAGGCGGCGATCGCGGTCACTTTCCCGCCTTTGAGTTCGTGCGTGTTTTCGGGACCGACTGAGAAGGTCCTGTAGAGTTTTTGCATCGCCCTATTCTGCGTGGTGGGAGCGGCAGTATGCTTCTCGGTCGGCTTCTGTCCGCCGAATATACTGAATACTTTCACTGCGGGCATTGCCGGCGGCCCGGCGCGGGCTATCGCGTCGACGGAGCGTGGATGCGCGCGCGCGTCGTGGCGGGCGGCGGCCGTGTGTCGGCGCGCTATCAGAAGCGCGCCAATAAGAAAGTCAATGTCACCGCGCGCTGCTAGACGTGCCCGCGCATCCCCAATCATTACAAGATACATACAAACGTTGACATAATTCGTCGTCCTAAGGCTATGTATGCTACATTACGCAAGTCGTGAAAAGCTATTAAAAAATAGGTACGTTAAAAAAAACTATCGACCGATTTGTTTAATCATTAAATTAATCTCGGTTACCGTATTATGAATACGAAAATAAAATCGAAGAATCGAGTTATATGTGTCGTAAATTCGTTTTAAAACGGTTGTGTAAACAACCTGAATGTTAAGAGAATTTAATGATGTCGTAACCCAATTCATAGAGAATACGGTTATTCTGAATCTAAATCGGCTTTATCTCCCAATAGTCGAACAGTTTTAAATAATATTTTAGGTCACAGAAGCGAACTACTATGTATTCGCAAAAATACATAAGTACGTGAAATGAGCAAATGATTTTGTCTGTTTTTGTTTACTCATTAAAAAGGGAATAATCATGCATTCTTATTGTATTTTAGCTTGATATATTAAGTTTAGTAACTGGAATATTGTATGGCTATTTAAGTATTTATTATATTGAAGGAATAAATTGTGTCCCAGATATTTAAAAAAAATATTGATTAAGCGGTTACTCAATATTTTTATTAAAGTGCAACAGTGATTGAAAAGTGAGAGAAGTCATTGGCTTCTTTAATACAGGTAAATCTAGTAAAGGTACCAAGGCCATAAAAAAACAGCTATGAGGAAAGTGAATGAGACCCTTACAGCAAAATAAAATCAAAATACTAAGGGCTCGACAGAATCGTGAGAAATTTTATTTCCGAGAATAAGGTAGTAAGAACAATAATAAATAACTGTTAAAAAAATATATACCCAAAAATATCACATGTACTAACCAATTGTATCAAATAAAGTAAATGTATACTGTCCGGTCTTCTAAGGATGGAACATTAAAAGAAGGTGAAACGCAGTTTCTGAAAAGCAGGTTGTAACAACCTCTTCACAACAGAGAATTTAAATTGTTAACAATTAACACATTGTCGAGTCTCGGATGTTAATTAGTACGGTGCCACCGAGTCAACTTGCTTATTAGCTGAGAAATCATTTAACCTGACTCATAAAGTAATTCCCTGCCTTTTGAGGTCAGTTGAAACGATAAAATATACTATATGATCATCTCAGCTTTGTTTTCTAATAGAAAATAATGACAAAGTAAAGCTAGATTTACAAGTAAGTAATAAAATTTCACCCCGGTGTAAAACAACACTTCAGATACGGCAAAATAAATTATTTTCATTTTATAAGACCGTCGCGACACTATTACTACTACCTTTCTATACATGAGGCCTAATAAGTGCTAAAAGTAAAAAAGGAGATAGGACGTCAATACCAGAGGAAATGAACAAAAGCCGCAACGTACGAAATGATCAAGGAAATATGTCTTTTAATGACGATGACGATAGATGAAATTAATTGTAATGAAAACGTCAATTGTCGACTTACCTTCACTTTCACATTAAATGATGGCCATATACAAATTATTAAAAAAGGAAACATACTCGCACAAACATAACGTCACGATTCCCTTAGGAAACTTTCAACATGAGGCCAATAGATTTATATATTGATATCGGGCAAAAAAATATAAAGCAACTCATATTTTTGAATTATTAAGAAAACAAAATAAGCTACATTATAAATCATCATTGCTCTTCTGAGCAGTGGTGGCTCAGCGGCTAAGGCCCCGACTTAGGAACTGTAGATTGCGGGTTCGACCCTAGGCAGGCGCATTACTTTGTGTAATTTATTTCATTACCACTGCTCCAAAAACGGCGAAGGAAAACATCGCGAGGAAACCGCCATGTTCTTAGAACCATCAAATTCGAAAAGACATGTGACATTCACCAACCCGCACTAAGCCAGCGAGGTGGATTACGGCTCATTCCCTCTCTCGGAGAGGAGGCCTGTATCCCTGCAGTGGGAAACATTCTACAAAAGGGCTGATTTACTATTATTATTATATACTCAACACATATGTACATTTAAACACAGCTCCTGACGGCTTAGTTTCATCGTTGCATTTACATACAACGCTTGCGCGTTATGTGGCTATCTTTATATTTAACAGATTAAGGAAAACACGGATAAAAGAGAGCTCTTAACTTGCGTAATTAAATTTAATCATAATACATCGATTTCAAAGGCAATCAAATTCTCTTTCACTAGAAACTTAAATTGCATAATATGCATCAAAATCGATTACCTTTCTTCCTGCTCTTCATTTTATTCTGTTACAGATGATCCGAACTAAGGCTTGGCAGAGTGCGTTACATAACTTGATCGCTATTTCTTTGTTTGTTAAATATAAACGATTATGTTTTCTACTTTTATATGACTTTTCCTTTCGATGTTATGACTAGATTCGTGACATAGTATGTATGTGTATACACAGGCGGTAATCGACGAGAACGTATGCGTAGATGTACTTACCTTTTATGGAAGAAGGTGGCAAACGAGCAAACGGTCCATTAAGTGCCCCTTAGGCATCTCGTATCAAGCAAATAAGTTGCAGATGCGTTGCATAGGACATGCACATGCTTTAATGAACAGGGGAAGATATTTCTATCCGTTCTCTTTCCCTAATCATGCTTTATTGATTGGGGAAAGGGAACAGGAAGAAGAATAGGACTAAAATTAGGCCTCCGGTACAGCAGTCATCACTCGAAACGCAGAATACGTCTACTTCACTCCTGTCTTTTGTGGGGTCGTGGTATTTCACCGGTCGAGCCGTTTACTAATATTTCTTTTAACCATTCCAACAAAGTTTAAGCTTGCGATGGAACATTACATGAACATTTTCGCACAAAAGAACTCTGCGGGTTGCAGTAAGTCAGCATTAACTTATACATATATATATTAATTTACTGTAACCTCCGAAGTACTTTTTGAAACTTAAAGAAGTTGGTCTCAATTGGCAAAAGCAAGACTGCTTTGTTTGTTGGTTATATATTATTTATTTGCTATTTAGGAAATATATATTATATAAATACTATAAATGGGTCTTCCCCTTTCACGAATCTTAAAGCGTGATTTATCGAGAATAGAGACTGCCTCCCAATATTTTCAAGATACAATGGTAACGTCACTATGTTAAGTTATTGACATCTTATGCTAAATGACACGTCGTCGAAAACGAGGACAATAGTTCATGAGATGGCTTGTAATTCTTGTGTTAATGATTCGATCTACGATTGTTTCACCTGTACGAACACAACATAGATAATGTGTAATACTTGAGCCATTATCGTCAATACAAAACGCGTTACAATGGTTTAAAAAATGTTGCAAGAACACAACGCGTCGATTTTTATTACCGAAACGTTTAATTTTGTCCTTAATTGTAAGAAAAATGCATCGATGATATGCGTTCGAGAGACAATATACACTGAGATATTGAATTTTCGATAGGATACTAATGGCCGATAACCTCACACTTAATGCAAGCCAAGTGGTCGATTGACGACTTAATTGGTTGGTATCAAATCAACTGGACACGTGCGTGGCGAATTTGTGCGAACAAATTGAGTAACATCGGGGAATTGATTGATGACGCAAACAGCGTTGCGTCGGAGTTCACGAATGCCGCCTTCAGTTATGAGGCGTGAAGGTCTTGTCTTCGGAAATCGAAGATACCATTAGAGTTTCATGTGAAGAGTGCCAAAAGGGACAACGAATTTAAATAAGGTAGTGATGTTTAGTATTTTGTATTGCCTTATCTAGCGCTATTTGAGAGTTACCATAAATTAATAAAACGGAATAATTTATATTATAAAAACTAAAACACAGTTCATATCCAATTATTCTTCCAAGGAAATTTATTCCAATTTGAATTTAACAGGCATAAATTATATGCCTGACGAATCAATGGAATAGTCTGACAGTTGTGTATGGGAGAGATTACTGACGGAGTGAGTTGCCCAGTTGTGGTCTCGGATCGCCACAAGAAACGCGCACCATCTGAGTACAGCGGAACCTGTTTGTTATGTGAATGCGTTTGCGTATCGTTTAAAATGAACATTTTGTAAAATTAATGTAGTGCCATATTCATTTATGGCTATTTAGACATAAGGCGAGGTAACTATTGATACATTTGCACAGTAAAATACGCATATTACTTTATTATTATTAATAACTAGCTGGACCGGCAATCTTCGTTCAGTCTTACAATTAATTTATGTTGTGCGTTTAATAATATATTAGCTGTATTAATTGCTGGATATATCCGGGTCGATCCCTTTATTGAAAGCGTGTTGACCACAGTGGCAGCAAGGGGCGCGACGCGGCCCAAGGGGACACGCGCTTGATATTATTTTCGCGCGCGTATGTTTTATGAAGACGTAGTTATAACTAGGATGCAAATATATTTCAGTTGACATGAAAAAAAAATTGTATCTAGAACAAGCGAGATCATCTGCATTAAGTATGTAATGTTCCTAATAAAGCGTTTTCTAAGAGAGTTTCTTAGGTTTCTTGTGTAATGAACTGTTATTTTAAAATTTATACTCATTTCGATTTTAATATCAACTATCCAACCATTTACCAAACTTTTGAGTTTTAAAGATAGATCCGCTGCGCAGATGAAGCTGCGCTCCAAACAAACAATCAGCCTATTCACTTTTTTCTTGAAGATATCCACGTTGTAACTGCACCGAAGCACTGACACCGACATGTCCCACTCTTTTGCCGCAAGGAAATGAAAAGCTACTGCGGTGATTATTTTCAATATACACTGTCGGCCAAAAGTTTGAGACCACTTTGTATACAGGTTATAATTTGCAAAATATTTAAAATCTGCGTATGATAATATAACAATATGAACACCTGTGTAATCTACTAATCATTTTGAATGTCTAAACACCAATTCTCTTATTTTTTACACAATGACTATGCCATAAATGGGCATTGTTTATTTACCACTGACGAGTGCCGCGTAAGGACCCAGGTGTTGCAATTGTCATTATATTATATGGCGGCTCCCTTGTACTTGTTTGGTTATTGTTTTGCGTTGATAAATATTTAGGAATATTTTAAGCCATAAATTCTATTCATAGCATGGCTACTTAAGGAGTTAGTCTTGGTTAAAACTATTCAGTCTGAGCTACTGTTTTGTCAAGTGAAGATCTCCAAAATTGGGAAAAGTCCGTGACATTTCCAGTGAAACTCGTTCCGCCATCGTTACTCTATACGACCAAGGCAAGTCTGAACGAGAAATTGCCGCTAAGCTGAAGTTATCGAAGACTTGTGTTCATAACGCAATAACTCGATACAAGACAATCGGCAGTCATCAAGACCTACCGCGCTCGGGGAGGCCGAGAGCACTCTAGCGAAGACAACTTCATTGTTGTAACAAGCAAGCGTAACAGACGTTTAACAACACCAGAAATTCGAGCTGAACTCAATAAAACTCGACCGGAACCTGTATCATTGACAACAGTAAAGAGAAGACTTCGAGATGCCAATTCGTTTGGTCGCGTAGCTGTTCGTAAACCACTGTTACGGACACAAAACAAAAAGAAACGTCTGCAGTGGGCTCTTGCTCATCGATATTGGATTGAAGAAGACTTTAAAAAAGTTCTTTGGACTGATGAATCAAAGTTCGAAATATTCGGTTCGAAAAGAAGAGTTTTTGTACGTCGTAGTGCCGAAGAAAAGATGTTGCCAGACTGTGTAGTGCCAACAGTCAAAAATGGTGGAGGCTCTATTATGGTCTGGGGATTTTTCTCTGGCTATGGGACTGGAGATTTGGTTAAAATTGAAGGAATAATGAAAAAGGAGCAGTACAAAGAGATACTGGAGCGAAACGCTGTTCCTTCCGGGCTACGTTTGATTGGAGATGGATTCATTTTCCAACAAGATAATGATCCAAAACATAGTTCTAAACTATGCAGGGGATATTTAGAGCACAAAGAGACCGAAAGGAGTTTTGAAAAACATGGAGTGGCCCCCTCAGAGTCCGGATCTCAATCCGATAGAGCTTTTGTGGGAGGAGATGGACAGAAACGTCCGTAGTCATTGTCCGACGTCAAAAGAAGACCTTTGGAGGACTTTACAAGAGAGTTGGAACAATGTTTCACAAGAAACGATCAATAAACTAATAGCCCGGTTACCAAGATTGGTCAAAAAAGGGAAGATTTTTCGACGAAAAGTTAGTTTAAATAATTTGTTTTTTTTTTTATTAATAATAATGGCAATTATGGTAGTTTTCAAATTATTTTATGTTACGTAAAAAGTTCCCTATTTAATAAGGTAAATAAATAATTTGTAGAGCACTAACTTTTGGAGTTTTATTCAATATTGTAATTTTTTCAAGGTGGTCTCAAACTTTTGCCGGCAGCGTATGTAGTATGTTTGAACTTATGATATGCGATACCGTTAACAATGAAGTGTTTACTGAGGACAGTGCGCCTGGGCCAACATTGGCTTGACAAATAGAACCCGTCCACTTACTTCCCACAGACAGCTTACCCAACGAGAACTTTCAAACGAAGAAAATGAGACGCTTATTTCAAGCAATATTTATGCCCACATAGCTTAGTTGCTAAGCGATTTATGGCCTAGTGTACGAATCTCAGTTCTTCTACAAATTTTCTTTATAAAAGACTTTTCTTATATAAAAAGAAACACATTAACACATGCGGCCATTATATTGTGATAGCCTTAAACTTAGTCACGATTATGATATAAGTAATATTTTATTTAATTAATAAGCTCATTGAAAAACCTCAATAGTTTTTTATAAACTTGATACGAACGTATACCATGTTCTCCGAGTCGCGCATTATCATCGTCATCTTCCTGCACTTTTCCCGTCTATCTGGGGTCGGCGCAGTATGTTCTCCTCTTCCATATCCCTCTATCAGCCGTCATATCTGAATTCACGCCCTTCTTACGCATGTCATTTTTCATACAATCCATCGTAAGGATAAAAGTCATAGATACAGGTGATTATGACCCTCATACCTGAGGGGCACGTCTAAGACTAGAGAAGGACAATATTTTACTAAAGCTATACACGCTCGCCATGCAACTTTCTGTCAGGTTTAAATGTTATACATACTAAGATACTTAGGAGACTAATCCTACTAATATTTAATGTAATAAATGCGAAAGTTTGTATGGATGTATGGGTGTTAAACTACTAAATGGATTTAACAAAACTTTACAATAATATAGCTTATACATCAGAATAACACATAGGCTATAATTTACAAAGATATAGTGTGAATTGACCAAAATATCACGATAAGTGTCAAGAAAGGAGAAAACCTTTCGCCATATGAGATCTATGCTGGTGTGCGCTGAACACTGAACACCGTTAGAGTTAGACGTATGTAATGTATAATGGAAATGTTAACATTAAATAGTCCCCCTACAGAAAAAGCCCGCGACACCATATATCTATCTTTTATGTGTAAATCATTATCGCCAAAACAATGAACCATCAATTAATTACAGGGCGGAGCAAAGTTTGCCGGGCCAGCGAGCATACTTAACATATGTTACATGCATAATAATGGGTTTGGAATAACACAAATGTAATCTTAAACCTTAATACGGTTTATGATACAGAATATAAATAACTATTTATACAAAATTCTTATATTTACTTCATTTTCGTATCAATATATACCAAGTTATTTATTCATAGACATATGTTAAAAAATAACAAAGCCATCGAGATCGGGGTGAACGACCGGGGAAATCAGCTTGCATGACATGCAGCTTGCAGCTAAGACAGGAAGCTGGCTGGCTGGATGTGGCGAAAGTCGTATGTGCTGTGTCGCAATAATATCTCACTGATTGGGAGAGTCCGATGCGGTGTAATTTTTATTAACTATAAAAGCTAGGACAAAATACGTAATGGTTACTAAATTGTCATTAACAATTCTAAAATATACTGCCTACAATCCAATGGAAAGGGGAATGAAGAATAAATGCCTGGACTAGACAAAAACTACCAATAATTCTAAATTTCGTTTAACTTATAAAAAAGTGTAACTATTAATGTACTATTTATTAATACGAGAATGTCGTTGGAATTATTTTTAGAAGATTGTGAAACTAACATCTAGTGATCAATATTTACAATACAGTTTTAATTAATTTATTATAATTCGGGCTATATCTAAATTGAATCATCTTAGCATGCTAATATTGAATAAAATTGTAATATTTTTGTATATTACAGAAAGAAAACATAGCTTAGCCTCTTTCAATAACAGGTCCTTTGTATCACCGACTAGACTTGACATTACAAATGATCAAAAAATGATTCAGACTGTCTTTTCCCTAGTTATGAGATAATTAACAACAATTAATAACAACAGTGGTAGAGCCCGCAACAACAACACCTGTTGCACGAATGGGCCGGCTCGACCGGTGAAATACCACGACCTCACAGAAGACAGGCGTGAAGTAGATTATTCTGCGTTTCGTCTGATGAGTGAGGTGCCGGAGGCCTAAATCTGGTCCTCTTCCCCTTCCCACCCTTTGATAACAAGGAAAGGATGGGAAGAGAAAGAGGACTTGACCGTGGATAGGAAAGGGATAGAGCTATTTCCTGTTTATCCCTTCCTCTGTCCATTAAAGGTAGGCAACGCATCTGCAACTCTTGTTGCAATGTCGATGGGTAGCGATCACTTGATACCAGGTGAACCGCGTGCTCGTTTGCCACCTTCTACTATAAAAAAAAATATTATTATGATAATTAATCTGGCGTAAAATTATTTTTTGTTCATCTCAGATTTGTATGGCTGATGGGAATTACCCCTTCTTTCTGTGTATTAAAAGGCGACAAACAAACAAGTGGATCGCCGAACGTCCACTGTTACTCATCAATATCCGCAGCTATAAAAAGGGGCCGGTTGTCCAATTCGGTTCATAAAAAACAACAACATTAGAGTCACCCGTACAAACGAAATTGCAACTTTCAATACTGTGCCATGTTAAATAATACAATATGATTGTATAAATAGATATTGTTTACTGTGCTAACAAACAGGGGGTGAGATGTGCGAGACAATAAAAGTTATGCAACTAAATTGTAAATTGTATCGCTGTTGAATGAATTTTCTTAACCCTCACCGCGTTTGTTAGTGTTAAAGACTTTAAATAATTACACATCAGAGAAAACAATTCGCTATTTAAAAATCATGGCAGTGAATTTTGCTGTTAGAATTTTTTATTTGATAAAGTCAGTACTTTATGAATTTAAAAATTCCCTGATATATATATATATATATATATATATATATATATATATATATAAGTAGAGACACAAATTAAAAAGCAGTTTAAATTGGGTCCATACTGTGCGTACTGATTTATTCAGAAATTATAATTTACAATATGCGTTTGGGTATTTTTCCTTAATTAATTCGCTTAAAATCTGAGATAAGCCACTGTGAATATTTCATAAAAATACGTACACTTGACGCGAGTGCGTAATTTTATTTTTTTAAATAAACCTGAATAGTTAAAAGATTCAACCTTTTCGTAACCATTGAAAGCAAAATAATTATATCATCTGGTTGGTTAGTAGATTTCCAACTTCGCTAACAGAATATTTGCGCATAGTTATAACTAAGTATGAAGAATACAAAATTATAATCTGTTTCTCTACATGCTTATTAAATATTTTATATCAGTCTGTTAAGTCATTGTGGCGAGTAACAAATGAACTTGCACGATTTTGTGTGTCACACGAATTGAAGTGATCGCGAATAGTGCTTGATGAAAAAAAAATTATACGATTAGCCGCTAAAATGATCATCCGAGGCTAATCGCCCGACGAATCGCTCGAAGTAGGCCCGCGACCTTTGCATGGATGATTTCGAAATAGCAGATTCGTTAAGACAAATTACTGACAATTATCAATTTCTATTTCGTTCCTTGCAATTATTAAAATATATAATTGCGAAATTCTAAATGAACGTATAATAAAAGAGAAGACAATGACCACATTATGTTTTCCACCCTGTGAGGAAATTAGTTGTAATAAAGATAGGAAGGATATAATAGGGTGTCTTTTTGGTTATTATAAATTAAGTCATGATATGCAATATCACGTATTTTTTAGTTTAAAAAACTGAGTACTTCGTGAATGGTGGAAAAATATAACATAGGAGAACGACATACAATATTTGTAATTAAAAGAAATTTATTATTCAGTAGAATATAACTGCAAATAGTACATAAGTAAAAAATTACAATTTAACAAACAGTAATTGTACAAGAAATATCAACGTAACAGTTTTCTAAAGGCAACGACGCCGTGGGATTGTGAAGACGATCGAAGAATCGTTCACTTCCTAACTTTATCACAACAATTGTATTCAATAGCTGAGACACAAGAGACGGTGTACATTAGTGTATTCTAACTGTGGATTTACACTGAAAACATTCACACAAAACATATTGTCATCTCAGATTTTTCAGTGAGAAAGATAGAGAGAAACCTTGTATCGCGACAAGTTTATACAATAGCGCAAACTAGGGGTAAGTAGTGTAGATATGTATTATAAAAACAAATATGTATAAAGAGAAAATATTTGTTTGCTTGTTAAGACCAACTCTGAAAGTATTAAGCGTTAAAATGATTTACTATTCACTCCTTTGAATGTGACCGAAGTTACAACGATAAGTAACTAATATTATAAGTAAAAACGATGTTCATTGTTTCTTTGTTCCGAATAAACTCGAAAATTCCTGAACCGATTTTAAAATTCTTTTACAAATGGAAAAAGTACTTTCACTGAGTAACATAGTGTATTTTATTCGTCTATCTAAAAAGTAATATGTTATAACCGGACGTAAACATTGACACCGGTAACTTGTCCCAATCTATTGCCGTGCGCACAGTGACGAAGGTGACGCGGGGTATGTACGACAAAAGGATCATCCTTCAATCGCATTGTCACTTACATGAGGTGGGACCGTGGGAAACCACTATTCTATTAATTATAAAAGAAATCAGATAAAGATTATCGATGGATTGGCACAGATGCATAAATGGAATTATGTAAGTTTGGACGCGAGTAGTGAAAGATCTGTAATAAAAGCGAAAGCTTCTTTGCTCATTTCGTTTAAAACTATTTAAATGTAGATCACGTAATTGACTGCATTCATGGAACATCACATGTTTACGCTGTTGAGCGATCACGTCTGCATGTATCTGTAATTATCAGCTGAAGTTATGCTAATAATATGATATCCGCGGTATATATTTCTGAACATCTAAAAATTAAGTAGCTTATAGAGATGATGTCGCAAATATCCATTTAACTTTTTATTTCTGTCAAGTTAAATGTAACCTCAAATCGATGTCAGTTTCTTCGTTGATAATCATGGCTCTAGTAACTTCTATAGCAATGGATTGGACATTTGACAGCTAGCCAGGAAAAGGTTGTGTTGAGTAGCTGGGCGTATCGTTATATTTAACAATGATATCATCGTTAACACGTTTTTAGTCTTAATATTCAACTCTTTCGTAACAGAGAAGTTCGTGGGCGAAGAACAAACATACCATAAATCTATAAACTGCCTTTTAATCTGAGTTAGAGACTAGTCTGTTTTTTTTTCAATTTTAGGTTATTGCATTAGTAATCTAAACTTGAGTTAAAAGTAATCTAAATGTGTCCATTAACTCTAAAAATTTAATTTATACGACTGACCTAGAAGGAAGGTAATGCTTCGTGTATGTCCGAGTATGTCCGTTCCATTGCGATCCCATGTAGCCTAAATCGCTTGACCGATTATGAAGATTGTTGCATTGGGGTCCTATCCTTCCTCAGAGCGTCATAGCTAATACGACGATGTGATTAATAATGATGATCTTGTCTCATGTTTTTAATACTACTACTTAACTGCTGCATCATCTCCCTGCCCTACCCTACCCGGCTATGTGGGGTCAGCATTATGTACTTCTCTTCCGTACCTCTATCAGCCGTCATATCCGAAATCACCGCGTTACACATTTCATCTTTTACAAATATTAATTTTAACTCATCTCCACTTTTCGGCCTTGCTCTACCCTTCTAACCATCCACGTTCATTCTCATTACTTTCTTTGTTGTCACCCCGTGCCTCCGCTTAACATGCCCGTACCACGCTAACGCGCTCCTCAATTTCTCTGTTACTGACGTAACTTTACTATTACTTGTTCTAAAGCTATCAACATGCACTTTATCCACGCAGATATTTTGCTGGAAACATGTGTAAAATATTATTATGTAGATATTTTCAACAAAATTTCAGTTCAATAAAATGTATCAGATGTTAATGATTGTGCTACCGCATTCAGCATTCATACCATTGTGTTTGTGACTCATAAATTAAATATAATGATGATGAAACTTAAATGGTATTGACAAATACTTAAATTATCATCGTTATGGTCCGATTACTCAATAGCGAGTCGGACAGCTATCGAACGGTTCTGCGTCTCAATCGACTTTCGCCGGGAGCTGGTTCAGTTTTTTTTTCATTTTGTTCATATATAGTGTGTTGTGGTGATACCAGTTCGATATCCAGCCATACTCAGAGCGAACGGGCGACTGTTACACCGTTGGCCGTGGGAGGAAGAGCGGTAGAAAGTCGCTCGCGTGCGATCTTGTTCCGCTTGCACATGCATTAACGGATTCTAGCCATGCATCGATATATACGACAGTTATGACATATGAATGAGGTGTTAAAATACATATGTTACAATACAAACTTTCAAACATAACTCGCTTCTATTATAAGTAAAATTGCTGAGTAAAAGCGATAATAGCACACGCAGAATGTTAGAGTGTCAGAATATTAAACAATAATATCACAGGAAACCCTTCACTAATTTAACTAAGTAATACCTCGCTATTTTCTCATTTGTATTTAACACTACCTATTCACTTTCAATAAAAAAACAGCATTAGTTTTGTAAACCCTACACTACAATCAATACAAACCCGAAAAAAATTAAAAAACAATTTTCCTTCATATATAGTACAAAATTTTCAATCAGTTTTATATAGAACAGCGCAGCATACAGTTCCTGCAGGTAAACTTCCTCACAATCTTACAATTAAACGCTCGGAATAAAATCCAGTAGTGAATAGCTTATGTATTGAAATTTCTTGATGTTACAGATTTGATAATATTATGTATCGTAACCAAGTAATTACAAAAAAATGAATCATTTAGTTTAAAAAAAAACTGCAGTTCAAAAGACTAAGCCCAGAAGGTCAAAGACTCGATGTGACTCGTAATATCTCATCATTTGCATGTGAAGGAAGCGTTGAACGCAGGCACGTTTCAGACACGCGGCCAGACAAAAGGTCAGACAATAATGTACAGTATCGTTAAAATAGATTCATTTACTGTACACGCTATTTTAAAACAAACGATTGCCATTTGTATACGAAGGAGACATTTTCAACAACATTTATAATATATAATATTAAATGTGTTTTATTTAAACTTAATATTCTCAAAAGCATCAAATCCCACCAGCACCACCTCGATGTTTGGTATTCGATTACTGCGCGGTTTTCGCTTAATTTCCTGCCTGACAACAGCGTTGTGGGATGAGCTGTTAGTCTATATATTTTTATTTTGTTACTAGCGACCCCTCCCGACTGATTTCTCCATACATTAAAAAGTATGATGAAAAGAAAAAGGTTACGGTATTTTTTGCACTGAACCGCATTAAGGTGTCCGTAGGCCACCTTTCAATACGGCGTCTCGTTAATGGATTTAAATTGTATTAGCTTTTTAATATACTTAAAATAAACAAGAATAAAATAAAGCCAAATATCCAAAACATACACGATATGCAGGTGAAAACTCTTCAGTTCAGATCCTTTGAGGCCTAAAGCGATACGCATACGTCCCTAATTGCTTTACTTACCAGAATAAAAGATAACAGTTTTCATGGGAATTATTTAAAATGTTTATGTTAATGCCTTAGCCGTGCGGTGTTTGAACCCTGACAAGGTACAAGTGAACTTTCAGGTCGTTATACTTTGTTACATAATTAAAATTATTTTTTTAGTGTAATCTAAAACATGTTTTCCAAAATGTACAGTTGGCTATATAAATAAAGGTAAGCGCGGGAAGGGGAGAGGGGAATGTCATGGTAGTGCACCATAATACTATGCAGCACCTGTGTCACAAAAGTTTGAACACTGGCTACTACCTAAGGAGGCAGACATAAGGACTGCCGGCAAAAGTGCTAACTCAAAACCGGTGGTTACCACGACAATAGGTCCAAAATAAATGAATAATAAATAAATATAAAAAAAATAAGCCCTTGTGTCTTAACAATAAAATTCTAAATTGAATACAAGAAAAATAAATGTAAAACTTCGTCGAAACTGGTCAAAATTCAAATAAGCATGTTGAGCATGCTGCTCACGCGAACCTATAAGATTTTGCACTACCAAATATCTGAGTAACGCGCCTAAAAAAGGTTCACTTCAAAAGAAAATTAGTCATCAAAATAACAAGGAATGATCATTCAATTATCATTCCTGTCACATGCTACAACTTTCTTCTAGAAAGTCTCTTTTTTGCGACGCCTAATCTGGCTTTAAATTCCAAATGTATGGAGTTAAAAGCTAGTGTTGCATTGCATGTTTAAGGCGGATAGTCATGATGGTGAATTTTAATTCAATAGATTACACTATACTACACGATTTTAAACTAAGTTATTACTAGTGAAAACTTTAATAATTTATTGGAAGGATTGTCAGCACCGATAAAGAGATTTGACACCTTAATTTAATAGACCAAAGCGGTTATCCCTCGCATAAAATAATTTCCAAAAACAAGAGTATTACCGGAACTACTATTAATTATCTTTTTTTAGCAAGGGAGCCGTGGTATGCGTATCCCGGGTAGGAAGCGGTGTTCTTTTGCGAAGAATTGTGATTTATCAAATCTTATATAATGGCCGGCCGGGGGCCGTTTCGTTTCGGATCCCGTGGTTAATAAAATTAAATTTCAAATCAAGCATACAACTGCAAGACCTGAAGATATAGCGAGCTCATTCTGCATAGATCGGAGCAGAAGTAATTAATTGAAAATAAGTGGGTACTTCTTCTGCAGATTTTTAGATAGGGACGTTGACACCTCAGTCCCATCTGTGACCATGAGCGCTGTAAAGTACTCGAAACGTTGGGAATTAAAAAACGTAAAATAAACGCCATACAAGCCCTAAAATTAGTTTTAATCCAATGTGATAGTGATCTGATCTTATGTAATAAAACCGCATCTATGTCGCCACAAAGATTTCAAGCTTGAACAACAATTCCAGATTCTTAAAAGTACTGGCGCAAAACCATTAGCTAAGCGCTGCTAGCTATCGTTGTTGACTTTAATTACAACAGTCAGTCAAAAGCAATCACTATCAGCAAAGAGAACGTAAAACAAAAAATAAATCTTTTCCTCTTAGCATATTAATTAAGAACGATGTTTAAGCCAACGACCTTTGCCAGCGGTCGTTCCTTTGGGCGTCATGTACTCGTATAAGTAATATTTTCGTGACCTTTTTTTACTTTTAATATAAATAAATTATTTTAAAGGATTACCACGTCAAGTAATATTTTATTCAATTTTAATTCATTTTCCACTTTCAAATATATTTTTTACTAGAGTATTATATTCGATGAATGAAGAGAGAATAACGAAATAAAAGTGAGTTGCAGTGTAAGGGGCCGCCCTAGGAAGACATTTTGTGTCATGTGTCAATGTCATGGAAATAGTTTGTTGAAAAAATTCAAGGGGCACGTTTTTGTTAATGATCTTGAAACTGTTGAACTCGGTAAGCACATACATTAACATACGAAAATATCCGCTGTAAAAAAAGATAAAAGTGTACAAAGTTTTAAACGGTAGATGATTTAGAAGCATTTTAAATCACGATCGCATTAGTAAAAATGTAAAGTCCAATAGCAATAGAAACTCTGTCAAAGTTAAGCCCTTTCGTTTCCACGGTCGATGTATTAGGAATACAGAAAGGGTGAACGCGGGACGTTAAGATGCGTATAGCGTCGCCAGTTTATGCTAACGTTAGAGAAATTCGCATATATTTCGATATTATATAAGGATAATGTAAATTCGAAGCGTACGCGGTGCGAAAGCAAATTGCCGCGCCGCCAGTCTTTGATTTATGCAGAATTAGATTCCCGGCGGAGCATGCGACGTAAATTGCGCCCACCGTCCTATAACATTCTTCTTGACAGTAATAGTTATTTTTTAATATTTAATAATTAATAATAATATGTTACAGTCCGTTAGCTCCGGATAATGGTATGGGTACGCTGCATGCACACGTTGCGAGAGAAATAATTTTAATTTAAAGACAATGCTGTCGCACTTACGAAGGTCAATTTTGAATTTGCCACCTGATGATAAAATATTGACTATAGACATAAAATTCTATGCGTGTAAAGAAAGCAAGCGGAAAATTCCAAAGATCTATGGAGCAATGCAATGAAGTTATTCGATTTCCGTCTCTCAAGTATCAATAACTTAAAGGTCGAATTATCAGCGGAACTTCGTATAATATCGAAGTTCTTAATATAATAAAAAACCTTTAGTAAAGCGTTAGATATTAATTGGCAGGAGAAAATCATATAGGTAGGCGCGAACAACATGCATCAGCAACATACTTATTTGAATTAAGAACAGTTAAAACAACTTTTTTTCGTATATTTTTTGAATTCTATTTTGAATTTGATTATTAAGATGCAATGGTTTATTTTTGTTGATTATTTATTTATTTTTAAACTATTATCGCACCTTCCCACCTATTTTGAGTTTCCACTTCTGTCGGCAGTCCAGGTACTCCTGTGTTTTTATAACAAAAATTTTGATCTGCATACTTAAATTATTTAATTTGGTTCATTAAGTAATTTTCTTTGTACTGGTTATACATTAGTCATATATACAAAGAGGACAAGAGGAAGTCAAAAGGATGCCGTGGGCGTTAAAATCAGCGTCGAACGAGCAACAAATTGAAGCAATCACAGTCAACATTAGCGGTGCACCGTCACCACGACCATTTAGCAGCCTATATAACGTACGATTTTATTAGAATTACAATTGTCGGTTATTTTATTTATTTTTTATGTGAGAAGGTAAACAAGCAAATGTGTTGCAGATGCGTTGCCTACCTTTAATAGACAGAGGAGGGCATAGACAGGAAAAAGGATATCTCCTTTTCTCCGTCCAATACTCTTCCCTTTCCCATCCTATCCCCCTTATGAGGAACGGGTGAGAAGGAGAAGAAGACTGAAATTAGGCCTCCGGCACCTCACTCACCAGACGAAACGCAGAATAATTCTATTTCACGCGTATCTCGTGTGAGGTCGTGGTATTTCACTGGTCGAGCCGGCCTATTTGTGCAACATATGTTGTTGATGCGCGATTTACGACTACGACCGCGAAATTAAAAATATGAAATAATTTCCTGTAACGATTAGTCGAGTAGTAGTTTGATAGAATAGATTGATATAATTTCCTGATTAATCTTATCGGTCTTAAAGCTTTTTACATTTGTAGTGCTTTAGACTTTAAGTCGAATAATTGTTTTAACAGTGTATCTCCGCAGAATCCTTAGGTTTCATTTTTACTTTCTACTCCAGTGATAAATTGTCATATATTAATCTAATTTAAGTAGTATAAGCAAATTTTTGTGCTTTTGCTAAAAATTCTCCATAAACATTCCCACGTAAATTACGCACGGGCAAATTACATTGACGGTATTTGCAGAACTGTCGCTTTGATGCGGTGTCGGCGCTTTCCACGGGAGATTGTATGGTTTAGATGCACCGCAAGATGTAGGAGTGGTCTGTCCACGTACGAAAGGAAATACCATCCCTATTATTCATGCACTTTCACGATAACCAGCCGTTTTACGTTTGTACCAGGCAAGTTTTATAAAGTCTTGTTTACACCCACTGCTGAATTGATCGAATTACTATCGGGCGAAACTAATCGATTATATAGAAGTCAAAAAGAATGTTATGTATGTATGTATGCTAAAGTATTTGTAAAATATTAATGAAATGCAGGAAGTTTACTTCGCCAATTTCGAAGAGTTAAAAGTAGAATTAGTTTTCTTCTACAAACTAACTAGCTATCCATTTTAACACCCGATGCAATCCGCTTATCATACAACTTATTTGATCTTCAATCCTATTGTTGGCACGACCTGAGCAGACACGGACATATTTGATGCGATAATCACAAAAATAACATAAGATAAGAACAGCAGTCACACGTTAAAAATATATTGTCTATTTCATCTATTTGTCTGTTTCGTACAATACGCCGAATAATAAGCCAAGTATTATCACCGTGATAGACGATCAGGTGCATAGATGGCACGTACATACACATGTTAATCTGAATATTTAAATTTATAGCTCTCTTTCTCTTGTCTGCGTTGTATCTTTCTCCTTTCTCAAAAAATCACAAAATTGAATAGCAGAGTGAGCACGAATCCTTACCCATAAATGACATAGTCGTTAGCTTTCTAGGTGTAAAATGATAATATTCTAGATTTATGTTTACACTAGTTTTTTAATAGCTTGTGGAAATATGTAATGGAATGTAACATGTACATACGTACTAAAGATCATTTTAATTAGTTGCGTATGCGTTTGTGTACTACGTATGTTTTTATGTTACCATCTATTTTAAGTACACCTACTGAATTAGAGAACTGCACTTTTTACTTCATAAAACTCAACGAACTTTTTTTGATGATTTAAATGAGAATGATTTGATCTATTTAAACTCTATCAAGTAGCGGTATCCGGTTTTCTTTTACCTTTTATAAATGAATACCATATGTTGCACAAAAAGACACTATACACAATAAACTAGTGATCCGCTCCGGCCTCGCCCGGGTAGCCGGAATCTATAGGGAACTTCGCCTTTAATATACGTAGATATGCATCTGTATACAAAAATATCGCACGGGAGCCGTACATTTTTCGGGATTAAAATTAGCCTATGTTCTAATTACAGACTATAATCTATCCGTGCCAAATTTCATCCAGATCCGTTCATCCGTTTTTTGCGTGAATAAACATACATACAAGCTTTCGCATTTATAATACTAGTATAGATATGAGATCTAATTTGAAACGTCACAGCCGAAGCGTTTAGAGTACTGCGAATGTGAGATGGTGTGTTAGAATCCGCCATTGCACATTAATCAAAGGTAGCACCACAGCCATTATGAACAATAAGTTTTATAAATTAGTGTTAAATAGCCGGTCCTGACCCTCACCTAAATAAATTATATATAAAAAAATCTATCAAAAATTCCCGAATTTCCGTTGTTTTATTAGTATTTCCAACGACCACCCTGATATAGAAGCTATAATAAGATATCCCAACTGCAACTCATATTATCATCAAAGTTTATTCTTAACAGGTTATTTCAAACATCGTGATAACCAGTATGCCTCTTGTCAATATCTGTCCTGGAGTTCACAAATTTTAACAACCATAAGCAGCAATGTATCATCGCCATAGATAATAAATAAGGGTAAAGAAATGTTTAGATCAATTACAAGAATAAAATTACTTAATAGACAAAGACGATAAGACTAGTAAAGTATCCGTCGTAGTCGATTTAAAATTACCGAGGTAAGCTAAGGTGAAGTCATTTTCAGAAATAGAGGAGTTTGTGATAACCAAAATCAAAAGAAGCAGTCTCTTTTAAATTGTAATTAAGTATTCGTAGCATTTCTTAAACGAATCAGATAATATAAAATAGCATAAATACAGTTTTATTTAGAGAAAAAGAAAACTATCATGTGTTTAAATTTAATAAATGAAACAAATCTTGTGTTGAAAGTGGATATTAAATACGCAGGTAATATTTTATGCAAGTTATGAGCTTAGATATGATATAGATAATTAGTTACGGCCATAAGCTTCATAATATTAAAAGACGTCTTATGAAAATTTTAAAACAAATTACATCAAGCCACAACACGTTGCTTCGGCTGACGGCGGACAACTGTAGCGAATTGAGCCGTAAAGCGTTCGCTCGCGGCGGGAGTTTGACCGACTCAAACCATATACAGAGTGGTTAAATTTTCTCTGTTAACGTATTATGCGACGAAATTAAAAAGTCAACAAATAGCAATATACTATTAATTTATTGAAAAAATATTTTACGCAATTCTTGTGTTCGGTACACATCATTCCGTTCAGGTCTATATGGATCTCTCAATATGTAATAATCAAAAAATAAGGTAAATTATAAATATATATGTATTATTCACGAAAACGTAAAATTTGTTTACCCCATTACACGCATAGAGATAAAAGATGGGTAACAATGAAAATGCCCGATTATATTTAACTACAAGAATTTAACCAAAGCAAGAGAGATGTACCACGGGAGTGAGGGTTTACTTTTTATTTACTTGATATAGCAATTATAGTAGAAGCCATGTTTGATTAAACTACATAAAAACGTAAGGTATTCACTACGTACAGAAAACTCATGATGAAGAGGATTCGTAGCTGCTTCGTCTCCGTCCAAAAACCAGCCACAACAGGAAGAGTGCCGCAGCAAGATAGTGGGCCCATTCTGGCAACGTGAGGTCCACAGCGGCGGTCGTACATCTGGGCAGTAGGGAGTTAGTTGCGCCACTTTTATTTGAAAAACGCCGTTACATGTGGTACGTTGATTATATCTTGTGTGAAAATTTGTGTCATAAGTAAATGTAAAACCCTTTAAACAACACCTTGCGCAAAAACAGACATGCCTACACTAAGTTGATTGTTTGTTTGTAAGATTAAGAGATTCAAATATGTTTACTACACCTTTAAAGCCTGATACTTAAATCCTTAATACCTGATATTTACATATATTTGTAATTTGCTTTTGTTACGTATTGAGTATGAACTAACTAAACGAAACAATAAAATAACTATTTTAGTACGCTGTACTAATAAAATCGTTACAATTATTATTATTTTTTTGGATTAAACCGACTTCCAAGAAGTTCCAGTTCCCATATAATAAAAAGCATTAACGTCCTGTACTTGAAGTTTCATTAACAAAATCACTGTTTTTAGCGCACGCTACCATGACATGTTGCATATTTCCTTAATTCAGTAAATGCTGTTGTACAAAATTAGTAAGTGTGCTAAAACTATCGGTCTTTTCAAATTAGTCGTATAACTTTCAACATTGAAACAGAGATCAGCCTGTATGCTCGTGGGCGCGATGGCGGTGGGGGCTGGAGCAGCTGTTACATCACTGCACCGGTTTGCGGCGGACGACTCTGTTGAGTCCACGGTGTGATTGTGTTCGTTACATTGGCAGTAGAATGTTAGATGATTTCCTGAGATTACGTATGCGGACGGTAAGTGGCCAGTGAAAAGATTAATGCTCGCGATTAACATTAGATGCTGTTGTACAAGAAAAAGTAAGACCTCAGTTTTAAAGGTTAATCGGTTAGTGAGATAACGGTGTATAAAAAAAGTTTCGTTTTTTCAATAAGTAGTATAAGTCAATTTAAAAATATTATAGTTAATATAAAGGGTTTACAATATCGTGTAGTATGGTTGTATAGGCAAAAAAATATTTAATCGATTTTTATTGCAGTGTACCGTTTACATTGGAAACATATTGATGTTGTTTACCAATATTCAATATTTTTTTAATTAACATTACTTTATAAGTCGTGTTTTAAACTCTGAAAAGCGGCAGCAACTTCTATCATTATTAAGTTCAAGGCGACAAATCTTTACTTTTGTAACCGCCGACAAGGTAAACACGACAGCGGTGGACAACAGGCGAACCAGAAGGTCAAGACTCAGATTAGACCCACAAATATTGTTAAAATATCTACATATTAATTTAAATAACATTTCTATAACTAGAATTACTTTCATATAACGAGACATTAACTTGGAATTCAACGTGTAATATGTCAAAAAGTTGCTATTGTCAAAGCATAGTGCTTAGTCGCATATATATGATAACCATGACAACTTCTTCACTGTCTTCTGCCTCTTTTTATAAAGAACCAATTTTAACCCAATTTATTTTCATTTTTCGTCACATATTAAAGGCTTAACTTTCTACATATAAACCTTGTCCTGATAATAACAGCCGTTTTGAATTTATGCGTGAACATGTATTCGGCAATTCATGTTTATTTTTGTAGTAGTGTATGTAATATAAATACATAAATATTGTCTATTTTTAGATGTTTGCGCTATAGAGCAAGGAAAATATGTCCTCATTAATCTGATCGCTACCAAACTAACAATCAGGATCACTGCTATGCCAATCTGATGATTACCCGAAACTATTATTAAAGTCGTTTTAGCCTTTTCACAGTGTATAAATATAAGCAACATGATGGATACATCCTTTTATAACGCTGACAACACTGTTTTACAGTATTGTATTAGTATAATAGTAAAATTTAGTTATAAATGTTTATTTTCAATTATAAAATATGAAATAAGTTAATACAAAGTTAATTTTAATTTAAATATTGTTTGTTTTTAAAGAATAAGTTAAATATCGATAACAATAGGGAACGTAAGTAACTTTTTTATTAATTTTGATTTAGTTGAAAGTTTATATGTTTGTAACAAAACAGCATAATTTCGTGGCTTTCTTTTATTTAACATACAATAGGTTTCGCTTTACGGCGTTTAAAAAATATTTACATTTCGCCGGTTTGCAGAATTATTAACCTATTACAAACGTAAACATTTCTATTGACAATAAGCAAATTTGGAAGCGTGCAAATAAGATCCACTGGAACTTATGCAGCTCTCTACAAACATCGAACATCAACGCTTTCTTGGTAACGGCTAGCAGTGAAAAATGTGTTGACCGCTCGTGTTTGAAACTAGTCCTAAAAGAGTTTCCACGTTAGTTACGCGTGGCGTGGGCGCTTTACGCCGAGTCCACGACACTTTCAAGACATTTCTTTTTTGACCGATGTACGTATGTTATATTTACAACATTGGGAGTGTTAATATTTGATGATCGAGATAAAAATAAAGAAATAATGCTTATTTCTTACACAATACATACATTAAAGCATTTTATTACAAATATGAACTCGAAAAAAATTTACCAATGATCCTTTTATTGCGTAATGTCCTAATACCGGTAGTAACCTGCTAGTCCACAAAATCGATTTTAATTTCTTTTATTAAAGCTATGTATGTTACAGAGGTAACAAAGGCAATTCTCTTAGTTTAATATTGAAATTCACCTAGACTGCCTGGCTTATAAACTTAGTTGCAAATTATTGACAATACACAAAGGAACGTTACAAATACTATTCTTGAAAAGGTGCATTGGAACACATAGTAGTCCCTCACTCGGCCTCTGGTTGCGATGTCCTCCGATGAGCTGACATTTCTTACTTTAAAAATGTTATATGAAAGGGCTTTTATAAAGTTCTCTAAAGATGGAGTTATTATGTAAAGAACACAATAAAAGAGAGGCCGTGATTGCGTGGCAGGCAGAAATAACGGATTTAAATTTTCATAATTCTGATGAACCATAAACAAAGAAATATTCGTCATAAAAACTAGTTACAGTCAGACGACATGACCTATTCCCCCTACATTACAGCTTCGTAATAATTTTAATTGGGCAAATTCTTTAATAACGAAACAATCTAGATATTTAATCTCTTAAAGTACAAGTGCGTTTGAAAGTGCCGGTGTAACGGCTGAAATCGATCAGTTTATCTTATCTGATGAACGTCGTGGTTGATGGCGAAAGTGTACCTGGCGCCAATTATATCGAAAATTCTGGGGTACGTCATGTCACTTGGCCGTTGCTATCTTTATTTACCATAATAGGTTAAAAGACGTATTGTCTTTTTTTGACCAAAATGTCCTAAATCTACAACTAGAACAGTGGTATAGTCAGCAACAACATTTGCTGTTGTATGAATGGACTTCGCTCGACCGGGGAAGTACCACAAACTCGTATTGAATTAAACAACTGGCTTGAATTAACTTGAAGAAGGTGGCATGCGAGCACTGGCTTCACCTGATGTTTAGTGAACGCTGCCCATAGGCATCTAAAACAAACAAATGAATTGCCAATGCGTTCCCTACCTTTAATGGTTAAGGGTACGGAGTGCGATCGCGTTTCGTATTTGTCGACATCGTTTCAAGTAAAAGAAGTCATTTTGATAACCAAAAGTAATAAATAGTTTAAGAATAAAAAAACATTCGCAAATCTCTCTTATTATATATATATATATATATTACGTATTGTTATTTGTAAGTATGCTTGACTAAGATCTGATAACGAGCAGTGGTGGCTCAGCGATTTAGGCCCCGACCGTACTGTAGGTCGCGGTTTCGAACCCAGGCAGGCGCTTTACTTTGTGTAATTTATTTTATCACCACTACTCCAAAAACGGTGAAGGAAAACATCGTGAGAAACCGGCATGTTCTTACAACTATCAAATTCGAAAAGACATGTAACATTCACCAACCCAAACTGGGTCAGCGTGGTGGATTACGGCTCATTCCCTCTCTCGGAGAGGAGGCCTGTGTACCTGCACTGGGAAACATTCTAGAAAAGGCCGATTTATTATTATATTATTATTGACTAAAATCAATGATGATGATGAGTCAGAATTAAGTCACAACTAAGTTATGGCAATGCACAAGTATTGTCATCAGTACTTGATGACTATGCAATTTTTAATTTAATATAGCATTTGGCAGTGGACGAAAATCAAGTTTAAATAGTCCGTTACATAAATACAGTGAAACTAATATAAACGTGTTAATAAATTAAGATTTGACGTTATTGTTCCTTAGACGATTTCATACATAACAGATATTTTACTATTAGTTCACAATCATCAAAGGAACATTTGTATTCGCCTAATGCGGTCGTTGTTCGAGTTTTATTATTTGTCGATTCGTGGTTTAAATTCGCTTCATTGTCAACCGATGTGTCGTAACCGGTCGCAAGTGGATGTGCTTTCTCTCAGTGAACCAGTTGTGCAAGCATTGCTCCGTTGACAATAGATTTCCACATAAAAAGGTTACTGATACAAAAAAAGTAGATACTACTTAGGCCTACTTACTACGAAAGGTGTATAGAACCCAAAAAACACATTGATACTTATTTTCAATAGAAGACAAGGATCAACAGCTTGTTGTAGAGTCAGCAACAACAACATCTGTTGCACGAATGGGCCGGCTCGACCGGCGAAATACCATGACCTCACAGGAGACAAGCGTGAAGTATGGTTCTGAGATTCGTCTGATAAGTGAGGTGCCCGATTTCAGTCCTTTCCCTTTCCCATTCCTTCATAATAAGGGTAGGGTAGGAGAAGAGCATTGGAAGGGGACATCTTTATTATATTTTGTTGCATGACATTACCATGACAACCAATAACAACTTTATGACCAATGACCAACCCTATAATTACAAGTTATTATGCGCGAAATCAAGTCACAAATTTCAACAAGATGGATAAGGAACGAAGACGTGCGAAGCCTCGGACAACACCTAGTTACTTATATAATGTAGGGCGTCATTATTATTATCGACAAAGTGTAATGGATCCTTGCACAATCGAAGTGTTAAAATATTTATGAAACATAAAAACTACTTTATTATCCTTATTTCCCGGAGCTAGACGTTTTACTATTTTAGCTTTACATATTCGTAGATAATAAACCAAACTGACTTGTAAAATTTCATTGCAAGACAAGATCCTACAAAACACACTGCATTAACTATGAGGTCAAACCAATCAATCTCCGAATCACCTTCGTTAAAACCTCGGTTCCAGTGAAATAAGATGTTTCCAAGATGAAGAGATTTAAGTGAAGGTTCATTTGATTAAAATGTTAAAAATTCAAATTCATAAGTAATATGTAAATCTTGCAAATTGTTAGCAATATGTAAAAGCTTATTGGGAAGCAGGTAAGTGCCGGTCGGGAAGGAGCCTAGCAACAGCGTAGCCGTACGTGACATTGACTTCCGCTGTTTTTTTTATTTAGGTCTCTGGAGTCCTAACAAACATCAACCGGTTAGTAAGAAGCCTCAGTTGCAATGCGAGTGATCAAAACCTGATTCAAATAATTAGAAGTACAAGAATATTGACAGAATATAACACATATTTGCGTTAAGAATACACCAGTCAAGCTGTACAAAAGCTTACACAAAACACAATTATTTCTTTGGCAGGCAATTTGTAATTATCTTGTCATTGTGTCATAACAAGTGAAAATATCAAATTTTCTTCTGCTCCGGCATAAAATTAGCAATATACCGGCATGCGAGAAACTTCACCAGGTGTCGGAACAAACCGCAATTGAAAGTCGACGAAGTTTTGTTAACTAACCTGTCAGATATAATACTGTCTAACAATAAGTCGGAAGTGGTTTATGATTAGCATTCGTTCATAATACTCGCAAGTTCTCGGAGAATAGTGCTGCGAATATTATTACAACTAACTAGCTGTGTGGACCGGCCTTGTTTTTTATATCGTCGTGTTGTATTGAAATAGGTATTTATTATTGGACGAGCCGATTGGCGTGGTTCGTAAGATACTTGCTTTTTACGCCGCAGGTCGTGGGTTCGATTCCCACCCAGGACAGACATTTGTGTGCATGAACATGTCTGTTTGTCCTGAGTCTGGGTGTAATTATCTATTTAAGTATGTATTTACAAAACAAAAGTAGTATATGTAGTATATCAGTTATCTGGTTGCCATAGCACAAGCTCTGCTTAGTTTGGGATCAGATGGCCGTGTGTGAATATGTCCTAGGATATTATTATTATTATTCGCATAATATCATAATCCCTGGATTATCGTTTTTTTATTTTATTCCGTCGCTAAAATCACGGATAAAGAGTTATTTTCTAAAAAAAATAATATAAAGTTGTGATAACGCTCAATTGCGAGTTCTTAGGTTTCCGAATTGTGGCCAACGTTTAAATTAAAAAAAAAAGAAAATTACATATACACGACGTACATTCACGAAGGTAAAGTTAGTTAAGGTAATTTCATTAAGTTTAATTTCATGCACTATTGACGTATTGTGCAAAATTAGGTCATGGGTTCGATTCTGCCAAACGGATCGTCGGGCACAATTGCCGGATACAAGGTCAAGCATAGAGAAATGTTAGTAAAATTTTATTACAATATTTTTTACGATAAAAATATGACGGACATTAAACGCATTAGATTTTTTTTTTATATAAATAATCTTGTGAAAAAAAGGAATTGTTTTAGCGTTTAAGACTGCTAACCGTTACGTACAAATGATAGTGATTAAATTTAGAAAGCTATGCATAAGAAAAAGTTAGAAATCCTTGATATCCAACAACAAAAAAAAATCTATAAATCAAGGTCAAAAGAGCGTTTAAAATAATAGCGACATTTGTATTTTATATTAGCATCATCCACTGGTATCACCATATATTTTATTAAGGCAAGAAAAGATGCAAGATTAATGCAAAAGTGGTAATTAACCTACAAAGTGAAAAGCTGAGGTCAATTTTAAGCGTGGTCATTGTATTTTCTGCACATTAAAAAAACGATACTAATAAAAAGAATTTACACATTCGAAATGTAGATCGAATAGCGTAATGGTGGTACAGCGAGTTGAGCTACGAGTTCAATATTTTTTATTGTTGGTAATGATGTTTTAGAAGAAGAGTGTCTTGAGAGTGGTTAATGCGCATGTCGGCACATGCACATTAAAAAACTGTCGTAGCACGTCAGAAGTGGTAACTGATGAAAGTCTAATTGATAAAAGTTGTATGTTTTAAATCTGTAAAACAGCGCGATAAATTTAAAAATATAACTTTATTACGTTGATAAAAAGAATCTCTTAGCATAATATAAAAGGCGATGTGTTGATGATTATGAATGTTTCCTATAAACTCTCAAAGGAGTGGACTCTATTATGAAGCTAAGATTTTGTCACTTCAATTAATCCGACGTTTGAATGAGGCGAAAACGTCACATACTTTTCGATTACTATGTGTAATCGTGAAGTTAGAAGTGTACAGAATTAAGGCGTACATTACTAGAAAAATGTAATGGCCCCGATTTCATCAAAACCAATATCCTCAAATTTATTTAATGGCATTAAATAATGAAAACAACAGTTTCACTAACAATCCGGCTCGACCGGGAAAATATCCCTACCTCATTATGCCTTTCGCTCAGTAATCTTAATTTGCAATTCACTGATCTCAAAATACTAAATATATGATTAGCTTTCAACCTAAAGCAATTTGACAAGCAGGCTGGGAGTTAAGGAATATAAACATAATATAGATAGAGATAAGTACCCTAAGTATTTTTTGACAATGTGAATGCAAAAAATCATGAAGAACAGTTGAGTCGTTAAGGAGTTAAAGCGTAACAAAATAAAGTCACGTTCGCAATTATGATATTAGTTAGTATTAGTTAGACCGACTCCGTCAAAAATCAATAGTTACAATGTTAATAAATCAAAATATATTCTTGTAATATATATTTCAATAAAAATTATACCACTACACTACATAACCCATTTTATGCAAAAGCAATTTTGATTGTGAAAGTTACATTGTAACAAAAACTTCTTAAGTGCCTCTAGATACCAAATAAAGCGTGATTTTATTACGCATTATAAATTAATTTTTCTTCTTCGAGTATCTAAAGCGCTGAAACTGTTTCACAATAATGTCCCAGACGGTAGGCAATAATACATTCATTAAATTTATGCTCAGCATAATTTAAAGGTTATTTCTTACGGTAGAAGAAAGCAGTACTAAAGAAACTAGTTTTTATTGTATTTAATGTACGTGTAATGTATAATATTCAGTCTATGAGCGGAATAATTTTTTTAATCAACAGAAGAATATTCCGACCTTTGCCCACACCTACAATTCATAAAGAATCAAATCGCTTTGTTCGAAGACTATCAATACAACAGAATAGAGTCCCCATGACCAATGGTAGAATGGAGAAACTAATGAATCACGTAGTAACCGTAATTATAACCAATCGACATTTGAATTAAAAAAATACAGGCTTTAGAAACTTATTGGATTAAAAATACATCAATTGGAATTTAGGATTACGTTACGTCAGCTAAATGGCTTAGCTTAGGCTGTTCCTAAAATAAAATTACTTACATCATTTTATAATACGAAACATTCGGTTCATTATCTCGATGGTGATTGCTCGTAATAATTTAGATATAAGATAGGCCATAGCGACGTAGAGATTACTGGGCCCGATACGGAACTGTAACTCACGCAAAACTAAAAATTACCCAAATATGAAAGTTCTCATGTGAGAAATGTGTACATTTGAAAAATTCCAAGAACTCAAAGCGTGAAAGTAGAATGTCACATTAGTCTTGTTTCGTTTATTTAAGACTTTAATCGTACACAGCGTCACACAGCATTAAACGCATTTCGTTCAACTTGTGCTCGAACAATTTGATGCCTTTTTTCACTGTTTTTGATAGTATGTCGAAAGCGACTATTTGTTAATACTACACACAAAAGAGACAAATTTCAATTTAACGCTAAATAGACTGTTAAGCGATGAGTAGAAAATATTCGTAAAAAGTATGCTTTACAATCGACGAAAAATATTTGTCATACAGTTTATTTTGTTTTTTCACTCGATTCCTTAAGTTGCGAAATACTTATGTTTTGTAATACTTTTTATATAAATTCTTTAACGTATTTGTTTGTACTTTTACTAGTTGCTGTGCACAACTTAGTCCGCGTACCATAATTACTTTTTATTTTAATATAATAGTCACAACGTAATGACAAGAATCTCGAAAAACAATTTTCACATTTTATCTGAACCAAGACAACTGTTGACTTATGACACACAACTAGAAAATTATCAACGATTAACAATTTGAACAATTGAACAAGTTTCTAAATGACGACAAAACATTTACGCGAGGTAAATTTCTAGTGTAATTGTAGACATAAACGTTATAGAGCCTCTCAAACACATTATGCTATTAAATCATAAACCGAGTGATGGACAATATTGCACGTTATAAATCAAAAACCTTATAAGTAATATATACTCTTTTCGAAATACTTAATTATTAAGAGAAGCTTTCGTCGAAGAGTACGAGTTCTCAAGAATTGTATAATGTTACACAAATCAAAATATGGTAATAAAAATTAGATACCATTTAAAATAATCGAGAAATATGTGCAGCGAAATAATTGTAAGTTTTACCTTTAGATAATGTATTCTTATATGTAGAAAATCATTTTACATTGTCAAAATGTTACAAAAAGAAATCAAAAATAATTAACTTAATATTAGATAGTTACTACCCTGACTACAATTTAAGCTAATTAGGTACAATGGTAGTAACATATCGCTTTGGATCAGAGCTATTGCCCATTTGTTATCTAATGTAAAAATGTTCATTTATTTGAGCATTTTTTCATTAGATAACAAATTTGATAGGAGTGATTTTAACTTGTAAATGAAAATTACGCTAAAAATAAAATAGATGCAAGCGAAACTAATAAACGCGTGTTAAAAGCAGTTAAATCGTATACGACAAAGTTCTGACAATTTACGAAATAATAACACTGGAAGAGCAAGCATTAGTTTATACGCTACAAAGGCCCCTATAAAGTGACTCGGCGTGTAATTTAAACTGTTTTCTCATGTTTAAGGCACGCCTTTAGTCGGGATCAGATAGTTCAACACAGTTTCATCGTTTTACAGTTAATGAACTGGTCTCTAGGGTTTAATGACATTCATAGCATGACTATTAATATCATAATTGTAATTGTACGAATTTGATTTTAGACCAATCTTTTTTATTTTCATCAAATACAATGTTAAAGCAATTGTGAGAAAATGTACACTCATTTTAGTTTTAAATTAAGCATTAATTGACATCCTTGCTGTCAGAGACGTGAATGATTTAAGTGTATTTATAATTTTTGTTTAACTTTCTGTGTTTAACATACACTAGTTATTTACATACATTGTGTTTAACAATTTTATAAGCAAAAATAGAGACAAATCAGAACCAATTTCCAATCTTATTCATTAGCTAAATTTTATACCTTTACGCAAAAGTATCATTTTACTGGATTAATATTCATATATGTGTTTATTAAATGAATATATTATGAAACATTAGTATTCAAAGCACTAGTGTATTCTATATGTATTACACAAATAAGAATAAAAATAATTGCTATATATTTTTATTTATTGAAATCAGAATGTCCGTACTAGAATTGATAGGACTAGGATATCGGACACCGTCATAAATTACAAACGATAGAAACTCTTATGGACTCTTAGAAAAGGTCAAGAGTGAACGTGCGTGTATAAAAGGTTACAGGTGAAAATTGTGTAAATGGTTATTAAATGTTAAAATGTATGAAAATGCGGTATGAAAAGCGAGGACTTTGGTTTAATATCTATAAATTTATTCCACGCAGGGGATACAACATAATTGCGCCTTTTATTGACGAAATTACAATTCAGGTTAATAATTGCCAGGCCGCTTACCGCTATTAAGATTTAATTGCGTGATAATTACTTCAAAAAATTCAAACTTACTTTATAACGATTACAAATTGTCAAGTATAACACAAACCACACAAATCTGTACAGTAGTTATATTGGGGCAGTTATACAATGAATAAGTAAATATGCACCAATGCCCGTAGATCAGATGAAGAGGCAGATAGATTAACGATTTCCATTTGGCGCGATTCTGGCAAGAAAACATCTCTCGCTTCTCCTTTGCAGATGGTATATTAAAACGTATTATTGGACACATGATTCTGTTTGCTCATGGCAGAGTAAGAAATAGATAATTTTCGAGTAAAGGATAGACCAAGGAGTGTCTACTTAGCTGACTTAACTGTACATATTTTCTAAAATTCATAATACAGTAACGTCGTCATGTAAAAATCCACGAGAGAATTAGGCATATAATGTTTATTTTTACAACATTTCGTTTATACAAATATTACTTGAAAACGAGTTTTAAAAGCCTTGATGCATTGACTTTTAACGAATCAATATTAAAGGCCATGTGTTGAAGGTCGTGAAGCTGGAATGGAATTATCCAGTTCTTAAAGTATTTAATTCAAAAATGATCTGTGATGATGCTGGGACACATAGTAGAAACTTCAACGGACAAGTTTTGTCCTTTTCCTACTTCAACGGACAAGTTTTGTCCTTTTCCTTGTTACGTGTTATTGCATTTTTCAGTTGTGCATATTTTTAATCTTTTGATATCTTCTAAACTATTGGTCAGACTGAAATTGTTCCGAATGCAATTATGATCTACATTAAATTCTCTTGATATTAACAACTTAACACATTTAAATGGGTAAGGATTCATACCGAACATGAATAATAGCGTAGTAAATGGCGTTTTAATGACTGTTTCTTAAGAAAAAAATGGTTATTGAGACAATCATAGAAAATATATACATGCCATCGCGGACTTTAATTTAGCATATTTAAAGAGCTACAATTATTTCCTACATCATTTTGAACTATAAATCCTTTAGTTTACGCTATAAGCCAACGTAACATAAGTCAAGAATGCAAAATTGTCCTACTTTTTCGTACGCCTAATTAAGAATAACTCAAAAACTACAAGTCAGTTTTTGATTTTTTTTAAATGTAACCACATGACAAGCACTACACTAAAAAAATATTAAAACCGGTAAATTAGGAGCGGAGCTACGAGTTAACAACCATAAAAAAACTACCTCTACGTGGCCGTTACGCTTTTACGTGATAAATTTAGTTACAGATAAATCCTAATGTCCCCGTCTACCATATATAGCAGTTTCACGTCAAAAATTAAAACATTAAAATGAAAGATAGTCTATTCGTCTTTATTGATACGGTTCTTCTTTAGCCGCATCAGACGATATTTGTTAGGGGAAATATTATAGGGTCACGTCAAGAACGTAGTCAACATGCTTATTCGAACTTTCTTCCTATTTTACTTGTATTCAATTTTGAATTTTATTTTTAAGATTTGTATCATAACAATGAATTTGTAGGGTTTATATTTGTTTATTTATTTATTTACTTAAGACAAACAACCAACATTGATTATTTATTTATTTTTGAACTATTGTCCAGGAAGTTTTCACTACTGTCGGCAGTCCTTATAACTGCCTGTGTTTTTATTTAATTTAGTTCCCACTCATAGAGATCGGCTCTGCGAATCCCACGACCTAATGCGCATCACTAAGAAAGTAAAATTAAATAATTCCCTCCAATGGTTAGTAACGCAAATTGGTTTAATGATGGATTTTGATCGCATCGCTTGTGACAAATCCCATCATATACGCATTAAAATGTCATTTGGTGCGCGACAGTCAACGTACGAATAGTCTTGTATTAACTTTAAAATCATTATACTGATATGTGTAATACTACATTATCCGGATAATCTCAAGTAAATAATAGAAAAACTTTTAAATTATTTAATAATTTTATACGAAAATATACCACGGTCGTGTTAATACACTATGGTTATCTACACTTATAAAGTGATATGATTTGTCGAAAGATTTGATTCCTTTTTTGTTCCGAATGAATTCAAAACGTACAGAAAAAATCTTTCAAAACACGCAAATCACATGTTCCCGCCCTCTTCTGTCTTCTTACTCTTCAGAATGGCACTTGCGGTAGACATTCTACATAACATTTGCATCACCTTTCGAACTGTCCTCTCGTTCGAAACATCATCAAGCAAAGAGCTATTAATATGCCAACAAAAATTAATAAGAAACGCTTTTTTTTTCAATCATTACATCGCAAACAATCAAAGCAGGATATTATTAAGGAAATGTGACTGAAAGCAAAGCCACGGCTGACATCTTATGCAATTCTATTGTGTAACTACCGCAAAGTGAATCAAAACATTACGCCACACTCACACGTTTACTCTCAATAGCGCTGGTATTCAGTGATGCCTGCGACTACGTTACCGTACAATTGTTAATTTTGATAGAAATCAGATACTTCATTACTTTTTCACGACTTCATCTATTACGACACCAATTTTCATATAATATAAAGATTACGACTACTTTTAAAAAGCCCTTTTTTTATTAAAAACATATATAATATAATTCGACTGCTACTATATTCAATTAAAGGATTCTAAAAGTACAGTAATTGCAATGACTTGGTGCGATAATATCACGTGCTTAGATGTCGAGCGTCCGCTTATATTATACATTAATAACACATTATTACCGCCGTCGAATATCAATATAATGCAATGTACCTGTAACTGCAACTTGTCTAATCAGGGTCTAGACAATATTTAGCTAAATATAGCAGTATTTTATGTTACAAGGAGGCAAACAAACAGCTCACTGAAGCGTGAAAAGTTCCAAATGCATAGCCAGGCTCTGTACATATGCCCCGTGAGAGATAAATGATAGGACCTGAGGCTACTGACTCATTGAGTGTCTACGATGAAAGGATGGAGACTCCCCGTATATCTAAACGTCCGACTTTAAAATAGAGATGGGGTAATTAGTTCGTGCTAGCCCTGCGCACACTCCCTAAAGTGAAACTACTAAAACACCGAGAGGCTAGCCAGGTCGGACTGGTCCATCGTTACTTACACCGCCTATCATGCGACGGCTGTTATAGTTGCTGACTTTATCAATAAAGTGATATCTTTGCCGTTTTTTCACATCATCTCTCGCGTCTAATAAATTAATTTAGATTGACATTCTCGATAATATTGAATAATCACCGCTATACACGGAGCACAAACATAATCTGTTTATTATTTTCGTTTGAACGAACGAAATCCTAAAGATAGCATTCGGATCGCGAACCGTTACCCACGCTTTGTATGAATTTATATGGAACACTAAACAAACCCCACGACCGGTAGGCGTGGCAGGGTCGTCGCGCTTCTTTACAATGTTAATGTCGTTTTATGAACAAAAAATCACATGCGAGAGATAATTTATTAAAACATTATTTGAAATATCAACATTTAAAATAAATGAAAAATAGCGTTCCATTCTCAAATTATTAATTCCCTTGAAAATTACAAAATAGTTACCCGCCCCGGCTTCGCCCGGGTACCACTAATTATGTTGATCCGATCGCTACCAAACACAGGAACACCAGCTGAACCAATCTGGACAATCCCTGTAAATTTCATGGAAATCGGTCCAGCTGTTTCGGAGTATATACATACATACTACATACTTCGCTTTTTATATACTATTTTTTTTTTCATAAAAAGTATCCTGTTACTTCTAGTACCTCCAAGAATATGTGTACAAAGTTTCATGATGATCGGTAGAGTAGTTTTCGCGTGAAAGCGTAACAAACAAACTTACATTCACATTTATAATATTAGTAGCGATAAATATTTTGTAAGTCAATGCTAGATAGATCGTAAGTCCATAATCTTATAATAAATTTGGATCGATTTACATGTAAATAATTCTATTTGAAGGAAAAGATTCACGCGCGAATGATATAAATGTAATAATGTTTAAAGATTCTAAATTATTACTATAAGTTGGAACGATTATGTCGCATATTTCTATTGACTAGTGTACATACTGTGTTTACTGTATTCCCAAAGGTACACAATAAACACAGTATGTACACTAAAAGGTACTGTAATTTAAACTATAGTTAGTTTAAATTACAGTACCCTTGAGAACACTGGATATCGAGGTGTAATAAACAAGATAGTAAATAATATACAAATATACCTACAAATTACAATCGTAGTGATCTTTAAGGGTGGCAACGTTTTTGTCATGTTTGCTTTGGCTAAGATGTAAGCAGTCTGTTATTAAAAGTATGGATTAAACATTTACCGAATCATAGTTGATAAGATATTTCATTGTGTTGTATAAAAGGGTACAAATTGTATAAAGGACGTACCACATGTAAGTTATTATAAAAGTAAACAAAAGATAAAAATAATTACTTTCTGGTATAGCATTCATCCGCGAGGGCGCGCGAGCTCTGCCGCGACACATGTAGAGCGAATCGAACTCCGATGAAGGCCAGGATCACCAACATAGTCCTTGATGTCCAGTCGGTGCCACAAGCTTACACAACGAACGTCAAACAAGTTTACAACACAAGGCTGTAACTTTTTTACCGTCTGTATCCACCAGTCTTTACAAGCGAGCGTCTTTTTTGAGTTTTCACACTTAAACAAGCAAAAAATACTACGAAGGCCACAAAGTTATTAAGCAATTCGAAAGCTTGACCTTTGAAAGCTTTGAAAGGTTAATGTGAGAAAAATTAAAACTCAAATATAAGAAATGATCGGATAAAGAATGTATTTCTTGAATTAAGAGTTAAGGGGGTTTCAGAAAAACAACACACGACTATCGATCGATTGAAGTAGAAGCGTTATAATCGATTCTTTACTAATTATGAAACACCTTTACTGACACCCGACGACTAATCCCGACGACCTGTGGCAAATCAAAATTCAACTCGGAAGTAAGGAAGCGGCGGAAGTGTTGGAGCGTACGATAGCGAAAGTGCGCGCGACGTCGGCGGGTTTCGGTCTGAGACTGCCGATTGCAGTCCACTCTACCGCCGGCTCGAAGGTGCACCAGCGATTCGGACCGCTCACGTCATTTGAACCGAGCCTTAGCCTTTTTTTGAATTTGCGTATTTGCATAAAATCGTAAAATATAACTTAATTAAATATAATATATAAAAACAACGTAATTCTTTTTATTATTTATAATTTAACTAATGAGTTTTATAATAATAATAATTTTCTGAGTTCAAATGTATGACGAGGAAGTGTAACAAAAGCACTGCTATAAGCGAAATCGTCAAAATGTTTTATTAACAGTAAGATCTATAAGATCGCCAACGCTCTTGTTAAGGCTGAGTCCTCTGGATGAGCGACGAAGCGACCGACAAGACGATCGACGATATTAAGAAAATTCTATTTCCAACAATATTTTAGGGGGAGCAAATAACACATTTGAGTTTTTCATACTTTATAATTGGAAAGTTGACTAACCATTACCTCATTTATATACTAGTTTTGTCTCAAATTCTAATGGAATTTAAATAACATGTAGCGATTGAAGCCACCGGGTTATGACCCGTTCATGTTCGAGAGTTAACAGCGAATTGGCGGTGCATGCATATATTTTAATATCATCTAGGTTTCCGCACCATAATATCCCATTTTATGACCTTAGAGTTTTTAAGGTATTAGAAGAGATATTTGCCTAACCATCTAATGGGCGACGCTTCGTACCTCTGATGATGATTGATCCGCCGCCTATGAACATCCACATAAGCATGAATCGTAGCTGCGTTGACTGCTTTTAATAGTATGTTTGATATTACGATATTTCCTTGTAGAACTAGAAAAATCGCTGTGAAGGATTGGTCCTCCTAAGGACTGGAAGTTGCGGGAGGACCGTATGTTTATGGAATGCCAACCGTCATTGTACGGTTGGAATAAGTTTATTGTTATAATTGTTGTTCAAGAAAAGTCCTAGAACATATGAACCTGATATTCACGCTTTCATACGTCTACCTTCATCGACATATATATTCATGCATGCATAAGCTTAACCTATATTACTACAATTAAACATAATATATGAAATATCGGAACTATTATGGCCGAGAAAGAAAATGTTCGAAGATTTCTGTTGTGGTGTGTATTTCGATGATAAACAATAAATAATATGTATGCGTGTTGAATAGCCATCACAACATGCATTGTAGAATAAGATTAGCACGCGCTACATATCAGTACAGTACAGTGCTGCTGTCGAAACATCATGAATTGATGCGTCATCGTGACAATCAAGTTCGGTTTTAATAATGTTAAATTTCACACATTAGCCATGTAAAGGCGCGCTTTTTAACGTACAGCGAACTGTGAAAGCATAGGTTTAGGGTAACGCGTAAAAAAACAATGTTTGGAATTGATCAAAAGATATTCCGTGAAGTTTGCGTGTACATTACTGCATTAGTATTTGCGTGTACATTACTGCATTAGTATTTGCGTGTACATTACTGCATTAGTATTTGAAAGGCGTAGATCTCGCGTTAATTTACGTTTGACCACGAGGTCTACATTTTAAAATCGTGAACGCTTTTAGGTAAACGCCCTTTTAACGTTCGTTAACCGCATAATAAGATATAAAACAATAATTAAAACACTTTATTCCTAATTCTCATTGTAATCACTAAAGCGGAAGAGATAGTTACAGAATAAAAAAACATAATTTCAACATGTGAATTTTCAGTGAAAATATACCTTAAAGGTAAATTTAATGTGAATCGCTTATTAATATACTGCATGTCAATGACACATTCGGTCAATCCGTACGTTTGCGAGAGTAATTTTCGAGGGGCCGCTGAAAGTCATATTGCGCAAGCCGCATCTTGCAGAACTCTGTATCGTACTTTTGGTTTTAAACGTTTTCAGTCGAAGGTTAAACCGATATAATTGGAATGAATTACCATATAATTTCTTTATATCGTGAGCGTTACCAAATATCACTTAAATATTAAAAAAAACATAAACATTGGTTAAACGATTTATGCTGGTCGCTATCGAGAGAGCTATGTGGTAGTAGAACTTGGTATTTTGCAACGAGACAAAATTCGGCACGGTACATATAATTCACAGAGTTAACGTAGAGACGTAGAGACACCAATAAGTATCACTTAAAAGAGTCCCTCAAATGTATTGGTAGTAAAAGAAGTAGATGACACCGGCGTCTTGTTGCGATTTGATGAAAACAACAATTGGAAATGGGACGAGGCGAGGGATCGAAGGTGAGACATTTGGTAGTGACCTATTCAGGTGGTAGCTGAACGGATGACATGTAATAATAAAATCCCGATTTCACAAAAATATTTTAGAAATCCCTACCAAGACATCAGTGTCCTCTTTCACTTTGCGTTGAAATTGTGAGAAATAAAACACGATTCGAAACAATGTTGATAAAAACGTTCAACGTGAGAAATAGATTCATGTCTTATTTTCCAATTGATGATATGAATATGCCACTCTAGTGATGTAAGCATAAAGGCCATTTTTGTTGACATTACGAGCGGAACAGTATAGTGCACAAGATTGCTTTTGCTTTTGTCTCTTTTAAAAAGGATACAACAATATTTTGAATACTAATCTTTAAAATAAGATTAACAAAGGTATGACGTAATAATGTTACTAAGACCTGAAAATGGTACGTACTATCGACTTGTAGCACGCCAATGCAGTGGAACTTAATTGATTGTTTCCAAAGTCGACCGGGATAGCATTATAGTGAAGCTCCATTTGTATAAGTCACGTCGGTAAGCTTTTTTAATCAATTTAAGAAGCGGACACTGTTCTAACGATATTTTATATTATTTATTTAGACTGGCATTATCTATTTGTAAACTTTTACCTGTTGGTTATTAAATGCCGAGCGATCCGAAACGAAATCATAGTAACATCGCAAACTGGAAGATTACTATTTTAATCAATGTTACATTGAAACCGAAATACATACATACATGTATGTATTACGATAAAATTATTTAAATTACCTTTAATCAACAATAATAATCTATACAGCGAAATCCATACAAAACTTAAAAACATATAAAAATATATGTAACATTTATTCACATTGTATGGAAACAATAACAATCTCGGACAGCGGTAAAAGATAAAAAAATACTTAAACAACAGCACACTCGTAAAATCCCGTGCAAAAGCAAACTCGTCGAATCTACTCATATCCGCTAATTACCAAAATAATTAAAGTGCGGAACAAGTTTTACTCTCCTTTTCTTACTTTCCCTAGAATGGAGTCCGATTTAAATCGCGATACATTCCAAAGCATCGAATTCCATAGCCTAAAATGGAATCAAAAAAATATGAAAATGTCCAATAACTTGTCCTTATTGCCTGAGCCGAAGGCATGTTTTTCGTAGGTATGTTCGTATATGTAAAAGAAAAAACTGACTGACTGAGATATTAACAGCCTTGGCCTAGAGACTTGAAATGTTGCAAAGAGATATCTGTTATTACGTAGCATTATTTTTCCCATAAAGTCTAAAGTCGAAAAGGGATGAAAGTGTGTATGGAGAAATAATCTAAAGTACGAAGTTGACCTTAAATCTATGTGATAAATCATATTAAATAGGGTGCAGCTTCATTAAACTACATTGCACGGCCACCCCACGGGTGTCACCGCGGGGTCCATTAAAATAATAAAACTTAATATATCTAAATATGCTTTAGTAAAAACACATAGTGAAATGTGTTTCTACTAAAGTTTGAATAAATATAAAAACATATTTGGGGTCAAGGTACATTAATATTCAAGTAGCAGCGTACCATTTGTCCGCTATAACCGGAAGTCTAGTTGAATAAAAATTATCGAGGGTTATTAGAATTTTAAAAAAGTCGACTATCAACATTATATTTTTACGGCCTCGTGATACTTTCAAACTAGTTTCGATTCGAGCGTTCAGTGTGGGATAAGAAAAATGGCATTTTAGTCCACGGTTCAATGTTTTGATGGCGTCTAATGGTGGTCGAGAATCTTATATGTATATACAAATGTAATATAATTAGAAATATTTAAATAATAATTAATATATAAGTAAGCTTCAAATCGTGTTAGAATTACAAAAAAAAACGTCTAAAGTTTTAGCACGAACAGGATGACTCGATAATAATAATAATAACATCCTAGGACATATTCCCACACGGCCCTCTGATCCCGAACTAAGCAGAGCTTGTGCTATGGCAACCAGATAACTGATATACTACTTTTCTTTTTGTAAATACATACTTAAATAGATAATTATACCCAGACTCAGGACAAACAGACATGTTCATGCACACAAAATGTTTGTTCTGGGTAGGAATCGAACCCACGACCTGCGGCGTGTAAAGCAAGTATCTTACAAACCACGCCAACCGGCCCGTCCCCGATAATGAAATCACTTAATCACAGACTTGTGCCAAAAATAACAACTCAGATGTAGATTTTCGTACATTAGTAATATTAAGAAAGAAGCAAATAATGAACTGGTTCACATGGTAATTTATGTACTATGAAATATTAACTAACTTGTGTGAAAAAATGAAACACACTAGCGAAACACGAGAGCCTTGATACACTGAATATAGTCGACGGTACATTTTGTTTATAGTAGAATCAGCGCAAATATTATGTGACGGTCATTTTTATCATCATCCGCAACAATCCGAAGAGTTGCCAATCTATGTAGAAAAGAGCAAGACCAGAATTAAGGGATAGGAAATGAAGGGCATATCATAGGGGCTGCGGCTTAAACATCATTCTGCAGTTTTAATTTGTGAAAAACACAACACACGTATAAAATACTAACGATATTCGCTCGGATACATAGAAAAAAAAAATTACTTTAATATTCAAACAGAGGAGCTTTCTATTGTTGGAAGTTTTTCTTAATCAGTTTCAAAGTTCTTAAGATTATTCGGAACAAACAAACAAATATTTTCTCTTTACGTACATATGTATTTCAAATTCCGCCTTTGTATATTTGTGATTTAAAGTTGTATAGACTCGATTGACTGCCAGTCAATAATAAAGGTCGAGCTTCTAAAGACATTAAAGGTTAATAAAAAATACTTTCTTAAGTGGTTATAATGTAAAAGTAATCTAACCATACAATACTTCCTTTATTCTCCGCGAAATCGCAATGGGCTCTATAAAAAAATCGATTGTTCTTAACTTCAAGACAACGGTCGCAAAGTGCATCTATTGATGCTTTATAATTATAGGCGGTCTATAGAACAAGTAACATTTTGAATAGTCTGACAAAATCAAATTACAGTGGAAGTAATGCTGTATGAGAGAGATTACGCATCTTTATCATTTTGTATAAAAAGATCTGTCCACATACATATCTATAACAAACTATGCATATAAATCATTATTATTTATATTTTTATTAGTTGTAATTTTAATACACATAAATTATTATTTTTTACACGACGACGCCTAACTGGTTAACCGCTTTTGAAGTGTCATTGGATTCCTATTCTCTCTCGAGGTGTCATAGCTATAGCGAAGTGATGAATGGTTATGTTCACTCAATCAGTAGGGTTTTTTGATAACTTGTTAAATTCGCATTGCTATAATATTCAATTAATAACAACCATTATGAATCGTCAAAACATGAATGTCAAATGATTTAAAGGGATCACAAAAATCTATACACGGAACAGAAATTAGCTCGTGATGCGGACACGAACACACCACACCTCTAAACTATATAAGTCCGGTCTAGTCCGTCTTTTTTGTTGACAATTTAATGGAGAAATAGAAGCCTAAAATAATTGATTTCATCTACCCAAGGAGAAAAAACAATCCATTAATATAATAACTTTACGTAAGTGAATGTTCACTTCATTCGTCGACTTAATCCATACTATAGTTATATTAAGGTATGGTAAAATATGTTTCGCTTGAAAATTGCACAGATATAATTATATATCATAAAGGTTAAGTGCCTTTCATGCAATTTTAATTAAATTCTGAATCTGGATACACCAAAAATCACTTGTCCCTATAAACAAACCTGAGTTCAATTTCTCCATGTAATTACAAATAAATTTATTGAAGTCTCTTAAAAACAAACGGACCGATTCCGTTTTAATGAGACCGATCAAGGGTGATATCAAGTCAAACTGAACCAGATTCGCCAAATAATGAACCGTAAGCAACTTCAACAACGCAGTAGTACATATAAAAACAATTAATTTACGATCCACTTAATTAAGAGCTTACTTGCATTTCATTTTAATAAATATATTTCTTGAATAAATATCGATCAAGGTTAAAAGAGAAACTTGGGATTTGTGAAAAAAATGAGATTTTATCTGTTTTAAAATGAACATTTAATGGGTACAAAAATTATTAATAACCAAAATAATTAAATTACATAGCATATATGCTATAGATATGAGTTACTAAAGGACTCTGCAGAAGACCAAGCCTGTTAGCACGCTCACGTTTCTTTGTTATTTGTTGATCATCGCAAAAGAAATAAAGAGCACAGTCTATCAAGTGTAGTAGTATAAGGACTGCCGACAGAAGTGAATACTCGAAACAGCTGAGAAGGCTGGATAATAGTTCAAAAATAAATAAAACACATATAATACAAAAAGAAACCCTTGTTTATGTAATACAGTAACAATAAAATTCAAAATTTAATACAAGATAAATGAAAAAAAAAGCGTCAAAAGTGGTCCAGCTTCAAATAAGCGTGTTGCTGACGAATAATGAGCATGTTATTCACGCGAACCTATTTATATGTTATCCTCTATAAAATATCGTCTAAAGCGGCTAAAGAAGTTTTAACTTCAAAAAATCTCCACTAACACGATGGCAGCCTTAGTATTCTTCGCTATCAATTAACTTTTAGCGATAGGAAAGAAAATTATACCTGTAGTTAATTCTTAATACACAATAAATTATACTTGACACATCTAAAACGATATAATTGTGGTCATTTTCATTCACTCGTACGTGTGTTAAACACTACAATATTATTTAACTGCATTACAAAGTGAAAGGACAAACTTGTTAAAACCGCAAACATATTTAGCCTCGTACTCCACTACCATATACAAATTAACTATATTTCTAAAGAATAAATTTGCATATGAATTCGAAAATTGATTTTGGAATCTATTAACAGGTACATTTACTTTCTGTTTGTGTTATTTTAAAAGCGTCAATGCAATGCAGATTATCAGATGGTACACGATCTCTTCCTTAAGCACCTACCTCTATCACATTTATTTACTGGAAGCGAGAAACTAATATATTACACATAATTTTGCACACATAGAATTCCCTACGGTCGTATAGTACATGTAGTACGGCGATCCGCCTTTTATTTCTTTAAGGCAAGTTTTATGTAACAACGAAACATGATTCAACATCGAAGCTTGAACTTTTACCACGAGGCACCGCATCGCTAACGGGGGCGAGTGACACTTACCTCGGCAATACAAAGGTGACGAGGAATAAGGTCATTGGGAGGCCTGTTCCGAGGTACACGTAATTTACGCAACTGGTTACGTAGTGTTGCATAAATATAGCTTTTTGTACGTTTTTGAACTGACTGCTGTTTTTGCTACAATGACCGCAGGGAGTTAATACTTTATCAGTGTCGACTTCGTATCATGTTTTTATAATATATGAACTGATGATGACCTCGTCGTTTTCCTGGGTAACTAATTTTATAATACTTTAACACTGGTAGAGCCCGCAACAACATCTGATGCACAAATTGGCCGGCTAGACCGGTGAAATACCACGACCTCACAGGAAAAAGACGTGAAATAGAAATAAGCTGCGTTTCGTCTAATGAGTGAGGTTCCGGAGGCCTAATTTCAGTCCTCATCCCCTTGCCCCCTTTCCTCATAAGGATAGGACGGGAAGTGGAAGATGATTCGACGGAGAGGGGGTTAACGGGGAAAAGGAAATATCCTTTTTCCTGCCAATGCCTTCCTTTGTCCTGTAAAGGTAGGCAACGCAACGCATCTGCAATACGTTTGCTTGTTGCCGATGTCTATGGCCAGCGCTCACTTAGCATCAGGTGATCCGCTTGCTCGTTTGCCTTCATCTACATTTTCATATAAAAAACAATATAAAAAATATCCCTAAGTGTTAAAATAAATAAATCTTATAGCTCTGTTGGTTTCGTCGTTATTAAAACAATTAAATAGTAAGCATAATATATATCTTGTCGGCGTTAAAGTTATTATTCGTAACATGAAGGATTGCAACATTTGGATATCCCAAATGATACATTCATTCAACATCGTATGAGACTATTTTTTAAATATAAATAAATTAGAAAATGGTAAATAAATACCAGCATGATTATGAATCGCCAGTAGCCTACTGTACTGAGCCGACCTCAATAAAAAAATGGTAAAAGGGCAGAGAAAAGCAGGAGAATTATGCGTGCTCTCCTTAAGTATCAAGAAACAACAGATGAGTATCTCAAGATAATAATTGCTTACATAAGACACTTTCTCCACGCGACGGCTTTGTTTACATTGTATCAAAATAGAATGCATTTGGATTCTTCAATAACCAAAATAATTATCGAAAATAACATCTTATTTTTTTACAATTCACAATATGGTACGTCGTCATTGTTAAAACGAAAGGAGTTGTAAAAAGGTCGGATATGACATACAACCTTTTCACCTTTGACTTTTTTATTTTGTGCTTTGTTTGGGTATTTTTTTAAAGAATCCCTTTGTAAGATAAAGTTTAATTGGTTAGAAAGTCGTGTTAACATACACAATATAAAGGGCTGTGAACAACACAAGCGATAATAAAATTTACAGATACGCTAAATACAAAAGCAACAAGTTACTTAACGCGGCTTTCGACCACTGATATTTAATTTGTAATCTAAATATGATGTCAGCTTCTTCTTACGATGACGAACTAATTTTCGAAAATGTGTAGTCATGTAGTGGGTGCGCGAAATCAAATTGTGAATGTATGTTTGAGTACTAAAATTTGGATGTTTTTATTTCAACGTTATACAATTTTGTTCAACATTCATTAAATTGTTGTGAATTAATCATTATCCAATGTCTGGTTATTTAATGTGAAAGTTACTACATTATTCGGAATTTAATTGGCTCTCAGTGGCTATTCTATTCCGTGAACGATGGATAAGTGTAATCTATAACAAAAAGTCGATGTCAATGGTCTTGTAGGTGAAATTAATAATTAACAAAGATTTAAAACCGGCGAAGTGCGAATCGGACTCACGCACTAAAGGTTCCGTACCGTTATCTATAAAAAACACGTTTGGTGTATGGGAGCCCCTTTAAATATTTATTGTATTCAGTTTATTAGTATTTATTGTTATAGTGGCAACAAAAATATGCCTTCTGTGAAAATTTCAACTGCCTAACTATCACGATTCATGAGATACCGCCTGGTGACCGATGGACAGACAGGCAGACAGACAGCGGAGTTTTTTTTATAGTACTAGGTGGCAAACGAGTGTCTATAAAAGCTAAAAGTCATCTCAAGAGGGCCATTAACCTCTAAATAAAAAACTCATTGCAATACAATGAGGTTCCATTTATGTAAATTACATATAACCTAAAAAAACTAGTAAATTTTATTTTGCACGGAGTTTATGCAAAACTCTCAAAAGACAAAACTCATTACATCATAAACAATTATTTTGTTGTATACGGATATTAATTGTTTTGTAAAGAGCAAGCTATCTATTAAGCTTCATTTCTTATACTAGATCTTCATTAAATAATATTTGTGATAGCATTTTTTTTAATATAATCTAAAATTGGTTTCGATCCGAACTGATGATAAGCAGAGATGCAGTTTTTGTTTATAAGCGTAAATAAAATAAAATGGTCACCAATTAACTACACCCTCCATGCTTGTTTTAATAAACTATCTTCACACAACTTTCTTCTGTTTTTAAACGGTTAATTGTACAACGTTATAATGTGCGTATGCAAATTTGACCTCTATTCTATGCGACTAGTTCTGCATTTGTGGGTCACAAGAAATTACTAATGCTTTATTTTTTACGAAGGAATGAATAATTATTTATCATCGGATTATACACATAAATCATCAAAATTTTCAATAGTTCGGTCAAAGCTAAAAAACCGTTTTAATGTACGTCCGCTACGTAGAGAGATACAGAACATACTGAGAAAATAAACTATTGAACGGTTCATTTAGATATGAATATAATCAACTAAAATGGTCAATGACGTTGTAACATACTTCAGCTAGATATTATTTAAAATGTTATTAAATTAAGAAAAACTACGTTGGCGTATACGCTACATGAGAAGCCGGGACGGTGAAGTTGTAGTAGCAGTCCATTTTAGAAAAATAAAAGCTATATAATAAGTATTAACAAAGATCGAAACAAGTTTGTTGTCAAGTAGTATAGTTGTTATTTATTTCCGATATTATAATTTTAGGACAATATTAAATTTTTAACAATTTCCTGCAATCATACTATTACCCGTAGCCCACTTTCATTTCATAGACGTAGTAGAGACAGATAACAACGTCAACGGAGCTTACGCAACGCGTGACTGTTAAATTTACATTAACTGCACGATGTGTTATGAGGACGCGTAAACAAATTGTCCGTTTATAAAAGCAAGTAACCAGCATTTAAAACTTAACAGGTAAAACTTGTTGGTAAGAAAACTATCTAAGGGAAAGTGAAACTTGAATGTTTGTTTTCCATTTATTTTGACGTTACGTGATAAATGATCAATTTCGCGGCTGGACGTTTTATCAACTTGTATTTTAATGGGGGATATGTTTCTACAGATTCAGCGTGATTTATACAGTATAGCGTTTTGTTTTTTCAAACAAATAACCTTGAACGTAGTGATAAATAGTATTGATGAAAACATAGTATTTCGTAGTTTGAATTCTTTATAACATAATTATTTTTGTTGTAGTACGTAATATAGTGACATCAAAATAACAAATCCTTAATCGAATAACATAAATGATATTTTTTGCTTACTGTTTCCGTGCCTGCACATTAAATATTGTAGTAACATCTGTTTAGTTCTATACCAAAATTAAGAATTCATATTTAAAAAAAAGTCTTATATTTTATTTCTATTTTAAATATCCTGTCTATAAAACAAAAATAATATACAGTAACATCCGCTACAATTATAAAACAGAACCGGTCTCTATTAGAAACTGTTAAAGTGACACTTACCTGGCATCCTCGCGGCCATCTTGCATCTCAGTCATCTGTCAAACGTTTAGCTTACCTGAGTCAATCCGAGCCGGTAGCTGGTGACGTCCAGGTCCAAAGCTAACAACATGTCGTCCACAATCTGCCGGTCGGACAGCGTAGCGGTCTGCTGCGTGTTCTCTGGAGTTTCACTCTCCGAAGTGGCCAGGAGACGGTATCTATGGAGTAATTTTGAAGAGAAAACTTCTTTAGCCGCGTTAGACTATATTTGATATAGGAACATCTTAAAGGTCCGCAAGATCGACAAGCACACATGCAACATGTCACCGACAGCGTTAGCAACATGTTTATTTAATTTCCAATTTTCAATTTTATTGTTAACAAGCAAGTGTTTATTTTTGTTGATTCTTTATTTATTTATTTTTGTACTAACGCCTTCCCACATGTTTTGAGTTTTATTTAGATAATTTATAAGCTTCATTGTAACCTGTTTTAAATGATAATCAAATAACTTAAAAGGAGAATAAAACGTAGCTTATTAAACTTACCGCCTAGCGAATTCTGATAGCGGCATGTGTTCGGGGAATCCTTGTTTGTAGAGTCTGGCCGCGTCGAGCAGTTGGAACCCACGGAACTACACAATAAGTTCTATCTGAGCTTGTTCAGAATCATTCGATCGATACGATCATGTCAATGCATCAGTGATTTAATGGATAGTAGAGTAGTAGAATCAACAGCAGTTATTATATAAACTGACCTATTGTAGTAAGTAAAGTTGGGGATTTATACTACTGCGCTTTGTTTCATAACTGAGAAACTGCAGACTCCATATCCCACTCCTATTTCCCTTCTCTACATCCCTACTTATCCAGACATGAATTTTTGATTTTTGATACGTTGCCAGCCTTTGGCAATTTATCACTAATTCATCTGCATAACGTCGCGCCGAAAAGTTAGTTAGTCATCTTCCTGCGTATGATAATTATAAAATAAATATGTGCTCACTCCCGTAACCCAGAGGGGTAGGCAGGGTATCCACTAGGCGCGATCCTGGCACACCTCTGTCGCTTCTTCTACATTCATACATCTACGCATACATGCTCGTCGGTTATGGGTGCTCCTTATATCGCCCTTTGTTAGTAAGCCACTCATCTGATCCATGTAAGTTGTCCAAGGGCAACACCGCCACACACTTTTGCAATATAAATTTGTTTCCTTGTTCTTTAAAAATGATTACAATTTTATCAATAATAATAATTTGTGACGTCGTACTTGTGACCGCAGCAACGGCACATTAACATCGTCGGCGGTGTCTGTCGGCTGGTTGGTGAGCAGACAGCAGACGAACTGCACGCCGCCCGCGCCGCAGCGCCGCAGCGTGTCGACCACGCCGTCCGCCACAAACTTAGCCTGGAGGGCCGTCGAGCGGCGTTTCATACCCGCTGTACCTATACATAAGTATGGAGCATCATTAAATGTAACCAAACGACATCGTTGTAATATTGGTAAGAAGTAAATATTATACTCGTCATAAATATTTCATATCGTAGAGCGCCATCTATTGATGTGATTGATTATCATGACGTGTGGTGAAATAATTGTCATGGCGACACTCCTCTCGTCTTATGTTTGTACGCACAGTATGATGTGGTGTAATTGTACTAATAATCACCGATACAATAAAGTTAACATATAGAAGAAATATAATATAATATTTTTAGTAAGAGTCCATCATTCTAACAGACATAAACAAGTATAGCAACCAAGTAGATTAGGTTTAGTGTAGTAGTTATTTTATTCTCCTGAATTTCGGCAGATATGTGAGGTGCCGAGTCGCATTCCCTTCGACTTCTCATCCCTTCTTACTGTCCACCCTTTGCGTATTATGTACTAGCTGCTGCCCGCGACTTCGTCCGCGTAAAATCAAATAAAACATATTAATCACTTCGCAGAATACAACTTTATAATCGTACTTTTTACATTAGTTGTTATTGCCGTACAAAATTGAACATCTGTATCAAAATTATTTTTTGATACAACAAACAATTTAATTTTGTTTACCTGTATAAAGCTACATTTCACCCGGTGTTGTTGCTATTTAATTTTAAAGTAAAAAATAAAGTAATAACGCACGTGTTCAAGGCAATTAACAATAACAAAAAAGAGGGCTGTTTACGACCTCGTAAGCTGCGACAACAAAAAAATAAGTATTTAGAATTTCCAACTGATATTTTTACTGTTATTATATTTCTTACAGCTGTGCCCCCGGTTTCACCCGCCCTGCAATTTTACTTACACAAAATGATTATACTTATTACCTACTTAAATACCACCCTAACCTCATCATCGACATGACCGTAGCAAAGCTCAACAATTACATATGATTGTTTAAACTGTGACTACAGCCCATACTATATAGGTTCTGGCTACAGTTTTTACGGCGGACTGCCTGCCTAACGCCAACCTTCCTCGGGAATAATAAGCTTACTAACCTAACCTAAGAAAACCTATTAAAAACTAATGCACACATCATTCCTAATCGTCTACGTACGTGTAAATAAAACTATAATTACCAGGGAGCGTCGTGCGTCTTTTTTTTTATAACAGAAGGGGGCAAACGAGCTGCGGGAACACCCAGGTGATCAACGACGCCTATGGACACCCGCAACACCAGAGGCACTGCAGATGCGTTGCCGGCCTTTTAGGAAAAGATAGGCTCGCTTCTTGAAGGACCCCAAGTCGTACTGGTTTGGAAATACCGAGACCGAGCGTCTCCGAAAGAAGTGCGTGTGCTATGAATATCTCAATGCACAGTGTATCTATAATAGCTGAAGCTTGCAAAACCTCCGACACCGACCTGTTTTGAACTTTATGTAATCTTTCAATCACCATCATTTTAAAGATAATAATATATAATAAAAAATCATTGTTTTGGGTTTTATTGCATATATAAAGACCCCCAATGACAGTTTTTCTCAAATATCTTCCATGTACAGACAGCGATCAGTTACATTTTATTATATGTATAGATTATTATTAGGGAACTTATTCTTAACTTACCGGAAGTGAGCGTGCGTCGTATAGAAGAGGCGCGACGCAATGTGGACGCGTCGCCGACCGCCGTCGACCACGCCCCCACGCCACACGCGCCGCGCGACCACGACGACAACCGACCGATGTCCTCGCTAAATACAATATATAAGGAATATTCGCCATATCAATACTAATATGTTAAAGCTGAAGGTTTTTTTGGACGCGCCAATTTCAAAAACTACTAGACGACCTTTAGATTTGATAAAAAAATGTTTGCATTTCACAGCTTAATTATCGAGGAAAGTTATGAGCTATCTAACGTAAACTTAATTATCGAGGAAAGTTATGAGCTATCTAACGTCACGCTATGACACTTAGGAGCCAAGTACCCTTGATTTGAGTGATTTCGTTATAATTAAGCGGCGCAGCTGCCACCCGGTTTCTGTGGGGCACAGCTAGTTATTTTATATATTGAAATGTGATGTGAAAACTTCGGGAGCATTTAGAAAACTTTGACTTGGGCCGCTACTACAAATGGGCCTTAGATTGTCGATTTCTCGCAGCGAGCCCTGTCAATCGTAACAGACAGATGAGATCGGTTATGCATAAACATACCATATTTTGTGTCACTCGGTGTATAACTCCTCACACCACACTGTTTAATAGGTTATAGTATTACTTGGATACTAATAGTAATATGCCAATAGTCTTTGAATCCAGGACATATATCTAAAACATTAACCGCCACCTAATGTAAGTGAATATTATAAATACTACATACTTTTGACTTTCCTGCAGAAGCGCATGCGCTTTCTTTGAGAGCGGGTTCTCTCGACTTGCCTTCACCCAACCGGTCACGTCGTACAACACAGGATTAGTGCCCTATAAATGAAACATTACTATTTGTTGGTTTTATGTATTTATATTTCTACAATTATAATTAAGCATTACAAAAAAAATCAATCAACTGGATTTGGATTAGCTCAAAGAGGTGAATCAAGGTAAAAGAAATCTCTTCTTTTCTCACACGTTTATCGAAAAAACTAGAGTAAGAAAATTTAGGTCCTTCTTTCTATGTTTACTTATAATATGTGTTAGTAGGTAAGAATAGGTACAAACGAATAATCGGTTCACCTGATAGAAAGTGCCACCCATAAGCATGTGCAACAAGCTAATGAGCCTGTCCCAGACCCAGACCTTACCAGACTTTAGTGGCCAGAAGTGAACACAAAAAGTATAAAGGACATATAATAAGGCTTTTCCCTTTTATCGCCTCCCCAGTCAAATCCTTTTCTCCTTTCCACCCTTTCTTTATAATGAATAGACAGGAAGGGGAATAGGAGTAGAGTTAAGCCTTCTCACTCATCAGGCGAAACGTAGAATACTTCTACCTGTCTTTGAGATCTTGGTATTTCACCGATCGAGCCGGCCTATTCGTGCAACAGATGTTGTTGTGGCGGACTCTACCACTGTAAAACCCTAGATGTCGTCGTGTCGCCTAAGGTGACGGAGTGGTAGAGGTATTAATTTAGTTAGTAGTTACCTGCAAATGCTGTAGAAGGAACTGTCTGGCGTGAGGCGCCTTCTTGATAAGGTAGTGCGTGTGGTGCGGCGGGCCGTAGTGCGTCAGCGCGCGCTCCAAGAACGAGTCGTCCGAGGAGCCCGGGTACATCGATTCCTCGTCTAAAAGCCTGCATAAGCAATGTAAAAAATTAAACAACAACAACGATTACGATTTAATAGAATCAATAACGAAGCTGCAATATAGAAGACAGATCTTGAAATTTAACACGGACTTTGAAGTATGTATAGCTTAATTTTTAATTTAGATGGTATCTCTGCTTAAGAGTCTCACAGATCTGTAAGTTTTAACTTGGGTCATTACTGTGTTTTCTTTATATATATAATGAATTCAATTCTAATTATATTAGAAAGATTTACCATAACAATCCCCGACGATCGCAATCTCTCAGATCGGCTTGGGAACTGCGGACAATCGAGTTCTGCGGTGATTTGTCCAGTAATTCAACCATAGGCCCGGGATTAACCGTTTCCGAGATCCAATCTGAAATAAAAACAAATATTGATAACACAGTAGATGTCAACTTATCAATTTCTTTTCCTTAAATATAAAGCTTCAACTGGTTTTAAATATAAGTAAATTCGGCCTCACTTCATGCTTTCATTTTATGCAACCATGGGCATTTTTTAAATATTTAAACAAACCACAATCTAACCGCATGTCAAATGGTGATCGAAGGATAGTCTGCCCGTTTTATTATTAGCCTATTCACTTATATCTTAAAGGGGCCTAAGTTGGACGGAAACGTAAACCTTACGTTTTTCTATAATTTGTTCCATTCGCATAGTACAACACAGTCATTATGTCATATTTAAGTGGACAAGTATACCTTCTTCAGTTCCATCGTCGAGGGCGATGCCCTCTTGAGCGTATCTCTCCCTCGGCGCGACAAGCGAGGCGTCGTGAAACACCGCTTGCAAACGTTCCTGTACATAAAAAAACCACCCATGAAATTATTCCATACCATTAAAAATGTTAGTATTTTATAAAGTTAATTCTTTAGAAATATCTATTAAGAAAGGATGGGAAGGGGAAAAGAAGGAGGGGATTGATAGGATAAAGAAACATCTTTTCACTGTCTACCCCTTCTTGCAGATGAACCATCGTTAACACATATTTCCATAAAAAAATACACTGAGTTAATGTAAATGACTTTTATTACATGGAATTATTAACTAAGGTAACATTGTTTAATAAGTGTGTGAAAAAAACAACGAGTCTTGGAACTTGAACTTTACACATTTGTCTGTATTATTAAATAATCCAATCTTTGGGGCGATTAGTGTGATGATCATCAACAAAAATAATCGTACTTTTACCTGTAAATAGTTAGATAATAGTTTGGACAGTGGGGCGCCGTTCTGCTGGCCTGCGCACATCGGGTTGTCGGCGCCCGGCGTGTCCAGCAGCAAGATGGACGCAGAAGTCCGAGCAGAGGTCGACAGGCTCCTATAAAGATACATTTACACGATAAGAACCGCAATGTGAATCAGTTTTTTTCTGTATATAATACAGTATAAATGCCTGCAGACTGAATTGTCTTAAAACTAAATTTTAATTGCTTCAAACTAAACATCACAAATACAAAGTGCACTCTCTGCGTTTATCAAAAACTATGGTTAGAGAAAACTGGTACAACATTACGATAGTAACAAATATTGGTGTAGTGCAGGCTGCCCGTGATCCCACCTAAGATCTAATTACAAACCTATTGACGAGTGCCGCGACAATGTTGAATGTTTCATTGTATAAGCCAGTCACAAAAGCATCCAATGCTTCAGAGCCCGGTACTTCTCTTTCGCCCGAAGGAGACGGCGTTCTGAAAACAAAGAATATTGAAAATATTTAATCAATATGTTACTTTTTTACTCCGCGCAAATACAAAATCAATTCCAGTGTATTGTTTACATTTCATAAATTAGTACTAGCTTTCCTTCAAATAAATAAGCAACCACGAAACATCTAAATACTAAAAAGGACCGTTTACTATCTCATAATTTATTAAATGTTTCTTTAATTTCTAGGTCCAGCAGTACTTCTTCTTAAGCCAACAATTGGCCAATTCTGGACTAAGGCATCCCTCAATGACCGGCACAAACCTGGATCTACTGCCGCCCTCATCTTATCGTTCTCATACAACAGTATTTTATAGTATCTTAATGTTAGTTTCTCTATGTTTCGTTAAATTACAATAAATAAAACAGATATGTAACGACCTCAAAAAAGACAGGTCGAAAGTAGACGTATTTTGCGTTTCGTCTGACAAACGAGGTGCTGGGGCCTAATGCTACTCATCTTCCGCTTCCCATTCATTTTTAATACAGAACGGAACGAGGTTTTGACGGGGATAAATAGGAAAAGAAAACATTGTTTTGTCTGTTTATCCCCTCCGCTGTACATTAAACTTAGCCACCGCATCTGCAATTGATTAACTAGGTAAAGTAAAAAAATATAAATCAGCTGATAAAGTTAGATCGGTATATATTACCTTAGCGCGGTAGCAGTTTGCGGTGAAGCGGGCGCAGGGGGCGCGAATACTGCGCGTGACAGCTCGTCCACGCCCACGCCCAGCAGCCGCGCCGCCCGGCTGGCACACCCGCTGCTTCCGAACTGGTACTTCAAGCCGGATCCTGCATTCGCTGGAATCAGAAAGCCAATATTTTTTATAAATTAACACTTGACCACAATATTGCCTAATTAATATAATCAGGTTTTTTTAATTAACAATGATTTGCTCATCGGTTCACTTTCGTCTTGAAGACGTTATATTTAGGCAGAAATACTATTTTTTATTTATTTGTATAATGTGGTTCATCAACAAATCAATTACATGAATTATTTTCACAGCATAAATACATTACATAAAACTTATGTACTAAGTAACATGTAATTTTAGTTACAGATAAAAGTAGCGTATCACATCAAGTATATGTAGATGCATAAACAAATATACGTCTGTGTTAAAAGCAGTCCCCGTGTGAAGTAAAGGAAAACACGACACGAAAATGAAAGAAAATAATATAGAGACATTCATATTATTGTTAGTTTTCAAAGGTTTATTTAGAAATTCGATACAAAGACAGTTCTCTACTGAAAGTTAATGTGTAATGTAAAACATACCTTTCGTAACACCGGACCATCCTAAATGGCATATAGCTGCGAGTATTTTCCACACAACAGTCTGCTCGGGCTCCGTAACAGAGAGAGCGTGTAGAGCTTCCTTCAGCGCGGAGAATTCAGCGGGGGCCTCAGCTTTGTCGCTGCTGGTGAGGAATGGATTCGGAGCGTTCACCGGCGCCTGGTCGAAGAGCAGCTCGCGGCGGAGCCGACCGTCGCTGCCATGGAATAATCTGGAACAGTATAGTAGGTAGTTCAAATATGTGGCCCTATTGAAACAAAAGTTTAAATTACTTTATTGCATAATAGTATCAATTGGGACAAATAGTTCCAATATAAAAACTTCTATTAGCGCGTTAGGATATTTTTGTATGCAAAAAAAATGCTGAGTTCGCATCGCCGACACTAATGTTAAAGATACTTTATATGGTAGAGATGGCACATAGTGGAACTGTGTAAGTTCAATTATGTGGGTAATTCTCAATGAATGTCATTTTATGGGATAAGAAGGTAAACGTAAATATTTGAAGGTATTTACAAAGTACTTACGTATGTAAGGCTCTCAGAGGCGACTGTCCGGGCCTAAAATCGGGAAGCAAAGTCTGGACTGAGGCAGACACAAGCGCGCCGCCGCCGTCAAAATCCAACGACGTAAGTGATACAAAGCGAGACGCGTACGAATTTGAACTCGTTCTATAAAAAAAAACATATTAAATATAAACACAAATTAAATAAAACCAAAGCAATTCCTAAGATTTACCTTAAATTAAGCGTGGAAGAACCAATAGCCTAACCAATGCCGGCGGAGAAACCGTCATCTCACATATAAGAACACAGGCACACAAAACATGTTAGTGTATGTTATATGTTCTTAATTATTATCAATTAATATCACCTGTCTCATATAAATATTATGATTAAAATACTGCAATCATGAAGTTTACATATGCACATGACTTAACAAAATATGACACTGAAAACATGGCGGCACTAGTGATGCCCTATTCAATGAGTGATGTGCTTTTTCGGCTATAACAGGTATATGATACTGGTATTACACACATAATAAACTTACCGACTAGATCCAAATGCATGAAGAACATCGAAAGCCGCATTCAAACGGTCTGGCGTAAGCTTCGAGCCTTGTGCGGGGTACGCGCTCGCGAGATACCACACACAGTGGCGCATCGCCGACGTCTTGCCTGAACCGGACCTGAAAGCAAAAGATTAAAAGATTTCAATACAACGCCTCCGGATTTGTAATATTTATTACTCTACACAATTTGACCAAAATAAATAAAGTACTAGGAGACTATTCAAATATGACAATGATTGTAATAGTTTAAAAAGTAAATACAATATTATGTCGCCCTAAACGCTTACGAAGAACGAAGGGCTTCGGTTTGTTTGTTAGTCAGAATGAGTTTAGCATGTCAGAGGCTGCATCAGAAAGATCTTTTTTATATTTTCAAATATCAGTAGATTACTGAAATTAGTTAGGAATATTTCTTAAACAATTCCAACCATTATGGTTACGATAATAGTCCAATGACGGATTCCAACCCACGAACTCATGTTCAGTAATCCCTACCCTTACCATTAGGCTATTGGCGCTTTAAAAAAATATTTATCAATTTCGCAATTTATCATACACCTAGCATATGGCTGACATTAGATGTGACACACACAATATCCTAGTTTTCTAGTTTAACAATGCTTATTTTATTGTTCACTTTATAACGTACAGGTTTTCGTTCGAGGCTGGTTGACGCACGAGGCGCGAGCTATGTGTTGCATGTCGACACATTCCCTTCGCATTTAATAATTTACGTAACTAAAAGTACGGTTGCGTTATAAATTAGTAAACTATAACACTTAATGGGATGGATGCGTTGTACGACTAAGTTTCGTCAAACTAAAATATAGTCCGCATATAAAATATTGAATAATTGAATATTTCAGTGGGTTAGTTATGGGTAGCCATGATCAGATAATGGTTCGCCGCCTACTAATACCCATATAAAAACCTGTATTATGTATTTATTTTCGCTGAATCCTCTTAAATTAACTTTAATTACTTTCTTAAATAATGTCATCTGTCGGAACTGGTTTTGCATAATGAGCGTTAAATAACAATAGACAATGGAGCTGGTTCTGGAAACCTTGAACTTATGCAGCAGAGACGCAATAAACAAGAAATATCCTAATGAATATTCCGAATCAACTTGTGGTACAAAATAAAAGGTAATAACTATGGAATAACAATTTATATTTTTTGGCATATATTATAAAACCACGCAATATATTTTTTCGAATATGTTCTTGTTTGGTTGACGAATTTCAATCGGATGAGAACCTAAATACAAGTGATTTACGGTTGGCGGCCATCATTAAATGTCAAACGTGGCGTTTTCTTGGTATCTCTATAACTATATACGACGTTTGTTTAATATCACCTTAAAAGATTGATATAAATAACTGTCTTTTTGAGTGGGGTCTATACTAAAAAAAAATGTTTTTATTTACATTAATTTGTCTCGTACAAGGAACCTCGACTGAATCGCGTGGAACATTGAAGTAATATTTATTCGTTTAAAAATGTTTCGTTAAAACCTTCATGGTAAAGGAATTTATATTCGTTTTCGTTATCTTTCGACTGAATGTAAAAAGTAAACGAGCCAGAACGCTCCGTAGATAATAGCTGCAAGGTACGCCTTTATCAATTCAGGTGACGTTAAGGAAAAAGTAAAGGTCGTCGAAACAAACAAATGCGAAATAAACGTAAGCGAAAGGGTACCTTTTGTTATTCTCTAATTATTTTATACTAAATTTGGCCAAACATCTAAAATTTCATTTCTATACGCCGATAGTCGTCGACTAACTAACGGCTGTCTTTGGCTGTTTATAGAAACTAACTTACCTTCCTAAAAAGACGATAGCACGGTCCCTTCTCGAGGCCAGCATACACCGGTGAGCAGATTGGGCCGCGGCGAATACATGGGGAGGCATGTCATCTGCGCGGCAGCCGCGAAACATCGCTGCCACCTAGGCCAGAAAGCAATCACGAACAAGTTCCTAAGCTTACGTAACATTATCTGTCTTCATTTGACATGGGTAATGTGTTGCTACAAACATGATCCACAGCACGTAAACAGCCACGTGGGATGTCTTATCCGAGCGCATCTATTTAACTATAATCTTTTACCTTACCTACCTACTTTTAAGGGACGGACCCTTCCATGAATTTGTAGACTTTTGTATAATTTCTAATCTTTTATTTTCTTTCTCCTAGTCTTATAGAACGTTCGACACTTGCCAAAAACGTTTTAAGCATTATGCTCCGAGTTTTTTATTTTTTTCCATATCGAGATGGAAATTGTGTAAACAAAGAATTGTCTTACGATTTTCGGTAGAATTGGTAAATTCCAAAATGTTTTCGCAAATCAATTGTCTCCTACATTATCTTATAAGGTTAGGTATCCATATTATACAATTATACTTCACTTCATCTCACGATTTGCATAAAATTATAATATTTCCCACAAAATTATATAAAAACTGTAATTCCTGCCATATGGTAAGTGACATTTGTTTGTATGACAACATTTATAATTCGATATGAAACAAACTTTAGAGACAATCACAAGTACAGAGTACAAGCGAAAATAATATATTTACCCTTTTCTCTCTATTATATACATTGTTTTACATCATCAGTCAATCGTCCAATGTTAAACGCAAACCTCCTCAAGGATTACACAAATTACATTATCTTATCCTTACCTACCTACTACCTTATCCTATGGGTGGACTCCCGTAACCTTGACCAAATCGGGATAGGACGGTCAGATCGGATTGGCGCAAACATTCGGTTATACAATCTAAATATAATAAAATTATAGAATTCAAAGAAATCGGAAAATGTATTTATTGTATTATGTGTTAATGTACCTTTTCGGTGTAAATCGGCGCGGTCCGTCTCGGCGGTCCGAGTACCAGGAGCGCATGACCGGCGCGGGCGTGCGGCAACCCGGCGGCGTATCTCGAGCGTAGCACGTGCAGCGCCCCGCATTCATTCAGACAGCGTAGCGACGCTATGTCTTCGCAGCGTTCCAACTGGGGTGGATTCGCCTGGAACATTAAATGAAAATAAAATAATAATGTACTTCATGTTTATTTAAAGTGCGAGCTGCTTGTTACTTTTTGCAAGCAGTTCCCCTGATATTAAGTGAGCGCTACCCGTAGGTACCGTGCTACTGGCCTGAGCAGGGAATAAATAATATAAGGATATTTCCATTTCGTTTCCATCCTCTCCAAGTCCCTCTTCAAAAAAGGATTAGGCCTCTGGCACCTCACTCATACGACGACGAACGAAGGCGACGAAACCGCAGAACAATTTACTGAACTAAACAATGTAATGAAAAATATACAATTATTAGATAGATCAATCGTATCTAGCTATCTAAACTGACTTATCCTGGTCCTATTCCCCTTCCAATGTATTTCCATAAAGGAAAGAATAGGAAGGGCGGAGGTAAATAGCCTTTTCATGTTTATCCCTTTCTTTGCGCACTAATGTTAGGCGGCGCATCTACAACTCATTGGCTAGCGGTCACTTAAAATCAGGTGAACGTGAACCACTTTTTGCTAGTTTGCCTTACCTCCTTCTTGTATAAAAAAGTACATAACTAAACTACTATTGAATACATTAATTGCATCTAACCTATATTATACTAAAACGCTATTTATTTAAAGTAATGACAAACTGAACTGATTTTCTTCATGAACATCATTTAACTTAAAATCCGGATCCAGTTTGCCGTGATTAAATCATATAACGTACGGTTAAAAATAAACAAATCGATTGCTTCAACGCTTCTGATATTTAAAATATATCTTCGTTCGGCTAATGTAATAGGGAATAAAATGAAGCAACATGGCCGAGGAAATATCATTTGTAAGTAAATTTAACTCAGGAACCGGTCGAGTTGGACGAAATTACAAGAAATGATTACGTAAAGAGTAGCTATCGATCTCAGATTTTCGTAATCATAAGATGTATGGATACATATTGCATCATCAGGTCATAGTTTAAAATCATAAATATCATGATTACATTTACTGACGCCTACAAAATCTGGCCATCTGACTGTTTCGTCACATCTCAAACTTTTAAAAAGCTGCACCAATTCCATACACAATTACGTCAACTTAACTCCCACAAAATAACGTTTAGAAAAATGTGTTGATAGCTAAGTAATCACCGCCGCCAATGAACACCCACAACAGCAAAAGATCTGCAGATTAGTTGGACCGGATGTTGTGTTAGTTTGCAAATACAATATCGACAATTAGCTTAAAATAAGTTTTATTACGCTAGAAAACGCGTAGTAGTTAACCCGGTATGTTTATCCCATCCCTAAACACGGACTTTATGACTTTGAAAACCCTCACACTTTCCGACAGGATTGCTTCACACAGTTTCCTCTTATAATTCTTACTTATAAAAATTTCAAGCGTTCTGTATCAAAAATGTACACGATGTTTTGGCTCCGCGTAGTTTATAGGTATATAACCAACCAACCTTCTCGAGATCATCTTCATCAACCATGAGGGTCTCTCCAGTGTGCAGCACTCGGACCTTGGCCCGACCCGCGTCGCCGTCGCCCTCCCGCACTACAGCGGTGAAGCCACCGCGATGCGCCAACCACATGTGACCTGCGGCCAACCATTCCTTCTCGCATGCCAACTGCTCCTCGGACTTCGCCTGAAGAGATAGAGCAAGATTAGAAATGCGTTTCAATTCAATACTTACTTAATTATTTTACAAGATACACATCAGTGATACAAATGTAGTTTTAAAATAGAGCTACATTCTTAAACGAAACACCAAATATCAGAACATTACTTTTAATTTGAAGGACTCCCAGAACGGAAAATAAAGATGTTGTCGTGAGCATGTTAAGCGATTTAAAATTACCCGAGGAAACAATATAATGACACTTACACATATATACTTCTTACTTTCATATACTACTACTGATGTTACTTTATGTAGGGACAAGTAGGGACTTGATGTTAGAGAAATCTATATTTGTGGCGTATCGTACAATTTTCAAATACCGGTACACTAAGACACATTATCTTAAAAATAGACAAAATTGATTCTCGTTCTAAATAATCACAAGCTACGCTAATGAAGTGCCAATCAAAACATCATGGACTGAGGGCAACGTGAACTTGCAAAGAAACTGTGTCATATTGATAATAGGATTGTCTTTCACATAGTACAATATTATATGTGTATCAGGAGTGTTGAATCAAAATTCCTTATGTCCAACGATGAACGTTTCGATGCATAAATTATTATGTTTATTTATGTTTGTAAACTTTACTAAGTTGCAGAAGTACTTAAGTACTTACTAGGTTTAATCGATAATTTATTTCACTTAAAATCAGTTTTACAGACACATAAAGTAGACCATGACATAAACAACGCAAAACGATCCAAACCGAAATTCCTTCGGGTGCCCGTGAAAGAAACGTCCAGCCGGGGTCAGAGCTTCTCCTCCACATTTGGTAACTTAAGCTTAATGGCGGCCCGAGCCGAGGTTCTCTCGTTTACTTCCTATTAAACAAGTTACGCTTAGCGCCTTCAGTGCTCCGCCTCAAGCCCGGGGTATTACAAACAGTAACATATCAGTCCCAGAAATAATATTTTATAAGACCTACCTATGTGTAAAAATAAATGAATAAGAATAACGAAATGGTTAGTGAAAAATATTCAGAAGCGTTTAACTGTAAAAAACCGATTGCAATTTGTTTTTAAGCACATCCCCGAAATGTGTGGTGAAATAACCGGGAAAACGAACTTCATTGAAACTAAGCAAATGATGCTTGGCGATGCAACTTTCTATACGTTCGTGCATGCACTTAGCGGTAATGAGACACATTAGCGGCCACCGGTGATTCATTTGCATAGCTTTCGACATAACAATGACTCCAACTTGACCTATATGTAATAACAGTTTTCCAGTTTATACTTTCAAACGAATGCTAATACTGCGGATCATTTCTCTAAATATTGTAAGATATATATCACTAGTTGGTACTCATAACTACAACAATATCATTTTATAAAGGCGTAAAAAGGCAATGAAACCAACGTGACTAACACGTCTCCTTAATTCAATTACACACTCCTAAAATGCCCCTTTATTAAGGGACAGATTTAGAAGTCGGTCGTAATACATGCCCTTCTATATGGATCTGAGTTAGGCCACCAAAGGTTCTGATGAAAGGAGGTGACATGTGAGATGCGAATATTAAGATGCGTGGTGTGACAATGATGGATAAAATTAAGAACGAGTATATTAGAGGAAGCCTGAAAGTTGCACCAGTAACAGAATTGCGAAGCAAGAGCTTGGCATGATGTGGGCATGTTATGTTTTTTTTATGTAAAAGGTGGCAAACGAGCAAGCGGATCACCTAATGTTAAGTGAGAGCTACCCATAGACATCCGCAGCAACGAATGCGTTGCAGAAAAGGGAAAAAGGGTATGTGAAGGGAGGAAGGACGTATAGCGAAGAAAGTAATAAAAATCACATGGATGGTTACAATTGTAGATTAAGAGAAAGTATGAATGGATCGTTTGAAACATGATATGTGTAAGAAGTGTGATTTAGATATGACAGCCTAAAGAGGCGTATGGAAGAGGAAAATACTGTGTAACAAAGTCCTAAAATATTAAATCAATAATATATCATTATTAAATTGATAGCTGTATAAACAGGCCAGTTATTTTATTATCACTCTAATTACAGACACATAATATGCATTGGTTCATTATACAATTGCAAATGTCGGATACGATCTATGCGAATACAAATGAATACTGCATACATACAAAGCGTCTTGACAGCGTCACAGAAACGAGCACAATGTTGGTATAATGATAATTTAGTTTGCATGGCGCGTTTGCTGGTACATATCAATAGATCGTTAGCAATTACCGAAGGCCCGACCACCTGCAGGTCGCGAGGTGACGCTACCGTCAATTGCCTCTACAACGAATTGCAAAACAATGTTAACGCAATTTATCGGAATTAATGAAGTCGTACACTTGTAAGTTAATTGATATCACAGAACTTTTGTACAACCCCGACAAGCGTCTCTTCCGATATTAAGTCAGCGCGTCTCATAAGCATCTGCAACAAGCTAATGAGCTGCAGATGCGTTGCCTACCTTTTATTGACAGAGAATAAAGAAAAAAAGGATATTTCGTTATCCTATCCCCGCCCCCCGTAAAATCCTCTTACCCTTCCATTTTTTATTGAAAAATTATAAGAAGTGTAAAAGGCCTAGAATAAGGATATGGCACCTCAATCTTCAAACGAAACGCAGAAATCCTTCTACTTCACGCCTGTCTTCTGTGAGGTCGTCTTATTACACAAGTCAAGTCAGCCTATTCGTGCAACGATATGTTGTTGCAGGCTCTAGCACTGTTTAATCCATTTCCTTTCATCCAATCACATCTCGCTAAATCCATTTTGTATAATATAAGGTGATAGACTAGCTAAATACCTGATTAGCCGTAACGATTTCGAAGCCGTAACGAACATTGTACGGAAGTATAAAATGTGAGAACAATTAGATAGGAAAAGGGCCATATGAATAGATTCCATAATGGTAGCAGTACGGACAAATTCCAGTTCTGAAGTGTAATGATTTAAAAAAAAGACAAGAATATGTTCCACCCATGTACACTATTAAACAAAACTTTGTTGCCTCTATCCATTTAAAACAATCATAAAATGTAAGTATTTCTCAGACAAAATCTTCAACTTCAAGCCTCAATTTTTCTATGATAAGAATTAAGAAGGTGGCAAATGAACAAGTGGGGCATCCGATATTAAGTGACTGCTTACAGAATTAAGCTAATCCTAAATCCAGTAGTAATAAAAAAAATATATTACTCGTCCCACATTCAAATTCGTATAAGATATAGGAAGCAGCTTTACAACCTTTTCCTTATTAAACCAACCCACGGGCTTATGTAAGAGATTCAATGATTAAATTATTAAACAATTTGAATGTAAAATGTAATTGGTGAACATTTTAAATAATAATAAGCATACACAAAGTGGGTGGCTCCGCAAAAGGTCGATGTTGAGACTCCTTCGAATCAATCATTTTCCGATCAATTTATCTGTACTCATAAAGCGGAAAGATTTGTTTGCGATGGGTAAACTCTGTAACTAATACGAATAATTAGTTTACGATTAGAAAGCTACAATATCCAAATACAAAGTAGTATGGGCCAGTCCTACTTTTTATAGTTGTTTTATATTATTGAGGGGTTATAAATATAAAATATAAATATATATAAATATATAAATATAATATTTCATTAACGGTGATCCGTTAGATCCGTCCTATTTTAAGAACCCTTAAAATAGTCTAAGGATTTATGAATGTAGATTGGAAAAAGAAATAGGCGGGTAAGAAAAGAATATGCAAAAGTTATTGCTGCTCCTCTTCGACTGCTAAAATACTGAACAATCAACATTGGCCACGATATTGAGCAAACAATCGTTCAACAGTCGTGTAAGTTATATTATTATTCCCGCTATTATCTACGCAATATATAATTTCTTAGTTCAAAATTTGCGTTGTACTTTAGTAATGATAAAATTGCTATTGTCAATAGTTAAATTAACTGTAGCAAGTTTACAACAAAATTGCTGCATTGCAGGCGCACTGCGGGGAACGGGACACAAATAGCCAACTCGTAGAGTGCCTTATCAGCGCAGCCGAATACCCGTGCTGTATACAGAATTATAAACACAAAGTACTGAAGTTTACTGTAAGCATTTACACGGACGCTGAGTGTCGCTCTCATAGGTATGCCCTTTCGCCAACTATAGAAAGAGATCGGTGTCGATAAATTTCAATTAGATATATTTCCTTGACACATTGATTCTCTGCCTTCACATATACCATACGATGGACACATTTGTGTCAATTTCTAGTAATTGTATCATAAGGGAATTTTAAATAAATCTAATCTCAACGATAAACCACTGAATAGGGCGCCAACAATACCTCTGAATTATTGCATGACCTCTCTCAGACAAAAATTCATGACATGACAAAACTGATTGTTAAAGAGCACTTTTTCATCACCGCACTCAAACTAAACGTACTAAAACTAAAGGTTTGTTAGGTATGCTATAAAATGTAGATACATATAAGTATTTCATCATTCTCAATTCTTAAACTGAAAGCAAATTTGATTGAATCTAGAAATTACCAGTGAGAGTTAAAATTACATTTAGCCCCCGGAAACTTCCAAAGGCGGTCTGGTTGCCGAACGATGATCGATTAGGTCCCGAACACACTTGTGCGTAGCGTGAGTGCGCAGTGAGATGCGCTGCGATAATCCACTCGAAAAGCTTCAGTTGCATAATAATACTATGAGAGTTCAATAAACTTGAAATTCGCGCAGATTACATTTTGCTTATCACCTACATCAAAACATCAGCTTCCTTGTATTTTAGTCTTGTAGCATTAAACTAGCTAGTTCATTCTAGCACTTTAGCGGCTTTCCGATTTTACTTGTTAACCAGATAAAGTATATATAAGTTTCTCTCAAAATAAGTAATAAACGTTCATATCAATGTGATTTCCAAATCACCTAATATGAGGACCAGCGATTCTTCGTCGTCGTTAATGTGACGACACCTTAAAACCGCTAGAGTACATACACAGTGACAGACATTTACGGCTTCATTTTAGTAGTTAGCAGGTGTCTCCGAGACACGCGCGGACGAGCTGACCTACTAAACACATTTGTTATGGTTTCAAATAGCAAAAGTACGCCATGAACATCACGAAAAAGCAATGAATAGGTAACGTATTCAAGGCCATTTAACACTATAATTGTTAAATATCTTTTTCAGAATGTACGTGAACTTTGAAAACTATATACATAAAACAATTGGCTCATCTACCTTCTTTGAGGTCGTGGAAATACCACGAGACATATTGATGTTTACCTTAAGGTCAGGTAAGCCACTCACTCGATTGTCTTCTTGAATCAAAAACTTAATATAAGTACATCTTGTACGCATTCTAGGGCGCATTAACATTCATGGGTTAATTTCTAATGTCGTATAAATTGGAAATCGTTACGGGACTTAATGTGGGAATCGATTAAAAGATTTCATTGATAAAAAGCTCATGCTGAATAATTAAGAAGTGAGGCACAGTATCGACTTGCATGCGCAACCTTAATCAGATATACGTAAGTGCTAATGAAGACCAACGCATGACACTAGGAAATCGTTAACGATGACTACTCGTAGATCGCAAGACCTGTTTTCATGTTTATATTTGAGCGGTTTACATCCATATTTACCCACATCCCATATCACGTTTCACCGCTCCATAGATTTGCGATTGAAACCCGTTTGAAATTTCTAGCGAAAAAATAGAACATTATTCGAATTCATTATGTGCTATTGATAACATTGATCTCAATACCATGACATCAATCCCAATGACATGAACCATACATCATCAAGACGCACGAAAGAAAGCAAAAAACTTTAATTATTAAAGACATTTAAATTTAATTAATTTGCGGTGTCCATGAAGGTAAACTTGATTAAAACATGAGGAAATGCTGATATTACGGATGATAGAGCGATTTGTAACGTGAAAGCATGTTGCGCCGAGCCTAAATAAAGTGCGAACAGTTCAGGGCGATAACGATAAAGGAAAAGATCGCTAAAGATATAAAAAAAACTAGAAGGTTTAACTGTTTAAAATTTAATACTTTAAAAACCAATATCACAATTTTTTTGGGAGTTGTTAGTCTATAATTACTTAAACCTAGAGCTCACATTAAATAATCCTCCAGACATCTGTCGTTGTAGTACCAGTACCAATACAATACTTTAGCGATGTGTTGCAACACTATTGTAAGGCGGGAACACCGGTGTTTAGAATACTTTATCTTGTCTCGCGCCTGCAGATCCGGTTGCTTACATAAATTACGATAGTGTTACCAGCACTAAACAATTGTAACTGGCGACACTGAAATAGGCCGCAGTATTTTGCCTTTATCTCCTAAGGTTTAATAATTTGATATATTTCCGATATCTTATAAATGTTGTAATAAGCTGACTAGCTATAAAAATAAGCTGTATGTAAATGCCTGTTTATAGAACTTATATTCATACAATAATTTTATTGTGAGTAAAAGAAGTTATTACGTTCTTATTCACCCGAGCCTTCCCTTAGATAACTGCTAATTCTTTTACACTTTAAATGCTTTGCAAGCAACATGTTTATGCATATATTCTAAATGATGATTAGCATATGGTTTTTTGTCAACGAAACCAAAAAACCGAAACCTCATGACCAAGGAGGTTGTCTGAGATTAAAACTCTGATCTGGTTTAAGAATTTTATTAAAGCAGTTACGACCGACAAGAAAAACAAACTTAAACAGATGTCCAAATATTATAGTCAAAGATTTGTGGATTGCGGTTGGGCAATGAATACTAATTGGGACATAATAGTAAGCTTTCATTTTAAAAGGCATTTATTTGAATTTTAAATTGGAAATTTATAACGTGGTTTATCAAATTAGGTGAGTTTATTTTGATTGGCCATGTGAAGCATATAGATTGATCGTTATGTACAGTGATTGACTAACGTTTGAGACAGAATTAATTAAACGTTCTGAGCCTATTTACAAACTAAAACTGAATTTAAATTTCCCTTCTTTAGTACTATATGTTAGTATTAATTTTATCACTACAAAAGTACTGATGAGAGGTATTATTTAAATTGTTATGTAAAAAAATATTCAGAGGAATGTTGCTCCTAAATCAAACAGTCATCACAGTTGCAATACGAGTTTCTAATAAGGTATAAGAGCTGTCTACATAATGAAGCTCGGAATATGCTTCCCGGTTAATGCTTAAAATTCAAACCCGCCCACGCACGGCGGTCGCGTCTAAGAATACTTTACTGTAATTACGATTGGCATACAACAGTAGCAAAAAACGATGTAAATTATTAGTAGAAAGCGAATTATTTTACAATTCTATAACTAGATATACTGGAACTATATCTAGGAAAAAGCATTTTATGAACATTTTAAGTCTGTCAAGTATCTATCGAGTCTTGTTAGTAAGGTCGCATGTAAATTAATACATTTGGAGAAAAATACATACACACATAGACGTGTTTTTGCAACTGACTTAAAGAAGCATCTACGGCGGATCTTGAGGTGGAGGCTTAGCCTAAACCTCTTTAAGATTAACTTAACTCAAAGGCACCCTCGAGAATCCGAGCTGTTACCTCAAAGAGGGTTACAGGTTAAGGTCGCTTGGACGAAAGTTTATGTTGGTTTATGAGGACCGAATCAATCGATATTTTTTTTAAGCATCCATCTTAATGCATGTTTAAAATCAATCTCTCTCACTGTCACTTCTCTCTATATGTCTTTGTCACACTTATTGCAATCAATTCATACATTATCATTTTGAATAATAGACAACTAGAATAGTGTTCGTCTCACAGTCTTCATTTAAGGCACGTGTAAAGTGTAACATTGTAGCGGAGCCGTAAGGTTTAATGAGGGGGTACGCGCCCTCATGATGAGACAAAAGCCTACTCGGATAATGATAGACTCATGGTCTTGTAATTACGCGGCAACCTCTCTTCAGTTTAATGGCCGAGGCGCACAGCGGGTACGACAAATAATGTAACAAAATATAAACTATGGGGAAAGGGATATCAAATTGCCGCCACATAGTTACACTTACCATACTGAACAGCAGTGAATGACATAGTATCTCTTGTACTTGAATAGAATTGTTCGAAAGAGGAATAACAAAAAATTGTTACTATAATCATAAGGATATTTTGCGAAGTTAAGTTAATGTGATAGAAGCGTACATCAGAATATTATCGGCTGACATTTAATATGACTATACTATATATTAGTGATAGTATGTATATCTCCTAAACCTTTACTAAAGCAGACATTAGTCCCGCAAAGAATTTCTTAATCATAATGATTTACAAAAAAATGTAAAATTTAGATATGCAAATAAAAATTGTTTAGGATAATATGCGCTCACTCCCGTAACTCAGAGGGGTAGGCAGATATCATGGATTTCCAATGGGCGCGGTTCTAGCACACATCTCGCGCTTCTTCTACATCCATACATCACTCTCGCATCGCATTTGCATACTCGTCGGTTATGGGTACTCGTTATATCGCCTCTCTGTAGAAAGTCACTAATATGATCGATATAAGTTCTCCTGGGGCATAAATTAATTGAACGTGAAGAAAACGGTGCTATCAAAATAATAGACACAGAAATGAAAACACGCTGTATCAAACTAGACACAGAACTAATTCAAGAACGCACAAAGATTTACAGCCGAAAACGACGCATTCAAGTTTGAACAAAAGAAGCTCTTGTGTAACATAAACAAATTTAATCCCAATGTCTTACAAAGGGGGGTCGTTAAAACAATTTGCCAGCTGCGGTAATCGCTGCGAAGCGTTCCGAATTGTGCCCCCGTTCCCGGCTAAGTGGAAAAGTGGCGTATTATGCAATTACCGTGGGTAACAACGAACCACAAACATATAGCTGCTATTTTGTTACGAGCATATCCTAAGTAATAAAATAACGTGCAATAAAATAAAGTAACGTGCATATAAATGCGACTCTAAGATTTTTTATTAGGCATACACGCCTCAACGACTAAATCAATCATTATGAAATTTTACAACATTGTCAGGAGTACATAAAATGACATATCTACCTTTCATACATAAAAAAACCACGCGTTCGAAGCCACGGGCAATTATTATAACATTGCGTTTTAATCGTTCTTTGCGCAATATCTTTCTTGAAGCGGCAACATTTAACGAATTGCAAGGTACGAGAGTCTAATGAAGTAAGCTTACTACAGTTTAGCTTAAGATTATTTGCTGACGTAATCAAGACAAGTGATTGTGTTCTTTAACTAACAAGGTAGTGTTTTATTTTTCATTCTTCCCCTTGCAGCTGCATTTCGCGTAATCCCGGCGGCGACGCTGGGACTCTGTCGTTTTCAAGACGGAGGCCACGAGGAGTGAACCTCTATAAAAAACTCAAGGCGGCACCAGCGGGGAAAGGCGGGGACTCCCGAACCTGCATTGAACGGTGCCGTCTCCTAGGAGCGCCCCAGACCAACTTGGGGCGCGGCGCCCTTTTAAGGGCGCAGAGAGGAGCCCCCTTGGCGGCCAGTGGGGACTAAAAAGGGCGATATAAGGAGCACCCATAACCGACGGGTATGTATGGAATCCACGATCTCTACCTACCCACCCCTGATTAGTTACATATTCATTTATTATATTTACTGTTTTCACCCTTTGTACGTACTATAAGTTAGAAGTATTCTTTCATAAGCTAAGGAGGATCAACTCAACACAAATCATTTTTTTTTCTTGGAAAGAATTTTGATGATTTACATATAATTTCGGTTGATTTACGTCACACAGTAATAATGATAGCGCTATACCATAAATCACAATACGGCAATCCTGTTCACTATAACCCATTACGGTATCATAATTACAGTCATATTATAGTAAGGAAGTTATCGCGTCACACGTTTACAGACTACAAAGCTAAATTAAATGTGCGGTATGCTCTACAGTCCAAAATAGGATACTTGCATAATGTAGTTCGCTACCGTGTATTCCGTACTCGTGATGTTATGTAATTAAAATAACGAATGACATTTTTTTACAAAATTGGTATCAATGAGGTTATTGATGAAGTAATAAAACCTTAGCAATTTATGCCGTTTGTATCGTAGTTACTCACACGCCTCCTTGTTATAGTTTTGAAAGTTACCGCTTTACGTATTAATGTACAGACAACACATACAGACGACATACAGAGAATAGAGCACCCGGTCTCTGAGACGTAATCGTAATCTATTATAAATACGATTGTAAATTTGTTTGCATTTATTACGTTTTCACGCATAAAATCGTGAAATTTTGTACAAATAATTCCAAAATGACATAGCTTACAATAAAATGTATGTATGTATGTAATGTTACTGTCATATCATACATTACCATGGCGACCGATAACAACATTTTGACATTAACTTGTATAACCAAGTTAAAATACGCTAAATCAAGTTACAAATATTACAAAATAAGAAACGAATGCGTGCGATTCCGCGGGCGACTTCTACTTAAATATGAAAGCAAACTTTATGGCAACAAAAAAGCGATAGTTAGAAGGGTTGGTCATTTTAATGTCATTGTAAACATTCAGGATCGTTCGAAAGAGGATGCATAAACTACAGTCTTACAGTATTCAAAAAAATAAAGAATGTTGAACAAAGTATAGTTTTGAGATGGTCAGTAGCCAAATGAGGTTTACATATTATTTATACAGGCATATTTAGTAGTATAAATCAAGATAATGAAAATCGCCGACAGTCAGAAATACGAACTTCTTAAAATAGTCACTTTTATAAGGAGTCACGATTAAAAGAAGACCGGTACAAATTTAGGAGCTCCTTACGGGAGTCGGCTATTAATATTTTGTAGACAGAATACGACTTACAATTGTCAAAAGATTCAAAAGATGATGATGTATCATACGTCAAGAAACACAGACCATTTAATACATCTTTAACGCGTCCAAGTAGTCCAAGCAATACACAACACTCGGGGAAAGGAAAAAGGGACGTGCTCGATTTATTGAAGTTATATGTCGATAATAACCCTTTCCATTTGAAATCTGAGCACATAACAAAGCCATTTTTAGTGCGTTCGGTTAACCATCGGAAGTACCGGCGGTGCCCGGAAATCGCTAAGACGTGACTAAATTTTATAAACAACGGTCCACAAGTATTTGATTTTGTTAAGTTTTTCATTTATTAGCTTTACAGTTAGTCTTTGTCTCTCAAAATGAATAATTAGCCCGTCCTAAGTATCAATTTCGTATTTTTTAAATGAAAAAGAGGAGATACGAAACTCAAAATACAGTCATTTACATCGCAATCCTAAACTTAGATAATAATGTGAGTTTGTTTGTTTGTCACGCCACTCCTAACTAACTAAACTGATCATCATTAAATTTCCCACACACATTGTCAAGGGTGCAGAAAATGACATGGGGTATTTTTCTTTTATCCCGTGAATAAAACTATTTCTGAGGTATTTAAAACCTTCATATACAATATCGGTTGCCATGTTAATGTTTCGTGTTGTGGCAATAACAACATTTTGACACACTTTACATATAATTCGAGTTATTTTACGCGTAATAATCCTACAAAAATTTCGACCGTGGAAAATAAGAAACGAATGCGTGTGAAGCCGCTGGCAATAGCTAGTTGATAGTGCATGTATAAGCGTTAATTCAAAATTAAGTAATGATTATAATTTGACGCATCAATAAAAACAATATACTAATTGTCATTCGAAACAAAGAAGTAGTAATGAGTCAAGATCAATACAACATATTGTCAAAAACACCTGTACCAACACCATTGTTAAGAAAACACCATAAGAAATAAATAAAGGTAAAAAAATTGTTTAACAAGCGTAACATGTTATGCCTTTGTCAGTCAGTTGCTGTTTTAATTTAACATATTAACCGATATTCACGAAGGAAAACTATAACCGCACGTTGTTTTAGAATATAGAATATAAATAAGCCATTCGATCCATGGTTTCACATTCATCTTCAGCCAATGCCTGTTCTCTGCTCAAAACAGGAACTTCGGCCATGAATCGTCACAAAAACGTCGTAAAAACATTGTAAGTCTTCCTCTTCCTGCACTTTTCCCGTCTATCTGGGGTCGGCGCAGTATGTTCTCCTCTTCCATATCCTTCTAACCGCCGTCATATCTGAATTCACGCCCTTCTTATGCATATCATCTTTCATACAATCCACATATATATATATCATACTTTCTTCGGTCTTTCGGTCTTTCTATACGACTGTAACCACGTTCAATATATCGAATACGTATAGGAAATATTGTTCAATAAAATCGATCCACACCAAAGTATCAGCAACGACCACGCAAATATGTTTGGCTACAAGACGGTAGCAGAGTACAGAAACGCTGAGTGCATTGTATGTTAACACACACGTTTGTTGCAAATCGCAATGAAAAGGGAATATAAATGAAGCCGACCGATATCGAGCGCCGGCATCTCCGACGCAAATCTTTCCGAGTATTCTGCATAGTTCAACGAACTAGATTTAAGACGAGATAAAACGACACGTGTGCAATTTAATTTACTCCAAGTAAAATAAAATTAATCACTTGATAAGTACTGTTTATGTCTATTATGGTAAATGATTGTAATTTAAGAAAATTAAAAACTAGTTAATAGGGAGTTAAGTAAATTTTTATTTCAAACTTAACTCTTAACTTAATCTCAATGAACTAATAATTCAAGAAACGAAAATACGCTAAAAAAAATCTAAGAAATCTAAAAATTAGTGTTACTTAAAATGTATGAAATGTTTTAATAAAAATAAACGAAAGAAATTAATTGCGCCATGATTTGGTTTTATCAAATTTATTATTAAATTTAAATTTAACAGAAAAGGAAGAAGAAAAAAGGAAGTGTAAAGTGCAGAGCGCAGAGTGCGATCCTTCACAATGCATTAGGAGAGCTAGACGGGTTTTGAAGCCCTCTATTCAATGCTCCTCAAGATTTCAGTACATTTCCTTTCGCTGTAAACCACGTTCCGAATTGATAACATATCAAATGGTTATGAATAGTTTTAATTAATGTACTTAACGATGTAGCCGACGGATGAGGAAAGGCCGATAATTACCTGAAACAAAATATAAAAATATTCAAAACGACATATAAAAAAATGTTAGCAATGATTTCTACAATTCCGATAATCATTTTTTCATTCGAAATTCTCTTGAACACGTGGCTATAATAATTCTTCTTCAAGACCATACTAAAGAATCTGAATATTAGGAATAAAATTACTTTTTATAATAATACATACTTAGACTTGTATATGTTTATTGATATAAGTACCCAAAATGTCGGTATGTTTAGATGAATGCGTGCAGTGCGTATCATCATACCTCTACGTATTATTTCACAATAGGTATTTTCTGTGTAGGTGTTAAATAATTGGTATCAATCCCGCCCGTCCTTGAAGCTTTGTATTTTATATCTCCGCCCTTCTAATTGCCGTAGGTGCATCTTCTCAAATGCTGCTATCTCGAAAATTATTCATAAATAAATTAAATTTAAACTTCTATTTTAGAATATTACGCGAGCCCAAGAGCTTAGTTATGTAACAGAGCTTAACAATATGGGTGTCTGTGTTTGGCTACCGAAAGCCCAATTAACTGTAGGTTTGTATCACCTATCATGATCTATTACGAAACAAAATGTATGTTGCAAAAGTGAGTTGTCAGGAGATGTGCCAGTAGTATTTATATACACGATATAAGCAGTTACCGTAACCGACGACCATATTCGTAGATGTATGGATGTAGAAGAGAGGTGCGCCAGGAATGCGCCAAACGGAATTAAATATTTCCTACCTACCCCTCTGTTTTAGGGGCGTGACATATTTATTTATCTGTAACTAATACCAACACACAAAATATTCAAAAACAATTCAACTCGTGTGTGGGTACAACCCACGTGTACACGGCAGATCAAACACAAGCGTTTAATCTGTTGCAACGGCCCATTGTTCGCTGTAGGTGGCAGAGCGGTTCAGCTGTAGGTATACCAACATTCCGGTAGCACTTTCGTTGCGCCGCCGAATTGCAAACAAATCGTGATCAATGTTAATCATGAGAACTACCTCTTGCCCAAGCTGCGCTTAATTTTCTGTAATAGCCCTCGACATATCACTTTAAATATTAGTTCTTTTTTTTAGAATTTCGCATTTAAACAGAAAAGACACCTACATAAATAAATTTAAAAATAAAAATCTACATTTGGTGCGATTTTTCAAATGGATTTCAAAAGCCGTTTCCGATATGCATCATTGAGCTTCATCATCATCATAATAAGACATAAACCTTTCCAAGACTACAACATACGCGGTCTTCCAATATCCGCATCCAATCATTTTCCGCTGTCTCGGCGATTATCATGACATCTAGAAGGATGGCGCCAAAAAATAACTATGAATACGGGAGATAATAAAGACGTAGACATTTAAATAAAATATCTTACAACGCTTTAGTCGTGCTTAAATGCCGATCCAAGGAAACATCAGAAACAGCTAATACGCAAAGCAAGTTATTCCAACTTTCAAAGCCATGTGATAATATTTACATTTGTATTCGCAAACGTTCCTTATAACAATGCCGTAAAGGTGATTCGTGTCGGCGCCAGAAATGCTAATAGCAAAATTTTGAAACGTATTAAAATCACGTTCAAGGTCAGAACAAGAAAATGGCCGTTTAAACTGACCATTTCGATTACATGTCTCGGCAAAATTTAATAAAATGAAAGAATATTTGAGATCACAAAGCCCATTTAGGCTAAAAGGATGTCTATAATCTCTAATTTTGCCAAACACTCCGTTTACGAATATCCGTAACAACTAAGTAAACTAAGGCGCGTTAGGCCGAAAGCTGACGAGATAGGATTACTAAACACCGGATTTATACCAAAACCTTCTTATACCTTCAAAACATAACAACATGAAGTAGGTATAAAAAGCGTCGATAAGAAACAAGGGCCGTAATCGGTCCTCGGTCGATAAAACGAAAAATGGCGCCCTAAGACGATCGCCTGCCAGGTAAAACAATATTCAAAATCGTGCTTTCCGTAATACATCGAGGTGTGGCAGCAATCAATATCTACGGATAAGGTCTGAATGAAAGAATACTCTAGTCAATGCCTGCGGCTACCTTCACATTGACGCTTTACTTACCGTGATAGATGGCGGCGATTCGTGTGTAGACATCTCGCTCCACGGGCGCAACAGCGCACGTTCTGTTTCCGCTCCATCGGAGGCAAAGCTCACACCACACCTTCGCCATAGCGAAAACTCGTAAAGTCTTCGCCATGGCACTCCATCGACTTTCTTCTTTTTAACACTAAACCGAAGCGATGGTGAACGAATGAATGGTTCGTTAGCCTTTCCATTTTTACTAGCACCCCTCCAAGGAGGTTTGGTTCCATTGCTTTGTTTATTTCCATTAACAGCTGTATTTCCAAAAGATCCTTTTCGCTGTAATTGATTTTTGTTTTGTGATTGTGCTTTTTTCTTCTCATCTCCATTGATTTCATCATCGTTCAATCCATCGGACTTTAGTTCATCAATAGTTACGACGCCGGATTTTCTTTCTCTATAACTTGATCTGGAAGGAGTTCTGCTGAAGGTTTGTTTCCATTTTTCACCGTCTACCTCATCGTGGAGCGTGGCAATGACACTATCGTCTGCATATCGCATTCGAGCAGTTTTCATTAATGAAGCTTTAGTGTTCTGGGCAAACAGCCTCTCACCGGGCGCTGCTATTTTATTATCTGAGCGAATTTTAGATGTGCTTTCCGAATCTGTGTCACTATGACCTTCGTAAGAGCTTGTACTGTTGCTGAAACTTTTGGTGAACGATCCATTCCCCTTAACGGATCCATTATCGGATTTTGCTTCTTTAATTTCTATAATGCATTCGCCTCGAAACGATTTTTTCGACTGAACGCTCGTATTGGAATCGGATTTAGTAAGAGGGTTATGTTTGTTGTCGAGACAGCCATGCGCGTGTGCTTTCCCAGTACAATGCTTGTGTATTTTGGCTAAGGTAGCCAATGTTTTGTTTCCGCTGGGCGAAACATCGTCGCCGCAGCGAAGAGATTGTTCAAATGTACCCTGAATTTGAAACATTCTTCATCCAACATAGGCATTAGTATTAGGCCGACATTAGCTTTTCGAATATGATATTTTCTGAGGTCATACTTTAGGTTGTACTGATGTGGTCTATACAGTCACAAAACGGTAATTTATAAGAGTCGTGCTAGCAGTACAGATAAAAACAATACGAGCAATCATACAATAATTTATCTATCAATATCATGTACAAATAAATTAATAAATAGAGTTTATTAAAAATTGAGCCTCTGACAAGAATATAGCTCGTTTTATTATTAAACAACACAATCCACTATATTACAGGGAAACCAGGTATGCTAAATTGCATTGGTATTCTAGTAATGTATAGGCAAGGCCTTTAAAGACAATAACAAAAGTAATGTATTCAACCTTATTAAAGTAGTGTTTTTTTGAGGAAATTACGTTAGTAGGTGCTACCTTAGTGTATATTTCATGTGAAAAACAAATCTTATTTTGCCTTGTGGCCTTCAAATAAATAAAAATAAGAATAAAGAAATAATACAAACAAAACTAAGTAAATAAATAAATATGCACTCACGCCCGTAACCCAGAGGGGTAGGCAGAGATAATGGATTTATATTTGGCGCGATCCTGGCATACCTCTCTCGCTTCTTCCACATACATACATCTACGCATACATGCTCGTTGGTTACGGGTACTCCTAATATCGCCCTTCTTTAGTATATGGTACACTAATCTGGTCGATATAAGTTCTCCTAGGGCGTGCACTGCCAACGCTGCCACTCACTTTTGCAACATAAATTTGTTTCGTTACTCTCTCTTCATTCATCCTTTCAACATGCACGAACCACCGAAGCACCCTAAGTCGTATTGGTTTGGAAATAATACCGCTGGCGACAGATCATTCCACAACGCGGCTGTGCGAGGCAAGAAATTACGCGAAAACCGCACCGTAGCCAACCATCAAGATGAGGATGGTAATTGGAGCTCTGTCGAGTGGAGCGACGAAACTAAGTTAGTGGTATAATATTTAATGAGAATAGAGCTGAGCTGAGCTAATCCTGCTAAGCACCTCGTGCGCCCTGAGACAAGAGTTTGTTAGGGATTAGGATTTAGATGTCGTAAATTCTAGTAAAAAGTAAAGAAAGGAAAACCCAACTCTGTATTTGTGGTAATGGACAGTTACAGAACCAAAATTAATTCCGTAAAGACAAATAGTAATGCATACACTAAAGTTCCTCTATCCGTAACTTTGTACTAGTATTTAAATATACGATATTAAGCGTTCCTAACTTGTGTCAACGTCAGATTATAGTGACATACTGTCCGCATATTTCGCTTCAGGAATGTAACCCTTTACCGTAGCTCTTAGAATACCTATGTCAAAGGTCTACTTTTTATCTTGAATCCTTTTCTTAATATATCTACTAAGGGTGTACTTTAAATGTATATCTTATGAGTATCATATCACTAAGTTGACTAAAAATTAACAAATAAAATATTATGATTTTTGATTCTAATTTAGCATTCAAATAATGAAAAAAATTACTACGATTTGAATTTAAACGAATATATTATTATAAACTATATGTTTTTACATAACCTTTGTATATTATACAATAATAAATAAGTAGGTTCTCGGTTTGTTGACTAAACACTTCCTTACTAATATACAATAGCTACTTATCGTTTAAGGAAAAAATACATACTGAGTTAAAAGATTTTTCCCAACCTACAAATATCTGATATGCATGTTTACGTGTTTTATTCCTTTTAAATAATTTTAAACGACATTCTATTTACCCTCTGAAGTTTCAACTCTAATAGGGACAAACGTGGCTGTACACTGAAGTTCGAGTTTGTTACTGTAAACCGAAAACAAACATTTATGATTTTAGGTATTTAAATTACATATTACGTAATTTACACATCTCGTCTCTCTGTGGTTTAACAAAAGTTTGTTTAGGGCGAGTCATATCTCGAAGTATTTTTATATCATTATTATTAAATTTTGTGCATTTATTTATATTTGAAATGTAAACAGATAGATAAAAAGTTTTTTGTCGTTGCAGATATATTCGTAATCTATGTAACACGGAAAGCCTCTCCCCGGTTATCCGTACGCCCAGTTATCTCGGTGCAAATATTTGAACGATGGTTATCTGGCCGCACGCACCTGATCGTGAGAACGTCTCGGGTGAGTGTTATCAGAGACAATAACTATAAAGATCATGGTTGATGACCTTATAATATAACAATACTAGGGAATCTAGTATAGTAGAGGTTTTCTCGCTTGCTATTAGCGGATTCATCTAATGTTCGTTTCGTTAATGTAAACAAGAAATTCAAAAAATCTATGTAAACTCTCTCTGTGAAGGTCTCTGAGAGACTGTCTAGGTGTACCATAAATTGCACCAGAGCAAACTTCGAGCCCTTTACTATTCAAGTACGATGACATCTGCTAACCTTGGGTACCTATAGATCGATGGCTTAACAATTGCAATATGAGCTAAGGCGTAGATGTCGGGTATATTTATTCAAACCACGTCTGACTGTGGTCAAAATGATATATTATTTGTAAAAAGTTTAACAGCTCCTACGCGGTTGTCGCAATATTTCTTAAGCTGTAACTAAAGACATATCATCGCCCACTGCTGCAGAGCGATCCTTACGTACGTCACGTAAAACAGGAATCTGGCCTGTAACCCAAATGGGTAGGCTGAGATGCCGAGATTTTTTTTTATTTGGTTCGATCCTTTCCGAGATTCGAACAAAAAAAATAGATTTCACAATAAATTGTCATAATACAAACAGGTCCGATAAAATAGTAGGTCGCCAGACATATATCGCGGTTGACAATAACGAATTCTCGTATTGACTCCGCGACTGGACTACAACTGAACGCACTTAGCAAGCGCGGCAGACTCGTAGTGTGTAAACACCCTAAATACACAAACTCACGAATTGTACTGTCACCATATTGCATTGGTATTTGGGACATTTGTACGTAATTAAATAAGGTTTTTTTTAAATAAACTCAGCCATTGAGGCCTTCTCTCTCTATAGTCACTCGTACCTAAGTTTCCTAATATGTATATTCGTGGGGTAAATCAGTACTTAAATTGTAATAAGCAATTTCATTGCAGTACAAGAAACTCGATCGTGCTAAAAGGATAATAAACATAAATAAGAATTTTACTACACTATGTTTTATCACATATCCACTTTATTACCCTAATATGCGTAAAACTGTAGGTAGTAAGGTAGTGAAATGACAGCGACTGCAATGCCTGCTTTTACGCGGTAAAAATAAAGTGAAATATTTTTTAAAAAATAGTTGTTTCTTACTTCCGCTTTCTTACTTTAAATTTTATTTTATTTAGGAAAAATATTATAAAACCACCTTATTGTTCCCAATGAGAGCAATCCTTTTGGTCACCGTAGCGTTGACCAACGCCTCATGCAAATTTAACTAGCGACACAGATCCCACCTATTCGATAATATCGAAATTGTAATTGCACAATGGCGTCGGCTCCACTGTACTACGATGCGTAACTTTTACGGAAAAATGTAAACCGAACTGTGAACGAATGTTAATAGCTAACGATTACAAAAATAAGCATTCCGAATGGACAAACAATACCAGTGTTAATTAAATATAACTGACACAGAAAAAGTAATGGCGTTTAAATTGCGATACAATTTTAATAGCTAAGGGCAACAAGTAAAGTTTAACAAACGAACTTTTAGACTTACAAAACAACATTTTTAACAAAAACAAAACCGACTTCAAAAAAACTATATTCAATAACAAATAATGCACTAAGAAGTATATATGTATATACGTATAGCTCTCGAACAAAAAAGAATGATCAAAATCGGTTCACCAGGAGCGGAGTAATGAGGTAACATACATAACATAAAAACTTACGGGTTGAATTGATAACCCCCTCCTTTTTGAAGTCTGTTAAAAATGAGAATCTAATCTAGCCTATATAAAAGATGAAACTGACTGACAGATACATGAACTCACAACTTAAATACAAGGCAAGGTAGGCTTGAAAGTTTGCACAGATATTTCTGTTATTGCGTAGGCGTTGAATGAATTCGTATCGTTATAAAGGTGTAAACTAGAGGATGAAATTGTACATGAACAAACTTCTTATTCTGTTTCAATAAAATAATTTAACCAAAGGATCTTGTCTCGGTGTTTACTTTTGATTCTGAATAATTCACATTACATAAAAGTTAACGAAACATACAACACACTTTTGTACAGAACGTATAGAATAATGTGCGTGAATATACAATACATTTTAAATTATATTATTATGTGGAGCATTGTAATGTATTAGACTATAGCCATGGTAGGTTTGTGACGTTCTTGATTCGTGTACGCGATGAAAAAAATGTAAACGGTACATTTTTTTCAAACAGGATTATGCGGGACATTACCCATTTAAACACCTTCGATGGAAATCCTTGAGTGCGATGTGAGAGGGTTCCGGGATCTCCAAAGGAACGCACCTAGCTCGGTAACTAGGTAAGCCGTGGTCGTGCTAATAATTCATGACTCGCAACCGGCTACCAAGAGACAACATTAATGTCTTGAATCAGAAATGACTGCACGAACATAATCTGACAGCCGGATAATCAATGAACAAATTTAACGATACAGCGCCATGGTTATGATATAACTGTTGAGTTACAATTGAAAGTTATAGTTATGAATAGATCTATATAGATATTGACTCTATGCTACAATTATTTATCATTTTTTATGATGTAATGTTGCATGAGAACAATGTCACTTTTTCCAAATTGTAATTTATCTTGAGCCTACCAAACATGATATGAAACAATGGCTCCAAAACTATTAAAATTGCCAACTACTAAACACCAAAATACATACAAAATATAGTAACAAAAACCTCGAATAACGTCGCGTTACAGACAAAACTGCAAGTTGACACAACACGTACGTCCCACATGAAAGTCACTTTTACTTTCTCCTATCAATACTTTTTGGTGAAAAGCGTGGATAATGCATATACAATCACTTAGCGGCCTGACAAATAAATTGATAACTTTGTATTTTGGTAATTCGTAGTTTTTAATAACTGCGTGGGACTGCAACTATGGTTACATTTGCTAACATAATTGTACATTCGAAACTTTTTTATCTTTACTAATATTATAAAGAGGTAAAGTTTGTGAGGTTGTATGGGACATAATCTCTGGATATACTGAACCGATTTTAAAATATATTTCACAGTTAGAAAGATATATAATCTCTTAGTCCCATAGACTATCTCGTGTCATAAGGTTTGTCCGGGATAGACTCCGAATCGGCTAACCTATCATAAAATTTGGTCGCTGTGTGAAATTTCGTCCAACTTAAAAGATAGGATTGAAAAAACTTGGGTTTTAAAGTTTATTTTATTCCACACCCACAGGATTTCATTTCATGTAGTATCAAATTACAATAAAAAAATGGAGAAACAATCGAAAACAATGAATCCTTATAGGCGAGTAGTGGAAGATCAATATAAATAAATTACATTTTAAATACTCTCAAGAGAATACAAGATCACGGCCAAGCACATGGTAATTTTTTGCAGACTAACGCAACAATGTTATCGTAATTATCTAAGACTTGTTTGAGTAATTGTGCGGTAAGATGATAAAGCGATGTCACTGTATGTCGGTTACATCACAGCTAGTAATGTATGATACTACCATTCTCTTTTTATAGTCCTGAACATAAGATAATGTCATACTGTAAGGAAGTGGTCAGACGTGGAAATAATTTTCTCGTAAGTCGTTTGTACACGCCTTTCAGTAACATCTATAACATAGTCAGAATGTCTGTGGGGAAAACACTTAGAAGAAAATTACGTTTATCATGGCCACCAGAACTTTTTTCTTGACTTTCAATTGTTTTCATTAAGAAAAGGCAAGGAAATGACACAGATTCAAAAAATATAATCCATGATGATAATAAATAAGTAGCCTAGCTGATGGAACTCGAAAGCAACATTCTAAATCTATTGATTAATAAAAAATAACAAGTCAACAATGTGGTAAGTGAGTAGAATCCTGTCTAAAAATGCTGTTTTTAATTAAAATATTTTTATTAAAAACAGCATATGGAAAAGGGAAAAAATATTTTTAAAAAATGCTGGAATAAAATTAACTACTCCTCACAAAACTGACGTATATAAGCCTTGAATCGACACTTCGTTATAAAAAAAAACAGACACACATTTAATTAATTTATTCAACGGCCGATCTTGTGTCGGCGTCTGCTGGTTCTAGGAATGTATGATTTACTACGTGCCTATAAACAGAAATGTGGTTAGCGACACGGGAATATCACGATGATAACTCTTAAACATCGTATTACCAGGATTTCATAAATAAGGAGTAAGAAATAAATTATCGGACATTTCTACTTTCGATAACACTTTCTATATTTAATTCGTTCATTAAAAACTCGCTACAAATCACGCACGGGGTCTCATTAAAAGATTGAGCATTTACTAAGCTAGAAGACTTAATTTATATAATTATCTCATGTACTAACATTAGTCGTGACCACGCAGTAAACATGAAAAAATAAAGTCAATTAAATTATTTAAATCTTAAACTGTTAATAGGTAACATTTTTATACTATGTATTATAGAATATCTGTTGTTTTAGTAGATTTTTTTAAATATATTGCTAATAAATAAGTTAAAAATAAATAATTAAAAGATATAAAAAATAGAAAAAAAAACAAGAAGTAAATGTGTATATTTTGAGTTCTGTTATCGATTTAAAGAGGATGTGAGATGTCTGTAGGAAATCAATAGCGCCACGAACGTTCAAAATGTTATTTCGAGTAGAGCCACAACATTATTTTGATCTGTATAACAAACAACTTATAATATTTTATGATTTTACGATAATTCTGTTAAATAAAACGTTTTGATTACTCCTTTTTTATTGTTTGCTAGTGGAATTAATAAGTTTTTAACATTTTAAAGCAAAAGGTTGTTTTATAGTGTTTTTTGTAATGATTGTTACGACGTCAACAATAATGAATGACGTAGGTAGGACTTATAACTAGATCAAATGAGACTAGGGTCTCAATTGGATTAGATTAGATTTTGTCATATTTCAAGGCCCAGGACCAGTATTTATCATCTCTCTTGGTTTAACTTGATTTATACTCATACATCTACGCAAACTAACTTTTTACTTTTAATACTGTCCCGCGTTATCACTATTTGCCGTTTTACGTAACATTATGGCACCGGTATGGTGTTTTTACTATATACATTCGTAATAAGTAAGAGAATCAGACCGAAATGAAAATTTATATTCCGCACCGCACTTAATACAATATTACCCACATGGATGACCGACCGAAACCGACTCGTTTTGAACCAACATCACATCACACTATACAGACTATATTTCTTTATATTTTATTTAAAAATATTTTAAATTTAAAAAGGTTACGATAAAAGACAAAAACTAATCGTTTACACCAAGAGAAAGGAACAAAAAAGCAATCGAATTATGACAAGCGATCAATACGCGTCGTCAATCCGCCCAAAGTCGTCTCGCATGCGTATCGTCCTCTGGCGGTATAAATAAACAGCGCGGCTCAATTAACGACTCGACTTCAAATCACAAATAAAAGTGTCGGCGCGACGATTTATACGGCACGGGCGGCTCCGGCTCTGGATATACTTGGAATCCGACGGTGCTTGTAAACATTTTACTGTATCTTTATTCAGATATGGAATTTTCGTTTAGTCTTAGATTATTTAAAAAGGTTTGTAATAATTTTTGAGGATTATTGGCAATAAGTTAAAAAAACCTAAAGTAATGTATTTGAACAATAATAGAAGCAAGTAATAATATAGAAATATAGAAGATACGAGTGAAGACAGGAGTGCAAAAATTAATTCCTTTTTATTCTTTAAATACCTACCCCTCCGCGTGATGGGCGCGAGTGCATACACAAAACATTATATAAAATAAAACAATAGTTATGGATTTCAGACCGTTTCATTTATAAATAGACGCTTAAAATAGCTAAGAGATTTATTAGCAGCAACTATACTCAACAACTTAATAGCGACTGAACATTGTAAGCGTGCAGTGCAGACACGCGACGACGAATAGATTTCGCATACCGAGTCCTACCTGTGAGAACCGCGCCTAATGGCGGCCTAAAACGCGAATTATCCAAGAATCTTTACCGCACTAATGAATTGCACAAAGTAGTTATCCTTCAAGGATATAACAAAGGACGGTACCAATTTATATAATATTCAAGTAAAATAGCATCATATACTTTTGCCATTGTTAATAAATCAACTTGAAAATCGATTATTTTTTAATGTCAATTTTATTAGCAACCAACACAGTATTTAAAGAATTAAAAGTGCACTGCTTCCAATAACTACCCTTCACACGTTATTCCATAAAAACACCATCAAGTCATACCAAAGGAAGAGATATTAAGATACCTTAGTGTATGTATTTTTAGATGTATCTGAAAAACAAAAGCTCTTTAAAATAGTGAAAAAACGGCGGTTTCGTTTTTAAACGTGTGAACGAACACGTGGTTTTGACATTGACACGTGGTTTAAAATAATTTAAGCATTATTGCGCTCGGCTATTATATCAAATATTCTATTGCATATCACAAGATAATGTAAGTTTAATTGAATAGTTATTTTACCGTTTCGAATATAACACTCGCCCTCGAATACAAAACAATTCATAAGGTATCGCATAACTCCAAATAATTCACGGCTCTAGGAACGAGTGGTTATCGTCCAAGCACGGACTAACATATCAATGCATCCACTTTGTATTCCATACTGCGACTTAGTCGTGATGTTATGACAATAAGTTTACGCCTTAGCGGAAGGACTAAGGCTGGCCATACACACTATGATTTACTTATGCACCATACAAGCTTTCAGCACCACATACTTATTTCCGTGTATGTCAACATACGCGTGTGCCTCTAGTTGAAGCTGCTTATGGTCACGAGGAAAGTGTTCATTTTGTCACTAAAAATATTACTATGCAAGGGGCACACAATCGTCATAACACACACCAACCTCATCGGCCATCCGTACTGCGAGCAATGTCATATTATCCTCGCGGTACGAATAGGTTTGACTTTTCTCGCCGCCAATGCTGGTCACATACAGGACGACGCAATGTTGGTAATGGTTAGCCAAGTAAGTAATAATGGCAATGTTTTGTAACAAAAGAAGGACTAATAAAAATTGCGGGAGGCTCCTGCAGGTGCAAAGGGACCGATCTTTATGGTTTACTAGTCAATATTTACCATGACTAGTAATCATAATCTTTCTGATTACTAGTCATGGTAAATATTGCAAGTCACATTACATATACGCACCAGTATTCTCCTAGCGCTGTTTAAACTCATTACCCAGGAATATTTGAGCTGGGTTTACTCGAACAAATCGTTACATGTGTGGCTACCGCGAAAGAGCACTGTAAAGTTGTGGCGATTTGCATTAAAACGGCTTTGGTTCGTGCACATGTTTTGCAAGTTGTGTGACTAATCGACCACAAAGGCGTTTGAGCGTAGGCCAGTTGTCGACAGCCTGGCTATGGGGTACATTAAAGGTCGCTTTGTATATATGTAGATCATGCATGTTACACACCAAAACAACGTAACTGAACCTGATCTACACACCCAATCTTGTCAATATAACTCTAGAAAATCCTTTAATAAGTTTCACTTACTTTTTTTAATTTCATACAGTTTTTTCAGTCTTCATTCGTCTTTAAAGCATGGCGAACTATATTAGTAATAATTACGATTGTGCATCAGTCAATGCAATTCAAGGGAAAGTATCATGTAAAACGTTTCGTAGACACGTGTCTATGGTATTTGTGATGTATGTTCTCTCATAGACCAGCAGGTAATACGTAATGAAACCCAGTAATTTTTAAATGGTGAACGATAAAGAAGAAGATTGTCTTCTAATATTCATTATATGGACAAGAGTTGAAAAATTTAACAATTATTCCAAAGGCGATATTTGGCGTTATTATCTAGTTGAATTTATGATATTAACAGTCGAAAATCTTACAAAGTGAAAACAAAGCCGCCTCCGCGCATCACCCACACTTTCGCTTCCAACACTCAAGATGAGCTGTTTACGGTTATTATTTACAAATACTCATATATTCCAAAGTTTCACTACAATTAACAACAGCCGAGTGGTTGAGTGGTCCGCCTCCGAGACATTGAGAACGAATAGAATCTCTGTCATAAGTACACGCGCCACAGGTCTTTTTATCTCTGAAATTAACAACAGGCTACGCCCCAATAAAAACTGAAGTCAGAAGTGGGAGACGTACTTTCTATGTAGTAGCTCTGCCCTCCCTGTATATGTTTTTTTATGTTCAATAGACTAGCGTTTGACCAAAATATTTATTTTATATTACAAAGTGGCAAACGAGCAAGCGGCCCCTAGAAATAAGTACGTTTGCAGATGCGTAGCCTACCTTCATGGACGAAGGAGGGGACAAACAGAAAAAAGGATAATTCTATTCCCTCCTCATCCGTCAAATCCTCTTCCTCTTCCCATCCTTTCCTTATTAGAAAAGGATAGGAGGGGGAAGAGAACTACAATTAGGCCTCCGGCACGTCACTCATCAGACGAAACGCAGAATACTTCTACTTCACGCCTGTCTTCTGCGACGTCGTGGTATTTCACCGGTCGAGCCGGACCATTCGTGCAAAAGATGTTGTTGCGGGCTCTACCACTGTTAAATATCATACCTGTACGAAGAAAAATAAATGACCTTCGTTTAAACTTAAATATAAATATTTCAATGTAAATAAGTATCGGAGTAATCGATGAATAAATAAACTTTAGAGGATTTGAAAAATGTTTATTTTATTCCTAAGCACAAGAATAACATTCTAAGTAAGGTAACCTTGATTTACACGCGCACTTTATATTTCTGATTTTAAGGTTAAGCTAGGCGAGATTTCAAATTAAATTTGTCATGGGTAAACAACTTAGTGTGAGGCAAAGGCGATCCAAATATCGCTGACCCATAAGATCCTATGTCTATCAGAGGATGTTAAATGGCTGATCATAAGAATAATATCTATACTAACTATCGACCGCAAGGTGATTAAATACTTGAGATTTTCTTCCGTTTTTACCTTCCACACAGATACGAATCTTACGAGATTTACTAGGCGCCTCGTCATTATTACAGCGCGTACGTTCCTGCTTGGAATGATATAAGATTCAGAACAACTTATCAAAAATCTCAAAGTTAAGGTACGAAAGGTAATTTAAGTTGAGCACAATGCAAGAAGTCCTAAGCCTCAGTACTCGATGACTGGTCTCTTACAGCTCTCTTACAGCTTACAGTTTCGTTATTCTATTATAATAACATATATTATGTATTGCAGTTAGGATTAATGTAACAGTGCCCGTAGGCATGCTAGATCCTGTTTTGAATGAGTAATGCACGCGCTATACCGATCGCTCCGTGGGCGGACTCCGAGTGCAGCGGTGAAATTTTTAAATCAACATCGCACAAGCATACAGCAATAAGAAATAACTAAATAGACAACGGGCTTATAGAAACCGTTACCGTTTCAACATCTGACCTGTTCTCACACTTGAACCTTACGAGTGTTTTGCATCGGACGACACTTATGTAGATTGCTGTTACGAAAACCACACTCGATTTCAAGAATATTCAATGTAATAATAATATAGTATATATGCTAAATGTTAATTAATCCATTAGGAAGCCGAGGTATCGTATCCCGGAATGTCGGGAACGTAACTGTTCATCTATAAAAGGGATACTCGGCGACTGCAGCTCGTGGTGCGGTTATTTTAGTAGCAGACGGATGGGCAACAAAACGTATCGGACTGCAGTATTTTACTACTAATGCTCAATGGCCTTTATATAAGTTGACTTTTGTTTTCTTAACGGTACAAAGATATTCATCATCCATTTTTACTTACAAGTTAAAACAAATGGGAGACGAATTAAAAGTTAAAGCGGTTACAGAAGCTTAGTCTAGGACCACACATACGGACTAGATAAGATACTAACGTACAATTTAAAAAAAAAACTCTAATCGATGTAGAATTAGTACCTACGACATCATTTCTGCCTACGACTCTTGATATCGAGCTTGAGTATTTATTTATAATTAAAACATCAATAGGAAATCACAGCTGACATAGTTTTATTGCAAAGGATGTTCTAATCTGACTGTACACATCCCGGATGAGATTATGGTAGCAAAACCAAATAAATAAAACAAATCATTCTATTCCCAAGCTATTTGTACAGTAACGATGTGGTGTAGTGACGTTTTATCTGCATAATAGTTATTTGTTTCTTACAAAATTACTAATTTCCTCGTTGCTTCCTAATTGTATAATGCTGCTCCTGGTAGCTATGAATGAGTGATTGTATTGTTGGCAATAAACGGCTCTTTTCTTAATCTTTAACTCGTTAACGAGTTAACCGGTCATCATGAAATTATGCACACATATTGTCAGGGATACATGAAATGACATGGGGTACCTTTTAATCCGAATACAAAAGCATTCCGAAGGGTAAGAAAATGCATAAAACCTTCATTTGAAATATCGGTTAGCATGGTAAGAGTGGTGGCTCAGTGGTTTAGGCCCCGACTTGCATACTGTCGGTTGCAGGTTTGCACCCAGGCAGGCGCTTTACTTTGTGTAATTTATTTCATCACCACTGCTCAAAAAACGGTGAAGAAAAACATCGTGAGGAAACCAGCATATCTTAGAACCACCAAATTCGAACACATGTGACATCTACCAAACCACGCACTGGGCCAGCGTGGTGGATTACGGCTCATTCCCTCTCTCGGAGAAGAGGCCTGTGTCCCTGCAGTGGTAAACATTCCAAGAAAGGCTGATTTATTATTATTATTATGGTAATGTCAATTGTCAAAACATGTAGCTTTCACCGAAAAAAAATTGTGTAATACTTATAATCTTCTTACAACAAATTTCAGCGTGGAAAATGAGAAACGAATGCGTGCGAATTCGCAAACAACAGCTGGTTTACTAATAATATATAACCAACAATAACTAACTGTTCTAACGATGACTATTGGACGATACTAACGAAATAACAACGTAACCTAATCGGATTTTAAAAAGACGTGACAAAATATTACACTTATTGGTGAATAACTCAATCATAAGTTTGCGGAAGTGGCAATTGGATTTTTTTCATCGCAAATATGAATTATACACGTACTACAAAGAAACGTGATGGGTATATGTCAGGATCGTGCAAATCCGAATCGGTAATCACTGCTTATCCCTCAGGGTAACAAGCCTCTGCGATCAAATAACCCTAACAAAATCATCGTAGGTTAAGATGCGCAATTTCAAGTTGTCTTGACACGCTATTCATCAGTGTTGACAACATAGTAAGCCTCAAAATATAATGGACTTTTGACTGGTAGCTATTTGCAAAATACAGTGATACGCATAACGCCATTTTTACTATGTAAACTAAAAACAATTCACACATAATCAGAGATCATAAATTTTTAAATCAACTTCTCGTGATCATTCTGTTTTTTGGGTCACATCCCTAATTATGCTTCACTGACAGCTGTCAAAAGCATGCATTATATTGTTACGATTTTCGCCGAGACGAAAATACCGGGAATCATTACACAGTCTTCAGCGTGTCGTGTTTCCCTTGTATAGATCGGGCGGAATTACTTCGACTTCGATATTCAATTAGGTTATGTATTAGGTTTCAGACTTCCTCTATTCACCAACAGTATGTTGCGTAAAATACAAGTATGTACACGTTAAGAAATATAGATCTATTATGACAAAATAAACAAAAAAATCGAATAACAGTGATGTTTCTGAAATAGCCTTTAAATATCGATGTACTATCAGCAACAATAAATATAATGTAAAATGTGACTACGACTTTAAGATCATTGCGACATCGGGAAAGGTGATACGCATCTACATTCTGCCACATAATGACATTTAAAAAGCCAAAAAATCTTTGCTAAAGAATTATCGAGGTAACGATATACCTATCTACATCTGCATTTGGAAACAAGCAAACCGAACCGATTAATAAACTAAATACGCATCATAATTTAATTCGCTTAATACCGTGAATCAGTCTTTCAGTCTCAGTCTGATTTTGAACTTATTTTTTGGAGCAAAACGCTAAACTAAGCTGTGGATTTAACAGTTTCGGTCTTGTCAACTTTTCGCTAACGTAATAACGTTAAAGAGTTGTCTTAGAGAATATTTTCGATTATCTTCTTCTGGCTATGCCTTTACAATTATACCGTCGTGATAACATAAAACTAATCAACTATGCACAGTAAAAACCTTATCACAATTTCGTCTGTTGATCGAGCGATCTGTTTATGTAACAGATGCAGCAAATACGTTATGTACGTACGTTACAAAATTAATCTGACTGTCAAACGCGTAACAAGCATACTTTGATGTAACCATACAAATTGATAATTTCGCAAAGCATCGAAACAAGATAAATAAAGTTACTAACACAACGTGTGTACAAATATAATATTTTGTAAGCATGGTGAGAGCCTTGCGAACATAGATAACTATTTTTCTATATAATCTGTAACGAAATATTTTTGAACAATGTTGCTAGTATTGCCAATAGTATTGTTGCTTGTGTTATGTTGGTACTTATAAATAAAAGTCAGTTTTTACAAGGTATAACTATTGCCAATAAAGTTTGCACACTAGCAATTATTTATCAATTTTTTTCATACAAAAACTCGAAAAGTGAAAATTAATTTGAAAATGTCTGCGTTGAAATTAAGATACTCGCATAACATATATGGCAGCACAAACGTATTGTTACCAACCCTCTTATTGTGCTAATTCCTAGTGTTATCAAACACCAAAACCCTGAAAACAATTTAACAACCTAATTTCTATATCTTGTCAGAGCTCCAATTAAACATTCAGACAACTAAGTTTTCAATACTATTACGGATATTTTTTAATTTGCACTGCTTATTCAAAGCCACGATTATTTCCAACCAGTTCACTTCACTGACACTATTAAAAAAATCAATGCAAAATGTCAAAATTTAAATAACAAAACAATGTTTTTTTTTCAAACTTGTTTCGTATTCACGAAGCACAAGGCGACACGCGCGTGCGCAGTTCCCGCCGTTCGGAGTTAAACTGTATGGCACAGCAAAACAACGCGATTCGCGTTCACCGCAACTGCAAGGGAATCTCATAACGTCGCGCCTTAGACAAATTAAGCGACAGATATGAAAAATGAGATTCTTAACGACATTTACTTCTCCCAAATGTTTACTAACTTACTATAAAAAAATCCAAAGACATAAAATGACATAACACTTTTTTTAATCCTTTTCGTTTAATTATTTCAAAAGAATACTCTAATATTGAATCGCAAAACAATTAAACAATTCAATCATATTAAAGAATCATTAAAGCTTAAGCATTGTTATTTATAATTGATTACCTTATGTAGATATATTCGCAAAAAACGACTTTTCGAAGTGTATGTGCGGGATACCGTAAACGCTTTACTCAAAGTCTCTAGACCTCGCATATTCGTGTATGCCTGCTGGTTAGGTTTAAGTAATCTTAACTTAATGTAGGTTTTATACCACTTATAAAGTATGAAAGTGTTGTCATAAATAATAAATGTTTATTCCTATCTACATCCATGTAGGCGAACCGGTGGCGGTCTCATCCAGTTGGTTCTCTCCTCGTTGTAAATGTAATGTAACCGTTTGACCTTCAAATGTGCACTACGTCGTAATAAAATAAACATACATACGTACATGAGATCGTAATACTGTAATTACTCTGTAGCAACGAAGCTTCTAGGATTCCGTTCTTGTTTTAACGCATAAGTGACCAAAAAATGTTCAGAATAACTCGGCTCTAGTCTCGTAGGTTAATTTAGCGTTTAAGTTACCGGCAAATTGAACTAATGTTTTAGCATATTTTCCCTAGCCAAACAGAACAAAAATGATGAATGAACGAAAATGAAATCCATAGGAGGTGAATAATCAGACTTTTAGTATGTTTTCCCGCTGCAGGCACACAGGCCTCTACGAGAGAGAGAGAAGAGTGAATAGGAGCTTACGATTATACTATTAATTATTGTAATGAAAGGGAAAGAGATATTTAATAATATTATCCACGCAAATATTAACAGTAACAATAAATTAAAAGCAATAAATTTATTCGAATATCATGTTTGAAACGTCAATAAATACTTACTTTTGCTTAGGCAAAAACAAGTAAATTTCATTACGTATAGTACCATTATTGTTTAAATTTTAACACAGAGATGGCGCTTTCCTAAATCTCAAAAATTCTGAAGATCCTGGTCTGGTAAGGATAATGGGACAGACTATTTTATTTATTGAATTATCAACATTATTAATAAATGTGCAACGTTTCAAATTAACCCGACGTTTCGAAGGGGTTCAAAATCAAGTTCGAACATTCCATTACATACAAACATACAACCAAGCTAATAAAAGCGTGTTGAAAAGGCTAACACTTGATAACACAGCGCTATGTAGCGAAATTCATTTAATTTATAGTCAATTTGCCGACGGGCATAAAGCAATTAAGCACATACATTAAAAAGCACTGAAAAGTCAACTGGTTCAGATCAAGCGAATTGTGACACCTTGACAGAAGTAATTAAGTTATACCACATTAATATCGCAATTCCTCAAAACTAGCTTCAATTACCATGAAATCTATCACGCCTAATTTATCAACTTATATACAAAATACATGTACTTTTTTATATGTGATGATAAAAGTTGGGAAAGAAAGTTTCCAGAAGACAATATCTTGATAAAAGAAAAAGTAGGTGATCAATTGCGAAATGGCGACTATAAGATGAATGTGTACAACGGACTTCTAACGCTGAGTGATGTTTAGGTTGGCAGTACCGGGCACAGATCTACACTTTATATGGGCGGTGGTAATGAAGTTAGGACGTTATATACTCCAATAATTAATCCGTTAGCCGTAATCCGTGAATATGGCTGTAGTACGACTACGCATCACCAAATCTGCTTGAAATACCGTGTCACACGCAATTACTACGAAGATATCCTCTAAACTTTCATTTATGCTAGAAATGTTCTATAAGATCGTACTACTTCGAGTCATCAACCATTAGACTTGATTATTTAAAGAATGTTCTTACTGGCTGCTGTTCGTTACGAATTCTCTTTGTGTTTTGGCATCACATTTTTCGTTATGTTCGCGTTTCCGTTTAAAACAAAAGTTCATTATTTTAAAAGAAAAGAAATAATTGGCGTAATTAACATTCAATTCAACCACAAAAATCTTAATAGTGTTCATAATTAGCATAACAGAAGACAAATTGTGCAAATATACAATAAGAGAGGAAATAAATGAATTCGAATTCATACTTGAAATAGCAAGGGGCAATATTAATACAATAGTGTTAAGGTACTTCAGTTATGAACCGCGTGAAAGAAAGAAAGTTAAAGGGAGTACAGTTGTGTAAACGTATAATGTTATACTCGTAGTTGTATCGGAAACTCCTCGTATAACATCGCGGAAGCACAGCTGAGTGGACACCGCCCCAGCGCGCCGGTCGACTGCAGACGCGGCGTAAATATTACATCCGATACATAAATCGAATTCGAATCATTAAAATTCTCGTCAAACAGCTATGTGTTATAATAAACTAGCAACCCGTCGTCTATACTTCGCTCGAGTATATGGCCAAATAGAAAAAATACATATTTTTTCTATTTGGCAGCAGTACATACTGCTCGATGATAGAAGAGCTTTATATCATAAACCCACAAACTCTACGTACACTTTATAATATTAGTATACTTCACCTATTAATAATATTAGTATAGATAAACGTGTAAGCATTCGAACCCGTATCATATCGTATAAAGTTACGTAGAAATTATGGATTTCCAATTGGCATGGTTCTGGCGGCACACCTCTCTCGTTTCTGCTACCTATTTATCGACACACACATGATCCTGTTTTCGTGCAGTATGGGTAACAGGCGTGACTCATTGCGTTATGATTTCGAACTAGTTCAGATTATTTTCAAACAATTTATTAACAAATATAAACATCACTTAATAAATAATATAATATAAATTATGGATATGTTTCCCGTTACACACACACAACACGTAATGGTTCATAAAGGGCGTTGAGTTAATTTTCAAAGCTCAGATCTGTACATTGATTCCTGTGTCAATTACTAATTCGTTTGGAATACATTATGCGTTGTGTTGAGCTAAGAATGCATAGACTGCACAACACATGCATGCAAACAGCTTTCAATTTAACATTTTATAATAATTATAGTTTAGTTCCCTACAAATATCAAGAAAAGTCCCTGCGCATTTGATGATATTTTGTTTCTTTAAGATGTGGTAAAATCTACAACAAAAACTGTTACACGAATAGATCGGCTCGACCGCAGAATTACCACGACCTCACAGAAAGCTGGCGTGAAGTACAAGTATTTTATGCTTCTGCGTTTCGTCTGATGAGTGAGATGCCGGAGGCCCGATGCCCGTGCCCATCCTTGCCTACACAGGTTAGGATGGGAATGGGAACAGGATTGGGCAGGGGAAGGAATAAATAGGAGAAGGAAATATCCTTTTTCTGTTTATCCCAACTTCGGTTCATTAAAGGTAGGCGACGCATCTGCCACTAATTTACTTATTGGCGGATGCCTATAGGTAGCGGTCACTTAACATCAGATGAATTCCTTGTTCGTTTGCCACCTTTTTCCACAAAACATTTTTTTATGGAAACAGGTGGCAAACAAAACAGGTTGCACCAGATTATTGTTAATATGCGTATGCGTACGATTGGTACGTGAGTTATTTCTTATTTATCGTCATTCATGAGTTATTTTAAAGTGTACAACTACTTAAATACAAAAGTGTCTTCATAGTGATGAGATAGGACAGTCAGCACCGAATTGAAGAAAAGTTAAAGTTTAGTAATAAATATTAGTGATGTACACACGGCTTCGTCTTAAGCGACTTCACACCCGAATCTAACTTATAAACGTACACCTAATATCATGTTATTTATACCAATGTATAACAGGTAGCAGTTAATAGAATGACTGTATACAGCTAAGTTGCTCTTAGCGTCGGCCGCGTTACAAATGAAAATTTTAATATAAGATTAGATATGTAATAATATCACAATATGCGTATGCTTAAAACCAGCTGTTCGAATATTGTAGCCACCAATCAGTGTAATCAAAATAAATAATAAAGCTAACTACTTTAAAGCGATCTGTTAATAACTGAACGCATAAATAACCACTACCCACATATGTAATTGTGTAATTACAACATCGCCGTGCGTAGTTAATACCGCGCGACTCCTCGTAAGTGTTGATTTATATTTATTTATCATCTAGTTGGCCGTGATACTATTGCATTAAATATGCACGAATTGCGCAACCGCAACGCACAAATTTTTAATCAAGTATAGCGAAGTTATCGACCGGTAAGTATTAGGAAAAAATATCACGTTATGGCGGAAAAGAGACCTAGAGGGCGCCACCCTATACACAAGAGCAGACCAAATCAGCGCCACTTACACAAACACACCAAAGAGCAAGCCACACTACCTGAGCTCGTGTTATAATTCTTAAAATTGTTTGTTTACACTGTGCTCTTCTTATCAAGGCCCTAAATTTATGGTCGTGTCTGTGTGGCTGTGATAATTTTTATAACACGTTGAAATTAGGATTTTACAGTGTTTTTTATGGCAGAAGGAATCAAACGATCTAGCGGGTCCTGTTGTAATTTTACTTCATGCTTTGTAACTTCCTGTAAAATACGAGTTTAAAAATTATCACGAAGTTAATTGAGCTTATATTAATATATTAATATTTTTAACACAAACCAACTGTACATAATACATTAATTATACATATACATTAATTATATTGCAGAAGGGTTTTTTCATGTAAGTGTTACAGGGGGTCGGTTTTTCAAAAAGAGGAGTCACATATGAAAATTTGTCAACGGTGAGGGCGAACAAGGAAAAAATCTTCATGTTTTTATTATAGTTGGTTTTAGAAACTAATAACTGAAGAACATAAGTGGGGTTTTTTCCTATGCCACATTTATCATTATATACATTGCAACGGCAAATTGTAAAGCTCTCTATTTTACTTCTGATGGATGATTTAGTTTTCTATTTAACAACAGCGCCATCTATAGCATCGCGTACGTAGTAGCATCGTAACGCACTCACCTCGGTATTACATAGAGGTCAGTGTCGTAAGACCTATTTCCTCAGCAAATATACTTCAATAGTTCTCAAAAGATGGCGATAGTGCTACCAACAGTGAATCTATAATTGAAACAAATGTAATTGTAGCTAATTATATAAAATAGTAAATGCAGTAAAAAAAGTTGAAATTAATATTACATTGAATTTAAAACTAGTTTCAGAAAAGTTTATTCATGCAACACTAACTAATACAACTAAACGACATATGTAAGATTCAGCTGACAGCAACGGCAGCCATTGCTAGGTTGTGACGTCGTGCTGCGCAGCGCAGCTATATTCGTTCGTGGTAGGTGGCCGACATTTTGTTCTGACGTCGTGACGCAAGCGAAAACGAGAACTTGAAAATGCCATTGAATGCCGTGGGATGGACCACAGAAGAAGACGAGAGACTTGTTGAATTAGTAGAACCACAGTCTTGTTTATATAATTATTTTGATCCATCGAGGAAGAACATTTTGGCTCGTGAATCTACATGGCAAGAAATAGCTAAAGCTTTATCGAAGCCAGGTAAGAATGAACGTGACGTGGATTGGTTCACTTTGTGTGCTGCATGACACAACTGCACCGAATTGTGATTACTACCGCTAATGAACGAATGGTCTTTTATAAATTAGCCATGAAAAGGTTTTAAAATTAGCGCGGAATTTTTGTAACAGAAATGCAGAGAGACTTAAGCTTCAAGCAAGTTTTAGATTGTGAATTACGGACACTAAACAAACATTATGAAGTATTTCAGGTAATGCTTTTAAAGTTGCACAATTGGAAAAATCAATTGAACAAATTACAAAAATGATTACTAATAAAAAAATGTAAAGAAAATACAGCACAGATAGCAGTCAAAAATTAGCAACAATTGTTTACAAGCGAATTGAAATAGTAATAATAAAAATTACTAGCATTTTTTAAATTACTGACATTGTGTTAGAATATAAACTATTTCAAATATGTTTTGAAATTCATTAGTTTGTGATATTTACTATCATAGATTTTAAGACTAAATCAATATGAAAAAAAAGTTATATATGTTTTCTTTTCATTGCCTTATAGTAAAATATGTTCTTATGTGTCCATTGCCAACTATTAATGAACTATAAATGAATTTATTATTAATAAAACATTGTTATTCCAGTTGAAGAATGTAAGAAACGCTGGCGTGGCCTACGTGATGGCTTCATGAGAAGCAAGCGACTGGGCACCTTACATAAAACTAAAACCAACATTTTTGAGAAGCTCCAGTTCTTAAACGACACTTCAGTGGATAGCACAGACGAGGTTGGAGAGGTGTCAATTAACATGGATAATGAGCAAGTAAAAAATGAAATGCTAATAGAAACAATTGTGAGTACAGAGCAAGTTATTACTGACAACCAGGAGTACTATGAAGTAAGTGAAGATACCATCATATGTACACTACCATTACACAAAACTAACTAATATTGATATCTTACTGATTAGTTTGACATCTGGCAGTGCCCTTGTTTTAACGCCTTTATCATGTGGAGTGTTTCAGCTGTATTATCCTTCTAATATTATAAATGTGAAAGTTTCTAAGTATGGATGTGCAGATGTATAGATGTTTGTTATTCTTTCACACAAAAACTACTGAATGGATTTTAATGAAACTTTACAATATTATATCTTATACATCAGAATAACATAGTCTATAATTTATAAAGATTGTGTGAATCGACCAAAATATAATAATGTGTCAAATAAGGATCTCATATGCAAGCTATTGTGATGTGCACTGCAAAAAACTGTTATTCACATATATAATGTATAAAGGAAATGTTAACCATAAATAGTCCTACGAAAAAGGCCACAACAGCATATATGTAAGCCATAATCGCCAAAATAGTGAACAATCTATTAACTATAGGGCGGAGCAAAGGTTGCCGGGCCAGCTAGTGGTTAATAACCATGTATCCTCTAAGAAAGTAGTGTAGACCTTTCTTACAGACCCGAAACATACATGTAGGTAAAAAGGGAACCCCATCTACCTTCTTAAAATTATAGATTTTCCCTTATATAGTTCTCTTACACCATATTTGAGTTCTATCATATTGATAAAAGAATTCAATTTCAGGTTACAGTTGTTGATGATCCACAAGAACCTCAATTAAAACAGAATGCTTACATTAAAATCTTACCAAAGATGGATCAGAACTTAGGGGAACCCCCTAAAAAAGTGGGCAGAAGAGGCGCAGGAAGAAAAAAAAACATACCAGCTCCTAGAAATGTACCACCAGTTAAAATACTACCAAAACCATTGATAGTCAATGGACCGAAAACCTATGTAAGATATGTAGAGGACCAGAAAACACCTGAACAGAGGTCCGAAGTTATTGATAAGTTAATAGAAAAGGTTCTTAAGGAAAATACTAATGAAATTGATGTGTTCTTCAGAAGTATGGCAGCTAGTGTAAAAAAATTACAACCAAATCTTATTCCAAAAGTGAAAATGGAAGTTTGCAATGTAATAGCCAAATATGAAATGCAAAGTTTTGATAAAAACTTACAAAATATATAGCTGTGGAGTGACTTTAGAGATTAGTGAATAATAATGTTACTTGTGATACATTAACTACTGTAAGTACTGATTACTTTTAAAATATTTTAGTTAAAGGATCAGGAATATTTATGTAAAGATGTATCATGATAATACATAATCACAGGCTGTACGAAGCAGGCAGTTTATAGTCAGGATATATATATTCATATATTAATAGTCCAAGTCAAATTTTCAAAGTTGGTGGCAAACAAGCAAGCGGTTCACCCAATGTCAATTGATCGCTACACATAGACATCTGCGTAAATAATGAGTTGCGGATGCGTTGCCCACCTTTAATGGACAGAGGAGGGGATAAACAGAAAATGGTAATTTCCAAATCCTATACATCCCCTCCACCATCAAGTTTTCTTCCTCTTCCCATCCTTTCCTTATAGGAAAAGGATGGGAAGCCTTCACACCTGTTTTCTGTAAGGTCGTGGTATTTCACCGGTCGAGCCGGCCAATTCGTACAACAGATGGTGTTTCGGGCACTACCAGCGTCAAATAAATGAATGAACTTAATGTTATTCAACTATACTTTTGCACTAAATCATTTCAGTGGATTGTCGAAACGAAATATTTCTGTTATATCAACAATCCAAACTTTGTAAAGTGTAAGCAGACTTGAAATTAAGTATTTTTTGTGCAGTCAAAAATATTACTTTCTTTTATTATTTTAGTTATGTTTCTATCAAATGCAAACTTCATTTTTAACAGTACTTGTTGTATGGTTGTACATGAAGGGGGGTGGTTAATCATGTTAAGTATTTTTAAACGTTTGACATTGTTATTCAATGTACATATATTTGTAAATAAGTGTATCATGTTATTACTTTACTGACTAGGTACATAAACTTTGTCATTTAATACACTGATATTTTAATAGCCAGCCGATTATTTGACCTTAATCATTTTATAGAACCTGAAAGTTTTTCTGTTAATGTCCATAATACAGATAAAAAATATCCCCGAAAATGAAGTTTGGATCATAGTAGCTTTAAAAGATATCCAGAAGCAAAGGTGAATAAAATAGCACCGCACTTTTGTTAAACACTTCAGTGTTTTGAATAGCGACCCTCTGTGTTTCATTATGAAGCCCGATGCCTGTGGACAGTCAAGCGTGTATTTAGAATTCCAGCTTGCACAGATCAGTCTCTATCGTCAACCAACTAACACAGGACAGTCCACAGGCATCATTCAAAATGAAACACAGACATTAGCTCTTTGAAACACGTAAGTGGAAGTATGTTCACAAAGCTGAGTTGCAATTTTATACACGTTTGCTACCTGATATACTTCAACGCTACCATGATCCAAACTTCATACTCGGGGATTGTTTTTATTTATCAGATATACCAGAGGGAAAGTTTTGGGTTTTATAAAATGACTAAGGTCAGATCTTGGCAGATTTTCATAAAATAATAATTATATTTGTAAATAACAAACTTTTATATTTTACCAATGAATAAAAAACAAATGAAGTTGTCTTTCAGGGCTGTTAAGTGCCTAATTTTACTTAAAATGTCTATTTTATTTTACCGATTTAATATTCTGAATACCTGTAAAGAAATTTATTGTTATATTTAATGAATTAAAATCGTTAATGTGTTGGTAACTAATTAATTACCGAAACATATTTATACTTAACATCTGGGCTTGGCATGATATGTAGTTATTATATTAGTTAACAGTGGTAACTACCACCTGAGGCCCGTGCAAGGGGCCGCCAAGTTCTTTAGTTGTGTGCTTTGTTTGTGTGTGTAATTGATTTTAAGTACCTATAATAATAATTATAATTAAATTTTACTAAATTTTGTTATAATGTTAGGTTACTTCTGAACTTGCGGTCCCTCGGGCCGGGGCCCCTCCCTTGATAGACGCATCACTCATCAGACGAAAAGCAGTAATACTTCTACTTCACTTGTCTTATGTGAGGTCATCGTAAGATGTTACCACTATTCTATGTTGGGTAAACAAATAGAGCAAACAAGATATTCGTTGAAATGCGGGTAAAGTTTCCCTTGCGAGTACACAAGATCGCAGCACTAGGAATTTTATAGATTCTAAGACAATTACATATAAATATTTAAAAGCATATTTTTTACTTTTAGTTTCAAATCTCAAACTGTTAACGTTGGATGTTCATGAAAATGATATTTTACTTGCCTTTGTGTGTATGTATGTAACGAAATCTTAACGTGATTTTAACTCGAATTTAAAATTTCCAAACGTCGAATTATTTTGAAACGCTGCGTAATTAAAAGTATGTCCCATTATCATTACCAGGATCTTCAAAATTTGCGAGAGGATTTGACAATTACGCTATCTAGGTGTTAAAATTTAAATAAAAACGGATACTGTACTAGTAGAACTTAGCCTGTTTTTAGTAAAATAAATATCGCCCGTAACCCAGAGGCGTAGGCAGAGATGATGGATCCATTTGGCGCGATCCTGGCACACCTCTCGCTTCCACATTCATATATCTACGCATATAAGCTCGTCGGTTATGGGTACTCCGTATTTCGCCCTTCTTTACTAATCCGATCAATATAAGTTTTTCTTGTACGCCCTTACCAACACTGCCACTCACTTTTGCAACATGAATTTGTTTCGTTACTCTCCCTTCATTCATCCTTTCAACATGCCCGTACCACCGAAGCACACATTGTTTATCTATGCCTTTCAGTTTTTAAAACTATTAATTATTTTACCCCATTGAAAGCTTACACACGTTTTTAAATATTGTGAAATACAGCTTTATAAAACTGTTTAACTTTTCCTGTGAGCAAAGTTAGAAGCGGATTACGTTGTTCATTAATCTGGTACGTAATTGCCTATGCAAGCAATTTCTATATTGTGTTAAATACCATCCCTTAGACCTACATTTTCTCTTTAAAATATATATAATATTTTATTGAGAGTAGTTTCATCATCTCCGCACGGTGGTTATTTTCGAATTTCTCAGTAAATACTTTTTTTAAGTCTTTTAAGCAGCCAACTAACACAGTCTACCAAGTCCTTCGTTCGTTTCGAATTAATTGAATTGTTGATTGAAAGAATATCGCCTAAAAAACTATTAACTTTGTAAGAAAACTTTTGTATTACAGTGACATTATAGATTTCTTAATACATATTTCGATACAGTTTAACGACCTATCCGAAGCTTATAAGGCGTATTTTATTTACAGGAGGGTGCAACGTCTAGACAGGGTATCACGGTCCGTCGCCCTATCTGCAACTTTACCCTCTACCTTAGACAGGCCGACCGAAGGGAACGACCTTCGTATTTTCTTACACGGATTCACCGAGGATTTGAAAAGGAATTTTGACAATTTTTTTATTCTATTAGTGGAAAATTTAAATACTTCTGTTATTGCAAATCTAGATCGGCGGTGAATATAGAAAATGAAGGCAAATAAAAGTGATAGCTATAGAAAGCGCTCTAAATGAATGAATAATTAGGTGCGCTAATTTTGCCCTGCGCTTTCTGTAAGAGACAGCGATTTATTATTTCTATTTTGAATAACTGTAATTTCACATCAAGATTTGATTTTTGTAAGCCAAGGTTTTACGTTTAAATTGCTGGACGTTTGCGAAACCCAAGGATCGCTGCCATAAACATGAATCCCTCGCCCCCTCATATAGTGGACTCCCCTAGCATCCTTGGCATATCGTCGGTCCATTTCGAAAGAACCATACTCATAAGATAAAATAGGTAAGGAATGTATTATAGGTATTATTTTTATACATAGAGGTAATTATGACGTTAATGTTTCATTTGCACAAGCAGCAAGCAGACAGATATTTGTCATATGATAGCTTACACATACACAAAGTATTAAAGACAAGGGTACAGAGAAATAAAATCAATTTTGACCTATTTCCTAAAGAATGTTCGTTTACATATTTAAGGATTGGACCAAATTATCGGCGGCAGTAGTCATTCGATTATGACATAAGTACTTTCAAAAGAATTGTCGACAGGCCAATGCTAAGCTAGTGCGTACACCAATTATATAAAAAAGTATGTATCTCACAAGGACGTAAACGTCGAGCATGTACATATGTAGCATGATGGGCATGATGTAGAAGAAGCGAGAGCGGTGTGCCAAAATCGTGCCAAATGAAAATCTCTGCCTACCGCTCTGGGTTGTTACTGGTTTGAGTATATTTTTATTCATTCATTTTACATAAAAAGATAAGGGATTTAATTAATTCTTCCGGATAAAATTACTGCAGATTTTAAATTTTTTACCATTAGAAACCTCATCTATCGGTCTATCTACCTAAGTGAAGCCGAAGCGATTGCAAGTTCGATATAAGAATAACTAACTTTCCACCGAGTTTCGCATAGTTTTGGAAAAGACATTTAGAATTCAAATAATCATATCTAAGCTCAAAAGTTTTTTTTTTAATATTACAAAGTGGCAAACGAGCAAGCGGCCCCTGGAAATAAGTACCGCTACCCATAGGCATCCGCAACAAGCTAATGAGTTGCAGATGCGTTGCCTATCTTCATGGACGAAGGAGGGTACAAACAGAAAAAAGGATAATTCCATTCCCTGTCCATCCCCTCCTCATCCGTCAAATCCTCTTCCCATCCATTCCTTATTAGAAAAGGGTAGGAGGGGGAAGAGGACTACAATTAGACCTCCGGCACGTCACTCATCAGACGAAACGCAGAGTACTTCTGCTTCACGCCTTTTTTCTGTGACGTCGTGGTATTTCACCGGTCGAGCCTGCCCATTCGTGCAAAAGATTGTTATTGCGGGCTCTACCACTGTTAGATGGCGCTAGTTTTACACATATAAATGAACTTAAACATAAAAATCGAATCCAAATACAAAATTTGACCCAAATCATTAGAATCATATCCGAAATGACTGTATGATAATAAATTGATATACAAGAATTGTATGCTTTATATTAAAAGGTAAAACAAATAATAAAATGTACGTATCGCGCAAAATGTAAGCTAAGACAATAACCTCAAAAACAAAATCAAAAGCTTAGTAAAGCTATACACTGTACATACATAAATAGCATTTCCATGCACTGGACACTTTCTGCAATCCATTTTCGATCCTAAAAAGACTCGAGTCAGTGCATAGTCCCCCGTAGGTTATCGAGTGGTAACCCTGTAGGATACATGTTCAGTTCACAAGAGAACGTACTTAAAAGCCGAACCCTTACAATTGGCCGGATTGTATGGAGTCTAGTGTTCTGGAACTGTTGTTACAAAGTTAACAAAGCTCTTGCAACAGTATAACAAGTAAGAGGCTTTTTTGTTAAGAAGCTATGCATAGGCAGCATTCTAAGCAAAATTATGGGCGAAGTTTTTCGAAATAAATTGTTTTAAAACTCATTTTAAATAAATGTCATGATTATATCTGTCAATCCAATTTAATTAATAAACTTAAATCCATGTTATCTTAAGCTCTGGTACTTTATCAAGCTCAGTATGTCAAAATAATTGAAATACGACTGCCTTCCCATAATAAATAAAAATGCAGCTGATCCAGAATATTCTAAGGTGAACCCTGTTTGCTGACTCTCTATATAATAACAGCCAAGTTCAGAACACAACGCAACGTTCTCATTTTACGGGGACGTTTGAGCCAAGTTACTTGTAAAAGAATAAAGCCAAGCGCACATTTTTGGTGCTATGTGACAATCGGTGAGTCTGTAGATGCCATCGCCATATGTCTTTCGGAGGACAGACTATGGCTGTCATATTAGGCGAAGACTGATATTATAAAAAAAATCATTGTTGTAGTTAAGTTAATTCAATCCCAATTAAGTTTGAAAGGACAATCGAGATCAGTCAATTAATCTTGACGGCGCGAGTGTGACTCAGAGCGCTCGGGGCGCCGCCGCCACGGGGCCCGTAATTGTCCCGCGTGCGGGGTACAATATATCACCGTTACTCCTCTGCGTTCAACTGATTTCCCCACAAAGGTCTAAACCACCGAGTTCTATGTACTCAAGTAATTAAAGTTAAAACTATACTGGTAATGGTTTTTGTTGTGCAAAATTAAAGCAATATTTAGTTAAGAAATAAAATGAGCATGCACAAAATTAACTTATCAGTTAGTTACAACAATTATGCGACGCCCACGTAAACTGAACGTTTTTGTGTATTATTCTGTAACTACACTCCAATAATTCCATTGTGATAAAAAAAAACAAAAACGAAGTCACAAAATGTGAACAATTTAAAAGTAAAACGTTCTGTCCTTTGCGATACGTATCGCGTAAAAGAAAAAACACCTGACAGAATAATTGATTTAACACAATAAAGTAATGGATACGATATCGCAATACGCGGTAACAATCGAGACGCCTAAAATTGCACGATACTCTGTCACAACACTTAAATCGATATAAACAGTCGACTATTTCTATTATTTGATTTAATCGATACTGAATTGTTATTTGTCAAAGTATTAAAGTAATGACAAAATGTACTCGCAAATTAAAACTCGATTGAAATGAAACTTGTTTGTCTTTTTATGTGATAGGCAATCGAGTAAGTAATTAATTACTCGTATGGAGTTTCATAATTTTATTACATATCTTGACAAAGTCGGAGAATGCAGAACAACTTTCAGTGCATATGAAGACGAGACAATAATATAAAGTATGTAAAATGTATATAACATGTAGAAGAACGTTTTTTCTATTGAGATACAAAAAATGAAACATTATAATCCCATAGTAGAATTAAATACAAAAGCGAAACATTCATTGATTTAAAAAATTGGCAGAGTATCTTTAAAGTTTAAGCACTGCCTGCCAAAAGTCTAACACTTCAATATACTTATTCTGTGCAAAGCACGAAAATTGGCAAGAGTTCAAATTTTCCGATTCATTCCGGTTCGTCTACGTCGATGGGATATAAACCAACTATAAAATAGTTGAGAGAGTAGTAGAGTCGGCCTACGACAGCGTAATTATGCCAGTCCCATTCTCCTTGAGAAAGGTCCCCGACGAACTCGAAACTAGTCGGTACGTACACCGTACTAGTAAGTTAAGGCGTTATTTAATTAGTTTCTAAAATAATCATTTTATAACTGTCTTACCTGTGTAGTATTGAACCTGCGACTACCGGAACGACTGAGCGTACCGCCCCTTACGTTGCTGTCGGATAGCTCCACCTCAACACCGTCGGCCGCGCGGCGACGCGACAACTCGCAAAGCTCTGCGATCGGTTGTACCTGGCCGAAAATGTTATTCTTCGTTATTCACCAAAGATGGTTAGAGAAAAAAGGTTTTAAATATTTATGTTTAAAATACGATAGATAGAAGAGAAAATTATTTGACAATAGATATATCATTTGTAAAATTCAACATGTTATTAAAGCGATTTTTTAGAATAACATACAACTAAAATTAAATTGTAGATTCACATAATATTGTTATTTCATAGACAATAGTACAGTAATAAGATATCTAAAGAAGTAATATAAGATAACAGATAAGTAACTTTTTATTTTATTTTTAAGATTCTAAGGCCTAACATTTGAACGACATAAAACTGAAAAACACGCTGGAGGTTGTTAAGCAAACGAAGCACGTACACAATTTTATATACACATAACATCGGTAACGAGACTGAAAGTAAATCATTCAAAAACCCGGTTAGCGGATGACGGTACAAACATTTTGCTTGTTAATACCAACAGGGTGTTGGTGGTTAAGAAACGTAACTATCTATTAAAACCGATCAAAAGGATTCCATAATTTCAAAATCGAATATACATAACATTCATTAAGTATAAGATGAAAGTTTCAGAATGACCAAAGTAGTTTTTGGGTGGTCCTTGCATCCCGAACGCAGCTTTTTCACTCAGCGGCAGTCCTATCAGCTCTCTCTAGTCAATAGTCTTAATTAACTGTAGCAGGAAATATAACGTAAAATTATTTTCTCTGGTTTATTTGGTGTTCTTGCCAAGATACAGCCACCCTGGTCTTTGATAATGGATACAAAAACTTCGAAATTTAGGAACGGAATGCTAAACTTCATTGGTCGCGTACTCGTTAGATATTTATTCATAATAAAACGAGTTATATAACTCATATTTCTTTTGATTTCGCGCGATAATCAAGTCATTGGTGTCGATCCATAACCCAAAAATCGAAACTATTAGGTACGTTGTAATGGCAATCAAAATGGGATTATTATTTTAACGCATAGCAATCTTTGTTCAAACACAATATTATTTATGACTCTTTTCATCTCAAAAGAAGCGAATAGGACATGCTTTATGCGCTAATACCCATTATTTATACATAATATATCCCACCGCCGTAGTTTTGACCGAACACTGAAAAAGGACTCGTCTAAACTGTCCGATGTTAACGGCAAAACATCAAAAGCAAATGCATCCACTTAGTTTAAAATATAGTTTAGGGCGTCAATCTAATAAAGTTAATGTATTAAAGTAGAATTTCGTCACACGTTAACAACACATTTATATAATATTCCTTACATATGATCTTATACATAAGTCTATTTATCTATGTCTATACTGATAAATAAAATTGAAGTGTCTGTATGTACTATCAAAATAACATTTCCATACTCAATACACATGATACGTACTTATAACAAAATTATTATTTTTTAAATTTTTTCTGTCTCTCTGTTTATTCTGGGTAATCTCCGAAACGATTGAACCGATTCGGACGGGACTTTAACTGGGAAATAGCTAATATTGTAAGGATTTAATTAAGCTAATTTTATTTAAGCAAAATATTAAGGGTTCCGCGCAAAAAGTGAAGCAACCTCAAAATTGTGAAAAAATTACGCGCCGCTGTTTCGAAAACGGCGCCCGTTACCTGCAATGTCACAAAGGTTGCCTTAAGTAGTAAAATAATATAAACATTATACTATTTAAAGTGTAAACTTCTTCAGCCACGTTACACGATAGTAGGTAGGGGTAAATATTACAGATTCGCGAGATCGACATGTGCGACATGCGTTAGCGACAGAGTCAGCAACATGCTTATTAAACTGAAAACATCTTTAACTTCATTAGACGAATTTTGGTAGGGTTGGTGGTAATAATCTATATCTATACTGATAAATAAAATTAAATTGTTTGTTGTCATGTCAAAATATGATTTTGATACTGTTATTTTACGTTTTATTTTGTACGGTATAAACAATTAATGTAAAAAATACGATTATATACTTTTATTCTGCGAAGTGATTAATTTGTTTTAATTTGATTCCACGCGGACGAAGTCGCGGGCAACAGCCAGTATATCCTAAAACTTGCGACAATATTCTAGAGAGACTGAAGGCCGCACGCGTGGAGATAAGATGTGAGGCGAATACCACGCCAGTCTCCTGTTATTTAGAAGGATTGTACATGTAAAAGTAAGAGACGAATAATTCAGATGAATTTGAAACTCACCTTAATGGTAACAGAGTCCTGACTTCCCTTGATAAGGTCAATCACTTCTTCCCTACTCTTTCCCTCAACATTCACACCGTTCACTTCTATGAGTCTGTCGCCCGGCAGGAGTCCAGCCTCACTCGCACCAGGGTAGGAGCCGGGCTCGGCAAGGATCACAGCCTTATGCGTCAATTTGGATACGATCATCACGTTACCATTGCATTTACTGTCACCATTAACCAGTCCGTTTTCTTCGTGACCCGTTAATTCTTTAAGATCACCAATAAATACTCTCTCTTGGATCATTGCTCGACGTAGGCTAAATCCGAAATCGTTACGAGGTGCTTTCTGTCTTTGGATAATCAACGTTCTAGGCTTCGGTAATTGCAAGGGTTTTAATGGTGGTAAAGGTAAGTACACATCGTCGAATGTACTTGTCCGAGACCATCTGTGGAAGCCTTGTGATTCCCCTATAGGTGAGGTGGAAAACGGCGGAGTAGCGAATGATGAATTTGTTGTATCAGTTAAAGAATCGGCGCTCGGCGAAGTCGAAGTAACGCCAAGGTAGCTGTTGCCGTTCGTCTTTGGTGTTTCATCAACGTCCTGAGTGGTAATTGAAGGATTTGCGTTGTTTTTATAGTTTTTATATTGATTTTCTACGGGACTATGAATTACTTTTTTGGTAAAGTTTTGCATTTGTTGCATATCGTCACTGGATGAGGTGCTCTTTGATGGCGGAATTCCTCCATAAGAAATGACTTCGTTTTGCTGCGTGTTTCGTGCCACAACATTGGTATCCTGACCGTTCATGTAGTCAACCGTGTCGGTATTATGGACGCTGCTCTCTTGAGAGTTAGAACTAGTATTGCTTAAACGGGGCCCTTTGAGAATTCCTCGTTTCGGTGGTCGCGGTGGTATCGGAGGTAGATTCTGCGCCTGTCTGGGACTGCTGTTGACGTTATTCGGATTATTTAAGGAATTTAGAGACGTCTCTGAACTGTCGGATTGCAGCACTCCTTCCTTTTTGTTCCAATTATTAAGCGGAGTCGGATATCCAGGGGAGAGGTGGTTGTTTTCATCGCTGAGATTGGAATTGGAGCCCGAAGTCGAAATGATCGGGTAGGTGGAATAATTTGAATCTTGTTCAAGATGGGCGAACAGTGACGCGGTGTAGTCAGCTGTGATGCCGGAGGGTAGTTTTTCCTTTTCTTTACGCCTGCCGCGTAATTTCAGAGACCGTCGAACCTGCAAATAAACAAGTAATATAAACGATATTGTATTTATAGTGTAATTTCATTTCACGGTTGGGTTAACATTAAAACCATTCTATCTGAACTGTCTGCTGGTTGTGAGATAGCAACGGGTAACAGCTGCGATGTAGATTATAATGTGAAAGCAATTATTAATCCGGACGCAAATGATCGCTTGAGCAAATAAACATGACGGACAGTTGACATGTTATATCTTGACTAGAGTTATGAAGAACAGTAAATTTGTTAAAAAAACGGACTGATTAGAATGCTCGTAATTGAACTTTCGTTTTCAAGTCAAAGGAAAAGCGTGATACAGTACTGGAAACGGTTATGATACCCGTTCAGTTCTTGCAATTTAAAAAAAACCGCATTCCAAGCGAGCGGGGCGGGTCGGAGAATCCGCCGACGAGACGCCAACGAAAGTGTAAGAACAAATTATATAAAACGGGTTCCAGATTCGATCCCATCCGTTGAGTAATTTCCGAGGTTTTGCGCCGTTAATGCGCATACCGAATATCTTTTTTTCGGATAACTTGGCATACGTCGGAATTAACTTCATAAATGAAGTTCCAAAAGTACCAATGTGAATATCGTTACAACATGTTAAAGTAACTGTTTTTTTTTAAATTGAGTCCCCCTAATTCGCCCTTCATAAAAGCGGTCATTAGGTATTCATTTATAATTAATAAAGTTAAAAGATTTGTTAGTATGTAACGGATAAACTCTGCAACTACTGATTCGAATTTCACCATTAGACATCACATAATTTTTACTGATACAACAAAATGAATAATGTCATGTATTTCAAGGTGTTTCAATGAAGGGAATGGAGCCGGTAATTAAAGATCCGGATATTAATACAGTTAATAAGATAACATAGCTAAATCAATTTTAAGGCGGAAACAACTTTGCAGGGTCAGCTTGTTGTTTATATTAATTAGTAAAGGATGGTCCCATGTTCAGCTCGGCAACCCAATTGTGATTTATCAATATTACACATTACAAATATAATCTAGATCCTGATCACATAACAATTGAGGACGTAAATTTATTATCTCGTTATTCCGGATCTTGTATCATAGTGATAGAATATAATTTCTAAGAAAAGTAGCGAGAATAAATGGGAATGTAACACGATGAATGAGAGATAAGTCTTCATTCACCGCAATATTTACGCTCTGGTAATTAAGTAACTAAACGCTTGCGCAGTGAAAGGGGGACGGCTGAAGTACAGTTGGCTCCCATGCTCCGTGCTAAAACTTCCCGAGTCAACAATGAAAAATGGAATTCATACCATATAAAACTAAATTTATACATCAACATCAAGGAAATTTACTCGTAGGTAATAGTGGCTTCTTCATATTAGCCTTGTCTGGAATATTATAATATTTCTGTTTCGTGTCGCAGGGCTATAATAATGTAATTATTTGCCATACAAAATGTATGAAGCCAAAATGTATACGATCTGCCACGAAACAGAGTATTCCTACCTTAAAGCACTAAAACAATTGCGATAGACAGGGCTAACTTAACATTAAGGGACCTTAAAATTTCAATTAACAAATACATTGCTATCAAAAATCGGCGATTGAGGCCACCACAAGCGTAAGACGAAAATGAAGGCAACAAAAATTTCAATCCTCACATTTCTACGAAAAAAAGCAAAACAATGAAAATATTACCAAAGCACCGAAAGCGATTCCGATGACGCGCACAGTCCTGGTAGAGTCTATTTTCCACATATTATCCATGTTGCGATCACTACACGAGGTGGCCCGAGCGACGCGACCCAGTTCCGGCCGCTCCACAAGCTAATGCTAATTGCTGTGGCCCCACAATTATCTCGAGCTCATTGTGGAAGTATTTACAAACACAAACGGACAATCATTCAAACAAATAACAATTGATTAGATATACTCATACAGCACGTCTATACGTCGATTGAATGACTCTTGGATTCATTACTAAATACAATATGAGAGTGTAATACTAATATCACCACAGCCGTTTGATTTAGTTATACACATCTACATATGAACGTACTGTATCAAATTCAGCACGGCGCCTGTCATATGACCCTAGATGACCTATAAATGCGTCTGCATGAAATTAATCGTTTCTTTTTAAATTAACAATAGAACCGATCGAAATTGTTGCGTCTATCTATAACAATGGCAGCTCTCTTGTATGAATCATAAACGTCTGCACTACGTTCATTACCCCCGGAATGTCATTAAGCTATGACGTTGTTTTATCCAGAACGTAGCACTACCCTAATTGTCTATGGGGGAAAATGGCCAAAAAGGAACGGTTAACCTCATGTTACATGACACACTCCCGCAACAATCAAAGGATTAACAGTCGAATTGCCGTCCTCTGTGTATAAAGAGGACAGTGTACATAAGAAAAACTAGAACTGAACACAGGATAGAAAATAGATAGGGCCGTTGGCATATCATAAATCATATGCAGAAGCATTACTTCTGCTTCTCGACGGATGGATTACGTTAGGTAAGGTGGCAGTCTATCCCCGGTCGTGCTGTCCATACCTGTTTTTCTTGGCTCTTTCACTATCAGGTCGAAGTTTCATCTGTGTTCGTTTAGACATTAATCTATTATTTATCTATTTCCACAAGGTTTCCTTAACAGGGTTGGAGATCAGATAAGATAGATATACTTTTAAAGACATGAGCAAATTGCTTCATTAAAGTCGGCAAAGCGTAACCTATGTGGCATATCAGACAAATGACGATACAAATAGTAGCAGGCAAAAAGCGAAGACTCGAAAACTCCTAATTGGAACGTTTTCTCTTTAGTTCACGTCGAACGGAGAAGAGTAGAAAGCGACAATCACTAGCTGTCCTCTATTTTTCTCATTAATTTAATTACGCTGCCTATCCTTTTGCCACCATTCGATTTTTTTTGCTGTCACTGAGTTTTTTGAGTTTAACATATGGATTTGTAGTATATAATGTCATATAGGTATGAGTCTCTATAATATGATTTAAAGCACAGACTAGAAACAACTTCGAATATTATCTATTGCTTACACAATTTTTCCATTCCCATTCTTACTTTATAAGAAATGGATGGGATAGGAAGAGACAGAGGAGTAGGAATAGGCCGCTGCACCACACCCCTTAGACGAAATGCAGAATACTTCTACTTCACGCTGATCCTCTGTGAGGTCGTGGTATTTCACCGGTCATGCCGGCCAATCGTGCAACAGATGTTATTGTTGCGGGCTCTTCCACTGTTAAAAAATACAGAAGCGTGTAGACAAACAAACAAGCAGATCACTGGGTGTTGAGTGAAGAGTTGACCTTGTATTGGTGATGGGTGAAGGTGTATTTGCTTGAAGCCATTATTGTACTTAGTTTGTTAACAAACAAAATATTACGAAACAAAAGGACGTTCTAAATGATGCCAACCGGGAAACAAATACGTTATCTTACTTGTATGTAGGTAAGGGGTCATAGCGGAAAACAAAACATTAATAAAGGATACTGTATTAAAACAACAAACAGGATGGTTATTAATTATAAGTAATATATTTAGAATGCAAGATCGAGTTGCCAACGTAAAATATTATAACTGATGTATAAAATGCTCAACTATAAGCTAGCATAGATGGAACGCCTTAATCTATCTGAATGCTCATAAAAATGATAATTTAAGCTCCTAGCATTAGTCGTGTACATCGGCACCGCTACGCCATGCCACAAACCTAACAAAATACGTGTTTGGTAACAGTGGTAGAGCCCGCAACAACAACATCTGTTGCACGAATTGGCCGGCTCGACCGGTGAAATACCACGACCTCACAGAAAAAAGGCGTGAAGCAGAAGTACTCTGCGTTTCGTCTGATGAGTGAGGTTCCGGAGGCCTAATTTTAGTCCTCTTTCCCTTCCCGCCCTTTTCTCATAAGGTTAGGACGGGAAGGGGAAGAGGATAGGATGGGGAGGGGGTTAACGGGGGAAAGAAATTATCCTTTTTCCTGTCTATGCCCTCCCTTGTCGTTTAGAGGTAGGCAACGCATCTGCAACGCATTTGTCTGTTGCGGATGTTCATGGGCGGCGCTCACTTGACATCAGGTGATCCGCTTGCTCGTTTGCCAGTTTCTCACATAAAAAAAAGAAATCATTTGATATAAAGTTACGTTCTCTTTGAAAGATTGTACGCATTTGTTTTATAGCTTATTCGTTGATACCTATTTCTAGAGCGTTCACAATGTGAAACGAACTCGAAAGCCATTATGGGAACATACCTTAACTTTTACACCCCTGCTCGCCCCAAATAAACAGTAATACAACGTCTATCCGTCGAAACATGGGAAGGATTCTTTTTGATGCAGTAAATACCATTTTTTAAATAATAACATGAATTATTATTAATATCAAATGAAAAGGACACGATTATAAAGTTTCCCACCGAGTCAGATCAGACATCGTACACCGTTCGGCCTCGAGCACTGACCGTAACGTCCTACTTAATGGACAACTCTTCCGACATTTCTTTGAAGACGTTCAATCTTCGTATTTACATTATGTCTCGGTAGGCAGGATAGAAAAACAGACAACATTAACTCTACAAACTACCTTTATTACCGAGAAAAAGATAACAGACTATACTGTTAAACAACTGTAGATAACAAAAATATTTATCAAGGTTAACTTATAGAAATACAATTTTTATTCTTCCACGTAATCCTATTATTTTCTGTGTAAAACTTTTAGTGGATAGAGCAAAATTTTGAGGAAATTTACTGCTTTTAGCTGCTTTTGAGTAATTGAAAGATTAAATAATATTATTTGCACCTAAATAACTATATTTTGCTATTCACAGCAGGTTCCTTAGTTCTTGTTTTAGCCCTAGTTTAATCGTACTATTCATTAACTGCACCACAGTATAAAATCACTTTCTATGAACTGGCACATTACCGCAAATAGCATCAAACCTGTTTGGACAGTCTCGGTAATTCTCGATGGTAGTTACCCAAATTATCTTTTTAAGGGCCAGCGTCCTAAATGCCGGCCGACGAACGCGCAGCGTCCGGTGAAACCGGAGTGTGTTGTTACCAAACGTTTGAAACAATTAAACGATCGGAAGCCGTGATACAACGCAAACAATTCGATGCGTACATCGAACTTATTGAAAAGGTCGTATAAAAGACAATGTGGTATGTTTTTCTTACCTCGTAGTAAATATTTGTCGTATTTGAATAGGTAATATTTATGACTCCCACTTGTAAATCAGAACCGTAATAAAAAAGAAGAGAATTAAGGATTTATACAGCAGTGTGGTCAGTGCAATTTATCTAACTCAGACAGACATTATTCTCTTGATCGGTTGCCGTCAGACAGAATTAAAATTGTATGCGTATCAACGTGTACACTTTGGTAAAAAGTCAAGAATATTCGGAATAATTAAGTACGTGAAATTCGTCCTAAGCCCAGAACTACTATTAAATGAAAACTGTTAAAGCCTCAAATAATTACATACGTTAAATGTTCAAAGACATTCCTAACATATGGAAACTATCGGTGATTCGTCACGTGCCACCTCCTAGGTACACAATGACCTAATGCATTACGTCATATTTAGGGTCAATGCACTGTAACGTAACACATTTGCACCTGATAAAGGACCACTACCACAAAGTCTAATAATAAATCAGGTATTGTTCGGAAATCATGAGAATTTCAAAGTACATTCAACTTTTTTAATGTTACTAATACCAATATCAGCAAGTCGTTCTTGAAACTAAAAATTGCACTACAACTAACTTCTCGACAAAAATAAACGTTTAATCTGTTATAAATATATGCTTATCCCTGTATTATTTAAAAAATATAATAAAAACTATAAGAAGTAAATGTTCGATCTTAAAGAGTAACATTTCAGCATCTTAGGACCAACCCTCTCTCCAAAGGTATTGACGCGAGTTCGCGATCTTAATATATCGTTAAAGTAAATCAGGCATTGAAGCGCTGAAGCGGGCCTTTATTCAATAACAATCCTCCATACATATTTCATACTATGCATTTCATTTTACATCCATCTTATAATTACTTATCATCCGAAAAAGTACAAAGTAAGAAACCAGTTTGTAGTAAATAATGACAATAAATTGCACTCTTTAACTTGAAATAAACTTTATGTAATCTCTTCAAAAACACAAAACATCTCTAAACCGCTCTTAATATGTTATCACCCCGAAATTCAGTTTACTAAAGTACTTTAAACATTGTACTTTGTTTATAGTACGAGTAAACAATAGTACGCGTTACATGATTTATTGAAAGACGAAATGTATAAATACAGATACAGAAATAAAAACAGAAAGTTAAAATAGATAGTTAATGTAGTTAGTTGGTAACATAATTTACTCAACAATTCATTCTCGTGATTTCCGTCTACAATTTGCAGGTTCACCTAATTTTTTGTTGTCGTAAAAGGCTTAACCCATTTTATTAACTAAACTAAAAGTTATTTGTCGATAAAACCGCATTGCCGTATTGTATTTCGAAAAGCATTTTTGTGTTACAGTTATCGCGCACTCGAAGGTCAACGTGATAAATAATAATAAATCAGTCTTTTTTAGAATATTTCCCACTGCAGGGACACGGGCCTCCTCTCCGAGAGAGGGAATGAGCCGTAATCCACCACGCTGGCCCAGTGCGGGTTGGTGTCATCGAATTTGGTGGTTCTAAGAACATGCCGGTTTCCTCATGATGTTTTCCTTCACCGTTTTTGGAGCAGTGGTGATGAAATTAATTACACAAAGTAAAGCCTGGGTTCGAACCCACAACCTACAGTGCGTAAGTCGGGGCCTAAGTCGCTGAGCCACCACTGCTCATCGTGATAACTGTCTCCTGTCTCTCTTGACAATAAAAATTATAGTGGTATAAGCCGTATTTATTATCTCTAGGTAAAGTATATTAATTACTTCAACATGATGAATCACTGACAGTATTATCGAGGGAATCGATTCACTATCTGGATGACAGACCAGATAACATAATGCGAAATTCAACTACGTCGATCTTATGAAAATGTATTTTGTCAGCAATCGTCATTATTTCGACAAGGATTTTGATAACAGCAAAATTGTAGTTGTATTTTATGCCAGAAGTGGTCCAAGGGGCACGCAAAAGAGAGAAGATAAATTGAAAAGGAAATACCCGTTTTCCTTGTCGATCTCCTCCTTTGCTCATTAAAGGTAGGGAACGCATGTGCAACTCATTTGGTTTTGTGCGGATGCCTATGGGTAGCAGTCATTTTATTTAGGTCAACCACATAGTCGTTTGCCGCCTTCTCCCATAAAAAAAGCGAACAGCGGGTCACCTAATGTTTAGTGATTATCACCGTCCATGAACATCTACGATACTAAATGAGTTGCTGGTGAATTGCCATCTTTTAAAGATGAAGTATGTTTCGTTTCAAAGGATCCTCAGTCTGATCTATTTGGGAATGCAAATGGAGACAGTCCATTCCACAAGGCAATTGTAGCAGTTAGAATGATACGGTAAATCTCTCCGGTTGTGGCATGCCAACAATCAAGATAGTGCGGCTGATATAGGGAACTTTGTCGTGTTGAACAATATCGAGACTCAGTGACAAGAATTGTTGCAAATATATGTAATCGTTTAAGACAATGCACTTTCGATAGCAATAGTAACAGTACACCGGCGACCTATTGCGAAAGTCTTGCACGAAGCAGGGCGAGGCTAATAAAGCTCAAGCCTCAAGTTTTGGTTTCACATTAAGATTATATTTCGTACGACGATTGTTCCATGATACGCTTTATCATAATATCTTCTATAAAAGGTAAGGAAACATGCTTCTATTACTAAAATACGTACATATGATAAAAAAATTGAGAAATCACGGTGATTCTCTGTTATATTTATATTAATGAATATAAGTGACTTGACGCTTGTTTTTAATATGATCTACGAGACGTGGTCTTGCACGAACATAGACCTGCCTACGACTAGCGGGTTCAGCTAACCTTTTTCGATATGAGTCATCAAATAAAATAAAATCTCGTGGAACCCGATTGTAGCTCTACCGGGTCAAATTGTGGATCTAAACCGTCCTCCTATTCTAACACAAAATTAATCATAATCGGCGGTTTCGGAGGAGATCATTAACGTACATATGTATGTATTTTAGGGATGTAATATAATAAATGTTACCCCAAATGTTGGTAAAATCACCGATATACATGCAAGAAAATCAATATACTCGATTTTTATGGTAGAAGACGGAAAACGTTAAGTGATCGCTACCCATAGACAGCCGCAACAAACAAATGAGTCGCAGGTGGGTTGGACCTACCTTTAATGAACAGAGGAGAGGCTACTAGGAAAAAGGGTATTTCCTTTCCTATTTATCCCCTCCCCGTCGTATATTCTTCCCATTCTCATCCTATCCTTATTAGTAAAGGATGGAAAAGGAAGAAGGACGAAACGACGCCTCCGGCACCGCACACACCAGACGAAACGCAGAAAAATTATTCAATTTAACGTCGTAGTCTGTAAGGTCGTTGTATTCCAGCTCATTCGTCGCTCTACCAATGTTAAAAAGTACCTTAAGAGTAAGAGTAATTGTAACAGCGAAGCGCATATGTACTTATGTAGGTTTCTCGACGAAGTTTTACGCGAAAGTGGTTTGACAGGCCAATCCAAAAGTCAGTTTTAGAAATGTATAATATTAAATTTAACATACATAGTACTTACTAGTAAAAAGTTGTTGGCGATACTTAGTAATACATGCATACAACAATTGTATAAATCTCCTCAAACATTAATTCTAAACCGATAAACAAATGAACGTAAATAAAGTTACCCACCAACACTGGCTGAGTACCGTCTGGGCGTCGGGTTTCGTCCGCTATCGTAAACATACGCGCGCTCGGTAATCGTGTAGCCCAGACTAGACTACGTAAGTCACGAATTAATCACGACTCTAGCAACAGTAGGGCATTTGCACACTGGTTCTGTTTATTCTTTGCAGTTATTTAAAAATGCAAATTTACATTAATATTACAAATAGTGGTTAGAACAATTAATACATTTAGCAACAGTCGATGTATGTTAATAGTACTGATAAATAATTATTAGGTATTTTTTTAATCATTCGCCAATCAAGTAAAATTATCCAACACAAAATTAAGTAACATTGCAATTAAACTACAACCTATGATATTGTAGACAATCCGACAACTTAAACAGAGTAACTGACCCGAGGTTCCGGAGGGTGGCCTGCCTACAGCTTAGATTGTTTTAAAGAAGAATAACTAAGAGTCTACGATCAGCCTCCTCAAGCATCAAAACAACTGTAAATATGTCCTTATGTATTAGATGGTTCCCCCTTAACTATTACTTCATAACATGTAATGCGATATTATTGCACGGAACGCTGTATTATGACAGCACCCTAAGGTTATAAAGTTATCGTCGACAACGATTATTAACATTAAAACCTTGAAAACCACGACATATTGGCATTAGAATTCAAATGGCACATTAGATACTGCTCACTGGCAAAAAATAGCGGTGAAACCACTTACGGTTACCGGGCAGCGTTAGTTGGGAACCGGTTTAGCCATAACCATGGCCAACTACACCTTCGAATAACTGTATATTGAGTATAAACAAACTGGAATTTGTAAAACATACGGATTGACATTTAGAGTATCTAGTATCGAAAGATGGACGGATAACAAATGTGAGAGAAGTTTAGCACTGTGAACAAACATATATTCTGCCTACTCCTTAGGCGTCCACTTTTATAATTTTCTATCATATCATTCAGTATTCAGTGAGAGCGTACACGTAGGACACGTAGAAATTCTCCTTTCCAATTTCATGATTATAAGCAAACGAAAACCGTATTACATTCATTGCTCGATAAAGATAAAGCCAACAAGAATGTACACTCATCAACAAAATGCCATTTCACATCAGCTGTCTAAAGGACACGCCTGTAGACAACTGATGTAATAAGAAAAAAACTCGACTCAATACGCAAACTGCTTCCGAATGCGCAGCTGCCAAAACCAATAGACGGTTACGAGAATTCACCTGCCGATAATTGTAACAGGTACCTTGTGTCAATATACAAAAGTCAATTAATTATCAGAAAAAACAGACACGAATGAGTGACTGTAATTTGAAATTTAAATATGTTTACAGAAATAGCAAGAGGCGTTTTAGCGGGCTTTAGGCCACTGAAGCGGAGCGGAGAAGCCGAGCGGAGCTAGGAGGTCGCACTCTACGGATCTAAAGAAGCATGCTATAACATGACATGAAAGTTTAGTTTCTCGGATTCTTCGCTCCGTTTCCAAAAATGTATAAACTTTTATTGGTATAGCTCGCAAATCCCTGTCTATTGAAGCGCAGTGGAACTTATTGTTAGATTTGATTTAGCACTCCAATGGGCAGGCAGCCTTAAGGACGGAAGTGTTCCGTATCTACCGTCAATACGATTAATAAGCAACGACTTTCTCGATTATTATAAATGAAAATGTTATTAGTCCATTAATGAAATCTAATACAATAAAGACAACGACATGTTTTAGTTCAGTTTTACATCCCGAAAAACAAGAAAGTTGTAGACGAAAAGACGCTTTTTTTGCGCATAACAGATAAACTGTGGCCTCGTTTATCACCACTACATGCACAAAAGAATCGCAACAAAAGGATGTATATTAGAGAAGCCCTATTGCATTCTAGTGGTCTTAATACAAACAAAGCCCTTCAAGAAATAGTTAAATGATTTTCAACATAATTTTTTACACATTACCCTTTAATCCCTACCAATATTATAAATGTGAATGTAAGTTTGTTACGCTTTCACGCGAAAACTACTTAACCGATCATCATGAAACTTTGTACACATATTTTTGGGGGTATTAGAAGTAACATAGGATACTTTTTATGAAAAACAAATAGTATATAAAAAGGGCAGTATGTTTGTTCCCTATAGACCTACTGAATCCGAAACGGCTGGACCGATTTCGATGAAATTTACCCCATTTACTTACCCCTGACAATGAGCAAAATTTCATGATCATGGCATGAAGTTACAAAAGTTTTTATTGTGACTAGCTTGTCACTCTTTGCCTGGAAGCATCTACACCGGGCTTGAGGTGGCAGAGCGAAGGCTAAACCTCTTTAAAAGTAACTAAGCTCGAGGACTCCATCGAGAGCCTTGGGCGGTAAGTCGCTTTGGTAGACGGCATTATGATTCGAGGGTACCCCAGAGAGCCCAGCCTCGGCTCGATCGGGTGCTAGTCTTAAGGCGAAGGCGGGGAGGGATTAGAAGGGAATTCACGCTTCCACCAAACACCACTTCAATTTATTTGCAATTTTCACATAGCCAAAACAGTTAAAAAAATCGCAAATTAAAATTTCCGCTGCCTCATTGTAAAATATATTTTGTGAACTAAACAGAGTAAGGTTATTACCTCCTCCAAGCGTAGCGGCTCTTCGAGTCCAGCCGCTATTCGCTCTCGCTTCTCCCTCTCCTTGCGCTCTTTCTTCTCTTTCTTCCTCCTGTCCTTGTCGCCGTCGCGCTCCTCGCAGCCGCCCGAGTCGTGCGCGAGGACAGTCGATTTCTTCATGAAGTTGAACATGGCGACGACGAGCTACAAAAATAATATTATCCTTAAGTCTCTTGTTTTCTTAATAAATCAAATTTTAGACCCTTACAGCAATAAACAGACACAAAAATTTTCACGTTGCTGCTATAACGGTGACCGCTGAAAGAATAGAACTAACGAACTAATATTAAAAATAATTATTACACGATTTCTAATGTAAAATTAGTACAGTTTTTAAATATCCCAGTCAGTTATTCAGGTCATGTCAATACACGGTGTATGTTTATACTAATACACGTTGTTTTTTCTAAGAAGAAAATCAAATAGTAATGTCCGTATCTGCCAAACAATGGGTTTAAAAGGGATAATTGAAATAATAATTTCTTCTTATCATCATTTTAAACTCAGCATATAAATGAGATGGATCATACAGAAAACTAAAACATGCGTCGAAACATCGCTATTTAATTATTAAAACTATCGTGAGACATTATCAATAAACTTTTTATGAAACGGCTTTACTCACGTTCGCGTTTTTCTCGGTGTTTTGTACCGACAAGTTTCGGACCTGTCGGAGGTCCTTCTTCAGGGTGAGCGGTATTAATTCGCGGTCGCGGCCCGCCTCGCACTAATACCGCTCACCCTGAAGAAGGACCTCCGACAGGTCCGAAACTTGTCGGTACAAAACACCGAGAAAAACGCGAACGTGAGTAAAGCCGTTTCATAAAAATTTTACATCGCTATTTATTAAATAGTAGCTTTGTAATATATTTTAATACAATAGTGCACCTGCTCAAGGCCAAGCGCTAACAAATCGGCCACTCCTGTATTTTACGAGTAGATGTTGCAAGCATAGATGCGAGGCTATAAATGTTCATGACTTCAATTTAGTGCCGTCATTCAATATCGTACATTAATAAATAATAATCAAATAATCAGTAATTAGTAGGCCGAATAATTTGCAACTGTTGAAATCCCTGACTACATTATTAATTACAAATAAACTTAGATATAGAACGAAATGATTTGTTATTTGATCAACGACACACTGTATTATTGATCGAAGTATTTGTTGATCAGTAGGTACTAAATCCTTAGGCGTATAGGCATTTCTATGCCGCATTTGTAAACGGACTTGGCAATTGAGAACAAATTAAAATTTAGGTGTATTTTCATGTGTCACAAATGCGTGTCAAATACTAAATTGTCGAAAAGTCACACGCGTTATAGGCATCAAACAAAAGTAAATGCTAAACCAAAACCCGTTTTAGCATTATATGTTGACCTTTTGCCCGAAACCTTACACAGCCACTCACAAGTAAACATTAATTTTACATGCTCAATCAGACTTCACTTCCGCGAATGTATTTTTTTGAGTGAACAATCTCTTTAATAACAACTTTATGTAATACTTGTGCCGCCTCTTTAGTATATAAGAAAATACTTCCCCATATCCACTCACACTAGTGAACGAGGTGACTGCAAGTGCAATCCGGTTCCCATTCCTTCTTCCCTTTTTTTACTTCCTCTGTATTTTCGTACAAAAGCTAGTAACGCATCAACAATTTTTCTAATTGTTACTGATATGGGGAGTGGTCTTCACTTAACATCAGGCGCAACGCTTGAGCGTTATAAAAGTAAACAAACAAGCAAGAGGTGTATGCGATGTTAAGTGACCGTAACCTATAGGAAGAGAACTAGAATTAGCTCCCCGGCACCTCACTCATCAGACGGAACACAGTATACTACTTCACCCCTGTCTTCTGTGAGGTCGTGGTATTTCACTGGTCGAGCCAGCCCATCAGTGCAACAGATGTTGCGGGCTTTAGCACTGTTAACACGTTTGCCATGCATATAATACAAATTAAAGCAATATCTCTGTAACCCAAAAACCACTTTTAAGCTACTTAACACAACACCCACGTATAAACTGTACGTGATCCTTACCAATGATCAACTTAACCGTGGGTTTCCACTAGCGTAAAATCTAAAGTAACAAAATCGACTTGACAAACTATATTCAAAAACAAAAGATGCACTAAAAAGTAAAAACCACCCGTTGTGCCAATCACAACATTTCCTGTAAATTTCATCGAAATCGGTCCAGTCATTTTGGAGTCCGTAGGTAACTATGGGGAACACACATACATCGCCTTTTATATATTTTCCATATATATGGAAAAACGTAATTACGGTCTTGGCTTGACACACGATCTTACCTAACGAGACGGAGGGGAGGGGGACAGTTGTTTTAACACAAAACGTAGGTCAATGTGTAACATGTAACAAGTCAATTAAATACCCTTTATTAAATATAACTCAAAAACTGCTGGGCATACATATCATTATAAACACATCGCTAAGACCGACCGTCTAACGCGCGGCTTTAAATCACTTGCGCGTAGTTTTCATTTACTTTGTAGTTTAAGCTTTTGACATCTTCTAAACTATATGTCATAACGTTATAGTGTATGAGGCAATTAAAATCTGCATTTAATACTTAATTCTAGCTTACAAACATTTCGATAACGATTAATACTGGATACGAATAAATAGCATCGCAAATAGCGCATTATTTTTAATTGACTTCTCTAAAGAGAAAAGTAGTTACTGTGAGATAACCATAGAAGATAGAGATATGCCATCGCTGACTTTTATTTAGCATTTTTAAATATACATTTGATAATATATTTTAAAGATCTACATTTCTTTCATACTTCATTTTAATGCACATCTTATAGTTTAGCCAATAAAGGTTAACTCAAATTTGTCATATTACGCATTATTAAGAGTAGCTCAAAAACGACTTCGAATTCGAAAACGAAGATCCGAATCTTGCCTAAAAGAAAATAAGAACACACGAGAAGCACTAGCTGTCGAATAAAAAAGGAATCGAAATCGGTTCACCGGGAGCGGTCAGAGGAGCTTGGAAGTAACAAACATAAAAAGACATACAGACGAATTTTAAGGTCGGTTTAAAATACAAGCTTTCCGTCTTCTATTCATCTATCTAAAAACTGTCTGAGATGACAATATGTTTTTGTGAAAGTTTTCGGCAGTGGAAACCCACGGTAAGAACGTGCAGCAATTCACTAATTTAAAGGTTGACTTGTAAATTAACGTTATTTTAACTTTCACATATAAAATAAAAAATCTTTTAACCCTTGAGGCGTAAAAAATAAGTTTTTATTAATACCAATGGTTAGGTTGTGATAGACAGATCGTCACGACGCAATGACTAGAGGCAAAAACAAATGTGCACTTTTTTAAACCTTTACGATTTTCTTCTATAAACAGTTGACACAATATTTTCTTTTGTTTGAAAAGTTGTAATGTGTTGTAGTGTATGCACTTAACAATTGCAATATTTGCCTGATGAAAAACAATTTTGCAACAATAAATTGTAATATATATATTTTGTGTTAAAATGCATCATTAAGTGATTCTATCATACTTTGCCACTAATTGCAATAGATAAACAACAACTTAGAGATGGATAAAATCAAGTTTCTGCAACATCCACCAATTAGTAATTACAAATTGCACTCGACTAACAGGCACATGCATTTTTATATTACAAATACAAAGACTATGAGATCCTTAACTTTTTAATATCGATGTTGCTAGGGACTATAATATACGTTATCAATTTTTTTCTAAAGAGAACTTTCAGATAACAAGCACGCAACTTTTTTCCCTCAATTTTTTAAGTAAAAAAAACACAGTCATAAGTACTGTTGACAGAAATGAAAACTCAAAACAGATGAGAAGGCGCGACAATAGTTAAAAAATAAATAAATAATCAATCAATCAATAATATACTCTATATCTTAACAACAAATAACGGTATTTTCAAACCAATACGACTTAGGGTCCTTCAAGAAACGAGCGTACTCCTTCCTTAAAGGCCGGCAACGCATCTGCAGTTCCTCTGGTCAAATAAGCATGTTGTGCATGTTGTTCACGCGAATCTATAAGTCTAATGCAGCAAAAATGCAGTTGTTGTAATAAATATGCTGTAGTACTCACAAAAAGAATAAAAGTTCGGAATTAACTTAGGTTGCACCTACTATAGGTATGCAATAAATACACACATATAACAAAGCACAGAAATCTGGTATATACGTGAAGCAAAAACTTAAGGGGACGAAGACCTGTTTGAAATTTTGCTTGTTTGCTGAACCGTGTTAAATTTGGCATATTCAATGTTTTATAAATAAGTCTTTAAATCCTACAACGTGACGTCGATATTCCACGAGATCGTGATACTGGCCCTGTCGATTTATGTTGTTGTACATGTTATATGTATACAATACAAGCTTTACAATTAACCAAAGTATTATACTTTAACGATAACAAGTCTTTACAAAATAGTTCAGGCGCAAAAAGAAATCCTTTACCACAAAATAGCTTTTTATAGAGCCGACAACAATAACGCCGTTTATGTTTTAACTACAAACTATGTTATCTGTTAAAGAAAATATGACGGTAGGAACGCGCTTAAGCGCAGCCATCTTAAAGACAATCAGACCGGTGCGGACATCGCTTTGTGAGGGACAGAAGCCGACACATAAAACTGATTGATGTTGAACGCTAACTGTTAATGACGACATTTAGTAGCAACTTCTCTCAACTCATTTATTCGCGAGTGCAGATTTAAACCAATATTGACATTTGGGGTGTTTTGTGCCGTCTGAAATAATCTCGATAGTTATTTTTCCCAATCTGCGAATGGGATAATCATCCACTCTGTTGGTCCTACGGGGCAGTGACAAGACCCAAATGCACAAATCGATGGTCCTCGATATCCTGGCCGATCCGTCTGACGGCTGACAACAGTAGGGGTCTCTCTTTATTTTTCACGCTAGAAGATTATTCCGCGCGAAACTTCGCATCATGAGTGACATGTCTCGAAAAATGTTAAAGTCAAATCTTGAAACATTACCCTGGCAACCGATATTGTACATGAAGGTTTTATGTACCTCGGGAATAATTTTATGTACGGAATAAAGGGTAAGTTTCATGATAATCTCAACCGATTGAAGAGTTAAAGCGTAACAAATAAAACAAACTCAGATTAGGATTTATAATATTCCTTAGGGTTTTATGTAATTGATTTGTTCTTTATATTACATTATTTATTTATTTATATGATAAACTTTTCAATGATTTTATTAATCATTTTACTTTAAATATGAAATAATAATAATTCATTTATCGTTGTTTATATGAAGTAAACAATAAATTGAAATATAATTAAGAAAACGTCAAAGGTAACAATTACAGCAGCAGCAAATATAGGAGTTCAAAGGTACTACGAGTATCTATAGACCTCGCCTATATTGTTCTGAATATGAACAGCAAACGAAATTTTGCAACTCACAAAGTGCAATGGGCACACAACGACCTATTATTATGCGATTTATTGGACAGTTCCTTGGTATAATGAAGTTATATCCGTACGTATCATAATTTCTATCAATAGCACGACTTCGAACACGACTTGAAGTTAGAATCTGATAAGATTAAATACAAAGTTAATTTTCTTTGGAACCAACACATTAGAAAAGTAACTTCACTAGGAGTCATTCATTTTAGGATTCCGTGCCCAAAGGGTAAAGCGGAACCCTATTACTAAGACTCCGCTGTCTGTCTGGCCGTCTGTCACCAGGCTGTATCTCATAAACCGTGATAGACTGTTGAAAATTTCACAGATGATGTATTTCTGTTGCCGCTACAACAACTAATAATAACAAACAGAATAAAATAAATATTCAAGTAGGCGGCTCCCATACGACTCGCACTTAGTCGTTTTTTTTATTCAGTTTAATATAGTGTTTTAATTAACATCAGAAAACTGTACATGTTTAGACCAAATCTGGATACATTAATTTTTATTTATATTATAGCCCTCTAGAACAGATGACAGAGACAAAATTATCTATGTCACGGTGTTACAATTAGTATTGATTGTGTACCGCTTATTCTTCATTCTATTAAAAAAAAACAAACAACTAAATAGATTATTTTATTAAACAAAGATTGGAAGTTGCACGTAAAAATCCGACAGTTTGATTCAAACGACACAAAATTCTAGACCAATAATTCTATAAATATATCGACAGCCGCAAAAAAATTACAAATTGCTGTAAAACCAATCAAGTGGTTTCCGTTAAAGCACGGTACGTCGATCAAGCTCAATTCCGCACAACAAAGCGAAATTATTAGACACGCTTACAGTGGACTGCCACTATAATGGCACCGTTATAAAAGCAAGCGATAGCCCGGCCTAACTGTGGACACATTCTATAACAGTGTGTGCAGTGAATTAATCCGGCGTGAGTGTGAATGCATACGCATACGACGGTCCTACCGACAATGGTCTTCGCATCGGTTTCTTTAATCCGTATGTGACCCAGTGATTGAAGCACACGTGCTGTACGACCGTTTCTTAATTTATATTCAATGCCTCATACTATGTTGATGGTTGTACTGCCTTCTAGATGCTACAAGAATACTGGTACATAACATTCTACTATCGGACATTAAGACAAACCGCTAGTATCCATATTTTTGTTGTTGATTTAATTCGATAGAAGCGATTGGAATCTTCTTTTGAGAGTTCATCAAGCGATCGCATTTACCAGCGTCAGTTCCCTGCACGATTATAACGTGGGACAATCTTAGGCTAAATTAAAATGTACAGTATGCACTAGTTTAACATTGATCACATAGCTACTTAACATTAGAATTTACTTCAAAATAAAAAAAAAC